>JAPDVU010000018.1:0-1325000 GCA_026230045.1 Corynorhinus townsendii | reverse complement strand
GACCACAGTAGGATGAAGGGAAGATGTTACAGAGAAGAGTGAACAAGAGAGGAAGAAAACTTACACAGGAAGACGTGATGGTCTTTTGGGGCTAAATGAAGAGAAACAGCAAAAAGACCAAATAGGCCAGGTCTGAGCACAAAAGTACTCACACCTACTGGGATGAGGGCTGTCTCCCACGAGGCTGCTCCGGTTCATGGCATGTCCTCACTGGTCTTGGCTGAAGTTAAAGGAAGATCTAATTTGTATAAATATTTATCCTTAAGATACGCTGTCAACA
Source organism: Corynorhinus townsendii (assembly GCA_026230045.1). Taxonomy (NCBI): domain Eukaryota; kingdom Metazoa; phylum Chordata; class Mammalia; order Chiroptera; family Vespertilionidae; genus Corynorhinus; species Corynorhinus townsendii. The sequence goes on along the minus strand of JAPDVU010000018.1, from coordinate 1,324,720 downwards.
ACTCCTTCCTGTGGGAAAATTTGAGGAAACCATCTGTGGGCAGAAAACAATGGCTCAAGGAATTTCCACAACAAACCATTTCAATATCAACAAAAACAAGCTTTCAGGCAAGTGGAAGTTTCATCCTTTTTCTCCTACTTTCATCAAGACCAATGGAATGTTTACCTGTTGTCCAGGGCAAGTCTATATTGACCAGCTGAAGCACTTGGGAAGGAAATGGCTGTGACTGAGAGGGCAGGAGAGGTTTCCAAAGCTTGTCTTTGATGCATAGCAGATAGTAGCACTTGTGTTGCTGCTGGAGAAAATAGCTTTAATTGCATGTTTGCATTCATCCAAAATGAGAACACGGTTTTCTGAGAGGGTTCCAGCAGCACTCGTCCATTCCGACACGGGCACTGCCTGGGAATCAGAAAACTGGGCTCTGGCTTAAGCTTTGGTGATTGTCTATGGGAGCCTAGAGAAGGCTGTTGACCCCCTGGCTGTAGCTTCCACATCTGTAAAATATGGAGATTAACCTACATTGTTTTCTAAGATCCCTTCCAGTGCCAACACTCTGGAAATCTACACTTCTCCCTGACAGCTCAGAAAAAGGACTCATGGAAACTATGTCTAGTACGCCTTGATTATGAGGAATAAAAAAATTAGGCTAACACTATGGTTTGAGTAACAAAGAAATTTTTGTATTTGGGAACAACTATGTTTTCTAAGCTCACTCCAATGAGGAATCATAGAGCCAATGGAAATGGAATTTGTAACTGTAGGTCTCAGTGTGTGTATAGTTACGGACCTTCTTCCATAGTTAAAGAAGTATGTGTCAACATATCACTATATAATTTTTAAAAGTTGGGAAGTAGAGAGATGAAAGTTCTTTTTTTCTTTTTAATATATTTTTATTGATTTCAGAAAGGAAGGAGAGAGAGAGAAACATCAGTGATGAGAGAGAATCATTGATTGACTTCTTCCTGCACACCCTCTACCGAGGATCAAATCTGAAGCCTGGGAATGTGCCCTGACCAGGAATTGATCTGTGACCTTCTGGTTTATAGGTCTATGCTCAACCATTGACCCACACCAGCTGGGCTGAAAGTTCTATCCCTCAGAACAGCACAATAATTCTGGAGAAGGCAAACAAGATGCAACAGAACTGACAGGGCTCAGGAATTGAGCACCTCAGTGGGCAAAGGGACACTGGACTAAATGTCTTTATAGGCAAACCTGTGTGTGAGATGAGGAACACCTCAGCCTGGTGTGACTTGCCAGTAACAAGCTGTGTGATATAAGGCGGGTCCCTTAGCTTCTCTGTGTCTCAGTTTCCTTGTCTGTAGAAGAAGGGATTGGAGTGCTTATAAGAGGTGCTTATAAAAGTAGGGAAAGTTATTCCAGAGAAGATGAAGTTAGATCTTAAAAGATAAATTTTGCAGACAAAGACATGGTGACGGACATTTCAGACAGAGAAAAGGACATTGGCAAAGACATGAAAAGGTAAGGGAAAACATGGCAAAACTTCCATTGTGGATGTAGCAAAGGGAAGGACAGGAGACTAACAAGGGATAAATAATGGTTACGGTAGAGATGGGGTTGGGGGCACAGAGTGAAGAACTCTACCATAAGCTTACAGTCAATTGGCCTTCACCCAATGCTCCCTGTGGGGCCTACTGATTGGGTAGCATGCCCACCGCCATCTACACCTGATTAGACCAGAGGTGTATACCTGGCCCAAAGTCACCCCATCTTTTGGCTTGATTGTGACCAGCCAAATTTTCTATCTTAAGAGGTATGGTTGCCTTAAGAGGTATGGTTGGTGACTGTCTGACCATATAGTATTGTAGGCTGGACCACATGGTCATGCAAATATGGGGTCAACTCTGGCCTCATGGCAAGCCAAAGCCACAAGCAAGTGAATGCTACAGAGCAGCAGAAATGCTATGGGCCTTGCAGAGTCTGTGGACAAGAAAACAGAGCTGTTGTGCTGAGAGAAGCAGCAATGGAGGGATACAAAATCAGAGTGCAAATGTGTGTGTTTGTGTGTGTGTGTGTGTGTGAGAAAAGAGAGAGAGAGAGAGAGAGAGAGAGAGAGAGAGAGAGAGAGAGAGAGAGAGAGAGGAGTGTAGATGGAGAGCTACAGAAAGAAATGCAAGGGGATCATTTCTGAGAGGAGCGTGTGAGAGTAGACAATTAGGCCAAATGTAGTAGAGCCATTAGCTAGATGAGGATGAGGATTTGCTTTCATCCATTAGATTTGACAATTATAAGTGACCTCCATAAGAATGCAGTCTCAGGGCACATGTGGCCAGAGTCTTGATACAATTATTCGGAGTCTGAATGCACTTGAGTGTCTGTGACAAAAGGCAAATGAAATCTGGATGTGACGACTTTGCCTGTCAAGTGGTAAGGCCATAGCAAATGGTTGCAAGGATGAGAGGATTCAAAACGTCTTCAAATGGGCCATCCCCCTCTCAGTATATTATGATACTATGGCGGGATGATCTCTCCTTTCCTCCACTCAATTTCCCCTAATTTGAGGAGGAATTGAGCTCTGCATCCTATTGAGATGTTACCTTCCCTTTCATTAATGATCACAACTAACAATGGTAATGTCCCATCGAGTTCACCCATGTACAACTTAGCAAGTCCCCACTTAATCTAACTACATACTATTCACACAGGGTGGGCAAAAGTAGGTTTATAGTTGTGAGTTCACAAAGCAGAGTTTATTGTTGTATTATTATTTATTAATTATTGTTTTATTTTCCATACTAACAACTGCAAACCTACTTTTGCCCCAGCCTGCATACTGAAAGATTGGATGCAGGACCTCAGAAGACTGTCCCTTTCAAAGAAACGTGTGTAGCCCCCGGCTGAGGAGAGATGGAGGGAGTGAGATGAGCTAGGTTTTGCATTGAGACTTTTCTACCATGGGACCCTCAGAGTGTGGCTAAGCTCTATGTAGGCTGTGGCTGCACAGGAAGCAGAACAAATGCCAAAAACATAACAAGACATATTTCCTCATTGCTGGCACAGCAGTTGATGCCTTACTCACAGCAGTCCTTGTTGGTAATATGACTTCCCAATGAAGAGCAGGAAGCGTGGAAATGACAAGTGGTCTATAGGAGCATCCATTATGTTTAAGAGGGTCCACAACAAAGATATATGAGCAAAAGGTTTCACAGTTAAAAATATAAAAGCATCTTCAAGGTCCAATATTAGAAAGATGGGGAATGGTTGCATAAAATATGGTCTATTCATAGACTATTGCAAAGGCACTAACCATTACATTCATGGTGTGGTGTTATAAGTCAGAATGTCATCACATTAAGGGTGTGGGGGTGGCTGGTAGGGGGCCTCAGGGGCTCTGAGAGCTGATAATATTCTATGTCTTCAACTGGGCGCTGGTTATGCAGGGGCATTTAGCTTGTGAAAATGTATTGAGTTATACTCATTGGATATGTGCACTTTTTTATATGTATGTTATGCTTCAATAAAAATTTAACTGAAGCCTGCTAGCTGGCTCAGTTGGTTGAGTGTCGTCCTGTACATCAAAAAGCTTGTGGGTTCCATCTGGGTCTCTGGTGAAGATTAAAAAAGTTGACTTAAAAAAAAAAAAAAAGAGAGAGAGAGACTAGAAGCTACTTGAAACTGTTGTTTGTTGTATTATCACATTCCCATTGGTTTCTTCAAAGTATCTTGGAAGTAAAATCTTTCAGGAAAACAGCTCTTGCTTTTAAAACAGTAGAAATCTTTATTTATTTATTTATCCAGTTTTATAGGAGAAATGAAAAGAGAAAAAAACAAGCAACGAGTGAGGACCAAAGGAAAAGAAAAAACCCACAACAGTGAAAGAATGTCCTTTGAGAAAGCTCAGAGTTGAGTTTCCTTTGTTTATTACTGTACTAGAGGCCCAGTGCATGAAATTTGTGCATGGGTGCTGGGGTTGGGGCGGTGGCGGGGGATTTTGGGGGGGGAGGCTGCCCCTCAGCCCAGCCTGAACCTTCTCGCAATCCGGGATCCCTTGGGTAGGGTCCCTAGGCCTGGCTGGCAATCAGAGCCTATTGGGTCTTTCCTTCCCTTGGCTGCCAGCAGCTGGCCCCCCCTTCACTGCTACCGGTTGCCTCCCTCTGCGGGCAACAGGCATGTGGTGCAGTTGCTTGGCTGGCCTGGGCCTCTCTCTGCGGGAAGATCACTGGCCGGCCCCACACACCTGCCAGAGTGTCACTGTCCAGTGGCCTGGACCTCCCTCATCACCCTGCAGAGTGCCCCCCAACCAATCGCATTGCACCCGCCTTGTCTGGCCTGGCGCCAATGTGTGTCATAGCGTGGTTGTCTGGAAGGTTGTCCAGACAGTCGTTCTGCTGTTCGGTGGTTTGGTCAATTTGCATATTACACTTTTATTATTATAGATTACTGGCTGAGAAGTCAAGGGAGCTAAAACAATAGAGCTGTTTCTCTGGTTAATGTATTTGCCAAATACATCAAGTCTGTCCGTCATTTGCTTACCACCAGGGTGCACTCATGCACTCACTGTTCCAAACGCCTAACAAGATCAGCGTTTTTAGCACTTAATAATGGAGCTCAACCAAGTCACTTTTAAAAGAATACTGAGGCCATAGGGGAGAGGGGAGGGTTGGACCTTTGATACAACGTTTATCATAGCACAATTCTCACGTCCTCTGAATTTTTAACATTACGCCTACAGTCTGTTCCACTGCAGCATATATTTTAAATGCAAATCAACTCATATACAATTGGTAATTAGGGGATGACAATAACAGCAAAAAAGAACAAACTTCCGAATTCTATTTTTGTTCTGGATGTAACTGTCTTTATTAAAGTGACTGATGCTAAAGACCTATATCTCCAAAGGGGGAGTCTGAGTGAGTCTCAGGCTGTGAGACATCCAAGGGTAGAGGACTCAGGTTCTCAGGGCAAAGGCCAGCGGAGATTCGTTCTGCTAGCATCGTCTTTGGGGTTCTCATTGCTTTGTTCGTGCCCTGGTTAAAAGGTGCCATAGGTTTTGAGGGATCTGCTCCTGACGCTGTTTTCCCCATGAGTGCTGTTGTGTTCAGGGTATGATTTTGCAAACAGTTAAGAATGCGCATCCGCATAGTGGTAGGCAGAAACCACCATGCCTAGGATTTATTTCTCTTGGGCAACAATTGTGTAAGACTTAGAGATTGCCAGGCATTTTCCTACACATTTTCCATACATCGTCTCATTTCATTCTCAGAACTTAGTGAAAGTTGGTTCTATTCCTCTCCTGTTTTACAAAAGAGGGAACCAGGAGCCAGAGAGACTAATGGAGAGCAGGGCGGCGGGGCTTCAAGTGGAGACCCATTTGGATGGTGTGGGAGGGGGAGGTCCTACCCTAAGTCATACCAGAGGGAGGGCTATCTTAAGAGGTGAGTTTGCTGAGAAGTAAGATTCTGTTAGAAGGAGGCTATCATAGATCAACCAAAGAACTTGTATGCATATATGCATAACCCATGGGCACAGACAATAGGGTGGTGAAGGCCTGGGGCGGGAGGGTTGGGGGGAGAGAGGGGACAGGCTAGAAGGGGTCGATAGGGGAAATAAGGGGACATATGTAATACTTTCAACAACCAAGATTTAATTAAAAAAAAAGAATGGGGCTATCATGTAAAAGGGAGCATATGACCTCACTTGATAAAAACTGGTTTTCAGGTTTTGCCACATACTTTTAGATTCATGGCCAATTCCCCTTTCCAATTTAATCAGGTATTTAGACTATTTTCAAGCATTTGATGAAGTCGTCAATAGATAGCCTATGAAGCAAGGCTGAGTGTGATGTATTGTAGTCATTGCACTGATTCGTGTCACTAAACCTGGTTATTTTGGTCACTTGAAATTGATTAACTGAAACCTCCCTCCCTTCCTTCCTCCCTCTCTTCACTTCCTGCCTTCCTCTCTTTTCCAGATTGGATTAGCTATTGAGCTAAATTCCGCACAAAGTCAGGCCAGGCATGGACTATGGACACTTTTTGCATAAACCTTTTGTATACAAGTTTCTAAAAGGCTCAGTTGCTTACTTCTCTACCTATGACATTTCTGTGGGTAGAGAAGTTCTTTCAGAAATTGATTTAATGGGAATAAATGAAGCTTTCATGGTAAACAGGCATTGCGTGAGCTGCTTAAGGCACAGGCTTCTGGCACCAGGAGCATGTGATAGGGGATATTGTCCTCAGCTGCCTCTCTGTACATCTGAAGATTAGTAAAACCCGTCCTTGTTTTCACACTGAGCACATAGTGTATCCAGTAATAAGAAGTTTGTTGCATCACCTGCTAATTGTACTCCGGACTCTGAAAGGAGGAAGTGTCATCCTGGAATTAACACTTTACAATTTTACAATGAGGGAATGATGTATAAGAATGGAGAAAATAATGCTGTGAATGCATAAGGGCAGAAGATGTGACATTGCCTTTTACAATTCTCCCTTCCATTTATTATAACAAAAATGCTTTTCTGATTTTTTTTCCTTCAAATTTTCCATTTTGGTAGTTCGATAGTTTCTCTTTTGAGAACAAATTTGGATTTTAGAGCATTCCAATAGATGCAGATCAGTGATTAGCAAAGCGGGGGCTAAGGCCTATGCCAATCAGAATGAGCTGAAGTGCTTGTTAAAAAATGTGAATTCTCAAACCCAGGTCTATTTATTGAATTAGAATATTTAGATGTGGGAGTCTAGTTCTCTACATTTTTAACAGGTTCCTTTGTCTGTTAAATACACTAAGGTTTGGTGTGTGTTAAGTTTAAGTTTAAATCACTGACTTAGAAAATTCAGAAAATCCACAATAGGTGTGGTGGTTGTAGTCAGGCACACCAGCCATTGATTGATTGATTGATTGATTACTATAGATTTCAGAGTTCTCTCTGCCAGATTGAATAGGCTTTGTTTCTTCCATCCAGTTGACTCAAAAGAGTTAAATAATATACTTAGTCAGTCAAAAACTGAGGACCAAGTCAATGAACAGAAATCCAGTTGGGTAACCAATCTCAGAAGTCTTATTTGACTGAAAGATGACATTGAAATCATCCCATACACAAAGTTTGTCCAAATAGTCAAACTAATTTATGAATGCAGAAACAGCCTTAAAAACAACCACCACCATCAAGATCATAGATACGTTTCAGTTTATCCTAAAATTCTTCAGGTGCAAATATTGATACATGCAGGTCACTCAGGACCTATGTGCTGCTAACCCTAAAAGACTCTTCTCAGTACTCAATTGCTTGACTTCTCAGCAGTTATTTGATTGTTGAATACTTCCTCCTTTTTGAAATAGTCTCTTTTCTTGTCTTCTGTGATTCCACACTGTTATAAATGAAGGTTGTTTTCTTATAGCAGATAACCCTCCCCCCCTCCCCCCAATCTTGGTGGCTTAACACAAAAGTTGTTGCTTTCTCACTCATGTAAAGTCCAATGTTTTCTCCCAGGGGGGTGAGGAAGGTTTCTGGCTTCCTCTAAGAGTTAGCACTGAGCCACTAGATGGAAAAGAGACAGATCATTATGGGAGATTTTTATGTGTCAGCTTTGAAAGAGGCCTTCATCACTTTTGCTCCCATTGCATTAGTTAGAACTCAATCATTAGGCAATACTGAACTGCCTGAGAGGTTGGGAAAAAACTAGAAAAAAAGAAGCAGGTTGGTGCTCAGCTAATAATGTCTGCCAAATTAACTCTCCTCATGTTCGTCCTACCTCTTTGCATGCTCTTTCTCAGTTGCATTTGTGACTCTTGGTTCTCTACCTAATCTTAGAACATTGATTTTCTTCATGGATCTGTTCTAAGTCTGCTACTCTTTTTGGTTTTCCAACTTTCCCTGGTCAGTTTCATTCTTTCACATGGTCTTCCTGTGCATCTTTAGTCCAGGGAATCCCCAGAGCAATGTCCAATTGCTACTGAAAAGCTACCCCTCGATGTCTCAAGGTATCTCAGCCTCAAATGTCAAAAGTGAACTTGTCAGCTCCATCCTGCATCCTTTCTCTTTGCAGCCTTCCCTGACACAGTAGCAGGCACTAATCTCCACCAAACTACCTCATCAAAACCTGGAGCGCTCCCTCACTTCCCTCCCTTTCTCCTAATCATTCCATCAATCAGTAAGCACTCATGATTGCAATTGCCAGTTATCTCTTAACTATAATCATTCCTCTCCATCTCCAATATCCTACCCTAGTAAAGTCCATCATCATCTCTTTCCTCCTTCCTGATTTCTACTCATGGTTTTGCTCTCCCTAGTTTACTCTCTACACTGGTACCAAAGTAATTTTTGTAAAATTAAAGTATGGGTCATGTCTTTTCTCTGCTTTAATTCTTTTGATGGCTTTTCTCTGTTCCTCAGACAACAAAGTCCAGATCCCTTACTATGGTTTAGAGTGTCCTTCATGATTTATCCCTCTCTCCCCATTGACTTCCAACTCCTCCCCCCTCCACTGTTGTCCTTGGACAAGCAATGTTCTCTTGGTCATTTCGTAAACTATTCTGTTCTCATTGTTTCCTCTGGACCTTTGTACACGCTATCCCCTTTACTTAGAACATTTCCCCTGACCTCTTTGAAGCTCTAAATCCAACTCATTTTTCAGGTTTCAGTTTATTAGTAAATGTCATTTCCTTTGGAAGTTAGAAGCTCTGCATATGCTCCTGTGACACTTTGGCCTTACTTGTATTTTCTTAGTCAAACTATTGATGAAGGAATAAAGCTAGTAACTGAGAAACTCAACCAGCTACTCTCATATTTCTGCATATTCTATGGTACATTTGGTTGCTTATATGTTACAGTTAAATTCTCTATGAAACAATTATCTAGAAGTCAGCTTCTGATGGCATCTGTGCATAGCACCTCTGATCTCCTTCCCTGGCGGGAAGGGCAGGACTGCTCTCTGTTCCCACGTACTTGTTCATTTTCATCACCATCCACGTCCTCCAGGAACTCTGGCAAAGCTGAGGAATGATTTTCATAACATCTCCCAGAGGAGCACAATAAAGGAATCAGAGACATCTGTGCATTGTTTATACCACCATTAGCCTTTAGTTGTAAATTACTTAACAACAGCTGGGCAACAGAGAAGGAAGAGCTATTCTATTGGAAAAAAAAGGTCTGAGCATAACAATTCAGTGCTTTCAAGTTTTATCATCTACAAAGTTATAGTATTTATTTATTACTTAGAATTGTTAATTATAATACTAACTAGAGGCCCAGTGCACAAAATTTGTGCATGGGTAGGGTCCCTAGCAGCTGCTGGCTGCCAGCCGGGGGCCTCCCTTCCCACCCATGGCAGTCAGCGCATGTCTAACTCTCAGTCAGTGGAACTCCTTCCTGTGGGGACAATTTGCATATTAGCCATTTATTATATGGGATTAGGAGACATCAATATATTGAGTACAGGCATAAAGTGAGTAAAGACAATTCTAAAAATACCGATCAACTTGGGGAAACTTAAATGGAAAAATGTGTAACCGATTTGAATGTTGGTCTGTGCCACGCTGATCCCCCTCCAGGACTGAAAGACTGATTCCCCCTGCAACTGCAGAACCAGCTCAGTTTGATGAGATGCTGAATTGATTTTCAAAGACCACAGACCCAAGCGAAAGTCATGCAGCCAAAGCATACCCAGAGGAGAGAATTTTGACCTCCAGCTGTATCAGAACCAGAGTCTTGCCCTAGCCCACACCACCAACCCCAGGGAACCAAGGAACCAGGACATAACTGGAACTTGAAAACCGGAACGCTTCCAGAAGCCAAGGGCCTCTTGTCTTGTCCGGGAAGATCTGGTGTTGATGTCCCTTTACCATATATAGCCTAGTTCCAAGATCTTCCAATTAAACTACGCTGCTATAAAAAAGAAGGAATTCTTACCATTTGCAGCAGCATGGATGGACCTGGAGAGCATTATGTTAAGTGAAATAAGCCAGGCAATGAAAGAAAAATATCACATGATCTCACTCATTTATGGAAAATAAAAAACATTATAACCTGATGAACAAAGAGATAGACACAGAGACAGTAAAGCACCGAACAGACTGCCAAGTTAGAGCAGGAAAGCTGGAGAGTGTTGGGGAGTGGGGGAAAGAGATCAACCAAAGGACTTGTATGCATGCATATAAGCACAACCAATGGACACAAGACACTTGGGTGGGGGGAGGTGGGATGAGGGCATGTGACAGGGGCTAGGGGAAGCTGGGGGAAGTTCTATGGTGGGAAAAAAGGAGATATATGTACTACTATATGTAATACTTTAAACAATAAAAAATAATAAAAAAATAAATAAATAACACTTGCCCGCCAGCACTTCTGCATACCTGTTCCCGCAGCCCCTTTATAACTCTTGGCCTGGTCCAGCAATCAAGATAGATCTGAGGCACCATTAGGTCTCCCATCTTCTCAATTGGTGCCTTCTCCATCAATAATCATTTCCTTATTTCAAACCCTGATGTTTAGAGTCCTGGCCGTTTGAAGTGCTGGGCACATGGACTTTTGTTTGGTAATACCCCAGATGTGGAGAGCTGTCTGCCCTTGACTCAAGAGAGCCAACCTCACCCAAGGTCACAACCCTTTCCCAGGGCAGCTTGACCCACTGACTAGTTGAATTGGGAAAGAATGGCCCAGGCTTTTTGAACCAACTTGAAATAATTCTTAAGGACTCCTAGCTAAATTGAACTGGCTGAGACCTTGAATTGAATATATCAGGGCCCCAATTCTCCCTCTATCCAATACTGATTCCTTCTCCCCACTGTTGATCCCAGGAACACTCCCTAATAAACTTCCAACCTATTAATCTCATCTCAGATTCTGTGGCGTAAACCCTCTATATCAGGCTGGGAAATCAATTTGCTTGCTCTGTTATCCACTGGGTTCTGGATAGTACTTGGGAAATTAAATGTGGTTGGTCTAGTGAGCACAGTAAGGGAGTAAGATTGGATTTGGGGATGGAGGTGGGAACTGTAACTTGAGTTAGAGGATGGACTGACTCCTCGAAGCTTTGGCTTTAGTGAGAATTATTAAATCTCCCTTAGTGGCCTATGAGCTTTGCTCTGAGAAGAAGCCTCTCCTGCATCTGAACTACAGAGTTTCTGGTTGTTGCTATAATTTTGCTTGTATGTTTTGTCTTATTTTGATAATTAACTGTTCTTTTATAAGTTGCTTATCACTCAAGACTTCTTAGGGTAGAATTTAGATATTAAATCTTGTTATTCCTGCAGAGTCTCTACTTGGGTGTCCTAATAGTTTATTATGAATAAATTGTTATTGAATGAAGCCCTTAAACATAGATACCTACCTTATCATGCTTTAGTCATTCATTCCTCAGTCTCTTCCTTTTTTTTTTTACATTTTTTAAGGCTGGATAAATACAATGAGTTCTTTACCTGTATGTCTTTGTTTACTGGTTCGTCTGAACTTAATTCTCATTATAATGTAAAAGTGATTCCAGTTAAAGTTGAAAATATTATGTTCCAGAGATGGGCAAATGATCTACGTGCAATCAGGAAATACTTTCGGGTTTTGAAGAAAATATTTGCACAATGTATTTTTTATTGTGTTTAAATTCTTTTGAAATTGGCAATCTATTTAAGGACTAATTAGACTAATCTTTCTTAATTAGAATAATAGATTAATAACAAAAACTCATGAATTGATTTTTTAGGCCCTGAAGGCTCAGTGATGAGACCAGGTCTTATGGGAGACAGCCATTCACACCAGCCTGTGGAATCTTCAGTATTTAATTAGCATGCCCTTTTTTTAAAAAAAATAAAATTATCTTTATTGTTGGAAGTATTAACAGATGTCCCCTTTGTTTGTTTGTTTTCCCCATTGACTCCCTCTACCCCCATACGCTCCTCCCAGGCCTTCATCACTCTATTGTCTGTATCCATGGTAGCATGCCTTATTTTTATTGCTGTTGGAATTACTTTTAGTTTGTCAATAAAGGAGTAATTTAGTTTCCCACTCATACAAAGGGAGGGGGGCAATCAAAAACAAAGAACCACATCAAACTAGGATAGTATAAGATAATTCAATAAACATGAGCGGCTAGGAGAGGAGAATGTACATGGGATTGTAAATCTTTAAGTAAAAGAATAGATTCAGTATAGCTGCAAGAGCTCTCTCTGTGAAGAATGGGGAACTGGCAAGAGGGACTTAAATTAGAAACTCGTGTCATTTCAGCATTTGTTGAGTCCTCTCTATACATGTGTGCCCTGGCACTGAGTTGCAGTTCCTACCCTAGAGTGTCAACAGTGGGGGATACTGATACAAACGTGACATCATTTCCCAAGGCAGGTGCTGCCTGAGACGTGGGCAGAGGGGCCAACACAGTTCTGGAAACTGGGACTATGTCCAAAAGTTAGGCCAGTTCTCACTCTGGGCTTTCAGGATATTTCTTAGGGAAAAAATATTCTTCATTGCTCTATTGAGTTTTATTTTCCAAATAATCTGCTTAAGAAAATCTTTGTGTTTAAGTAGGAGATTGCCTGAAGGAAATATAACTTTATTTTTCTATTGGCAGCAGGTTTATCAAAATCCTCTCCTTTATCCACTCACAGAGATCACAGATATTTATATAATGCGATAAAAACCACCCCACACTCTTCTCCAATATACTTACACCTATAGCAAGTCCCTGAAGACCTGGGAAGTTTCCAGTCTTGGAGGAATCAAAAGGAGAACAGGTAGGGGAGGGACTGAGGCAAATCAATATGAGGTCACGGATTTCAAGATGCCAGCACCTGAGACCAGGAGAGGGAGGTGCAACTGCAGAACTTGTATAAATTTATTTTATGTTATCTGTTCTTTCTAATTAAAAAATATCTGAAGGGGAGAGGAGATAATAGCTGTTAGCAGATTAGCTTTTTGTTTTGTTTTGTTTTGACTGTGCTTTATAAATAATTATTTTCTGCATCTCAGCGTCAGTATCCTGACTCTGCCACTTGCTGTTATCATAAAAAAGTCATTATCCAACACCAATTAATTTATCCCTGTAAATAGTCATGTTTTAGGTTCCTGAGTTCTGTGTATATAAAGGAAGCAACAGCATAAGAACTTTATTGATTTGTGATCTGAATTGTTTTTATGAATGTACATGGGCTTCATTTGACTTTGGTGAGCAGATTCTCCTTCTACAAAGGGGGACTAGCAGTTGTAGAATATAAATGTCAGTGATTTAAGTCACAGTTCCCTTTTTCTGTACTATTTTTTTCTAAAATGCAATAAATCCCCTAATTAGCAGATTATACTAAATCCTGTGGATGGATATGTATGCTTCCTGGAATGGGACTATTCAAATGGAGGTAATCTACGAGAAGGTGTGGGAATGGGTCAGGTTGGGGGTGGGGGAAGGGATGGAAATAATTATATCACCAGCCAAGGGCAAGAGTCATTACTTCGCACAAGGACTGCATTTAACAGCTTTGTGGACGGCATACCTTCATCTGGTACCTTTGGCCCATGGCCTTATGTTTGGGATTGTAGTGATGAAAATGAGAGCCCTTCTGAGGATGAAATTAGATGATGAATGCGAAAGGCAAATCACAGAACCTGGAAGTAAGTGCACTGTAATCCGGTCATCGTTTAATGAGTGGTAGCTATCAGACTAACAAACTTCGACTGATACTGCTATTCTCATTGAGGAAAATGTTGAGTCTTTCTGTTCTTCTGGTGCAGAATAGTTTAGAGAGGCCTCCAGAATGTGAAATTGGGGAATGAGTCAGGGGTGATGGCCAGCCAGTTCTCAGGAAAGGTTGGTTCTGGGGTGATTTAGTGGGAACACGGGCTGCTATTTCTCTGTTTCCCTAATGCAGTGGTGGAATGCAGCAGACAATTATTCCAGATTCAAGTAAGTGAGTGCTGAACAGTGGTTAATTAACTAATTCTTCAATAAGGAGATGTAATAACTATTTTGTAAAATATTAAGTACCCGACTAAGCTGATTAATGATAGTTTTTCTGAGCTTCACAACCCAAATGATCAATAAAAATGTATAATCAACCAACATGTTGGAAATCTCCATCTCTTTGTACCATCATTTCTGCCCTGCACACTCCTGCCTCTTACTTTCATCATTAATTTCCTCCCTTAACCTGCCCTGCTTTTCCTCATCTTCTATTTTTTTTTATTCTTCTGCTTCCCTAGACCTCTTGCTTTAATTGATCATGTTTTGAGAACTATATATAGTAGCTTACTTTTCCTTAGAGTGTATTACACATTTAATAAATAACCATTTTCACTTTTAAAGGCTGGTAGATTGAATATTTTCTTTTGTAAACAAAGCAAACCTTGTTATTTTTTTTACACTCAATTGATTTTCTTTGACAAATACTACTCCTTAAGGAAATGGCTTATTCTTACTGGCCCCACTGTTTCTCCTCCAGGCTATATCTATTGCTAACTCCCTACAGCTTCTGAACTCTAGTCAAGTTATTTAACAACCATTTCTTGCAGATTTAGCATCTGTCAAACACTGAGACTGATGCTGCGGATTAAATGATATTTGGTTCCTTTTCTCAAAGATCATGCATTGTATTTGAAAACACAAGACATAAAGCTACACAATATATAATTTAAATGAGTTCCTACTGTGTGTTCTGTGGAGAGGTTTAAAAGTCAAATACTACAGACCCAATTTAATGATATAATGATATTGTTCTTAATTTCCTAGCAGCAGATTAGTTCCCAATAAAAGACATCTCCCAAATCTCTTTTAAAGGAAATAAATAAGTATGCTTATTTTCTTTTAGAATGAGGTCTGAAAAGGTAATACAGTCATGGATTCTATTAAGCAGTGTTATTTTATCTTTCCTAAGATTATTACAATAGATTTACTCCATATCCTAGACACATTACCTCTGGAACTCACTCAAAATAGAGTACCACTTAAAAGAAAGGCACTTCTCTCCTAAAATATATGACTAATATTTCATTTAAAATGTCATTTTAGATGTAATAGTTCAGTCCCTGGACTCAATCAGGCAAAGATAGCAGAATTCTCTATGAAAGGAATTTCAGGTAAAAAAAAAAAAAAGTAGCTACTTTTTTTTAAAGTCAGAAGGAAAAAAATACTTTCTTAGGTTACTTACTGATTGTCTGAGATGGGGAAGAAACTGCATGGTCCAAGAAGTCCT
Source organism: Corynorhinus townsendii (assembly GCA_026230045.1). NCBI lineage: Eukaryota > Metazoa > Chordata > Mammalia > Chiroptera > Vespertilionidae > Corynorhinus > Corynorhinus townsendii. The sequence continues at coordinate 1,309,594 of JAPDVU010000018.1, read as the reverse complement.
TAACCAGGAAAAAGAGAGATCATACTTTCTTATTGACATCTCTGGGACAGGTGAGAGAGGCTGACCATCTTCAGTGCTAAGACAATATGTGTTTTTATTATTATTTTTTTAAATATATTTTTATTGATTTCAGAGAGGGAGAGAGAGATAGAAACATCTATATCTATATCTATCTATCTATCTATCTATCTATCTATCTATCTATCTATCTAAGCCTAAGCAACAGAACAACCAAACGACCGGTCAACTGGTCACTATGATGCGCACTGGCCACCAGGGGGCTGTCCCCTGGTGGTCAGTGCACTCCCACAGCCAACCTCCTGTGGCTGGCCAACCTCCCACAGTCTTTCCCCCCCAGTGGGCCGGCCTCGATCAGACGATCAGCCCCAATCAGCCCCAATCACCAGCCAGGCTGAGTAATCCCACCAATGCACGGATTCGTGCACCGGACCTCTAGTCAATGATGAGAGAGAATTATTGATTGGCTGCCTCCTGCATGCCCTCCAGTGGGGATCAAACCTGTAACTTGCATGTGCCCTTAACTGGAATCAAACCTGGGACCCTTCAGTCTGCAGGCTGATGGTCTATCCACTGAGCCAAACCAGCTAGGGCAACAATATGTGTTTTTAATGTCATCTTTGCATCTGAGACACTCACAGATCTGGCCTCACCTGAGATCACAGGTCACTGTGGAGAGAGACAGATAAGAATAGACCATGTTTCATATGGTTTTTGGATATTTACTTGAATGTTAATTAATTTTATAAAAAAGGTTGATTTCTTCATGGTGAGCAGGGGCAGGAGTACAGGGTAGGGGAAATCAATGTTTGTGGCCCTAACCTGCAGGTTCTCAAAAAGATTGTTCCTCTGACTTACTTAACAAAGGTAGTTTTCCAGAGACTTTGAGCTACCTTGACCATAAGGAGAGAGGGAAGCAGTAGGGTGAGGTAAATGGAGAGCTGGAGGTGGTAGGCATTTAAGATGCTGAGAAAAATGGTGAAAAATAAATAAATAAATAGAATGAGGAATAGAATGCTGGCTTGATGGGGAGGGGAAATAGAATTTCAGGACCTCTGGTTTCTAGAAGAGCAGATCACAAAAGGGGCTTGAAGCAAAGTGTGAGTCTACTATTTAGTGGGCTGAGAAGTTTCAAATCTCAAGCATAGTTGCATAAGTATATGTGCATAAGTGTGCTTAAATAGGTAATATGTGCACATTATAGATGTTCAAAAAGCTACAAAGACATACAGTGAAAATGTTCCGGCAATCACTTTCTCTAAGCCATCCATAGCTCAAACCAAGGTGACCAGCTTCTTGAGCATCCTTCCAGGGATATTTGTTGCATGTGTCCCATGACTATATTTACTGACTTCCTTTGTCAATATGGAGGAAGGGGTTTTGAGTCTGAGTGAACAGTGTTGATCATCAGTTAAGCCACCTGAAAACTATGTGTTCCTCTGTAATAGAAGGCTAGCTCATGGTCATCAGAATGCACTAGAAGCCAACTTGCTTTCCTGAGAGATAAAAAAGAAAAAAGGAGAAATAATTTGCTGAAAATGGAGCAATACATACAGCTATTTTGATGACGGTCACTTAGAAATCTGTAGTTGTGTGTATTATGGAACATATTAAGGCATTGTGCTTGCCTCATGTTATTGGACATACATTACAATAGAGGAGACAATGGGTTATAGGATGAAAGCTGAATGGTAAGGTGACCTGAGCAAAAGAGGCATATCCTGGTAGATCTATGTTAGATCATAGTTTAGATAAGTTTTTCAAGAATTACCCTGTAATACTCATTTTCAGAATTTTAGAAACTTAACTTCAAAGGCATGTCCAGAAAAAAGAAATGAATAGTCTTTGGCCTATTGAATTATTATCTATAGCTATGGTATAGTCTCTTCCCACCTGAAATTCTAACCGTTTGAAGCCAAAAACTGAGCTTTATTTATTCTTTTATTTCCTACCAAGCTTGGTCTTACCAGGTAGGTACTCTATAAATATGAAGTGAATAAGTGAGTAAGTGAGTACATGTATAAATAAACCAACCAAGCCATTAAACAATCTATGGTTTAATTTCTGTACTTTCAATAATGAGTATTTCCATTTAGTTTTGATGAAAATAGAAAAAAGGCATAACAGTTCATTTTTAATACTGCTTTATAGCAACGTTGCATGAGACACAAGGTGCAATTCTTATGTCAGTTGTGCTAGATTAAGATGTTAATGAAGAAAAATTCAATGAGCCTTGAAATGCTTTTTTTAACTACTGAACCTTCACTTTCAAAAGGGCAACTGTACAGCTGTGTGTCTGGAACAAAAGACAAATTAAAAATAAGAGATTAACTAAGCATTAAATTGATATTTTTTAAAACCACAAATTTCAGTACTAGAAGTAGTGAAATCAATCATGTCAAATATGCTATACTGGGAGGTTTTGATTTAATTGATTAATTACTTAAAAGCTAATTCGGTCTGAACAATTAGAATATCAAACAACACAGGCTTTTACATACCAAACAAGCTTCGGAAGAATTGTCCATTAAGTATTATGATTGTTGCAAAAAAAATATAACACGGTTTGCACAGCTTTGTTATCAGGAGCCTTACCTTTGACATTTCAAAAGCAAGGAAAGCAAATGTCTTGAAAAGCCAATTCATTATGATATGACATTTGGGAGCTGATATTGTCTGCGATTTAAAATTCAGAATTTATAAAGTGCCGTCACGTAACACAGCCCAGCCAACAAAGGGTCACGCTGAAACCTCCGTACTTACCTGGGAAGACAACAGGGAGTCACAAAGGGCTGATGGCTTTGAATTTGCAGCAAACAAAACTGTATGTACAAGAAACTGATTTTATATAGGGGGATTTAAAAATCTACGAAATGGCCTTTGCCATCACAGTTAGGGAATGTTTCTTGAACGTGTATCAGGTGCTGTTGGTTGATCATTTGTTTGCTTTATTTTTAATCAAAATGTGAAAGCACGTGAAAACGTTTTCAAAGCTACTCTGGGGATTATGCTCAGAATATCAATCACAGTCTTGATGCTGTTGTGTGCTTATGCATAAGGTTTTCTAGTCCAGAGATTCCTCTCTGGTAACATCAGGAGGTATTTTCAGTAACATCTGCATCAGAATACATCCAGTTGGAGACATTCTTAGGCAACCACAGCCTCAAATGTCACAGAAGGTGCCCCGAGGCCCAGATAATCTCCCTGGCCCTGTACCTAAGTAGTCACTTTCTTTTTCATGAAAGGAATCACCATTAAGATGGAGCAAAGCACACCACCCATTTTATGCTCTCTCCTCTCCTTGTCTCGTCCTGAAAATCTTGCAGGTCTCCTAAGACTGGTTTACTCGGTGTACTGTGCTCAACTTTCTTGCAGATGATCAGCAGAGCAAAACATCCCCTTTCTTCCTTCCTTATAGACACTTCAAGGAAAAGCACCCAGTGATTTGTACAATTGACAAGTGCAGCCATGGCTTCAGGGCAGATTGAGAAAAACTCATATTCTCTCTAACATAACCCAGAAGTGCCTGTTCATCTACCTTGTGGCTGAGGCACATGCTTCGTTGCTGCTCTGTGATTTAATTCTGAGGAGAGATAGCTGCTGCATTTTCAATTGATATATAAAAATAGCTGGTTGCACTAGACACTGTCTGACGTCAATGGAATCATTAAAAAGCAGTGACCGGTCTGCAGAATGTCTCCGGGGAAGCGATTGAAGCTCAATGTGCAGATACTAAAGACATATCATTTTTCTTTTTGACAGACAGCCATCTTTTTCTATTGCAAGGTAATTTTCATCAATCGTTTAGCTAATATGGGGCCAAGGCTCAAGGTTTTCTTTCACTGAATCATGGCACATAACCCTGTTTTAAAGGTCAGCCACATCTGAGGAGTGTTCATATCCTGTGAACGTGGTGGGAATGGACAGTGGAGGGCCTTGGGAAATTTCTCAGTAGACTCAAACAAATGTAAGCCCACAGACTAGCTTTGATTGTTTTTGTTTCCAACTCTAGGCATTTGTGCTGAAACTTCTGGAAGGCACTGACATAGGAAACACAGGATAGTAAGTAATATGGTGCTGAGGCTCACTTACAATTCTTTCCAGGAGGTGGAACTAATACCCGGCACCAGGGGTGAGTAGCAAAGTACCAGATGGGTTCAGGCTTGGGAGTTTGCCAAATCTGCTGCCCTTTCACCAATCTAGAGTCCCTTCCCTATTCCTCACCATCAAACTAAATTCTACCGGTCCTGCAAGTGACCCTGTCATTTTGCTCAACCACACTGGCATAATATCATCTTCCCCCTTTCTTGATTAAACTACTCTAGCCCATGGACATGGCCCTAGTTCAGACCTTCAGTGAAGACTTTCTCTCTTTCACAACTGGGACATGTATCCTCATTGGGGATCGAACCAGTACCTCTTGGTGCATAAGTCAATGCTCAACCCATTGAGCCATACCAACCAGGCATGGTGACTTTCTTTAATCTCCAGGATATTGGCTAGCTAGAATATTAGCTTTCAGAGTCTCCAGAATCCTGTGAGTTTAGGGAAATTTAAGCCTTCCTTAAGCACATTTGGTAACTAGTGAAAAATTCTACTTCTCCATTTTTCTGATAAAGTATCTGTTTACATCAACTGAAGAGTTTAGGATTTTTCTTCACTGTGTGCTATGTCCACAGTTAATCAATTTACTGTTGGGGAGTGTCAGCTCAGATTAGCTGAGTTCATCTAGAATCTCATTGGGTTGGTATAATTGGTATAATTGTGGTAGGGAGGAAGGTAAACGGCAGAAAGGCAGGCAACTATAACATAGCCTGGTGAAAAACCATGAGATCTGTAGTAAGAGAATATGGGTAAGAATCATCCTCTGCTCAACAGCCATGTAAACCTGAATAGGTCACTTAACATCTCAACCCACTTCCTTCATTTATAAAATGAGATATTTTCTGATAGGGTTTTGTGCGTATTAAATGAGAGCATGCATGTGTAAAGTTTATTTAACAGGGGAAGCATTGTAAGTGTTTTTTTGTTTGTTTGTTTGTTTTGTTTTGTTTGTTTGTTTGTTTTAATAAAAGAAGGCAAAGTGTGGTTCCCAATAGAAGGCCTTCTTTGGCACCTGCGTAAGAGGTACAGACTGTGTGTCTGGGAAAGAATGTCGTGAAGGCCAGCCCATGGAAGCAGAGGGAGGGGAGAGAGATCAATATTTGTTCAAGCCTTAGGATTTCCTGGGGCATAGAAGTTCTAACCATACTTTTCTGGTAGGTGCCCTGGAGGGGAGGAATAACTCCTTGGACTCCTCCTGCATCATGGAAATATCCAGAATCTCCTGATGCCTACCAGAGCAAATTGGTCCCACTTTTTCTCAGACAGGCATTCTAAGCAAGAAAAGAAGGTTTGCCTGACTCACACACAGAACTGATCTGGACCAGGGACTGGACATGGAGATGGAGGAATTGTTGCTAAAAAAAATTTTAAGTGATAAAGACAGATCCCACTCTTAGCCCCCTCCCAAGGGACCCAGGGAAAATAGAGGAACTGACCAGGCGGAGTGGCTCGCCTCACCAGGTTCTGCCCACCGTGATGCCCCTCCCTGAATTCTTTCTCATCCTTGGGATTCAGAACTGATGTCAAAGCAGCCAAGCCAACCTGATGGGTAAATAAAGGCACTGGCCCTCCAGGGTGCGAATTCAGGGGTGTTGGGAAGCCTTTGTGGAGGACATCTGTACTTGTGCCTGATCGGAGCACCTTCTTACATCTTGCAGTAGCAGAGCTTTGCTTTTCCTTGTAAATCACCATGGGTGCGGTGTTTGCTTGGGAAATTGAGTTCAGGCCTAACTCAGATCAGGGAGACTCAAATATTTTTTCTTGGTTGAAACTATTGGGAAAAGAAGTACTCTTCGGTCATCTTGACTAAGTGTGGGGAAATCCTACTTACATATACTCCCCACAGAAGAAAGTAAAACTGAGAGGTGGTGGAAATCAAGCCCCGATGATATTATGTGAGATCCCAGGTCCTGTCATCCCCAAAGCTACTTCTTTTTCAGATTCAATTAGCTTGAGAAATATGTCCCCAATGTTTGGCTTAAATTGATTTGTGCTGGATTTCTATCACTTCCTAAGAAGGCAGAGTGGACCTGGACTGAGAGAGTGAAATCTGCCTGGCCATGCACCAGGCTGGAATAACGGCGCAAACAAAGGCAGCTCTGCACAGTGAACAGGAAACGCTCTCTCTCCCAAGGACGCGCTGCAGCTCTGGGTCATCATAACCCTGTCTTGAGTGGCTATGGCTGTTTGGAAGGAGACCGGTAAGAAGGAGACACTCCACTCTACACGCAGGATCTAAGTCACTTTGACCCAGGAAAGCAGCCTCAATTCACAACCAGGCAGCAGAGCTTCAAGATGCGGGGTCTCTGCCTGCAGCCCTCCACAGCTGCCTCAGCTTGGTGGGGCCAGAAGAAACAGGCCCTTGGGCCTGCTTTGCAGTCCACACCCTGACTGTCCTAGCTTGCTTCGAGCCCATCAAAATAGCGTTGTGCTTGCGTTTCATCCAGACTTACCCGTTCACAGAACTCCAGAGCGACTCTAGGCTTTCCTTTGTTTGTGAGGTGACCTGTATTTCATCTTCTGGGTGACCTCTCATATACCTGACTTCATCAGGCCACGAGTAGTTGCTGGTGGTTTTAGGTCGACTAGGTTTGGGAAACAAAGATGTTTTAATCATTATAGCTTTCTTTCCTATAATAATCCGGCCACGCAAATTGGTTCATAATGAGAGATCTTCCCATTTATTCTCTTTCCCCTACCAAATGTCTCGTGGGAAAGTCAGGAGTTTGAGGCAGTTGCATTAAGGCGGGGCTGCGTAACCTAGCTACGCGGAGTGGGAAGCCTGTGCAGCAGCAGTAGCATCATTCGGGAGCTTGTCTAAAAGGCGGGAATGGGGCCCCATCCCTGACTTGCCGGATCAGGATCTGCATATTAGATTCTGATAACTGTGTTCACAGTGAGTTTAAAAAGTGAGCTCCAGGAAGTCCTAGGCGTTTCCATAGAGCTCCCCGGGAAAATGTCACGGTAGGGAAGGGGGGGACACAAAGCTACTGGCCTTCCCTTTATGAAAGCCGTCCTGTAATGTATTGTTCTGTGAGTTTCAGTTTTCTGCAAATGCTCCTTTAAAGGAAGAAACGTTGGGAAACCGCTATCATAGCCCTATGAGTGCCTCATTGTGACTAAGCTCATCCCATTGTTTGTGAGGGATCAGGTTTTATTTGGGGTGGGTAGGGGAAGGGAGACTCCTACTAAGGAGAAGTTGGGAACTTGAACACAAAGTCCCCTCCCCAGTTTTGTCATATGTCCATGCGTGAAGATGGCTGCTGGCAGGGGATGCTCATTCTTTCAGGCCCATGCATCTGGGATTCTAGAATGGGCCTCAGTAACGAAATTGGAGGGTGGGTTCATCAGAGGCCTATTTGATAATTACATGAAAGAGGAAAAGTTCAGGAAGATAAATTTGACCAGGAGGAAAGCCTCAGTCCTCAGAGGGGAGCAGTGACTTTGAGGACAACATGGTGGCTTTCCCTGGAATTAACTTCTGTCCTGAGCTCATAGATAAGAGAGAGACAGAGATAAGAAGGGGACAGGGCTGTATCTAAAGTTGACTTAGTTTTAGCCCTTGATCTAGGGTCATTATTGGGACACAAGAGCCTTCTATTAGAATGTATCATGGAGGGAGGAGAAACATTTCCTCCGCACCTTCACGTGCCCACAGAACACTTACCCTTTTCATGAGGATTGCCCTTTGCAGTGATGCTGAGCTGGGGTGAGCAGTGCCAACTGGGCCGGCAGCTGAGTCTGATGGAGAAGGGGCACCCAGACTGTGTGGACATCGACATGAGAAAATAACAGTAGCCAGTGGGCAGGGCCATGGAGTAGATGAGGAATGAAAAAGTCAACAAGAGAGTGTGTTGAATCTCAAAATATAATACCTTCCCACACCCTTTCTCAGCTCCTTTTAAGTAGCATCAGAAGCCAAGTTCCCCTGGGTAAATACTCTTTGCAGAGTTTATGTTGATTTTTTAACTAAGAAACCGGGTCTTTCTGCTCTGGGGAGAACGTCATGCAATGTTGTCAGTATTTCTCCACGGAACACAGGAGGTGGAGGACTGGGACTTTCTGAACCTTCATCACCACCTGGTGCTCAGTATATTCATAGCCCTTATCAAGCCCTTGTCCACCATTTGATTGAGTCACAAGGAGTCACACTTTCATTTCATTGTTTCTGAACATGTTTTAATAATTGCCATGCCCCGGGAATACAGAAATTGCTAAGACCTGCTTCTTACCTTCAAAGCTTAAGAGATGAGTAATCTTATAGTCCAATTAAAAACTAATCATTGGTTCTAAATTATTGTTTCCTGCCTTTTCCCTGTGCCAAAATAGAGACCAGTCTGTAGGCACATTTCCCCCTAAACAAAAGAATACAATTTAACAGTAGCTGAGCAGTTGTGTTGAGGCAAAGATTTTCTTCTTAATTATTTCTCAGCAACCCCCAGGTGGTCAAGCTTACACATTCCTATGGGGAAAAGAGTGTGAGTGGAGAATAGCGCTCTTCCAAGAAATGTTTCAGGCACTGCCAGCACTGGCCTCTCACCACCCCGTCTCCCTGGCACTGAGGGCACTCAATCCCACCATCTAGATTCTAGAAAGTGATGTGGTTCACCTTGCTAAATGGCTCCACATGGTTCTAGAAACACTTCTATCCACAGGACTAAAGGCTGAATATGGTAGAAGGTGCCTCGTTACATTCAAGTTCACTTTCTGCCTCTTGGCTCCAGTGCAGCCAATATTAAGGTACATTACCAAGGTCATATATTGGCCCACATGTAGAGAGCCAATGTCAAAACCTCCCATCACATCACAGTAAGCCACAGCATCACTTTCACTTCAAAAGAACTATTTCCTCCAGTTCCAAATGATGTTTTCCCTCTCAATATGGGATGCCCAGTTGGATCATGTTTACCCTGGGTTGGGGAGACTCTGCTCTATTGTGTGGGTTTACTGTGTGAGGGCAGCCTTTCCTCTCAAGGAAAAGCAGTTTCATCAGAAGCCCTGGAGGTGAGCTCCAATAGCATGTGGCATCTGAGCTTGCACAGTGTCCTTCACTGGTGTCCTGCCTACAGTGGCCCAGATGGTGGCCTGAAGAGGGGAGGGACCTACTCTGCATTATACCATTATGTGGCCACGAACAAGCTTTTCCCATTTATTCTTGAAATAATAGAAATTGTTCCTTCCTTCTCTGGCTTTTGGGGATAACTGTTCAGTTATACTATCTGGGGATAAAGGTCATTGAGACTGAATTTATGTTTATTTGTTTGAGGACAAAATGGTGCCAACTATTAGCTGTAGTGAGAAATGAGCAAAGATGGACTTTATCCATTTCCCTAAAAAACGTTTTAGAAATATCTGTAGTACTTAGCAGGCATTCGGCAAATTTTTGCTGAATGAATGAAGAAATACATAATGGCTCTGAAGAAATGATAGCAATGTTATCTTAAGGAAAAATATGATTATGTGGAGCATTATTTATAGATATAGACTTTCTCATAAATGTAAGATCATCACAGCTTTATAAATAAAAATCCTCTAATGTCATAAACCTACTAGTGCATATAATAAACAAAGCCTTTTGGAGGATTTATGTCCAAGTTCAACTTCAAATATAACCTTAGGCCACACCTTTTCTTGCTGGATTATTTTTATAATACTATCACCATGCTTTTGTTTGTTTTAAGAATGATTTGAACATAGGACTTATTTGGTGAAATACAGAGGCAACTTTACTCCTGAAAAGTCTCATGTACTGGGCATGATTGAGGTTCAGCAAAAGTTGACTTCTTCACCTTAAGCTTTTACCTCAAGATGGTGTTTTATAATATCAAGACTATCTATCTATCTATCTATCTATCTATCTATCTATCTATCTATCTATCTTCCTATCTATCTATGGCTAAGTGACTGTCCGACCATCCAACTGGTAGCTATGATGCACACTGACCACCAGGGGACAGAAGTTCAACGCAGGAGCTACAAAGCTGTGGTGACTTGGCAGTGGCAGTTCTTGAGAGAGGAGGGAGCCCGATTCTGGGGTGCATCATCCGAGAACCACCCTCTTGTAATTTGGGACCCCTTGGGGATGTCAGAGAGCTGGTTTTGGCCTGATCCCCGCAGGCCAGGCCGAGGGACCCCACCTGCCAGAGGGACCCCGCTCACTCCGCAGATGCCCTTCGATCCGGGCCGTGATGCCACCCCAGGTGCTGCCAGCTGGGGAGGGACTGCGGGAGGTTGGCTCCAGGGCGTGTCAGGCCCATCTCACCCAGTCCCATCTCACCAGCCACCTTCTAACTAATTTCCTTTCAATGTGCATGAATCTGTTCACCGGGCACTAGTATTAATATAATATTGCTATATTGACATTGGCTTTCTTGTGGCAATGTTAGAATCTAAAAGCATCAGAGTTCAGACACACCTGACTTTGATGGCCTTGCTTCGGTTGGTGGAGAATATATTCTTTCACTGAGAAAATCCTAGTACAGTGACTCATAATTTCTAAAACAGAATTATACTTTCTGATGTTCTGAGTCATGTCCTATTTAAGAGATCACACTTGTGCTTATAATGAAGCACTGAACAATATGAAATAAAAATATAAGTAGAACTGGTACCAGGACTTTATTCAGCATTTCACTAGATACAAAGAAACTTTTTCTTACATTAAGAACATGATCTCATTTTTAAAAATCACATTTGCTAAACAGAATTGTTGGCATGTAGTTTCTTTATACCACATTTATCAAAGTATCAATGCCCAGATCCTAAAAAGAGAAGGCACAGATCCGTCTCCCTCTGGTGAATTTCCGGTACCCAGTGAAGGAAATGTCACCAGCTCTGCAAATCTCTGTCCTTTGGAAATGAAGCAAACCCACACAAAGGTGTGCAAGTGGGGCCATGGGATGGAAATGTTGCATTATAAGATTGGAATTTTCTTACCACTTATGGGAATTTCAAGAGAGGAGGTAGGTACTAAACTGTTCCAAAATTCCATCCACTTTAAGAACATGTCAAGGATTTGCTGTTGGATACAACAGTATTTGAAAACTCTATTTTAGGAATTCCATCATGGTTTTATTCTCTGCAATGGGCCCAAGATCTCCCTGTTTTTACTCTGGAGTGTCTTGGGTTTTCAATGCCTCAGAAAAAGTGCTGGTTGTTATAATTTGGTTTGGCAAATCTCTTTGTTGAATGCTAACTTCATTGTCCTGGTCACCCATCTGCTGCCCAACTCCCACCCAATCTCCTGAGGAGGCGCCAACAGGACTGTGTCCATCTCTCAGACCCTCTCTCTTCTTCCAATAGTCAAGAAAGTGTTACCTCTCTCTCTCTTAAAAAAAAAAAAAAGAGGAGCGAGAGATTGATTTTTGAAGAAATCCTGGTACTGAGTTAGAAGATGACTCCACTTTCCAGAGGCATTTTCCTGGGTAGGTGTTGTTGTCCCAATTACTGGGGAATGTTATTTAAGGGGACACTCTGCACCTCACAGCAGGCCAGTGAAGGGAAATTTTGAATGTGGTGGCATTAAACTTATAAAGGTACATACCTGATTATTTTATCTATTTTTGAGTTGGTCCTTCATAAAGTATTTGTGGGACTTGGCATGAATCAAGATTTTCCTTCATAGAGGGCATTAGGACTACTGATTTTCATGAGGTATCTTAACATGGGGGTGTGGAAGGAGGTAGGATTTCACCCCTTTTAGGTAGCCCAGCTGAAAAAGAGAGCCAGGATGAATGGTGTTACTAGATAAGGGGGGAAAAATTACAGGACACCCAGTTAAATTTCAATTTCAGATAAACAGTGAATAATTTTTAAGTATGTCTCATGAAATGTTTGGGACATTCTTATACTAAAAATAGTTATTGTTTATCTGAAAATCACTATCTCCTATGTTCTGGAGCCAGAACTTTACTGAGTCTTCCACTGGATATAAAGAAACTTTGGGTGTTCTGCATTTTATCTGGCAACCCTAAGTATGAAAAAAAAAAGTAATTGAGGATGAAGAAAGAGAGGAAATAAGATTAATATTCTATATCCATATCCCAGCCAAACGAAGATTAGGGATTTTTTGCTTTGAGCATGAGAACCTGTGCAGATTCTCAGATTAGACATGAGTTTCCTATTGTGAGACCACATGTAGGTAGAGAGCAAAAGGGTGAGAGTGTCGCACGTTTGTTTTTTGAAAAGAAAACCATGTTGGGATCACTGAATGCTGATGGGTCTTGAGCGACCCTCAGGGAGCCAAGGCAGTTCATCTTACTTGAGAAGATCCCATTTTAAGAAGTAAAGCTTTGGAGAAACAATTTTTTCATGGGAAACTTATAAGCAAAATGGGTTTGATGCCTAGAACAGCTTTAGAGGTGAGCCGGTTCTGTTGGTGATAGAAACAAATGGGAATGTAGTCTCATCGTGTGACTATGAGTTTAATAAGTTAATGGACGTTTGCAACTTTTGAGAAGCATCAGGTGCTCCACAAGAGGTGGGAACTCAGTAAGTTCTAAAGTACCTTTCTTATATCATTCTGTTAAAGAGCCATTTTTAACAAAGACATAATTTCTCTTCAAATTTTAATCCCAAATTGCAACCACAACGCCAAAATGGCAATGGATTAAGGCTGGTCATAATGTGCCCTTTTCTTTAGGATAACTTTGATTTTTTAAATAAGATATAATACACTTCCACACACATACCACATACCAGCAAATGCTTTTGACTCACACAAATATATATTTAGAACTAACACCCAAAAATAGTCCCACAAATGAAATAAAAATTACACAATTATCAACAGACTCAATCAACACATTTTACAAATTCTACAGAACACTTTATCATTGTCATTGGGGAAACAAACAATTTAGAGCATTATTTAAAACTGCATGTAACACAGGAGCCACCAACGAGTTATGACAAATATAGCATTTACACCATTGTGTCACTGAAGTCTAGTTGAAAAGACTAAAATGCTGTGAAATAAAATACTTTTTAAAAACCTTGTTTAGCATATCCTGAGGGACACTGTGCATCATTTTCTATGAGCAGTTCAAAGGGCGAGCATTCTACCAATAGAGCTCTTATTGAGTTGAGTGGCCAAAGGTTAGAAGATTGTGCCATTGGATCCGAAAAACTGTAGAACTGAAAAACTCACGAAAACATGCATTTCCTGAGGCTTCCAACTTTCCAGACTAAAATTCTAACAGGGGAGAACCTGGACAGGTCAGAACCTCAAAGAGCTCAAAACAACTTTAAGTGAAGATGAGGACGTGTTTGATTTATATTCAAATTCCTGTTCCATTCTCTAGCTTGAAGTATAATTGACAGTGTAGTTAGACTATGACTGCTGGGCATTTCTTATTTGTGATCTTCTCATTTTTCATTGGTTTCCTAGTGATTTTTGTCCTCTTGAATATTTAAATATTTGAATTATGTTTATGCCTACTCACGTAGGAAATATTGATTTTAAGAGTTAAAATGGCAACAGAATTAGACTGAGCAATTAGAGTACAGTTTCAATTTGAATAACGTGTGTGTGTGTGTGTGTATGTGTGTGTGTTTGCATGTGTGAAGACACACAGCATATACATGCCAAACGTTTTATGCTCTAATTATACATTCACTGTTAGGTGGCACTTCATGAAAGTGACTTTTCCCAATATGGCTGAAAGTGAATATTGAGGTCATCATACAGAATATCCTAAGGCCTTGAAACAATGCCTCCTCATTCTCTGCATTCACATGATTGTGTAGTAATAAGGGAGACATAAATGATAATGGCAGGAGCATTCCATTTGAGTCGTTCAAAATTACAGACAGGAGAGCAAACCAAAAATGACTCTCTTGCATAAGTTCCCTCATCCATTCCACCTACTCCTTTGACTTCCTGCTGTAGATTAGATGAAAGTTGCATTTTGTTACTATATTTTTTGCCTTGCAGAATTTGTGACATAAAGTCTTAAGAAACAAGCAGAACAAAAAGTACACCAAGATGTATCTCCTACCATCTTGGGGCCTCTTTGTAGCCCTTTACTCCTAGCTTGTCTGGAAAGACACTGCCCCGCTAAGACAAAGAAGCACAGGCTGAGGGTAAGTTCTGGTTGCATATTACTAGCCCTCACTACCCCTCCACCCCCCCCCCCCCACCGCCCAGCATGCTCCCTAAGTGCTCAGGGCAGGGCCAGTAAACAGAAGACAGCCAAAGGCACCTTCTCTTTTCTCCCCTTTCAAAGGAATCCCTTCTAGTGGACTCTCTACCCAGTTGGAAGACCCACAGTTCACTTCTATCTGCTCTCTCCATTAGAAATTAAGGCAAGTCCCTTTTCTCTCAGTGCCTGCTACATGCATTGTGTCCACGTGGAAACAGTAGCAGTGGCTTGAAGAGACCTTCTGTCAAGTATGTCATTAGTAGCAATAGAAAACTTTCTCCAGTTAAGAAATTGCACAATTCGTCTAATCATTCAGCAGGGTTTTTTCCCCAGCACCGAAATGGCAAATACAGCAAAGCAATACTCTAAGCAAACTTTATAGGAAAGCATCGAAGTTCAAGAAAATACAACATAGTTACCTCTATTTCACTAATTTTCATGAATATGTGGAAAGATCTGTTTCCTGTCATATTGATAAGTTAAATCCTGTGTCATTTCAAGTGTGCTTGGCTAAAGATCCTCCTGAGGGATGAACAATGGATAGGCAGCGAGAAAACTTGCCTCAAAAGCAAATTTACAGGACACAAATTTCAATAATCCATGGTCCTTTAAAAAGGATTCATATTCAACTGCACATAAGGAACAGGTGAAAGACACAGGAAAACAATACAACTGCAAAGCAGAAAGAAAACTATATTTGCAAATCATTAAGTCCCAAGGTGGATTATCTTTACAAAAATATTTGAATATGATCAGCTACTCTACTTTCAAAGGTCTTATCATTCTTTTTTATACATTGTGAAGGGTTTCACAGTCTTAGAATTAAATTATTTTATATTATCAATATTTTCACTTGAAAAAAAGAATTTGATTGTGTCTGTCCATGTCTGTGTTTGTGTGTATTTTAATCTCTCTGCATAGGAGTGGGCATGTATTGATATATTGTGTAGGGCAAAACATACACAAGTGGAATGTAGATCAGATCTGCTGCATGTATTTGCATGGTACTTGGTCTATCAGATCTACTTATATACTTTTCATAATCATTCCCTTCAGTACAAACAATTTATCTTTCCTGCAATTGCCAATAAATACTATTTTCTGAGAATGAATATTTGTAATCATGTAAACAACTCTTGATTATTTATAATCTGGACACACATAATCCTAGAATCAACTCCCTTACCTCGGTCTCAGAGATTTGATCACATGCCCTACATTTAGATTAATTAGAAGCTGAGAGCACGCTTCTATTCCTCCGGGCTTTGTTTTCCCAGGAAATGACTGATGCATGATTATTTCTAAACATGAAAATACAATAATTCATAAGAATCTCAGCAAATTTTGTAATTTTTTATAAATGCCTCACTATATTCCTGTGAGGCATATAGGTAAAGATGATTGTGCTCTTTTAAGACTATTTTAGCATTGTCAAATATCATAAAGACAAGAAGGAGGAAGCAATACTCATAGTTGCATTATCTTTTTTCTTCACTGTAGACATGGATAGTCAAATGTTGGACACAGAAACTTTCACCTCTGTCTCATTCTCGACCCTAGGGGAGGATGGAACCCAGAGGGGTAAGTCTGTGTTAGCTTTCAGTAGAGTCTGCTCAGGTCACACATATTTGAGCATCTGCTAAAGATGGTTCATGGATTCTTAAAACTTCATGGACAGAGTTTCAGAAGAAATGCTTTGACTCCTTCTGCCACCCTTCCTCCTTTTTTAACTTTAAGTAAAAAAAAAACTCCTAGTAAAGCTTCTTGAAATATGTTCCTCAAAATCTGGGATTTAAAATTACATGTTTTGAAATCTTAATTTGATAGGAAAGCTTGCATAACCTTTCATTTCTTTCTTCTTCCTTTTCTTCCCCCTCCCCCCCCCCCCAACCCCTTTTCAATCAAGAGAATTGTTTAGGAGAGCTTTTGTAAGAGTTCTTTGCAGAGTTCTCTGATTTTAACACACTCTTCAGTCATAATTTTTCATTTACTGGGCATTTGTAGGGCAATGTTATTAGGAGATTCTTGAATTAAATTAGCAACCATCTCTTCCCAGTCCCCCCATTTAAAGTTGGCACAAGCAATTCTTCCAAAGAATTGTTTACTCTATATTTATAGCTGCCTTAAATAGAAATACAGTGAAACACTATTATTTTTGTATAACACAAAAAAATCACTGATTATGGCCTTCAATATTACTGATGCAGGGAAACTGTTTTAATGCATATTTTCTATGACAAAGAGCAATGACTGCCCAATTACAGATGACAACAGAATATTATACCATGTCCCACACAACAAATTAATTTCACTACAACAATGTAATACACATTCTGTTGGGACAGTCAATTGTTTTGAGTCCCATACAGCATCTGATTTAAGAAGAGCGAGCGAAGGGGGCAGGGTGAAAAGGTTCAGTTAGAGGATACAGAGAGCATAGCAGATCTAGGTTGAAATCAGAAACACAATCAAGTAAACACTTGTGAGTTATATATTACAAGGACTAATTCTGAAAAACAAATTTCACTGGTCTTTTTTAAAATCTCTAACACTAGAAGTAGATTTTGCTCATCAAATGGGAAATGAAATATTTATACTAATGCAGACTATGATAATAACCACTCAAGAATTGGATTTCCCCTTTTCCCACCCACTGCCAGCCCTAATTCCCTCAGAGACTCAGTGGAATAGGAAGATCAGAGTGCTTCTAGATAATATGCCTAATACAATGAGTCTTCTCTATCTTATTCAGGAACGCTCAAAATGGTCCTATCAAGTGTTGGCTTCTCCTTCATCAAAGACATAGTTGAGCTTTATGACAGTGCTGATGAAATCACCAAGTTCTACAAAATCGGCAGTGACAATATTGATGCCGCTCTCTCCTGGTTTCTGCGTGCTGACCCACTGCATCATGGCGGGAAGAGCCCTGAGAAAGGAAAGAAAAAGAGAAGTTGTGGGTTCTTGAAGTTAAAGCATGGAATGAAATGCATGTATATTTTCCTGGGTCACAGAAAGTATATCTAGTCTATAAACTCAACCCACTGAGGCAAAACTGGGTCAACGGCCTTGAACCACATTAATCTTATGAGTAAAATACCATAAAAATTCTGATCCATATTTTTCAGCATACACATTTTTTTCTGTTAGACACATAGAGAAGGATCCAGCTCCTTCTAAAGGAGCATATAATGGATCTAAAGTGGCCAATGCCTTCAGAAAATAGACGGGCAGGTGGAGAAATTTGGTCCCTCATGGCAATAGTTTCAGAAGAGAATTCTATTAAAAGGAAAAATCTGAATCTTTCGAGCAGAGACACAAGCATATTCAAGTCATTAGAAAGGCAGATGGTGTGGCAATGTGTGTGCAGCCACTTGGGTTTGAAGTCCATTACTTTCTGGATTTGCTAGAGCAGATGACATATGCCTGTTGCAAAAGTAGCATGATGTTGGTGTTTTAGGAAAGGCAGACAGTTTTGGGAAGAACCAGTGCATTTCCTGGGAAGGATGATTGTTCAATAGATATGCTCGGGTTGAGAGGTGAGAGGAAAGGGTGGATAGGAGTGATATTGAGGCCAATGCTGATTCTGTATGAACCTTAACTGAGTGTCTGGCTCATTAGTTCCTTAGGTTCTGGGGTACCAGGCCATGGGAGGTTCCTGAGCAACCAAACTCCCACCTTAGAACCACGATCATCACAGAAACACCTCCTCAGATTCCTCGGCTACTCAAAGATTAGGGTTCCTGGGCCTGGACGGAAAACAATGAATTGTTAGCCCCAAGGAGAGCTATTAGGAGAACACAAGAGTGCTCGTCTGTGTTTCTGGATAAAATAAATTGCTTTGAGGACTGATAAAACATCTTTTGGAATAGCTTGTAGTCCTCACATGAAATACAAGTTTTACATTTAAAATACCATTTCTCTTCGCCACCCTATTGCCCGTGTCCATGGGCTATGCACGTAAGTATATAAGTTATTTGGTTTATCTCTTCTCATTCCCTCTACCCCACATCAAGGTATGTCGGTCTGTTCCATGCCTCCTGCTTCAGATCTTATTTGAGGAGGAGGGTAAAGGGGGGTGGGGGGTGGGAGACATCTGTAATATCAGCAATAAAATATCTCCTACCCAGAATGCTTCAATCACCTCTCAGTGCTTTTAGGATGAAAATAAAAATCCTTAATTAACTTAAAGGGTCCTGAACAATGGCTATTGATTTCAGAGAGGAAGGGAGAGGGAGAGGGAGAGGGAGAGGGAAACATCTATGATAAGAATCACTGACCGGCTGCCTCCTGCCCCACACAGGGCATGGAGCCTACAACCTGAGCATGTGCCCTGGTTCATAGGTTGATGTTCAACCACCGAGCCATGCTGGCTGGGTGTAAATTTTTTATTTGCCCTCACAAGGGGCAACATTGACATTGAGAATGCATGATTTATAGCAAACTGACAAGTTGAAATTATACTCAGTTGTGATGTTTTTCTGTCCAGCTCTCACAGTTCCAGTGAGAGTCAGAAAGGGGGCTGGGGAATAAACTTGGTACACAAGCCCTCAAAGCCCTCCTCTGGGATGTGGAACTCTCCTGAGGAAAGGCATCTTCAGATGGATTCCTGTAGACTTACTTGTTTCTCTTCGACTCTTCGAAGAGAAACAAGTAAGTCTACAGGAGTCAGAAAACCTCCCTTCAAGAAAGCAACAGGAGGTGAGAGATGTGGGAGCCAGAGATCTTCTAATGTTCTGGCTTTGAGAACTGGCTTTGAAAAGATTGAGGAGTTGGAAGTGCTGAGATCAGTAGCCCTCAATGTGCTGACCTTGACTGATTAATTCATGTCAGGGTCATGAGATTAATTCAGTCTCCTACCCAGAATACTTCAGTTACCTCTCAGTGCTTTTAGGATGAAAACAAAAAGTGTTAACTAACCGATAGGGCTCTGAACAACGGCTACCAGGGGCTTCTCCTGTGTCATGTCATCTCCAGTCACTCTCTCCAGCACCAAGTTCTAGTCACACCCCAGTCTTGTTCATCTGGAGCAGCCTAGTTTTCCTCAGGGAACTTTGTAAATGCTGCTGTCATTTGTTTGCTTTATTCTTTATTTATAAAGAGTGGTTTTCTTCACCGCCCCTTCACTGGACCACTCACTCATCTTTCACGTGATATTTTAAATGTCACTTCTTCAAAACACTAGTCAGAATTGTAATTATATTGATGTGTTTGACAGATATCTGTTCCTCAATTCGACTGCAGTCTCTTTGAGCACCAGGCTGTGTACTTTCTCACTGGTGTATTCCCCGTCCTTAGCAAAGTGCCTGGCAGACTAAGTACTCAATAAATACATGTTGAATGTATGAACAGGGTTTCCCAGTCCTTAGCAAAGTGCCTGGCAGACTAAGTACTCAATAAATACATGTTGAATACATGAACAGGGTTTCCCAGTCCTTAGCATAGTGCCTGGCAGACTATGCACTCAATAAATATATGTTGAATACATGAATAGGGTTTACTTTTAGAGACAAAAGCTTTATTTTTAGAATAGAATATATGCAATAATATAATTCATGAAAAGGCTACTCCATTTTCCTTACTTTGGCTACTGCCATAGATTTCTGTTTGTGAATTCACTGCTATTTGTTTGAAAAAAAAATGTTTTTCTTAAACTAACTTGAATAACTTCAACTTTTCTATATTTGGCCGGTCTCACTTGCAAATTTTTGAATTCACCAAACAATTTGCAAAGCAACTTTCCCCACATTATACACCTACTGCTATGAGATTATGTGTTAATGATAATAGCATTTTCATCACCTTCATAAAAATAAAGTTTATTAGAATTAAACCTAATTCATCAGATTTATTTAATTTAGTTGTTATTGATGTATTATTAATTTTAATTATTAAATATCATTACATAATTTAATATTTACATGTATTAGACATTAATGAGGAATCCATGTGAAATTCATATTTAGGTGTGCCTGTGTATATACATAACACTTTTACAATGAATGCATTTTATATGTGCTACTTTTCTAACTTCCTTACACTTGTGTTTTGTAGTAATGAATAAACAATTGTAGGTAATAAAACATCTTTTAGCAAATTTTATTTGAACGCACTTCTTTGTTTTTTAAATTGATTTTTGAGAGACAGAGAGAGGAAGGGAGAAGGAGAGAAAGATAGAAACATTGATGCAAGAGGGGAACATTGATCTGCTGCCTCCTACACGCCCCTTACTGGGGATCGAGCTCAAAATCCAGGCAAATGCCCTGATAGGGAATTGAACCAGGGACCTCTTGGTTCATAGGTTGACACTCAACCACTGAGCCACACCCGTTGGGCTGAAAGCATTCATTTTTCTTTTTATTGAAATGGATTTTTTTTTTAGTGAATGAAACAGAATCTTCAAAATCAACGCATTAATTTTTACCGACCTCTTCGAAGCACTGGGGATAAAGATGACTCTGAAAGCATCAGAGCCTTGTTACTGCCTGTCCTGAACCCAGCCTCTCCTGAGAAATGGAGACTTCATTGATCAACAAAGTTTAAAATAATGACCACAGATCTTTCTTACCCTGAACAACTTGAGTCAGCCAGGAGCAACTAATTGAAATAAAATCTGACATATTTTAAAATGTGATTTCCTGTCAATCTGGCCATTTCTGAAAGTTGGGAACTTTCACCAGAAAATGCAGAAAAAGACAAAATGAAAAGGAGGCACTCCTGCCCCAAAGATTGGCATTTCATGCACTGACGCACCCAGCAATAAAAAGCAGTGCCTTTGCACCTGTAGGTTTAAACCCCAGGAGGGGGCTTCACAATCACCTCAGGTAGGCCGAAGGCACAGGTATGCCATAAATCATAATTTCTGTAAACATTGCCTATCAGGTTTTGCTAACACTGTTTCTGTTCAGAAAGCAGCATATCTGATTCATGTCTGATGAAAAAAAAAAAAAAGCCCATTTAAAAAAATACATATTTTCCCCTCAAATTGCACTTAGACAAAGAATTAAGTCATGAAATCTCTGCAAAACAGTGGCCTAACCAGCAACTGTGGAGATTTTGGAAGACCTGCACGCTCCTGAAAAGACACTAAAGCTCTCCCAAGACCGCCTTTAACCGGTGCCGTGTGCTTTCAAAACTAAATCACTACAACTATTTAGGTGTAAAACAGAAAAGAATTAAAGGCACCGGTGACCCTACAGTCAATCTGAATTTTCACTCTGTGGCTGTGAGAGAAAGAAACCTTTCTCTGCTTGACTTTCCCAGATTCTCTGCTCAAATGAAGTTCAAACTCCATGTGTAGCTTGATAGAGACATCTATTTAACACATATGTATAAGGCACCTGCCTGTGCTGCACAGTAATCTGTGCGCTGAGGACACAATGGAGCTCAGAAACAGATGAAGCCCTTGCCCTCCTGGTACCTACAGTCAAGGAATTTATTAAAACAACCAGAACGATCACTTCAACTTTATTGGCATGGAGGGAGAATCTGGTGCCGACTGTAGCAATGGGTTTTATTTGTAATCCTGAGTCCCAATGTCCCCTCATGGTAAAATTAGGAATAAACACTCCGAGGTGGACATGGCCGCACAGAAGGCACTGATACCTGGGTAATCTGGTTATTATTCACATGTGAGGTCCCGAGTTCATCATAAAGGCTTGGCCGCAGCCATGAGTGCAGACACGCCCTGGGAGTCACAAGAGCTGCTGTCCCACCAGGAATACTGGGCACGGGAATGACTAACCTTCGCCATCACCCTCACCAGGCCAGCTGCTTTAAGTTGTCAAAGGGTTACATTTCAAACCCTCAGGAGTCCACAGGCGTTGCTTCCCCTCCTCCCCATGCCCGGCAGGCTGTTTGCCTAGTTTATTTCTGTGTTTGTTTAACAAAAAGCAATGCAGTCAAATCAAAATGGAAGCAAAAGACACTGTCCCTTCCCTTTGGTGTTGGCAACACGAGCCCTTTTGACTGAGGCCTGGGAGAAAACCGTTAAAAACCCACTTTCAATTGAAATAAGATCGCCTCCAGGAAAAACGGTGTTTAGAGTTCCTAAGATGTCCTGTGTCCTAGCGCTTGTCCTGTGTCCTAGCGCTCATCCTGTGCTCCTGGCCAAGGTTGCAGAATGAGCCCTAGACGGTGAGGGGAGACGGTCTGTGCGCTGAGCCAGCCCTCCCACGGCCTCCAGCAGCTCAGACAGTTCTGTCTGCTAATTTCTAAGGGAGCCTAGGAAGAAAGGAAGCTTTGCAAATTCTAGACAAAGAGACCCTTCAGTACATTCAGATTTAGATTTCCTGGAGGCAGTCAATGGGTTTTCTCCAGAGTTGGAGTCTCAATACAATGAACACTTCGGTGTGAGATCAGGGATCCCTACCTCAGTCTCTTCCTCAGTAAAATAGCCCCCACTCAGCACAGATGCCCAGGGAGTTTGGGTATTTAAAGTTCAGAAGCAATTTACTTTATTTAAATCCTAAAGTTTCTGTCTGCTAGCACCTGCCCTGCCCTCCTCCTCTTTGGAGCTGCTGCGAAACTGGGCTGAAAGTGTGCACCTCTGTTTCTGCTTGGGACAAACATCTGGAGGACAATCGAGCTGTGTCCCTTGGCTTGCAGTGGTTCCCAGCTTGGGGGCCCTGGACCTGGCTGTCAGAGGTAGTCGTGTTGGAAGCTGCGACAGAAATCAGTCACCCATGAAGTGTGGTCACACCAGTTAACTGAAATGCCACTTTTGTTTACTGCTGGCAGGATCATTTTATCAATTCAGTTTTAGTGTTGACTACCTATTGCTTATGTGAGGTTCAGGTGGAATTCTGTATGCCTTTAACTGTAACCACGGGGAAATGAGCAATTGCTTATGTACATTTATGAAGAGGAGAAGGGCTCTGTGAGGGAAAATGGTGTAAGAAAAATGGTCCTGGATGGTGAAATCCTGGGAACTCTTGTTCTCGATCACATTCATCTGTTCCCTCATAATGTCAACAAATGTTTACTGAGCACCTACCAGGGGGTAGTGGCTGGGCAGACACAGGGGTGAAGCAGACATGGTTATTGCCTTGATGATGGGACTAATTCCAGAATTACCTGAACTTTTGCAAATAGAAATTGCTGGAGTGCTCACAATAGCTTTGCCTGAAAACATTGAAAAATGATGTCCATGAAGCCTCCTTTGGGTCATGCACTAGCTGCTGGCCTCTTTCCTGGCACACGCTCCAATTCCTATGGAAAGATTCCATGGACTTTTATAAATTCATGAGGCTAAATAAAGTCTTCCTTCCAAGGACTCTTAAGTTAAGGAGTATTTATCGGTTTTAATGGTCTGTCTACAATCGATACAGGAGCAGTGGGAGGCCTTGCTTGGGATACTAACAATGCGTGATCCCAGGAAGGGTGCTTCACCCCCTTGCTGCTCATTTTCCTCATTGTAAAGGGGGATGATAATGGTATACGTTTCATAGTGTTCTTGCAAGAATGAAATAGAACAGCACCATAGAGATAGGTAGTACAACATAGAAGTTAGGAATAAGAACTTTGGGGCAGACTGTTGGAGTTTGGATCCCTGCACTCAGTTCTCTGGACTTGTGTGACTTTAGGAAGTCACTTAACTTCTTTTAGATTCAGTTTCTTCACTCGGGAAAGAGAATAAAAAGAGTAAATTCATGTGAAGATTAAATGGAATAACATGCATATAAAATGTAACACACTACCTGAGAGATAAGAACTCAATAGATCCTAGCCGCTACTCTCTTTTTAGTGTTAATGCTTAAAGTGATTATCACACAGTAGACAGTAAATGTTAGTTGCCTTAATTTTTCCTAGTTTTCTGTTACTTTAAGGGACTACAAAGTTAGTCCAGTAGGCCTGGGCGAAACCTTTGTAGTGACTGTATTGCCGCCTGTTGCCCTGTTTTCTTCACTCTCCCGTTAGACCCTGATCCCAAGGGAACTCGGAATAAAACTCTGCATACAAATCTCAGCATCCCAGAGTCTGCTTTTGGGGAAACCCAACCTACAAGTGCACCATTTAAAAAATATATCTTTATTGATTTCAGAGAGGAAAGAAGAGGAAGAGAGAGATAGAAACATCAATGATGAGAGAGAATCACTAATTGGCTACCTCCTGCACACCCCCTACTGGGGATCGAGCCCACAATGAGGCATGTGGCCCTGACTTCTTGGTTATAGGTTGCCCCTCAACCTCTGAGCCACACTGGCTGGGCCTAGTTTATTATTTGATGGCAGGAAGTTGTGATCAGTAGATTCTCTTTCATCCCCCAGCCCCACCCTCTATGTCCATCCCCCACCCCACCCACCTCCCTCTCCCTGCCCTGAAAATCAAAAGTGGCCTTTGGCAACCTTAATGAGATAAGAAAACTAAAACCATATTTCCATTTAAAAAATGTAAGGTAGGTTGTAGGCTGGTTTGAGGGTGTTTTCCTTGTTGCTGTTAAGGGTGGAGAGAGGAATCACCTGAGAAAAACCGCACTGATGTTCAGTGCTATGCACTGTGCAGGCTCATTGGGGGCCTCCACCTCCTCTGGCAAAGCAGAAAGGCCACCCAAACAGGACTACCTAGAAACAGTGACCACACAGTCTTCCTCTGTAAGGAAGGTCTGAATCATGGATCAGAGGCTCACGAAGGCCTACACCTACTTCTAAAGAAATCATGGTCACTCTGATGGGAGACCTTTCCAGTCCCAGCTGCCCCGCAGCTGCGGGTATGTATTTCCTCATAGCAGCCTTTGGCGTATAGTACTTTACGCACTTCCATGTCTGTGACATGTGCTTTCAAAGACAGTGTGGCTATAGCATCCAAAGTAGATTTCCAAAGAGCCAAATTCAGAAATTTCACATTCCTTAGAGAAAATGCTAACAGGCAGAATGAACACAAACAGAATTTAATTTGATCACAGTATCCCAGGTGCAAATATGTGCCTGTGTCTGTGGGCCAAAGTAATCCTGCAGAGTCATCAGAGGTGATTTCTTTGGCCTTTTCCCCTTTAATCAGTGACAATAGCAGGTGCAAAGGGTAGAGGAGTATGCCATCTGCTCTGTAAGATGATAATACTCATTAAGCTCTTAATTCTATAATTTCCTCCTGACAGTGGTCTTACAAAGTCAGCGTCTTTTATTAGTCCCAAAAGAGTACAAAAGTTTAAGTCAATTAGTGTGAGAAAAGTGTTTCCCATTTTGCTATCTGTTGCTTTTATCTTTGGGAAATCATGTTACCTGACACTTATTTAAATTGCCCACTTCAGCATGCTTTGACAACATAGAAAATTCCTAGGAACTTAGTAACATGCAATATATATTGCCAAACCATATAGGTGCCCTGTGTGTATCTTACTTGTTAATATATCCTCCCTCTTCCTTGTATGTGTCCTCCTTGCCACCTTTACAAAAGTGTCAAAGGACATCAGGTTTGAAGATGCCCTTCAGATGTTTATAAACAGTCACCACATTCTATGTAAAAATGTTTCCTAAATGTTTCCATGGAATAATACCTCATGGGATATTGGAAGATATTCTTAAAACAAATTAATATTCCTTTGGTCAAATACATTTAGGTAATGTTGAAGTCTCTTTGATGTTCATAATATTCATGATAGCCTATTATTATATTAAGGACATTGAGATGTTATTGGAGTAAGTTAAGAACTTACTAGTATTTGCCTGAGTTAAAACTTATCTGTTCCCAAGAATAGTCTCACAACCACTAATACGTGTAAACACACACACACACACGCACACCCCCTTCTTATTTCTTCTTAGAGACCGATAGATATGTAGAGGACCTAAATTCTACAGAACGCTGTCTGGAACTATTGTCATTCAGGGTCCTTTTCAAGGGATCAACTCTGCCATTTGTTTCAGGGATGTGAAGTTCTCACAAGCCCCCTGAGGCAGACCCTCTCACCTTTGAACTGTCCCCACTACTAGAAGTTTTCTGACCACACACTAGTCTATCCCTCTTCAACATGACATTCCCTTAAATATTTGACAATAATTGGGACTCTCCTACCCCACCATCTGTATCACCCCTTCTCCATCTCAAATACCCATTTCCTTTCCTTAGATCATTCCGTTTGGAACCCTCTTATTGTCCTTGTCACCCTCTTCTAAACACTCCACTTTGTCTATGCTTCTTCCAAAAGAGGTGCCTGAAAACTAATGCACTTTTCTAACTTGGGTGCAGAGTGTCAGAGTATCTCCACCCCCATTCTGGATACTGTTGTTCTCTCATTATGGCCAAAGAGCATTCTGACTATTTCTCTGTTGTTACCACCAAAGTCATTCCATCGTCACCTTTCTCCTGAAATTTTTAATAGCTTCTTCTGAAGGAAGCAGGAGCGTGGAGGGAAAGCAAGTCTATTTCTACAAGAGTCAACACACTTGTCTTTTCCTTCCAGCTTAGGGAATCTTCTCTCTGCTGCCCAAGAAGACACGGAGCATGCAGGAGCTGAGGTCCCTGCATGCTCTGTGTAGCACAGCTCTTGAGGGTGGCCTGAGGCTGGAGAGGGGCTGAAGATTGGGAAGTGGGAGCAGATGAGAAACATGGAAGTTTTGATCCTTTAGGACGCAAAGCAATGGTATTGTCAGGGGATGTTAGCCATTCAGGTAAGTCTCTGCTGGGTTGTTTTAGAGTTAAGATCTTAACATCAGAACAATTGTGCAGATACAAAGAAATGTTTTAAGTATATAATTTCCCCCTCAACATCCGTAATCTCATATGCATGTGAATACTTGGTCATGTGAATTATCTGCCGACTGGATTGAGTTTGCACTTAGCATGTTGCAGAAGCAGGGTTTGGTGAGGTGACATAATGACAATAATGCTGTCCTTCCTCAGGGCTGGTGCTCACTCTAACTTTAATTAAGTCATTAATTAACTAGCTATTGAGTCTAAGAGTCCCTGAACCTAGAATGTGCTATATGAAAGAGGAGCATTGTTAGTAACTGTGTCTGGTTGTATTTTAGGGAAGGGTTTGAAAATGTGGTCCTAAAAGAACCCTTGCTACACTTTTTTCTATTTATTGATCTATCTATTTATTGTTGAGTTTATTGGGAGGACATTGGTTACTAAAATTATACAGGTTGAAAGTGTATAGTGTTATGCCCAGATTTTGTGATCCCTAAAGACCACCAGGGAGCCAAGTCCGATGCAATAGCAAAGAGCCTTTATTAGCCAGCCGGGCGACTGCTCTGCCATTCTCCATGCAGGGAATCCAGAGAGCAGCCGCCCCTACCCTTTGTGCAGGACCACTTTTTAAGCACATTAACCACATCCTGTTCTTGCAGAGCAAGTAACCCAAGACAAAACAGTTTTTCCCAAGCAACGTCAGGGACGACCATGCCATTGACGACCATGTTATTCACAGGGTCATCCTGTTCTTCAGAAAGCTGAGTGTTCTATGAAAGAAGGCCTACGTGCTGGGAAGGGGCCATGAGACCGTATCTCAAGGCCTTGCCTGGTGTCAGCACTGACAACTCTATCTGGGGCATAGTCCACGGCCTTAGTAGTGCTCAAAAACTCCCATTCTCTAACAATAGCTCTATAAATACATCATATGTATACCACATCGTGCATTGACCACCCAAAGTCAAGTCTCCTTATGTCACCTTTTATCCCCCTTTACCCTTTTCTTCCTCTCCCTTCCCTTTCCCTCTGCCAATCACCATACTTTTGTCTTTTATTTTTTTATTTTTTTTGCTTAATCTCTTCATGTTTTTCACCCAACCTCCTTTACATTAATTCATAATGCTATAAAAGTGTCCCTCCATGGGGGGTGGTTATAGAGATTGAGGGAAAAAAGAGAAAAAAACTCACAGTCATGGACAACAGTGAGGTAATTTCTGAGGTAGGAGGAGGGGGAGGAGGGTGTTGAGGGAATAAATGGTGATGGGTGGAGACTAGACTTGGAGTGGTGAACACACAATACAATGTATAGGTGATGTGTTGTAGAATTGTGCACCTGCAACCTGTATAATTTTGTTAATCAGTGTCACACCAACAAATTAAGTAAAAAGGAAAATAATTGCTCCACCACAAAACAAAAAAAGGTACAATAAAATGCTTTCTCATGAGAGACCAATTCTGGGTTATCTCAGGGGAGGTCTGCAGGACTGAGTGTTTGAAAGTTGTTACAGAATTTATTCGAGCTGGAAGAAGAAAAGACACTGGCATAGAGAAGGCAGAGGAGCCTTCTGGTGGTGACATGAAGAGTTGTTGAAAATTCAGAAAAGAGGGTCGTGTGTGTGTGTGTGTGTGTGTGTGTGTGTTGGAATCTTAATTAACGTCCAAAGTTCCATAGTCACACCTACAATTGCATTAACTGCCTGGTTTTACAGAGATGCTGCTCTCCTGGGCCCTTCCCTCCACAGCACCGCTGTGAGACCATGAGGCCGCAGTTTCATGCAGGGGATGGGGTGACCAGTGCACACCACAATCTGCCTTATACCAGCGCACTTGCCTATAACTGAATTTGAACTTGACTGCACACAGTGTCTCTGAAAAACTTGGAATATGACACTAAGAAAGGAAATAACTAAAATACTAACATATCAAAACTATCCTAGAGGCAACAAAATGTATTTTTGATATAATTGACACACTATATTCATTAAACCAAAGTTGTTAAATGATGTGAAGGCCAGGGGTTTGCAGTTCCTCTGTTCTAGACTAGAAGTACAATGACAGAGATCTCATCTGTCCTTCGCCATTGTGGACTGGAAAACCTCAAACAAGCCCAGTTCACATTTGAAAAGGAATTGACGAAGGGAAGTGGCTGGTGAACCAGACAGTAGCACTGGTGATGGGCACCATCTCTGGACTGTGAGGGCCAATGCTCCTAGGAGAGGTGAGGCCACAGAGGAACCTTCTCCCAGGTGCCAGTCGTGGACAGGGCCCTGTTTTGGAGGGACAGTGCTCTTTTCAACTACTCAGCCGGAGGGAACTTCAACAACGTTACTGCTCATTTTATTAGGAACCCGTGTCCCGCTGGAAGTTGTTAACCAGAAATCGTTTGAAAGTGTGGCTCTCTTAGCTACCAGTAATAGCGTGTGTTTTATGACAGGTCTTATTCCTGGTGCGCAGTTTCATTTTAAGGGGGTAAAAAGGGTTTGGCATTAAACAAACAAACAAAAATCTTGGTAACATGCCACTGAAGCAAAGTATTTTAAGTACATGCAAAAGATGTTGCTGTGAAAATACCATGTTTGAATGTGGCTCATTACTACTTCTGTTGGCAAATAAAGGTTCATAGTGCTTTTCCTGGCTACATTATACTGTTACATCTAGTGAAACTGAATGGACAACAGAATCAGTAAGGTTGGCTTGAGAATCATGAATCCTTGACTCTCCAGCTGGCTCTGCTCCTAACAAGCTGTCCATAGAGGACAAGACCATCGATACCACATTTCTACATGGCTACGTCCAAATGAGCAGCTTCCTTCGTGACTATAAAGTCATTCTTGCAACCATCCTGTGACCCCACTTGAACTATGTCTGCAAGGCACTGGCTCTCTGTGCAAAGTGCAGGATGAAAGCGCATCACTCCCACTCAGGGTTATTAGGGAGCTCAGATACAATCACGACTGTGAACACCCTTGAGAACTGCAAAGTGCCCTGCCAATTTAAGTTGTTAAATAAATTATTTGGAATTATGTAAACTGGAACTCCTCCTGGCCCTCAGCTGAACTCTTCACTTGTAAAAGGGTTGGACTGCCTTTGGCTTTTCCATGTTTGTGTACTCCACCTGCCTTGGCTGAGCATCAGTTCTCTGACCTTATCCTGAGGCCAGGGAGGTTGGTGGAGAAAGAGTCAAGGTCATGGTAGAAAAGAGTTTCTAGCACACTTTCTGTTTCCATTTCTTTTAGAATCTCCTGCAATGTTACTAATCTCCAATAACTTGAATCTAAAATTAATGGAAGCCATCTAGTTACTATGCACCTATCGTATCTAATAAAAGAGTAATATACAAATTGTCACTCTAACACACAAGATGGCTGCCCCCATGTGGTCAAAGATGGCTGCCCCCATGTGGACACAAGATGGCCAGCATGGGAGGGCAGTTGGGAGGGACCAGGCCTGCAAGGGAGGGTAGTTGGGGGAGATCAAGCCTGCAGGGTAGGGCAGTTAGGGGTGACCAGGCCAGCAGAGGAGGGAAGTTGGGGGCAACGGGGCCTGCAGGGAAGAGCAGTTGCGGGGGGGGGGGGGGGACCCAGGCCTTCAGGGAAGGAAAGTAAGGGGTGATAAGGCCTGCAGGGGAGGGCAGTTGGGAGTGACCAGGCTGGCAGAAAAGGGAAGTTGGGGGTGATTGGGCCTGCAGGGAATGGCAGTTGCGGGGGGGGGGGGGGGGGACCCAGGCCTGCAGGGGAGAGCAGTTGGGGGGACCAGGCCTGCAGGGGAGGGCAGTTAGCGGTGACTAGGCTTATAGGGGAGGGCAGTTGGGGGGGGGGGGGACCAGACCAGCAGAGTAGAGCAGTTAAGGGCAACGAGGCTGGCAAGAGAGGGAAGTTAGGGGTGACTAGGTCGGCAGGGGAGGGCAGTTAGGGGGGGACCAGGCCTGCAGGGGAGGGCAATTAGGGACGACTAGGCCAGCAGGGGAGGGCAGTTAGGGGCAATTGGGTTGGCAGGGGAGCAGTTAGGCATCAATCAGGCTGGCAGGGGAATGGTTAGGGGGTGATCAGGCTGGCAGGCAGGTGAGCAGTTGGGAGCCAGCAGTCCTGGAATGTGAGAGGGATGTCCGACTGCCCATTTATAATCTAGTAGATTATAAATTGAGATGCCAGCATACAGCTTGACTAAGTTGCAAAGGAGCTGATTTTAGACATGTTTTCTTGACCAAGAGAATTCACAGCTCTCTCTGGTTGGCGTTTCCACCATCCACAAGAGGGCTTTGTTCCAATCACTGTAGTAAACGGGACTTGATTATGGGGCTGAGGGTCTGGTGAGCCCTGGTCTTCTCATCTATCTACTCAATAATAAATCTGGGAAGCCAGCAAGGGACCTGCCCCTTTTGGAAATGAGCACAGCAGCATGTGGCTGTGATTGTGAGAGCACTGTCCCTGACAGGGTGTTGCATACATTCTCAAATGAATCAAGCCATGGTAGCAACAGCTCAAGCAGAGCATCCTACTCTGGAATCCTTCTGGTGAGTGATGCCGTAGCTCCCATTTGATCCCGTTACACCAAACACTACTGTGCTAGGCAATGGAGGCGCTGTCCCAGGTGTGAACAGAGAGCTCAGAAAAGTATGTAAAAATGAGACCTTAAAGTTTCTAGTTTAAACCAGAAAACCTAAGCATGTACTCAGGAAATGCCCTCAGTTTCACCAGATGTGCCGTAGCTAGATGTTATTGACTCTGCCCACCAAACGCTCTTATCAATGGTATAGGATGTTTGGGCCCCAAACTGATGCCACAAGGCTGATTGATGGTTAAGATAAAGGTTCACTCACTCTGTCTTATTGAACATACAGAATAAGATGTCCAGAATGCTTTGTGTTTGAATATTTAATGTAGATATTCTATTATCAGCTCTAGCATTTCATTCTCTATATTGACTTAATATATCAGTAGCAACTGTTGTAGGAAAAATTTCAAAGCAGAAGCAAAACTCCCAAGTGTGGCATAAAAATAAATGTAAATCAATAGAAAAAAAGGAGATTATTGATTTTAAAATTCAAATATGAAAGAATTTGTAATGTACTTAGCTATTTCAATAAGCTAAAATCCTTGCTTCAGATATAGAAAATCATGAGCAATGGTGCTTCCATTTTTTTTTTACTAAGAAGGATGATTTCTGGACAAAAAGTAAAAATAATGGTGGATGGCTGGATGGGTCCTAGAAGTCTGCATGTTCTCAAAAGTGAAAAATCAGCAGCTTCGAAAAGCTATATTTACCTGAATGTAAGTACAGACTGAGGATAGATTTTCTCTTCATCAGAATCATGTAAAAGTTTAATGATAATGAATTCATTACCTTCAACACACCAGTACTGTCCAAGCCACTCCCAGTTCACACAGACTATAGGGTCCTCAGGCCCAGGTAGCTCTACCTTCCCTATCCTTACCTACTAACTGGCCTCTAAGGGTATGAGTATGTGGAGACCATTTTATACACCACAGTGATATAGGAAAATTGAACTAAAGATATTAAGAGCACGTTTTCCCCTTCAAATAAGGGAATCATCCTTTATTACACAATCTGAACATTTTTGTTTACTAGTTATTTTGGTTCAAAATCTTTTACATAAATAGAAAAAGCAATTCAAAGCCCAAACAAAATATTTCCAAGTACCCAATGAATATTTTAAAAATGAATTGCTATTAGGCAAAAGGAAAATTAGTTTTGTTTATATACAAAGTACATGCCTTACTTTTGGCTGAAATAAATAGTCAATTCAGTTCTAAAGTCAAAATTTCTAATCCCAGTAGGTGGCTTCATGTTTGTAAAAATCTCAAAAATCACTAAACTCGGTATGTATCTACACCCTGAGCACTGGATTTAAATAATTTAAAAACATAACACAGATCTAGACTAAGAATATTTTTAGTCACAATGAAAGTCCAATATGCTTAAACCTGGAGAAAATAAAGAATGACATCAGCTAATAGTGAATTCTGACATTTTCCTGATCTTAATGAAAATGTTTTTCAGTGTCAAGTTACAGTCATGTTAAAACATTCTCCCCTAAAGCCCAAGCATATATTTGCTATATACAAGGCAAACATTTTCATGAATTGTGTTATTTACTTGCTTAAGCTGAACTGGATGGCTCATTTGTTTGAGAAGAAAATTTCTCCTTTACACCTTAGGCATCTCTTTCAATTTCATATGAGTAACAAAAAAACTATTGCTTTTTTACCATCTTGTATTTGCTCTAAATCTTAAATGGCTTCTATGATTCTCCATTTGCCATAAAACATTATCTTGGACTGAAGAAATCATCTTTCTAAACGGATGCTCTGCATTAATGGGCATGTTTAAAAGGAATGATTTCAGATGGACTTCTAAAACATGAATAATAAATTGGTCATAAAGGACAAGCATGAAGCTGGCATTTAGAATCATCTCCATGAACACAGGATAGAGGAAGGCAAATGTGCCCAATAGTTTATGGACATATTTGACTAAAAGAATAAATGCCAAGTCAACTATCCAGAAATGGAACTTATTTTTTAAAAGAATAGGCTCAATAAAGAAATCTTAATAATAGGTAAGATGTTTTACATTTTTCAGTTTCTTTTTCCACAGCAAAATGAAAATATGAATTCCAAATGATTAATTGAAGAAATACTTGAATCTAAACTGAAAAATCTATTTCCATTTTGCCACTTAAGGAAATAGCTATTTTTGTTATAAGTTTCATGCTCAGCATAGCTCCTGTTAATTTTCTCTTGTAAGTTTATTTAAATTCATTAGTTTGCCTAGGAATTATTTTAGATGAGAAATATGTAAATGCGACTGATGCCGGTGGGTCACATCCATTAATAGCAGGTAATTTATGTAAAAGAAATTAGTATTGATTACTAAAACTTAAACTTCCTAAGTTTCTATTAGAAAAATTTCAGCTCAGTTGCAACCTATGTTAGCTATCATTTAGGAAAAACTTTCTGATTCATGCAGAGTAAGCCACACATTCTCTTTTACTTCGTATGATTAAAATTATATTTGTGTTGCATTAAATTAATAATTAATTAATTAATTCAATTCAAGACACATGTATTGCCCACCTACTCTGGTCTATAGTTACTGGAGAGTTAATGGTGAATAAAATAAATGCATCCCCTGCTCTCATATAGCTCACAATGTAGTGATGTGTGTGTGTGTGTTTGTGTGTGTGTGTGTGTACACACACTCAGCAATTAACAAGGTAATCATAAAAATAAGTGTAATTACAAGTCAGTGATAGATATGAAAGGAAGTTAGATGATCCTATAAAAGTATATAGTGACCCAATCAGGGTAGTCAATGTACAAATGTGGGAAATTTCTTTTTAGAAGTTTAGATAGTAATTGATGAAGTAAGTGAATGTTAGATTTATTTCAAAATAAAGTGATCTCTCTAGATATAGGTTTTCTTTGAGATTTTCCAAATTATGTCTTCTTTCAATTTAATCAGACAAGACAAAAGAACTTTCCAGAAAGAATGAAGCTTGGACATTGAATAGTTCAACCCTGCTATTGGAAACATAGCAGGAGGAGGGGTGAGCAGCCTGCCCTTGCATTGTTCCCACTCAGCAGCAGAGATGAAATGGTAGCCCCGTGATGCTAAAATCCTGTCCACAGTGCATGCCTCTCACCGTACCATCTGGGCCTGCTTTATCTGATGTTATCTACTCTGATGCACTAGAGAATGAGAATATTCATGAAGCAACTATTGTTTTCTAAGCACAACCTGACATTCAGCTCAAGTCACTTGTGAAAGAAAAAAATAACAATGCACACACCAAATACCATGTTTCATTATTTCCCCTCAACTGTATATGAGTAGTGAACATATACTCAGTTTTAAAGACACTAACTTTTATAGATTCAAACTCTTTTGTTTAAATCAAAATTGCCTTCAACTCATGGCCAACTCCGTATTTAACTTTTGCTGTATACTTATTTGACTTTATCCATGTGAAATATTTTCTAATGACTATTTTTTAGAGAAGCTTTAAGTTTACTGAAAAATTACACAGAAAGGACAGAGTCCCCATAGATGCACTCTTTCCTACCTTCGCACATACAGTTTATCTTATTATTAACATCTTAAATGAGCGGGGTACATTTGTTATAATCATTGAACCAATAGTGATAATTGTTACTAACTCAAGTCCATAGTTTACATTGACCCATTCTTTGTGTTGCACAGTGCTATGGGTTTTGGCTAATGCGCATGTCCTGAAGCCACCATTACAATGTCATAGTTACAGTTTCACTGCCCTAAACATGATCTGTGCTCCACCTATTCAACCCACCTTTCTTTCCCCTAAACCCTGTGCAGCCACTGATCTTTTACTGTCCCCATAGTTGTGTGTGTGTGAAAATACGCATACCATACATTTTCAGTTTTAATCATTTTAAGTGTACAGCTCAGTGGACATTAATACCTTCACATAGTTATGCAACCATCACGACTATCCAACTGTCTATAGTTTTGCCTTTCCCAGAATGCCATGTTGTTGAAATTATAGAATACGTAGCCTTTTCAGAATGGCCTCTTTCTCGTATAAACATGCATGCATGCTTCCTCCATTCCTTTTTCAGGGCTCATTCCTTTTTATCTCTGAATAATATGACCTTGTATGGATGTATCAAGGTAATTATAAAAATAAGTATAATTACAAATTGCTTATCCATTCCCCTATTGAAGGGCATTCTGCTGGTGGTTGCCAATTGTGAATAAAACTTCTATAAATATCTGTGTGCAGGTTTTTGTGTGAACATAAGCTTTCCACTCATTTAACTAACTATCTATGAGTAAGACTGATAGATCATACATTAAGACAAGGTCTAGCTTTCTAAGAAACTGCCAAACTCTCTTTCCAAATAGCCGTTCCATTTTGCTTTCCCACCAGGAAAGAAGGAGGGTTCCTGTTGCTTTATATTTATTTGGTGGGATATTTGGTGGGCCATTTGGTGGTGTCATTGTTTCGGATTTCAGTCATTCCAATACGTGAGTAGTGGTATCTCATTGTGTTACTGAATGGGTATTCTAGAACTTTCCAAATTAAAATGTTGAAGAGGTGCCTCACCACAGGAAAAGAAAAGCTTCACTATTCCAATGATCTCTGGCCCACTGTTAGCAAAGCTTGCCCTGTGCTCTGCACAGTTGAACTGTTCACTCCAAGGCAACACTATTGATCCTATTTATATTGCTTACATATCACATGGCACTGTAACAGTTTACGGCTCTGCCAGGCTTTCTCACTGGACTTCGAGGTCCTAAAGGGAGGAAGCTCGATGTCTCTGGCCCTACATCCCCGGGCCTAGCACAGAGTCTATGCAGTGGTGACCAGTGAGCCGCTGAGAGTCGTTCCTGGTTAGGACAGGTGTGAGTAGAGGACACGCGAGACCACCTCAAAGTCATCCTGGCCTCAGGTTCACTGTTTTCTTCTCTACTCATCTTACCCTGAGCTGCAGTCATCCCAGCCTTTCCCTGTTCTAACATCACAGCGACTGAAAGAATCACCAAGTAGGGGCAAGAAAGAAAACTACTACTGAGAGAGAAAAACAGATAGTCCCTGAATGAGTAACTAGTCCATAAAAATGGAAGTAGCTGGCTTTATCACTCTTTGCTTCCACCTTCTGGTGGTGAGAACACAGCCTCTGTCGTGGACGTTCACCCTGTTAGGGATGGTGGGGACCCTGCCAGTACTACGCAGGGCTCCCTGGAAGCACTCGGTAGAACTGGTGCCGTGGAGATCTTTAGAAATGCTCTCTGGCAGCTCGGTTGGGTACTTGGAGAAACAGATACTTTCCCCAAATGGTTGTTTAACATGTCATGGGATTCTCTATTGTAAAGTGCTTCTCACTTTGCGAGGTACGTTAATAGCATCAGCCTCATTTCCTAAATGAGTTAAGGGAGCTGCTGTTGTGGGTACTATTTTCAAGACAAAGGCATGACTGCTTGTGTGATATTATGGCCTAATGAGGGTGCCAAAGGGACCCCAGTGTCCCATCACCTTAAATACACGCAGGAGGATGAAAAGAGATAATAATCACAGGATGGCTGAGAAATCCTACTAGAAACTCAGCTTTTTGTATCTTTTCATCTGATGTCACAAGAATGAGTTGGTGTGAGAAACCGGGGAAGAGTGGGATCCAGCCATTCCGGGAACCTTTTGCAATGTCACCATCTATCGCTATAGAACTAGTTAATTAACAAGACAAAGAGGCTTTAAAAAAAGTGAGGATGTTTTTCCATTGCTTTTTAGAGAGAGTAGAAAAGAAGGGGAGGGGGAGAGAGAGAGAGAGAGAGACATCGATGTGAGAGAGACACATTGATTAGTTGCCTCCCACTTGTGCCCGGATTTGCATCCTGACTGGGGCAGGGATTGAACCTGCAACTGAGGTACATGCCCTTGACCAGAATCAAACCTGAGACCCTTTGGTCTGAGGCCGCTCTAACCACTGAGAAACTGGCCAGGGCAAGACAAAGAGGCTTTTGCAAATATTATGGCAAAAGGTCTTCCAACTTTGTAACAGATAGTCCCTCAGAATTGCCATAACCATCATATAAAATGACAACTTACAAATGGAGCAAATGCCTGGGGTCTTGGTTTTGTGTTAGATCCCCAGAGCACTGGGCCAGAGGCAATGCTGAATACATTCGGTGCTTGGCCAGCTCGCAAATGCAGGCTCACTAAGTAAACGGCTTTGGGAGAGAGCAAGACCTGTGGTGGCCCATGACGCTTGGCAAAGAAGAAGGGTGACTTTTCAACTGCCTGAGAATGAGAACAGGCCACCACTGCCAGAGAGAATATGGACATACTGAGCCAAGGGTAATGAACAAGGTCAAGTACTAATCACATATCCCAGGACTTGCTTGAGTTATCCAGTAACTTTATCTAAAACACATAATGCAAAATCCATAGGCTGATGGTAACATGATTTGCTAATCTTTCCTGTGATTTAATAACAACATCCATGATGGCTATTACTGCAAAAATATGAGAAAGATTTCATTTGCACACCGATATGTTACCAGTTCTACATGTGTGAGATGAAGACCCAAGTTCTACCCAGGAATTGTTCGTGTGCCCAGAACATTGTTCTCATGTTTGTTCTTTTGTCTGCAATTCAAGATCTACTTTTTAAGAGGATGACTGGGCTCACTGGAGACTGTTAGGATCCTAAGCATGACGCCAACAACAAAGGAGCAATCAGAAGTTCAAAGTGCTATGTCTGGATGAAAAATGTCAACCTGATAATCAAAGAGCTTCTATTCTATGAAGGACTGTCATTCTCAGGCAAATAACTCCTCCCAAGTTCAGAGAAGTCAAGTACTCATGTTGGGGAAAGTGTACGCAGTCTTTATATTAAATTCTGCCACAGAGGGTGTTAAAAGTACATTATACCTGAGAAATCAACATTTCCTTAAACTGTGACAACTAGAGCAGGTCCTGAATCCCTGGGGGTGGGAGGATAGATGGAGGTGAGGGGTTGTCACCTTTCCTACATAAATGGTCCAAGGGCTTAAAGCAACGCTTCTTAAATACCAAAAAGTGATGGATGTTTTGTTGCACACTTGGGGAGAGTCAAAGACAAAACAGCATGAAGCAAGTGAGTAATTATTCCATCACAATCCCACATATCGGGGTGTCTATAAGCCATCCTATGGTTACGGAGCACTCGTCCCTTAATTGTCCTTTAGCACTGTGCTTCCTCTGTGTACTGCCCTGATCGTACCCACACAATCTAGGCAGAGGTCTGGGACGTCCCAGCAAACATGCAGGACTTGGGTGCCCTTAGTGCTCCGCACCCTTTCGTTGTAGAAACCAGGCCCAGCTCCACCCTGCGCTGCCCAGTGCACTCAGTTGAGTAGAGATCTGTCTGTGATGCCACCATAGTTGAGGTTGATGAAGACCCCACTCACACGTCCAGAGCCAGAGGCTCCCACTGTCCCCCTGTGTCACAAGCTCCCACTTCCTCCCAATTCAAGGTTTTGAGTAGATCCACATAGAACAGTTTTAACCTCAAGGGACCAAAAAGCTGGGGGAGCCGAATCATTCTCCTCTGAGCTAAATACCCGCCGTCTTTTCTTCATGTGGTAAACATCCCGGGCAGCCTGCTTCTTCGTGTTCCCAACAAAGTCTAAATGCATTCTGCACATTGATCACAATTTGACAGCTCAGTGTGCAGTCTGCAACATGCTGGTTGAGTACCCTTGCTTTAAAAGATTCAAGGTCATTTCCACAGTGAGGATCCTAGAAATGACTGCGCTTGAAGCATCCTAAACCTGGCCGAGGCTCTCCCCCGCTGCCCCCCACCCAGCAAGAGCCCAATTCTCTTGACTTTTTAGTTTCTTCTCTCTGTTTGCTCACTGAAAATGAAGGGGGTGTGTTTGACTTCAGCCCAATCAGCAGCAGACTTCATAACAGAAGCCCTGGGTGAGCTGTCTTTGCTACGGTTCCCACCACCCGACCCCTTGGCTACTACTCGTCCCATCTCTTTTTGAGACTCCCTCTTCACTGCTCTTTTCCTCCATTTTTCTCTTTATGTGCACCTGATGCTTAAGTAAGGGAATAAATCTCAGCTTATGAGGTCCTATCTCCATTATGCAGAGGGTACTATGAATTTTCATGGGTTTCCATATCTCATCTTAAGACTTACATATGCATTCCATTAGAAGCACTGTCAGGGAATGCAGAACCGGGTAACTAAGATCAAAGCTCTTCTCTTTTAAACCATACTTAAAGGGACACAATAAGGCTGATCTAAGCAGGTAACATGGATCAGAAAAATCAGGGGCACAATCTTACCCCAAAACAAGGTCAAGAAAATGTTCCCGGGTATTCATAAAGTAGATCAATTATAGACAATATTATTTCACCCAGAAAATTGCCTCTTAAAATCTGACAGCTATATTGTACAAACAACTAAAAATCTCTTATTTGTTACTAGAAGTTCTTGTTATATCTTCTTTGCTTTTTGGGTTTTGGAATTTGGGACTGGTGACTAGTTTAGACAATGTTATGCCTTTATCAGTACCTTGAAATAAAAAGCTCTGAAAAGAACTGGTTTCTGTTCTTACTGTGGGCAGAGTTCACCAGACTATACTTCGTAACATTATGGCAAAGACTAGAAAAATTTTAAATTAGGCGATGATCTGTCTCATACACTATAAAAGAAATTCCAAGTCCTCAGAGCAGATACTTTTTCGAGGCAAACTTGCTCTAACCTTTGCTAGAATTTAAAAAATAATTTATTTTTATTGATTTCAGAGAGGAAGGGAGAGGGTGAGAGAGAAACATCAATGATGAGAATCATTGATCAGCTGCCTCCTGCATGCCTCCTTCTGGGGAGAGTTGAGCCTGCAACCTAGGCATGTTCCCAGACAGGGACTCGAACCATGACCTCGGACTTCATAGGTCGATGCTCAGTGGGCTGAGCTGGATTGCTAGGATTTTTAAGACAATAAAAATATCAGCAAATACCCTGATCACTAGGTCCCTCTGATATGTGCTTACATTGGACCATATACCTTCCCACTTAGCATTCCTTCCAGCGTGTCATTTCACACCAATGTGACTTGATTAATACCACACTAATATTTATTCTCACTGAAGCATGAGCTATGGACTAGGAGGGACCCTGTTTCCTCTTACTCATCCTTGTTTCCCAGCACCTGGCAAGAGGTCTGAGCATAGAATGGACTTCAAAGCGTACAAGGGAAGTGAGGCTCTCACCTCGCTTCCTACATGGGCCCCTTGCAGAACAGAATCAGGTCAAACATAACCTCAGTGATGAGGGGACACAAATAGTATAAAGGAACCACTGGACTCCCAGCCCAAGAGCCTGGATTTTAGGGCCAACTCTGAGTCAAAGCCTAACTCTCTTTGACTTGTAGCCCTAAGTTTTCATATTTAAAGTGAAGCTGACATAGGAGAACAGTAAAGATCCTTCCAGTTTTTAAATTCCAGGTTCTCACTGCTGCCCGTGTAATAAATGGTTCTTCATTCATTCAATGAATAAGCAATGTCAATGTTACTACTGCCCATTACACTTGAAGGACTAAACAGATCTTGGTCTCAAGATGTTGAGTCTACCTTATTTTTCATTTAAATTATATCACTCAACTTCCTCGCTTCACTTTGTTGCTTTGAAACATGTGAAAATATGTCATTTATTATTTTTTGAAGGTACTTGAAAAAGGGAACTAAATAAATGCAGCATTCTGGCGTGGTGAATATTAAATTTCATGGTGATTATTATATTTCAGAACTCGGTCATTTTTTCCTAACCTATTTACTGCAGCATTAAGTCATGTGGGCTTAATGAGGCCAGAAATAGCCTGTTCCCAAGAATGGCCAGATCCTGATAATTTTAACCAATGAGTTTGGCTGATGATAAAACTGGTCGCAGTGTAGACTATAGCCATATAGTCTCCCTACACATATATGTGCTTAAAATTATAAAATAAAGGAACCTGTCTCCTTTAACAATTAAAAGGCTCTGCACATAAGGGACTCACCCCATTGTCTGGCCTCTGGGTTATTTTCTTTGGCTCTCTCCCACATGAACTCAGGTTCAAGACCCATTAAAGACCTTGTCCATCTTGAACATAAACATTCTTGCATATTTTACAACTCCCATGATTTGTATTAGTATTCTCCTGCCTCAAAAGTTCTTTCTCTCCAGACTCATCTGGCAAATGCCTGTTCATTATAATGCTAAGATCAAAAATCACTTTCTCTGTAGTTTTCCTGGAAACCTCTGGGTTCATGAGGGCAGTGGAAGCATCTTATTTAACTTAAAATGAACAACAGTGCGCAAATGCTGGCAAAAGCAAGTGCTTGAGATACGAATGAATGCTGATTAGCCTACCCTTAAATCTCTACCTGTTTTTTCTTCATGTACTTGGTTGGAATGAAGGTAGCAATCTATTATATAAACCCCCTTTCTCTACTCAGCATTCTGCACTCGGAAGTCTGAAAATTTTAAGACCTAGTTTTCTTTCAGTTATTTAAGCAAAAAAGCAAACATACATCTGAACAATT
Organism: Corynorhinus townsendii; assembly: GCA_026230045.1. NCBI lineage: Eukaryota > Metazoa > Chordata > Mammalia > Chiroptera > Vespertilionidae > Corynorhinus > Corynorhinus townsendii. Next base: position 1,267,630 of record JAPDVU010000018.1, on the reverse strand, counting down.
CTTAACAGCTAAAAAATGCTTTTTGTTGTTGTTGTTGTCCTTTTTTTTTTTTTTTTTTAGAGGGAGCTTAAATGAGACAAATGGTTTTGTAGCAAGTCATTCTTTTGGAGCCATGAGAATTTCTTTTAGGTTTCAGGTAATTTTCTAAGAGTTCTATATAAGTGAAATTAATCTGAAAAAAAGTCCCCATACTCATCACCAGCCAGAGAATACTTCCCAGAGTTGGACCTATCTGTAAGAGAACCTCTCAGAAAAAAAATACACAAAAAAACCAAACCTTTAAAGACCAAGAAAATAATGAGGATTTTCTCATGTGAATCAAAGACCATGCACATCATGCTAAGGAATTTTACTATCAGTGTTTACTAGTTCTTATGACGTGATTTCTTGGTTAACTGAACCACAGTACACTGAAAACTTCAGGCAGAACCAATATTTTGAGTCAGCTTTTAAGAGAAAAAGCCAAACACAAGAAAATGAATTCATACTTGGAACTCTTATATAAATAGGCTTTCCTGGATATGGTCTAGGTCAGTACACATCTGGTTCATATATATGATAGACATTTTATTTATTCAACAAATATTTTTTGGGCATCTACTACATGCCAGTCACTGTTCTAGATGCTGGGGACACAGAAGTGAGCAAAAGAAATAAAAATCCATGCCTTTGTGGAGTTTCAATTTTACTGAAAATTATTAGGTAACATATAGAGTCATGCTGTGCTATGAAACCACGCACCAGGTGAGCAATTGTTCATGATTCTTCTGTTTCTGGGTCTGTTTTGGTTGTAGACTTAGGAGCAAAGAGACTGGCGGAAGAACTTTCCTCTGGGCTCTCATTTCTCTACTGTGAGGATTAGTGGCTCTGAATTATCTACTTAATTGTCTCCTCCACCAGAATTTGAAGTTGTCCAAAGAAGAATGTTTGTTTTGTTTTCTATCCTTGTGTCTTCAGTGCTAGAATATGTGCCCTACTACTTGAAATCTCCTTGTTCAGCCTCTGGATGCTCTATCCCATGAGGTCTTTTTTTCCAACTTTTGGTCCTTCTTCAGTTTTCCTGCAACCACTTTTTTTCTGCCCAAGCCCAAAATGTTGGTGGTTATTAAGAGTTTTGCCCAGTTCTTTTGGGTTTTCATCCCTTCTCTCAATGATTCATTATTCTCCTAGCTTTATTTCCAATATGATGGTAACCTCCCAAATACTTTTGCACCCAGATCACTCTTCAAAGCGCTAGACCCTTCAATCCAGGCTTTCGGTCAGCTGGACATAGACCTCTCAAAGTCTACACATTTAAAGCAAACTATCATTGTCCCTTCTTCTGCCTGTTCTATAGCCAATGTTTTGGACCTCACTGAATGGGCTCCTGAGTGACCCAAGCCAGAAACCTGTGTTTTTATTTTTATTCCTCCAACTCCCCTCCCTTCTCTCCCTATGACAAGTCAGTTGTCCAAATCCTGTAGATTCTACCTCGCTAACACTTTTAGAATCTCTGTCCACCTCTTCTCTTTCATCCCCTACAGCCATCAGGTTAGTCCATCACCATAAGTATCTAAATTCCTACTACAGCTTCAAGAACAAACATTTATTGAGTACCTATTATACACCTAGATCCTGAGGAGCAAAAATAGACAAAGTCCCTGCTCCATTGGAATTTTGGTCTTGTAACTCCTCTCTGGCCTCCCTGCCTATAGCATTGTCCCACTCACATCCATTTACTCTGCTGTAGAGAGAGTGATTTGTCTAAATCCAATTCTGATCATATCACTTTCCTTAGTTCAATCAGTTCTCAAAGACCCCTCCAATTTCTTAGCAGGAAATACAAGGAATGTCCTTATTAGGCGCACTGTTTTTCTTTCCCAGATTTCTCTCTCACTCTGTTCCCAAATGCTGTATTACAGCACACAGAACCCCTTGCAATTTCCCTAATGCAGTGTGTATTTTCTCTTATAGCCAGAAGAAGCATGCAGTTCAACGTGTCTAAAGAAAAAGCTCCCGACAAAATATAGAGAGACACATACCAAGCTTCTGATACCCCATCTGTGTCCATATTTACTCCAAGACAAACCTCATTGTACTATCATTTCTTCCCTCCCCTAACTCTGGCACCAGGCATCCATCTACTAACAGTGTACAAAAAGGCAGCCCCTTAGACTTAGAGAGTGCCCTTGGAGTTCTAGGTACCACAGCTCCTAACCCAACATTTGCTTATGCGATGCCAATGATTCTTCTGTCTTCTCTCTCATGGAGATCATATTGTAAAAGTTACAGAGCTACAAAGAGCCACATATAACCTGTAGCAACACTTTCCAAACGAGAACAGGGAAGATGCTCTCTCGAACACTTTTCAGTTGCATAATAATCTTGCTAGGCAGCAAGGCGCTTGTCTGCAGTAATCACATCACAATCCACGTCTCCTTCAACCTGCATGCTCCTGCTTCAGCCGGAAGCCCCACCGTATTCTGAACTCTTACCAGAGCCATGACTGTCAATGTCCATTTACACTTCTTCTAAACTCTTTCCCTGCCTCCCCTGGAGAGGATGTCGATTCCGGCTAGAAGACTGTACCTAGGGATTTTTCTATAATCGCTTTGAGACATATTATGTACATTTAAAGGAAATGGGTATCTTTGAGTTGTTTTTATTCACCAAATGAGTCTCCCCATCCACGTTGCCCTAGCCACAAGAGTAGGTTGTATGTAAGACATGGAGAGTGGGCATGGCAGAGTGTTGGTCAAGCTTACGTTTGGATTGGGTTGAGTGAGGATAATATCAGGAGGAGAAGAAAATAACCCGGCTCACTATGCTTCAGGACTTATTTCCTTCCCACTGGTGTCTCTTTTTTCCTCTGGACACCAAGTGGTTTCCTCTGGCTTCAATTTTTAACTTATATGAAATGACTCTTTGCAAAACCAGGCCATTTATTTTTACTACCCAGCCCCTTCTCCTTCAAAAATTACTGAGCAGCTTGATGCTCCTGAGAAATTTACTACAATGATGAGCATTAACACCCAGAGATGGCCTTACATTAGTGGAGAGAAAACTGGGCATGATAACAGGAGATTCTGACCTGGGTAAAAATTAGCTAGTGATTTTGGGCAAGTCATCTCCGGTGTGTGGATATTAGAGCGTAGGCACCAGAAATTGTTGAATGCTATTATTACCAACTCACTTTTGGGTGACTCCTTGTCATTGTTCCCTCATTAACACAAATGTTAAGCTTATTATCATCAGGAGGAACAGCAATTCCCAAACTATGTTGATCCCTGTTTTTAAAAATGAAAATGGCCTCTCATTTTAATTCAGCTTACATATAACCCAGTTTACAGAGTACCATGCCTGACCAAACCTTTCTGTTATTAATGTACTAGAGCCTGGTGCATGAAAATCATGCACTGGTGGTGGTGGGGGGGCAGGAAGGGGGTCTCCTCTGTGGGAAGCCACCCATTGTCTTCACTATCAGAGAGGTGTAGACAAGGAACCCGGAAGGCTGGTGACCCTTGAGCCCTGGCAAAGGTCAGGGCTGTGCATCCACTGTTTAGTCCAGACAATGCTAGCTGAAGCAACTTCCCTACCAAACAGTCATGTAAATCCTTACTGATAAGATAGGCTGCCTGTTACTGGAAATTGCCTGCCTAAGGGCTATAGGTGTAACCCAAATTGAATAAAAGGATGGCAAGACCGGAGCCCAAGTGAAGTCCTTCCTCTTGAGCTGGGCTCCTGCCTGGTCCCCCAATATTTCCCAATTATCGTTTCTTTTCTCATCTCTTTCATTTGCGTGCAGCCCCTCTTCCAGAGGCAGAACCCTGAACCATGAGGGGATGTGGGAAATTCACCTCCCTCAGCCTGGCCTGCTCCCTCTCCCAGAGATAAGCCAGCAGTCAGATATCCCTCTTGCAGTCCTGGGCTCTCGAAGTCTGGGACCCCTCGCTCCTTACCACCTGCCTGCAGCTGAGGCAGGAGAGGCTCCTGCCACTGCCGCTGTGCTTGCGGACCATGAGCCTGGCTCCTGGCTAAGTGGTGCTCCCCCTGTGGAAGTGCACTGACCACCAGGAGGCAGCTCCTGCATGGGGCCGGGGAGGGATGCCAGAGTTTGGCCAGCTGGGGAGGGGCCATGGGTGGGCTCCAGGGCATTTCCAGCCCATCTCACTCAATCCCTATTGGCTGGACCCCAGCAGCAAGCTAACCTACCAGTTGGAGCGTCTGCCCCCTGGTGGTCAGTGCTCGTCATAGTGAGCAGTTGAGCAGCCTTAGCATATCATTAGCATATTATGCTTTGATTGGTTGAACAATTGACTGGATGACCAGACACTTAGCATATTAGGCTTTTATTATATAGGATTTTGAAACATATGCTAGGAACCCTTGCTTTCTCCCTTCTTTTCTCTCTGCTGATAGAGCCAAAGTGGGAAAGATTCAGTAGGCCATGCCCATCTGGAGGTTTGCATGTTGTTATCACAAGTTATCTGGCAAACAAGGAGGGCTGCATGGGGTGTGGGAAACTTGCATTCCAGGGGTCACCATTAGCTCCTGCAATTAGCTGCACAATTACCCCAGTCACAACAAGGATGACAAGAGATCCTAGAAGCAACTTAATGAACCATTTTTAGTTTTACTACAACAACCATGCATATACAGACATGCATGACCTCACCCTGAGATGGACATATGTTTATTTGCAACAAAATCTGCTGGGTTGGTTGATGTATTCAAATAATGAAAATGTGAATAATGACAACCACACGTCTATCTCGGAACAGTGCCTTGCTAACCTTATCCAGGTAGCCCATCTTGTTAATAGATCCCTGAGGGACAGGTATTTAAACTATTTGTTAATTGTGGCCAGTCTTTGCTCCTTGGTATAAACCAATATAGATGTCAGAAAAATACCAGGGGTTGAATTTTAGAAAACAATCTTATTTAAAAATTGTTATTGTCATATTTTAATGTGGCATTGGACAATTATGAAATTGTTTGATATGAATTCATTTCTTAAAACATGCAAGACTTGATTTCTGTTTGAATAGGGAATTTATTTTTCTTTTATTATCTTCCAGGGTATCTGACTCCCAAAACCGCTCAGTAAATACTTACAAGCTATTATAAGGCATCTTAGGGGATACAAAACTGAAGAGCTGGTGGTCCTTGTTTGCAAGGAGCTTATGGTATAAGTCAATCAGTGGTTTTCAATCCTGACCCAACACCAAAATAACCTTGGGATCCAGAGATGGGGCTTGAATACATGTAGATTGTAAAGTCCCCCTCATAATTCTGATGCACAGAATCATTGTAACCAATTTAAGCTTAGTTCTAAAAATGACTACAACAAAATGAAAATAACAGTAATCACAATAGAAATCTATAATATTAGTGTTAGAGGAAAAACGAAACCCCAAGATATCTGTTGCAAGATGGCCATATAACTTTTGGCAATTAGTGTATGGAATGGTTATGTGTGACTACATCTATTAAAAAATCCAAATCATCATAATAAGCTTTATTACAATAAGGTTCTATTTAAAGTAAATGTAATTGGCCTAAATAATTTCCTAGGAAATTAGTCTATTGAAGAGGATTATTTACTCTTTTAATTTCACAGACTACCATTGAGTGTCTTTACAAAATGGTTGTTGTTAATAATAATAATGAAAGTCAACATTTATTGATCATTCATTATGGACCAAACACCAAGCTAAACACCTTGTGTGACTATCACACTTATGCTTCACAGCAGCCCTATCTGTGCATTTTCCCCCCCCATTTTGTGGAGGAGGAACTGAAGCTCAGAAAGTTTAAGGAACTTGCCTACGATCACACATGGCCAGTGGCAGAGTCAGGACAAGCCCAGCTCTGCCTCCAAAGTGAATGCTTGAGCCACTAAAACTCTACTAGAATCATGAACACGATGCCTAATGGATTCTGAATAAGAGAATCTATCTCATTCACCCCCAGGATGGAGACTAAGTAAGGGAATGAAGAAATGAGCGGAGAGACTGCTTTGCCACTCTGCTGGAGGCAACATCTCAGCTGTTCATTTTAGCCCTATGATTCACTACAATTTTGTTTAAAAGAGCTACAAGATACAAAAGTAATACAGTTAAAATGGATATTTCACTTAATTGGCTGTTTTAATCTTAAACTAATTATCCTATCTAATAAAGAGGGAATATGCTAATTGACCCTCACGCCGTCGCAAAGATAGTGGTGCCCATAGCCAATAAGGAGGAAATATGCTAATTGACTGCCCTACCCTCAAAGATGGTGGCACCCACAGCCAATAAGGAGGGAATATGCTTATTGACTACCACAACCTCAAAGATGGAGGCACCCACAGCCACAAGATGGCAGCACCCAGTCCCCTCAGCCCTGCCAGCGTGGCAGACATGTGGCAAGGCCAGGCCCGCCTCCAGGTGGGCCTGGCCGCTCTGCTCACCTGGCTCTGGAGTTCCCCAGTCCCCTCAGGCCCCCAGCCACCCAGGGCCAGCCTGAGGCACAGGCAAACCTCAGATGTCAGCTGCCCAGCTGCCCAGGGCTGGCCTGAGGTGCAGGCAAGCCTCGGATGGTGGCTGCCCAGCCGCCCAGAGCTGCCCAAGGCTCAGGTAACCAGGGCCGGCTGAGGCTTGTGCTGCCGGCAGTGGCAGCAGCGGAAGTGTGATCGGGGGTCGCCTTCCCCTGATCTCCGGGTTGCCTCCTGTCCCTGAGGGCTCCTGGACTGTGAGAGGGGGCAGGCTGGGCTGAGCCCCCCTGCCCCTTCCAGTGCATGAATTTTCATGTACTGGGCCTCTAGTCACAATTATAATATGCAAACTCTTGAATCACCAAAGCTCTCTCAGCTGAAGTTTAAAAGCTGGATGTAGGAGGCTGCTCTTGGGTCCAACCACCAAACACCACACTTATTTTTATGTTAGCATGTTAGTGCCTCAACAAGGGTGATTGTCTGAAAATGGGATTGCCTTTTCCTCCATCGCTGAAATGCTGGGAATTAAAATATCTGGGTGAGAATCAGTGACAAGCCTTGGAAGCCGTCTTCACACATTGGGGAAAGTTGCTCTTCTGACAGAAGCTGAAGTTGTTTGTCATTTGAAATCCCTCAATTTGGAAGTAGATATAAACATTTCTTCTCTTTGATTTTGCAGATGTTCGTAAATATGTGATACTTTTATATTACTGCTTTGGGTTAGCTTTGAAAAGAATCATCTAATTTCAGAACTTAACCATATACAACTCTAAAGGAGGGGTGATGTGTAGGGGGTAAGAAAAAGCAACACACTCTGAAACCAGACTCTAGAAACCATAGAAGCTGTGTAAATCTGGGCCAGTGGGTTTCCTTTGTTAACCAGTTTTTCCACATATAAAACAGAAGTGAAAATATCCCGTGTGAGTTTTTCCAAGAATCCTATGTAATAGAAGCCTAATATGCAAATTGTCCCCTCAGTCAGTCGTTTGACCAGGAGTTCGACCGAGAGACTGAGAGTTCAACCGCTCGCTATGACGCAGGTGGCAGTGGAGGCACTGTTGACCCTGATGGGCCCCGACAGGCCTCGACAAGAGTGGGACTACAGCAGGATGGTGGAGCAGGTGAGCAGATGGTGCCAGGTCAAGGCAGGTGTGAGCGGGGGCTCGATCGCCCCGCAGATGGCGGCCAGCAGTGGCAGTGGGGGGTGGGGCTGCCTCCTGGCTCCCAGGTGCTGAGGGAGCCAGGTGCCCTCCTCTGCCCCCCCCCATCAATTGATCAATCGCCCCACAGGCTGGATGGTGGAACATGTGAGTGGGTGGCACCAGGCCAAGGCAGAGTGCCAGGCAGGGCTGTGGGGTTGCGAGGCTGGGGGCACAAGCTGGGGCCCAATTTCCGCAGGCCACCCGGAGGGACCCTACCTATGCACGAATTTGTACACTGGGCCTCTAGTCAATACTATTTTCTCATAGATTATCTTATTCTATGACTCTAAAGTAGGGGGGTTTCTTTTTATAAGAAACACCCCAAGACTTAGAAGCTGAAAGTGCACTATCCCTCAGAAATGTTACTGTGGGGATGACTGTCCACTCATCCCATCAATGGTAGGCGGACTCCAAATCTCTGTAGGGCCCCTCTATTGAAGCTGCCTTCAAAGCATGCTCATGAGACACATAAGAAAAGTGATCTCATTATTGTTCCAGTTGGATTTTGACTCCAAACAACATTCATCAGCTGGGCTCCCCCACCTTATTTACTAAACTTGGCTCTGAATGAGTGCAGGTTGTTCAAACTATCCTACAATTGCTTCAGCATCACTTTGGCTAGATAAAGAAATCCCCAAAGTGACTAATCTGAAGGCAGCAGACACTGGAATGTATACATTTTGGCATCTTCATTTAAACCAAAAAAACAAGCCATATAACTAAACATTTCATGTTTTCCTAATCCCTGGGCAGTTGGTATCATCTGTTTAACAAGAAAACAAATGAAGATCCAGGAAAAGCAATTGTCACGGGATCTTTTGTGCAGTGGCTGCCCTAGGCCAGTGGTTTTCAACCAGGGGCATTTTTCTCTCTCACTCTCATACACACACAGAGGGTGACAATTTGACAATATCTGGAGACACTTTTTAAAATATATATTTTTATTGATTTTAGAGAGGAAGTGAGAGGGACAAAGAGATAGAAACATCAATGATGAAAGAGAATCATTGATTGGCTGCCTCTTGCACACAACCCAGACATATGCCCTGACTGGGAACTGAACCCTGACCTCCTGGTTCATAGGTTGACACTCAACCACTGAGTCACACCAGTTAGGCTGGAGACACTTTTGACTGTCATGATTCAAGAAGGGGTATGTGCTACTGGAATCATGTGGTAGAGACCAGGGATGCTGCTGAACATCCTACCATGTACAGGGCAACCTCCAACAATGAAGAAATATCCTGTCCAAAATGCCAGTTATTCTGAGGTGAGAAACTCTGTCCTAGGCTAAGAATTCTGACTCCCAGTCTGTTCAGTTGCCCTCACTCAGGTCAGTGTGACTATCCCCGTGTCCTTGCGTTTCCAAAAGTAAACGCTTCCACATGTATTTTTCTTTGGGAATGAAAGAGTTAAGTTTTTCCATGCTATTTTTGCCACTTGAATATCTCCCTTTGCCCTAGGCTCCTTTACCAAAGGATACTAAACGGTCACAGAGGTTGCCTGGAGATGCATTTGGAATCTTAAAAGTCTAATTGGCAGGAAAATTAAAGCAACTTAAAATGTGTGTGCTCTTCGGGGCGATGTGCTATTCCCACTCCATATTATTACATCACAGAGACAGCTGGGGCGAGAGCAGCTGGGACTTCCTGCATTATCGTTTTGGCATGTTGCTATAAATTTGTCCCTTCTCACTACAAAACTGAGAAAGAAAAGAGGAAAAAACAGTACCAAGGCCAACTACACTTGTCTAAAAATTGCTCCTCTATGTCCTTCAGAAGCCCCCAACATGGCTCCCTGGTTGTGAAGTTAATTCAATAAAGGAAGGAATGTACTTCATTCGATATGCACTTTTGATAATAGAGGAATAGATCTTGGCGTATAAACTGTATAGGAGAGAATGTCAAGCCTAAAAGCATTTCTTTTCCACCTCAAACTTTTAAAATAATATATGTCCCATGCAGTTATTATATTTTCTCAGAGGACTTGCTGGATTTTGTGGTCAAAAGAGAACCCTTTCACATAACGGTTTTGTTCCCCACCTAAATAGCTATCAACAATACCAATAAGCACACAGTGTGGAGTGTCTGTGGCTGGTCTTTCAAACCTCCACGGAACTCTCACTTGTTGGCCTCATCTGAACCTGATTGTCTGGAAAGGTTCCCCAAACCAAGCATAATTTTCTACCTTAGCAAAGATGCTGTTTATCATTTTCAGTGGCCAATGGTTGGACAACCACAAAAGTAGATCTTGTTTGAGTAGAGAAAATAAGACGTGTTCTTGGTATTTGAGCCAAACATTACAATGTAGTGAGGAAAGAAAGGGCAGCCAAGGTGAGTGCATTGTTGTCCTGAGATATTGGAGAAGTCACTTTTTGTCATCTTTCTTTCTGTTGAACCACTATGGGTATTAAATCTGCAGGTCAACATGTTACTGTTCAGTTAAATATTCCATCTTGTACCATTCCTGTCTCTTACATAAACCTCACATTCCAGGGAGACTGCCCTGTAACCCCAGGACAAGGGTCATGAGTCAAGATCTTGTAAGACACGACGCCATCCCTCTCCTGTCCCCACTCAAAGCCCACAGCATGGTCTTCAGGGTCTCATGATTGAGGGACTGGCTGACTCAATACATGGATGAATTCTCATGATGGGACACTGGGGAAAACTACATTGGTCCACTTTGCTGAAGAGAAATTAAAAGTCTCTGAAGTCATAACATAAGTGACATCCTAGACACCAAATGGGTTATATTCCTTTCTTCCCCTCTCCACCCCATTATACCTAAGTTCTGAATTTTTATCAAGAGCTACAGAGGGACAAAAGCCCCAAAATATCTCAGAGGTAAGTCATGCAACATTGGGACAGAAAACACACACACACACACACACACACACACACACACACACACACACACACACACACATCACTTTCATAACTACAATGGCCCCAAGAAAAACACCAAAGAAAATATGAGGTCTAGAGAAAGCAAAAAGAAAGTAAAGGCATGAAATGAGGTGAGAAAGTACCATATTGTGTAGATGAGCACTTTTTCCTCTACCCTCAGTTGGAAGATAAAGACACACTCCTTCGTGAGCAGGAGCAAAACAACGTACGCTCCCAGGCACTGAGTGAACACTAGGTTCCTACTTAACTTCTTTACTTCTTCCACCCCTTTCAACACACACACACACACACACACACACACACATACACACACACACACCGGGCAGGCACATATACACTTTCAATTTAAAGCTGGCTCCCTTGGAGCAGAAATGGTGGACCATTGAAACAGCCTTTATATGCACAGCCCATGCTATAGAGACATTGAAATGTCCCTGTTTATGATTTGTGGCATCAAGGAGCCTCTCAGATACAAGATCCTCTGCCATGTCCTGTTTGGGGGTTGCTGGAACACAGGGGTGAAGTGTAAGGACATGGCCAGCAGCAACGAGCTATGTATTATTGCAAAAGTGTTAAGTTCTCCTTCTGTCATAGAAAACCATGTAGAAACACATGTGGCAGCCTGCACTCCTTGTGAATGACCGTGAGTCAAGTTTATCCAATAGCCCTTAACTGCTCACCAGTAAATGTAAAATGGAGACTAGAATAAAACGAAGTTTCCAGGTTTTGCTTTTTAGCCATAGATTCAGCATGTCTCCTCTGAGTCCATGTATGGTCTCTGTTAACAGACAAACTTAGACTAAACTATATACTCAACCAAGTTTCTTTACATCTATTCATGATAAGCTATTCAAATTACAAGTGGTTTATTGGGAGAAATAGGCAATATAAATTAAACCATCCAAAAATATACCCCCCAAATCTTAAGGATGCATTTTCACAAGTAACCCTTTATAGCATTATTGTGTTAACTATGTCATGACTGGTTCACTTTTGAACCTGAGCTAAGTCACATTAGCTTTTCTCTTTAGTATTCAGATAAGTCAATCCATGGTGAATTCGCTCAGTTTTCTCCTGGCCAAATCTCACATACATTTCCAAAGGGCAGCCTGTGCTTTTAGCCTTCACTAATGAAGTCACACTGTCACAGACATCGGGACAGGATGTCACAGATCCAGAAACAGCTCTCAAGATTCTTCTCTTAATAGCTGAGGTCACAGGAAAATGAGTGATGAGGGGGTGAGAGGCAGGGATACTTTAAAGCAAAAATTCCGGCTATACTTGTGATTTCTGCAGATAAAAATCAATGATGACAGGCAAGTCTCCAGCTATTCTTGTCTAATTATATTTAGTACTGTCCAGTAAGTTCATTAGCAAAAGTCTACAATCCCAGACAATAGAGCAAGAGCCAGGAGACCTGTGCCCTACACAGCGAAGCCAGATATCAGGCAGAGTGTGCAGTATTTTCTTCTGAAATCCCCCAAGGCCAGATATTCAGAGGAAATGTCATATTCACGGCTTTTGTTATTGTTGTTGTTATACTGAAAATATTATGGAAGAAAACAGTTTTTATCAACTGAATGTGATATGTTAAAAGCTGAAATGTCATGATCTAGAGCGGCGGGTGTACATTATTGAAGATTTTTGTTACAATTTTGTTAGGTGGGGCACACCGAAAGCAACTCCTTGCCCTTTTATCCTTTGATAGAGAGGATTTGGCTTACATCATCTCAGTTAAATAAGCATTTATATTGGTCAGAGTCAACTTTGTTAATCAATAGGTCAGTCACCCAAAGCCGTGTCTACCAAGTACACCCAACACAAATAGCATTCAAGGTGCCGTTCAAACAAAGCCAAGAAAAAAATGCCTCCCCTGACACAAAGGGCAAGAGAACAATTCAGGTGAAAGTGGGACCACTGGCCATCTCACCTTCTGCTCCTCTGTGCCCTGAGTTGTAAGACCTTGGAAAGACGTCGGGATGCTCACAGATACTAAAGAATAAGCAATTAATTCCCTTTACAAAATGCTGTGTTCTCACATTTCTTTCACACCTTCAACCCCTTCAGCCTCCACCACCAGGGATTCTTTATGCTTGTTAGTCACGTGCAATCCTTGCCCCATGACACAGGAAGAAACTTAGGATCACAGAGAAAAAAAATGTGAAGCTAATGATCAATATGACTCAATTGGAAGTCTACATTTTCAGTAGACAAGCCCTGAACGAGGGTATCACCAACTCTTTGATTTGCCTCATTATCACAATGGTTTGGGCTTCTGCATAGCCACAGCCTCTACTGTTTCAATGAGAAAAAGAATCACAAAGAAAAAGCACATGGAAAGCTTAATTCACATCAGAAGCTTTCAAACCAAATGGAAAATAAGTGCTATTTCTTCCTTCACATTGCACTGAAAGGGGGAAAAGAAATTAAAAAGCAACCCCTGACATCTGGAAGCTACCCTGACACTCACAAATAGGCCATGTTATTCTCTGGTTGCAGATAAATAATCTCCCCGAACATCAGCCTTCCTATGAGGTTACTCAAAATCATGGGGAAAGTAAGATAAAAACAAAAACTTTGTAATTTTGTCTAGGCACAACAACGAAATCACCCACAGAATAGCCAAACATTTATCTGTCTAGACTAAATGAATGACTGGGGCTTTTTTTTAACCAATTATAGTTTACTAGAGGCCCTGTGCACGAAATTTATGCACTCGGCGGGGAGGGGGGGTCCCCTCAGCCTGGCCTGTGCCCTCTTACAGTCCGGGAGCCCTTGGGGGGAAGTCCAACTGCCACAGAGGCAGGAGAGGCTCCCACCACCACCGCTGCACTCCCCAGCCTTGAGCCCGGTTTCTGGCTGACCAGTGCTCCCCCTGTGGGAGCACTCTGACTACCATGGGGCAGCTCCTGTGTTGAGTGTCTGCCCCCTGGTGGTCATTGCATGTCATAACGACTGGTCTTTCCACCATTTGGTCTATTTGCATATTAGCCTTTTATTATATAGGATTCTCCCTTTAGCCCTTATAGGTAAGACCCATTGAGAGACCCAGTTATAGAATTGTCCTTGCTTTCTGACTGCATCCAATCTACAGAGAATCTCTGCCTCCTTGAGCCTCCCAAAGTGACCCTCCAAGCCCCAATTCCACAAGAGGTCCTTTCTATCACCTGCTCACTAGGAGTCTCATGGTTCCCATGGTGTGGGTCCAACCTCACTGCAGAAAGTAATAAACTCAGGGTGTTCAATTATACACTTGTGTCTGATGATTTGGCAATCACAGAACATTTATGCCCTTCTCCCCACTGTAAAGTCAGAAGGTCTCTTCAGAGTGGAGCTATTGCTCCTTGGATAAATGTCTTTGCTCTCCACACCAAGGAGCCCTGTCTACAGAGGACAGATGGCACAAGGCCTGAGCTGTCCAGATCCGGCCCATTTTACTTCTAGAGTCAGATACCTCTTACTTGTTCATCTACTGACAATTCATGTTTTGGCTCATTTCCAATCCCAAACAAGCCTCTTCTCCCCTCACTTGCTGGCTGATGTCCCCAGACTATTGTGCCGCAATCTGATTGTCTAAACATCTCTGCTGCATGGGCACTCCATCGTTATCCCCTCTGTCTCCTCCTACCCCCATCAACCACCTGCTCTCATCTTTCTGTGGGTGCTGGCTACAGACTAGGCTAGTTCCTTTTCAGACATTAAATCCAATCTGCCCAGTAATTCCACATAAGACAACTGATACCCAGAGTCACTAAAATAGGTATATTCTCTCTCTCTCTCTCTCTCTCTCTCTCTCTCTCTCTCTCTCTCTCTCTCTCTCGGAACTGAATGGGTATCTGACCTCCCAACAGCTTAGAACTTTCTCCAGTCTTCAACTCTCCTGGTGTAGATAATAAAAGGTACCTACCAGGATTTGCCTGCACTTTAACCTTACAACTTGAGCACAATAAAGGAGAGAGAACGCTTTTATGTGCATTACTGCCACAGACCCCTGAATCAGAACCTCTGGGGAGCAGCATCTAGGAACTCATGTTTTAACAAAGTCTCCATACGCACTTTCCAGCTGGCCAAGCCTCGGGCTAGGAAAAGGGTTGCTTTTTGGAGTTTCTTTTCCATTTCCAAGCCAGACTCCTCTTTCTAGAGGTTCCAAAACCTAGATTCTGAATTGATCCCAGCACTGGCTCATAGCGTCACTAAACACATTATTTAGCTTTTCTGATTGTCAGTTTCTTAAACTGCAAATTAGAAATAACACCTATTGAACAAATGAGGCCTCGGATAAACATATGCTGAAGAAACAATCTTATGATGTAAGTGCCTGGTAAACAATGATTATTCTGATGCTGGTTTCTCTACAGGCATATGGAGCCCAAGAAGACAGCCTCCCATTTTACTGAATAGGCTGGTCCACAGTCAGCTGCTCTAGTGCGGACGTCCCTGAGGACGGGGCCTGGGAGGACACAGGCAGAAAGCTGCTCGTCATGGAGACTGGCACTCTCTCATGTCACCCTGCCTTCCAGCCCACCTCGCAGTGGGTTTCTCTTATCTCCCCCAGCTGCTGAGATGACTGATGTCGCAGGTAAACAACTTCCCTGAGGCAGCCCCGTACCGGCTGGACCCAGGCAATGACAGGTAAATTGGGCAGCAGTAACGTTGTTTGGGGTGCTGGCGGGAGCTGCAGTGTATCCTGATTAGATGGAAAAAAGAGTCCACTGTGTTTGTGAGGCGGAGAGAGCGAGAACCCAGAGAAGGTTGGCCCTGCACAAAATCCATGGCCCAACCCCAGGCCTGACCTCTGACCCTCAGTCAGGACCCCAGGTACCACGGTAGGTTGTGCACGGTGCAGACCTTCCATGTTTGTCTCTGAGCCTATTCTATGACCCTGTTTGGTCTTCCTGTCCATCCTATCCTCTGTCCTCATCCCTCCCTGGGGTGTGGAGGACAAAATTCTGCCTTTAAGCCAGGAGACTTAGGCTTTAATCCCATTTTTGCTGCCAGTTAGCTCTGTAACTGGGGTGATCATTTAGCATTCCTTTGGCACAATTTTCTTACTAAATGGAAAACAGTTAAATGGGCAGCAAGCACACAGTGGGGAGAACTGAGCCCCATCACCTCTAAGTTCCCTTCCTATCCATATTCTGTGGCAGTGCTGCCCTGGGGGCCCCATGCCAGCATCCTACCTTGGTTTGCTTTCTTGAGACAAAGCCATACACTCCAGGATATGCTCTTCTCACAGCCTTCCCACTCTCTACCTCCCCTAACCCCGCCCCCTCCCCCCCAGTCCAGCATACTTACCTTCCCAAATCCTTAGAGTGACTCTCCCCTCTAAGATGAGAAATACTGTTTAACATGCACCCACTCCTAGAAAATGTAAATTTTCCCCTAATTTGCAGGAGTAAGCATGAGACATGGAGTCAAACAGACCCAAATTATAATCTTGGCTTTGCTAAATTAACATGGGTATTTTTTGTTTGTTTGTTTGTTTTAGCAGGGTACTAGATATGTTCAACTTCTAGCATTAGCAGATCCATTTCCACATGCAACTGTTCATACCCACTTTGTGACTGTGGGGAGGATTAAATGAACACAGCTCCTATAAAGCACAGTGCTTGGCACATAATGTGAGCTCAACAACTGTGGTTGCCTTCCTTCACCACCTAGGTCATATTGGTGCTTCTTTACAACCAATCACACCCTGAAAATTCTGCCTTTCCTCCACGGCAGTGACTAGTCCTGAGAGTCAGTGGGTAGGGCTGCACATTGTCCACCTCCAAGGATGTCCTTCCATAGAATGTACCCTCAGGGCTCCAATGGGGAGTGTGTTAGTGGTGCTGAGATGTCCACATCTTCTACCTTTCATGCCTCCCAGTCACTTCCTGACATCTCACTTTGTTTCCAACCTTGGACTGGTGAGTTATCTTCTATATCTTCTATCCTTATTCGACCTATGCAGTCTGTTCAGTGTCATTCCCTGAGGTCCAGTTCTGATTGGTCCCCTTCAATATCTTCCTAGTACATCTAGCACATCTGCACTTAAACTCAGAGTCCCCAGACTACATTGAAAGTCCTGCATAATCTCCCCCTTGGCCTTTCTGAAGCTTATCTCTCGTGTTCCTTTACATCTCACTCTGCTCTGGCCAACCCTGACTTCTGTTCCTCCAGATTTCCTAATTCCATGTTTTTCTCTTGCTGTTCCCTCAGTGTGGGAAGCCACACTGCCCATTTATGCCCATCACAAGTCTGTCCTCTCTTCAAAGCTGACCAAAATCTTTCCAGGTATCTCTTGCTTTTAAATCACTATAGATCTTGGCCTTTAATTTTTTGCTTTTTTTCAATTTGTATTTAGGTCATATATGATCTTGTCTTTTCAAACATCCTTGATGCCTGAGGAGAACAATAGCATCCTACTAATTTTAATATGTTCACAGCACTTAATACAGAGCCCCACTCACAGGAGCAGTATACTCGACAGGTACATACTAAATCAAACCCTCCAGATGAATATACTGCCAACATGGGCACGCACCCCACAGGGGGGAAATTTGATTTTTAAGGGGGCAATTCGAGAATGAGTTATTAACAGTGAATTTTTTGCATTTCTTATTGTTCTAGGGGCCTCATATACAGTGTATAAATATATATTGTGGCATATTTATGCATTTCAGTTCTCTATGATGTTTTGAAACTTTATTTGCTATTTTTCATATCACTTCATATTATTATTATTTTTTAACAATTTCTTAGTGATTTCTTTCTCAGTACAACTGTCCTTTCGTTCTTTTATTTTTCTCTCTCGTGGATGCCATGTTCTTTGGAAGCTTGTTTAGACCAAGTTAGTGGCCTTTTAGGCTTCCTCTATGTGAATAGCAGTTCACTTTTTAAATAATATGTATTATATATCACGGGGGGAGAAGGGGCATCAGGATTTTAGAATGGTTAGGTGGGGCATGGCCAAAAGAAGGCTGGGAACCATTGATCTAGATGTTGTCAAATAATAAGATGAAAACAAATGTGTAGTCACCAGTAGGGGTGCTCACAGGTAGCTGGGAGATAGAATGGTACGATAGTTTTAAAACTCCATATCCGAGGTCACACGGTGAAGCACCACTGAACACAGGGTCTTGAAAAGAGTAGGCATCCAGACATGTTCATTTTGTAAACAAACACAAAATGGGGCAACCTGGATTTAAATCTTGAATTCACCTTTCCTGAACTGTGTTATCTGGGTAAATTGCTTAACTTCTTAAGCGTCCATTCTTTCTTTTATGAAGGGATGGCAATGCTATTTGGGCGAAGTTTGGGGAATATTAAATCAGTCAATGCATATAAAGCAGTTAGCACAGGACTGAACAGATAGAGAACACTTTAAAATAGCTTGTCGTCGTCATCATCATCATCATCATCATCTACATTGTTGACCTATATAAATATTGTCTAGATTAATTTAACATCAATTTGTTTGCAAAGATGCATTGCTCCTTAAAAATTCTGACAGGTGGTTTGACAATTTTTTTAAGAACAACAAAAAAAACCCACAAAACAAAAAAATACTTAAATACCTATAATGTATAAACTTCCAGAAATTGGGGAAGGACTTGACTCAAGTTGCACACCTTCTTTTTAAGAATGTGTGAATTCCGTGGGGGTGAGGTGCCAAAACTGGTGTATGAAAAAGAAATTAAAAATAGGTCTTTAGGAAATAAAATCCTGTGTCTTTTGGCATTGCTCAAATGTAGAAAACGCATCTGCAGTATTTGGAACTAGTGGCCAGATTGAAAGCTATGGTACCTAAATCAGTTTCCCTGAGAGCCACCCACACCTGCAAACACTGTTTTTTTAAATGCATGCCCTCAGAGTTTTTCTAACCCTGTCAGACATCATCAAACAAGTATAGAGAAGCTAGTCAAATGCTGGATTTTAGGATTGTAGGAATCAGGAACAGAAAAGGACCTTGGAAATAATCTTGTTCAAACTTGCAGTTTTGCAGATGAAAATTCTTAAGGCCCAGAAAGGCCTTCATATTGCCCAGAGGCTTCTCCTTTGGTAGCAAAGGAGAATTTCATGACACTTTTTGGTGTTAACATAGGATTTCTGAGTGGGCAGCTGTGGTACAACCTCAGGAGGAAAATGGCAGAGTCTCCTTTGTGGGCCTCTTCATTTGAGGAGGGAAGAGAGGTAATGTGGTCTTGGGGAGAAAAAAGTTCTTTCACTGACTGTCTCAGCGGTAAGTTGATTACCTTTGCAAGACACTAGGCAACACTAACGATGGTCTTTCCCTCTACACCTCCTCCAGAAAGCTGAAATACATGGACACAGGATGAAACAACACCTTTGAGTTTCACATCAACACCCTACTCAGATATAGGCTTTGCAACAGGTTTAACAAGAGGTCTTTCCAGTTCTTCTGAGCCTAAACTTCATTCTGGAATGCTTATAGCACAAGCATCACGGCCATGTTTAGATATATCTGCAAGGATTTCACACAAGCCTAGAGAGAAGAAAGTTGATTCTACAGAGAGGGTCTTCGTTTCTGCTTTGAACATTCTCTCGTTCCCCACTTCTCTTTCTCTTTTCAGTGATACAGCTCTGCTATTCCAGCTATGAAAGCCAGAGGCCAGTGGGAAGTTCTCAATGAGAGCAGATGGCTGAGGACGGGTATTGTTTTTTGTTTTTTGAATACACTTCCATTGATTTCAGAGAGGCAGGGAGAGGGAGAGAGAGAAACATCAATGATGAGAGAAAATCACTGATTGGCTGCCTCCTACAAGCCCCTCCTAGTGATAGAGCCCACAACCTGGGCATGTGCCCTTGACGGGAATTAAACCTGGGACCTTTCAGTCCCCAGGCCGACACTCTATCCACTGAGTCAAACTGGCTAGGGCTGAGGACAGTTTTCAAAATGAATTGCATGGGCTGTTAATAAGTGTGGTCTAAAAAAAATTAGGTGCTTAGAAAAAACACTGAATTAGTTAACTTTAAACAAGAGTCACCACTAAAGTACGTGTTAGTGCCTTTGATATGCTAATGTGCAACGTGAATCTCCTGGCAGAGCTGTGTAAATATAATATATAAGAACATTTTCCACACTTCCCTAATTTACTTGATTTTTCCTCCACGAGTCCTACTTTAGTCCTACTAGAGCATAAGGTTTAAGCCACTCAATTCGTGGTACTTAGTTATGGTTGCTGCAGGACATTCATATACCTAGATGTGAATTTTAGCTCTGCCACTTAGTAGCTCTATGAATCATTTAAACATTCTCCCCCTGATGCTTTAAGGGCACTTACCTTTCTGTGATTGTTTCTCTGAGGCCACTGGCCACCCCTTTGACCACAGTGCTGGCTTTGGGCGTCAGCACCACCTGAGATATGAAAAACGAGCCCTTCTTTCTTCTCTCAGTGATGGACGCCTGAAGGAACTGAATCAGTTTTTCCGGGTCTGTGGTGTTGGCCCAGGGTGCTGGCATCATCTGCCCAGGCCAGAGGAAGGGCACCTCCAGAGCCACAGGACTGTGGTAGAAGACCAGCACCTGGTAATCCTTCTCCCACAGGTACTTGAGACTCACTTCCTGCGCAAAAATCGCTGGGCACATTTTATTTCCATAGATGTCTTTCAGCATTTGGACCAATTTTTCATGGTGATATTTCTGCATTCCATAAAAATGGTTGAAGTCTAAGAACACGACCTCCTTACGGTGATCTGTGAGGAATGCATTGATCTCCTCAAGGCCCTCATTGACTTTGGCACTGAACAAACCATGAGCAAAGTAGAGTTCATTGTCGGGGTCTCGGGGCTTGGTGGAAATTCGAAGATCAAAATAACGGATCCCAGCTCCTAGCTGACCAGTAAAGTTCATCGTTTGAGTGGCTAACCATTTCCGCATCAGCTTTTTGGCCACAGTTCCAAAAACAGAGACAAAATTCTGGACCGTTTCTGGCTGTTCAGGCCCTACTGGAGAGGCTTCGTCGATGTAGAAGCTGAAAGAATCGTGAGATCCTAGAAGAACAACAAGGCACAGTGTGGTTACATTTCAGTCCTTCGTCCTCCCCAACCTTTTTCCCGCTTGCAAAGTCTATATCTCTCCCTCAAATGAGCCAAAGGAAGCACTAAGCAATATTTACCAAGTTCATTCTCATGCCTCGGGGAGTTTTTTTTATAGCCTAGTATAATAACAGAGCAAATTGGTTGTGAAGTGATAAAAAATTCCTTCTGATCAACGTTTTAAAATTCAAATCACCATCTTCTACTTCTGTCAACACAGAATTTAATGTATTTCATTTAGGATTGGTTTTCCATATACTGACCATTCAAAAATAGGATTTATGGGGACCTACCAGTTCCCAAATACTTTGTCTATAATGTTGCCCCTGTTCTTCATTTTGGGTTGATTTGAAGCCTAGAAGACTTGTTTCAGCGAATAAAGAAGCTCTGCTTATTTCAATGAATAAAGAAGCCCTTTCCACCGGCAGATGGTCAGTGAAAGAATGCCAACCTCATACCCTTTGGAAAACACGGAGAAATAAGGCAAGAGGACAGTCCAATGCTGACATGTTTAACATCATTTTGACCCTGCATTTGGGCACCTGTCATCTTAGATAAGGCTGCAAGTTACCACAACTGAGCATATTAAAAAATTAACTAAGACGCCATTTTCTTCAGATACTTCCTCTTAACAGCAAAGTCTCTTTTGGGAGTTGGCTTCTCAATTTAAAAGAATTCCTTCCTAGGAAGAACAAGGACAACCTATTTATTTAAATAATTTCTGGCAGAAATAAATAGCTCCAGATATGTAGCAACTAATATATGATTTGCCTGTAAGTACAAAGAGCCACTTAAAATATTATTAGACCCCATAAAGAAAAATTATTTTGTCATAATTTTATTTTTAAAGACTCCTTTAATTATTGGTAAAATTAATGTATCCTGCATTTTTCACACATTAGCAGATGTCATCATTCCCCACCTGTTTCTTATGCTTCCTCACACCTCATGGCCCACTACTGATCTATATTCCTTAAGGCACACCTTCTTCTAGATCATTACTCCTACCACCCAAACACACATACACACACATACACACACACATGCACACTCATGGCCCTCTAAATTTATCATCTATCACCTTATGGCTTTTGTCTGATAAGCTATTTGAAGTGATTTTTTTCAATGATGCAATATTTACCTTTGATTTTATTCCATATCTATGCTAATTTATATCTATATCTATATATGTATATACTATGTCTAGCATTAAATGGTCCATAGAAATCATAAGAATATGGATTTCAGGCACCATGGTAGGTTGTTAGAGAAAATATTTTGAAAAATAGTTTGATACCTTGCCAATCATAACCTTTAAGATTTGGAACAGATAACTCCTTAGAATTATAAGATTTTTTTCAAATAATGACAGGTAACCTCCAAATACAGAAATGTCATGTTTAATTTAATCTGGAACTGCCTGATACAGTTATCTTTAGTAGATGGTATGGGGAGAAAATGTCAGCACTTTCTAAATATACAAAACTGGCAGTTTGGATCTGGCATTGGCAAATTTTAATAGGGGTTGAAATTGCTATATATTAATATTTGCTATTCAGTTAATTGCTAATATAAATTGAGAAACTAAACAATCTGAACTATGGCTGAATATAAAAGAGTGTCTGTGTAAAGAAAGGAATACAAAGGTGAGTTTAAGAAGTGTTATAACTAAATAATCTAGGTATAAATAAATAAATGAACACTCAATATAAGAGCTAATTTAAAAAATGTTTAAGTTAATTTCCAGGTATGTGAAAAAGGGTGGATGAGAGTAATTGGTTACTTCTGTAATCTAATAGACGACATCACTGGAAGCAAGTAGATATGGAATTAAATATAACTAGGTTTCTTTTTCCATAAATGAGTGGGGTTTTGTTTCAGTGTAACTTTAATTTCAACATTCTATCATATGCCTATATGCCAATTTTTTCAAAGCCTAGGAAATTCATCACTTTTGAAAATCCTGTAAAAGGACATTATAGTTTCTAAATTAAATTACTTGTTGACATTTAAGGAAATGTGTTATTAAGGTCAAAATAAGGGAGTGTCAAAATAAAAATTAAAAATAACCAATGGCCAGGAGAAGACATTGGTACCCCCATCAATATTTGTTCTAAGCTAGATGACTCTGAGGTGCATGTACAGCATTTGGGGCAAAATTATTAATCAGATACAAACAGTATTTGGAGAGGAAAATTAAATCATCAATCAATACAAAATGCTATGCATTTTAGGACAAAATACATATCTAATGTTGGCCCAAAAAGCAGTATGTTCATGACTTTTAATTTCATTCGAAATAGTACTTCCTCCCTAATTTTATCATTTTTACTAAACCATTACATTTTCTATTTGAACTTAAACCAAAAATACAGCAGTGCTTTATGACCTTTCGATAACAGAGAAAAAGTCTGGCCCAGCCCTGTGTCCTTAAAACCATGGAGCCCTGACCACCACCAGCAAGACAGTGCTAGGCATCATTTTCACTGTTCTTAGCTGCATCCACAACCTCTCTGATTATCTGGCCTAATATTTTGCTTCTCCACTGGTTGAGTATTACTGGGCTTCTGACCTCTTATCCTTCTCTTATCCAAAGCCCCGCAGGCCTACCTTGGACCCACTACTTAATGTTGTTCCTCTGATTCTGCACTGAGCCTCTCAACTCGGAGCTTGATTTGCACCGCTACTCAGAATAGAGCTGCCCACTCCCCTTGTGAACCCAGGCCAGGCAAGTTCATTTGTTTTGGCTCTGAATGACCAAATGGAATGGAGAAGGTTCTTTTCTTTCATTTCTTAGAATCAGGCACTTTTATTAGTTTCTTCTCAGTATGCTAGATTTTCCCCTCACTGAGGCAATAGGCACACGTCTAAGATGGACCCCAACAATCCTGCCTCCTGGCATTCACATCCCCCCCGGAGTGTGGGCCCAATCTAGCGGCTTGCTTCTAATGAATTAAATAACACCAACACAATGGGACACCATTTCTGAGATTAAATAACAAATGATTGTCGCCTCCATCTTGCTACTCTCTGCCTTGCTGTTTTGTTTTGTTTTTGTGGGAGAGGGAAAGACAAAGAGAAATATCGATGTGAGAGAAACACAGATCACATAGATTGGTTGCCTTCTGCACGTACCCTGACCAGAGCCCAGACTGGGGAGGAGCCTGCAACCAAGGTTTGTACCCTTGAACGGAATCCAACCTGGGACCCTTTGGTCCACAGGCTTATGCTCTATCCACTGAGCCAAACGGGCTAAGGCTGCCTTGCTGGCTTTGACAAAGCAAAGTGCCATGTTGGCGAGGGCCATGTAGCAAAGAATTGGGAATGGCGTCCCACCACCAGCAAGCTAGGAATTGAGGCCTTCAGTCCAACAGGCCCATTCTAGATCACACTGAAAATAAATGAAATCCACTCTTGGTTTCTAACTGTCATGGAGGAGGGAAAATACCCAAATTATGGAAACAGTATTAATTCTCAAATCACTTTTTTAAAAGACTTAGGAAACATTTTATTTACTTTTCCACATTACCAATCACTGATATGAGTAGCTAAATCTTATATCTCCTTGGGAAAGCATAGCACAATTGAGTGTCTATTACATCCTAGGTCAATCTTAGGTCACAGCATTGAGAGCTACTGGCTTTGGTCCCACAGCTGTCTTTGAAATGACCTATCAAATCACTTTTATTTGGTTTGGAAGTCAATCAGTTCTTTCTAATTATAAACACATAGTGTTGAATCTGACAGGGAAAAAAAAAACACTTTAAAATTGATTACTTAGTTCTTATGTGACAATATACAATTAATCTCATTAATTTTTGTTTACCCCACTGACTAAACTGATCAGCTACTTGGATTTTTTTGGAGACAAAGACCAAACCTTATTCCTGATACATAATCTTGCCTCAGTCTCCAGGGCATGACCGTGTCTTTGTGGACAATATAAGAAATTCTGTGGCCCTAGCCGGTTTGGCTCAGTGGCTAGAGTGTCGGCCTGCGGACTGAAGGATCCCAGGTTTGATTCTGGCCAAGGGCACATGCCTGGGTTGTGGCTTGATCCCCAGTAGGAGGCATGCAGGAGGCAGCCAACCAATGATTCTCTCTCATCATTGATGTTTATATCCCTCTATCCCTCTCCCTTTCTCTCTAAAATCAGTAAGAAAATATATATTTTTAAAAAGAACTTAAAAAAAGAAAAGTTTGTGTCATCAGAGAAAATGCACGCAATGCACCACAAGCCAAAACACTTCTAGAATTGAACAGATCATTAAAAACCACACACTTGTAATTTAATGTGTATTCTTCTCTTGACATAAAAAACATGTAGAAAATATATATCAAATATTAAACAATCCCAATATACTTCACTATATTGGACCACTGAGATGAATCCTTTTGTAAAGAAAAAAATCAAAATAGTCATGCTGTGGTTTCTCTTTGGGTAAATCTGTGTCTTTCATATTGTAAATAACCTTCTCCCTCAGCCCATCTCAGAGGCAGTGAGAGGAAGGAAAGTAGGTTGGTTTCCTTGCTTAAGTCTTTTGATCAGGGATCCCAGAGGCTAAATTTGAGAAGCCCTATTACATCAATGCATCCCAGGGGTATAGAAGCTCAATATTCACCACAATTTCTTTAAATTTCCTGGGTGAATTCCTTAGACCACTGGATAAGCTGTCAGTGAATAGATTAACAGCAGCGGTGGGTGTTCCCATCAAGGAGGGCAGAAAAGAGAGCTTGCTCCAAGGGCCACCCTTGTTGAAACTAGTAAGCCTTCTTTTCAGGGACAATCAATATGCATGCCAGAAAAAAATAATAATTAAAAGAGACCCCAAGAAGTGGAGCAGTCCTAAATGAGTGTCTAAGCCAGCTCACTGTGCATGCTCCCTCTCCTCTGGGCATCCGTCCGATTGGACCCTTCCCAGCATAGTCACGTGGAATCCGAGGTTGTACACACCATGCTGCTAAGCCAACGACAACACCATCAGAGCCTTCTGATGGCAACACAACATCAGAGAGGGCAGCTTCCAAAAACAAAAGGTTCTGAAACTAGGAAGAATCTATATCCAAAATGTGAAGATTTAAGAGGACCATCAGTTGGTCAGCAACAGTTGTCAGGTAATTAGAAAGAGCAGCAAACCCCGCTGCTTCCCTAGAGCAGGGGTACTGAACCAGTGGTAATGCTGACCCCGGGGGCATTTGACCACATGTGGACACCGCTTGTGTTGTTATCACCGAATGGCTGCTGGCAGCTAGTGGGTAGAGGCCAGGGATGCTGGTGAATATCCTACAATGCAGCAGGCAGCTAGCTCCCACAGTGAAGAGTCAACCGGCCCCAAATATCCATGGGAACAGGGTTGAAAAAGTCTGTTCTGGTGGAAACTATGCAGGCAGATAAAGTCATTTCCAAAGGTAGAAACCACACACTCTGAATTGCCGCCCTCTGCCTGTAGTACACACATTTCTCACACCTATAATCACCTCTCACACTTCCCATGGCGCCATTCTCTTCTGAAGCTGTTTCAAACACTTACAGCAGCTGAAAATTATCACACATGAAGCACTGCTCCTGAGTTTGCTTGAAACCCAATGGAATATGTGGCTTTGGTACTGGTTTTTACTAATCTCTTGATTTTCACTTTAAAATGTCTTTCATTGGTTCTGAGAAGTTCTCAAGATAAATCTTTCCGGCTAAAATTAAACCATCCAGATTGGTACCTTTTATTCATTGATCTCCCACTCTACTCCAGAAGCCCCTGTGTGGCACAGGTTTTATGGGGACAAGATTTATCTAGCTTTCATTTATTAAATACACTGACTGTGTGCAAAGGACTGTGATGAAAGATGTGTATGTGGTGAGAAGAGATGGGGGTTAGGGAGACTGAGATAACAGCACTCATCAGGAAAGGGAAGGGAAGGTGGGTTCCTTCTATCAATATTTCTTAGGCCTTACCTCCTTCTCTGTAGTATTAAGCATTTGGTAAGTATTTATGGAGTATCTATTATATGGGTCAGGAATATGGAAACAAAATAGAATACAAGACTCATCTAGGCTCTGTCCTTGTGGAGTTCATATCACAGTGGAGAGAAATAGGCAAGAAAAACCACCACTCTCAGGACACGTGGTAAACGCTATGATAAATTGTATGTGATACCTTTTGATAAAACGGTAGTTCAGTCCTGCACTATAAGATCTTGTAGCGATCATCAATAACCAAGGCTGAAGAGCAAGAATAAAAGCCCAAACACATGTAATCATTATGTTTGTTTATTCCTTTTTAATGTTAAGGTGCCCATGGATCACTTGAGGACCTTTCAAATCTCTGTGTTTCCACATTCGTAGTGACCATTCTACCAAAGGCAGTGAGTCAGAGAAAAGATGAATCAAGGATGACTGAGTAAGAAAAATGAAAGGTGGTGTCCATGAAAGCAGTGTGGCAAAGATTAGGGAGAAAATTTCATATTTTGTCAGTGAGGTTGGCCTGGGCTGTTTTAGTAGAGCCTAGAGAGGAACTCAAAAGGGACATGTGTATTGGCGAATAATCCAGAAGAGAACCAGAAGAAGACCATGCTCCTCCTGGTACTCGGCTCTGCTTCAACTTCAATGGGCCAAGACAGCCCAAGAGGCAGAGGACAACTCTGGACCTAAGAGAGAATTGTGCTTTGTATAGGAGGAAACAAAAGAATCTGATATGCACAGCAGACTGTCTGGCTCTTCCCCATTTGCTGCCCCCAAAGATGCTCAATGAGCTTGAAAGGAGAAGACTCGCAAGAGTCTTTAGTAGCATGTGGCCCAGGGTCCTCCAGCTGCTCAAAATGTATCACTCTCCCTTTGCTTGCTGGACTGTAGCTACACCAGCCTTCTTTCTGCTTATCAAATACACCAAGGTCATCCCAACATAGCCCTTGTGCTTGCTATTCCCATTGCCAGCAACGCTCTGCTCCTAGTGGTTTGCATGGCTGGCACCTTTTCGTTCAAGTGTCAGCTTGAATGTCACCTTCTTAAGTAAATCTTCCTGAATCTAAAGTAGCTAATTCATCCCACCCTCCCTGGTTGTCTATCAGTCCCTATCACATGATCAAATTTTATTTTTTTCATGGTATGTATCTCTAGCTTCGACTTTCATTTTATTGAATTGCTTATTTGCTTATTGTCTATCTATTCTCACTAGAATTTAAATTCCATGAGAATTAGAATCAAATTATTGCTCACCACCATACTTCCAACAAAAGGCACAATGATTGGCATATAAAAGATTCTCAATAAATATTGCTGTAGGACATAATATCTTTCCATCTCTCTAAACCTCAATATCCTTATCTGTAAATGGGTGTGATAATGCTATCTACATATAAAGATTTTAAAATAAAATCTATAATAAGCACTAAACAAGTTTCACAGAAAATACTTGATAAATATTAGCTTTTATTATCACTATTATTATTTTTGCATTATTAACTCTGAGAACTAATTGCCTGACACAAAGTAGGTTATCACCAAATATTGGCTGAATGAATTAATGAAAGTTATAAACACTATAGTTTCCATAATTTCTGAGAATTACTCAATGAAAATATTGCCATAGTATCCAATTGTGCTTTAGATAGATAAAGTGTTTTAAAGTCTCTTTCTTTTTGATTCCCTGGCTCTAAGTTGCCTCTTCTGTACCAGATGCAACAACACCAAGACCCACCATCTCTGGAAGGCTTTGCTCCTTATGCACATGTCACTCCAGATTCTTAGCACAAGTATAGGGTGTCCTGATATCCAGAGACAGACAGACTACCACAGCTTTCCCTCAACCCAGGCCGCCTGTAGCGGGTGGAAGTGTAGGACAGCTCTTCCCTTAGGAGTTTTATACCTGGGACAGGTTACTTAAAACTGAGCATCAAGGGCAGCCAGTGACAAGCCAAGTAGATTCAATCATGTCAAGATTCAATGTACCTCACAGAGAAAGGAAAAAAGTTGGCAAGAGATGTGGTTGACACACAGCCCATTCTTTCCTACCCCTCTTTAGAAGCTAGTGGTTTACGACTCATATTTTATTAGTAGTATTACAGTTTTCATTCAACACTATTTTGTATTACTTTCAGGTGTACCACACAGTGGATAGACAATCATATAGGTTACAAGGTGTTCCCTTTAATATATCCAGTACCCACCTGGCAACACACATAGTTATTACAATATTATTGACTATACTAGAGGCCCGGTGCACGAAATTTGTGCACCGAAAAAGGGGAGGGGGTCCCCTCAGCCCAGCCTGCACCCTCTTGAAATCCAGGACCCCTCAGGGGATGTCTGACTGCTGGTGATCTTCAATGGGATCAGGCCTAAACCGGCAGTTGGACATCCCTCTCGCAATCCAGGACCACTGACCTCTAACTGCTTGCCTGCTTGCCTGATCGCCCCTAACCACTCTGCCTGCCTGCCTGATCACCCCTAATCACTCTGCCTGCCTGCCTGCCTGATCACCCCTAACCATTCGCCTGCCTGCCTGATCACCCCTAACCACTTGCCTGCCTGCCTGATCACCCCTAAGCACTCTGCCTGCCTGATAACCCCTAACCACTCGCCTGCCTGCCTGATCACCCCTAAGCACTCTGCCTGCCTGTCTGATTGCCCCTAACCACTCTGCCTGCCTCCCTGATCATCCCTAACTGCTTGTCTGCCTGACTGATTGCCCTTAACCACTCACTGAGGGGCAGCTGGCCAGGGTGAGGGGCCATTGTTGTTCTGGTCATTCCATTGTTTTGGTCACTGGGCTTTTATTATATAGGATTACCTATGCTGTACTTTACATCCCTGTGACTGTTTTGTACCTGCCAATTTGTATTTCTTAATTCCTTCACCTTTTCCATTCAGCCCCCCAACCTCCTTTCCCTTTGGCATCCATCAATCTGTTCTTTGTATTATGAATCTGTTTTCTATTTTTTTCTGTTCATTTATTCTTTAGATTTCACATGTAAGTAAATCATATGGTATTTAAGATGCGGATATATTTTATTATTTTGTAAATGTCACCTCCTTCCTCTATTTTCTCCACTAGAACCTCTCTGTAGGGGCAGCGTGCAAAGCTTGGGGCAGCCTTGAATATCTGTAAAAACAGGAGCAGCTCTGATTCTCTGGGCAGACAGAATAAATGGCCTGGGGAAGGAGCAGATTAGATAAAACCAAATCCATATCACTAAAACCAACTATTCTGAAAGAAAAAAAGAAAACCTCTATTGTGTTTTTCCTCTAAGAAGGAAACATATGAAACATGGCAAATAAACAGCCCAATTATTATATTCTCTTAAATTCAAGAGCCAGAAGGCTTCAGAAGCCGATTTAGCTTTGTTCTTGCATGTCTGGCACTATTGGCTTTCCTTTTATAAATAATGAAAATCTAAAATAACACTACATTACCCTTAATCATGTTTGTGCTACAGAAAGAACATCTACTTGAAATATAAGCCTTTGATTCTATGATGCCCTCACAAAACACCACTTCTTGCCAACAGCTGAATCTTTTTTTATCAAACAAATGTTTGCAGCATGGGGATTATTTCTCCCTTTGGTCTTTCTTCCAATCTCTCTTTCACTTCCTCCAGCCTTGGGACTTGAGATCTGCATATGTTGAGAACAGCTTATCTCCTCTTGCTTTCAATCTCATGGCAAAGCTGGGATAATAAGCAATATCTGTGGATCAGGGGCACATATACTGACTCATTTCTAAAAAAGAGAATTATTAGACTGAAAAAGATTCTGAATAGCATCACCTTAACACTACAGGAAATTGTGTCCCATAAATCCAAGAACATGCACATGTATTACATTCCAAACAAACATTCCCAAACCACTCACCTCAAAGTCCACATTTATATAAAGCATTGCTTCTTGCAGTTATGTTGGTGATACAGAGCATCAATCATGGAGATTCTCTCTCTCTCTCTCTCTCATATTTCTCTTACTTTAAAATGAAAAACACATGCATCTACATTGTATCTAGAAGGGGTAATGGCTGTTGTTTGTGAAAGTAAAAAGTTATGCATTGACATTAAAATATATTAATTGAATACTTGAGTAAGAATTCATTAAGTATTTAATAGGCACCTAGTTGACGTCCTGCCCTATGCTAGTCCTAATGTTAGAGAAGACAGTGATTCTCTGATATTTAAGACATTCTTTAGTCTCTCATGGTACAAACAAGACAGCCAAGGAAATGTTGGGAGCAATGACACCACAGACTCATTCAGGGACTGGTGGCCTTGCTCTCCACCAACTTTACCCTACCCCCTTTTCCACACGACAGAATATATGTTGTTTTCATTGGCTGCAAAAACAAATGTGATAATATTAAGGGATAGTTTAAAAATAAAAAATGTGCAATTTTCATATCCTCTATCCATTTACCCACACATCCTTTGAGTTTGGGTCCATATGCATTCATATTTTACCTAGTTAGGTCAGTATATACCAAACACCTTAAATTATATCATCAATGATTTTCTATAGTATTACAGTCTGCAGTTTAAATGGCTGTGCTATATTGTATAGGCTAATAAATTCTTTAAGATTCCATTGTTGTGTCTTGTGTTTTTTTCCTTGTTTTATTTTTTAATAACTATAGATTTAAGCTTAGGGGAGCTTGCCTTTGTCTTGAAAAACAAAACAAAATGGAAAAGTTTTCATATCATTTGCTAACCTGACCTTGTTTTAAGACAGAGATGCAGTTATCTTGCAAGAACAACAGTTACACCATGAATGGTGCAGGTCTAAATCTGGTGAGAGTAAAAGGACACAATAGCATTGTGGGAAGAATTATTATCTGCTGGTGCCATTTGCGGAGAAGAAGCCCTTGCAAATGTCTAAACAACCCTAAACTCTGTTAAAGTGTCTTATAGGCCAAAAAGGGAATGAGGTTTGAATAAAGTCCTGGATTTGAGAGTTACTGGAACTTGCATATGTAAAAATAGGGTTGTAGGGCGGATCATGCTTACAATGGCCCCAAGTTTAAATCAACTACAATGACAACACACCACTTCTAGGGTCACATGCTCTTCCAGGGGCTCTCGTTCCTTCAGTAGGTGCTAACAGACGTGCACGCCATCATTTTCCAAAGTAGATGCCTATTCCCAGAGCCAGAACATGAGAGGAAGAGAGATAGAGGAAACCTTACACAATTCTGCAGAGAAAATCCCCTTTCTCATGGCTCCTCTTTTGCTCGTGCTGAAAGAAATAACATTGAGGAGGTCTGCAGTGGAACTCCTTTGGTAGAACATCTCCAGGCTCACTGGACCCGTCAGACACCCTGTCTACACTTTTCTTCAAAGCATCATCTTTTTCTCCTTCTACAACGTCTTCTGATGGAGCTGTGGTCCCTGCTACTGTGCATTTCCACATCAAACATAATTTGCCATGCTCCTCTGGGGAAGGGCTGTCGCCTTGAGAACTGTCTTATGAACTATTCCTCCCGATTCTTGTTGTGCATCCAAAAGAATCTTCTCCGTGTCTCCAAGTGGTTAGAGGATGAGTAACAGAGCTGTTTCAGCCCCTCCCTTTTCCCCCATTGCCAGGATCCTTGTCATTGTTGCTGCTCGTGGTGAGGTCAGCTGGCGGGGTCAAGGCTGTGCCCCTTCCTCACAGGGGTGGCAGCTGCTCTATTCAACGTGGTGACACTCTTGGCTGTTGGAAGAGCTATGGACGCAGCTGGACTGACTCTTGTGCTTGGGCAGCAATGCAGTTTTACTTCTTTAAAAAATTCTTAGTGGGTCAGCTGAATTAGCTTCTTGGCTATAAAAGTCTTTCTATTTTTATAATTAGTTCAGGCAATATTCATCTTGCCTTTGGGGTGGGAGAATATAAGCATCACTATGCGTAGTCCTTGAGTCTAAGTAGAGTGCATTTGCTTCTGCACTTCACAACATGGTAAACAGATTTTTTTAAAAGTCTCCTACTACAAAAAAAAAATACAGGAACATATATCTTTAAAATATTTTATTTTAAAAATGCACAGATGAGCTAGTAAGAATATAAGGAAAATCTCCAACATGCAAAACCTAACCAAAGAGCAGACAGAATCCAGTATGCTAAGTTAGCCCTGAAACCTTGGATGTCATGAGGATAGTAAACACTATAAAAACCTAGGGCTTTGGATTTTTTCGGCCTGAACAAGCAGTGTTCACATAAAGCTAAGACCTCCCTAAGGGCTATAGTATAACCTCCTACTCTCAATAAAAGTGAAGTGTCTCCACACCAAGCGAGTTGGAAAGCAATTTTTCTGTCTTGGCCTGGCTCTAGATTGGGGCTGGTAGGTGGAAAGAGGGAGTAGGAATTACCTTTGGTGGGGAAAGAAGTATCCAACTGGGAAAGGGTACACTGTGACTCAATTGTTTGGGGGATTTAAGAAATCTGTATGGTGGTTATGAGGGTGAATATTATATTTTTATTCTGTCAGTGTTTATGTCCTTCACATTTCTGAGTCAAAGGGAAAAAAACAGAAGTAGCCTATAACAAATAAAATATTTACCTTCAGATTATAAAACATTTAAGGTATGGCTAATTAATGCCAATTAAGGTCTTCAACCTCTCATATTGAACTATAATCCTGTTTTTACTACACTTAAAAAATATTTCAATTCAAGAAATCCTAGAAGTTATATATTTCATCATGGCAGGTGGCTGAGTTCAGAAAATCATTCCCAGGATGTTTTGCCTAAGATTAACCAATATTGTGTGGCTCCTTGGAATAGCTCCAAAACAGGCTTTCCAATTAATAAGCCTTTTTAAAAAAAAAAAAGTTCTTCATTTTTACAAAATATATTTTTATTGACTTCAGAGAGGAAGAGAGAGGGAGAGATAGAAACATCAATGATGAGAGAGTATCATTGATTGGCTGCCTCCTGTACACCCCACACTGGGGATTGAGCCTGCAACCCAGGCATGTGCCCTGACCGGGAATCAAACCACCGTGAACTGATTCATAGGTCGACACTCAACCACTGAGCCACGCCGACCACTGATGCAACCTTGAAGACAACATCCATCTTGGATCTAAAATCAGAAAACCCATCAACAAGTGGTTCTTTGGAGTTGGGCAGAACTTATTGGCAGATCCATATTTCCTTCGACCATTCAGTTCGTACTGACCATGCCCATCTCTGAATTCTTAGAGCATGTATACCCCGTAATCACACACTTATTTCTATTCTGCATTTGATAGGTATGTAGAGTAGCACTTCAATGAGACCCAAAGCTCCCAAAGAAGAGATTTGTTTTTGCAGTCCCTACACTGTCAAGCGCATTTGCAGCTGGAAGGAATATTATCTGTTTTAAACCTATCAGTTTACATTTGAGGCAACTAGTCATATGAAGTGACTATCTGTCAGAGTATCAACAGAAAACCATTGTCACAATCCAATTGGGTTAATTCAAGGAGAGTTTATTTCTAATGAGACCATGTGGATGGGGTATAGAGGGACCATAGATTATAATATAGTGTCTCAAGCCCAGTAACAACAAAGGATAAGGATACAGAAAGAAGCTTCTCTGAAAGGACTCACCCGTCCCAAAACAAGCTCAGAGAGAGATCCCAGGCAATATACTCCAACATCACTTTCCTATATCCACTCAAGGTACCTCCATTGGTCAAACCCATTTGTAAGTTTGAGAACACAGAACCCTGTTAGTGAATTCTGTAATAGTCAGCCACCTGGAGCCAAGGGCAAGGTAAAGGACAGTGGGGAGATATGGAGGGAAAAGAAATAATATCTAGGACATACAGCTTTAGCTGGAGTTGAGTTCTCCTGTTTCTAAATCCACTATCAACCAAAATATAACTCTTCTCATATTGCTCAAAACACCTAATGAGTTGAGTTCAACTAAATTGAATGAAAACTCCTCAACATGAAGGAATCTCTGGGCACCTAATGTTGAGTCAGGGCCCAAAGAGGGTGGTTCTCAGACCTTTCAGAATTAGAATCAGATCCAAGAGCTGTACTCAGAAGCAGATGGGAAGCCAGAGTGGTACCCAGGGCCAAGTGAGTAGAATGTTCCAAACAACAAGATCCATTCAGCATCCTCTTTTGCTAAACAGTGACATGACCAAGCATACGGCAGACCAGATACTCTGTGAAGTGTAGGACCAGAGCCAAAGACGGATTTGGTCTTGTTTAAAAGAGACATTCTAGTTTTCAGAATTTTTTAGTTAACTCTGTGAAGCATATCTCCATGTCTGGAGATATCTGGCAGGTGAAGAAGTTCAAGAACTGTTGGTGTATTTTGGTCCACACCTAAGATCCCTGCCTCAGTAAGAGGTAGAACTGAACTCTAGGAGAAAAGAGTAGATGCACACCTCTTTGTGGGCTTGAAGGCAGCTCTCCTAAACCTTCATTATAGCAAAATCCCCCAAATACCAATTAATCCAATATGAACAACAGCTACTTCCTTGGACCAATCATCAGACAGAGAACACTGATACGCATGTACAGGACAAAAACAAAGGTGGGGACATTTCAGGATGACATAGGAGATGTTTTCTAGACTTCTCTCTTTCCTTCTCAAATCTGTTAACACTAATGGTGTTCTTTTTCCTTTGTGGCTATACCTTGCTGGGCACACAAGGTATACCCATGTGAAATGGTGAAATGGCACTTTATAAAGTCTAGGGCTCTCTACATATGGCAGTTATTATTACCCACCGTGGGCTACCTAAGGGTCCCAGGAAGAAATACCCATTTCCACCACTTAGGGTGGTTACCATCCAGGGAGATGGTTTCATGGCTTATGCCTGCATTACAAAAAGAGTTTCCCATTGCAGTGGGTGGATAAGGTCATAGAGTGTGTCTTCTCAAGACCCCCCACTGAATTCCTGGGTCAGGTTCCTCCTTCCAAACCAGGAAACAGTACCTAGAACCTGGTGATGACACTTGGATCAATACCAAGGGAGGGGCTCAGGGTACTGTTTGATCAGACTGTGAAAGAGTACTCCCTTGTCTTTTGTTCTATCTGGTGAGACAAGAAGACAGAGCTGGTGGCTGAAGAATCAATAGGAGAGGGGCAATCAGGCCTCTGAGAAATCCTTGGAGACATCCCAAGAGAAGGGGAAAAAAAAATCTTGGAATAGAGTAACACATTAATATGAACTGTTCTCTGATTAGCAGCCAATTGTTGCAAAAGAGTTTACCGACCTTTTTCCTGATAATTAGGAGAGCTGTCAGGCTGTGGAACAGACCTGTGCTGTATAAGCCTGCAATGACTGGACTTCTCTGAGGAGGCCATGGCTACCTGGGTAAGGTAACCATGGATACTTGGAAAGCACAGCCAAGGAAACTTGCACACAGTACAGCCTCATCTTGTGCACATGTCAGACTGGCTGAGCAGGCTGAGAAGGTTTTTGGAGATCAGGATATGTGGAATTGAGGAAAGAGAATATCCTCAGATGTTGTTTCAGCTCACTACTTACTAATAGTTTGCTATATCTGTGTATTGGTTTTCAGAATTCAAATGGCACGGTAAGGTGTCCGAATCTAAGCTCTATCAAACAATTAGACAACAATTGTAATTGCCTCTTTATTATGAAAAAAGAAAATGTCTGGAATGGCTTGGAATAGTCTTTTCAAACTGAAATGTAGGTAGATGACAGTGTGGTGTTCTACAAGCCAATTCTTAAGCACGGTATGTGTTTCTAGGACATCAATTTTATTTGATATATGAAGGAGGAAGAAATTATTTTTGTACCACACACACAAAGGAGAAGAGGACAAATTTTTCTTTTGATTTTAAGATAAAACATGAGGAGTCAAAGACTTTCTCCCTGTGGCAAGCGACTCTGGACAGAACCATGCACCCCTGCTTGGGTGCTGCAAATACAGTCATTACAATTACATGGGTAGAAAATTCTAAGGAATTCTGGTTATGCACAGCCCTATGTGGAAGCAAAGGAGCAGGCGGTGAAAAGAAGTTGGAAGGTCTCTTATAAACCTAGAAGCTGAAGACAAAAAATACATGTGTTACATTAATTTTTTTTTTTTTGGTAAAATTCAATATTTAACATACGCCGGGCAACATCCTAGACACAGAGCCAAACACAAAGTTGAATACTACATAACCTCATTCACAAGTCCTCCATGTTATGAATTAAACTAGATTAATGGTTCCTAAAGTAGAAGCAGTATCTTCTTATTCCCCTTCTTCTTCCTGCCACCCCTCCCCTCCAAACACATCTTCCACCCCAGCTTCCAACTAAAACCATCCCCTCATAAATTATCCGAACCTTTTGTTACTCCAGCAGTGACAATGAATCAGCCATCCTTTTCTAAAAGAATATGACCCCCAAATATTTTGTCATTCCCTATGATTCATCATGAAACAGCAAACCATTACACCCCCAAAGATTACACTGTTTGTTTATTGTAAAAGACTCCTTCTGTGAGGAGAGCAATAGAGTCAGAAGGAGGCCAAGCTTGAGCCATAGGCAACAGAGTTCTAAGTCCTGCTGTCTCAGAGGAATGACTCAGGCTGCAGTCCTTGATGGGTGGACAGTAGGTCTTAATATCATGATTAGTTCCCTCTTCTTTCCTGTGTAGACTAGAAACAGAAAAGTTGGAAGTTTGGCATGAGAAGAGTTGGGAAGTAATCATTTTGAGAGAAATGCCCTGAGGGGTCCTCAGGGAGAGAAACAATGGGGAAATGGAGCTGGCAGCAAGGGTCCCTCCCTGCCAGAGTCTACTCAAGATTCTACAGCCACAGTCTCCCCCAAATCAGATAAAACTCCCTGTCCTCAAGGATAAAACTCCCTACTGTCAGGTTTAATGATAACAAAAGAATAACAAAAAATTAGGGCCTATGTCCTATACAGTGCATTCATTGTTTAGAATAATTTCCTGGAATATTAGAATCAAAGAGCCAGAGCAAAATCCTCACTTTTTTTGGAATAATAGAATCTTATTATCCACAAATTCATTCCACATTGACAGTCATATGGAGAGAATGACATGGATTTCAGAATTCAATTGCCCTGTTCCACTACTTCTCAGCTAAGTGACAACAGGTTAAATGACTTCATCGTGTTGTGCCTCAGTTTCCTTCACTGTGAAATGGGGAAGATACCATTAACCAACCTCACTCAATTAAATGTGGTAATGCTTATAAAGTATGTGGCACAGTGCTAACATGCCAAAAGACTCCACTATTGTGATTATAGTCAGGAAATTATTTCTCTGCTCTTCCTTAGCACACCCCTTTAGAAGCTAAATATTCCAAGTTAGTGGTACCTGGAACTGTTCTTCCTTTTTTATGGTTCCCTTAATTATTTATTTTAATTATTCTGTGTCAAATGTGTAGTTGCTATAATATGCTCAAATTTTTTCAAAAAGTGTGGGGGGTATAAATTATAAATAAAAATAAAGACTATGATTATACCTATACTAGAGGCCCGATGCACGAAGATTCGTGCAAGAATGGGCCTTCCTTCCCCTGGCTGCCGGGCACCATCTTCACTCTGGCTGGAGCCGGCTTTCCGCCTTTCTGCCTTCCCACGCTGCCCAGAGGCCGGGAGCGGCTGGGGCGGTGTGGAAAGCCTGCATCATCACCATGGCGACGATGCAAGCATCCTGCCTTGCCCCCAGCCGTGCAGCGTCTGTGTATGCAAATTAACCCATCAGCTTTGTTGGGTTAATTTGCATGCTCACTCCTGATTGGCTGGTGGGCGTTGTGAAGGTACGGTCAATTTGCATCTTACTCTTTTATTAGTGTAGATTATTTCATTTATGAGCTTTTAAATGGACTTCTCTTTATATCTAATTCCTATCCACAGAACAAGAAGAAACTTTTGGATGTATATTAATTAGAGGTTATAACAAAAGGGAATAGAAGAAAACATGTGCATCACTAAATGTGACATACTTAATCTATTGTCTGTTTGAGTCTTCCTCAGCTCCAACGTACACATCTTTTATCTATGTTTTTAATTGATTTTTAGAGAAAGGAAAGGAGAGAGAGAAACATCAGTTGGTTGCCTCCTGCACGTGATTCAACTGGGGATGAGAACCCAGCACCTTTTGGTGTATAGGACAATGCTCCAACCAACTGAGCCACACCAGCCAAGGAAAATGTACACATCTTTTAGAGTGGTATAGCTACTATGGAAATCCTAGCCCACGCTATGCAACAATCTACAGATCTATTGGCACAAATTCAGTGTTCCTCATCCTCCTCAACAGCCAACTTCAAGGTCATGATAATCACATTTTCCTTTAGGAACGTAAAGGGTAACTAGAAAAGATGCAAAGGAATTAACCTGGCTGTGCCTACCTACCAAATTCCTTCCCTTGCTAGTCAGCCAACAGGTTAGATCTCTCGGGATGGGCTTCTGCCAAACCTACAGTGCTTAGCAATCCAATCCCTGCTGCTCCTCTGTGGCAAGTGGCCCCTGCAGTTCTCAGGAGAGAATTTATATTTACACAGCAGGATAATTACAGACAACAGGCCAGGCCATGGAACCCAGATACAAAATGACATTATTTGTCTTGTTAGTCTTGCCCCCACCCCCTAATTTTGTCACACCACCTCTACATGTCAGCAAGTTATTGGTTGTTTCCACTATATTAACTCAGGCAGTTTATCTGCAATCATGTGACCATTTAAGTCTATTATGTGAGGCTACAGGTAATCAAGTCATACTAGCCATTAAGTTCACAGATTGAGACATTTTCCCTGAATTCTCTGTATTTATACACACACACCCACACACACACACACACACACACACACACACACACACTGAGTGGCCAGATTATTATGATCTCTGAATGCATAATAATCTGGCCACTCAGTGTATATCCTATATAATAAAAGGCTAATATGCAAATTGCCCCCTTGACCAGGAGTTTGACCAGCAGGCAGGCCGGCCAACCGCCCATGTCCCCTCCCCCTGGCCAGGTTAGCCGGACCCAACCCATGCACCAATTCATGCACCAGGCCTCTAAAATACACACACACACACACATACACACACACACACACACACACATATCAGAGAGTAAGGGAGGGGAGAAGGGAGGGAGATAGAAACATCAATGATGAGAGAGAATCATTGATCAGCTGCTTCCTGCACGCCCCCCACCCAGGACCCTTCAGTCCACAGGTCGACACTCTATCCACTGAGCCAGTCTAGCTAGAGCTGTGTGGGTTTTTTTGTTTGTTTGTTTGTTTGTTTTTCAATTGAACCCTATGCACCAAGTAGTCCCCTGATCTTCTTCTGCTCTCCTAAAGTGAAGCAAAGATCTTTCCGGTAACCATATCTGATATCCTAGAGAAGTCATTTTCCAGTAACATGACAATGGGAAAGTATGCCTGACACTGCACATCTCTTTCATAACATTTGTCAGAGCACATTGCTCAGTTCTTAAACCCTTGCTAATGGTGTCCTGGACCTTATTTTTAAAATATAAGTAATTTGAGGTTGGTAGGACCCATGAACTATATTTCTTTTTATAGTCTAGGGAGTTATAGGGTGGGATGTTTAGCAGATATTTAAAAACAAAAACTAGTTGGCAGAAACCAGATGGAAGGAAAACTTATATATAGTGTATTCCCCCAAAAAATGTACATACACACTTAACACTTAACAGCTGATAGCTCAGTTGATGATTCTTTCTTTCCAGATTTAACCCATTGGAATTAATAATTATTCAAAGTGTATATACATTTTTGGGGACACCCTGTGTATGCACACACTAATGTCACCTGACTTTAACAAAAATTCAGATTCAAGTCAACTCAGGTGTCCTGGGCACTGAGTTCTCACGTCCTAGTTACCCATTAATAAAACAAGTTTGATGTAATGACATACTTTTCTTCACATATTTACTGTCATTCTCAGTATCACTCATGAAGAAATACACAATATATTTTATATGTTATTTTCTAATACATGTTTCAAATATATTTTTCTAATGCACATAAAAGTTATCAACCTTACTTTAAGAGTTACTTATATATGTATTCTTTTTAACATGCATATAGTATTTTTATTCTTATTACATAAGAAAGCACATATTTTTATTTAAATACTTTTAGAACTCTTCACCTCAGAATTATTATTCATAATGCAGGTTCAATCTGGTCAATAGCCAAATTTATCAGCTTGCTGTTTCTCATAAACAATTGTCTGTCCCTGACTGTTCCTTTATTGGCTCACCTTCCATTTTATCAATCCCTGAAATGGCTTTAAATTATGACTTAAATGTCCTTGAGGAGCACTATGTGAAGGTAAGAGTGTGAACTTGGCAGCAGTATAAACCAGCTTTTAATCCTAGCACTTGCCTTTTACTAAACTCCAGGGCCTTGCCAATTTTATCAACCACTTTCTTTGCATATCTGGGTAGGATGGGTCTCATCTGTCTACTTCCCTTTCTTTGTTAAATTGCCTTGGTTGCCCTGCTGGCAAGGCTCAGTGGTTGAACATCAACCTATGAACGGGGAGGTCACGGTTTGATTCCTGGTCGGGGCACGTGCCTGGGTTATGGGCTCGATCCCCAGTGTGAGGCCTGCAGGAAGCAGCTGATCAATGATTCTCTCTCATCATTGATGTTTCTATCTCTC
This sequence comes from Corynorhinus townsendii, assembly GCA_026230045.1. Lineage (NCBI taxonomy): Eukaryota > Metazoa > Chordata > Mammalia > Chiroptera > Vespertilionidae > Corynorhinus > Corynorhinus townsendii. The sequence goes on along the minus strand of JAPDVU010000018.1, from coordinate 1,226,437 downwards.
TCTCCCTTCTCTCTAAAATCAGCCCAAATGGGATTTTCCTCAATGGGGAAATAACTCATTCTATCACATTAGGTATACCAATTACCAAAATAAAAATTGCAAGGTTATCTAGTGAAAACTTTCACCACTCAGAGAAGCCACTGGACATAGGGCCTGTTTTCTACTAGGACTTGTTTAAGAAAGACCAAGTGATCCTCCAATGAAGTCAGGAATGGATGACACTGAAATCTCAGTGGAATAGGACAAAGAAGACACTCCTACTGGGTATGTGTGTTTGGGGGAATGGGGACATTTAATATTTGGAGATAATCTACCAGGAGGCATAAAAGGGGGAGGGAGAATGAGAGAAATCATTAATGATTTATCTCATGTGACCTTAGCAACTACTTGGTCAAATGGAATTGCAGATTGACTTAATGGTAGTATATGCCAAATGACTTAAGAAAGAGTTTGCGGATTTGTATCTTACAGGATTGGTACTTCTCTTGCACTGAATTTGGTCTCCCAACCATTTTGAACATGAATGTGTTAATATGATTTCAAATAATAAAAGGATGCACAGTTGGGTTTATTGTGAATGGATGCTGTAACTATGTGGGTGCTTTGGGAAATAAATGTCCTTGAAAAAGAGAAACAGAAAATGTGATAAGGAGGGAGGATGGAAAAAAAGAAATTGAGGAAGGAAGAAGTTCTGAGACCTTTCTGTAATAGATAACATCTATTCATATCCAAATTGATCCAAAAATCTATTAAAGTTAACTTCTGCTCAATGTCCTTATTCAGCACCAATTAATTACAAGTATCATAATGTTAGAAAAATATTTAGCTTCTCAGTAAACTTGATGCCTCTGGAAACACTTTTATATAGCAGAAGAAAGCAAATGTCAAGATGGGGCCTTAATGCCAATTTGGCAAGGCACCTCCCAGTGACAGTGACTCAAAGCAAGAGAGCAAACTCTAGAGCAAGCAAGTCTGAGTTCGAATCCTAGCTTTGCCACTTGCTAGCTGTGCAGCCTTGAGCATGTTACTTAACCTGCCTGTGCTTTAGTTGCCTCATATACATTATAGGAATAATAATAGTACTTATCTTATAGAGTTGTTATGAATTAAATGAGTTAATATTGGGAAAGCACTTTAGCAGTTCCACGCATACAGCAAATGCTGTATACATGCTTGTCAATAAAGTAAGTACACATATTTAATTAATTTGTTTTCCATAAGAGAGCAATGAACCCAAGGAAGTTTGCTGAATTGAAGTGAACCAAACACAGTTGCTTGGAACTCCAGTGGGATTAGATTATGAAACCAAAATAGTGAACTCATAAAGAATTGGACTGTCTGTAGTTTTCCAAGGTTAAATATGGAAAAAGCAGTAATTCAATTTATTGAAAATAGCTGCAGCTTGAAGCGGCAAAAATTTCCACATCCTCCTCTGATAATGGGATTTTGTGTGGCAGGCATATTTAGGAAAGACACAAAATGCTTCACAAGCATGGTTGGCTTTTCACCTGCCTCTCTGCTGGGGCCATCACTTGTCCAAAATTACCTTGGCCAGCCAGCGAGAGAATCCTCTGGCCTGGTGCGTGCTGCATGTGGAGGCAAAGACTCATGTATTTGTTGAGTGACCTACACTTGTTTCTCTTTACAATGCCTTCAAGGGGGCTCACATTATGTGGGGCTCACATAATTTGAAGCTATAAATTACCCAAAAGCTTTGGAAGGGGAAATAAGATGTTTAAATGAAATCAGCCTTAAAAGTGTTGTCAAGTGTAAAGAAAATAGAAGTTATCATGAAAGATGGAGGAAATGTTGGCACCTCTGAGCCTGTCCCCCAGCCCAACACACAGTTCCCATCTGCTGCTTATCCAAGCTGGCTCTAGGGACAATTCTCTTCCCCTCAGCTTTGGCTCACCAGTTGGTTGTTCTCTGATGGGTATTTGACCAAATTGCCTTCACTTGGAAATAAGCAAAAAAGGCATTCTCTACTGAGGAGCTCATTAGACCGTGGGCAAGAGTCAGCGAGCAGGTGCACAGAAACAACAGCGAGAGGAGACCCACGCCAGCTCCTGGCTGGAAATCATCCATTTATTTCCATGTAGAAATTTCATCTCTCCTGGCAAGATGTTGAGTTCCAAGCACTAGATTTGGGGTTACTTATTTATTTAAATTTTCTTCTTTTTTTTATTGTTTAAAGTATTACATATGTCTCCTTTTTCCACCATTGAGCCCTCCCTGGCCACTCCCACCCCCCAGGACAAGCCTTCACCGCCCCAGTCTCCCTGTCCATTGGTTATGCTAATGTACATGTATACAAGTCCTTTGGTTGATCTCTTACACCCTCCCCCCCATGCCCTCCCCTGCCTTCCCCCTGAGGTTTGACAGTCCGTTTGGTGTTTCTCTGTCTCTGGATCTGTTTTTGTTCATCAGTTTATGTTGTTCATTATATTCCACAAATGAGTGAGATCATGTGATATTTAACTTTCTCTGACTGGCTTATTTCACTTAGCATAATGCTCTCCATGTTGTTGCAAATGGTAAAAGTTCCTTCTTTTTTATAGCAGCATAGTATGCCATTGTGTAGATATACCACAGTTTTCTAATCCACTCATCTGCTGTTGGGCACTTAGGCTGTTTCCAAATCATAGCTATTGTAAATTGTGCTGCTATGAACATAGGGGTGCATATGTCCTTTCTTATTGGTGTTTCTGATTTCTTGGGATATATTCCTAGAAGTGGGATTACTGGGTTGAATGGGAGTTCCATTTTTAACTTTTTGAGGAAACTACATACTGTTTTCCACAGTGGCTGCACCAGCCTGCATTCCCACCAGCAGTTCAAGAGGGTTCCTTTTTCTCCACATCCTCACTTGTCGTTTGTTGATTTGTTGGTGATAGCTATTCTGACAGGTGTGAGATGGTACCTCATTGTTGTTTTGATTTACATCTCTTGAAGGATTAGTGACTTTGAGCATGCTTTCATATGTCTCTTGGCCTTCTGTATGTCCTGTTTTGAAAAGTGTCTATTTAGGTCCTTTGCCCATTTTTTGATTTGGTAGATTTGGAGTTATTACAAAAATGTTTATTGAATTAAAAAGTAGCCATAGATGGAACTACTGGCTTATTCTCTGAGTAGAATAGAAATGAGAAAAACCATTATTTATGTATATTCCTGTGAGTATATGAGACACTCCACTGAGAGTTTGTAAAGGTATATAAAATTCTTAATATATCTTTTTCATACCATTTTATTAAGGTCTGATTGACATACAAAATGCCGTCCATATTTAATGTATACAACCAGATGAGTTTGGAGATCAGGATAAATCCATGAAACCATCACCAAAATCTATGCCATAAGCATATCCTTAACATTTTTTGATATTTAGACTTATAAATTCTCATACATTACTTGGTGGTAACTTTGTATTAAGTTACAGATTTATTCATATCTCACCATCATTTTCCTAACAAGTGTACCCTAAATTTTGTTGTCAAGATGGATAATTTTAATGCGATGTCCTAGAAATTATACAACATGAATTAGTTCACTAGGCATTGCATTAAATGGCTGCCTGCCTTTATATTTCATCTTCGTATTCTCCACTCAGAAAGAAAACTAGCAGAGCAAAATCCAATCATCCTTTTTGTTAGATTGTTTTTCAGACAACATGTGGAGTATTTTATCCACAGAGGGAGGTCTCATTGACCTGGCTAACTTGCTGAGACTTACAAATCTCTAATAGAAACAAGGTTTTTGATGGTGAGAAGCAGATAGTTTCAGAGTTCAGAGGACACTGTTTTCAGAAATTTAGGAGGGGAAAAGTAATGTGATTACCTCCAATTTCAAATCACTGTCTTCTAAGTGGCCTGATGGGTGTGGGGCCCATGAAGTTTGTTGTGCATGAGGAGCCCAAGGCAGTCACATGGGACATTGAGCAGGATGAGTGAGAAGAGGAGCTGATTGGGGAGGAGGAGACCGGAGGGGACAGAAGACAAGCAGAGCTGACTGATTCCTGTGGGGCAGACAATAGGGACTTCTCCCAACAAGCCAGTGTCCACCCAGGAAGGACCCAATGTTCCCTGGGTTCCTGTCTTTGGAGGCTGTACAATTGTTTGTATTGACTTCATACTCCAGAGCAGATTACCACTTTTAGAGCAATCCCCCACAGCCTGAATAATATTACAGTCCCTCTCCCCCTACTATGTCACTCAAAACAAAAACAATTTTAATGTACAAATTGCAATTTTCATGCTGGTGCTTAAAGTTGAAGAGTTTCTTTCTAAATGTTCCAGTTGTGAAATTTGAATATGTTTATCAAAGCTGAAAACTCTCTTTGCTCCAGCTGCTTTTCTGGTGGCTGTCATAGATTTATTCAAACGGTGAAGGGAAGTAAGAAGGAGAGAAGGGAGGGGAGGGGAGAGGAGGGGAGAGGAGTGGAGGAACAGAAGGAAGATGAGGAAGATGACCTGAACTGAGGTTGCTTATTCCTTACTTATTTGAGGAGGTCTTAAAATTTTCAGTGATAAACGGCATGCCATCTTTTAAATGTCTACTCCAGAAAATACTTTAAAACAGCCCCTTTCCAAGCCCAGCCTACCCGAGAAAAGCAAGGGAGAGAGCCCAGTTCCACAGGGTCGGGACCGTGTCTGTGAAGCCTGAGCACCTGGCAGAATAGGCAACGGTCATAACCAACCTCTGCTGAGTAAATCAATGGGGGAAAGAAGATCCTGTTTATTTCCATATAAATGCAATGAACAGAGAAAAGGAGGAAAAAATGCCATCAACCAGTTGTTTTGCCTCAAACAAATAGCTTCCCAGGCTCTATTGGCTTTCTTGATATTTTTGCGGAGCCGACCTGCTTACAGGTGGAATTGATGCTGCTTTTCTTTGCCAGTGAAAGAAGGGCTCTGCCTACTGTGTCCACAGCACAGTTGTCTTGCCTGTAGTTAGTTCTCTTTTAGCCCAGAACCTGTTTGTTTGTTTTTTATGTCATGGAACTTGACCTTGTTTTCAAAGTCCAAGGCAGTGAGCTGGTGCTGAGAGCACTCTGGGCTAGCCCGGCCTGCTCTGCTCAGTGTCCATAGCAGAGTTCTCCCCTTCACTGACCTGGAGTTTGGAAGTGAAGGGCACACGCCAACCTGCCTTCTCTGTGGCTGCTCCTCCGCCAGAATCAGCCCAGGCTGAGAATTCAGACGCTGCTACTTCCCAGCCGGGTAACCTTGGGCAGATCTCTGCCTCTCTGAGCCTCAGAATCCACTCCCTAAGTGAAAACAACCCAACCGGCCTCATCCTGTGGAGGACTGCATGATAGTCTGTCCCTCATGCTCATAACCTGGGACATGCCCAGAGGTCCGAAGTGACACCTGTCTTCGTTTGCTCCCTTTAACCCCCTACCCTGTACCTAAGAAGTGCTCAAAAAATGGATTGATGTTGGCTCTCAAAAACCTCCCAATTGCAAAGCACCCCACTCTATCATAGCCAAACACACCCCTTTCCTCAGTCCTCAGGCAGAGGCAGCCAGATTCATTTTTCAGTAACCTCTTGAGGACAAGGTTATAGATTTTTCCATGTTTGCTCAGATGCAGGAGAGATGAGATCTGAGCTCCCAGTGCCAAGGTGTTTTTCTTCGATTACTGAAGCACAGAAATGACAGTAGGAAGTAGGACATAAAATGCTCCTCCTAAGAATGATTGAAGGGGTGTGAACGTAGCCTTGCTGTCTCAGATGATCTAACAGGTGCGCTCACAGTAGGGGAGAACATTGTCGCGATATCAGGTCATGCATTCAAGCCTTGAGAATCTATTCTTTCATACACAGAAACAAAACATAAAATGACTCCTCTCCCTTGAGGTGAGATCATTTTCCATGTCTTCTAATCTCCTTCCATCACAAGCCCGAGGTGAAAAGGGGAAGAGGATGGGTCACTGATGGAGCTGTGATGGGACAGGATCTGACTGGAGCCATTGGATGGAGCGTTTGTATGGGGGGCAGGGGGGGTAGGGAGAGGGCTCACATTGCAAACAGCAGCAGCACCAGAGCCAGTGGCTCCTCTCCCACTGCACAGGGACCAGCAGGGGGCGCTCACACAGCCCTTGAGGAAGGTCCTGGGTTGATTTTCTAATTATCTTTTTTTTTGCTTACCTTCATGAGCCCTGGTGGCTGCTATCCAAGGTACTATATTACAAAGCATTCCACGTTTGATTTCTGTGTGTGGTTTTGGACAAGTTACTTGACACGGTGAACCTCTTCTCACCAAGTCATGAAGAGATGGGTATTGATAATTCATAATTGCAGTGGAGACAATGGTTAATGACAGAAGGATTTGATCTGGTTAAGAGGTCAGAGAGCCCAGCCGGGTGATATGACTGCTGCCTGGATTTTGTTCTCCACTCAGTCATGTGCGTTTCTGCAGGGTACAGTGAACCCACAGGCCCTCTACCCAGACCTGTGAGACCAAATTTTCTCAAAGCAGAGTAAGAACACAATCGATGCAGTGATTTCAAAGGCACTAAGAGTCTGCATTATCCAGAGGTGAATCTTGAAATGGGCTTTGAAAGGTTAGATAGAATTTTGGTGGATGGGGATATTATGGTGAAAGGGGTAAAGATGGGCATTGTGTAAAAAAAAAATAGTGGAAAACGGATTATCAAGGACCTGGTGGAAGTGAGCCCAGAGAGAGTGAAGTCAGAGGAATTGTCTGGGGAGGCCCCTGGGGTGTGCCTGTTGCTGGTATTCGCAGGTCCAGTGGAGGATTAGGAAAAACCAGGTAGGCTGGAATTGATAAACAGGGGAGGAAAGGGGTCATAGGTTTTGTTTTTTTTAATGGCAATCTCTTCATAGCTTTTCCTCTTAATTGTAATGGCAGTACACACTCATTATAAAACAGGTCCAGGTGAGCAAAAAGTACATGAAGAAAAACAAAAATTACATATAATTCTACTATTCAAAGAATTGCCTATTAGTATTTTGGCATATAGAATTTTAGATAATTTTTTTGCATAAACATGTGTATCAATACATACAGACAAGGCTCATATGATTTTAAACGGTCTCATATTGAGAATACTAATTTGTAAACTGCCTTTTCACTTTTTTTTATATTCCTGGAGCATTTCTTTAATTCAGCAGATATATAACTTTATCATCATTTTTATGAAGATGGTAGATGCCACTATATGATTGTATGGCAATGCACACAACTAGTCCCATGTTGAAGGATATTATTTTCCAAGTTTTGACTATTGTAAATAACCTTCTGATAAGTATCCTTAGAGAAGACAGGAAAAAAAAAGTCAAAGTCAACTTGCCTTTGAAAACCCAGATGAGTGTCTTGTTTTATTATCTAACTAGTGGCCTGGTGCACGAAATTTGTGCATGGGGGGAGGGGGGTGTTCCTCAGCCTGGCCTGCATCCTCTCCAATCTGGGACCCCTCAAAGGATGTCCTACTGCTGGTTTACAGGGATTGGGCCTAAACTGGCAGTTGGACGTCCTTCTCACAATCTGGGACTGCTGGCTCCAGCCACTTATCTGCCTGCCTGCCTGCCTGCCTGATTGCCCCTAACCACTCTGCATGCTGGCCTGCTTGCCCCCAAATGCACCCCCGCCAGCCTGATCACACCCACTTCCCCTCCCCACTGGACTGCTCACCCCCAACTGGCCCTCCTGCTGGTCTGCTTACCCCCAACGGCCCCTCCCATCCCATCCTGGCCTGATCACCCCCCAGTGACCCAAGGTCCCAGCCTCTCCTTTTTTTCTTTTTAAAAATTTTTTTCAGCGCCTCCTTGAGTGGAGGCCATGGCTGGCTGGAAGCAAGTATCTAGGATTTATTTATCTTCTATAATTGAAACTTTGTAGCCTTGAGCAGAGGCCAGGGCTGGCCAGGGCAGGCGGGAAGCTTGGCTTCCTCCATCACCGGGGGCAACCCAAGCCTCCTGCTTGTTCCAGCTCCATGGCTGCTGCCATTTTTGTTGGGATTTATTTATCTTCTATAATTGAAACTTTGTAGCCTTGAGCAGAGGCCAGGGCTGGCCAGGGCAGGTGGGAGGCTTGGCTTCCCCCATTGCCGGGGCAACCCAAGCCTCCTGCTTGCTCCAGCTCTGTGGCCAGCCGCCATCTTGGTTGGGTTAATTTGCTTACTTGCTCCTGATTGGCTGGTGGGCATGGCTTGGCATAGCGGAGTGGTGGTTAATTTGCATATTTCTCTTTTATTAGTGTAGACTAGAGGCCCAGCATGCGAAATTGCACAGGACCCAGACCCTCTGCACCAGCGGGACCCAGAGACCTGCTGTGCTGCAAGAACCATCAATGCACCTCCTGGTGACCAGTCATTTGGTCATTACGGTTTTATGGTCACTGGCTTTTTATAATATAGATAGTTGAGCTTCATTGAGTGTTACTCACATGGACACTAGTCAGCTGTGCTGTGCAGGCATAGAGATAGTGGAAAGTGCACTGGGCTAGATGGTAAATATTTTGATAACTCAAGTCTGTTTTTGCCTGAGAAATCTTAGAAAAGCGCCCTGGCCTATCTGAATTTGAAATTTTCATATGTAAATGAGACAGAGGGTGGTTGGGGTGGGCAGGCATGTGTAGTAGGGGAAGACACTTATATAGAACTTCCCAAAATACTAATTCTGAGCAAAGTCAATAGGTGTTCTTTGGTAAACATCATGGTTCCATTGTAAAATAAGTTTCAAAATACTGGACAAAGCTTGGAAAATGAGATTTATGAAGACTGCTTAAAGGAGTAGAGGTCCTTATTTAGAATTTAGCAGAGAAAGGAGACTCTCCCATGAAGAAACAGGAACCACCATTCAGCATCATGCAGCACAGGAACCTGGTGGTCTCATGGTCCTTGAAGTCCCTCTGTGCTACCTGTTGGATGGCATCTCTGCACCTGGCAGCCGGGCTATGGAAACCACTGAGTCCTAACATAACACATTGGCTGGAGGCTCACATGGATGAGAGGTTGTTGGTGTTTCCCCTGAGGAGGGTGTAGATATTGAAAGAGTGGTTGGAGCAGCAACGACGTTCAGGAAGCATTCACCAGGTAAGATGTGCTGGCATCCACTCAGATTAGTTGGATATCCATTCTGAATGGATGCCTGATACATATTTTACACATTACAACTGGTGAGACTCATAAATATCAACCTTGAAAGCTGCCTTAGCAATGATCTAGTATAGCATGTCCTAAGAAATATATCACTGAACACTATGCCCATAAATACAAGGCAAGTTAGCTTTGTTTAAAAGAATGGAACTGGTTATTAGATGAGGTTGGACTCAAATCCTGACTTCATCTCTTACCATCTGTGTGATCATTTGCAAGTTACTTAATGTCTCTAAAACTTGGCTGACTCATCTCCAAGCAGAGACTCGGTTAAACAGTTAATTGCACTCACAAGTTCAGAGTTCGATACTTTATATGTTCAATAAATGTTAGATATTACTTTTGCTGTGTTATATGAAAAATTCTTATGATGCATCTCTTTGTAATAGCACCAGCAGGCACTCTGCTAAGAAATTCCAAGTATCAAAAGTTGTGACTCTCGAATATTATGACAAGCAACCAGGAAACCTTTGAGTTCAGCGCCATCACCACTTCCTAAGCACTTACTTTGAAGGTGCACAGCAAGGGGGTACAGTGGGCCAAATCCAGAACTCGCAGAAAACAAACTACTTTACATTTCTGTGGGTTGCACTGGACAAGAGATAAAAACCTACTTCAAAGTAGATTTTTCAAAACCAAACTTAAAGTACTGAAAAGTAAAATAATTTATCTGTAGAATTCAACTAAAGTTCAGTTTTTATATTTCCTGGATTCTGTGCCTTTGTATGTTTAGCATAGTCCAGGAAAAAGTATGAATTTAAAAGAAAGTGGCTCGTTAATTCTTTCTGAAAGCTCTTACTTAAGCATTATATGGGCCAGCCTTGGCACAGAATTTCATGAGGTGAGAAAGGGGAGATAGGTTAACTCTTACCTTCTGATTCAAATGTTATGCCCCGGCTTATTTTCTTAAAAAACAAAACAAAACAAAAAAACAAACACCTTGTATTTTACCCTTTTATCTTTCATTTACTAAACTTACTCCAGTGGGAATTTAAAGACACAATTGAGTCAGGAGATATCACCCCTGTCTCTATGGAGCTTATAATCTAACTACAATGACAACACAGAATACATGAAACTAATAGAAATATGAGAAATGGCAACATCAGGCCCACTGGAAAGGGCTATGAGCCAGACAGATAGACGCTTGGGCCACAGTAAACTTCCTATTCTACTAAGTGGTGGTAAACACTTCACAAATAAACAAATACTACGAATAAATAAATGCACAAAAGGCAATTTCAGAAAATATTTATTAAAGAAGACCACAAGGACAGAGTGTTGTGATGGTAACTGGTGGCAGTGGGATGTGGCTGGAGAAGACCTTCTTGCAGAGGTGACATTTGAAGAGAAGCTGGAGTGATGAAAGGAAGCAGCAATGTGAGCCTCTCAGGGTGTTCCATCTCAGACCCACAACACAGAACACTCACAAGCTTCAATGTAGGAAGAGATTGGTGAGGTCCAAAAATAGAAAGAAGCCAATGTGGCCAAGTTGTGACCCAACTGATGCAAACATGGAAAGGGTGGGGTCAATAAGAGTCGTTGACCCTGTGATATCATGTCTCGTAGATATTGGCAAAAAGTTTGGACTTTTTGTTAGAGCAGTTATTGGAGAGATTGGATCAGAAGAGTATGATATAATTTACTCTTACAAAAGCCCTCTTTGGTATTGGGGAAAACTGGTTTATGAGGTTCAGAGTAGAAGAAGGAAGACCACTGTCCATTGAGGTCTGAAAAGTCCTGCTAGCCATGCACCCAGATCCTGTCTTCCCTTCTTCCTGGTCACAGACTGTAGGACATTCCCCAGCTTCTCTGAAGCCATGGTAATGCTTATCATTGAAATGTAAGGAAAATAACTTGTTTGGGAAGAAGCCTCTAGTTCTAGGCTTCTGTTTGTTCTGCCTGAAGTTGACTGGGAAAGGGACTACTAGACAAATCCTTGCTGAGTCCCTGAATGACTACGTGGAGCAAAGCTGCTGCCAATTTAGAACCCTCACATTCAACTTTCATGTGAGAGGGAAATTAAATTTCTCATTTTTAATTCAGGGTATTGGTGGGCTTATTTCAGCAGCTTAATCAATCATTTTAACTTAATGCACAAGGCAATGAGAGCAGCCACTGAAACATGGGAGAGTCTCTCCATTAGAAATTGCCAAGGCTGTTAACCTGGGCCGCGTGCTTTGGAAATGACTGTTTAGTATTGAACCTGTGATTAGAAAAAACAATTTTACAAGCTATTTTTATCAACTGGAATCAGAGCATAAAAAAATCTAAGTGATCAGCCAAATGTTTTTCTCCTTGGAACAGAGCCAAAGAAAACAAGCATTACATGTGTTTATTCCTAAAACTATAAAAGTACATTTATCAGAGTAAATCTCAAGGCTTTTTGTTTGTTTTAATGCAGGAGAGCCCCTGTTTCTAACAAGCTAAGCAAACAAAAACAGCATCGCTGGTGAGCCACAGTGGTGCTCAGGGATACTTCCTGGTATACCATTTCCATAGAAAGGAGACCGTGCTGCTTTCCAGGTATCCTGCACCTCCCGGGAGCCACCCAGAATACACTTTAATTTCTTATATGGGTCATGAGTGGAAAATGTTTCCATAAAAGCAGCTAAGAAGTAACTGATAGATTGCTTTTCTTCTTGTGGCAAAACTTACTAGTTACCTAATTAACACCCATTCTCCCCTTCCAACTCATTACTAAAACCTTGATTTGTAGGTGAGTATATTGATAGGCTAAATGAAAGACTACATTTCCCAGCCTCCCTTGCAGCAAGGAGTAGCCACATGAAGAGTTTCATCCAATGAGATGTAAGCTAAAATATTATTTGAGACCTTCAGAAAGTTCCCTTAAAAGAGGTTTTCCCATTAGGGAGTACCCTTCCTCTCCTCCGCAATCTGTAACACATTTGTAATATTTGACCAAGAGGTGGCCTTGAGGATGGGCACCAAGTACTAAGGATGGCAGAGCACAAAGATAGGAGCCTGGGTCCCTGAAGGTATCCTAGAGCTGCCATTTTAGTCCTAGAACAACTTCCTCTGAACTCCCTTCAGGTGAAACAAAAGTAAACTTGTTTAAGCTCCTATTATTTGGATTTTCCCCCTGTTATCTGAGATGAAACTTACTCCTAAATTGACATTCTCCCATATATTTAAATCTAATTTCTAAAACCTTCAGTATCTCAAGTTTACATTGACTTGTACATCTTTATCAAGTACTACATTCTCCATGGAGACACACACAAAAAAACATAAAACATTATCTCTCTTCATAAATTCAGCCTGGGTAGTTGGGCAGGCAGAATTTAGAGGGGAAAAAAAGAGTAAAAAAAATAACAGTAACTAGTGTTAAATTGGATAGAAGTGATTATGGCTTTTCAGAAGTGAAAGGAGAAGTCATTTGGGACAGGGATAGAAGAAGGATTCATACACAGGTGAGACATGGGCTTGGCTTGCATGATGACCATTTATAAAGAGTAGTTGAGGATGATGATTAAGGTATGGATTTAGGAGCCAGACCACCTGGGTTCAGGTCCTAGTTCCACCACTTACTAGCTAAATTCTGTCCATCTTTCTATTCATTGGTTCGTCCTCCCTCCCTCCCTCCCTTTGTCTCTTTCTTTTATTTATTTATTTTTTTGCTTAGGATAGTTCAAAGCATGTTCTAGTATGTCAGTGAATCTCAACCCTTTACATATCATGAGACACATTCAAATATTGATAAATATACATGAGAACTAAGCTATTGCCAACCTGCCCAAGTCAGCATCTTTCTAAGCCACAGTTTTCTCATCTGTTAAGTGGAAGGAAAATAAGTCAACATTGTGAAGGTTCAATGAGATCATGAATATGAAAACCATATACACTAAGTGGCCAGATTATTATGATCTCTGAACACATAATAATCTGGCCACTCTGTGTATATCCTGTATAATAAAAGGCTAATATGCAAATTGTCCCCTCGACCAGGAGTTCGACCAGCAGGCAGGCCAGCCAACCGTCCATGTCCCCTCCTCCTGGCCAGGTGTCCAGACCCCACCCATGCACGAATTCATGCACTGGGCCTCTAATATATATATATATATATATATATATATATATATATATACACACACACACACACACACACACACACACACACATATGCACTGAGTGACCAGATTATTATGTGTTCAGAGATCATAATAATCTGGCCACTCAGTGTATATCATTGCAGTGTTTTATGGTTTGCCTGAGCACAGAGTCACATTGAGAAGTAACACTTTTTCAACATCCAAAAATAATGAAATTAGGCAAACTTGAAAAACTGTCTTGCAGTGGCAAAACAATGCCAAAGGGAAGATCCATTCACTGCACAGGAGAAAATTTCATATTTTTCACAATCTCATCAGCTACCCCTCCCTCACTCAAACACCTCAAATCCAACCTGAACCTATGACTCTCTTCTTTCTTGTCCCTCCTTCTTTCACCTTCTCTAGATCATCCAATGTGACAATCAACTCATCATGATTTGTTTTAGTCCTTCCCTTCACCCTTTACTCCAAGTGGCACAAGTGACAAAATAAAGACAAGCAAAGACAGAATTCTACTTATTGTGAGGAGGAGGAGGAGGAGAAAGAGGAGGTCCAGGGAACCCTCACACATAAATATTTGTCAGGATATATAGGTGGATGATAGATAGATAGATAGATAGATAGATAGATAGATAGATAGATAGATAGATAGAAGCAGTCATCCCTTACTGGGACTTAGTAAGCATTCAGTATATTGTTGTGGAGGGTGGTAAGATTGTACAGACCTTTTTCAAGAATGCTGAAATGGTTAGCAATCTGAAGGAAGAAATCTGAACTGAGTCTTCCCTTAGGAAACTTGGGATGTGTCGATGAAACAAAATGATTACCTTTTTGACAAGCATTTCAGGGCACAGATAAATAATCAAATTGTTGTTATGTGAGAAATATGATAACAAAACAATAAAATATGTTAACATATGACAATATAACATAAAATAAGATAACATTGTAAAACTGCACATTATTTCAGGGCAGGCCGGGTAAAGCACACACAGACCAGACTTAGGTGTAAATACTAGGAAAGCCTATGATTGCGCTAAACAATAACAAATTTGTCTGAGAATCCATGTACACTATTCCATACCTTTTAGATTTTTTTAAACCCTGTTCTGTCTTGATACTTTTCCTGAACTATTTTATGGGTAAAAATTGGAATCTGCTTTCCCCCCTTGTTAAATTATTTTAGCCATTCTGTAAAATGGGAAAATTAGTGAGGTGCAATTCAGCCCATGGATATGTTTCTTCTCAGGCTTTGTTACTCGTCTCTAGGCCAGAATCTTTAATAAAGTTTCATCCTGTAATTGATGGCCTTAAGAAAAAGTGAACAGTGGTGACAACCATAATTCTCACATAACAACAATTTGGTTACTTATCTGGTGTTTTAAATAGTATGTCCCTCGTCTCCCCATGATTAAGGTTAAGGTTTCTTTATATGTGTCCCCAAGACCCCTCAAACTTCCTAAGGGGTGGCGATGCTATAGCCATTCTGTCTGAGGATGGCAGAGTTAGAAGCAGAGGGAATAAATACTAATGACAGTACTTTGGTGTCAGCAGAAACAGAAAGGTCTCGTTTTGGGTGGGGTCAGAAGGCTGCATTCGCCAATAGCTTCCACCTGGGCAGTCATATATAGCCAGTTTTTCTATAACTGAACTAAATTCTTCCTGCTGAAATATAAGCCTAATTTTTTTTCCTCATTACTTAATCAAATGACTCAGGTCCTATAATACCAGTTAAGCTGCAATACACACTGGGTGATTAATAACACATGAATTAATAAAGGAGGACATGTTTTAAACAATGGTTTTATAGCTGCAGATAATCATATTAATAAAAATGAATAATCAAATGGTCAATTCAATTTTAAATACGTACAATAGGCTGATGCCCATTAACTGTGCATCTAAACAAACAGACACAAGTAAATGATTCATTGCAAAACTGCACTTATTTTATTAGTACCTGGTAAGCTTTCTGGTTATGGTAGCAGAGAGTAAGTTCTATATAAGAGTCTGCTGTTACTATGGGTATTCATTTTGGCAATAGGATTGCTAGAGTAGCTTTGGGTATTATATTTTTAAAAAGGAAAAGGGAGAGAGGGAAGTAACATTTGGTTCCTATTCTTGAAGTAAAGGAAGAAAAAGAGTTTATCCAATAAGCTTTTGTGACATAGACAGCTAATAACAATGTGCTAATATGTAGCATGCTCTCCCTGGACCCAGCTCAGGAAAAAATTCTCCACTGATGAGAATCTAAGTCCATGGCCCTGAGGAGAAACCTATTTCTTTCTAATAATGTGCTGAGCACAGTCAACCCAGGTAAGGTCAATTTTGATTTGTGACTTTGAGGATCCTGCCAACAAAATTAATAACAAGGCTGATGTATGGCATTGTGCGGAGTAATTCCTGGTGACAGACTATTTTCAAGTACCAATTTATTTATAGCCAGTATTCAGGGTCTCTTGTTAAGGAAGCGTGCATAAATCAGATCACCAGGCTCCCAATACAGGAATTATGATGACCAGGGTGTCCTTATTATGCCACCTTTTACCCAGTGAGTCAAAGGAAAACTAGTAGCACATCTCAAATGCATGGCAGAATTTCAACCAGAGCATCACCAAGCAGGTAAAGAATTATGAATGTCTTCAAGACTCCTTCAATGGGGATATGACACCACTGACTCTCATTAGGAAGTGAGAATTAAATTCAGGGAGGAAAGACATCCATGAGAAACTGTAGCAGAGTCTTCGTTGGGGAAAAGACCAATGAAATGTTGTCTCCTAAAACCAAAATGCAATACAAAACATATTTTGGGAGAGAGAGGGGAAAGTGAAACTATTTTTTAGACCTAGCCAATAACAATGTATAGGGGAATGGTGAGGAGGAGTGTCATTGGTTGGTGGCTTCCTACCAGTGAATTACCACATACAAACTATTTTAAAGCCTCTTTGGCTTTGGAGGATGGATTAGTCAATCACATCCATACCAAAGCAATTAACCAGTAATGGAAAGTGTGGCTTCTATCCAGCGGGCTGTTCATTCTGAAATTGATTGGGCTGTGATCTGACTCAACTAGTCAATTTGAAAGAAGGTTCGCATGAGTGTTTCATACTGGCAAATAGAGCCTGCTTAAAAATCCCCATGGAATGAATAAGTGCTGGTTTCAACTGAACAAGCTTTTTAATTTGGAAGCCACTCTTTCAGACAAATGCTAAATTAACTATAAAATTGCTTTATTTTAAACCTAACTAAGGCTACTTGTAGGGGCACTCTAATAATTGTTCAATAGTTGAAAAAGCTATTAACGTTCATAAGTAACTTCCACCTACATGCCACCCATGCCAAAAGCTCTTATGCAATGGCTGTGTGATGGGGGGTGGAGGTCAGAAAAACTCAGGAAGTTTGGTTTGCAAAATAGGCTAGAGAACTGTGCCATTAACCTTTAATGCTTATAAAAACTCCTGCCCAGTTCCTCGTTCATGTCTGACCATGAATCAATTTGGTTGGGTTAACAGAGCTGTTGCCCTTTTCTTCTCATTGCTAAACATTAATAAGTCACCAAAAAGGCAGGATGGGCAAGATGTGGTCATTAGTAGAGTTAAAGACTCAGTAATTGCAAT
Organism: Corynorhinus townsendii; assembly: GCA_026230045.1. Classification (NCBI taxonomy): domain Eukaryota; kingdom Metazoa; phylum Chordata; class Mammalia; order Chiroptera; family Vespertilionidae; genus Corynorhinus; species Corynorhinus townsendii. The sequence continues at coordinate 1,209,634 of JAPDVU010000018.1, read as the reverse complement.
TAATGGGGAAAAAGAATTGAGAAGAAAAGGAGAAGGCCAAAATATTGAAAAAGCTAAGGCCCAGAATCTCATCAATTTCTCTTCCCTTGGGAGGTGTTAGATCTTCATATAATACTAGTGTCCCAGTGCACAGATTTGTGCACATTGAAAGGAAATTAATTAGAAGAAATATTTTAATATCGCTATTCATGTCTTGCTAATGAACAGAAAATATGATTCTACTGAGTCTCCTATCTACCTACTCCAGGATTTCTGTGAGGATCAAATGAGATGAGGCACAGGAAAATGCTTTACAAACATCTGATTAAACTGTGAAATGTTTGCACCTGGCTATAAAGCAAGTCGGGTTCCTGGGCTGAAGAAACTCCAAGGAGGCTACTCACTAGGGAGAAGAAGCTGGGTGTTGCTACATGACATCATTACCCAGAGCCCACAGCGACCATTTCCAGGCTGGGCTGAGCTGTGGGCCACATTTTGTGCCATGGGGTCTTGGCAGTGTTGGCTGCGATTTGGTGGGGTGTTGTTCCAGGGTGGTGGCGGGGCCTGTGTCCCACTTGGGGGAAGCTGAGTATTGGTTTGTTGGCACCAGGTCTGTGGTGCCATTTATTTTTAAATGGCCAGTGTGCATCATGGCAGCTCCTGCGTTGAGCATCTGCCCCCTGGTGATCAGTGCATGTCATAGCTACCGGTTGGACAGATGGATGGACACTTAGCCTTTTATATATATAGATTATTTCCAGGATCCTAGATCCTGCTGGATTAAAAGAGAGGAAAGGAGTAAGCAAAGAGGAAAAGAAAGACAGTATATTTATATACTCTGTGTGGTAACAGCATATTGGAATTAAGATGCAACTACATAGAATGCGGAACTTGAATAGCTTCTCCATCTAAGTGACATGGTGAGCCCCATTTAATTTCCTAGGACAGTGGGGAAATTGAAATGGCTCAAAGACCAGCAGGAGGAGGTCATCACATCTGTCTCTCTCTGCAAATGGACCTGATAATATGTCAGCATAAAGCTATAACCTCTTCTTGAATCCACTTAGGTAAGGCTGACAAATAAAAGTAGCATAAATCTCCAAACCTGGGAGGCTAACATTTATCTCATTAAGTCAAAGCCCATTAACTTGCCATCATCATCTGGCTGCACACTGTGCAGTGGATAAATTAAATGCAGATTCAGATGCATTATGGCTGCTGTTGGTTCACATGCAATATAACAGTACAAACACCACCAGGCATTCACACACCAACATTATGAGGGAAAAAGGAGGAGGAGAGAAGCCTATCCTCAGATGCTGGTGCAGCTGTAACTGATAACTTCCTAACAGCTCTTAAAATGCCATAAAAAATTGCAACATCAACTCCATCAATCATATTTCTCCAGATCTTCAAGACCAAATGGACATCAAAATCTTTGTGAAATCAATGCATTTGACAAGGTGCTCTTGACTGGTATCTGGAGCCCATTTCTGCCATTACTCCTGGATCCTGCAGACCTGATCCAAGCCAGGACCCCTGTTGACTTCAACAAGCTGAGAAAGATGAGAAAGCCACCTGCTCTTGAAGAGGAGAGGCCTGGGGTCAAGCCGAGGGCAGATTTACTTTGGATGGAGTCTTCCTACTTCCCACATTCCAAACTGGCCACCAGCCAACACTTTAATCCTTTGAAAAGTGCCTTGAGAATTGATGCCAATTAGGTCTTCCAAAAGTAACTGAGAAAATGGGTAGAGTAAGAAAGTAAGATAAATAGGCAAGACTTTTCACATTGCAAAAACACACCGGACTGGTACATAGGTTCAGTGTGGCCTGCCTTGTATCTATCTGGAAAAATTAGTGAATAACTAAATAAATACAAAACTTGTCTAAAACCAAAATCAATTCTCCCTTAATTTTCCTAACTTCCCAAGCACCCAAGCTCTGATCCCCTTTTCTACTTCCTCTTCTTCTTTTCACCAGGTAACAAAACCCAGTGTATGCCTTTAAGTAGAGCAGAACTTCAGTATTTGTTTAATGAACAGATGAATGAGAAAATGAATGAATGCTTGTACTTTGTTCAAAAAAAAACCACAACAAAGAAAAACAAACATTGTATTCACTTCCCAAACTCCTAGCCTGACATGCATGTTCTTCATAACTTAAGAGACAATGTACCTACGTATATTTAACTTCATCACTTCCCTAAAAGAACCTTCCATTTCAGCCAGACCCAGAGTGCCACACGTGCACGTTCCCTCCTTACCTATAAATTCTCTAGCCCAGTGGTCGGCAAACTCATTAGTCAACAGAGCCAAATATCAACAGTACAACGATTGAAATTTCTTTTGAGAGCCAAATTTTTTAAACTTAAACTTCTTCTAATGCCACTTCTTCAAAATAGACTCACCCAGGCTGTGGTATTTTGTGGAAGAGCCACACTCAAGGGGCCAAAGAGCCGCATGTGGCTCGCGAGCCGCAGTTTGCCGACCATGGCTCTAGCCCATCAGGGATTCTCTTCCAGAACATTTCCCACCTTACATATGCCTTCCTCTCTGAACTCCTGAAGGATGTAGGGTCTCAATTTTCATGTTCTTTTAACATTCACACGTTCACATTCTGCATATTATTTTATCTATTATTTTTTAACTTGTTATGTTTCCCCATTCTCCTCCAGTGTACTATCTAATATTCTTATAAACAGGAACAGAAATACTTATTAATGTCCTCCTAGCAATTTGCATTAATGCCTTTAATATCAGGGCTCAGAAAAACTTTTTTAAATGAGTAACTAATGATTGTGCTGAGATTGTAAAGCAGAAATCTTAGCACATAGACCTGGGTCTAATTTCAAGATAATATTCTAATTTTCTGAATGAACTACATATTTGTCTTCTATTGTCTGTGACACCACTGATTTTCATGTTCAGAGAATAAAATACAACCTCTGTTTGCGGCTTAATTTGGATTGTGCAAAAGCAGATGCTAAGCCTAGGATTTTAATACCACTGGGAACGTCTGGGATATAATACAACATGCCTCAAAGGGTCTCACTAGGGGGGTTCAGGAGGCTGAGCTATTATCTACCAACTTCCTTTTGTCATCAGTTAAGGCTCTGCCTGCACCCCACCCCCAATCCACCTTGCATTAAGAAGGTTTGCATGTGGAAGCCACAAGAATGGGGGTGCCAAGGGGATAAAGGCAGAACACAAATAATATCTGCTAGATCATATTCTTAAAGCATAAGTATAAGTCTTACCAGAGAAATGGTATTGACACCAATTAATAAATGTAATTCTAAAGGAGATACCAATGGCATTCTTTAGAGGAACACACAAGAGATCAATAGTACAGTAAATAAGTCTACATACAGAAATGGTCCCCTGCAAACAAACTGAAGAAAAGAAAGTGACTCGCTTCTCTATTCCATCTTCCAAGCTTCCCTGAGGTTTAGCTTGATTACCCTCCCAGCCTCAAGGTTTTGAGGAGCTCAGTAAAGGTGAGGGCAGAGGATAGGCCTGGGAAGACGCCGTCTAGAAGACCGAAGCAAGCAAAGCAGATAACTGATGATTTTCTTGCAATGGATAGGAAATTAATATTTAAAACATTTTAGGCACCAAAGCTTCAAGCCAGGTGGTACTTATGTCATCTCTAGACAAGCTTCTATACTCCATTTTTCAAAGGTCTCTATGATAAAAGAACCATGGAATTTTAATTAGCAAGTTTCAATTGACAGTGAATTAAAATTCAACCTCCTATTCATCAATACTCTAAAGAGGAAGTTCTGGGCACTTCCTGGGAAAAGTGGCCCTGTGAGAGCTGCTGATAGTTTACACACAATTTACAAGACTGTCACCATTGACACAAGTAGGTTGACAGTCTTTTGCAAAGACACAGCTGACTTCAGGTCTCTCCAGCAACAAAGAGAGAAGCTAATTGACTGTTTTCCCATTTAACACGCATCTTCGGAAGAATGCTTTACTTGTTAAGACTTTCTCTAGATGTTCCTTATCAGAGGTACACTTTCTAAATGCAGGTCTCCCGAATCCTTGGGCAGCCTCTAATACCTACACCAGTGGTTCTCAACCTTTCTAATGCCGTGACCCTTTAATACAGTTCCTCATGTTGTGGTGACCCCCAACCATAAAATTATTTTCGTTGCTACTTCATAACTGTAATTTTGCTACTGTTAATGAATCGTAATGTAAATATCTGTGTTTTCCAGTGGTCTTAGGCTCTATAGCAGTGGTTCTCAACCTGTGGGTTGTGACCCACAGGTTGAGAACCGCTAGCAGGGTCGCTTAAGACCACTGGAAAACACAGATATTTACATTACGATTCATAACAGTAGCAAAATTACATTTGATGTGAGGAGCAGCATCAACTCCTTCTCTCCTCTCCTTTCAGGGGATTTCCCAGACAGCGAATAACAAAAAGAAGAGGGGTGGTAGGAAGGGGAAAGGGAGGAGATGGGTTGCAGCATAGGAAGTGGGAAGGACAGAAGCCAAAAAATGAGGGATGAGGAGTAGCAGGCCTGGAGCTAGAGTTGGAGCTGGAGCTGGATCCTACTGCTGTGTTTGTGCCAAATTAATAAGACCCCAGAGTGCAACACTGGGTCCGCAGCTCTGGACTAGAGGAGCCTCCAAGTCAGGAGCAGGTTCTCCTGGGGTACACATCAAGTGGAATACATGGCATCTGGGAAACACTGTTCTTTTGGGACATGTTGATCAAAGAGGAGACTTCATAAGATATTGAAGGCTCAGGGGTTCTAACCACCTTTAGGCACCCTGACACATCTCAAGTAAGTGCAGAAATGTACATCTAAATTTGTTTTGTTTTGTTGTTATTTTTGGTTCCTGAGATACACATACGGAATATTGTATAAGCCAGTAAATTCCTTGATAGAAGTAATGTATAGACTATTTGCCATGTGATAATCTTTGGGGAATGTTATAAAGGATCTCTGCTTGAGGAGGGAAATGGCACAATTGTATTTACAATTCAATTTGATCAGCATTCGTGATCCCAAGACTGTCACTGATGTCAACAAGGCCACAGTCTGGCATCAAAGATGTGTAAAGACCACAATGACTTAAAAAAAGGTCATTGCCCCAGATGCTTACACAGGGAAAAAAAGCTCTGCTCTGCCAAGAACATTTGGGAGAAATACCTCAGAAGAGGGACCACGATTGTTTTGTAGAGTCGAGCTGAGCTCTGTTTATTTTCCATTGGGCGTCTACCCCCTAATCCTTGTTATCAGCAAAGGACCAGATGAACTCACCTAATGAAAGAAGCTGGAGAGAGACTATGCCCTAAGAACCTGTTCTCTGCGGGGCTCTTCGTTTTTCACATTTGTCACTATTCTAGAGCTTCCAGGTAGTAATTTTCTGTAAACAATATAATCAACTGACTCACTGAACAGTAAGATGAAATACCATTTTCTTGTTGGTTTGGAGGCTTCCCAAGGCCTGCCTGAGACTTGGGAGTATGATATTTACCCAACTCTCACAGAAAGACAATTGTGTGGCTATGTTGAGAAACAGTGATATTTTGGTTGCCACACCGTCAGCCAAGTCTTGCTTTCCTCTCACAAGAATTATATTCCTTATTGAAATGTGAAAATGTGTTGCAAACTATAAAGAGATTGAAAATATAAGATGTTACTGCTGCTACTGTCCAGTCTGTATCACTAGGTAACCAGACAGCATGGCAAATGGTACATGGAGTCTGGAGTCAGGGAAATCAAGATTCAAAATCTACTGTCCACTTGCTAAGGTATGTAGAATAGGACAAATGGGATCGGTAAGTGCTGAGTGGGAGTGGCTCAATTTCATAAGGGAAGGTCAGAGAGGCCTTCTAATGAAAGTGACATTTGAGCAGAGATCTGAAGGAAGTGTGGGATTTATTCATGTAGACAGATAATAGGCAATTGTTACCCTCGATAATTTTGGAATTCTTCTGGAATCCTCTGTCCAGTTCTGTGGAAGCTACCTGAATCCTGTATATGATTTTTGTAAAACCACATCACAAATACACAGATGTCCACCATACTTCATTAAAACCTGTTGTTCCAAAATCTTCTATGTGTTTTTAAGTATGAAATATGTATATGCAATGACTGATTTTTCTAAGGCAGATAAGTTCAAGATTGAAAGACCTTTATAAGAATGAACAAAAAATAAAATGGCTATTCATGTTGAAAAAAAGGATACACATTCTCAATCTCTGGAGTTACTGTGTTATTAAGGAAGCTCACTTTCTTGTTTAGTGTTGGGTGTATTATGAGAACACATGTGCCCTGATGGGAAGAGCTTTCTGCAAAAACATGTTTTAGGAATGCTTTTGTTATATCATAAATATGAAAGAAAGTCAAGCTAACACAAACACGTGAAACATAGACTTCCATGTCATTGAATAACCAATTTAAGCACCTGATAGCCATCCTGTCTCTCCATCGAAAGCCACTGAACAGTTAATGGCATAAGTCTTTGTCTCAAAACACTGTGCTTTCTTTTAGAGTATAAGAAAATTAAGTACAACTGTGAAAAGAGCCTACTAATAATAGAGGGAGATATTCACAGATTAAAGTGACTGTGATAGACACAGTCAATTCTCTTCATGAAGCTCATGTAGCTTGGATACTGCAGGCCACTAAGAGAAACAGACTCCAGTGCTTAGCCTTGGTCCAGGGAGGGTCATTGTCCTCTCAGGTAGTTGGCTCCAGAAGCGCTCCCTTTCCCAGTACCACCTACTCCTGAGGAACTTGACCTTATGACCACTGCCTTAGATATGATACTGGCAAGACATTTATGCCCAGGCGGCTGTGTTCAGGTGACCTTCGCTCCCAGAAAAGTGTGACTATATTCAAAATGCTGTCCTTTACAGTCTTTCAAGGAAACTCCCTTTGCTTACGTTGGTTTCAGGATACTCCCATGGGACCAGGTCTCTCTGAAGGTGCATGAACGCTCATACTAGAAGAAATCACCCACTGGGACAGGGCAGTGGGTGGAGAACACAGAGGAAATGGATGAAGACTGGTCCTCCCCATCCTCCATAGACCACTGTGTTCCAGCTCACTCTCCCCCGCCCACCACAAATGATGTTCTTTAATTCTAAGAAAGAAAACAGTTCATACACCACAGAGACACAGGGCTGTTTGTAGATGGCTGCAAAGAAAATGTGTGCAGATATAACTGGAAATAACCAACAGGAGTAGCACGTTTAATCAGGAGAATCAACCATAATGATACAGAATGTTTAAAATGCAACAATTTTAAAAGGGATAGAACAAATGTGAGCTGTCACTGGGAAGATGTTTAATGAGCACACATACTAGTACATTGTTTCTCCTCCTCCCTTTCCCCATTCTGGAGAATGTCCATGGTGCTAAAGATGAGTGGGTCAGAGGTGAGAGCATATACAGGTGTGACCCAAATGGATGAAGCTTTAGGGCTTTACTATTTAAAGGGGTGCAGAAGGAACAGAGAACACACTGAACTGCAGCCTGAGCATCTCCAGTGGAAATGAAAGGTTAGACACTGAAATGGAAAGGTTCAAAATGAACTCAGAAGGAAAACAAACAAACCCAAAATGAACCCAGAAGTAAAAATATAGATAATTCTGGAGAGGGAAGGAGAATCGTGACCAGGGAGAATAAGAAATATAAACCATCATTTACCTTGAAGAGCAAACGTTTATCAACGACATGGAAAGTTGAGGCAAATAAAAGGCAGAGTTCAAGCATTTCATTCAATAAGCATTAATTGAATGCCAATCCTATGCCAGGCACTGTGCCAAGTGCTGGGAACGAAACAGTAGATTTAAAGCAAAGGGCTAGGGCGAAGGGTTGGGCCATTTCACAGTAATGTTAAATTTCCCGGAAATCTGAATGCTCGTCTTTGCACTGTGAGGCCCAAGAAAGCTAAAGCAGGAAGAACAGGGTGAAGTTTTTTGTTTCACAAAAAAACATTCAAAAACATCTACAGAAATTGCATTTATTCCAGGAACTACATTTACATTTAATGGGGAAATTTCCTATTAGATAATTTACAAAGAAACATTGGGTGGTGTTATACAAACATTTGCAATGTATGCTACATTTTAGCTGTACATTTTCATATTTAAAAAATGTTTATTTTTTTTCAGAGTATCTGTTCCTACAACTTATTTCTTTATGAAAAACATTTTTTGTTTAGCCATTTCAATAGAGTAGTGCTTTTTTTTTCTTTCTAATCTATTTTTTCTAAGGAAAATATGTCCCTTAAATTCTAAGTACCTTTTAAAATGAAATATGTTTTTAGCCACTTTCATGTTTGCGCATGTTAGGAGGGTTTCATGTCTTGCTTCTCCCAAATGTAAATGGCATTCAGACTGGACAAAAGGAAAACAATTATCCTCCAGGATTTCGGAAATGCTACAAAAATCACCCACATCACTGTGGCAGAGTAGCTTGCTTCAAAGCCCTACCATTAGATTCCATTGCTATAAGTGGAGGTGACAAATCAATCATCACAACCTAGGACCAAAAAATAGTGCCACAGACCCTGGTTGGTGTGGCTCAGTTGGTGAAGTGTCACCCCGTACTCCAAAAGGTGGTGGGTTCGATTCCCAGTCAGGTTGTAGGTTTGATCCTATTTGAGGTGGTTATGGTAGGCCCAATTGATAGATGTTTCTCTCTCACATCAATGTTTCTCTCTCTCTCTCATTAATTTTTAAAAAAGTAATAGACTTTGAACTGTATAATAAATTATAGTTAGTATTTAAAAAATAATAATACCACAATGAATAAATACACTAAGTCCAGCTTAATCTCTATAATTTTGAAAGAATGGTAAACTCATTTGAATAACTGGGGCATGTCCAACCAAGATCACACTTCTGAAGTCCCTTTAGACACCCTTAGTCAAATGAATATTCCTAAAATACCACATTTGTAAGGTCAATAACGACATTTCATAGCCCTGGCTTCAAGACTGCCAACTGGTTAGAGGGCCTTATTTCTTCTTACTGCTTCCTAACACAGTCCACTCCATTTCATCAGAAACACCTCCCTACAATTTCTCAGTCTATCATTATGTTCTTTCTCTGCTGACATCTTTAGTCAACCCTCTCAATCTACCTGTCAGACTCTGATCTCTTCTTACCAACTTCTTTTGTGCCTCAAAAGGCTTACATCTATCACGCATATAATCAAACAAGTGACAGTATTAAATGGCCATCTAGTCTGTGTTTATTTTAAAGCTAAGGTATCATGGAGGAGCAGGGAAGGAGGAATAATTAGATACACGCAGTCCTTGGGTTACTTTGGACTCGACGTACATTGTTTTGTGGTTACTTGCCATCTCCCATTTATTTATTTAAAAAAAAAGTTTCATCATTTCGACATATGTACATATGTGCTTTATGTTTTTTATTATTTACTGTATTTACCACAAGTAAAGGTCAGAAATTGTTATCTTTCTCTTATTTATTTATTTTTTTACTGTGTCACTTCATTACTGCTGTATATGCTCCATGTGAGTGATGTAGGTGCTTAAGTAGGTGGGTTCCTACTTACGGCGAAAATCACGTTACGTCGCGCTGTAGGAACGGATCTCCAATGTAACCCAAGGACCTACTGTACATACACACAAATCTTACAAGGAGTTAATGCTCAGGGTCAAGGTATAGCGTTAGGAAACAGTCCCAGGTCAAGGTCGTAAGAGCTTTACTCTGCAGTGCAAAGAGAAAAAGGACTACAATTCAGAAGACTTAACCTAGATTTTCCATAAAGATATATGTGTATAAAATATAATGTAATGGTCCCCAGTCTCCTCTAAAAGGTGCTTTTTATGGGTGCTCTATATTCCCACTTGGGTGGTAAACCTTTAGAGACAGGGAATTTTTAGTTTTAGCACTTCAGTGCCTACCGCAATAATGACCACACTATTAGTTCTCAACAATATGGGCTAAATTTTAATATACCTCATCTTAGCTCCTGTTCAACTGTAATTAAACCATTCAAAATGTGGTTTAATAGAAGTGCTCAGAGGCACAAGGAATAAAAATGTGTTCCTCATCTTCTGTTGGTATATGTGCTGCTATAGACCACTGTTCGTGTCCCCCCAAAATTCACGTGTTGAAAACTAATCCCCAACGAGGAGCACTTGCAGATAGGATGTTGGGGAGGTGCAGAGCCTCCATGAATGGGATTAGTGCCCTTACAAGAGAGGCCCCAGAGAGCTCCCTTCCCTTTCTTCCATGTGAGGACACTGAAAAAACACGCACCTATGAACCAGGAAGCTGGTTCTCACCAAACACCCATCTGCCATCACCTTGATCTTGGATTTCTCAACCTCCAGAACTGTGAGAAATAAATGTCTGTTGTCTATAAGGCACCCAGTCTAGAGCAACCCAACAGACTAAGACATGTACATCATCAGATTTACAGAGTTTTTTTAAAGTTAAAGAAATTTGGGAGTAAAAGCTGTCAAATCCCAGAGTAGAAATTCCAGGGTTCATTGCAGCTCATCAATACTTAGCACAGAGTGCCTGGCACTCTTTAAAAAGCCAAGCTCTTCACATATACTTCTACTTTAGGGCCACTGTACTCTGGTAACCAAGAAATTCAACATGTTTCCACACAAATAATTTTACCAAGTGGGTCCTCACCACCCTGCAAGAATTGAAGGATCTCGTTGTTCTATTTATGACAGCTATGTTACCTACTTATATAATGAAATTTCACTTGAAATCTTTGAAAATTGGATGTCATGTATTATCATTACCAAGTGGCTTACAGTTTGCATTCTGTAAGTAATTTCAAATTCTTGTTTGTGAATGTGTAAAGTTATTCTTTGATTGTTTAGGAGTTGTCAGTTTTTTTCTTGTGTTGTTATTGCCCTTGCCTAAATAGTTTGTCTTTTGTCAAAGGGATTATAATAAGTTCTAGCTTCTGAATTTGGCACAAAGTTAATTATTTCTATTTTATCAGAAAATACATTAAGAATATTCCTGTAGCATCAAATCTTGATCCTCTAACAATCAGTTTGTTATTTTCTGAAAAGGACCAGAAGTGATGTGGACCACATCTAGAAACTGAAATGGATAATCCACTTACACAATTCACTTTGCTATTATATTGGCTTATTGGTAAATCAGCTGAAGCAAAATATTCCTTCTGGATATTGAAACAGACTTTCCTGTATAATCCATTAGCTTCCTCAACAAACAAAACCCAAAGGGTACATTAGTATGTTATGTATTGAGAATGAAGGGAACGGAATCCTAAATTAGAGAAGCTTACAGGAACAGTGGATAGCACATGACTAAAACAATTTCCTTTTCTTCCTGGTAGCCTACAAAAGATCAGGAAATTATCCCTCCCACCTCTAAACCTGTGAAAGAGAAGAAATCATGTGATTTTTTTTTAAGTAATAAGTCTCAACCAAGTCACTGCAGTCTGTCTCACATGCACTTGAGAATTTTGTTTTCCCTCTTCCATAAAGTATGCTGCAAAACTGGGATGCTTTCTTCCTAAGACACGAGTTACAGGAGAATTTTCCATCACTGACTCACTAAAACACCTACACTGATACTTCTACTTTCAGCCTTTTTTACAGTATTTCAGAGGTGTCTGATCATCTTTCAGATGATTAAGAGATAAGACAACTGAGAAAGAGGAAGGGATGGTACCTCCAGTCACACGATTGCTGGGATGTGGGAGAATGAAGCAGCTATTCCTCCCTGGAATCACAGCAGACCAATCAGTGCAGTGATCAGAACCCAACTTGGTTCCTCACCAACACGTCAGCCTCCCTCTCTGACCACAGGGATAACTCTTTAGAAACGCAGTTGTGATAATATAATCCCACACTTCTCTTTTCCATTAACAAGCTCAATTTTAATTTAGGTATAAAATCCATTGAGAAAGCAAGTTGCTCATAATCAACAACTCTGTTCTATCCGCAGCCCTGAGAAACTAAGTGTACAAACCTGCACCCAGTAGCCTAAGAGGACCTCAGGGTCACACAAGCACTCAGGCTAGTTCCTCAGCAGTACATTCAGCCCAGAAGTAGCTGTCATACCCCCACAATGGACAGGTCCAATTACAAAAGTAATCGTTTTCAGGAGAGCCTATGCCATGCTGTCCACCCAGGTTCATAGGGTTGCTCCCAGTCACGATTCAGCTTAGAAATGCAGGTCATTTCATCATGAGCAATTTTGCCTAAAAATAGGGTTGATATTTTACTCTGATCAGGTTACCAGAGCAACAGAGCTAGCAGGTTAACCAAAGGTCAGATTCTGACACCAAGGGAAATGGGGTATGGGCAGAGGTGCAGTTTTGAACATATTTGCATATGGGGATGGCATGTGGTCAGTTGGGTGGGCCTAGAATTCAGAGGAGAGATCTTGACTGGAAATATAAATTTGCATATGGTGGTATTCAATGATCTAGAGTGAGAATATGGAGAAGAGGAGCCTAAATCAAATGTTTAGAAATCTGATAAAGGGCTGAGGGGAAGCGACTCAGGTGGTGGCAGGATAATTCCATGAAGAGTGCCAAAAGCCTGAGGATGAAGTATTTTCTTAAAGAAAGGATGTGCTCAACTCTGTTAAGTGGTGCTGAAATGATGGTTAAAAAGTATTCACTGGCTTCACCACCCTCAGGTTATTGGTGAATTTTTGGTAGAATGGTGAGCAGTCAGATGGATTTGAGTAGGGACATGAACAGAAAGTCAAAAGGTGTTACTAAATTGAAGATTTATGTTTTATTTTCTGGGGAATTCTCAACCATCGTCTTTAAACATTGTTTCTATACCATTCTCTTTCCTTCTTTCTGAGTCTGTAACACAGGAGTATTGGACTTTCCAAGTCTTCCATGTCTCCTAAATCTTCTTTCAGATTTTCCATTTCTTTATCTTTGTGCTGTGTTCTTCTAGTACATTATTCTCTCCTCAGCTCTTTCCTGTCTCCTAGTCAATGTATGAAATTATGTTTTCTTTTTATTTCAGTGACTCCTTGTTTTATTATCACTTGTTCTTGTTGTGTTATCCCCTATACTTTTTTATTGGTGTTTTCATTTCATTCTTTATCTTTTAAAGGATATAAAAGTATTTATTTTAAATTATTTTCAGATTGTTTAATGATCCCTATTTTGGGAGATGGAGATTCCCAAGCTTGTTGAATTTATTGCATGCTTTTCATGGTGTTGACTTTCTCATATACTTGGGGAGATCATCTTTTGTGTAAATCCATAGTAGTGTCATGGAGGACCTCCAGCACTGATTGTGTTGTGCCCAGAATTTAAATCATGTTAAGGAAACTCACTTAAGAAGATTCCTAATCTTCAGTTCCTACTTATCCCTGTGGATTCTTATTTTTTGTTTGTTTTATAGTTTCTTAAAGCATATATATATATATATATATATATATAATTTCAGAAAGGAAGAGAGCGGGAGACAGAGATAGAAACATCAATGATGAGAGAGAATTATTGATTGGCTGTCTCCTGCATTCCCCCTACTAGGGATGGAGGCTGCAATCCTAGCATATGCCCTGACAGGGATTTGAACCGTGACCTCCTCGTTCATAGGTCAATGCTCAACCACTGAGCCACACTGGCCAGGCTAAAGCATTTTCATTTGTGGTCCCTAGAGATTCCCCTTTCCTATCATTTGAAATATTTGTGTTTTCTTGTGTAGGTATTTACCCAGTGCGTTTTTTTTTTAATGAGTTTGGAGCAGATGGGAGAGGCTTTAGCATGTGCTCTATCTCAATGAATTTTCTGGAATCAGAAGCCTTGTCCTTGGTCCTTGTCTCACCTTTGCTTTCAATCCAACAATCAACCAGGAGAATTTCTTTTAAAAATTGAGGTTGAGTAGGAAAGTGACTCAGAGTCTCTTTAAAGATAGCCAACCAGTGCATATTCCAAACTGATGCTCTAAGCAAGCCTGAGGACCAGAAAATATGTGTCTGTGGTCTGAAAACTGGACTGACCAGTGCAAACATCTATTCTTAGCTCTGCGCTTGACTTTTGAAATAGCCTGAGGAAAAAGCTGCTGTCTCAGCTCCCGTTTCTTACTAACCTCAAAAGATTTATTCTCAAATTGAATTCTCCTCAATTCAATTTGAAAATAAACTTCTGCTATGACATTACCTGAGAGTTTTTAAGTCCCAAATTTTTCTAACCGACAAAAACAAGATTTTGAATAAGAAAAAAAAAAAACCTACCCAATTAGATCTTTTTTTATCCCCCTCATCCTTCTGCAGGCACAAAAGGAAACCTTACTTTCTCCTTAGATTTCATTAACCAACACCTAAAAAAATAGTATCTAATCTCTGAAAGTGTTGGAGTCCCCAGATATAATTCTGATAAGAATCTGACCTTAAAATACTATGTAAGTGCTTAATAAAAACAAATGTTAAGGGTCACAAAATTGTTTTAAGATTTCATTGAAAAGTATCTTTAAATGGTGAGAAATTTGAGCACTGGACAGAAAAAGTACATCTAAAAATGCTTACAAAGTCCATCATTGAACCTAGTGACATGGGGAGAAAAATCACAGGTACTATAAAAATTATATCATGGTAACATTCATATAAGACAGTGGTAATTTATTTATTATTTATTTATTTAATCCTCACCCAAGAATATGTTTGTATTGATTTTAGTGAAAGCAAAAAGGAGAGAGAGGAAGAGAGAAACATTGATTGGTTGCCTCATGAACGTGCTCCTACTAGGGATCAAACCTGCAACTCAGGTATGTGCCCTCACCTAAAATCGAACCCGCAACCTTTTGGTATACGGGACAATGCTCCAACCAATTGAGCCACCCAGCCGGGCAAGACAGAAACAGTCTTTTCTTTTGTTTTGTTTTTTAAATTTACCATCAATGAAATAATGAATGAGAAAAAAGGGTGGCTCTTTTATATCATTTTGGTAGGAAAATGTTCTTTCTGTATCAGCACATATGCTGTTTTCACTACTTTTCTTAGTGGTGTGAGTCATAAATTCATCTGGCTGTATTTTTTTACCCTAACAAAAGGTTTTGATACCAACAGAGCTTATCCACAGTTTCTATCTTCTTAAACATCTTGTTTCTCTTGGTGAGAATGAAAGAGAGAATGAGAATGGTGGGACCAATGGTGATAATGGGCCGACAAGAGCCAGTTTAGAAAGAACTCAATAAAGTCCTCATTGGTGTGGTCCAGACCCTCAGCTCCGCCCAATGCTTTTCTAGCCAAGGCATCATTTATAAATACATGATGCGCAATGACTGTAATTTATTTGCTTACATCCAAAAACACTTCCCTTTACATACTGCTTTACTTCCTGTTGCCCTCTCTGTGTAGCTGGGTTTTAATGATGATCGCATTTCCTTCACACAATGAAGACTCAGCCTCTGCCCCAGTCCCAGAACAATCTACAGAATTAAAATCTAGATCTATTTTTTACTTAAAAGGTAAGTTGCTAAATGTAAGGAGTCCACAATTTAAAGTTTCAAATTGACAAAGTATTACATTGCACAAGACTCCTACTAATAGATATTTAGGTTGTTTTCAATGTGGTTACAAAATGTTTTTGTTGAGGCAGTGTGTTTCTTAATTTTTCAAACTGCAATGCTTCTCCCATTTCATGCATTTCAGGACAGGCTGTTTTTTCTGTAAACATCAGTAGCTGTATCCAATCTGCCCCCCTCGTCTCGGACCATTTGGTAAGTAGACTATAGACTAAGAATTGGTAAACCATTCTTTCTCTTCATTGTCTACCTTAATGCCATTTTCTCATGACTTAAGATGTTCTGGACTACAAAACTCAGTAACAGATTCAAGGTGATGAAGAAGCATATAATTTAACTATATTAAATTGTACATGATAGAATTGAAGATGGCTGCACTATTAAGTTTTCAACCAAGGGGATTTCTGTTAAAGTCCTTGAATAATTAAAGCAGGCCCTTAAAAAATTGAAGGATAAATGGGGGATAAATGGTAATCGAAGGAGATTGACTTGGGGTGGTAAATACACAATACAATATGCAGATAATGTATTATAAAATTGTACCCCTGAAACCTGTATAATTTCATTAACCAATGTCACCCCAATAAATTAAATAAAAAGAAAATAATTTAAAAATCTAGACCATAATTTCTATATAGTAAGATAACATGAATCTCAGAATAAGCAGGCCAGGTTGCCTGAATTCAGAGATTACATTGTAATGGCTTAAGTGTTGGGCAAGTGTTGATGGTTTGAGGTTATAGTTTTGCCAAAAAGGCACAGGATTATTAGAGAATGGACTATCTTTAGCTTGGTATTAATTTCTTAGTACTCAGGAGATTCATTAGCTGACCAAAGAAGGAAAAAGTTCTCCTTGTAGATACTAATATAAATCTTAAATTACATCTCCATTACAAAAGAATAATTTTTTATTATGCATAAATAATAAAATATGTTTGGTTTCCATTTAAGAACACATTTTTTTAGAAAAAGAAAACTTGTGGTTAACTCAAAAGTCAGCATCAAGATGGTGGGTAATCCAAAATATTAAATACAATTATAAGCCACTCCTATCTCCTTAATATTTCACATGATACTTTATGCAGAAGATTTATTTGAAATACTTTACTTTAGAAGGCATTTTTTTATTGTGTAAAAATAAAATCTGCACATGAAGAAAAATATGCTAGAGGGCAAAGGAAACTCTGCCTGGTATTAAAAATTAGCATCTAAATTAGCCATGAAGTAGAAAATGCATTCATGGGTAATTGAGGATTAACAGTATCTCAACAGAATAAAAGAGGAACTCTGACATATTTGGCCTTTAATGAATCAATTTATGATCACTGGGATTTCTACAGCACAAAGCCAAGAAATGACTTATTCCCTCATATAAAATGATAGTACATTTATTCTCCTTTCTTGGTGCCAATTGTGAGCACTACAATGACTGGTAAACCATTCCGCATTTGGGCTTCCTTAGTACAGAGAAACACACGTGGAGGAACAGCCCACAGAGGTAACAACTACTATTGCACAATGACTTGGATGTCTCCTCAGGTCCTTCACTGGAAACTTACAGCAAAAGGTCCCTTCTTTGCTAATTTCAAACAACAATAATAGATTGTTTGAAATAATAGATCTTCAGGAGTCCATAAGCATGAGAACCCTTCCTTTATCACAGGAATTCTGACCATCATTGTCTCCTGTGTGTGGCTCTAAGTATCTGTTGGGCCAATAAGGCAGAACACTCAGGAAATTACTAGAGAGACCATATTCTTAATTGCCACAGCTTGACATGTGAAATAATAACATTTTACCAGGTAGTTATATGAGTGTGTGAAGACTTATAACACAAATATATCTACAAGATAATGCATCGTATCTGCAGCCCTCTGAGGTTTTCTCTTTATCCCTCCTTGTCTCTTGGTTAGTCTGCTGAGAGTACCATGTACAGTTTTGTGGGTTCATTCTCTGCCAGGCATTAAGCATAATATGGTATCCCATTAAATCCTCACCACTTTGGGAGAGTGTGCAGAAAAGTGTTATCTGCTATCCTTTGAAAGACCTTCTTACAAGTTTCCCTCATGGCTGGCATCTAGGAACTTGGATTTCAGGAAGGTTTCCACCATTTCCAGAATTCAGCTGATGAGGGGCTCACTCTGCCTAACCTACTTGTCAGACATGTGGTTTATGTGGAATATCTGGAATTTGATACATGCCAGGCAGAGGATGCCTGTGTGATCGGCCCCCAACAGAAAGCCTAGGTGTTGAATCTATAATGTGCTTCTCTAGGTACAACATTCCAAATGTGTTGTCATGCTCATTGCTAAGAGAATTGCGCATGTCCCATGTAAGTCCCTGGGAGCGGACCATTGGAACTTGTCCTAACTTTCCTAGACTTTGCCCATGTGCCTTTTCCCTTTACTGGTTTTGGTTTGTGTCCTTTCACTGTAGTCAGTCATAACTCTGAGTAGGACCATGTGCTGAATGCTGGGATTCCACCTGGTGAATTGCTGAACTTGGGGAACCAGACACAGAGAATGAACAGTCTCATTGGTCACATTTCACTAAGGAGGAAACTGAAGGGCAGAAAGTTTAAAAGATCCCAAAGTTTTCATCCAGGCTTTTTAAAGGATAAAACATTATTCTAGGTGACACAGCAGTGTTTAACTCTCCGGTCTTCCACTGTTTTGAGATTGTACAATGTAGTTTCCAGAGATTTCCCTGTTGTACAGTATTCAGTGACAGTGCTCTTCCCATTTCCTGCTACAAAAATGTCCTGCTGGACACTAGACCAGGGGTCAGTAAACTAGAGACCACAGCCAAATTCAGTCTACCACCTGTTTTGGGGCAGCCTACATGCTAAAAATGAAGTTATATTGTTAGATAGCTGAAAAAAAGTCAAAAGAAGAATACATTGTGACTTTACATTTTTGAGAAATTCAAATTTGAGTGACCTTATATGATGCTTTATTGGAACACATCCATGTTCATTAGTTACCAATTTCCATGGCTGTGTTCATGTAAAACAGCAGAGTTGAGTAGATGCAAGACTATATGGACCTCAGAGCCCTTTACAGACAAGCTTGAGACCCCATCTCTACATCTTTCATGTTCAAGGCCTTCTCTCTTAGACAACCTCATGTCACTGGTATTGCTCATACCCTACCCCCCACTTCACTTTCCTAGCCCTTGTTTGAGGTTGAGCAAGCTCCCTCAACCTCCACAAAGCCAGAGTCCATGTTTTATATATCTGATCCTACGTACTTATAGAAAAAAATTCACTTCTTTCCTCTGAGCCTCAGTTTCCTCATCTGAAAATGGGAATAATAGTATTAACTTCATAGTATAATTATGAAAATTAAGTTATATAGATCAAAATAATTTAGTCCAAAGTAGGAACCCAGGAAATGGCAATTGTACTACTAGTAACTCATTTCTATAATATCTGATTATCTTTTTAAATCTCTTTTCTATAAAAATATTTTTATTGGTTTCAGAGAGGAGGGGAGAGAGAGAGAGAGAGACAGAAACATCAATGATGAGAGAGAACCATTGATCGGCTGCCGCCTGCATGGCCCCCACTGGGGATCGAGTCTGCAACCCTTGCATGTGCCCTGATCAGGAATCAACCACTGAGCCACACCAGTCAGACTGTTTTTGTTTTGCTTTGTTTTGTTTTTGTATCTCTGAATACACTGAAGAGCTTCCGGCAGACGATCAATTAAAAAAATACTTTATTAGCACAATTTATAGACATTGGCCAGGATGTCACGGGGTGGGTGAGAAAATTTGGGCCAATTTCATACCTTCTCTGAGTTTCAGCATCCTCATTACCCGATTCTACTTGAAAGGCACTTCAACGGATCAGGTCCATCTTTTCTCAGAAGGCTGGCCTACAGTGCTACTCAGGATCAAGATATGTCTTCCATGATCCTTAAGATCCAGCCCCCTTGTATCATAACTCACTTCCAAAGTTAGGATTTCTCAGCATTGCGGCTTGCTCCAGAAAAACTCACCTAGGTATCAGAAGTTATTTTGAAAAGGCTGTTCTGTATCACAGCCCAATTTTCTAAGTATCCACTACAGAGTCTCCTGCTCTTATCTGATCGTAACTGACCTAATTTGTAAAGAATCCAGGGAAAATAGTCTCATTAAAAGTCTTCATTTCTTTAGCAGCCTCTCTTTTCTACCCCAAATGATCTAGGTCAGAATGGCTCAAAACAACCAGCTGGCAAAATTACAGCGTCACTCAAGAACCTTCTCAAGGGAACTCGCAGGAAGTGGAGTCTCTAAGGATTGGAGGCGGGCATGTCCTGGGTAGGAGTGGGGTTAGGTATAGTTGTAGGGGTGAACGTACTTTAAGAAATGCCTGAAAAATATAACACAAGGTAACTCCCCTTTCCCTTATAGAAAGTTTTTTAAGCATCCCTAGTCACTGCACTTTCGATTAATAAGACAAGTAATTCAGAGGATTATTTTATTTTGACCACTGTGCTTCATGCAAAAGCAGTACAGTGAAACAATGCTCAATAATAAAATCATTCAACCAATGTTTATCAAGTGTTATGAAGTGCAAAACAGTCCAGCTATGGAGACTATATCCATTAGGTATTTCCATAATGATGCGGTAGACAAAGAACTTCAAAATCTCAGTGACAACAACCATATGAATCTGAGAGGCTGAGAAAGCCGACCTGAGGCAACAGTGACTTGCATGGCTCTGCTCCACATGTCTCTCATCCACCTCTTGATACTGGCAGGATACCCAGGGAAAGCTGCTCAAATAGTAATGGCTGCAGTATAAGAGGGAGGCCTCTTTAAGGCATAGGCTCAGAACTGGCATACTCTACCTTCTGTCCTATTCTCAGCAAGTCACATGGCCAATTCTGAAGTCAAGAAGTAGAGAAGTATCCTCTGGTCAGCATGAGGGTATGCCAAGTGGATGTATAAAGAGGTAAAGAATGCAGGCCAATATTTCAATTTACTACAGAGTCATAGGGTAAGATAGGAATCCAGGGATCAACTAGTTCAATCTCTTAATTTTAAAGAAAAGGACTCTGAGTACCAGAAAAGTTAAGTGACAACTAGCTAGAGAAAACCATTTTTGTACCATGATGTGTCACATACACCATGATGGGCCCTCTAAAGGAATAGGAGCTTAGACATATTGAGTGAAATTACCCATCTTAAACAATACTTGGCTGTGAAGTTTTGTTGACAGGGAATGGGGCTGAGACAAACCCAGAAGGCAATTAGAGATAGTTTAAATAGGAAGGAAGGAAGGAAGGAAGGAAGGAAGGAAGGAAGGAAGGAAGGAAGGAAGGAAGGAAGGAAGGAGATGGGAGAGAAAGAGAAAGAAGGAAACGGGGAAGGAAAGGGAGAAGAAAAGGAAAGGAGAGGAGAGGAGAGGAGAGGAGAGGAGAGGAGAGGAGAGGAGAGGAGAGGAGAGGAGAGGAGAGGAGAGTAGGGGCAGTATCCTTGTGTCCATCTGGATGGCAGAATCGATCATGGGAACTATGACTCAAGGCATAACTTAAGTCCTCCAGAGGATTATGGGGAAAGACAAAGCTGAAGTCCTGTAGAAACCTGAGTTTGTCTGAGGGGAGAAAATTCCTTCCTTACTTCTAAGGTCCCTAGCCTCTCTCTGCCAACTTCCTTGGTTCTTCCCACTAAGGGTGTAGGAATGACTTTATAAAATGAATCACTTGTCTCTCTCTTCAGAGGCATCCTGCCCCACCAGAGAATGTGTTATGTTTGCTTTCCTCTAGGCCAGGTGGTGACAGAGTCCCTAAAGGTAAGGCAGTGGAACACTAGGTCTGTTATTAAGAAGCTCATTTGCTTATGAATTGAACCACTTTTCCCAAAAGTAATTCAAATTATTTAGAAGTAGAGTAGTATTTTTAGCCCTCCCCCTCTCTTTAAAACTACAAAGCTCAGCAAGTGCTCTCCAACTAGATCGACAGCTTCTGAAAAGGCCAGGCAAAAGAAGAGACACTTGCTTTTGGTATCACCCTGGCTCAGGTCTGAAGTTGAGGATGCAGGTAGACAAAGAGTATGCTATGATTTCATGCAACTGTCATCGGGCCTGGGAGGAGACTGCAAAAGAAATTAGGTCATGTGTGGAACAAGGTCAGCAGAAGGTCGGGAGGCTTCTGGGATAGGCACCTCTGTCACTGCTCCCCTCCTCCCAATTTCCTTCAGGAAGAAGAGGAAGTGAGCCCACAGACACTCCCCTGGGGAAGTGGAAGGGTAGGGCCTTCATCTGGATTATTGGGACTAAAAACTGCAATTTTCACTGTTTCATTGACTATTCAGGTCCCAAGCCGCCTGGATACCGACTGAAGAGTGCCAGAACCCAGCCTCTGTGGCCGTGTTCGAAATGTGAATGTGAAATGAAAAGCCATGCAAAGGACTTGTTTTACCTGAAGCACGGGTATTTCAATAAAAATCAACATGACCCTCTGATTTAGGTGAATTCTTCCATAGGTTTGTGTTGTTGTTTTTCCGTAGTTATTCATGGTTTCCTTCCTGCTGGTGACAGAAATGGTCTGATGTAGCTTGCTTTACCTCCATCCAACCCCTAGGACAGCCTGAAATATATTTAATGTTTAGTATGTAATTTCTGAATGAATGCATTCTGATCTTGTCCAAGTTGCAGTAGGATGCCACCAACTCCACCCAAGAAAAGAAAGTCTTCTTGGGCCGTAATTATGGGCAATGTGAATCCTAAATGTATACAAACCCAGAAGATGTTTCCAATATAAAGAATTTGAAAGCTTCCACATATTAGTGCATTAACCCTTACCAGCAGGATACTTAAGCGGACAAAGAACATTAGTGATATCACATTAACGAAACAGAAACCTAAGAAGGTAATGTGATTTTGCCATCTTCAATGAGTAAGATCATGAATGAAGTAAGAAGAAGGAAATACAAGATTATTAGTCTAATAGTTGGGAGTAAAGCTAAAGAAGCAGCCATTTCTTAGTGTTAGAGCCTCAAAGAATTACAAACACTACAGAAAACTACAAGCAAGCTTCCAGGTGCTCATGTCAAAAACCGTAAATCTTAAAAAAAAATCTCTAGCTGGGCAGCTCAGTTGATTAGAGCATCCTTCTGTTATACAAAGGTTGTGGGTTCAATCCCCGGTCAGGGCACATACAAGAATCAACCCATGAATGCATAAATAAGTGGAACAACAAATCCATGTTTCTCTCTCTCCCTCTTTCACTCTCTACACACACACACACACACACACACACACACACACACACACATATATATATAATATATTTTTTAAACATAAATCTTGATCTGACTGAGCAAGTTTATTTTTTCAATTGTGGTTAAAAACAAAAACAAAAACCAGCAAACATAACAAAAAAATGTACCACCTTAACCACTTTTAAGTGTACAGTTCAATGTGTTAAGTGTTTCACATTGCTGTGCAACAAAACATTTTCATCTTGCAAAACTGAAACTATACACCATTTCCAGTCACTATGAGTTCAATCACTGCAGATACATCACATAAGTGGAATCATGTAGTATTTGTGCTGTTGTGACTGGTTTATTTCATTTAGCCTAATGATCTCAAGGTTCCCCCACTAGGTAAGTTCATTTTAAGATCGGTTTCTACATATATCATTCAAAGCATAAAGGATTCCAATTAAAGTGAACCTGATATGACCCCATCAAGAAAGCGCGCACACACACACACACACACACACACCACAAATCTCAAAACCTGGGCATTAGAAGAGAACCTGGGAAGCAGGTAGTTAGCATAATCAATCAGTAATGTAACAAACTGGCGTTTTCTCACAAACCACAGTGAGAGAGCATTCAGTTAGGCATTCTGGGACTGTGCAGGAGGGATCTCACAGAACTCTTCTCATCCTAGGATGTGGGTATAGTCCGGGCAGAACTTAATCTTAGAGAGAAAAGTCTGGTCATCTAAAGCGGTGTCCAAAGCTCAGACTTGGACAAGTAGACTTCATACAAGGAAGTTCAAAATGGTGGAAGGTTCCCTGTGTTTCTGGGAAGTCTGCTTGTAGATTTCCTATTATTTCTGTCCATATAATGAACCTTGTTCCCTCTACTGAACCAGAATTATTGCTGGTCACTGTCCTGCATGAATATGGATATTCTCCAAATCACTGTGTCTACCTGGCCAGCATCTTCCCCACCAACAAGAAGATCCATTCCTTCTTTGGGCCGCTCATATCCATCCCTCTCACTGTACCAAGATAGCCCATCTTTCTGTACCTAGATGCATCAGAGAGCCAAGTGCTAGATACGAGAAGGGAACCGTTAGCATAGCCCTCTTCACATTCTCTTGATTATGGTTGGACTGGTTCTGGAGCCTAAGGCAGAACTGAGTCTGAAAATGGAAGAGAGAAAAGTTAAGAGGCTTTAACTGAAAGTATGAAGGGAAAAGGAGCTTAGAGAGGCAGAAAACGGGGGCAAAGTAAATGAGGCCAATTAGATAGGCTGGAATGATGAAAAGAGCTACCTTTGTTGACCACTCACTCTGACAGGTATACTACATACATTATCCTATTGAGTACTCTTAGCAAAGGGTGTGAGGTTGGTCCTGTCTATCTCCATTTTAGAGAGGGGTAATTGAGCCCAGGGAGGGGTTTTCTGTATATTTATTTGTTTGTTTTTTGGCTCCCCTGAGTGAGCTGGTAGGTAGCAGAACCATGGCTTGAACCAAATTTGTCCACAACATCCAGTGCTAAGCTGTTTTTCGGATGTAACACCAGAGACCTGGTGTATTAAGTAACTTTTCCAAGACTTGGTTGCAGATCCAGGACTGCAATTGGGGTCTTCTATCTTCCAAGAATATCTTGTATCCTTTTCACAATAAAAGGTGATCCCTTACTAAGGATGTAGATTACCTTTACTTCCTTTTATAATTACTCACAAATCATTCATGTATCTTCTTATAAAGTTGCTGGCATTCACTTTTCCTGTTTTGGACCTTGTGATATTTACATATCTGTACACCTGTTTTTACAATCTCTGGAAATGGCTGTTTGGTTCTGTGATATTTTATCAGTTTTTTCCTTTAGTATTTGGAGATATATATATATTGCCTTGGCATGAAAGTTTGACCACGTTTGAAAACATTCTTCCTTACTATCAGCTCACTTTTCTACTAAAGATTATCCATCCTGATAAAAAAAAATCACAGATAAAATATGAATAGGGAGCATCGTGTCTGCCAGGCACTGCTCGGCATTTGGCGTGTATCCTCATTTAATCCTCACAACAGCCTAAGAAGTACTATTATTATCTCCACATTTCAGCTGAGAAAACTGAAGCGCAGAGAGAGTTCAGTAATTTCCCCTGAGTCACAGAGCTAACAAATGGCAAAAACGGGCTTCAAACTCCAGTATCTGAAACCAGAGCCTGCATTTTTAAACATGCCTCCTCTGCCTGAATTAGAGAGTACTTATTTCTTTTTCTCATCCATTAATTTCGCACCACCTGCCCCAGGTCATGTTCTAGCCCTTCCTTGTACTAGCTCCCAGCAGAGCAAAGAGAGACTCTGGTACTTACTCTCTTCCTAGTTGTAGCCCCGGCCCTTCCTTGACTTTTGCCATCTTGGCACATTTCTGAAATTAAATGCCAGTTCTTAGATCTTTTGTAAATGGTACTTTAAATCTATTATATTGGTTTCTTAGACAAATCATCTTTTTTTTCCTGTTGGCTATCATGTACAGTTTTGTTCTATTTTAATAGAATTTCCCATATTCCGATACATAGGCTAACAAAATAATAAAGCATTATTCAATATAATTGCTGGGTTGAATATTTTGGCTAAGTAAGTCACCAAGTTGAATTACCAGTTTACAAATAATTAGAATACACACTTTAAAAAATAAAGCAGTGCTAAAGATAGCATCTTTTTTTTTTTTGGAAGACACAGTCCAATCTGATAGTTCTTCAAAGTTGTTACTATGATCAATAACCATTAAGCATATAAACAAAGGATTTATAAAAGAAATTGGTTGAACATGTAGTGCCATAATGACAACGGCTATATAAAACATATTCCTGTTTTACTTTGTTCAATAGTCATGTGTCTCATTCAAAAAAACATTGGGTCCAGTTTACTCTATCAAAATTCCTTGAGATCAACCTTTCGCTAAAATTAGTTTGGTTTTGGTCAGGACTTGTTTTTAAAAATTGAATAATGGAGCTGATTTGGAACACTTTCTTTGGATTGCCTTGTTTTCAGTCAACAGAAGTCTGAGCAAGACCAGAGTCCTTCTAGACTGGCCTTGTCGCCTATTAGTCAAATATATTTCACACATTGACTATAGGACACATATTCTGGGACCAGGTCCTGCACTCAAGGTGCTTATAGTCTATTCAGTTGACAGATAATGAATATATAAATAATGTTGTTGCTACTTCCTCCAGCACCATGAAGAAGATAAATGAAGCAATTGTTAGAAAGAGTGATGAGGATGAATGTACACTGCACTGGTTAACAGAGTCAGGGAGTGTCTCCCGAGGAGAAGGCATCAGAGTGGAGGCCAGAAGGAGGGGGCGACTGATGACCGAAGCTCTGGAGGAAGAGTCCAAGCAGATCTGTGAGCCTAGAAGTCTGGAGGGTGTGAAAGCCAGAAAGCATGGCTGCGATTAGTGAGTGAGGAAAGGAGCTGTGGTCAAAGAGAGACAGCAATTTCAGTGACTAAACGCAGAGGGTTTAAACAGGTGAGTGATGTCCCTAATCTATGCTTTTGGAGTAATGTACGTGGGAGATGACAGTAACTAGATTACGGTTGTCATGGAGGAGTAGTGAGAAATAAAAGGATTTAGTATACATTTTGGAAAAAGATCCAATAGGACTTACTGATAGGGTGGTTTTAGAAGGCCTGATGGGGGAATAAAGAAATGAAGAATGGCTCCAAGGATTTGCAGGCTTGAAAGACTGAGGGATAGTGATACAAAATACTTAGATGAGGGAAACTGGATTAGAAACAAACTTGACAATGAATGGTGAACTCAGTAGTTTTTGGGTCCTGTTAAAGCTGATATTTCTATAGGGCATCCAAATGCAAATGATGGGGAGGCAGTGGGATATATGAGGATAGAGTGCAGCAGAGAGGTCTGGCCAATGGCATACACTTGGGAATCATGGACATAGAGATATCATGTCAAGCCATAGGTTTAGATGTTGTCACTTAAGGGAAAAGTATAGTTATAGGAAAAAGGGATCATGGCCTGAGCCCTGGGTCCTCCACATGTCTTAATATGTAAAGGTAAGAAGACATACTTAGCACAGATGACCTAAAGGAAACAACCCGTGAAGTTGGAAACACAAGAGAGTTCAGTAAGGAGTGACATTAGCAAGATGGCATTCTAGAAAGCCCCAAACCCTTCTTCCTCCCTCGGAGACAAGGCTTCAACAATACATGAACCTTTCTTTTTAGGAGAGGTCCAGAAACCCACACCCGTGTGAAGCCAGCCACATTGAAGCCGAGAGGAAAATCTGCAGCACGATCTCATCGGAGTTCCTCCCCGTGGCATAGAGCCACATGATTGGGAGGAAACTCCCAGTGCCAGCTCCCAGCTTCTTTTTGGAGAGGAAGATGGGGCCATATTAGTAATATTGTGATTTGGTGGGGGGAGGCAGGGTGACATTGCCTGAGGAACTGGCTTCTGTCTTGCTTGTCTAGAGCACACATGAAACCAAGCATCCTCCAGATGACAGGGGCCACTGGGGACAGAAACGCTGAGTGGCCTGTTGCTTCTCCAGAGGACCTGTCGTGCCCCAGACACAGGCCAGTAGAGCTTGGTAGCCTGTCCCTTGGTGGGGAGAGAGAGTAGGGCATGTGTCCAACATTCTGGCTTTTCAGGGGCTGCCCAAGGAGCTGGCTGCAGTCTTGCTGTGTTGGAGCTCTGATGAGACCTGGCATCGATGCCACGAAACTGCTGAGAACAAATGTAAATGCGTGGCATGATGAGAGACACCAGAGGGAGTGAGAGGCTATGAGATCCTAAAGAAATAAGCGGCCACGCCCTCTAATTAGGAGTCCACTAGCACAAGTCCAGCAGGGGTTTGAGACAACCCCCAGAATCTGTAGCCAGGTCGATCAGGTCATTTTGATAATAACCACTCTAATCTGTGTGAGGTGATATCTCATTGTGGTTTTGATTTATACTTCCCTGGTGAGTGATTTTGTGCATCTTCTCATGTACTTATTTGTTCTTTGTATATGTTCTTTGGGAAATGTCTGTTCAGGTCCTCTTTGCCAATTTTAAAATCTGATTACTATTATTAATTTTTTGCTGTTAAGTTGTTGGAGTTCCTCATATATTTTGGAAATTAACCCCTTATCAGATATATGATTTGCAAATATTTTCTACCATTCTTTAAGTTGCTTCTTCATTTTATTTATTTATTTTTGCTGTGCAGGAATTTTTTTAGTCTGATATAGTCCCACTTATTTATTTCTGCTTTTGTTGCTTGTGCTTTTGGTGTCATATCCAAAAAGTCACTACCAAAACCAACATTGGGAAGCTTTTTTTCCTATGTTTTCTCCTAGGAGTTTTATAGTTTCAGGTCTATATTTAAGAAAATCCATTTTGACCTGATATTTGTATATGGTATAAGCTACGGACCCAATTTCATCCTTTTACATGTGAATAACCAGTTTTCCCAGCACCATTTATTGAAAAGACTGTTTTGTCCTCACTGAGAATTCTTGGATCCCTTCTCAAATATTACTTGACCATATACACATGGGCTTATTTCTGCGTACTTGGTCCTGTTCTACTGGTCAATGTGCCCATTTTAATGCAAGTACCACACTATTTTGATTACCACAGATTCATAATAACCATTAGAATGGTTATTATGAATCTACTGTAATCCAATTATGATACCACAGCTTTGTTTTTCTTTCTCAAAATTGCTTTGGCTATTCAGGGTCTTTTGTGGTTTCATACAAAATTTAGGATTGTTTTTTCTCTTTCTGTGTAAAATGTCATTAGAATTTTGATAGGGATTCACTGAATCTATCAATGGCTTTGGGTAGCATGAATATTTTAATAATACTAATTCTTCTGATCCATAAACTTAAGATATCTTTACATTTATTCGTGTCTTCTTTAAAATTTTTCATCAAAGCCTTATAGTTTTCAGTGTACAGATCTTTCACCTCTGAGGATAAATGTATTCCTACTTTACTGTTTTAAGCTTTTATGGGATATTATACATCCACAAAAAAGGAAGGAAATTGTCTTATGCTACAACATGAATGAAACTTGAGGACATGGAACACGTCACAAAAGGACAAATTCTTCATTATTCCACTTATATGAGGTATCTAAAGTAGTCAAACTTACCAAACTAGAAAGTTGAAGGGTGGTTGCCAGGAGCTGGTAGGAAGAGAAAATGATGAGTGGCTATTTAATGGGTATGAAGTTTAAGTCATCCAAGATGAAAAGCTCTAGAGAACTGCTGACACCATTATGCTTACAGCTAACAATACTATACACTTCAAAAACTGCTAAGAGGATTAATCTCATGTTATTTTTTTATGTAATAAATTAAAAGTGCATTAAGGAGGCAAAAGAAGAACATGTTTCAAGAAGAGAAGTGTGGTCAGCCACATCAAATGATGCTGAAAGGTGAAATAAAATAATAGAGAATGAGCCATTAGCTTTGGCAAAATATAGATCGTTGGCAGCCTTGATAAAAACAATTTTAGTGCAGTGGTGAAAAAATAATGTAATTAGCATGGTTAGGGATCGAAAGGGGAATAACAACCTGAAGAGAGGAGATAGTTCTACAAATTCAGATAAATAATGCAATGTATAGAGAGGCAAGTATGCAGTCAAAGGAGTCTTTTAAAAAAATGCAGAGTAAAAATAAAATAAAATAAAGCAGAATATCCAGGTGCAGGAGCATTGATGAGTTAATGATGAGAAACAGGAAGTTCTTATCTATTTGCATCTACATAAAATAAGAAGTGAAGTCATAAGTTTAGAGTGAGGTGGGAAGAAGATGTTGATTTAAGGAGCAAAAAGAGGTACGAAATTATTATCTCAGAAAATAGGAAAATAAATTTACTAGGGATGTGCAGTAAGATTCATGATCAGAAATTTCTAGTGAGTCCAAGGTATCCAGGCTGTGTAATGTTTTCCAGAAATGTTTGGCCACCGAAGTTGTCTGGGGTTGGGATAGGTAGAAAATTGAATTTGACTGAGTTGGAGTTTTTCCAGGTAAGTAGAAGAAAGAGTGAGACAAGAGAATTAAGGACATTTTCAAAAGTAGGACTCTGCTGGACCCAAGGAATTTGAGCTGATATAAAGAGACAGGAAGATGTGAGGGAATAATAAAAACTGAACAAAATTTCACAATTGCAGCCTTCCCTTCTAGCAACTTTTAAGGCAGGACCTTTACATCCCCTGACCATCTTTCTTTTCTGGGAGAAACTCAGGGCAGGTCCTGGCAGGAATGTGTTTAGGAATAACTGTGTTAAGGCAGACCTCCTCCTCCCCCTCCTCCTTATGACTACAGGGAAGTATGACCTGAGATGTGCATTGAGATAAGCTCCCATTTGCCCATTAGGACTCCTTCAAATGTGTCTACTTCAATCCCCAACAAACCAGAGAGGGGATCCAGGAAAGCCTAGCAGGCAGCTAGGATTGCCATTCATCATAGCAATCCTTCATGAAATAAAAATTCTCCAAGTGAATGAAGGAACCCAACCATCCTTTATAATGTTGACTAAGGATAAACATGGCTGCTTCATAAAAACAAATTCTATGGGAAACATGGCTATTAGCTGGAGTTTAGGATAGAGTGGTGTGAGGCTGTCCACTCCCAGGATCTGTAATGGAACATGGGGACATAAGAGCACAGCTAGCAAGTCACTGCCCATCTGTTTCAGTACCTGATCCCTGGAGGTGACTAATCCTGGCTGCTTCTCCAGAACGCTTAATCATTGCCTCCTGCCCCTCTTCCTGACCTGGCTTCCTCTCTTAATAGAGCATAATAAAAGCATATGGTGCTGAAGAAAGCTTCTGGTGGCAGAATTCTGATTCTGTCTAAACCATGGCAAATTTCTCTCTCACTTTTCTCTGCCTTCTGGAATATATAATTTAGATACTTCTTCAGTCTCCTATCTTCTGACACTGATCCTAATGCTACCTAGACAAGGAGATCTGAGAGAATATATAGGATTCTTGAGGATATTAATCCCATGATTTGAGTTCAAGGAGTTCCTTGAGTACCAATCAAGGAGACATGCTCTCTGTTTCCAAAAGCTAATGCTTGTGGAGAAGAGACCAGCCTCATTGGTGGTAATTGGTAAAATTTCCATTATATCAGAGCTGACACCTTTAACCAACAACAATTAAAATGTGTGCATATGTGTGCACATGTGTGTAAAATTTAACCTTTTCTTGAAGGCTCAGAGCAATTACTCTACTAATGTGCTTTTTAAAAAAATGGAGCTATTAGGAATGACTAAGTATATCAGATTAGTTGGCTCTATTTACATTTTCCAAGGCGGCTCACTGGGAACAATAGGGACCCCAGCTGTATCCCTACTTCTGTATCTGTCTGGAGAAGTAATTAGGTAGCACCCACCAGAGGTCTACTTACAGGAAAAATCAAGAAGCTTCTTGGAAAAAAGAGTTATCTTAAGAGAAAGTCAACATACATACACACAGAGCTAACATTGAGAATGATGCAGAGTATAGAATAAAATCTATCCAATATATTGACCTCTGCCCAGCTCTCATAAACTCATACTTGAGTCTTAGGGCAAGAGGCCAACAACAAAATAATCAATGTCAATTCTAAGAGTTCTTCTGTTGGCATCTATGCTTGGCAATAGATTACAAGTTTGGCATTGTTGGCACTCCTGGCTCAGTGGTGATGGCACACACACGGGGTCAGCAGGAGTAGGAGCTGCATCAGCAGCTTCTACAGTGAGGGACCCAGCACTGGAACCTTCTGACCACAGTGGAGTGCAGGGCCCTTGTTACACATTAACATCCACAATGTTGGGCCTCTACAGACATAGTACAGGCCCTGGTGGGACTGCCAGCAGCAGTAATGTTTTGGGTATAAAACTATGGAAGCACAGTCCCTCTGGAGGTCAAAGGAGCAAAAGTGACAACCGTCCAAAACAGGAAAGAAGGAAAATGCTAGATACCATGTGGTAGCCCCCACAATTGGCTTATAAAAGACTAAAGAATGTATCCAGAGATTTCTAGAACTATTTGGAAGTCCACTAAGAAGGTGCCTTGGAGTAGCGGAAACTGACATTATGACTTTGCTTTTACCTTTGGGCTGTCAGGATTTAGAAGATTTTACATTTTTGTCTTTTCATTGGTTAGTCTTTCTTCACGAATAGTCCCTGTTGTTATTGCTGATGTATGGCACTCAACAATCTTATTCCTCTTTGTAACTTACTCTTTATATTTTGTTTGGGTGGCATTAGAATTAAATAAGAGAAAATAAACTCAAAGTAAGAATATGAAAAACGTTACTATGAGCAAAACATGTGAGCTTTAACATATAAACATGGCAATATCCATTTTAGCAATTTGAAATTGCTTTTAAATTTTTTAAACTATTTTAGAACACTGATTATGAAAAATAATTAAAATTTAAACAAGTGAGTTATAGCCATATTTAAGCATCTTTCCATTCCATGTACACCATGCTTGAAATAAATGAGGCACGGTTGACAAATACAAACAAGACTGATCATTTTCTTTCCATCAAAATGTACTAATTACCTTGTTTTTGATGGCTTTCTGATGCTACTTATTATTAACTTTTGTATTCATGATGCCACTATTGCTTAAGAGCAATAGTGAGAAGTTCTAGCTTACAGATAAAGTGACTGAATCTGCACCCTATAAATATAATTCAAGTATCACAACAAAAAATGAAACCAAATGGATGAAGAACCATCAGAGATGTTTTCTGAATCGTCATTAGTGACCACTCGCATCACCAGATGGGGCGATTTTAGTGCTGCTGATGGCTGATGTCAGTGAGAAGCAGGACTCTAAGGAAATGAAGGGAAATGTTTTACATTTATCACAGGATCTAATTTGAACTCTTAAGTAGCAACTGAATCACATCTATTGTTCAAGGTGCATGATAAACTGTAATGTCAGTTAACAGAAATGTTCCCAACCTGGGCCATTAGCCTTGAGCAAACAGAGGGCTCTGACTCTAAGCCTGGTGGTGAATTTGAACACTCACAGAGAGACTGCACAGTCCAATAGGAAGAGCTTCGTCAAAGATGCATATTTAAATTTGGCTCTGCCACTTACAACAAGGATTCCCTGAGAGATCCCTCAAAGCTGCAGTTCCCGAATGTTAAACGTGTATGTAAATCACCTGGTGATCTCCTTAGAAGGCAGATCATGATTAAATCATCCTGCGGGGAGGGGTCTGAGGGGCTGCATTTCTACCAAGCTCCCATGCTGCTGGCCCTGGCCCAACTCTGAGTAGCAAGGCCTTTGATTATTGACGGAACATGAGCAAAGCACATGTGTACATGAGAAAACTCCTCATGAACTGTATGTAAAATGACATAAGCATCACCTTATTACATTGATTAAAAATAGTTGGTGCTTCAATTCAACTGCTCAGGGGAAAAGTCCTTGTAGAATTAATTATGTTCCAGATATTCTTCTAATTTTCCTCTTTAACAAAAGCAAAACTGGGAATTGGAAAGGCCAAGAAGAAAGGTATTCATCCTAAACATTTTTGTTGCTTAGTGAGTGCTTTGAAAAATTAACTTCCATATACCCATCTTAACCAAAAAAAGATGGAAAAAAACCCCACAAAACCCGACTTTTTAAAAGAAATTTGCACAATCAGATCCAGTTCCAGATTTGTCTGTAGATGGTCTCACTCCGATCAAAATAGAAATAGTGCATTACACGGAAAAGGAAGAAGACAGTTGGCTCCAGGAAAACTGACGATGAGAAGAGATTGCTGCAAGGGAAGAAATTAAAAGCTAATAAAAGCAAACATAAGAACATAGAAACCAAAGCTGTAGGGATGTCTAGTTTCCCTGCCTAAGTATCACTGTTCTTTTTCATGAGTGCTGGCATTTTCTGTAAGAAATGAGTAAAATTGGCAGGTACAATTATTGATTTCTGGAGCATTTCTGTGTTTCTATGTAAAGTATAATCAATAATTCCTGTTCAAATGCTGGTCCACAAATTGGCCAAGGAACCCAGAGGGCAGGGAGAGAGGGAAGAAAGAGGCAGGTCACTCCAGATTGGTAGGTGGCAGCTTTCTTTAGCAAGGAACGTATAGACCAGGCTTGTCTTGGGCAGCCACATGATGAGGTCTCCACACTAGCCTGCCAGACTCTTGAAAGCTTGTACAGAGGACTTAGCGGGGTTCAGCCACATATACCCTCCAGACAGCCCAACAACACATTGCTCTTCAAAGACTATGACCTTGAAGATGGCTCTGGCTGTGGGAACGGAACATGGGCAGAACGAATATCCCAAGGACAGGGGAGGGGGGGAGGAGACTCCAATTGCCTGAGTCCTACTCATGGGTCAACTGACAGTCACATCCTCTATATGAACTCCTCCAACATCAAGAAAACACAACAAGAAGACTTTCAGCACTTATCAGAAAATGCATAACAGACCCTTCCCATGGGAAAGAAACCCTTCCTGATCATTTAGGTTTTGTACAGAATGACCCCCGTCACAGACCCTGACCACCAACACCTTAGTCAGCAGCTTGCTTGTCCCATGATGGATCTCTTCTCAATGGGTCTGTAGCTACCGTGACTATAGAATTCAAAATTCTGCTTCAAAGATGCCAGAGGTCCACCAGAAACTCAGCTGACTCCCCTTCATCTGCATTTTGTACGTTGTCTTCCTGCAGCCATCCTGTTTATCCTCTCTCACCTGCTTGTGGTGGAAGGAAGCATCATTCATCACCCAGACTGCCAGGGGATTGTTAAACAAACATGTATGAATGAATGAAAACCTTGTTTGGTGTCATCAGAGAGAAGAATAAGTGATACATGAGACTGAGATCTGAGTACCTGTCCCTGTGTCCTGACAGTGCCATCCCTTTGAAAGATAAATGACAGTAAAACTACTAACACCAGTTATCAACTTGATTCCTTAGGTCAGTCTATACCAAATCATGAGGCCATTTAGATGCAAAATAGCCACTGAGGGATTTGGTTATGAAAACATTACACCGAGAAATGTTTAGAGAGGCCAGCAATGAACTCATGATGGGGAGTATCTCACACTTGCAGACTGTTCTTAGCACGGCCCCTCCCCAGTCATCTGGTTTTACTGCCCCAAGTGGATGGCCTCCTAATCAGGCAGCTCTTCATGCTCCAATTCTGTCACCTGCTGAAAACCTGAAGTTTTGAGGATGACAGAGCAGCAGTTCCTTCCACAGGGACACTTGTGTGGGGCATCAAGAGTGGCTTTAAATGGTGGAGGTAATTACTTAATTCAAGCTCTAGCAACCGGCCAAGTAAACATGTAGCAGCCAGGAAGCTATTAGCATGATTTTAAGGCAATTATTCCATTAGTGTTTAATAGTCTCCAATTAGTCTTTTCTGACTGTCAAAGTTTGAATGTCTTTTTTTTTTTTCCTCCAAAACTTCTCACAGTTGAGTAATGCAGAAAAGTGCCGTAATCCATTTTTAGACCTGGGGTTATGTGTATGGTTCTACCAAATCTACATTACAGACTCATGGGAAACTGGGGGTGGGGGTGAGGGGGAGAGGGGTGTAGATTTGAAGAAATAGTTCTCAGATGTATTGGGGATGAGAATGGGAAGCTCTGCAGGGGGTCCATTTGGAATATAATACTAACAGGGATTGGGAAGGTGGTGGAAATTCCCATTGCATCCAATGCCATCTTATGTCTCAAAGAATACCAGAACATCAAAGTCAGAGACTTTGTCCCATGGTGCGAAAAGGAAAATTGCCCTGTTCTTAATGCGTGTTTCCTTGTCCCTTCAACCCGGTCAGTACTTGTTGCTGCTGAATTATCCAGATACAAACGCCAAAGCATTTTGCTCCAAAATTCCTAGAAGTTCTTCCCTAAGGACCACTTTAGGGTCAGATCTCTGAACTGATATTAGGCCATTTGCCTTCACGGAGTTGCCATTTTTACATTTGTGAAATGGAGTCACAGTCCCAGCAATGCCTGCTTCGTGGGGTCTGGGGAAGGATCATGTGATCTGGTATACATACCAGGGCTCTGAAAAGTCAAGTATTACAGAAATGTAAGAGATTCAGACAGGGTGTCGTAGCTTCCCTCAGAACCAGCAATGTGAATTTAGGCTTTTAACCCCTTTGTCTCTAGAGAGTCACACATTGGAAGACAAGCGTTGCTCACCCCTCTGACCTTCCATGTGTGCAGAATGCCCAGGGAGAGGCCATGTGAAAGTAACTTTAAAACCAAAGAAAAGGGAAGAAACAAAAGAGGATGGGAACTCCTGTGGAAGTGAGAGTGGAATTTTGCCAATAAAGTTGTGTACTCTCTACCATTTCCGTCAAAAGAGCACTCCCTAGGCTCGCCCAGCTATCAGGCGCTGTAGAGTGGAGAGGCTGGGCTGTTCTCTACCTTGGAGACACCTGGGCTCTTGGGAAGCTACCTCTCAAAGGACACAAGGGCACAGACTCCCCCCTTCCCGGTGGCGTTAAGAGGGTGGCCTGTGCCTATCAGAGCAGCCAGACATCCGCTTGACTAAGGGCCACTGATTTGGGCTGCTGAGCAATTCCAGCACTGCTGGCTAGAACCTCTTGGGATTTTCAAAAGAACCATTCTTTTGCTTTAGTTTTTGTTTGTTTGTTTGAAATTATGTTTCCCCTCAGTGGCTGAGAGGGGGCGCTGGGTGGAGCAAATCAAGAAGAGGTAGAACAGAGGCTGAACCTAACCGGGCTCAACGAGGGGCAGGTGTGGACCACCTGTGCGTAATTTGTCCTCTGGTCCGACCCTAGAAGGATTAGGCATCCACTCCGGCAGCCCAAGTGGAACGTCAAATCGGTAAGGAAGTGTGGCCGTGCCCGGGCTGTCGCCTGGCCCACTGTCCTGGAGTGTCCTCCCCACTGCACACCTGAGCCAGGGGTTGCTGCGCGCACCAACCGGAGACCTGCCCAGACCTCTGGTCCCAGACGCGCGCCATGCTGAAGCCTCTGGCTCCCTCCCTTTCTCCTGGCTGCGGGGACACCCGGGCACCAGGACAGTCACCTCTCCTGTGAACCCCACCCCTCCGCCGCCGCCGCCGCTCAGGGCTCCCTCCGGAGCAGCAACGCAGGGTCCGCCAAGGCTCCTTTCCAGGACCCGGGAGCTGATTGTCGCTAACAGCGCTGGGATCACGGTTCACACGGTGGCCACCCGGCCAGGCCCTCGGGTCCTCCCAGACTACCACCCGGCGCCCTCCGCCCCTCGTCCCTGTCAGCTTTCGGGTCAAGGGCAGAGATTACGCTGCCGCTGGTCCCGCAACTTTCATCCCTCTCGGGGAAGCGCTTTGTCTCTTTAAAGGAGACGGGGGACCACGAATAGAAATGGCTCAGGTAGTTCTAACGGAGAAATCTACCAAATCCTCTGGATTCTGTGACAGGGATGGAGTCGGAGGTCCAGGCGCTGGACGGAGATCCTCAGGACACCAGCTCGCGCTCACGGCGCACGGTCCCCCACAGACCCAGATGCGCCCCCCGCCTCCAAGTCTGCGGAGAAAATCGAGGGAGGGGGCACCAGGGGCCAACCCACAGCCAAGCCTTTCCCCGCTCCAGCCCTCTGTCACAGCCTGCTTCAAAAGCCCAGCGGAAAAGCAGTCACCTTGATCCCCGCACCAGGGTCCCCAGAGGTTAGGAAAAGGCCAGGAGGCCGGAGGCTCCCGGGCAGCGCTAGCCTGGCCCCAGACGCACCCCTGGGACCAGTTTCCCTCCCGCGGGCACCGTGGCAACTTAGCACCTAGTGGCAGATCAGCAGGGCGGGGCAGGTGGCGGCGCCGCGCGCCTTGCGCCCTACCTGGGATGGCTAAATTGGTGAGGGGGATGCTGTGGATGCTCTCCGGGAGAGTTGCCATCCAGTCGGCGAATTTGAGCTCGTTTGTCCCCTGAGACGAGGCCATCGTGCAAGTGGCGTGCGCGCTGCGGGTCCCGCACTGCTCGGCAGGCTGCTGCCGCTAATCCAGTGTTTGCTCCAGCCCCGCTGGAGTTTACACTCCGCTCTGCGCCACACCCACAGGATGGCGCAGACACACGCGGGTTTCAATAATTATTCCAAACACCCCATGCTCCCCAGTGCCTCCGCCAGACTCTGCCCAGGCTGTGGCTCCTGACGTCCGCGCTCAGCTTTCTCCTCTCTCCCCTCCCTCGCAGACTCCCTCCTCCCGCCCTGTCCCTCCTCTGCGTCTCTGCCTTTTCTCGCCATGCTGTAGCTCTTCTTGGCTTTTTTTTTTTTTTTTTTAAATCGTGGTTCATGGTCTTGCTCGGCCCTTTGATGTGACTACCTGATCCTATTTATATAAAAAGCAGTCTCATGGTTGAGCCTAAAATCTTGGTAGACTTTGGGGATGCTATCTTCTCCCCAAGAGGTGACTTCACACACCGGCTTTCAGGACTTTGCATTCTTACCCAAAAGCTTTCCGTTCTGTAAGCTACAACAGGTGATATTTTTCCCAGCCTGATGGAGCCCGCAGGTCTGCTTATAACAAAATGGTGGTCTGCAATCACCACTGTGGCTAATTTTTGGAATAGTTGACGAGAGTGTGCTGTTGGCAAAGGGCAGTAAGTTCTAGGTGGTTCCTCCTTAATGCCTGGCATCCTGTTTCCAACATTTCAAGATAAAGAAGCCCTTCGACCGCTTCATTGCTCTGATCATGAGACCTCTTTGTGATTTCTATGGAGAAAGCTACCTGTGTCCTCCCCCGGGTCATTGTCAAGCCACTCAGGATAAGCCCAAAGGCTGATGCTAGAAGAAAATGACCACATTTCCCAGGGACATGCTGTAATTATTGACAGGAGCATTTGGTGAAATTTATTTGGCACCATTCAAAATGATCTGTGTGACTGTCTAGATTTTCATTCCCTGGCAGACTAGAGAGATGTGCCTCTCAAGAGAAATCACTCATTGTGCCTCCAAAGAGCTGCCTTGGTCCACCTGCTCTCAGACAAGACAAGGAGAGAAATCAAGTCTTACAAATGTGATGGGGACATGAAAACCAAGGTAAGAAAGAGAGCTGCTTTAAAGCATGGGGATGACTATTTCACTTCAGTAGACCATTAACATGAACAAGAACAACTAAAGCTTGCTTATAATACACGGATGTAGAACCCAAAGAGTATTTCCCAACAGGAGGACTTGGAAAACATGGAGAAAGGAGAGCTAATGCATTATGCTTGTGATCAAATTTTCCATTGTCCCATGGAATCAATGCATAGCTTCAAGAGGTCATGGTAGCCCTAGCTGGTTTTGCTCAGTGGATAGAGCATCAGCCTGTGGACTGAAAGGTCCCAGGTTCAGTTCCAGTCAAGGGCACATGCCCAGGTTGTGGGCTTGATCCCCAGTAGGAGACGTGCAGGAGGCAGCCGATCAATGATTCTTTCTCATTGTCAATGTTTCTATCTCTCTTTCCCTCTCCCTTCCTCTCTGAAATCAATAAAGAATTTTTTTTTTTTAAAGAGGTCATGGTAGGGTTATCTTTAAGAATGAAAAGGAGATGTACTGGGATTTTTTTCTAAGGTCAATCTTAATATTCTTGCTAGCAGCCACATACCCTTTTGATGAGAGTGAGAATTTAGCTCACTGTGGGATTCTTGGTCAAGAAA
Source organism: Corynorhinus townsendii (assembly GCA_026230045.1). Classification (NCBI taxonomy): domain Eukaryota; kingdom Metazoa; phylum Chordata; class Mammalia; order Chiroptera; family Vespertilionidae; genus Corynorhinus; species Corynorhinus townsendii. Next base: position 1,170,339 of record JAPDVU010000018.1, on the reverse strand, counting down.
GCTACAAACACCACCCTTCTGGCTAATGCTGGTGCTCTGTGGGCATCGCAGAGGGCAATGAGGAGAGCTCAGACCTGGAACCCAATGCTGTGGCTCTGAGGAGTTTGGGCAGGTCCTTGAGTTTCTGTCAGCCCTAGTTGTCTCCATTAGAAAATGATGATAGTAACTCAGATTCACAGGGATGCTTCCCGGAAAGAATGCAAGAGCTTGTTATGAGCAAATCATCACACACAATATGAGACTTACGTTTACTGAGACAATGACATATGCATATTCTTCCTCTTGTTGCCTTTTCTATCCTTATAAAATATTTGTTTTCAAGAGGATGAAATCATTATTGAACCTTGGAAATATTTTTATCAAGAGACATTTTAATGTCATACCTTGTTTGAGTGAACTTAGGAATTTCTAAAAGGTTACAAAGCATTTTCTTAAAAAATGAAACCACCTTAACTGATGGGGAAAGTTGCCTCTATGAAGAATTGTACACTGTAACTTTTGGTAAAGAAAACAAGTAATCCCTCCCCTGTTTTATCTTCTTTAAGTGTTAGAAATTTTAATGTATTGGATTTTGCATAAAACCTTACATTTCTCTGCATGCAACTCACTAGAAAAGAGAGGGCTGGAAATCGATAGTTCTGAATTTCTTTCTTGGCTTATAATCAATTTTTAAGTATATTTTTATTGATTTAGAGAGGAAGGGACAGGGAGAGGGAGATAGAAACATCAATGATGAGAGAGAATCATTGATTGGCTGCCTCCTGCACACCCCACACTGGGTATTGAGCCTGCAACCCAGGTATGTGCCTTGACCAGGAATCGAACCATGACCTCCTGGTTCATAGGTCAATACTCAACCACTAAGTGACACTGGCCAGGCTTATAATCAACTTTTAAGATAATTTTATGACCTAAATACCCAGTCTTTCTATTATCAACTCTGCCACTACTTATTAAGTGATATTAGGAAAAGCATGTAATTTCTCTTGGCTTTAGTTTACCCTGTATTAATCAGGGTTTTTCAGAGAAACAGAATCAGTTTTATGAGAGAGCAATCCTATATAATAAAAGCCTAATATGTAAATCGACCGAAAGGCAGACAGGTGGAACAACCAGTCCCTATACTGCACACTGACCACCAGGGGGCAGATGCTCAATGCAGGAGCTGCCCCCAACCCATAGGCCCCAGGCCAGCCAGGGTGAGTGCCAGCATGGGCTCCCTCATCCCCTGATCGCCCGCTAGTCGCCTCCCACAGAGGGAGGTGACCAGCGGCGAGGCAATGGGGGGGCAGTTTGGGGCCGGCCAGTGAGCAGACTGGTGTTGCCCCCTGATAACCCCAGTCACCCTCTGATAGCCCCGCTGGTTGCTCCTCAGATGAGCCCTGATCACCAACCAGGTCTAGGGACCCTACCCATGCATGAATTTCATGCACTGGGCCTCTGGTGTGTGTGTGTGTGCGTGTGTGTGTGTGTGTGTGTGTGTGTGTGTCTCCTATCTAATAAAAGAATAATATACAAATTAACCATCACTCCACTACACCCACAAGCCACGCCCACTAGCCAATCAGGAGCGAGTATGGAAATTAACCCAACCAAGATGGCTGCGGCCACAGAGCGAGCAGGAGGCTTGGGTTTCCCCAGCAATGGAGGAAGCCAAGCTTTCCACACACCCTGTCTGGCCCAGGCCTCCACTCAAGGCTACAAAGTTTCAATTATAGAAGATAAATAAATCCCAGATACCAGGGCCTCCACTTGGGTTGCGGGGGGGGGGGGGGGGGGGGAGGGTGGGCAATGGCTGGCCTGCAAACCACCACAGGCCCCTTGCCCAGACCACCCCACACTCCAAGGGAACCCCCACCCTGATCTGGGACACCCTTCAGGGCAAACCAGCTGGCACCTACCCATGCACCAGGCCTCTATTCTATCTAATAAAAGAGTAATATGCAAATTGACCATCACTTCAACACACAAGATGGCTGCCCCCATGTGAACACAAGATGGCCACCACAAGATGGCCAGCAGGGGAGGGCAGTTGGGAGGGACCAAGCCTGCAAGGGAGGGCAGTTGTGGGCGATCAGGCCAGCAGGGGAGGGCAATTGGGAGGGACCAGTCCTGCAAGGGAGGGCAGCTGGGGACAATCAAGCCTACAGGGCAGGGCAGTTAGGGTTGACCAGGCTGGCAGAGGAGGGAAGTTGGAGGCGACCAGGACTACAGGGAAGGGCAGTTGAGGGGGGCCCAGGCCTGCAGGGGAGGGCAGTTAGGGACAAACAGGCTGGCAGGGGAGCAGTTAGGCATCAATCAGGCTGGCAGGGGAGTGGTTAGGGGGTGATCAGGCTGGCAGGCAGAAGCAGTTAGGGACAATCAGGAAGGCAGGCAGGTGAGCAGTTGGGAGCCAGCAGTCCTGGATTGTGAGAGGGATCCCAGACTGGAGAGGGTGCAGGCTGGGCTGAGGGACACACACCCCCATGCACAAATTTCATGCACCGGGCCTCTAGTAAAATATATATGTCCATCAACATCACACTATGCAGTTTATAAACATTGCTACTTATTTGAAATATTTTATTACTTTATATCTTCTCCCACTCAAAAAAAATGGTTCTTTCATATGTATTATCTTTCATTAGTTCATAATATTTCTTAATTGTTGGAGCTAGTATATATATATATTTCAAATTAAATTGATGCTGAGTTGTACTCTGAAAAACAAGGTTCCTTACAGGTCAGCTGAATAATATTTTACAGAAGGAACTTTGTTTAAAACAATTCAGCCAAATCACTGAAAAAATATAATGTTCAGAATATACTTTCACAAACTTAAAATATATAAAGAGGGACAGTAAAGAACCTTTGTAAAATTAAAAATTAATAATCAATGCATTTTACCATTCTCTACAACCTCTACCTAGATATCTCATTCAAAGAAATGTACTATATTTAACTATAAAAAATGGGTTTTGTACTTAAATTCAAGATTTAAGCCCTAACTGGTTTGGCTCAGTGGATAGAGTGTCAGCCTGCATACTGACGGGTCCTGGGTAGGTCAGGTCAAGGGCACATGCCAGGGTTGCGGGTTTGATCCCCAGTGGGGGACATGTAGGAGGCAGTCCATCAATGATTCTCTCTCATCATTTATGTTGCTATCTTTCTCTTCCCCTCCCTTCCTCTCTGAAATCAATAAAGAGACATTAAAGATTTTTAAAAGTGATAATCCCCACTTCCCACCACCATATTAACCCTTTAGGGTTTGGGTCCTTCTCCTCTTCTCTTCCCCTGCATATACTCCTTATATGCCAGCCCCAAATAAGCTAACTAACACGCACTGAATACAATCTAGTGGTTGCAATCACAAGTTATGGGATATGAAGACTTGGATTCAAATCCAGGTTTTCCCAATTAATTTCTGTGTGTGTTTTTGTTCTTCACTGGAGTGTGAAGAATAATTATTTCTTCATGGGCATGGGAAAATGGAAGGCACTATGAAGCTTAAATGAATTGAAGAATTTAAAGTTTACTGAACAGAATGGAAGCACAATAAGCTATGATTCATCATTATGCTTCTTGCTCCCACCAAGCCTTTTCTTATGCCATTAACTCCACATGGAGTGCGGTTTGATGCTTTCATATATCAAAATTCTTCCTATTCTAACTCATCTTTGCAATTTTCCTTACTATCCAAAAGTACACCCATTGCAATTTTTTTTTATAGCTATCTTGTAGTATGTTTCTAATTTCCTAGCTGATCTTAAAGCATTATGTGGACAGAAATAGTGTTAGATACGCCCTAATGCCTCTTGCAGTATTTAAGACACGCAAGGGCTCATTATAATAATTTATTTACTTAGTTCATAAATATCTATTGAGTGTCTATTATGTGCTCTATTCCAGTGAAAGAAGATGGAGCAGCAAGTCCCTGAACTCACTGGGCTTGTATTTCAGGCAGAGAGCAACACCTGATAGCTTAATGGTTGAATAAGCCAATGATCTGGCTATATCTCTCACTTCAGTGTCAAAACCCCCCTTTAACATGCCTATTTTTTAGCTTTTCAAAAAGTAGCAAGAGACTTATAATTCAGTTTTGAAAATATATTTTAAAAGAAAAATTGGTTCGGAATTGTTTTGCCTCTCTTAATATTTCCATAATCTCCCCCTCCCTCGGGCTATGTCGATAAGTCAGTGGTGACACTTGGACATAACATGTCGTGCTTTTCTAGATTCCTAGAAAAAGTTTGATTTCTGCAAGCATGGGGGTTGGGGAGGACAGAAGGGAAGGAAAGAAGGTGACTGTTTTAGGGTCATACGCAGATTCAGAAAAATCCTGAAACTATTACACTCATCATTGCTTAAAATAAAATTATGAGCATAATTACACCAATGTTGCCAAAACCGGTTTGGCTCAGTGGATAGAGCATCGGCCTGCGGACTGAAGGGTCCCAGGTTCGATTCCGGTCAAGGACATGTGCCTTGGTTGCGGGCACATCCCCAGTGGGGGGGTGTGCAGGAGGCAGCTGATGGATGTTTCTCTCTCATCGATGTTTCTAACTCTCTATCCCTCTCCCTTCCTCTCTGCAAAAAATCAATAAAATATATTTTTTAAAAAATAATTACACCAATGTTTTTAGTAGCATTGTTCACAATTCAAAAAGTGAAAACAACCCAAATACCCATCGACAGCTGAGTGAATACACAAAACGAGGCATAACCCTACAATGGAATATCATTCAGCTTTAAAAAGGAAGGCAATTCTGATACCTGTACATCATGGATGAACTTGGAAGACAAAGTGCTAAGTAAAATCAGACACAAAGGAAAATATCATGTGATTCCACTCATATGAGGCGCCTTAAAGGGTCACATTCATAGGGATAGTAGAATAGTGGCGATCGGACTGGGAGTGGAGAATGAGGACTTTACTTAACGGGTACAGAGGTTCAGTTTAAGGTCATGAAAATGTTCTGGAGGAGGACTGATAGTGAAGATGGCACAACAAGGTAAACATACTTAATGCCACTGAACTATACTTAAAAAGTTAAAATGGTAATTTTATGTTGTGTATATTTTATTACAGTATAAACAACAAAATAACCAGTGGCTCTGTTAGACAGAAGTACCCTACTCATTTTATCAATTATAAAGTCCCCATCATAACCATTAAGCAATTCTATATCCTCCAGCCAGTGACTACCAGAAACACACCTGAAATTACATAAATTGGTTTCTTTCTTTTTGCAGTGAGAGAGAATGTACATCATGAAAACCCATCTCAGTCGGGGGTGTAAGAACATATGGTATTTGCTCTTACTGGTATGTTAGGTAAGCCGGGAAGAGGTTAGGAAGGGGATCTTTGCTCTGATTTGAACACTGTGAGGAAGTGGTGAGGAGGGTAATTCAATGAGTATCTCCATAAATCTTATGTGGATGCAGGAGAGACTAGATCAAGGCTAGAGCTGTGATAAGTAAAGAAGCAGCAGTTACTCATGAGAGCGGGGAATGTCAGATCACCTGGGGGCATGGGCAGTGTTAATGTTTTGTCTCTTTTCAGGCCTGATTACAGAGGGCTTATGTCCTTTTTTATGATTCATAAAGGTCATGGAATGGTCTTGTCTAATGTTCCATGAACATACTGGTGTTCAGCAGGTGAACACCAAGGCCTGGCTGATAGTTCCACAGGAACTCCTCGATGTCAGGGACTAGTTTCCTCTTCTCACCGGCAAATAAAAGGACAAGCCCAACGTGATTACCTGGTTTTCCAAAAGTCCTTGTCTAGTAGACGTCTGTCAATGACAGATGTCATTGTTAACTTTGATATGGATTCCCCACGAGTAAGATTTTAAGCTTTATGGCACAGGCTAATTGATGCAATAAAGCCAAATTTATATATAACAAGCTCATGTGTGTTCCTGCACAGGTATACCCTGGGACACCTGCTGTATTCTCCTGCCCTTCCAGATGGTACCTCTGGTACACGGTACACAGAAGCAAAGATGATCCCTGCTGCAGGGATCACTCAATTTGCATTTCTTTCCAGTCTCTTCTTGCAAACCACAAAGGCAATTGTCTCTATCTAGGGCTGTCTGACAGACACAGGTAATGAATGCTGTGGGACACCACTAACACCTTAAAGAAAGGGATTCTGAGAAGAAAAGTCAGATAATGAGTTCTCAGTCTAACCCTAGCCCTGGAACTGCAGATCAACTGTGGGAGAGTCAGAAATCTGGGCACTATGAAAGGAGGCCCATGTTTAGCTGTTGAGGGACCACTAAGCAATGCACAACACTGAATTAGCAAAAATGGCACTTACTTGTTTTCCTAGCTACCAGTCCAGCGGCATTTAAGACTATACGTTTCTAATAAAAGTTTACTCTGAAGATTGGACAGCCATCTTCATTCAGTGCTAAATCTTTCTTTACAACTTTATGTAGCCCCTACTCCTTAATCCTGAATTTTTCCTTTTGTTTTTATCATATAGACAAACAATGAAAAGACTGAAAATACTCTTAGCTGCTTCAGCTCAATGGCTCAAATGTAACCATTCATTATAAGAAATGTCACCAAATCCCCTTTATTTGAAAATGCTTATTTCACACCATATATAGTGCCTTGACTTTTTAAAATCAATATTGTAATATTGGCCTACACCACTATTGTCAAAAAGATTATAAATATGAGGGTAGTTGAATGAGTTATTTAACCCTCTTCATCCTTGGGACTTAAGCCATTAAATAAGCAAAATGCATAGTATTCCAAAGGTTATTATGGACAAGATACCTTTTTAAAATTATTAACAGTGCCTGACAAATAGGGGTTGCTAAGTAACTTCCTCCCCTACTCCTCATCCCTTACCTCATGCTATCAGGGTTTCCATAGACCTCAGGCAGCAGGGGAACAGGCTTGGGTCTGAGCAGAGGCACAGCTCCATCCTGCTAAGTCCCACACAGGCTCATAGCCACCTGACTCTGTCCTCTTCCTCAGTTAGCCTGTGGCACCAGCAATACCACCACCTTCATTTCTCTCTGAAGAGTGATCCTCAGAACCCATGGGATCGAGAGTAATTCATCAACCACTCAGCCTGGCTCACCACTGTTCCATCACAACCATGCACTAAACAAGAAGAAAAATAAAATAAAATAATGATGAGGGTAGGATTGGGGGGAAACAAAGTAGAATGCATTTATTTTCATTCCATGAATAAAGTTATCTGTGAATCATTTATGTTTTCAAAAACATAAGAATAAAGAAAGATATAATAAAATGTCCAGACTCTGCATTTATCATAGTAAATGCATAAACTTAGGGCAGAGGTGGGGGACGCCCAGCCCAGCAGCCATGTAAGTCCCTAGAAATCATTGGGTCTGACCCTGCCATGGCATTAGGGATGAGCTCATTAAATGTTTGGCCAAATAGAGCAGGCTGATTTTTAAGTTGGTAATTTTGTATGGCCTCGGATGATGTTATTAATATCCAAATGGCCCTTGGCAGAAAAAAAAGGTTCCCAAGCCCTGACTTAGGGGATGTTGCCTGTAAGCTATGAACTATAGGTGCTCAGAGTAGCTACCCACAACTCTAAGTGACCATGAACAGATTCACTGTGGGATGAGGAAAGCGTGAAACTTCCTTTCTAAAACAGAAAAATTAGTAAGCATGCAACTTCTCCATTTTAATGAGGTTGGTAGAAAACCCAGTGTGACCAGGGCGCTGAAAAAGGACACACTTCTCAAAGTGAATAATGCTGCTGCTTTGCAGCCACGCGGGTCAGAAGACAGATCTTGATTTCATATGGAAATTCAAAAATGCAGTACTTAAAGTTATGGTTAAGTGACATGGTCATCTGTGGACCTTTGAGCAACAGAAGAATGTCCCAGTACTCACTGGCTAATAAACAGGGAAGTAATTTTCTATTTAAAATAATTTATAGTAAGATAATTATAATCCATCATTATCATATGCCTTGTGTAATTAGAAAACTTGAATTCTTCATCCATGACAATTGTTGGTATAATTTTCCACAAACATATTAGCCATTATACCTCATTATTAACTTTGATTAGCAAGATTAAGAGAGAATACATCTATTATGATTATTCATGCAGCTCTTCTTTCACAAACCTTGAAAGAACTGGGATGTGGCTACCGGCTTGTACCTAAGGGACGGAGGGCTTGGAACACTCAGTGTTTGGAAAGAATGGGTTTGAACCGACTGCAGCTCACCACAGTGGTGCTCTGCAGCTCACCACAGTGGTGCTAAGGGAATTGGGAGGCGATCACATAATTAAAAATAATTTTAAAATGAACTATACAAAACAGCTATTGGAAACAATTATAAGGCTATGTCAAATAAGCATATTCCCACATATAATGTGTTTAAAAAGATGTGATTTGATTTCAGGGATTCTGCTGAAGTTAATAGTTATAGGAGTAATTAACATATATTACAAATGACTTGGAAATGATGTGAACAGATTTTGTGTGAAACAAATATTGGCAGGTCAGCTCATTAGTAATATGACACGATGGCTTCAGACCAACAAAAGAGAATTTTAAGTATCTGTCATTGATAAGTATCAACCACTTTAACATTAGCCTATACAAAAGCCTGTGTAATCTACACTGCAGAAAATACACACAGGAGAGGAAATGCCAAAACCACCATGGAATGAATGAAAGTAGGAGAAGCCAAGAAGAGAAACAAAAACAAGTAAGATGGAAAACACAGTAAAGGGTGAAATAGAGTAACTATGAAATAAGTCATGAGCTTTTGTGACCATATTTACAACAAAAAGAGAAATTGAAATATGGAAATTTTTCACTTTTTATAATTACTGTAGAAAATTTGACTAATTTGGATCAAGATACCAAGTTTGGCACCTCTAGACTCCTGTTTATTTGACATCACTAATTAGCTTGTTCCTCTTCACTTTCTATGTAGCTGGGCCTAAAGCTACCCTTTAACAAAACACCCAGGTGAAAATGGGGTGATTAATTGTTCAGGTGTTTTGCCTGTCTCAGTAAGCTTGATATTTTTGTTTTTGTTTTTGTTTTTTGCATTTAGATATTTTGGCAATCGATATAATTTCAAATGAAATTAGACCCAAGCCATACATTTTTCTTTGATCTTCAGGGATATATGTTATGCCGAAGGAAGGTGAAAAATAACAATTTTTTAAACTTTAAATATTTTTTTAAATACTGTCAGAAAATATACCTTCTTCTGACATACAAATTAAAAGAGATATTAATCAGCCATATTTCACTCTGTGATTCAGACTTCCTACCATACATTATCTGAAAAGCACTGCCAAGAACGAAGGAAGGCCCACTAATAATATTAGGTGCCATTACTAAGTCCTTAGAACAGCAGTTCTCAACCTGTGGGTAGCCTAAGACCATCGGAAAACACAGATATTTACATTACGATTCATAACAGTAGCAAAATTAGTTATGAAGTAGCAACGAAAATAATTTTATGGTTGGGGGTCACCACAACATGAGGAACTGTATTAAAGGGTTGCGGCATTAGAAAGATTGAGAACCACTGCCTTAGAACATACTGTAAGCGTTGGGATAAGCAACCCTTTAGGTCTATGATGCTATCACCTCACACTGGAATTAAGATGCATTAACACATCGGTGGCAAGGTCCTCTCTCCAGGCTTGAACTTTCAGTTGAGTCATTGGGAAAGAAAAAGGTCCTGATGATAGAAATGATGATAGATACATATCTGCTGGAGGCTAAGATCAGCAGGTCATAATAAATGCAAGAAGTTCAACAGAAGGCTGATGGGCTTCTATATTCAGCAGAGCTGAAAATCTGCATATTATTACCTGCTGCTGGCTGAATGGCCAAAAGCAATTCCCTAACCCAGTAGTCAGCAAACTGCGGCTCACGAGCCACATGCGGCTCTTAGGCCCCTTGAGTGTGGCTCTTCCACAAAATACCACGTGCAGGTGCACACGTACAGTGCAATTGAAACTTCGTGGCCCATGTGCAGAAGTTGGTTTTCGGCTCTCAAAAGAAATTTCAATCGTTGTACTGTTGATATTTGGCTCTGTTGACTAATGAGTTTGCCGACCACTGCCCTAACCTAATAATCCTTTTGCTGTTTACCAAACCTTACCTTTGATATGTATGTTTGCTTTGCTAAAGGGAAAAACGTGTAAATAAAAAGCTGTGGATCTGGAGATTGGGCGAGCCCACTTCACTAGAGGGTGAGGCCTCTGCCTGGCTTTCCCCCATGCCTTCCAAATTTATATTTCTTATCTAGTGTATCCATTTATGCGTCAGCCCCTTCTCCAGATTTCTGAACCCTTGCTGCAAAAAGACTGTGGCATATATCCACCTGAACTTATTTGCCATTTGACTCACTGTAGCCATATTCCACATTTCTCTTGCTGATTTACTAAGTATAGTCAAACTTTCTCTCTATATCCCTTTCTTATGCTTTTTCAATAATATAACTTTTCCCATGCCCTCTTTCCTATGATATTAAAGGGAAGGGTATATAGGAGTCTGAACATAACACCAACATTGTCTGTTATCCCTTTGCTTATAGCTTTGATCATAAATCTGATTTATAAACAAAATTAATTTGTAGTGGCTTTTGCTCTTCTTTCATGTGATTCCTCCTATGATATTCCTTTCAATCTAAATATCTTTAAGTTTGATGTTTTTCCTCTAGAATTTAAATTCCAAGGACAGTCCTTGTCCTTACCTCTATATTTCCAAATCAAAATTAATATTTTCCCATAGAAGTTCTCCTTTCCTCTCTAACTAGCATACATTATGAATCTCTTCTATTGTACAATAATTCAGACTGTTCAGGTCATTTCTATGATGGGTCAACATATTAAACAATGGCATAACTAATCTCATTATGAGAGCTCACTAAGTTCTCAGTAAACATGCCTTTCTAAGGAAAAGGAAGAGCTCTGTGGTAATCCTGAGGCTCTGTGCTTTGAGGAGCAGGGTGCCCAGAAGGATGGGCAATAATTCAGAGGAGTAGCCATCAAAAAAGGATCTACACACTTGAACCTCTGTTACATTCCCTGTGTTCCCTACTGTGAGCACTAGACCTTGTACTGGAATGCAAGAATATCTAGTTTCTACTCTAAACACACACACACACCACTTCAGTTTTGCCTTTTGTGGATTATTTTCACCTATAAACTCCATTATTTACATAATCCAATTTCAGACATACATATAAATTACTAGAGGTCCAGTGCATGAAAATTCATGCACTGGAGAGGGGTTCCCTCAGCCCAGCCTGCCCCCTCTCACAGTCCAGGAGCCCTTACGGGCAGGAGATGATCTGGCGATCAGGGGAAGACAACGCCCCCACCACACCTCTGCTGCTGCCACTGCCAGCAGCGCAAACCTCAGCCAGCCCTGATTACCTGAGCCTCAGGTGGCCCTGGGCAGCTGGAAGCTGCCATCCAAGGCTTGTCTGTGCCTTGGGCATTGGCTGGCAGCTGCCATCTGAGGCTGCCTGCACCTCGGGCCCGCCCTGGGTGGCTGGGGGGCTGAGGGGACTGGTGTGCGGAGACTGGTGTGAGGGGACTCTGGAGGCAGGTGTGCGGAGCGGCCAGGCCCACCTGGGGGCGGGCCTGGCCATGCTGTGCACCTGACACCCCAGCAGGGCTGAGGGAACTGGGCACCGCCATCTTGTGGCTGTGGGTGCCACCATCTTTGAGGGCATGACAGTCAATTAGCATACTCCCTCATTATTGGCTGTGGGCACCACCATCTTTGTGAGGGTGTGATGGTCAATTAGCATATTCCCTCTTTATTAGATAGGATAAGCTTTAGTGTGATTTGCTCTGTGTCCGCAACTTCTTCCACTCAAACCTCAAGGTGTTATCTTTTTAATGAGAATATACTTTATTGCTTTGACTTCTGGTAGATTTGTATCACATCAACTCCTCTGAGTGTCTCAATAACTTTAAAGAGCCATATAGGCCATTAAGTTGAGAAGGTGGGAGACTGGGAGACGGGGGGAGGAGGAGAAAGAGGATCTGGACATTTAACAATAATTACATTAAGTCCATTAAGAAGAGTGCACAGCTTGACAAACATCATTCCTATCTGATGAACAACCTCTTCAAAGTCTGGCCGTGCAGCTTTAGAAGGGGCTCTGGGTTTGTAATTAATGTCAGAGTATAAAGAGCAGATTTAAATGTGATCAAGATCACATTTCCATGATTGAAACATTATTATATTATGCCAAGTGCATTTATCTCTGGCAAGAGTGTAATCTAAAGAATGTTCAACCATATATTAATGAGGTCATAAATCGAATGTGGTTTCACTACAGCACACAGCTAGAAATTCAAATGGATAGTTTCTTTTGGCAGCTTATTTGAAGACTGTAAATTTATAAATCTCTGAATATTCATCTCTCTTGCACACATGTGCACACTTATGTGTGTGTAAAATTTTATTAAGATCTTCACTGTGTTGGACTATTAAATGACTGGCATTAAAAAATACATATGTATTGAATTAAACTTGGCCAAACTAATAGTTTTAACTTTAAGATAGATTAAGACTTTCTAATAATCCTGTATTATATTCCTTTGAATAAATTTTCTGCTTCAAAAAAATCACAGCCAGTGTGAATGTCTTTTGGATTATGGTTGCTTCACATTAAGAAAAAATTTTGAAATGACTCTGTTGGGAAGGTAGACTTGTCTTTCTGCACCATCATGTTTACTGCAAAACAACCAGCATCAGACAGGCTGGAGATAATTTCTCTAACCTCATCACTAATTCCTATCTATTTCTTCTAAGAGTATTATCAATCACTTTTTAATCTTAATCTTACTTGTTGAGGGAACTAAAAACTGATCATAACTGACAAATCTAAAAATGATCACTATAGCAATTGTTTAAGAAGCTGCTGTCATCCCCAGGGTTGGAGAAACAAGGAAAATAATTTGAGGTTATCAGATCCCAGGTGCTTGGAGCAGGGGTTCTGCTTAGTTGAGACTCGGACCTCTGAAGAAATCCATTGCCCAACCTGTTGAGGGTACCTCTGAGGGCAATGAGACTGATGCCAGAAGTGTGGCCATTCTGGAACGTGGGAAAACCTGGCACCTGCTGTCCGTGAAGACCCTTGCTAGGGCAATGCCAGTAAGTGCATCAAGCTGCACAGAAAGGATTAACTCCCTGCTACGTCATCCGGCCTTCCAGTATCCTTTACTGCCCCCTATTGGCATCATCTAGCAGAAAACCAGCTACTAAAGCAGAAACGGTGTGCAGACTGCCTTATCTCAAATCAGAGATAAAGGAAAGTGGATTTATCACCAAGGAAAAACAGCTTAGGAACTGGCTTGTGTGTTATCCACATCCTAATCCCTGAAAGTTGTGTATATATTACCTTACGTGGAAAAAAAGAGGCTTTTCAGATGTAAATATGTTAGGGAATCTCAAGAGAGGGAGATCATCCTGAATTATCTGGATGGATCCGAGGGAATTACTAGAGTCTTTACAAGAGGGAGGCTGAAGGAGGGCAGGAGGGTCAGAGTCAGGAAGGGGGGATGGCGGGGGGGGGGGAAGAGGCGGGGGATGGGGACGGAAGAGAAGAGAGAGGGGGATTTAAAGTTACTGCTCCAGAGTGGACATAATGTTGGATTTTTGTTATACACTTTAATCTAATATTTTTTAATCAATCAGAGCTTTAACTCAAGACAATTGAGAAAATAATACTTCCCACTCTCCTCTCCAAAGACAGAGGCTCCGAGAAAATTATAAGGCACTCTCCATAAAGTGCTCAGTACATACTGGCAACTAACTAATACCTCTTTTTACGTTTCCATTACTTCTTCTAAGAAGTTGCAGTTTAATGGATTTTTTCCCCAGAGGAGTTCTGCCCACCAAACTCAATTCAACAATGCTGTCCCCTGCTGTGGAGAGAGCAGGGCATGCCCACAGTGCCCTGAGTTCTATAAGCTTGTGTGGGCTGATCCTTGAGCAAAAGCTGGAATAGTCAGTTCTTAAAGAGGAAGGAAATGTCATGTGACGGCCTGTAACTTTGAAAAGAAAACTGCCTGTGTAGAGAGTGGGAGAAATGCATGAGAAATTAAAAAAAAATTCATGGAATAAATATTGACTGGCTTGTCAGTGGTCTGTCTTTCAGAGACGGCATTTCCGTGGCATTGCCACACCGTCTCTCCTTCTTCATCCTTGTTCCCCTGCCAATGAGGTCTTAAATGCAGCTATGGCTGGACCTTGGCTCAGTTTTCTCCATCCGTTATGGGCCATGCGGAGTGTCAGAGAGAATGGGCTGTACTCTATTCACCTAGGTCTCCTTTAATATATTTTAAATTAGTTTTATAATTATCAATATAAATATTATATTCACACAGCAACAACAGGGGGCTCTCCCCTGTGGAGTTAATTAAATGCCTATAAATTAGCTCAGCTCAGTCTGCCAAGGCTGCATAATTTCATGATTTAAACGTGGGCTTTAATTGCAAATGGAATGAGTTTGCATTTCTTTGAGATTTACTTTTATTATAAACCTCCCTAGCTTCTTTTCCTTCTGATAGCCAATAGATAATAATTTTTCATTTCATCTTTTTTTTTTTTTTCACATCACTCTGTCTTGGAGCTAAAGGAAACATTTGAGCAATCTGTGGTTCCAAGAAGGAAAGAGCACACATCACATTAAATCTAATTTTCATAAAATTTACGGCATTTTGGATGGACAAGGAACTGTGCCTCCTTGGCACTTTAGAGTGCTTTATGAAATACTGGGCAATATGCTTTACTTTCCATTCTTGGTGTGTCTCTTCCGCTTCAGGAGCCAAGAACAGACCTCACAGCAGTGATCCTTAAAAGGGAATTTTGATTGACTAACTTTCCATCAAGACGAGTGTACCCAGCATGTTAGAAAATAATGATGCTTGCTACATGCACAGCTGGAGACTGCCATAGCAGCACATTTTTAATGTCAGAACAATCATCCCTCCTTCCTCCGGGTGGGGGTGCAGTCCAGAAACACTGCCCATTGATAAACTAGCCCTCCCTTACCTGACGGCCAAGACACAGCTAGAATGAGAGAATTGTGGAAGGAAGCATTTCTGCAAGTACAGCATAGTCCTGTGAAGTCTGTTCTCTAACAGATTTCTACTGTAAAAGCCAAGCAGTGTTCAGACAGGGGAGAAAAGGCTCACACTGGGCTCAGTCAGAAATTATTGACAAAGGAGAGGTTGTGTTGTTTTCCAAGAGAAAAACACTTTTTTCCCCCAAAGTAGCCAAGAAGTTGGAGTTCACTCCAGAAGGTCTCCTTCCCTGATGGAGGGTCTTTCTTAGGTCCGTCTACATATGCTGAGGTACTCCTTAGCCTTGTCTATGCAGTTCTCAAGGGTGTACCTGGAAGAGGGATGAATTGGGGAGTACGGTTTCAACTCCAGCTTCACCACTTTGGAAAATTATTGACCTCTCTGAGCCTTGATTTCCCAGTCTGTAAATTAAGGACAAATAATGCTAAAATATACACATATTTGGGCATATACATACATATCTTAACCTCTATGTTCCAGGATGTGATGGCCTGTCAACATTTTAGGTAATTATAGAAAGTCATATAAAATAGATGATATAGGATTTTGAGATGATATAGGAGTCGGAGAAGAAGTGAGAGGGCTCTGAACGCAAAGCCAGTGTGGTGGCCGCATTCTCTCCCGGGACGTGCAGGAGCCTTCCCAGGATGAGTGGGGCCAATCTATATCTTGATTTGGATGGTGGTTACACAACTGTGTTAACCAAAATTTGCAGAACTGAACACTAAAAAAGGAGAAATTTTGCTGACTATAAACCATGCCTTAATAGAACAATGGAGAAGGATAATGTGGAGAATGTAGGAAATAGTGATAGTTAATTATACCTGTTATTCATCATTTCAGATGCTCAATGAACTTAGAGAACTTAGTGTTTTAAAATATTTCCCTTCTTAGACTTAAATCCCATATTTTGTACTTTATAAAGTTATAGTCATTTCCCAGGTGTTGGAAATGAGTTACCATCTCATTCTCCAAACATAAAGTAAAATGTGGAGCTTTGTTTATCTTTCTTAACAAACTCCCCACTTCTATGTATTAATTTGAGGAACTATAACAAGATCTCCCTGTTCCTTGCATGACCTACCTCAGGGCATGGTGTGACGAAGACCTCCTGTATAAGTGTCAAAAATTGCCAAGTTTTGTGCCTGTATGAAATGGGAGAAAAGGACGCTTGCTGGTTCAAGCTCAGATTTGAGAGCTCAAAAGCAACAGGTTTTGGCAATGCCCTTGGTGGTCCCGGCTCTGTCTCCTGCTTCAACAGCGTTTGGGCGGAACAGACCCAGGGACGTCCCTTCTTCCAGCCTCAGGCCACTCTCCTGCGTCTCATCCTGTCTCCACCTTCAGAACCACCTCCGGGACCAGCCAACACACCAATTTTTTGGGTTTTTTATACCTTAACTTCCTTATTGTCGAACAACCATAAGCTCCCAAATTCATCAGAATTATTCCAACCACCGAGGTGGAGGCTGCGGTCAACCGCCTGGCCCCTGCCTCTGCGGCCCCCACACCTACCTCTCTCTGGGCTTCTACTTCCACCTGATGATGTGGCTCAAGGGGGTGGGGGCGCTGCTTCTGCGACTTGGAGGAGACGCTGGAAGGTTCTGAGCGGCTCTTGGAAGTGAAAGCAGCCTTGGCCGCCTTCTCTGCAGGCCGTGCTGAGCCTCCCGGGGTGAGCGGGCCAAACGCGGGCACCATGGGAGCCGCCCGGGGCCTCAGAGAGGAGCTGACCAGGCCCGCTCAGAGCTGCAGGCCCTGGTTCTCCCGCACAGGCCCTCCGTGCATTGTGACTTCCGCCAGAACCACTTCCAGGGTGAGCAGGTGACCCTCATCCCTCATCAAGAAAAGGGGCACCACCTGCCTCCCCCCACCACCACCACCACCACAGGCTTCGGCCCCGGGCTGAGCTGGGCGAGCATCTCTTCAAAAGGCACCCCTCAAGTGGACCAGGAGCCTGGAGCCTTCAGAGCCCAGAGGCCTTTGAAGGGCCCCTCTGCATCTCTGGGGTCTGGCTTTTACCCCCGCCTCTCCCCAAAACTACTGCCATTCTTCTAACCACCCTGAAGCCTTCTCCCATGCATTGGACAAAATTAAACAATAAAGCTTTTTGCAGGAAAAAAAAAAAAAAAAGCAACAGATTTCACCTCGCCAACCACAGAAAGGAGCGTGTAGTGACTAAAACATATGAGTTCTAGGAGGGAGAATCCAAGATGGCGGTGTAGGTAAACACCTAAACTGCTGCCTCCCACAACAATTTAAACTGCAACTAAAAGACAAAACGTCTATCACCCAGAACCACGGGAAAGCTGGCTGAGTGGAAGTTCTACAACTAGAAGGAAAGAGAAAAGAGCATTGAGACGTGCACGAGCGCTGAAAAGCTGAGGTACGGAGGCCCGTGATCCGGGCTGGCTGCAGGCGACTGGGTGCGTTGCTTTTTTCAATCTGAACGGAGACAAGCCCCGGATTACTCTGAAATCCAGTCTCTGGGGAGACGCAGGGGACCCAAACTCCTACGGGGAGAAGCTGGACTGTCTGCCAGTGAGGGTGGCTTGCTTGCAGAGCTGCGCGAAGGAATAATTGTTTACTGCACTGGGGCACGGGACCCGCGGATGCCGTTGGGGACCCAGAGCCAGCTAACTAGCAGTCATTGCTGTTTGCCACACCCTAACCTAGTGACACCCTGAGGCCCCGCCCTGCACAACCTACAAACCCACCCAAGCTCCAAGCAGCTGAGTTAGCATAAGAAAGCCCTGCCCTATCGCAGCTTAACCTAGCAAACTTGCAGCCTGGGTCAGACAGCTCCAAAACCTCCAAACCACAAGCAAAGAGGAGAAAACTGTAGCTCTCACTGTAGCTCCTGCTGAGTGGCCTCAGACAGTAGCTGACCTGCACCCCATTGGAGACCCAGAAGCCAGTGTACCTAGTGGTCAGTGTGAGACACCAGATTTCAACTCCTCACATCCATAAGTGACACATTCAAGAGGCAGACTCAGTGAGCACCAAAGCCCCACTGAAACAAGTCCTGCCCCATAAGCCTGTCTTCAGCGCAGCAGTTCTTCCATTATAGACACAGGGAGTGCTCACAGCTAATTGGCCTGGAGGTAAATTCCTCCCAGCGTACCAACTGCAATTCAGGCTTAACTACACCAAGACTTTGCACTCAGCCCACAAAGGGGTGTACCAAGAGCATCCACATCAGGTGATTGGGGAGGCTGAGCTACTGCCCCCTATAGGTCACCTACCACACAAAGCCACTCCATCAACACAAGGAAGCAGCCAAAATGCAGAAACAAAGAAACATGTCATGAATGAAAGAAACGGAGGAAAGCAAATTACTGGATGACATAGAGTTCAGAACCACATGTATAAGGTTACTCAAGAATCTTCTAAAAACTGCTGAGAAACTTGATGACACTTCTGAGGAGCTTAGTGAGACCTTCAAGGACCTTAATGAGAATGCCAAAAAAATGGAAAAGGACCAGTCAGAAATGAAGCATACACTATCTAAAATAAAGAATATACAGAAACTCAATTGTAGATCAACGTACCCCAAGAATCAAACCAAAGATCTGAAATATGTGGAAACAAAACACATCCAACCAGAAAAACAAAAAGAAAAAAGAATCCAAAAATATGAAGATAGTCTAAGGAGCCTCTGGGACAACTTCAAGCGAACCAACATCCGAATTTTTGGGGTGCCAGAAGAAGGGAGAGAGCAAAATATTGAAAACCTATTAGAAGAAATAATGACAGAAAACTTTCCCTACCTGGTGAAAGAAATAGACTTACAAGTTCAGGAAGCACACAGAACCCCATACAAGAGGAATCCAAAGAGGACCACACCAAGACACATCATAATTAAAATGCCAAGGGCAAAAGACAAAGAGAGAATATTAAAAGCAGCAAGAGAAAAACAGTTAATTACCTACAAGGGAGTACCCATACAACTGTCAGCTGATTTCTCAACAGAAACTATGCAGGCCAGAAGGGAATGGCAAGAAATATTCAAAGTGATGAACAGCAAGAACCTACAACCAAGATTACTCTACCCAGCAAAGCTATCATTCAGAGTTGAAGGTCAGATAAAGAGCTTCACAGACAAGAAAAAGCTAAAGGAGTTCATCGCCACCAAACCAGGATTACACGAAATGCTGAAGGGTATCCTTTAAGAAGAGGAAGAAGAAGAAAAAGGTAAAGATAAAAATTATGAACAACAAAATGACATCAAATACATACCTACCAACAAGTGAATCTAAAAATCAAGTGAATGAAAAATCTGAAGAACAGAATGGACTGGTGAATATAATAGAATCAGGGACATAGAAAGGGAGTGGACTGACGATTCTCAGGGGAAGCAGGTGTGAGGGGTGCGGGAAGAGATTGGACAAAAATCTTACTCCTATGGATGAAGACAGTGGCGGGGGGTAAGGGCATGGGGTGGGGTGGGGAATCAGGTGGAGGGGAGCTATGGGGAAAAATAAAAGAGGAACACCTGTAAAAATAAATAAATAAATAAATAAATAAATAAAAAGAAAAAGAAGGTAGAGTTAACATAAAAATAAATAAATAAATAAAACATATGAGTTCTAGTCCCAGCTCCATCCCTTACTTGATGACATTGAATGATCCTTCAATGGACACAGTACCTATTATATAAAAATTGAGATCAGCTGAGACTATGTTTATAGACACATGTTTAAATTGTCAAGTCTCATATAAATATCTATAATAATAAAAGCATATATGCTAATTAGACTGGACAGTTAGACGACCTTCTGGATGAAGCTGGGGCTGTGAGGACCGAGCCCTTTGCACGAATTTCATGCATGGGGCCTCTAGTAAGATAATATTACTAAGCAGGGATATGTGTTGGCAATTTTGACCATACAGCTGGGTGTCCTTTTACATACGCATATACCTGTGTAACCAGCACTGAATCAAGGCATAGGATATTACCAGCACATGAGGAATTTCTCTCATGCCTTCTCCCAATAATTACACTTCCCCTGAGATAAACACTATTCCGACTTCTGTTAAAAACACATCGGTTTTACCTGTCTTGAAACTCATTTAAATAAAATCCTAACTATGTACTCTTTCTTTGGCTCCTTAGAGAATAATTATTTTGATATCCATGCATGCCATTAATCAGTAGTTGATTCTTTTTTATTGCCTGCAGCATTCCATTGTATAAATGCACCATGCTTGTTTACCCATTCTACTATAGATAGACATTTTGTTCTTCCTTATTTTTAGCTATTATGAATAATAACTCTGTTAGCATTTGGTAGAGGTTTTGGTGAACATATGTATACATTTCTATTCCTTGAGTAACTAAGAATAAAGTTCCTAGATGATATGAATGCACATTGTATTTTATATTTTTGTAGTGGTTTTTAATTGTCTGTCTCCTCACTGGAACATGAATGCTGTAAGAGGAGAAACTGGAGGTGGTCACCAGTATATTCCAGTCAATAATTATTGAGTAAAAATAAAAATAAAAACTTTGATAGAATGTAATGAAAGGGTTGTGGTATATGCCACAAAAATTTTTTTTTAAATATATATATATCCCTAATATGCAAATAAACCAAAGGGCAGAACAACCAAACAACTGGTCGCTATGATGTGCATTGACCACAAGGGGGTGCACGTGGGCATCAGCTGTGGCGGGATGGTGGAGCAGGTGAGTGGGTTTGCCAGACCAAGGCGGGGCACCGGTTGCTGTCATGGGGCAAGCCTCTGGTGGTTACTGAAAATTCTTTGCTCCCATGTGCCAGCCCCACTTGCACCAGCTGCCAGCCCCAATCGCCTCTCAGGGCTTCTCGCCCTGCTCCTGAGGGGCAATCAGGGCTGGCAGCTGCCTCTCACACCCATTGCCGGTGCTTTCCCTGCTCACACCCGCAGCTGGCGCTGGAGCTGCTGCTCACACCCACTGCCATCAGAGAGGGGACCAGGGGCCACAGCAGGAGGAGCCAGGCGGGGGCCTGGAAGATGGACTGAGAACCGTCCCTGTGCTCAACACAGCCTCGCAGCCCACAGTTCCTTTCAAGGTGCATGAATTCATGCACTGGGCCCCTAGTATATATAAAAGAGGGGATAGTTGAGTAGAGAGACCTAAGCAATATGAGGAGCACTCCACATAATCCTCGGGAATGGATTCTCTGCAGCGGGCAAGTAATAATCTCACACTCCTTTTCTAAAATAAGTATTTCTGAAGAGAGACACTTTTTCTGCAATTTCAAAGAATCTAGTTATTTTCTTAACCACTTTGCAAGCCTAGGAAAAT
Organism: Corynorhinus townsendii; assembly: GCA_026230045.1. Taxonomy (NCBI): domain Eukaryota; kingdom Metazoa; phylum Chordata; class Mammalia; order Chiroptera; family Vespertilionidae; genus Corynorhinus; species Corynorhinus townsendii. The sequence continues at coordinate 1,148,991 of JAPDVU010000018.1, read as the reverse complement.
TGCACATTTTCTTTCCCATCATCTTCTAGAATAGCAAAGGTCAGATTCTGACCAGAGCCTCACAGCAGGAAGAGCCCCTTTAAGCATCTATGGTGCAATCTCAGAACCACACTGGTGTTACTGTCTGTAATGATGTAAGAATTCTTAATTAAAACATGCCTCATTTGTTGACAACCAAGCTCCCTGCTCAGATGCCCAACCAAAGCACAGATCCAATCAGGTTCCCGGGTCACTTACAATTTGATGTATTACTTTAGCCAGGCAGTTTTAAATCCAGTATCTAACAGCCAGTTTCACCCAGTTCTGGGGGAAATGGAACAAACCACTGTATAATTTTTATCTGCCATGGTATGAAATAAGAGAGATGAAGCTAATGGCAGGGTGTCAGAATTCCTGATATCAGACTTTCAAGAGGAATGTGATGAGAGAGGCAACGTTTGCAGGAGGGCCTACTGCCCTGCCATGTCACAGAGGTCTGGTCAATTCACACCTAAGGTGAAAGCTTTTTAAGGAAACTTGCCAAGTGACAAAATTAGTAAGGCAACAGTAATAAGGTTAGTTCTTGGAATATAACCTTTCTCTTCCTACATGATGCTGTGAAATCTGTGAGATTCCCTATTCCCCAAAGTTCTTCAAGTGTTTCCGTGATAGGCTCTAGAAAAAATGGGTGGGTTTGCCTAATTAATGAATAGCTGGAAAGCACTTTGAAGAAGCCTATCATCAAAGGAGCTATTTAAGTGAAAGGATCATTGGATTATACATTTATAGTCAAGTGAGATGAAAAGGGTAATCAGGGGAGGTGATATAGCAGTTAATCAGGAGGCTGGGAGTGATTCCCTTCCCACAATAATAGTCATTGTCAGCAAGTACATTCAGATCGTTGACTGGAAGAAGATTCTCTCCCTATATCAGTGAGCTGAGGCTCTCTCTCACCTGATATTCTTTTACAAGATATTAAAATACATCTCATCTGCAGGTAGTAATTGCATTGGGAGACATAACAAAAATGGGCACAATTTTAAGGACTGAGCTAAGTAATTTCCATGTGTATTTTATTTATGACCCTAATCAACACTTGGAGACAGGGGCTGTTGCGGGAAAATTTAGGATTAATAGTTAGTGACCAGCTATTGAGTCTTGAAATTAGAATTCAAATCCAGCTCTAACTCCATAGGCTATTCCCTCAACTATTGCACTATATTGCCCTGAGAGTCCTCATTTTCTTTTTTACTTCCTTACTTTTATCCTCCTAATATTTTCTATTTATATATATAGACCAGGGACAAAATATAGGGCATCTTCTTGGTGATGGACAACTGTTTGGTGTCAGTCTGAATGCTCTAATGCTTTGTACATTGTGCATTGTTTTCTAATATGTTTAGTTTCAGAATTCAATAATGCATGTAATATTGTATTACAAAAGTAACACATTTTCCTTTGGGGCAAAGTGTCACTGAGTCATTTTGAGGACTGTGAAAAAAAATTAAAAGCTGTTAAAACTAACAGTACGAGGAAAAAATAAAGACAAATATTTGACAAAATAGTTTCATAATTTCTAGGAATTATCTGAGGTACCTGTCCTTCTATGTCCAACCAATCCACCAGCATTTTTTCATCTAATATTCAGACACTTGCATAACTCCTTTCATCACGCAGTCTGGACACAAGGTCAACATTAGGTGGGAGATCAACTAGATAACTTTCTACATAGTTGCATCATAGCCTGTATAGTCTCCAAATTCTATTTTATCCCAAATTACTCTTCTACTATATTTAGATGGAAGCTAGGATTTCCACTTCCCGTTTTAAGTTCAGTTCTTATCTTCATGAGATTCCTTTGCAGGTTCAGCCATGATGCTTTAGGGCCAATTAATCTTTAGGCAGAAGTCAGATTGGGTAGAACAGTGTGGGACAGTGTCAGGACTGGGGAGCAGACAATAAACACAATAAATATGTAGAATCACATCAGTGTGATACATGCTATATTAGTTTGATAGAGTTGCCATAATGATGTACCATAAGCTGTGTGGCTTAAAACAAGAGGTTGTTTTTTTTTTCATAGTCTGGAGGCTAGAAGTCCAAAGTCAAGATGTTGGTTGGTCCATGCTCACTCTAGAACTCTGGCGAGAACTCTTCCTTGCATCTGGTGGTAGACATCAACACTTGGCTTGTAGCTACATCACTCCCATCTCTGCCTCTGTCATAACATAGCATTCTCTCTGTGTGTCTCTGTCTCTTCTCATAAAGACACAAGTCATGTGAATTAGAGCCCACTCCAATGACCTCATCCCCTCCTGGCCTGCCCAACACTCCTATCCCATCCCACCTGTGGGAAAGCTGAAGCGAAGAATGACTCCCAACACTAAGGTCAGAGCCAGGAGTAGCCGGAGAGTACATCTGGCACTTTGTAGTCAGTGCCCAAAATGCCACACTTGCCGAAGTCACCTTGCAAAAACTCACCAACTTCATGTCCAAATACACACAGATACTTATGGCAAAGGGGCCACTTGGGCGGTGGTTTTCCCTCCAGCTACTTGTTGAAGCTTCCTTCCCACCCAGTTCATACCCCTTCCAGCCAAAGGGTTCACCCCAAAGGTTGCGATCTCCTTCAAGTGTGGGCCCTGTTTCCCTCTACTGCGGCACAGTTGGCCTTGTTAATGAGGCCCTGGGGGGCAAGATCATGGTTGCCAATGCAGCGCTCGCCCTGGTTGCTGATTGCAACCCGGCATCAAAGCTTCAGAGCGCTTATTACCATATGTTCCATTTCCCTTTTTAGCACTCCTTGGGCTCTGTGTTCAGAGACAAGGTACTTCCTACTGTCGGGCTGCAGCAGTTTTTAGAAGATGACTCGAGCTATAACAACAACACTGAGTCGAAGACACCATCTGGAAGAGAACATTCTCACTTTCATGAGTAGCTGTGTTTCAGCACATGACTGCATATACCTATTAAAAGGTGCTATCAGTTAGCCTGGCCAGGTAGCGTGTTTCTCTATACTAAGCTTACCTCTCCCCCATCAGCCCCAATAATATTAAGGAAACCTGTCAGGGTTTTGGATGGAAAGAAATCTCAGACAGGCATAATGTTTCCTTGTAGCTGGAAAAACAAAATAGATTCTGCAAATTAACTTCTTGTTTGCTTTTCCTCATACGATTTTCCAGAGGGATGGCATAAAAAAAGAGAACTTCTCCTTCAAGTTCCATGCTCTGACTGTGAAAGAAAAGTTTGTAGAACTAAAATCCTGTAAGTGTTGTCTCTTAAAGCACCAATGATTTTATCTGTAGCTTATTTAAGGAAATGTTTTACGAGTGTGGTTTGTATTTATATTTAAGTACCCTGGCCACCCCCACATACCATATAATGTGATCAAATTTACTGGGGGAAAAAAGATTTATGTAGCAATATTTATACCACAGGCAGGAAAAGGCTACAGAAGCTTATAAATATTAACTTGTTATGTAGGAGTTCAATTAAACCATGTCATATATTTTTCTTATTCTAAAACTGTTAATAGATTTCTTTCCAGTTTGTGGTCATAATTCCCCAAGGAAAATTCCAAAGCTGCCCTGGTTTTCTTAGTAACAGAATCAAGTATCGATTGCAGTCCTGTATTTCCAATCATCTGTGCCCAAGAAACATGTTAAAGTGCGCTGCCAATTGCTGGACTTTACAGAAAGAGGTTAAGAGGGAGGGAAAAGAAAGGCATAAGAAGCAAAGTAAAATAAAGTCACAAGGAAAAGTAATACAGTTTCATTGTTCTTATCTATACTACACAATCTTAATTTCTGGCAGATTTGTAGTTTTGGATTAAATGATAATACGTTACTGGATTCTTCTGTAGCTACCCACGCTAGCCTGAAAGGTAATTCGAGAAAGTTTCCTGGTGGCCACCTACTTCCTTAGTGAGCAGAAGAGAATCATAGAGGCCCAAAGCATTGGCCATAAGTAAGAAAGACTGTGGAGTAGGAAACCGCTCAGCCAGGACTCTAAGAGTAGTATGTTAACTGTTCTAAAGGGTGTCTGGTCTTCCAGAACTCAGACTTACCCATCCTTAGCACACCCTTCTTTCTTCAGTGACTCTGGAACTTAAGGCATAGACAGGCAATTCTGTTTGGAGATCTATATTCACTTAAAATCAAACTCTTCTAGACACATAAATTCCAGAATCTAAAATTAAGGACACATACCAGCTCTATGCCCTCAGGGAATAATTTTTACTTTCTTTAAGTCTTACATCATCTTCTAAACAGAAGGGGTGAGGGGATTGGGCCTTGTTCAATGGGCACAGAGTTTCAGTTTAGGAGATGAAAAAGTTCTGAGGATGGATGGTGGGATGGTTGTACAGCAATGTTAATGTATTTAGTGCTACTTATGCTTAAAATGTTAAGTTTTCTGTGCTATATATTTTATCGCAAATAACAAAACAAAACAAAACACACAGGAATAATAGTAGTACCCCATGGGATTGTTTGAGACTTATATGAGATAATAAACAGTCTACATGTGGCTGACACATAGAAAGTGCTCAGCAAATGCTTATTATTATTGTTATGAGTCATATTAATGTTAATGAAAATTGACTCAGACCCCTACAGGAATCACAACCATTATCACTGCTCATCATTCCCAATCTCATTACCTCTCACTGTTCCACTTCATGGCCACCTTCATGTCTTGGCCCCTAGTTCCTCTCTTTACTCTATTCCTATCCCAAGTCTGTGCTCTCTCCAGCGCTTTATATCAGACACAGTTATCACAGAAGTCCAAGCTCTTTTTAGTAAAGCTCCATCTAAAAAACAATCTTTAAAAAAAACTATTTTAAATTTAACTACCAGTTGGAAAAAATACCTTCACAGTGACTAAAGCTTTGACAGTTGCGAAACTAGCCATAGATAAAACTCTGAAATAAAGTTTGATTTCTGGTTCTTCCTGCTTTTGCTTAGATGGAAATATTTCCAACAGCTAGTACTTCAGGGTTTAGAGTCATCTTCGGAAATGTTCATTCATTCACTTCATCTCCCTACAGGTGACACCCCAGGATAATCATTCCTGACCCTGCAGTTTGATGGTGTCCTGTTGCCTGTATACACTAACAGGATCCACTCTCCAAGTCTGTCCCCTTCCTCCAGATACCCCAAAACATAACTGGTTAGAGTTGGAAAGAGCCTTGAAAATCTTGCTGTCAATGCCCTTCATTTCACCGGTAATAGATGTCTCTGCTTGGAGCCCGCCATCTCCAGTCTTCTCAGAGACCCTGCATCATCCATAACCCCTCACTCCTCCCTCCTTAACTGCAATATTCCCTCACAAGTTGTCTTTCCAATTTGCATCTTATATGCTCAAATGTCTCCTACCCTAAAAAACAAAATCCCTTTCTCTATCTATAACTCCCTCCAACTCCTAGTCTATGCCTCTCCTCTCTCAGTCCAGTTTCTCAGAGGAGTTAGCTGCTCTCTCTTCTCAGGTCCTCAACTTCACAGCCCAAGGTGGTCTAATGTCTCTCATCATCACTCTTTCAAACTTGTTCTCTCAGGCCAACAACCCAAGTCTTCTAGTCTATGTGTTCACTTTCCAATCCCATCTCCCCTGACCTATTCATCGCATCTGACACTGTTCCAGTACTTCCCTCTTCAAGTACTCTCCCGCACTTCCCTGTTGCCACTCTCTCTTAGCTTTTCTGCAACTTCTCAGGTTACTCAATGTCAGTGGTTTTGGCTAGCTGCCCATCTCTGCCCACACAAATGTTAGAGTGCCTCCGGCTGTATCCTTGACCTTTATTCCTTTAGCTTTCACTCTATAAAACTCTTTCTGGGAGACTGTTTCACTTCAATTAGTTCATTGGTCAATAATTCTGAAATCACTTGCTTCTGAGCTCTCTATGTCACTGCCAACCTGATGTCTCCACTTTGATGATCTGTAAGAAACTTCAAGTTCAACCTGCTCATATCATTTTCCTTTCTTCCAAAATACGTTTCTCCTCCTGTTTCTTAATTAATGGTTATATTATGTGTACAGTTGCTAAGGAGAAAATCTGGAAGGCATCTTTTTTCCTCCCTCTTCTTTAATCCCATTTAAACATTCATTCTTTTGTGCATTTAGACAACTGAGTGCCTAGTAGGTGCCAAGCACTATTCCAAACTATCATCTCTACTCCATCCTGTTTAATCCATTCTGTTACTGAACTAATAATCTAATTTGTCAAATCATCTTCTTCACCAACCCCTTAGTTTATGCTTCAGGTCTTACCTGAACTATTGCAACAATCTCCTAACTGTGCCGCATTCTCTCTTTCTTTATACCTCTCTATCCCATAATATTTAATCTTCCATATTGCTAACCTCTAATTATGAAAACCTTCAAAAAAGTTTGACAATGAATGACAAACAGCATGTACTCTCCACTTATATTCCACAATTGTTAATATTGCACATTTTCTTTATTTCATTCTTTTAGGTACTTTTATGAATATAAAAATAGTCACATTTTTATCTATACTACTTGAAAGTAAGTTGTACAAAATATGACACTTCACTCCTATGACTTCAGTGTACATGTCTTAAGAATATGGAGACTGTCCTGTATAACCACAATACCATATCTAAGAAAATGAACAATAATTCCACGATATCCTGTAATATTTAGTCCATATTCCCAATTCCCCAATTGTCTCAAGAATGTCTCCTATGGTTGATCCCTTTATCTTCAATCAGGGTTCCATCTGGGTTAACCCACTGCATCCCATTGTTATCTCTTTTACATCTTAGTTGAGAATTGTCCCCAGTCATTTTTTTAAATGACATTGGCTTCTTGTTAAGTTCCAGATAGTTGCACTGTAGAATGTTCCACATTCTCAATGTGTTGTCTTATTTCCTCATTAATTGATATGCTAAATTTTAATACTTAGTTGGAGTGCTGACTGACAGCTCTCTGCTTTCTTCATTGTGACTGTACACTTTTTCCCTTTTTAATTGGAAAGGGATCTGTCAGGTGACTCTCTGGCACTTTGCTAATATTCTGATGCCCAACAACATTTTACCCAATCTTGTAGCATCAATTACTAAGTTGGGGTGACTTTTCAAAATGTAAACTGATTGTTTTTTTCTCTTCCGTCATTTTCTATTACTACAGAATAAAGTCCAAAATACTTAGGATGTCTCTGAGTCCCTCGAGGTCTGTGTATCCCTCAAACTGTCAACTCTTCTGTCTTCTCACTCTATGCATTCTATCCAAATAGGTTTTCTTTCAGTTTCTCTGCCTAGATACTTCACACATTTTGTTTCCTCACTTTAAACATTAACTCCTACTCATCATTCAGATTCTCTTCTCACATATGATTTCATTGGGGAAGCTTTTTCTAGCCTCTCAGACTAGAATAGCTTCTTCCACAACATGCCCCATTGTACCTCATATCATGATATCAGCTCCAGAACGCCTGCTCGATGCCTATCTGCCTGCTATGCCACATACTAATAGCAGATCCCAGGGTAGATGGGCAAGCCAGACCGAAAGTTCACAAATGCTGCTTTTAGCAAAGCATTTGACCTTCTAAATATCTACTTTTCTGCCCTTTCTGTTTACATTTTTTAGAAAAACACACAACAAAAACCGCAGGACTTGAAGCAAAGCTGCGAGTCTCTGTAAAGCCAGATAATAATGTTTTCCTTTAATCTAATCTCTTTTGGAAAGCTACAGATTCCAATGGTGCTTAGTAGGCAATAGAGAGTCTGCTTCTCTAAAGGGATAAAATACCCACAACAGTTTCACCCTGATTTTTGGCTTAAGGGAAAGAAAAGAAGTGATTTGATGCCCTTTTTGTGAAACTACTGTTGGTACAAAAAGGTTTGGCCTGAAATTTTGGCCCTTCTGTTCCCTCCAGAGGAGGATTAAAAGGGAGGCAAATGGTATTGCATTTAATTTTCCTTCCTGCAACTTCAGCTTCCACTAAATTTCGCTTTTCAAGTTCTTTTAACTTGTGGAGATTCTTGCTGTTCACAGAAGCAATAATTGCTATCATTATTATGTTATTCTGCCATCCAGAGAACATCAAAACTTAAAACAACCCATTGTTATCATTTTCGGTGAGATAGCACATCTGGACACTAGCTGCTGTGGCAACAGTTGGGATGTGTCCCTTAAAGGCCAGGACTTTCAACCACTCAATTGTATATGTCATTGGGTAGCCTTCCTCCAAGTAAATTACAGAGTGGAGGGCAACTTAGAAAGGATTTGTTCAAGAGCATAAATAGTTTGAAGCAAACTTACAAATTTTCCAATATAAGATTAAGTTATCCATGCTGTGTATATTAACAGCGATCATTCTGGCTGGAAATAAGCTGAATAGTCTTCTGTACAGTTCTCACTTGACCGTTTTTCATTTGATCAGCTCCTGTCACTCCCCTTCAGGATGGCCTCCTGTGCCCCATAGTCTCCTCGGGAGGAAATAACCAGTTTTCGTCATGTGCTTTGCACAAGGTCAGCCTTTGGGGTGAATCAGAGCCCTGGAAGGCCAATCAAAAGCTCTTGGTCCAAAAGTGACTGGTCTCAGTCTAAACGTGAGCAATCATTGAGAAGAAAAAGGCAGAGTAAGTTTAAGTGGAAAGGGACCAAAGGCTGTTGTTTTTTTCTAACAGCCACATTTGAGGTTGTTCTCATGGTCTCTGATTGAATCTGTGCTCCCTACAGTCTCCTCAGCCCCTCTGAGCCTCTCTTGTCTCCTGAGGAGAATCCACTGGTGGATACTTGATATCCCTACTAAAATGATGACGGTCTGGTCGTTTGGACCATGAAATGAAACAACCACCCAAAGGACACTTTCTCCAACAGCCACATTGTCAAAACCCACTGAAGACAAAATCTCCAATCAGCGAGTTAAGATATCACCCTTATTGCAATCAGAGAGGCCCAAGTGCCTTCATTATAAATAGTTGAAAGTACATGGAAAAGTATAGGTAAACTGAGTATAGAAATATTCTAACTACATTCAGCATTTAGACAATACCCACTAGGTATGTGCTTGAGTGGAAAGATAAAGGTCCTCACCCATAAGGGACCAATAGTTTTGTGGAGAGAGAGATACAGCAACAATTTACAAAGTGTTTATACAGAAACTCTGGGGGAGACAGAAGAGAGTTCACAGCAGAAGTGCAATATGAAAGGGGCCTTAATGGATCAGTAGGAGTGGATTTGGTTTAGCAAGAACAATGGTATCTGAGAGCAGAGGGAAATGTAGCAAGACAGATCTATTTTTGTCTTGGTGCTACTTCTCTAGGTGAGTTTTTCATTTCTTAGTACCTGCCCCACCACATCAGGTAATTTTGGCTAATAGGTTGAAAATGAAGACTCTATATTAATTGAAATGGCCTGAGAGTGTAAGAGAAATGTGCTACTCGGGAATGTCAAGTATAGATCATTTTATTAAATTGTACATAATGGAATAAAATACTTTAATGTGAAAAAGTTCACAGTCTTTCACTGACCTCATTTGCCTGGTTATTTTCTTCTCCCTTTCCTCTGCCTTAAAGAGAGAAAGGATGAAATTTCCCCTGTCTTCAGTTTCTTCAGAAAATAGTGCAAAAGAAAGCACTATACTTCCAGAGGCCTGACTACCTCTGAGGTATTGGAAGTATCAGAACATGTTGTGGCCAGAGATGACATAGACAAAGAGTTGGCTTTAGGACTGAGATGATGGTGATTGGATAGCATGGATGACAAAGTTCTTTGCAGTAGAGGAAACCAGAAGCAGATAAGAGAAGTTAATATAGTTGCCATGAAATATGTATTTGGACCTTTTAATTGAGAGAGGAAGACAAGTAAAGATTAGAATTTCTATTTGGTTTTGGCTTAGTTAGCCATGATCCTGCTTTGATCATGAGTGAGACAGCAGATAGTTTCCAAAAGGACTTCATACATGAATTATATAATTCTGTAGTGTAGTGTAGATTCATGCTTAGCAACATGGGAAAGGGAGAGAGATAGGCATTTACATTTATCAAACACCTGTCATATTTGTCACATTTCAGGCATTTTGTTAGACATTTTACATATGTTTCTCAAAACTCATATTGGGTTCCTTCACCTTACTTTCAAAGCTGCCCATTCTTGGGAGCCTTTTAGCTGCTGTGAAATGTTCCTGCTGCACCACGTTTATATAGCAACACTCTCAATGCCAGATTTCTCATCCACTCAACACTCAAGCCATCAGACATGTCCCAGATTTTTAAAATCTCCACCAAAATTTACCTGTGGGTCAGTGCCCAGCTAGAAAATTGATTCACAATGTATATATTAATGTTTTCCCATATACCACTCCCCATACACGTGTAATTTTTTTTTTAAATGTTGCTGCATGTAATGAGATTTTCACCCCACCCATGCTGTGGTTATCTGCTCCTGGTCCTTCTCTATTAACAGTGAAGGGTTTTGCCCTGCCAGTGTAGCTCAGGCTACACTGTAGGGCAGGGCAGGAAACATGCCTGGGTTGTGGGCTCAGTCCCCAGTAGGAATGTGCAGGAGGCAGCCAGTTGATGTTTCTCTCTCATCATTGATGTTTCTATATTTTTTCCCTCTCCCTCACTCTCTCTCTAAAAATCAATAAAACATATTTGAAAACAAAGCATAAAAACAATGAGGGGTTTTCAATGACTGAGAAAGTCTATCCATATGTAGTCAGGTGCAGCATCCTAATGAGGATTCACGAATGTCTGAAAGTTTCTCAGTGTTGCTCCCTCTTTGTATCAGATTCCTAAGACTGTTGTAACAAATTACTAAAAACTTGATGGTTTAAACCAAGAGAAATTATTCTCCCCCACTTCGGGAAGCCAGGGCCACACTTGCTCTGAAGGCTCCAAGGGAGGATCCTTCCTTGTCTCTTCCAGCTTTTGGTGGCTCCTGGTGTTTCTTGGTATGTGAAAGCATGAATCCAATCTTTGTCCTTGTCTTCACATGGCCTTCTTCCCTGTGTCTGTGTCCTCTCCTCTTCTGATAAAGACACCAGTCATTGGATTTAGGGCTCACCTTAAATCTAAGATGATTTCATCTTGAAATCCTTACCTAATTACATCTGCAAGGACCATATTTCTAAATAAGATCACATTCTGAAGCTCTGGCTGGACATGAAGGGGGGTGGGGTCCTATTTGACCCATTACACTCTTTTCTGTAGTCAAATCAAGGGGAGAATGAAGGCTGAAGGAGGACAAATGCTCCCGTGGATCCTCTTGGGGGATGCTGCTTCTCTATCTACCTGTCTCATGAGGTGGCTTTGCATTGTGACAGCTACACCTCACCTGCTTGTTGACAGTCTGAGAAGAGGATCCTCCAGAGCAGCTCAAATACTTTGCCTTTTTGTTGCCTTTCATCATCTGTTTCCATGAGCCTGTTTCTGAGATGTCCAGCCCACCCAGAACACTCACAGGTACTTTAAATTACCTTTCAAACTGTGCTTCCTTCAGATTGACTAATTTGTGAGTGTCTCCCTCATTGAGAATTACTGTTTACAATGATTTTTCTCATGCTCACTCTGCATTTAAAGAAATTGAATTCTAGATGTGGCTCAGGTACTGACTGTTGTGCCTATTTTAAGCATGCTCCTGGTGTTCTTTAAGTCACTTTTCACTGTGTGACAGTTTTTCCATTCCAGCCAAATTGAACTAAGCTTTTCAAGTGAAAATTGGTAAAATTGGTAAAAAAAAATCTGCACCACTCCTGCTGTCTGAGTGTGAAGTCTGTGTTTTCTGAATACTAAGCTCAGACATGTGATCTAACCTGGATGTGTGCACTCACTGGAATGACGTATTTGAAATTCAACTTCTCTGCGAAGCCAATTTGTTATGAGTACAGAAGTCTCAATAAACACGAAGCCAGGCTTTGTGAAAACATCCAACTATAGTGCCATTGCCTTCTGTGAGGACAAAAATATTTCCAAGGAAAGAATATTCTCGACTTCCAGGCAATATATTGGTGTAGGTAAATGCAGTACTCACCTTCTCTCACAACCACATCAGAACTACTAGTAGCCCTGGGCAGGTGGTTCAGTTGGTTGAAGCATCATCCCGTGCATCAAAAGGTTTCAGGCTCGATTCCCAATCAGGACACATACCTAGGTTGTGGGTTTGATCCTGGGTTGGGGCATGTATAGGAGGCAAGTGATCGATGGTTCTCTCTCTCCCTTTTCCTCTCTCTAAAATCAATCTTTCAGAATTGAAGAACAGGTAAAGAGCTTTCCAGACAAGAAAAAGCTAAAGGGGTTCATCACCACCAAATCAGTATTATATGAAACATTAAAGAGTCTTCTTTAAGAAGAAGGAAAAGAAATTAAAAATATGAACAACAATGTGGCAATAAATACATATCTACCAACAATTGAGTATAAAAAAAACAAAATAAATGAATAAGCAGAACAGAAACAGAGTTATAGATACAGAGAACCTTTTGATGGTTTCCAGATGGGAGGGAAGTTGAGAGTATGGGTGAAAAAGGTGAAGGGATTCGAAATGCAAATTGGTTGTTACCAAATTGTCCTGTGGATGTACAGCATAGTAGGGAATATAGTCAATAGTATTTTAATAACTAGGTATGGTGTCAAATGGATGTGAGATTTATTGGAATGAGAAGTCACCTTCTCATCTCTTTAGCTACTTTTGGCAGACCACTGAGTAAATAATGTAATGTTTAATCACTGGGGTGTATAACAAAACTAATATAATAATTTATGTCAACTGCAATTGAAAAATAAAAATAATTTTTAAATGAAATAAAAAAGAAAGATTATTCTCTTATGTCAAACTTTTGTTTAACTGATTTAAAATAAAAATTAAGATAAAAATAGAAAAGACGCTTCAATTTTAGAATTTTAGGATAATCTGTGAGAAAGCAAAATTTGTCCTAATATGTATAAAATATTTAAATATTTTGTCTTAATATATGCAAACAAAGCACTATTTCATGATTCAGTAAATGAATTCCAAAACAATCATCTTACCAGTGAAGACCTATAAAGATGTTTAAGCTTCAACCAATAGAGTGGCAAGATATTCTAGACAACCAATTTAGTAATGTGATATGCAAATGTATCACCCAAGTAGATAGAAGTATTCTAATTCATTGTAAAATGCAATATCCTTCTTTTGGCCATTTAAAACCATTTTTTTGCAACTTCTCAACTCCTAATTTGTTTAAACATGTTCACTTTATTTTCTTAGTTAAAAAGGATATTCTTAAATAAGGTAATTAGGCTATTCATTTAAAATATTGAATTTCCTCCTTATAAAAAGAGAATGTTTGCCCTCTCTTCATCATTTCACATAGTTATTTTAAGTCACCTTCTCATCTCTTTAGCTACTTTTGGCAGAAAAAAAGAAAACACCATCATCGTCATTGACACCCTATTTCAGGACTCCTTCCTGAATCTGCTAACAGCTTGAATGAAGTCCAGCTATTATCCTTGGGGCACAATATAAGTAAATGAACACAATTCAGATACAACAAAATTACCTGTAGAAAATAACTGTTCTAATACCAGCAACGAACAGGTCCATCCCCAGCTTATCCAGTCCTCAAATGCATATTTTTGCTGTTTTATTCTGAACAAATCTCAGAAATGGTCATATAGTCAAGAAAGGCTGAGCAGAGCCCACATTGTTCTTCCTCCTTGCTGCATTTTCTCTGATCTCAGGCACGTAGTCAGATGCGTAAACTCCTGCCTTGCTCTCTTCCTGATCTTCCACGTTCATTCCTTGGCACTTAACAATCTGTCACCCATACCTCCTTAGATCACTCCAGTTGGATAATCCCATTTGACACAGAGAATCAGAGAAGAGTTGCAGATACAACTTGGGGCATCTCCTTAGCTCACACTCACTGCCTCTGAGGTCTTTCTCATGTCCAGCCCCTCCTTGGTAACAAACCTGGTCATAGGGCTAAGCAGACAGGCCAGTCTGAGACAGCCATCATCTGTGCTTTGCAATGACTATTCCAGTCTGGACAAGTGACTTGTGCTAGGAAAGAAAACCCTTCTTTTCTCTCTGGTTTCCCACTGAAAGGATACAAACCCTGAACTCTGGCAGCTTTGTTTCCTGACATTTACAGCAAAAAAGGAGTGAGGGAAGCAGATGTCAGAGATTAGGAGATAATCCTATGAATCACTCCCATGATCCAGGTGCCCTAGAAGACGGTCCCATTTTCCCTCTGCTGGATACAAAAATAAATCAATAATTTTGTTCTTTCAGATTAAATGGGATTTAGTTGGTTCTGTGTCTCTTACAACTGAAAGACTCCTGAATAATTGTTAAAAGGTGGGATTCTGGGAACAAAGTTGAGCATAAGCCTTAGGCACACTATCAAGTGGGACCACCTGGAGATTTACCCTTTTGGAGTGGTAGGGTGCTGGTGGCAGTAACTGGAAAGGGAAATAAAGGACAAGAACAAGAGAGGGAAAGTCCAAAGCATAGGATATTGTTGTAAGTAGAGGTAGGGCAAGCAATCTCCAGAAACCTATGTATCAGGGGACGTACAGAGCCCAGACCAGGTAAGAGATGTGTGGCAGCAGGTGTCACAGATTTGACCTTTGGGAACTACCTGACAGGTAAAGAATGACTTGGTAAAGGAAAACAAACCATAAGTAACTAGGAATTGGTAACCCAGAATCCTAGTAGACCTGAGAAAAAGACCAACCGATATAGATTCCTTGAGCCAGTAGATTCACTATGCCCAGGGGGTTGATTACTCCCAGAATCTGGGGTGGAATAAAATAAGGTATCTGTAGCCTCAACCACTCCTCCCCACATAACCACTTCAATTGTCAATGTCTTTTTGCAGGCTTGCATTTAATTCAGAGCCCTGAATACAATATTTTCACTTCTTAACAGGTAGGAAGCTCTTTCAAGCCAGTCAATTCCAAGTTTCCAAATAGATCAGGTTCCTAATCCTGGTATTTGTTTGTGTGAGTTTAAAAAGTAATTCTTCAAAATGTATGTGAGTTTAGTAGTTTTTTGAGGGCTGGTCTAGAAACCGAGCCATGAAGGAAATTGTTGCAATGGGAAATGGGCTCTGAGCTGAGACTCAGGACACTCAGCACACTTCTCCACACTCAGCTTCAGCCTAAACCCCAATTACTGCAGAAAAGAACAAGGCGGGATTGAGAAAACCCTTTCCCTACCCTGCATCTCTAACAACCAGTAAAAGGGAAGCCTTGATGGTCTAGTTATCTATTGCTTTATAACAAATCACCATTTTACTATATAAGTATTTAATAAATCTGGGGTCAGGAATTTGGGTAAGGATCTGCTTAGCAATTCTGCTCACTTACAGTCTATTGGGATCACTCATGCCTGGTAGTCTTGCTCATTAGACCTAGAAGATCACAAGCCCTTTAAGCATATGCCTGAAATCTCTTCAAGAACAGCTACGAGACCAGCCCCTACCTCTCTGTGTCATCTCAGAGCCTCAATGACATGGCATCTCAGATTCCATGAGAATAAAGTAAAAGCTTCCACCTGTCCTCTCAAACCCAGGTCCAGATGTGCAGAGTATTGCTCATATCATAGTCTATTTGTCAAACTGACACAGGCCAGCCCAGATGCAAAGGGAGAGAAAATGTACCATCATCTTTCTGTGGGAGAGTGTCAGAGAATGCTCAGCCATTCTTAATTTACCAGGCTGCTCCTCAAGGACTCCTAAAAAGGCCACACATTCATAATGGCCACAATGCTGGGATCCTGCCTTATTTTAATGTTCACACTCTACTTCAGATCCCATTTCTATAAATTGCTTCAGGTGAGTTCAATGAGTTCTCATTTACTCACTACTCATTGGGAGAGAATAATATTCCAGGACCAGTGCCAGACCATGGAACTATAATGATAAGCAAGGCAGACAGATCATTTCTGCCCTTATACAGGTTGTTCTCTAATAGGTAACATAAGAAAGTGAAACTCCATCACCTTACTCTCTGACAAGTTCTGTGATGGGGTGTTTGGGACATGGAACATGTCCCAGAAGCAGTGACCTATAAAGGGGGACCTACAAGCTGAACAGGAGCTGGCCAGACAAAGAGGGGAAGAGTATTCAAGGCAGAGAGAGCAATGTGCAAAGGACAGAAGTTTTTATAGACAGCATGGGGCCAACCTGCTTCTAGAGTCAAGTCAGAAAGGGATGGATGGTGGGTCTATAAAGGAAGAAGTAATTGAAAGAAGAGGCTGGAGAAGTAATCAGGAATCAAATAAAGAAGAGCCCTGGTAATCATTGTAAGAAATAGAACTTTATTCTTAATATGGGAGTCCAAGAATAATAGAGTACTGAAGGATTTCAACAAAGAAAAGACATGATTTGATTTGTGCTTTTGAAAGATCTGTCTGACTGCTGTGGGGGGAATGCACTGGATGGGAACAAAGTTGGAGGCAAGAATATTTAGCAGATAGCACAAGAACACAGGTGAAAGGTCATGGTGACCTGAATAGGGCAGTGTGGTCCATATAGGAAAGAAGTGGGTCTAGTTTTGAAAGTTATTCAGGACAGATTGGTTGGGGCTGGTGACTAGATGTAGATGGCAAGGGACGTGAAAGAGAAAAGGCTGCCACCCAGCTTATGATTTGAGTTTTTGGGTAGATGATGGTGCCATTCACTGAGGCAGGGAACACAGGATAAGTGTCTGGTTTGGATGCATTGAACTTGACATACCAATGAGACATCCACATAGAGATGTTATATATGTGGTGAGAAGAAACCCTTCAAGGAGATGAAAAAGCATGGTCACAGGAGTTAAAGAAAAGGGACAATGTCACCGGAACCACCGTAGTCAGTGTTCAAGAAAGAGTGAGCAGAGTGATCAGTAGTTTCACATGCACTCCCTATGCACCAGGCACTGAGACAGAAAATGGAGCCTAAGCATGACCAGGCTAGTAGTGCTGCCCTTGGAAACATGATTGTGCTATTTCCCTGTATCTGATCCCTACCTTGGCTCCATTAGTACTGAGGTTTTTATCTTTCTTCCAAAAATTCTCCTGGAATCTGAAGTCCTGGCCCAAATCCCAGTATAGATGGCATGGTACCCAGTCATGCTAACTCTTATTATTCCTTACAAATCATCCAGGATACAGTGCTTAACTTCCCGCTGCGAAAAACTGTCTACATTCCTTCCTCTATTTGGTAGAGATCTGTTGTTCCAAGACCCCTGTTATGCCCTGACTTATTTTGTTTCTAACTGAATGCAAAGACCAACTCTCCTTCCCACTAGCCCTACCCAGCAGGAGCCACTTGCTCTTGTATATGGGATGACGCAAAGTTGGATGGGCAAGTGACAGGGGACCTGTTTTCTTGAGGAGAAGACTTCAAGAGAGTCTCAAGACCTGTTTTCAGCCAAGACTGTTCTCATTCCTATCATTCTGGCAGCTCTTTTGTATGTTCCCTTAAGAAAGGTGCTGTGAAATGTCTTACTTCTTCCAGAGGACATTTATCAGCATGGTACTGACCCTGCAATCTCTTTGGACAGACAGGTTTTATCCACTACTGACGTTCTCAGCCTTTCCTCCTGTTCCGTCCCATACACTAGGCTCCCTGCAGGTGGGGAAATCAGGGCAGACCATGGAATCAGCTGCCCTGGTTCTGCAGTGTCACCTGGCAGATGGAACCTCACGGCTGGGCCTTGGAGGAAGGCACTCCTTCCTGCCATTGACAGGAATGTAGGGCAGCTTCTTTTTAGCTCATAAAGTTGTCCTCTGTAAACACTATAATTCTGGCTGTCTGGTCCTTTCTCAATTTTCCACGCTAAAAGGAGCTGAGCCTTGGCATAGATAATACACAGTATACTACATGGATAATAGCTGGAGAACATATTATAATGGATAGTTGTGTTTCTTTGGTAATAGACATGATTTTTTTCTATCTATGTTTTGCCTAGACTGGTAGTAAATGGGCATACAGCAGTGTTGTGGAGAGAGGGGAGGGTATTGAGGAAAAGTAAAGCTATGCTTTTTAAAATTTGTGGTGAAACATTCACATACAGTTTATAAAGTGCTGATTGTGCTTTTAACAACAAAAAAAAATACACAAGAGAACCTAATTATGGTGCAATTCAGCATAAAGCAAAAATTTCAGAAGAGTGAAATCAGATCACATAGGAAGGCGACCTTCAAATGAGTATCTCATAAACCCAAATTTGCATATTGTCAAAATTATTCTCAACTTTTCTTAAATTTTGACGTTTCATGCTTTTGATTTGAATGTACTTTAATAAGTTCAGGATAGTCACTTTTTCTTACAGAGTTAACGTAGCTCCCTGTTCCCTTGGTAATCAAAAGCATACACAGCTCAAGGATCTCACCAAACCTTGCCTTAGAACTCCCTGCTGGATGAAAGACTAAACATAGAAATGCTTAGGGTGCTTACTGGTCAAGAGATGGCCTGGATCAAGGAGTGAGCAAAAAGTCCCAGTTCAAAGTGCTGGTAGCAAATAGTTGGAAACAGTTGGCAGTAAGTAAATCTCATTTGAATTGAAACATGGACTATATAATACACACAATTCTGTAAAATAATGGAATGGTCTACATAAGTTGCACTAAATACGTTATGTATCAGTAAGAGGCAACATGGCTGCAGGAGGGGCCAGTCTGGATCTCACTCTCATTTGAGTAAATTTTCGCTTATTAACTTGCAAAGCAAAAAGAACTTGCATCAAATTGATACCAGCAAATAACTCAGAAAAATATCCCAAAATATTCTCATTGAAAAGAGAAATATGACACATTTTAGAGAAGCTCCTCTTCTTTTCACAGCCACCATCAATCCCGGTGACCACAGCAGTATCACACACAACAGCTTCTCCCTTACTTATGCAGTAATCCTTGAGTCTCTGTCCAAAATACTTCCTCTTCAGATGTTTCATTTTCAAATTGGACCTCAATAGTATTTTAGACCTTTTCAAGATGGTGACGATTAGGTAAATTCTAGGAGAATCTAATCCATACTTATGTTTTGTTGTTGTTGTTTGAGGCAGGGTAGCATAGTGGGAAAGGGTGGGCTTCAATGCAGACGAGTGTAGATGCAAAAACTCATACCTTCACTTACTGTCTGTGTGACTTTGGGCAATTCTATTTACCTCTATAAGTAAACAGGGTTAATATGATCTATTGCATAAGATTATTGTGAAGATTACATAATATTTTAAAGTTGTTAATTTCCACTAAACCAATGGTTCTCAAACTTCATTTATTTATACAACAAGCATGTGCAGAGATTACTGTATCCTTAAGGTGTTGGGGGTAGACAGAGGCATAACTTTGTGACATTGAAGGAGGGGAGGGGTATCTAATCCAGACCTGAAAGCGGGGTGGGGGGTGGGGGGGCTCTTAGAGGAAAGATCTATAGACTTCATGGAACTTGACTGTATAGGGAGGGGATGTGACTAGGAGAGCAGAACCCTGAAGTGGGGAGCTTGTACCTAGACCCCGAGGCAGGGACAAGCACATTGAGTATGGCCATCATATAGGAAGTCTCTCAAAGTAGAGTCTAGACCTGAACTCTCCAGTTTGGTACCCAGGGGAGTATTTAAATTTAATTCATTTAAATACATTGCAATTACAATGTAGTTTCTCAGTTGCACTACCCATATTTTAAATGCTCACTAGCAGCATGTGGCAATGGCTATGATATTGGACAACACAGATAAGAGAAACATTACCTTATCATAAGAAGTTCTGCTTAGACAGAAACTGGTCTAGACTGTCACTATGGGGTACTGTTTAGAAATATTAATTTTCAAGTCAGACCCTAAAAAGAATAAAACAAAATCCCTGGGGATGAAGTTTGGGAATCTGAATTTTTAACATGTCCCCAGGTACTTTTGATTGAAAATCAGAAGTGTAAACTGTGAGGAAAAGTCAAGCAAGTGATAAAACCTGAAGAGTAGGGGATCCTTTGAAAAGAGAGAATGAAGAAATTCAATTAGCACCCTTCAAACTTTTCTCCATTATGCTGCCAGAAAGATCTTCACAAAACTCAGATCTCCTCTTGATAACAATCTTCCCTGGACCAGCCTTTCCACTGCTTTTAGCGAATAACCAAAATCTCTAACATGACCTGCAGATATCACTCTCTCAAGGATCCTTCTTTCAGAACCTTGCTTCTTTCCTGTTCCCAACTACACCATGACCCTGGATGGTGCTCTCATTCTCCCCACATTTTGCCTTCAAAGCCCTAACCCTTGTTTACAGCTGTCCGTGAAGGACCCTATGCTCCCTGAAAACAGAGGCCATGTATGCTTAGTTAATCATAGTCTAAACAGCACCTGGTAGAGCACCTAGCACATAGTAGGTGTTTCACAAAAGTTTGTGTATGAATGGATGAAAATTTTAGAAAGATCACTGGCGGAAGAGTGGAAAATGAATTGCAGAAAGCTTGCAAGTGGCAAGGCATAAAGCAGAGAGCCAAGCTGCAAGTGCTGCAATAGTCCGGGTGAATGATGATGTGATCCCAACAGGAACATTGATATTGAGTATGGAGAGGCAGGGACAAATCTAAGAAATAGTACAAAAGAGTCGCAGAATCTGCATGATGATGAATCTGCACCAACTGTTATTTTCTAGCTCTTTAATGTTGTACTGCTTTCACCCCATCCCTTCAAATGCCAATAGTCCCTTCTCTTTGATTCATTATCCATTGCTTATTCTTATTCTCACCAGTTGGTTTTTGGCCTCAGCTACATTTTAATGGATGTCTTCCTCAAATGCTCAGGGCCATTAACCATAGGAATCCTCAATGAACTTTTCTTGCTGGCTCTCTTAATCTATAAGCTATAATTTGATTTTTCTGTAAAGAAGAAGGAGAATGAAACTCAACAGGAAGCTCATTTGTTCAAAAGCGGAACATCTGACAAACTTGGGGCTTGCTTTTTCTGAAAATGTCAGATCTCTGAAGATAGAGAACTCTTGAAAAGGTTGTCTAAATAGCTAGCTATCTCCTTTTCACCTGCTCTAATTCTACTACATCATAGCAACCCATACTGAGGTAATGTAATTTATAATTATAAATGACATTAAATTACAATTCCTATATTTTATCTCTAGTTTGCCCTGCTTTATCACCCAGGATCTGCATAATCAACCAATTGCATCAGTCACTCCTTTCTCTACAGTCCTATGGCCAGAACAGATGAACCACACAATCTTACATTTTGTTACATTATCTTCTATCTGTTGCCCTTAGATTACTCTGTGTGTGTCTGTCTGACCTTCCCACCTATCCAGGAGCAGATACACCTGCCTCCCTGCCTGCACTCCAAGTTCTCAGTAAGCAAGCCGCCTCTAAGTAACTTGTTCCCTGAAGTTAACAAATTGAGTTGCTTGGTTTTCTTCAGAACATTTTTCAATTACCAAACTTCCCTGCAAAAGGTAGAATAGCCATTCTCTGAAATAGTTACCCTGCTAACCCATTTCAATTTACTCTTTAACTTGAATATCCAAATCCTCCACATCTTTGCTCATTCTGATGTCGACAAGCAAACATACTTCACTGACACTTCCTTGCTCACCTGCCTTATGTTCTTCTTTTAAGATGGAGTGTCTTCTGGCTCTGGATCAAGATGGTGACATAGGAGTATCTTGGGCTTGCCTCTTCCCACAAACACTCTGAATTTGCAACAAAATATGGAACAAATTCCTCTGAAAAACAGTCTGATCCTATGTGTAGGGTGAACGACAGAGGTCCACATCAAAGCAGGTAGGAGGATGGACACAATCTCGCCATAAAACCCAACCCCGGGGCAGTGAGCCACAGTCAGAAGGGAACTACTAAAGCATGAGCTTCTCCCTGAGGACTGAAATGTTTGAACCCTACATTGGACCCCCAACTTTTACAACCTGCACCTGAGAAAGGAGTCCCTAAAACATTTAACTTTGAAAACCAATGGAGCTCATGTCCAGGACCCGCACGATTATGGCATCTGAAACAGCTCTTAAAGCGTTTGTGCCATGAACTCACCTGCCCCAGAGCCCAGGGCAGAGGCAGCCAATGGAGAGGCCCTGCCTTCATGGGAATGAGGCTCATTTCCTAATCTTCCGGGCATCTAGTTTACAGCAACTAGTGCTGCTGCCTGGTGGGCACCATCTCCCTCTCCTCTGCCTGCTCTAGCCACCTTTTTTGTTTGTTTGTTTAATGCTAGGCTAAAGAGAAGAGGAATGCTTTCAACTCTTTGTCACCCCAGCTCTCCGTCTATCCTGGGCCTTCCCCAAGCCCCTTAAGAGAGGAGGATGCTCATCTTTCTTTATGTTTCTTTAGAGCACTCTTCTTTTTTCTTTAAAGAATCCTAGGTTCCATATATATATATTTATTATTATTATTATTATCGATTTCAGAGAGGAAGAGAGAGAGAGAGAAACATCAATGATGAGAGAGAATCATTGATCAGCTGCCTCCCGCACACTCCACATGGGGGATCAAGCCTGCAACCTGGGCATATGCCCTGACCAGGAATCCAACTGTGACCTCCTGGTTCTATAGGTTGACACTCAACCACTGAGCCTTGCCGGCTGGGCCATATCACTCTTTTGTTTTATTCTTTCCCCTTTTTGTGTGTGTGATGGGGAAGCACCACAGCATAGAAACTAAGATTGTAAGCTTTGAAGTAAAATAAAAGCCTTGGATTCAAATTTCTGGCTCAAGCAAATCATGTAAACTTCTAGGACACCTATTGTTCTCAGATATAAAATAGGAACTGTAGTACCTATTAAGGCTTATTTTTAAGGATTAGTGAAACAATAAAGTGCTTAACCCCCTTAATATAAGTAACATACAAAAAATTGCCACCTGTCTTCTTTTCCTTGATATAGTCACATTTCTGTTAGACATGAGTAAACTCTAACATGTCCTATAGTTCAGCAGTGTCTAACTAATAAATCTCATGGCAAATGAAAACTCCAATTTTGTTGCATTGACTATTGCATATCCATACAAAGGCACTCTCA
Source organism: Corynorhinus townsendii (assembly GCA_026230045.1). Taxonomy (NCBI): domain Eukaryota; kingdom Metazoa; phylum Chordata; class Mammalia; order Chiroptera; family Vespertilionidae; genus Corynorhinus; species Corynorhinus townsendii. Next base: position 1,126,041 of record JAPDVU010000018.1, on the reverse strand, counting down.
ATACATGGGCAATGAATGATCATCGAATGCATGGCACAATAAATAATTATAGGAGGTTGAATACCAGCTTTTAAAATACACTGTGTCTATACAAAAGACAAATGAGAGGGAAATTAAAAATAAAGTTATTCACTGAGACCCCTAGCTGTTTTCTGTTCATCTGAGTTGTCGGTGTGTTTTGTTTTTAGTTTTGTTTTTTCCTGCAGAACAGTAAAGCTGTTGGATTCTGCTCTGGAAAATGGAACCAGGAAAGGCAGCGTTTGTTCTTTTTCTCTTAGAGAAATATTGCAGAGTATCATGTTCCATGAAGAGTGTAATTACTTCCACAATAACAGAAGACAGAGCAGTCCCTGGTGTTGCGTTTGCATTGCACTCTGTGGGTGAGGCCATAATTAAGAGCTTTGTTCTCAGTGTCACTAGATACAGGCACCACTGTGCATGTCACAGTTGCCAGCCCCAGTGTGTTCAGAGAGTCAGACTCCTCCAAACACCCTGAAACAACCTCTCTTGGAGGAGGCCACCCACTGTAGAAGTTTCATCATGCCCTTCTCTTCCTCAACCAAAGACCTGAGGAGAGCAGGTGTCCAGAATGACAGGGCTCTTCTTGAAAGGCACGCCAAGTGCTGGCAAGTATCTCCTCCAACACACACTTTCCAAGGCTGCCTATGGACCTGCCGAGGTGAGATTGGCTCCTACTTTATCTGTGCGTGTTCTCCATCTTCCTCTCACACGTTGTCAGGCCTCATGTCCTCTTTGCAATGACCAGAGGGAAGCATGACTCTAGTAGTTTTGACCTAAGCAAATGAAGGATGGAATTGTCGTAACTTAGAGGGGGAAGAATGCCTGAGAAGTATGTTTCAGGAGGCAGGGGAGGCAGGGTGGTAGAGCAGAGTTCATATTATGTTGGAAACATCTATTATGCATCCACGTGTAGATGTCAAGTAAATAGTTGAATACGAGACTCTAAAGTTCCTGGGAGAGGTCAAGACTGGATATATAGATGTGATAGTTGTCGGTATGTAGATGGTATTTGAAGCCATGAGAACAGATGAAATGACCAAGGGAGTTAGAATAAATGGAAAAGAGGAAAACAAGGAACTGAACTCTGTGACAACTGAGCAATAATAAGATGTAGGGGAGAAGAGGATGGATAAACAATTAGCATGTTTTTATTGAATTCATTTGCTTCTCTACATTAAATATTTCCAGGTACTCAAAATCACTTTTATGGGACATGTTTTTCCAATCTCAGTACCATGTTTCGCTTCCCTGGTGAGAAGTAAATGAACTTAGCATGCCAAATGGAATAGAGCAGCATGGCATGAACTGTGCAGAGAAAAGAGAGACCCCTACATCCCACAGTTTGAACCCCAGACTTTTATTATTGCAGGCCATATACCATTAGTTTCTATAGAAAGCAAGCCACTTAAAATCCCTAACTTTTTTTATACTTGAATCATTGTAGGTTCATTTCTCAAAAATATACTTACCAGATATTCTTAAACCTAAATGCAGTAACTTACTTTTTTTTTTTTTTGCCTGTAGACTTCATATTATTGGATATAGCTCATAAGTAGTCGAGCAAGGTATTTTTGAATCCAGGGCTAAATGCTCATTGCATTAAATTTATTAGCTTTGTGTTACCACATACTTGAAAAGCATGCCTTTTGAGTCTACCCATTTCCCTTTCTCCAGGTGAGCCCTTCTCTGCAGAACTCTAGATGCAGCCAGACATGCCTGAGACCCAGTGAGAACCCTGCTGAAGCTAAAGGTAAGCCCCTGGTATACTAAAAAATATCTCCTAATTTATTTGTTTAGACAACATGAGATATTTACTTTCCCAAAGATATGCATGTAAGTCTATGTGTGTATTCCTGTTGAACACCAATGTAAGGTAGGTGCAGGTGTGTGTGAGTGTGTGTTTAGAGTCATGTCTATCCTTATTAAGTGTGAAAAAACTGGATTTTAAAATATTATTAGTTGCCTGGATTTTGCATTTCAAATGTTGCATTATAGCTTTATTCTTACCTTGCACTGGATTTTTAAATGCAAGAAATAACCTTGAGACTTCAGCTGAGAGTGTCTCATTGCGCACAGACAAAAGCTAAATCAGGACGTTTTAATCATGCTGAGATGTACTCTCAGAGTCCCCTAGAATCTGTGTGACTCCATTGACAGTGACAAATGAAAGCGGTCTCCACTCTTCACCAGACTGCTCCGTCCTAACTGGGGTACATTTAGTACTAAGTCGGCAAGCAAGTAAAGTGTTCCTGTGTTGCCATATTAGCACATTTTGGGTGTTCTGTTGTTGCCTTTTTTTTTTTTTTTTAGTTATTTTACTTTTAAGCTACAAATAATAGCAAAGAAAAAGAAAAAGAAGCACATAACTACGCACAAATTCTCCTTTGCTATTTCCCCCCGTAAAATGGAGTTTCGTGTTAATATTAAAGAAAGGTAGACGCTGGGGCTCAAAGGGAGTTTCAGGTTATTAGGGAAAATTGTTTCATGGAAGAAAACTGATACCCAAATGGTATTTATGCCATATTCTGAAATGATTGTGACATTTGAGAAAAGCAGTTAAATGTGACCTTCACCAGGAATCGTAAGATTATATCATTTTCAAGAAAAATAAAGGGCATTAACTATAGCAAGGCTTCTTTTGAACTACATTTTCAAATTTTATCTACTGACTTGCATCTCAAGGTATGAGACAATTGAACTTTGTACCATGAAATATACAAAGTTCTGTCCAGGACAGAGTTGTCATAGTGATTTCTTTTACAGACACTAAAATGATAGCATCCAGCATTTCAAGGAAATAAGATGCCATTTGCCTAATAAATAGCAGACCATAGGTGAATGAGGATGCACCAATCTTCTTCTCTCCTACAGTATGAGACTAAAACCAAATATGTCTCCTAACTATTTCCTCCTGGTATTCCAGGAGCTAAATGTTCAAGAACAAACTAGAAGTAAGGAACTCAAGGAGGAGGTGATATTATCATAGTTCCCAATATTGTTTGCAAGAAAAGCTTGATTTCTTCAAAATTACTTTAGCAACTGAAGTGATTAGTCATCTTGTGACAACATGGAGTGCTCAGCATTTTATTCCAGAAACTGTTAATAGCCTATGGGCATCCACTGGGAAAAGGCAGAAGGAGCCGTGTGAGAAACACACCAACACAGAAATATGTTTAATGTCCAGCTGTGTCATATTTTAAACCTGGGTTCAAATCATAATGTTCTAGTCTCTTACTTCTAGTATTCTCTATCCCAAAGAGTTCTTTTTTTGAACAGGGACCATTTGCTCCTTAACCCTTTGGGCATGTTAAGGATGTCTAAGTCTCTGCATGTCTAGGGGTCTCCAGAGACCATAGTCTCATAGAGAAGCAATTTCCTTCCCATCTTGGTCTGATTTCATTGTCTTGTCTCCTTGCCATGAGAGCCAGATTCTGAGCAGGTAAATTTCCCGAGCCAGAGTAGCAAAAAGGCTACCAGAGAGGATGAAATCACATGACCTGGAGTGAGACAAGCAACCCTGTGGGCAAGCCTCCAACCTCAGGTAATCAAACTCTTAAGTTGCAAAGGATAGAAAACCCCATTCAAACTACATAAGCAAATGAGAAATGTAGATTCTCATAAAAAAACAAACAAAAAAACAGAAATGGCTCCATTCAGTCAGCATCATTCACAGGAACGGTGTCTGGCTTTATGTTGCCCATGCCTTCGTCTGTGTTACTCCCTATCAGAGAGGCTTTGCTCATGTTGGCAGGACACCTGTCAGCAGCTCCAAGCTTTCATCTTCCCAGGTCTAAACCCATGGTCAAGAGAATGGCTCAATGAGTAGAGCAAAAGTCCTGGAATTAGTTCTGACTGGAAAAAACTCACCTCGACGTCGGCCCTGTGCCATTGCTAAGCCAGTCCCTACAGAAAGAGAAAGTGATGCCCAGATCACTCATTCCTGGATAACCTGCTATACCTGGAGCCAGAGCAGCATCGTTCTGCAGGAAGCACACAGACCAGGCTTGGGGGAGGGATGGTATCCCAGGGTAAAGTCACAGCACTTCACCATGACCAGAAAAAGAGGCTATAGACATGTGCAGGCAAGAGCAATAACAGTCCATTAAGCATTATTCCACTGGTTTCTTTTACAGTTCTAGCTATGCATAATCCATTGAGCCTTATACATAAATATGCAAACATACGTGGGCTTCATCTCTCAAAAATTCTGCAACATTAGATCCAGGGTGGGAAATGGATACTTGTATTTTGAAAAAGCTCTGTAGATGATTCAGTAATCTACTAAGTCTGAATCAATAAATGGTCTCGATTAGTTCATTTTTAAGTGAATGTGATAAAATAATTTAGCAATTCTTAAACTTCCCAGCTGTGAGCCACTTAAACAGTAACAAGAACACTATAGGCCATCTCCCAACTCACCCACTCATACTTCAAAGGCACTAAACACACCTCCCTCATCAGTTTATTTCAATAGGGTACCACTCAAGTAAACCTTCTTTTTAAAACATTCTAAACAGGACTCTGAGCTCTGCCCTACTTAAAGTAATGTGCTTGTCAAGGTTTATAGTGTACCTCAGAACATTTTTGAAGTGTTTGGTTAATGAAAAAATTCAGCTTAAGAGAAATATTAAAATATAATAATATGTCAGATTCAACAAACAGCCACTTTTCCCATGTTACACATAGGTCTTGACATCACATGAAGCTACACTACCTTTAAAATAAATAACATCACACATCCTCCTCTGCCAAGTCTCCTTTCCCTCTCACTAATTTGTTTGACCATTCATTGTCCTCATGAGCCTCAAGTTCATTGACAATTCTATCCTCTGCATATCCAATGGCCTCTACTTGTCATTATGTCCTTCCTTACCCAAATTAGATTCTAGAGTCAACAAGTTCAATAATGATGCTCAATACCTCTCTGTCTTCTCTTGGTACTTGCCAGCCCAAGTCCTGGACTTCCTCCAAGCTTGCACTCAGGCAGCTGAGCTTTGCTGGAGACAGATCCCAACATGCAATATTTATCCTGTCCCTGCTCTGCTCAGAACCCTCCAGTGGCTTCTCATATCATTCTGAGTAAAAGCCAAATCCTTTCCATGCTCTAGAACACTCTATAATTTGCCCCAGTGTTTCCATTCTAGCCTTGTCTTTTCTTCATGTGACCCCAGCCACTCTGATGCACTCTGCCCTCATTGTTGATCCTTCTTCCTGCCTCAAGACACTTGGATTTACATTTATCAGGTATTTCCTTACCTGAAACACTCTTTCTAGACATCTAAAAGTCTCTGCTCCAATGTCTCTTTCCCTGACTACCCTGTGTAACAGATATTCTTTCATAACTGTCCATGATGTTTCTACACAGCACCTATCATCACTTAACATAATATAGATATTTATTTATATGATGTTTTCTTATCTTCCTCTGCAGGAATGTAGACTCTATAATGATATATAATTAGTTTTGTTTGCTCTTATAGCCTAGAACAGTACTAACAATAAATATTTGTTGAATGAATAAGTAATTGAAACAAGTATATTTTTACTATTATAAGTTCATGGTCACTAACTTCAACTAGGCTTCAACATTACCTGGTAATTCCATTATTTCATCTAATCAACTCAATCTGTCACTGTACACAATTATTATTTCAACTCTTCCACTCTCTTTAAACCTCTGACCCTCTACCCGGCATAATCCTTTCCACAAACACACATTCATTTATATATCCCACAACCCACCAATCATACTTCACAACTGACAATCTTACTTGCTACTTTATAGAGATTTAGATGCTCACAGACAAGAAACCCCTACATGTCCTGTTACAAAAATTATATACATTACCATCTATATGCTCATACTTTTCTAATTCCTCTTGTTATATAAGTTAATCCCTCCTCTTCTTTTTTTTCTTCCTCCTACCTTCTCAGGAAATAGGACTTTCTGAATTTTCAAATAGCTTCCAGTCTATCCCACCTTCTTTGGGGAGAGGGAGGTAAATTTTTCTCTTCTTACATATTTACTTTTTATTTTATTTTACCTTTTATTGAATGTCTTGGGGTGACATTGGCTAATAAAATCATACAGGTTTCAAGTGTACAACTCAATAAAATGTCATCTGCATACTGTATGCAATTACCACCCATAGTCAAGTCTCTTTCCAACCCCACTATCCCTCTTTGCCCACTTCCACCTCTCCCCACCCCCCTTTTCCTCTAGCTATCACTATACTTTTGTCCATCTCTGCCAGGTGTGTATGTATGTGTATGTATATATATATATATTACACTTTTTTTGGCTTAATTCCTTTACCTTTTTTCACCCAGCCCCCTCTCATCTCCTCCCCTCTGGAAGCTGTCAATTTGTTATATGTATCTATGTTTCTGCTTCCATTTTGTTTGTAAAATTGTTTTGTTGATTAGATTCCACATATAAGTGAGATCCTATGGTATTTGTCTTTCTCTGACAGGCTTATTTCTTTTAGCATAATAATCTCCAGGTCCATCCATGTTGTCACAAAAGGTAAGACTCCCTTCTTTTTTTATGGATGAGTAGTAGTTCATGGTATAAATGAACCACAGCTTTTTTATCCACTCATCTACTGATGGGCACTTGGGCTCTTTCCAGATTTTGGCTATTGTAAATAACTCTGCAATGAACTTAGGTTTGCATATATTCTTTTGGATCATTGCTTCAAAGAGATTATCCCATATTAAAACAAAATTCTCTCTTTAGCCACCAAAACCTCTATAGCAAGCATGTCAAACTCAAAGGCTAACACGGGCTAAATAAATGAGGCATGTGGCCCATGGGCCAAGAGTTTGACAAGCTTGCTCCAGTCTCTCTCTCATCTCCCATTCATTGCCAAACTTTTAAAAGTAATTTCCTTCCTTCATGTCTCTTGCCTCACTTCCCACATTCCTCGGGCCACTCTAACCTGACTGATTACAGTGTGCACCCACCATCTCACCAGAATGGCTCTTGCTTAGGTCACCCTTGGCCTACTTCAACACTGCTAAAAGGCATGGGCATTTTCAGCCCCCATCTCAGGTGAATTGCCTGCAGGATTTTGCACCGTTAACAACCCCTTTAAGAATTCCAACTGTCTTCTTTATACATTCTTAATATCCTCCTAACTTTCCTCTTACCTCTTCAGCCTAATTAATTTCTATTCTTTTCTTATTCTGCAAATCTCAGTTCTCAACTCAAAGGTTATATTGTGTTGTTTTTTTAAAATATGTTTTTATTGATTTTGAGAGAGAGAGAAAGGGAGAGGGATAGAGAGATAGGAACATCAATAAGAGAAACATCATTCCCCCCCCCCCCCCCACCCAAAGATTAAGCTCACAAGCTGGGCATTTGCCCTGACCAGGAATTGAACCGGCAACCTCTTGGTTCCTGGGTCTCTGCTCAACCATTTAGCCACACCAGTTGGGCTCAAAGGTTATGTTTTTTAGGGGAAAGTACCCTGAGTGCCAGACTGAAAGGTTTTCCTGGTCTGTGTTCTAATAGCTCTCTCTAGTTCCTTCCTGGCACTTGTCATAGTAAATCATTATACACTTACATAATTACACGATCAACATTGGCCTATTAAGGAAGACCTTCAGAGCATGAATATGCCTATACTTTACCACATCATTAATTTGCTAATTGGTATTTTGGTGGTCTACAGTTTTTTGTGTGGTTTTTTTTTGTTTGTTTTTTTGTTTTGTTTTTTTGCTATTGTTCTTTAAATTTTAGGCAGTGAAGATTCACTACTTCTGCATTGGGAAGAAAAAACAATTATTTTTAAAATAACACTTGCTGATTGAACAAATACTTTCATTATTTGTTTTTTCAGAAAATAAAAGTAAAACATTGCCATTGTCAAAGACCTCACAATTTTAAATAGCAGCTGGTGCCTCATCACACCTCTAGAGGTTTCTGGTTTAATTGGTCTGGAACAAGATTTGGGCATTGAGACTTTTGAAAGCTCCCAGGTGACCCTGATGTGCAGTCATGTTTGAAAAACACTACAGAAAAGTATGCTTCTGAAATACTTACCAATACCCTTTTTACAAGTCAAGAACTGCAACAGGGAATGTACCTGTCAGTGTAAATACAGATCACGTGGCTCTCCAAAGCCAACACCATGTCAATGCACATTTCTGTGTAGCACAAGGCAGAGTGTCAGGGACTCACAGGCTCGTGATGATTAATAAATCTAAGTGGGGGACCATTGGATGAAATGATTCAGGGAGGATTCCTTGTGCCTACTGATTTGGAATGTCACATATGTTATCGCCTGTTGGGAATGGCTAAAGGCATTTCCCTAAACCTGAAAAGGATACATAAATTGATTGTTTACTGCCAAACAGCTCAGGGCATCTTAATCTACACGTTATTGCCTCCTACTGGCCAAACACCTGAACAGCTGAAGGCAATTCTTCCAATCTGACAATGGATTCTGTACCTAACCCTACCCTTTGAAGTGTATATCTCCACCTTGCCTTAGGACAAATTGTGTTAATAAAAAGCAAGGGGTCCTGGGACAAGGAGAACTTAGTTCCTTTAGTTAAGTTCTTTCTCTGACTCCCCAGTATGCCTTTCAAAATTATGTTTCATCTCTGGACTCTTGATTAATTTATGAACAGCCCCATCTCCAGGTTTCCTGAACCCTTCTAGATGCCGGATCAAGACCACCAGTGTTAACTTGGGAGGTTGTGAACTTGGTCAAGTCCTTTAAGGTTTTTCAGGCTTTTCATTTTTAGTATTGGGAAACAATAGCTATATAATGAACTATATAATAGTAACTATTTCAAAGGCTTGGTTTGAAGGTCAAACAAATAGTGCGTGTAAAGCATTGAGCATAGTGCCTAGCCCATAGTAAACACTGAATATACATCAATTGTTACTTTCTCAAATCAAAACTAGAAATCCGACCAAGGACTGGAAAATGTCATTTTGTCCATTTAATGCTTATTTGTAAGTCAAAGAAAATCAAAACTGAAATTGTGCAATACCTATAAGGTAATAAAATTGAAAACAGAACAAAAGAATACTACTAAAGCTATAGTCATATCCCTATAGTCTTATACTAATGAAGAAAAAAGACTACAATTGGTGAAATAAGTATTCAACAACAAGAGAAATCTAAATAAAGCCAAAGAGAATTAATAGAGATAGTAGCAAAATTAATGAATTAGGTAACAGAAAATTATAGTCCTAATTAATAAATTCAAGATCTAGTTCTTTAAGCAATAAGGACAAAATAGATAAAATCTGAGGTCATCAAATGTCTTAAAAGGGCAAGAGGAGAAAGCACAAATATAGGGTGTGGAAGGAGACTAACTTTAGATTGTTTACCTTTAATTTTTATATCCTGGGCATGGTTTGAACTAGTAGCATGAGATTCACATCTTTTTAAGTGTTACATTTGCTTTTTTGCTCTTGTTCTTAATAGCCCATTAGTGGTTCTGGACAAGCAGCTGTGGCTCCTGGAGCTTGTGAGTCCATAGAAAATCGCAGAATTGTTGGCACCTTGGGAACCAGTTGCCAAAGCATCCAATGAATTGTTAATTGCAGTATTTGTGCATCAAGTTACGATTTAGAACAATATGTTTGTTTTTTAGTGTCTGTTACTGAGGAAATCTCAGGGACACACTCTAGGAGCATAATGGAATCTCTAGAGAGGCTGATGTACTAAACGAGACCGGGAAAAATGTAATTGAAAGGAAAGGTATCTTCACTGTGATGGCAAATTGCAATGGAAAGCCTAAAAGTTCAAATGGCAACAGGCTTAAAATATCAACACTTGTTAAACCGCTGGGGCTGGGGCCAGGAAAGGAGAACACGTGTTTGCATTGAGAGTTATTGGTATAATAATGCTTCTTTGAAGTCAGGAAATCTTCTCCATCCCCTTGAAAAACAAAGCCCTGTTGTTGTGTGATAAACTAGCACCTCAAAGGGGTTCATAACTAGGCAAGAGAAAGTGGGGATATCTTCACATCCTGCTGTGAAGATCGGTATTATGGCCATGAGGCTTTCGAACATATTATCGGCTGATCAATAGCTGTCCTAGCCAGACTCACCTGCAAGCACAGTGAGTTCAGGGACCCTGGGCATTTTTACAAAAATATGTATTTGATTAAAATATTTAAATGTTTACACATATGAGAACCAATTGAACTCTGACATGTTTCTGAATTTGTATTACTGATCTTTTTTTGCATGTTTGACACTCTTATTAATAAGCTTTCTTCTTTGGGAAATTGGAGAGCATGCCTTCTTCACACACACACACACACACACACACACACACACACACATTATAGCTATAGACGGTGTGCTGGTAAACCATCTGACTAGGAGGGGGAAAGCTCTGATTTGTAGTGTTTGCCCATTTCCGTGGTGTAAATATTCCCATAGTGGTTGATTTCAAGTTATGAACCAGCTTCAACACTGGCAAAGTTCCTGAATATTTACAATCAGCTCTCACAAGCCAGTTTCCTCCACCTCCCACATTGCTGTTGGGATGTGTCTTCTTTATATTATGCTCCCTATTCTACAGTACTTAATCATCAAGCATTTTATGAGTTGGGGGAAAAGATACAATTAAAGTTTGGAAATAATGGGCTCAGGTAGCATCACCTTTCTTGTTGACAAGATTAATTCCACTAGGATGATTTTGTTTGGTGTGGAATTAGAATAGAGCATTCAAATGAGAAACCTTCTCCTACCTGAAGGCATGGATGGCTGCCTGCTCCAACCAGACAAGAGTGACTAGGAGATATTAGTAAAGCAGTGCTGCTAAACTTGATTGACAAGCCAGCTCTAATCTGTGAAAGTCTAGATAGTACAAGTCTGCTCAGAGTTCCTGAAGGTACATGACAGCCCTCAAGATCTAAAAAAAGAATGTTGAAAAAAAGCACACAAGCACTTTATAGAATTATTATGTAATTCAAGGAAAGGGATTGCATGGGTCAGAGAAATAGCCCAGAGTTAGCTTTGGGAAGAGGTGAGCAATTCTAAAAGACTGTTCTTTGGGAAAGGGGGTAGAGGTAGGTGGAGGTGGGCAAAGGGGGATAGATGAGGGCAGAAAGAGACTTGACTTTGGGTGGTGAACATAGCGCACGATGTAGTGCGCAGATGATACTTTGTTGATTTGTACACTTGAAACCTGTTTGATTTTGTTGACCAATGTCACCCCAATAGATTCAATTGAAAAATAAAATAAAGACTGTTCTGTGGATGGTAAGTGGTAAATTCATGACCGTTTCTGAAACAAGGTGTCATGGGTAAAGACACCTTGTTGGGGCACCAGTGATGTTGCAGCAAAGCTGCTTATGCCTGAAGTCTATATTCACCAGGATTCACCAAGTGGATCTGGGCTTGTTGGTTGCACATGGGGCCAGGAGGGCAGAGAACAGGCACAGGGGTCCAGGGCCATGTGCAGCATCTTCCTAGAACCATTGTTTTGATTATTTTGGCTACATCTCCTGAGAACTCTTCAGACCATAAAATACAGGGAATAATAATTCTCCCCTAACTGCCACACTGCTGAGAAGGTTCCATCTGGCACCTCTATAACTGCAGCTGTGCCCCAGAGACCTCTGAATTGCCTCACATGGTAACAGATGGTGGCAGCTGAGGGATGAAAGGTCTAAAGACATTTTAGGCAGTTCTCTACTTCAGTGCTGGTTCCTTTGAGTTCTTGTCAGTGGCTTTGTTCTTTTTCTGTCCCTATAGTTATGTATGTCATATATTTAAAGGATTACATTGGGATGTTAGCAGAGTCATTGAAAGCTGGTAGAAGGTCTGCTTCTTTTTACCTATATTCCTGTCCCTGGCATAAGAAATGAAGGATAAGGCATACATCACATGTCAAATGCTAGGTGAGTCCATAAAAAGCAATAAGCATTATTTTACCAGCATAACCATTATTGCTTGTCTCATTTCGGTGGTGGTAATGGTAACCAGTCCATGTTAGTAGAAATGTTAGAATAATTTTTACTTTAGAAAATTAACTTTCATTTGAAATGCTAACAGCAAGACACCCATGAAAAATACACATGGTGTCAAAACAAGCCAAAGGAAAATCATTTGGGCAAAAAATGAAAAAGGATCCCAAGTCAAATTTGTAGAAAGGATTCCTTTATTAACTTTTGGTTGAGAATATGTTTGTATATTTTCAGAAAAACACCTCCAAGACCAGATGGATTCCTGCAACAGAGAGGAATTGACAGCACTGCTCCAGCCATGAAGACAGAAGAGAAACAGTCCAGAGATGGAAGATGCTGACGACGCCTTGCCATACTAGCAGTCAGCAGCTACGCATCGCGGCAGGTTGCCCAGGACCAAACCAGAGAGGGTCGGATCTGCATTACCACCATTTGTCCACCATCCAGAACTGAAATATCATTGCTGACATGTATACATAAGGAACTGTTTGACATTGAATTGGGACTCAAAAGAACTGTTGGCCCAGAAAGAAACTCACTACAGACTGATTCATTTGCCTCTCAGCATAACCATTATTGCTTGTCTCAGTTTTGGTTCTTATAAGTGTATTTCTAGTATCACATGATCTCACTCATCTAGGGGAAATAATGAACAACATAAACTGGTGAACAAAAACAGACCTGGAGACAAGGAAACATCGATCAGACTGTCAAACCTCAGAGGGAAGGTAGGGGAGGGTGGGGGTAAGGGGAAGAGATCAACCAAAGGACTTGTATGCATGCATATAAGCCTAACCAGTGGTCACAGACAACAGGGGGGTGGGGGCATGTGTGGGGAGGGGTTTGGGATGGGAATGGGGGGATGAGGACAAATATGTGATACATTAATCAATAAAGAAATTTTAAAAGAAAGAATCCTAAAAAAGAAAATGCTTACTAAAAAAGAAGAAATCCTAATTGCAACAAAAGCAGGAATAAACACGTGGGATTACATCAAACTAAAAGCTTCTAGAAAGCACATCAAAATAAAAAGCACAGCAAAGGAGACCATCAACAAAATGCAAAGGCAACCTACTGAATGGGAGAAAATATTTGAAAATTATATATCTGATAAGGGGGTATTATTCTAAATATTGAAAGAAGTCATACAATCAAGAACAAAAACAAACCATCTAATTTAAAAATAGGCAGATCTGAACTGACATTTTTCCAAAGAAAACATAGAGATGGCCAACAGGTACATGAAAAGATGCTCAATATCACTAATCACCAGGGAAATGCAAATCAAAACCACAAAGAGATATCACCTCTCCCCTACTGGAGTGTCTATCAAAAAGACAAGAAATAAGCGCTGGTGAGGATGTGGAGAAAAGGGAGCCCTTGTGCGGTGGGATTGTAAATTGGTGCATCCACAATGGAAAACAGTAGGGGGGTTACTCAAAAAAATTAAAAGTAAACTACCATATCATCCAACAAGTTCACTTCTAGGCATTTATCTAAAGAAAACAAAAACACTAACTTGAAAAGCTATATGCACCCCCATGTTCAGCACAACATTATTTACAATAGCCAAGATATGGCAACAACCTAAGTGCCCATTAATGGATGACTGGATAAAGAAATTGTGGTTTCTATACAATTCAATCATTAAAAAAGGAACTGACTCTTGCTTTTTGTGACAACATGGATGGACATCAAGGGCATTATGCTGAGTGAAATAAAGCAGACACAAAAAGACCACTACCACACAATCTCCCTTATATGTGGAATCTAAAAACAAACAAAACCCAAGCTCATAGATGCAGAGAACAGATTAGTGGTCTCCAGAGACAAGGAGAGGGGGATGGGGATGGGATAGATAGGAGAAAGGGGTCAAAAGGTAAAAAAGAAAAGAAAATTCCAACCTTGAAAATGAATGGAAATTACAAGTACAGAAACTCCAGATCAGAAGTGGAATTCAGTTAAGAAGGTCTTGGTGATTTTTCCTCGACTTGAAGGCAAGCCTACTTAGTTGACCACTCTGTCCCTCCTTTCCTGTTTACCTCAGCTCCCTTCCCTTCCTCCCCAACTCCTGCAGCTCTCCACTCCCTCCCTTCTTTTTAGTCTCCTGTTCTACTCTCTCCCAAGTGTAATCTGGTTTCCGCTCAGAGTTTCTATTGAACAGGTCACTTCAAACAGCTCGTATATATGGTAACTATGGTTACCGCTCTTCAGAATTGTCCATGAAAAATAATGTGAAGATAGATGTCCATCATCTACTTGGGACGAACACATTGAAGAAGCACCATCCAAAATGTCCATTCCTCCCAGGTTCAAATAAAAACAGCCCCCCTTGATACCATCTCCTGAGGGAAAAATCACGGCCAAAGAACGCGTTTTAAAAGTTGATGCAAGACAGGGGTAGAGATTTAATTCTCACAATGCTCCGGGTCTACAGTCCTTAGAGAGCAAGATCAGCAAGCACTTTTCTAATTCCAAGCCTGGCCCTGGATTCATCTTTTAAAACCTGCTGTACTTTTACTCCTTTCTATTTTTATCCAAGTAGCGTGAGTAGCATTTCTAAATCAAACAGTAGGAGCAGTACAGTTTTCTGGATAAGAGCATATACTTCAGACCAGGCTGCCTGGTTCAAATTGTGGTTGAGCCCTTTCTAGCTAAGGGTAAAGGGAGTGATTACAAAGGGGTGATGGATATGATTACTATCTTGGTTTTTATTATGATTTCGTGTGTGTGTGTGTGTGTGTGTGTGTGTGTGTGTGTGTTTGTGTGTGTGTGACAGGGAGAGAGAGAGAGAGAGAGAGAGAGAGAGAGAGAGAGAGAGAGAGAGAGAGAGAGAGAGGGAAATGGTCAAATTGTGAATTTTTAATAAGTGAATCTTGTATGCCAATTATACCTCAAAAAGCTATTACAAACTAAATATAGAGACCATAAGCAGAATGCAATGATGTCATTGATCCATTGAGAGTTTTGTCAGCTACTTTAAAGCAGTGCAATGGATGGACTTCCATTTTCTTGCCTAGATGATCTGGTCCCCATGTATTTTGGATAAAAGTGGGTGATTTCAAAAGGAAGATAAGCAATCCAATCAAAAAATGGACAAAGGACCTAAACAGACACTTTTCAAAAGAGGACCTAGAGAAGGCCGAGAGATTTATGAAAACATGCTCAAAGTCACTAATCATCTGAGAGATGCAAATCAAAACAACAATGGGGTACCATCTTACACCTGTCAGAATGGCTATCATCAACAAATCAACAAAGGACAAGTGCTGGCGAGGATGCGGAGAAAAAGGAAGCTTCGTGCACTGCTGGTGGGAATGCAGACTGGTGCAGCCACTGTGGAAATAGTATGAAGTTTCCTCAAAAATATTTTTAAAAATGGACTCCCATTTGACCCAGTAACCCCACTTCTAGGAATATATCCCAAGAAATCAGAAACACCAATCAGAAAGGATATATACATCCCTATGTTCATAGCAGCACAATTTACAATAGCTCAGATTTGGAAACAGCCTAAGTGTCCATCAGCAGATGAGTGGATTAAAAAAATGTGGTACATCTACACAATGGAATACTACACTGCTGTAAAAACTAAGGAGTTCTTACCATTTGCAACAGCATGGTTGGAACTGGAGAGCATTGTGCTAAGCAAAATAAGCTAGCCAGAGAAAGATAAATATCACATGATCTCACTCATTTGTGGAATGTAATGAACAACATAAACTGATGAACAAAAATAGAACCAGAGACATAGAAGCATCAAATAGACAGTCCAACCTATGAGGAGATCAACCAAAGGACTTGCATGCATGCATATGAGCATAACTAATGAATACAGACAGTAGAGGGGGTGAGGGCATGGTCTGGGGGTGGGAGCGGCTGGGGAGAGGTGAATGGGGGAAAAACGAGACTCATATAATACTTTAAACAATGAAGAATTTAAATTCTTAAAAAAGTGGGTGATTTCCAGAGCTCACAAGATTTGGTGATGAATGGTGTTGAAACAGACATACATTATTTAGGGAATAGTCTATGACTACAAGACAGGAGGAGAACCCTCAGCCTATTCACTCGAGATCCTGTAGATCATTCTCCACCGTGCCAGAGGCAGACCCTGGGCAATGGAATGACCCTGGGGTTCTGAATCAGGTCTGGACTGGAATCCAAGTTCAGGTACCCACCATCTCCGTGACTTTAGGCAACTCCATTAAACTAAAAAAATTTATATCCATAAAGTGAGGACGATAAGAAAACTTGCCTGGTAGGAGTTTGATAATTAGTAAAATAGCAGACATAAAGACTTAACTCAGTGTTTGACACTGATGTCAGCTTCCTCCCTCCTTCCTTGCCCACTCCAGCAAGATCCATCTCCTTCCCATTCTCCAGGTGAGTCAAGCTCATCATTGTCTCATTGTCCATGACCACAGTTATTCATACTGGACACGTGTACATGACTTTATAGAGTAGATGACCAAATGTGTACATAGGCTAAATTAGGGGATGGCTATCCATGTTACCAAATTGGTGCTCATTTTATCAATAAAATAGCCACAAGTTTCCTCAAGATAGCCCCAAATCACAGAGTATTAACCAGTTAACTGCCACGTGTCCAAAACGGAAACCATCTTGCTTGCGTCTTATAGATGCTTACGGCATACAAAGGGTTAAAAATGCCACTTGATTGGCAAACTTTTACATACATGTAAAATTAGGTCTAATCAATACATAATTTTCCAGGAATCTATCAATTTTTTAACCAGAATAATATTTTTAAAGAGCAAAACGTGTCCTCTGCTATGTAATAATATTCAAAGTGTCCTTTAAAGTAAACGTTACCATGAGACTCATCTATACCTTGAATGCACAAAATCCAATCCAGTAGGAACAATTAGTTAGCTCTCTCACTGAATTAAAACAGGAGAGATAGATATAGAGAGACAGGGGCACAGAGAGACAGAGTCAAACCTCATAGCTTGGAAAGAAAGTCTGACAGTTCACAGGAATCCATTTATATCTTTACCATTTCCAAATATATTTCATTCTGTAGGCTTTTAATATCACAGGGATAAATATGATCAAATGTTCTTTTTTTCCGAAAGTTTTGCTTAGATCCGTTCTTGTTGAAATGAAAGTTCTGGTTTGAAGTTGACTTTGTGGAGCAATATTTAGATACATATTTTTATGTCTTCAAAATTCACTCAAATACAGTGATAAAATAGATAGCGGCAAGATTTTCTGGTATTCTGTATTCAGTTTGTTTTTGTTCTTCAAAATCCTGAAATGGAAACTATAAAGTACATAAAACAGCAATAAAGCTGAAAATGGATTCAGATATTATACTGTCACTGATAACTCCTCAAATCTGAGCAACAACAGCTAAAATGGCGTTATGATAATACAGGCTGAGGGTTCCTGCATCACAGATCTCTGGGTTCTTATTAGAAATACTAATTCCTGGCTTTACTCCAGATCTTCTGAAGACAGCTCCCAAGAACCAAGACTGGTTTTTCATCACTCATGTGACTCCTCACACTGCAAATATTGAGAATTCCTGGACTGTCCACTGGAACGGATGCCAGGAAGTAGGTAGGAAATACAGTAAGTCCTCACTTAACTTCATCTTTAAGTTCTTGGAAAAGAGACAAAACAACCATAATGTAGTCAACTTTACTATAGGCTAATTCAGGGGTCCTCAAACTTTTTAAACGGGGGGCCAGTTCACTGGCCCTCAGACCATTGGAGGGCCGGACTATAGTTTAAAAAAAAAAAACTATGAACAAATTCCTATGCACACTGCGGGTCCGAGATGAGTCGGCTGCTAAGCAGGACAGGCAGTGGCACCCGGCGGGCTGGATAAATGTCCTCGGCGGGCCGCATGTGGTCTGCGGTCTGTGGGCCGTAGTTTGAGGACCCCTGGTTGATGTAAACAGGAGTGAAGTTTCTAGGCATCTCATCAATGTTACAATAAGACAATGTTGAATGAAACAATGTTATTTGAGGACCTGCTATAGAAAGAAAAGAATTGATAGAAAAATCCTATATAATAAAATATGCTAAGTGTCTGACCGTTGGACCATTCAACCAGTTGCTATGATGTTCACTGACCACCAGGGGGCAGACACTCTGACTGGTAGGTTAGCTTGCTGCTGAGTATTGGCCAACAGGGATTGGGAAAAAGGGGCTGGACACACCCTGGCGCCCTCCCTCAGTCCCTCCCCAGCCCTGTACACTGGTGGGGTCCCTCGGCCTGGCCTGCACCCTCTAGCAATCCAGGATCCCTTGGGGGATGTCAGAGAGCCGGTTTCTGCCCCATCCTTGCAGGCCAGACTGAGGGACCCCATTAGTGCACAAATCCCTGCACTGGGCCTCTAGTTTCCGATAATAGGCAAAAGTTGGCTTTGAACAGGCTCCAGGACAGCCCAGCTCTGGACCATGTCTTCTCAAACACCACTGTCTCCACTCAGCAGACCAGCAGGTGGATGGTGCTGAGGTCCTTCCACAGAAGCAAGAAAGAGCAGTCTCAGGTACTGGGGATACTGAGTGATGATCCCCGGGTTCCTTTGTGTTCAGAGCACTCTGGTTGGGACAGAGAGGGGACAGAGAGGAGACAGAGACACTAGCTGCTATTGGGAACTAGTGGGGAGTCATGTAAAGAACTTCCCCACTGGAGATCCCACTGTGTTGCCAAATGTTGTTAAGTAACACATGTTTACTTAAATCTTTGGAATTTAAATGAGCTTCCCTGCTGTTTTGGTGCTCCCCTCTCCTCCCTCTCTTCCCCCCCCCCCCACCCCCCATCCACCAGCAGTCCTGCCTCAGACCATTAGACCATTGCAGGCAGATCACCCCCCATGCCAGCTTCCTGCCTGTTGATAATAAATAGTCAGGGAGGCTGCAGCTCCAGCCCCCACAGACAATGGTTCCCAGAGACTGATAAACACAAATTCCCTTATAACTCATTTCTCTTCTTCCTGTTTGAGAGAGTGAAGATAGAAAGCAGGCACATTTACAAGGGCTGGGGAGCCTGTTTGCATCCTGGGAGCTTGCACTGTGAGCAGGACTGATAACTTCCCTTGTTCTGGGAGTGCAGGCCTTACGATGGGAGGAGAGCCATTCAAATAGGACCTGCTCCTCAGCTGATGAGGACGCACCTTCAGGATTGTGGATTAGCTCTGTAAATGCCGGCCACCTTCCCTGGGAAGTGGGACACATGTTGAAAATGGAAAGGGCAGAATCCAAAGAGACTTTTCGTTCCTATTGTGAAGGTCCTTTATCACATAAATGAGAGTGATGGGACTATTTTCTTTTTAGAGGTATTTGGAATCCAGGAATTTTGCTATTAGAATATCTTTCTAAACTCCATAGAGCCCAGATGCCTCCAAGGAAAAGGAATAGGGTAATTAGTCCTTCTTTCCATTTAATTCTCTATTCCATGGCTCCTAGTTGGTTGTATTAAACTGGGAATGTACCTGGACTCAGGGATATACTAGTCCCACAGATTGTCTGTGGTAGAAATCCTCTGGAGTTTCTAGTTAATGGTCCTCTATGGAGAGCTAATCTCCCTGGGAACTCTGCTTGCTTTCCGCTGCATACCAAATTTATGACTTTTATTTTTATTTGTACCCCTGGATCCCAAGTCAATCAACCTTCATTGTGTAAACAGGACAAATACACTCAAACTCTTTGACCTTTACTTTTTCCAGGTTAATTTTGGAAAAAAGTCTTCTAGCCTCCATGCAAACTTTCCAAAAACGGCATCCATTTTCAATGACTGAGAAGTGTCCATGGATCTCAAACTCCAAGGAAGGTGAGCAGAGGGAGCCACTTGTGTGCTTCCTTGGCTTCCCTCCACTTGGACTTAAGATCTGGGTCACTTGGACAGTTCTGCCCAAGTGTGTATCGAGGAGGCCAGTACATCGAGGAAAAAGAAGAATCCTCGTCAGCGATGGCAGAAGGGCATCACCACATGAGCATGCAGCTCCCAGGACAAGCCCACCTACCAAGGCCCATTTCATTCATTTATCTGAATCAAGCCAGGAAAAGAAGGCAGGCAGTGAATCGCTGAAAGCCAATTCTGAAAGCTGAACTTAACCTCAAGGGCCATGAGGAGGCCTAGATTGTATTACAATTGTGTAATAAAGTGGCACCATTGATTTATTTAAACATTACCTCCCTGGAAATAACAAATATTCTGATATTAAAAACATTACCCTGAAGAATGGCAATAAATTGCCTTTAGGGGGACATGTGTGATCTCTTTGTATCATTAGTAAAACCATGCCATCCGCTGTCTAATGTAATAACAGACCCACACTCGTCCCCACATACATTTAAACCACTTTTGGAGGATATGAGGAGCTTGTCTCCCAAACCATCAGTCGATAAGGTTCCGCTCTGAGAATCATCAGCATCCAGAGAGAGCAGCTCATCCTCTTGGTTCAAGTCCTAAATATTGATAGACCAAGAAAAAGAGTCATTGCCTAGGTAGACAGCTGTTTTCAGTTACTTTCCCTCCTTTGTCTTTTAACTCATTAACTGAAATGTAGCCATCCTTTGCCAATATATATAATTATTTATATCTGAATTTAACTTATAAAAATAAAGGATGAAAAATCAAGATGTATTTCAAAGATGTGGAGAAAAGGAAAGCCTTGTGCCCTGTTGGTGGGATGTAAATTGGTGCAGCCACTGTGGAGAATAGTAGGGAGGTTCCTTAAAATATTAAAAATGGAACTACCGTATGATCCAGCAATCCCAGAAGGGTATCTTTTTGAAGGAAATGAAGTCAGTATTTTGAAGATGATCATTTTCATTAGAGTATTACTCACAATAGCCAATATATGTAAACAGCCTAAGTATCTATTGATGAATAAATAGATTTTTTAAGTGGAAAAGGAAAATATATACAACTAGTGGCCCAGTGCACAAAATTCATACACATTAAAAGGGAATTAATTAGAGGAAATATTTTAACATTGCTATTTGCCCTTTCTCTATAATAGAAGTGTCAGAAATGAAAGAAAATTAGTAAAATGTGTATGAAAATCTTCCTCCTCTCAGAGTCTGGGGTGTGCCATGGAACCCAGAGTCAAGCCCCCGCCCACCCGCGTGCACCTCGAAATAGCACAAGACCCAGACCCAGCTAGCCCCATCCCCACTGGATGAGATCCAGACCCGGCCAGCCTCACCCCCGTCAAACCCCGCTGGGGGGGGAGGGGGGCGCGGTGCAGCCTCAGGTCCCCAGTCAAGCCCCGCCGGGTGGGAGGTGCAGCCTCAGGTCACCTGGTGCATGCTGGGTGGTGGGCGCAGCCTCAGATCCCCCGAAGCACCCTCAGGTCCCCCGGCCCGGCGCCAGGGTGGGAGGCACGGCCTGAGGTCCCCCAGCCAGGCACCGGGGCGGGGGGTGCAGCCTTAGGTCCCCCGCCCCAGCCTGGCACCATGCAGCCTCAGGTCGCTGCTGATTGCTCATTACAGGAACCCCGCCTCTGCTGTGGGTGCAGCCATCTTTGTGACAGCATGAGGGTTACTTTGCATATTACCTCTTTATTATATAGGATGGTATGTTATTCATCCATAAAAAATATATACTGCCTCTATTCATCTTATAACTGAAAGTCTGTATCCTTATACCAACCTGACTTTTCTACTCTCTGTTTTTATGAATTTGACTTTTCTGTTTAGATTCCACATGAAAGTGATACCCTGCAATTTTGTCTTTTTCTCTTATTTCATTAGCATAGAATGCCTTCCCATTTGTGAATTTGTGATCAGCTAGTTGTAAAAGCATTTTCTTTCTGCTAATGGTTGGACCTCATAACTTTTCAGAAGTTGCGGGTTTAACCAATGATTAAATAAGCCATGCTTTTAAACACTCCCCTTGGTCCTGGTTTATCTTGCTCCCTCGAAAGTATGTTTGTCAGCAGCCCTCACAAAACCCGTTTTACCAGTAGTATTCTTTTTAAGGCCTCCAGCATCAGCTGAGACCTCTATTCTGCCTGATCAAAACCTATCTAATTTGCCAGTTTCCATTGTTAGACTCTTTCCTCTGGTATAAAGTAGTGACCACTAAAAGAAGGACATAAAATTCCAACTATTACCCCAAAAACCATTAATGTAATGTCACATATCTGTTTAGCACACTGATGCAATAGAAAGGGTATTAGACTTAAAGCCAAAGAGTAGGCTTTGAATTCTTGCTCTACCATGCATTACGAAAGCCCTTTAACTTCATTAGGCTTTGGATTCTTGAGCCGTGAAACAAAAAATAATAACTACAAGAATAATGTAAGGATTAAGTGAGATGATATATTTTAAAGCAGATAGAACAGACTTTACGATGCCTATTATTGTTTTAAGAACAGAGCATTGAACAGTCAGATTAAACGAGTATGGGGCAGAAACTAAGATTTGTCTAACCAACAGTCATTTTCCTCCTCTCTTTTTAGTAATCCAACTTTGCTCAGGTTGACAATAGGCCCAAAATTAAAATAATCCTTGTCAGCATGAACTACCTACCTCTGAATGTGAGAAAGTAGACCCATCTTTGCTCAAGCCAATAGAGCTGGGGTTCTCTGACCTACAGCCAACTGTAATGCTGACTTAAGGAGGGAGAGATGGAAGGAAAAGGAAGCCCCCAGAGCACAGGTTGCTGGCTGGAGCACATAGGGTCATACGAACAGGGTGGA
Organism: Corynorhinus townsendii; assembly: GCA_026230045.1. NCBI lineage: Eukaryota > Metazoa > Chordata > Mammalia > Chiroptera > Vespertilionidae > Corynorhinus > Corynorhinus townsendii. The sequence goes on along the minus strand of JAPDVU010000018.1, from coordinate 1,103,392 downwards.
AAAGGGACCGGGAAAAGAAATGGAAAAGGTAGCAGGTTGTTACAAAAAAGAAAACTCTTGACTGTGTTCACACTGGTCCCAGTCTCGGCCCAACCCTTGGAAGGCCTGATGGCTATTTATTGACCACAGTGGAGTCTGAGCACAGGCCGCACAGCAAGCAGCAACTCGGGGCTGCAGTCCTGACTATAGGATAGAATTTCTATTTCTCCACAGAAAAGTGTTTCTTGCTGCCATGTTCCTATTTTACTAGGTGTGAACTCATTTAAGAGCTCTTAAATTAATTTTGAACCATTTCTCATGTTTATGTTTCAAAAAAGGATTTTTTTCATTGCTAAGCCAAGCAAATGGATTCACTTGCTGGATTCATTTCAGTCTAAGATCAATGGATTCTTTCTGTATTTCCTTTCTTTTTTCTTTTTCTTTTTTTTTTTTCAGTGCTAAATTGAAACATGCCTGTGCTTGGTTTCTACTTTTAAAGAAATCAACCAATTTTAAATAAACTTCAGGTATAAAAATGACCTCGCAAAGATGGCCAATACTTAATAGAAACCAAAGCCACAGAAATTTGTTGACTGCTTACCATCTCATTCCCACACCACCTGAAGATACCATTCCCTAAAATTCATGAGCATACAATGAGGAAACATCAGTTTGGGCTATTGCTATTTAAATCACATCTTAAAATAAAGGCAGGGTAACACATGGAGCTAAGGTGATATAAGTGAGGCACTCCCCTCAGGCACAAAATTTAAGGATGTTCACTAAAACTCAGTAATGAAGATAAACAGTACTTTATGCAATATTTTCAGAAATGTGATCCTCCAAACTCCATGATGAATAAGATATAAAGTTAAATAAAATCCAATCCCTCATTTGCATGACTCACCTCACTTATTTCATCTTAATCCCAGCCTTGATGTCACATTGCATTGTAAAGTCTTCTTTGGCTCAGAGTCAATCCTTCCCTGATCCTATAGACTGGGACAGATGCAAAATGAAAGCACATAGAGAGGGAGATAGGCATTGGGGTGAAGCCTTCGGACAGTGGCGGCTCATGGAGGCTTTAAGCCCCACCCCTTAATGGAGCTTGTTAATGGGCTTCTCCAGAGGACAGGTGTCTTCCCCTCCCATGGTCCCATCTCCAAGGTCATGTTGATGTCCACTTGGCCTCTGAGTGTTCAAGCGCAGCCTGGAGGGTTCCCTGTGTCCTCTCCTTGAATGGGACATCCCTACTCCAGCTGCACTGGAATTGATGTACCCCACCCTCATGAATTCTGGCCTGGATCACACCCAGAGGTCCTCTCTGAACTCAGGCTTTGATCACATCCCAGCAGGTCTTGTGCTCAAGCCCTCCTGGTCCTAACAGAGAATGGTTAAAAACAATCAAGTCCGTAAACAATGGGGAGTTGATATTTTTCTGTATTTTAAAAAAGTTAACACTATGTTTTTCTATTTTCATAAAAGTAACCCAGTGATATGGCTTCCTGTTAATAGCTGTCTCCTTCCTCCCTTCGGTGTGGCTAGAACCACCCAGGTCGAACTGGTCTTCTTTGTGAAGCTCTCAGTGCAAATGGCACAGTAGGTAAAAATGGAACTCCACACCAGGCCTTGTTTTAAATGACACGAGTCACGTGTTAAGCTTTTAAGCAATCCTGCCAGCAACAATACTTGACTCAGGAAGGTGTCTGATCTGAGGCATTAGCCAGAAAAAAATAATTTATTCCTCCATTTCTGTCCCAGCAGAGTACTACCTTGTGAAAATGAAAACAACTCCTGTGGACCCCACAGAGCAGCATGCATCGCTACAGAACCAAATGTTTCTGAAATATCTTGCAAACCATATTGGAGATGACCTGTTATCTCCTGGTAGTAGTTCTAAATGACACTATCTGACTGCCACTAATGCCATTTGATTTAGGCAAAACTCTAATCCTCCCAGCCCAGGAGAGCCAAAACTATTTCTGAAGTTCCTTTTCTGGGAGGTCAGGCACCACACTTGTTCATAAACGCAAGTTGAAATGAACCTGAATCTGTTGCTTTCCTCTAGCATCTTTGTATATGGGGCTTCTTAGGGGCAATCATGAACCATATGGCATATTGATAAGGACTAAGCACTTATTCTAATGTTATGATTTCCTTAATTTTTATGACAAATACAATGTCTATTTACTTCTCCCATATTTCAATCTTCTGGCTTCTGAAAAGTTGGACCAAATAGAGATGAAGAGGTTGATCAACTTTAGGTGACTACTTCCTTATTCCTTATTCTGTACCCTTATTGTTCCCTACTAAAGTACCTCAGAAGAGGCTGGCTCTGTGTCTACTGTGGACATCAGAGGGAGGCCAGTTCCATTCAGACTATGATACCTGCTGAACATTGAGCATCATTTAATGCTGGTGGTCTTGATCCGGCATCTAGAAGGATTCAGCAAACTGGAGAAGGGGCTGTGAGTAAATTCAATAAGAGTCCAGAGACAAAACATAATTTTGAAAGGCATTTTCGGGGGGCAGAGGAGCCTGGCTGAAGAAACCAAGTTCTCCTTGTCTCAGGACCCCTTGCTTTTTATTAACACAAATTTTCCTAAGGCAAGGTGGAGATATACACTTCAAAGGGTAGGGTTTCATACAGAAGCATTGTCAGATTGGGGAATAGCCTACAGCTGTTCAGGTGCTTGGCCAGTGGGAGGTAATAACATGTAGATTAAGATGCCCTGAGCTGTCTGGAAGCAAACAATCAATTTAATGCATCCTTTTCAGGTTTGGGGAAATGCCTTCAGCCATTCTCAATGGGCAACAACATATGTGACTCAGCCCTTGTTGAGTTCCCAAGTTCCATCAACCTTCTTATGAAACTCTTGCAATTATGACATGCTGGAACTGGCTTCCGGCAGATACCTCCGAGGGAGGCTGGCTCTGTGTACAGTGTAATGGTCATTTATTAGCACAGGGGAGGGGACTGCATGCCTTGCTGCTCTCTGAGGGATAGCACTTGGCTTTTCCACCATGCACTCCTGGGAACCTACTGTCCTCAGTGTACTGTTCAAGCACTAGACGTAGTGAGGTCAACCATGGGTGTATATTGGTGGAGGAGGGTAGAGGCTGTCCTGAAGGAAACTTGGCTGTCTGAAGTCAAGAGTGCAAAGGAAAGAAGAGGCTTTTGTTTCACATGGGGCCTGGTTTTAAGAATTGTTTTTGCCCACGTATGCAAGCCCTTCAAAAACCTGCCTAGTTTTCATTCTTCTATTTGCCCTGGTGCCCTGTTTTACTCTTCATTTATCCATCGTTATTTTTTCTCTTTCAGTTAAAATAAAAATACTGGCCTTTAAGAGAAAAGGCCTGTACTCTCAGGATCTAAGTGAGAAAAGGCAGATACTCTCAGGATCTAAGTGTGAAGTGGTAGTGGGGTAAGGATGGGGTGGACTTGAGCAATCGAAAGGCTTTAGTGCCTCAATCAGGTTCTGGGGTCTGTTTCACAACACACCTGTCCTCTGTAACACTTTCAGCAGGAAGCCCGATCACAGAGCCTGAACAAGCTTCATGCTTTAGAAAGCAGCCCTGGCATGATTATCTGGGTCTCCAAGCTCACCAAGTATGCCACTGTGATACAGAGGCCGTCATTCAAGGTGTAGCTAAGGTAAATGCCTGCATTCGAACCAGTCAGCCTGGCAGAGACTGAAGGACTGATCACCACAGTTGGCATGTAACTATCCTCATAGGTGGTGTCTGCTCCCATCATGACCCAACTCTGAGATCAAATATTCAGCTGCAGCCAGCTTCTCATTCTTTCTCTCCAGCAGCCTTAGCACCCCATGGTTATCAAAGGGTTTTCCCACAGGGCTTGATGAAAAGGCCAGGCTGGCCCTTCTAATTGAGCTAGCAGGAGCACAGGAGTGGGGAAGTTAAGACTCCTTTGAAATGTGCTTCTGACCTGAGGGTGAGCATGGGAGGCCAGAGTCAGTAACACAATCATCTGCTCCTGGCCTTTGCCAGTTTCATCCTGAATTTCTGCTCTAGAGGGAAGACATACTATAAATAAACTCATTCGTTTCATCAGATTTAAAATAAGGAAGGGAGAAAAACAAATACCATATGATATCACTCATATGTGGACTCTAAAGAACAATATAAACAAAACAAAACAAAAAAACAGAAACAGACTCATAAATACAGAGAGCAGACTGATGGATGTCAAAGGGGAGGGGTTTAGGGAACTGGGTAAAAAAGGTGAAGGGATTGAGAAGTATAGATTGGTAGTTACAAAATAGTCATGGGGATGTAAGTACAGCTAGGGAATATAATCAATAATATTGTACTATGCAAGGTGACAAGTGGATATTGGAATATCAGGGGGGAACACTTTGTAAAGTATATGATTGTATAATCACTATGCTACACACCTGAGATTAATACAAAATAATGTTAAATGCCAACTGTGATTGAAAAAAATAAAAATGTAAAAAAAAGAACAAAAAATAAATAAGATAAGGAGGGGCACATAACATAACTTTTTTTTTTAATTTGGTATGTCATACATTTGTAGGAATTTTCTGGTTTTCTCTACCCTTTAATGGAAGCGGCTATCAGTCTATTCATTATCCATGATTGTCCTCTTGATTAGATAGACCCAGATGCCATCCAGTCAAAGACTTCATTGCCAGAGGGACCAATTAGTTTGATCTCATTTCAAGGCTTCTGTACTCATGAATCCCAAACAGCTTGAAAATGCCCGTCATTGTCACATAAGGGACAAGAAGATGAATGGTTTCACACCTGCCTTTCCTGGGATCCATACCTTCACCTTCACATCCAGTGGACAACATTGATTTGTTGTGGTGCTGGCTGGCATATCACATCACATGATACTCTAGAATGGCTGAGAGGCAGCAGCCAGAAGTAGGAAATATGAAGGGTCCAGAGGGTCTCAGGCCATTTTTCTTTCTGTCAATTCCTAGATATGTGGCTTTGAATAAGTCACTCCTTCAGTTTCATCATCTGTAAAATAAAGATGATAAAACTAATCTCTGTACTAACTTCTACATAAGACTGTTTTGAAGTTCACAGTGGATCAAACATATGGACATGCTTCAAACATAATATCTTTAAAAATTACTCAGTAGTTATTTCCATTCACCATTTTGAGCTATAGTCCTCCATCAATTATGAGTATGTAGAAACCAGCTGGGCACAGTCTGAGGTAGCACACAATAATTCAAGTTCACCACCGGAACAATTCAATCATTGACTTAGAGTAGGGAGAACCACTAAGCTACTTCTCTCTGGATAGTTCCAAAGCATTTATTCCATAGTCAGACCAGGACTGAACTCCAAGAGTTCACTCCCTCCCAAAGCAGGTGAACCAGAGGTGAAATAATTGGGCTTTCATCAATGGAGTCAGAGTTAGGAAAATAACATGTAAAGAGAAGCCATTATTACTAGTAGGGGCTTGGGCCTAAAAATAAGGTGCATCCATTGAATTTGTGGCACAGAGATAAAGGAAATATATCTGACCTGGGACAGATAGGAGTGGGGTGGGATGTCTCTGAGTTGGACTATCATTTTACCACAAGCAAATCTTTATCACAGAACTTACAAGGATTCTTTGAGTCCTTAGAGGAGCCCAATTCATCATTGCTAATTCTCATTGATCACATCACTGTAGATAGTTATCACACAGGATTCATGAAAAAGTTGTGTAATGACTGAGACCCTGGAACTGAATAGCCTGTGGGGAAATGTCCCCAAATTGATGACAGACAAGATACTGCCCAGCATCTCATAGCCTTCATCAGGCCCTGCGAGACAGAGAACAAGCTCAAAACATTGTGCGCAGCTGACCATAGGGCTCATTCCCAGGAGTGAAATTTGGGAAGCAGAGGTAAGTGAGGAACCCTGAGGATTTCTGCCTTTAGCTTAGAATAGTTTTATTTTGTGGGTCTTTGGTCTACGGTGCTAATTCGGTATGTCTAGAGGGGATATTCAATTTGCCATGCTTCATTAAGTATCTACTTACAACCTTACAAATAATAATTTTCAAATCTTTTCCTAAGATATTTGAAAAACAAAACCACTAATCTACTTCTCTCTGGGTAATTTCAAAGCACTTATCTCCATAGTACCTGAGAAGGCAGACAAAAACAAATCTAATGACAGGGGAGGAGGAAATATCCTCGCTGTCCTACAGGGACGCCAGGTGAATCAGAAGGGGTGTGCGCATGACTGGAGTGCCCTTCTGTCTGCCAGATACAATCCTGAGACATGATGAGCCAAGCTTTTCAGGCCGCTAAGGTTTTCTTCCCTGGATTTTAGTTGTTTAAATGCAAGTCGTTACTCTCCTGAAAATGTTTGCTAACTGAATTACTTCAATCTGTTGTTGATCAGACTGTCTGAACTTTACACAGGTTGGAGAATTTATCTTCCCCAGGGCCTCCCAATTGTAGGTGCAAACATTTTGTATATAAGATAGAGTCCTATTTTTGTCTCCCTCTCCCTAATTCCCAACTCCAGACACGTTAGAAACCGAGACAATATACTATTGTTAGATTTTATTTCAGGAAATGTCTCTTGAATATTTCAGTATGTCTGTCGAATCAAGATTGTATCATCTGTACTCTTCAGCTCTCCCCACATAACACACCTGACTTATTTGACATTATCATAAAATCTGGTGTTTCACAAAAATGAGTTTTCTAGATAACTATGATTTACCCATTAGAGTCCTTGAATGGGTCTTATTTGAACTATTTTATTTGAAAATATTTCTAAAACACATTGAATGCTTCTCTGCCTCTTAAACAGAGGTTACCTGCCATGATTTTGCCTTTATTTTGCTTGGCAATTCAGGGTCAACATTATAAACATCCTATTGCCCTGCAGGATTGTAAGACAGAAATGTTTTTCAATGAGGGTGGAGAGGGCTCCTCCCCTCCGCAAAATGGCCTTGGGCTGCTGCGATGTTTGTTTCTTTGTAGTTCTTGAATCTGCATTTTCTCTTTTCTCTGCATCCTCCAGCACAATTTGGCCATCAATTGTGACTTCTTGCTCACTCTAATGAGTTTGCTTTTTCTGATGCATTGTTTACAATATATTATGAGCAGGAAACCCAGTTTAAGCTTGTTAAAATTTTGTATACAGCCAGAATATATGGGCACAAAATGAAATGCAGCTGAGAAATAGCCAAAAAGTAATTATTTATTTATTTAAATATATTTTTATTGATTTTAGAAAGAGCTAGAGAAAGGAAAGGGAGAGAGAAACATCGATGAACGAGAACCAGTGGGGCTATATAAAGAAAGTACATGAACTTAATATATGAGTATTGAAAAATCCATTTGATTTTTACAAGTATTGCTTTCTGGCCCTAGCCAGTGTGGCTCAGTTGGTTCCTGGTTTGATTCCAGGTCAGGGCACACATTGGGGTTGTGGGTTTGATCCCCAGTAGGGTTCATGCTGGAGGCAGCCAACCAATGGTTTTCTCTCATCAATGTTTCTCTCTCCCTCTCCCTCTCTCTCTAAAATAAATAAAAACATATTTAAATACATAAAATATTACTTTCTGGCTGTTTCTCAGCTGCATTTCAAATATAATAAGTGACCAGTGGAAAAGGGGAGTGTTCCAACATTTAGACATGTGGGATGGCTTTGGAGTCATATTTGTTCATGGCATATTTTTGGTAAAACCAGAGTTCACCAGCCATCTGGCCATTGTAAGTGTGAGGCAGATGTTGGAAGGGATTTCTCTATTAGGAAAGGTCACCTAAACATTATTAGCCTGTCAATATACTGAGTCTTGTTTTTGATCATTGGACCATTGACAAAATTAGTTTGGCCATTTTTAGCTCCTGCACAAAGGGCCTTGGAGACTGAAGGCTTGTTAATGTCCTGGGGTTTGCACTTCCACAAAAGACCAAAGGACAAAGTGCTTTGACCATGCCACGCCTTCTGGTTTCTGTGATCTGCATGGAAAGGCCATGAACGACCACGCTTTGTGTAGGCTGGAGGGAGAGAGAAACATGTGATACCACAGGAAGCTGGGAACTGGGGCAGCTGAGTACAGTCAAAGGACGTTCACAGAGAATCCAACAGAAAAGGAAAAATATCCTTGGCTTAGTTTTCCTCCTCTCTTCCTAAATGCTTAAGGAGCTCAGTCCTCCAAAAGGAAATGGAGTTAAATTTGTTTTACCGTCAGTACCTGAAAAAGCTGCTAGTGCAAATTTCCATTCTCTTTGTATTTTAAAGCAGAACCTAAAAAAAGAAAACAATAATTTAGAAAACCCTCTTCTCAGTCTGTTCCAATAAGTTGGCAGGTTGTAAAAGTTTGAAGGAATATCTGGCTCAATCTGAGCTAGTATATGGCTATCAATTCCACCCAGTCTATTTTGTCACCTGGCCATGAGCTTCCTTCCTCTAGTTCTATAAATCAGCAGCAAACGGAAGCCCTAAAGAGGGCTGAGACAGATCAGGGCCAACCAGCTTATTTTTAAAACACGGCCTAGGAGACCATGATGCATTTCTCTTGATTATATTTGTGGTCCTTCCCTCCGACCTACAAAAAGATGCAGTCTTTAAATATATCACTGCTGTAGCAAGGAAGGGCTCTCTTGTTGGAGAGTAATATTGCAATCTATGTACATTTGTCCACTTAGTCAATCAACGAATGTTTATTGAGAACCTAATGTGTATGCAGACTGTGCCAGGATTTGGGATAATAACAGGGAAGCAAGCCCAGACTGGGTGCTTGCAGAGTTTGCAGTCTAATGGCAGACAAGCATCACCAAAAAAATAAATTAAAAAAATCACACAAATCAAGAATTTAAATATCACTATGGAAAGTGCCCTTAAGAGAAAGGTCAGCGAATTCTGTAAGTGGGGACCACAACCAAGCCTGGGAGTCAGCCAGGAGTTTCCTGAGGATGAGACTTTTAAGCTGAGCCCTGAGTCTGAGCAGGTGGAAAGGTGACCAGGGAAAGAGGGGAGAATACACAATTCTGAGAGAAGAGCAAATACAGAGCCCTGGTAGGAGCTCTGCTTGCTCAGAGCGGTCACGTGAATCATGAGATTTAGAATCTGCATGGTCGGTCATTGAATCCTCTGCCTCCTGAGTCTGCAGCTTCTCCCCCTCCCCAAACCCGCCAAGTCCTTACCAGGCCACCACAGCTGCTCAGACCCCCTCCTTGCTCCAAAATATTGATTATACCCTTCTCTTAGTGCTAAGCACTTACCGCCTAAAACAACTTTTTTAAATTCCCTTCCTGTATTAGTCTGCTCAGGCTGCAACAGCAAAGGACCATAGACTGGGTGGCCTAAACAACAGAAATTTATTTCTCACAGTTCTGGAGCCTGGGAAGTCCAAGATCAAGGTGCCAGCAAGGTAGGCTCTATTCAGAGAGTCCCTCGGCCTGTAGGTGGCCACCGTCTCTCCCTGTGTCCACTTGACCTCTTCTTCAAGGCTGGAGAGGGGAGAGAGAGAGAGAGAGAGAGAGAGAGAGAGAGAGAGAGAGAGAGAGAGAGAGAGAGAGAGAGCTCTGCTGTCTCTTCTTGTAAGGGCACTATGAGGGTCAGACCTTCATGACCTCATCCAAACCGAATGAACGCCTTAAGGCCCCATCTCAAAATATCATCACATTGGGGACTAGAGACCTCAACATATGAATTTGGAAGGAGGACATAAGCATTCAGTCTACAACAACCCTCTATGCATATGTGTCTTGCCTCCATAGCTAGATCATCAGCAAGAGTTCTGACTTGTCCTACATATCCCTAAATCCTCAAGTATCTTGTCCATCATAGCCAGTGCCCCTAGCAGTTCACTGATTGCCAGCCGATGGATTATCTCTGCCCCTCTGCAGTTAGTCAAACACACAGAGCCAATTAAATACAGCGGGTGTTATTTAAGTGACCCATGTGAGCACAACTCTATATGTCAAATGATTCAATATTTGACTAGAAATACAAACCTTTTTTCTTTGGGTTAGTGTGTGTGTGTGTGTGTGTGTGTCTGTGTGTGTGTGTGTGTGTGTGTGTCTGTTGGGGAGTACATTTTTTCTACCTGATTTTTTAGCTGCTGTTACTGGCATGATCTATTCCTTGTTGAAATCTTTATTTCCATAAATAGTTAGGATTCGAATAAAAATAAAACCCTGCTATATTAATGCATGCTGAAGGCAACACGATGCCAATTTTGCAATCTATGTACATATGAGAGTTGGTAGGGCAGAATAATTAAAAATGGGACTCAAACCAGATTGTCTGAGTCTCAATCTGAGCTCCACCATTCACTAGTATGATACTCTTAACAAATTACTTAATCTCTTTCATTTATATGACAGGCACCTATGTAAAGATGCTTTAAGAATTGCTGAGCTAATATTTATAAAATATATAAAACACATAAAATATATGACACATTGAAACCATCACACATGCTTTTATACATAACATGAAATAAAATAAAGTGAAAAAAATACAAATGTGTTACATAAAAGACCATGAATAGATATGCAAATATGTTGATAGAGGTGATCTGTGAAGATGAGGTTGATTAATACTTTTTTTGGGTAGAGAGGGGCCTGTATTTCCAAATTTTCTATAATAAACATATATTTTTGAAGAAAAAAACAAGAATAAAAATGTTAATATGCAATGAGTGCATATATGTATAGAGAGATACAACCCATATACAAATATAATTGTTTAACTGCTTATAAGTCAGTTTCCTCTTCTGAAAAACTGGAATAATAATTATCTTACAAGGAGGTTGTAAGGACTAACTAGGTAACCCATTCAAAGTGCTTGTAAGGATTAAAAAGGTGAATATACACTGAGTGGAGAGACTATTATGATCTCTGAATGCATAATAATCTGGCCACTCAGTGTGTGTGTGTGTGTGTGTGTGTGTGTGTGTGTGTGTGTGTGTGTGTGTATGAGGCCCGGTGCATGAATTCGTGCATGGGTGGGGTCCGGCCAGACTGGCCAGGGGGTGGGGACATGGGTGGTTGGCCGGCCTGCCTGCTGGTCGAACTCCTGGTCCAGGGGACAATTTGCATATTAGCCTTTTATTATATAGGATATACTCTGAGTGGCCAGATTATTATGCATTCAGAGATCATAATAATCTGGCCACTCAGTGTACACAAAGAGCTTACAACATTGCACGATGCGTAAACCTACTATAGGAGTATTAACAACAGCCAGGGACTTTGACAAGGCAGGGAGGGAGGAGGGTCAGGGAGTGCGGGCACAAGGGGCTTAAAGTAACTGACTCTTGCAAGCTTTAAAAGAATAAATTGGCAAATCCTTGGGAGAGGGGAAGTACCTCCCACATTGATAATTATTTATAATGAATGATAAGGACCAGGCCTCAAGAAAATTGTAGCAAGGCCCTGGGATAGGCTCTGTCTCTCTATGCATGTCTGGGCTGGGTGAGGGCCATTGAGTCCGTGAGGCCCAGGCAGAATGAAGGGCTGATCCCCCAATCAGCTCAGCCTGGGCAGTGGTCAGATGTGGGGTGCAGGAGGCTGCAGGCCTCTGGTCACGCCTCCCTTCATAATCCTCTTCTGTCTTCTTTCTCTCTAATGTAGTATCATACCGTTTTCTCTTTACCACAGCCCTGCTACTGTGATAGCAGTTCTCTTGATAGTGGTTTCCTCACTGCACCGCCAACCCCCAAAACACCCCATGACGCCAAAGAAAACCGCACCACAGCTCTGCAAAAGGGCCGGTCTCTTCCCACCTATTTGGTCCTCTGCCAAAACCCCTTCTACCTGAAGACCCAGACTCAATATATAAAGGCCCCCACTTGGTAGGACCAAATCTTTTTTATTCCTGGAACTGTCCTCGCCACAGCTGGTTCTGAGCATGCCTGGAAGCCTTGGCCGAAGTCAGCTCCCAAGCTGGTGTTTCCTTCCCATGAGGCCTCAGTGAAACTCTATTAGAAGAAGATGGATTCCCATCTTGTGGACCCTGGAGTCAGGAAGGGAGTTTGATTTTCTAAACAATGTACCTCTATGTGCTTTTGAAAGCCATTCCTCTTCTGTGTTATGCCTAATTTTGAGCAGGTGGCCTTTTCTATCCAGTGTAGCATATTAGTCCTAAATTGGCTCAGAGAGCTCAGGATGCCCTTCTGAGATGTGACCAGCACAAACGCCTGCCTCAATAAAGCTGAATGTCTAGCGATGTTGTTGTTTGTTTGGTACATGTAAAGATGTCCGACATCACCAATCATCAGGGAAATGCAATAAAAACCACAAGACCCTGCCCCACGCCTGCCAGAATGGCCACCATCAAGAAGACACCAGTGTTGGCAAGGATGCACAGAAGAGAATGGAACTTCATTGTTCCAAACACACACAAAAAGGAAGGATAATTATGTAATGTTATAGAGCTGCTCATTGTTGCTACTGTGGCAATAGAGATGGGGTTTTTCCCCTTGAAAAATGCCATGTCTATGTTGAGTGCGACACATTCACTCCAAATTTCCTGTTTCAGCCAGTGGAGATTTGTCACCAGGTGACATGCTGTACATTTCCTTATGGCATATCAAGACTGCCTGAAAGATATATTACTTCAATTAGGTGTGTCATACCATCTGCCACAGACGATCCAAAATGCCCTCTCTGCCACCTGATGGAACAGAGATGATTTATTCAGAAGGTGGCGGGAAAGCTGGCAAAGGCTCCGGGCTTCATGGAGGGAAGAGCTGCTGTCAGGAGACACAAAAACAAACACCTCATCCATGATAAGAAGGGAATGCTGGCCAAACACAATGTACAAGGGAGCCCAGCAGATGCCCTTATTAAATTAGCTCCGTTTACAGTAGATTGCAGGTCCCAGGCTGGCTTAACATGAATGGATCTTGACATAACCGTTGGAACCTGGAGGCCTGATTAGTTATTCTGCAGCTGCTCGGCCACACCACCTGCATATGTTGTTGTGCAGGTGATGTGCGGTTCCTATAAGCCTCCTCATTAAAGATTGACATGCAAATTGCCACACATGTGCCATCTACAACCCCTCGCATACTGGGATGGGAGGTGAACAGGTATGTGGCGTGCCGTTAATTGCTCTGGATTTCCTTCCTCCCTGCAGGATGATCAGGAAGAGGGGAAGTACACACTGAATGCTTTTTATGCTGGAGAATCAGCAGTGAGGTGTGAGCGGTATGGATGTGGTTCCCAGAGGAGAGTGGGGCCTTCTGTCTTTCTCATAGCAAGAAGGCTCTGGCTCACACCTTATCACCACTAACCTGATTCTTTTTCCCAGCCAATGGGGGTTGGATCTGACCCAGGCTTTTGTCTTTTTACCTGACCCTCTGGCAGCTTTGAAGTCCTTTGTTCGGAAACTCTCAAGGATAGTGTTTCTCAGTCTCAGCACTATTGACATCTTCTACCTGCCAAATCTTTGTTGTGGGGGTGAGGAGGTCTTGTGCATTGTAGGATGTTTAGCAGAATTCCTGGTCTCCACCTATCAGATGGCTGCAGTATCTCCCCAGTCATGACAATCAGACATGAAAATGTCCCCTGGGTTAGGAAGGGTAAATCGTCCCTGATTAAGAACCACTCTATTAACAGGTTTAGTGACAAGAGATGCCAGAGTTCTCCATGGTAAGCCCCATGACACTTTTCAACCAACTGCAACCTGTTGACATGACCAGGGATAGCCGTCTCAGTGACTAAGAAGGAATATCCGTTGTTTTTCCATGTTCATGGACATAAGAGATTTGTGGCTCTAATGTTCTTAAAATCCTGTTCCTAGCAGTTAAGACAGAGATAAAAATGCCAATTTATGAGTGGGATTAAACTGTAATATTAGCCAGCCTCCCTAAGGTGATATGACTAGCTCCTAACAAAACAATTTAGATTCAGCCCATGTTTGGCAGATCGTCATAAAGAATAGAGGACGGGCACCATATAAACCAAATCGATTTAGGAATGAAAGCACTTGGAGCTTGTCAGCTGCTCCCCGTGTGTCCATGTGTAGCCCTGCCCATAGTATTGAGCATTCTTGGCGAACTCTTGCAGTCACCGTGCACCAGTGGCCTCTGCACATTTATCCCCATTGTCTCTAAATATAATAATGAGAGTCTACATTCTCATGGAGCCTTAAGTTACTTCCTGATACTGGGGGGGGGGGGGGGGGCGGTGGACATGAACTATTTTACTTCTCCAGGGCACAGCAACAGTATTGTCCGTGACACCTCACTGTCTGGAAACAATCTCCTGGTGTTTGGCACAAAAGCATGAGTTCAGTGCAAGTGACAACATAATAGCCCTGTCCCATAAGACAGACACATACATGGTAACCCTAATCTGTACATTGGGTTACAGGGAGCCATAGTCCTAGTGTTTGTGAGCAGCCGAGATTTTAATTTTTCCTCAGGAGTTTTTTTAGCACACTCATATTCAAGCTAGGACTTTGATTTTTGTTCTCAAGTCCACGGTTCTTGCTACATAATAAAGTCTTGGGCCCTATCAATCAGAGTCTCTTGACCTTGATAACTACAGCAAACACTAGAGATAGAGGAAGGGAGAGGGAGAGGGGGATAGAAACATCAATGATGAGAGAGAATCATGGATCAGAATCATTGATTGGCTGCCTCCTGCATGCCCCACACTGGGAATCAAGCCTGCAACCCGGGCCTGTGCCCTGACCAGGAATTGAACTGTGACCTCCTGGTTCATAGGTCAACGCTCAACCACTGAGCCACACCAGCTGGGCTCCAGCAAACACATTTTAAATAACTCCAACACCTTCCCAAAGCCTACCAGGAGAAGTCAAGTCTTTAGACTTTGCGGACTATTTAGACACCTATGGAAACTATCATATTGCGGGTCTAGGAGCAGCTTCTCCTCAGTGAGAAGTTACTAAACAAAGACCCTGAGCATCCCTGTCCTTCCAGCAGGATCCTTGCTTTTTCCAGCCAGCCCCACTTCCCCCCCAGTGTTGTGAGAATTCCAGCACCAACATAAACCCAGCGTGTAGCACGGGGCGTTCGTGTTCAAAGTGTTGTTCATTGTGCTCAATCCTTTAAACATGGCAGATGGCTTTTCAGTTTGTCTAGAAAACCCCTTTAGAGACTAGCATTTGCTCATTGCAGTGGTTTTGTTTCAGGCCGTGACATTTTGGCATATCCATACCATTATGACAGTGTTGGAATATTTATCAGTGAGCCAGCCCCACTCCTGGCCTGAAAGGGCACGTGCGTTCATTTTCTTCCAAACTCGGTGCTGATGTGCCAGCTGATGAAACACAAATAACAGGGTGGGGGGTTTCCGTTTCAGACCACACTGTTAATGTAAAGGGTTACATTCCCGTCGTCGGATAAGCGTAAGGATATAAGGGAGTCTCTCCAACGCAAACAATGTTCTTCTTACTTAGGTATTGGACATTCCGCCCCCCCCCCCCCCCCCCATTGCAGTGTAAACTCTTCTGAGGCCATCTCACATTTCAAATCCAGACACTCACCTATCATAGGTACATGGAATAATTTCCATAGCAACCAACCTTCCTTCTTTTCAGTTTTTTAGTATTGTCATTTTAAAATGCAAAGCAGCTGGTTGGTTAGTTGAATAAATCACAGCCGCGCCCCCCCCCCATGGAATTGATTAAAAATGTGCATAAAGTAGAGATCTTATTTTTCTAGAAATTAAAGAATGTTCAATAAAAGCCCAGTTTTTCATAATCACGTAGCTTTGTGCTATTCTTTCTCATGACTTTAATCTCTGTGTCCTTGCCAAAAAAAAAAAAAAAAAAAAGGGAGCCAGAAATAACAAATACTTTCCAAGCTGAGCCTAGCATGGAGGTAGGTAGTTTCCATTCCTTTCATCTTCCCTTATTGTAGCAGCTGAAATGGGGCTCTGGAGAGCGTTCCATTCCTGAGACGGAGTCTTAATAGATGCTGAGAGAGTTGCCGTGTTATCTGAAGAATCCTGACAGATACTGGTGAAGAAAAAGCACTTCATGAAACATCCCAAACTGTTTGAATCTAGAGACATCCATGTGAACAATTACCAGTCTAGTTCAAAATTTGTTTTTATGGAACCCTTCTCACAAAAGAGTCACACCTCCACATGATGCTTTTCCCTCCTCCTGTCCCCACCCATGCCTACATCCCTGCTCCGTCCTGCACCCCAGCCATCAGAGAGCAAGCCCTCCTGAGGCTGTCTCCCTGGGTGCCTGCCTCCCAGGCCATCTGTGAAAATGCTTTATGCAATATGAGTGGGTTTCCCAGGAGCTTCTGAAAACAGATACAATGACTCTGGAACCCATAAACCTCTTTTGTCAGTACCTCTCCTAGACCTGAGCAAGAAAGTTTCCTGCCCAGGGCTTCATGCTGAAGAGAGCCCTACATATCACTAGCACACACACAAAGTGAAATGAAACACATGGTGCCTCTGTATTGGAATCTGGTTCTCAACATGCAAATTCTAACTTTAAATATCCATGCTTCTAACTGACACAGTTCAGGCCCTGGGGAAATGTTTCTTCTCATTGGTTTCCCTATATCCTAGAAACCAAAGCCACTATACCCAAACACATGAAGGTCTGGGTTTTATCCCTATTGATAGTGAATATGGATATATCTAGGAGCCAAAGGGGGATGTAGGAAGCAGATGTACTAAAATTAAAAAAAAATTTTAAGACAAATTAATTTGTTAAACCTTACCCTCAACATAGAGGCATAGCTTCATGCAGAATAAAGGATCATTTCCCAAGAAAAACATCATTTTTCTTGCTCTTTTTTGCATTCCAATTCATGATTCTGGAGATATTCATGGGTTGGTGCAAAATTTATGAGTTGGACTTGGCAGAGGAATATTTTGCAATATTAAACAATTCATTCTTCCCTTAAATGTGTGCATGTAGGCATAACACCAAGATGCATGATACCATTTCTTTATGTTGGCAACTAGTTGGAAGATGAATTGCAAATAGTTCTATAAGAATGTTTAGTAAAATGGAATAACATTTAACAATATATTTAAATATAGCTTCATTTTAATTATTTTTATTGAAAATGTCATATTCATTAATTGCAGTTCATATTTTTGCCTTTAAATTTAATTGATAATTACTAATATTAAGTTTCATAATACTATATAAGAATAGTAGCTTTAATCCACTCATCTGCTGATGGGCACTTAGGCTGTTTCCAAATCTTAGCTATTGTAAATTGTGCAGATGAGTGGATTAAAAAACTGTGGCACACAATGGAATACTACGCTGCTATAAAAAGGAAGGAACTCCTACCATTTGCAACAGCATGGATGGACCTGGAGAGCATTATGCTAAGTGAAATAAGTCAGTTGGAGAAAAATAAGTATCACATGATCTCACTCATTTGTGAAATATAATGAACAACATAAACTGATGAACAAAAACAGATCCAGAGACAGAGAAGCATCGATCAGACCATCAAACCTCAGAGGAAAGGCAGGGGAGGGTGGGGGGAAGAGGGAGAGATCAACTAAAGGACTTGTATGCATGCATAAAAGCATAACCAATGGACACAAACACTAGGGGGGTGAGGACATGAGCTGGGGGGTGGGGGGTGATGGGGGGATAAGGACACATATGTAATGCCTTAATCAATTAAAAAAATACACTAGGGGGAAAAAACTCAACACCAAAAATAGCAGAAAAAATATTTTCAAGAGCTTTTCCTTTTGCCCATCCAACAGGAACTATTTTGTTGTAAATGGATGCGTGTGTTTAGTACAATAAATACAAAAACTCTCAAAAAAAATAATAGCTTTACACAAAATTTTCAATTTGTCACTTATGAAGGTAAAATTTCAAGGTAGGATGATACAACATATTTTATTCAACAGTTTGTGAATTGATTTATAATTATCAATGCCCAGCATACACAAATATTAGGAGCAGGCTTGTTTTTTGCTTTTAGTCAAGAATTCCCAATTTTGCCTTATGACCCAACAATTCCACTTCTGGGTATATATCCAAAAAAACCTAAAACACTACTTTGAAAGAAATGTACCTCTATGGTCATTACAGTGTTACTGACAATAGTTAAAATACGGAAGCATCCCAAGTGCCCATCAATAGAC
Source organism: Corynorhinus townsendii (assembly GCA_026230045.1). Taxonomy (NCBI): domain Eukaryota; kingdom Metazoa; phylum Chordata; class Mammalia; order Chiroptera; family Vespertilionidae; genus Corynorhinus; species Corynorhinus townsendii. The sequence continues at coordinate 1,085,330 of JAPDVU010000018.1, read as the reverse complement.
AAGTGGATAAAAAAGCTGTGGTACATATACAACGGGATATTACCAACCATAAAAAGAATGAAATCCTACCAATAGTGACAGCATGGATGGACCCAAAGGGCATTATGCTAAGTAATAGAAATCAGTCAGAGAAAGACAAATACCACACGATTTCAGTTATTGTGGAATCTAAAGAACAAAATAAATAGACAAATAAAATTGAGACAGACTTGTAGACACAGAAAACAGACTGATGGTTGCCAGTGGGACTTGGGGACTTGGTGAAAAGGGTGATAGATTAAGAAGTACAATTGGTAGCTACAAAATAATCATGGAGATGTAAAATACAGCTTAGGGAAAGTAGTCCATAACATTGTAATAACTATGTATGGGTGCCAGTTAGGTACTGAAAACATCAGGAGGAAAACTTTGTAAAGTTTATGAGTGTCTAACCTATGTTGTACACCTGAAATCAATACTAAATAATATTAAATGTAAACTGCAATTGAAAATTAATTTTTTTAAAGAAAAAAAAGAGTTAAAAAAAGAACAACAAAAAACAGACTTCCCAATTTTGTGTTCCTTTCCTGGATGGCCTCTCACCAGGCTCACCAGGGTCCTCTCTCCAGACCACTTTTCTAGAGTTTCCTTGGATTCTCAGAAGGGAATGAAAATGGCCCAAAGTTATACAGCTTCTCAAGCCCCCTCCCAGGGCTTTCTCTTCCCTGATTTTTTCTTTCTGCCAGCGCTCACAGATACACTGACACATGATCTCAAGGCTTAGGGGAAAGTGAAAGCTGTCAAACTCTTACTAGAATGTTGACAACCTCTCCCAAATCTACCTTAGCACGTGTGTGCAAATGGAAAGAGTTTTCTTCTTGCCCTTCAACTTGTGACTTTATGACCCATTCTAAAGTGATAAAAGATTTATTGCATCAAGTACGTAATGCATATTCTGTGAGCAAGGCAACATTTTCTCATTAGTGAGTCATTCTCTCAGAAAAAGAAAAAGAAAAATTACTCATGTGAGCTACAATTAGTTGGTGAAAGTTTCTGGAACATTACTTTTCAATAGTCCTTATATTTTTAGATCTTTGCTTTATGGTCTAAATTTAAGATGATAAACATCCCTTGAACTTTATTTGAAGTAAACTACTGTTGTATCTCTATTTTAAGAATGCCAAGATCTAGCTAGTGGGGAGGAGGAGGCCATTTCTCTGATTTGTGCTTTAATGTGTACAGGGATTGTCTCTCAGAAGTGTAACGCATGTGTAAGATGCTATTAATAACAATTTGTCATGATTAGGGAAAGATTAGGTAGTCCTTTGAATGTCATGTTGTAATCCTAATGAAAACTGTCAAAATAATTTTATTTTCCTCTGAAATATATCAATCAATTACCTTTAGCTGATTGCCGAGAACATTAACTTGGTTTGCCTTTCAGATCTGCTGTTCCCAGAATGGTGTATATATAGATATGGTATTAAATAACTCACCATTTAAAGTTGATTTGTCAGATTTTTTTTCTCTGCTATACAAATAAAATTGATTCTATTAATCATGAAAAAATGTATTAAGTATTTTCCTGGGTTTAAAATATATATCCCAACGTGTCAAATGAACCCTAATATTTATGGCTGGTGCAGGTCCCATTCAGATTTTTAATGTCCATAGAACTCTTCTATGATCACATGAAACTTTAAAATAATTGACCCAACGAAGTGACATCTATTGTTAGGATTAGTACAGGAAACGACACCCATAAGATCTCCTTGACAATATTGGGGAAACCAGGCTTCCCGGGAAGGTCAAACTCATGGTTCACATGAATGAAGCAGGTTCAGATAACAGGAGAAGACAGACCATATATTAGCATTTTAATGGCCCAAGAGAACAGGGTTTATGCTGGCAACAACATCCTTGGAATCCCCATCTCCACCCCAGTTCTGTTCCTCAGTCCCTTTCTATTGGAGCTTTGTTATTCCTTAGAAGCTGGGAAAAACTGGGGTGCTTGTACAGAATAATGATTCATGGGTCCCTTGCCACAAACCTGAGTTCTTAATTACTCCAATTGCCTTTGGAAAGAATACAGGAAGACTGCATTATAAATAATGTTGAACTTCTCAACAGTTCAGCAAAATTTTGCATGAGTAGTCTTTATGCACTTCCTCCTGTACTTGATTATAAACTCCTCAAGGATGTAATACCTTAATGAATAAATAAAGAAAAAAAAACTCCTCAAGGGCAGGAATAATACTAATGCATCATTGCCTCCCCCAAATATCCACCACCGTGGAGATGTTCAGATATTGTTTGCTGACTGAGCAAATAAAGGAATGGACTTCTGTCTCTGATAAAATGTGTGGTTAGATATCCAACTGAAAACTAAAAAGACAGGAGAATATTTTTTAAGCCTTATTAATTGCATTGAAGACATTGCAAGGTTGGGGGTAGAGGTGGGATTTTTCAGGCCAAATTCTACCTGCAGTGGAAAACACAGAGAAGTTTATTTTCTTGTAGGAGGAAGCCAATCTTGCCCTGAGAACATTTGCTAAGCCTTGTAAATCTGAACTTCAGTTTTCATGGCCTCCCTGGTACAGGAGCAGAAAGCAGTCAAGTGGGGAGTTTAATGGGAGACCTCTCCCTCGAAGCTTCATTTTCAGAGTGAGTCTGACCACATATAAACTACTTCTCTCAACAGGAGGGCACTTCAAGCAAAGCTGCTTTGGTGCTGAACCAAAAAGGGAGAAATGTCCCTGACGGGTTATAAAAAAAGCTGGTCATTATTCAGATTTGCAAACTAACTTGAAATTCACTAGAAACCTGTAACAAATGCACCACATCGCTATGATGGTGGGAGGTTCTGTGCATGGGGGCACCGGGGACATGTCAACAACTCTGTGCTTTCATTCAGTTTTGCTGTGAACCTAAGAGTGTCCTAAAATATAAAGTCTGTTAATTGGACAATACTTTTGTAAGGAGAATGCACATAGTCAAGACCCAAAAATATCCAAAGAAACACATCTTCATGAGTAAAAGTGAGCAGAAATTTGAGCAGAAATGGAGCTCTTCAATTTTCAAATATTGAAGTAATAAGACCCACCATTCAAAATAAATCAAATACAAAACTGACAATATTTTCAGAAAATATGAAACGTACAGTGTAAGAGATTTGAATGACAATGAGAGAGTACTTTCAGAAATGATAAATATAACACCTGCAATAGAAAACTCAACAAATGGATTTATCAGCAGATTAGATACTTCTGAACAAAGACATTGTAAACTGAAAAATAGGCCAAAGGAAACACTTCAAAATGCAGCACAGACAAGAGATGAAAATTCTGAACAAACAGCCAAAGACAGAGAAGATAGAGTGAAGGTCCAGAAAGAGGCAAAGAAGGAAGAAACTGAGGCAATATTTGAAGAGATAATGGCTGACATTTTCCATGACTGATAATAGATATTGATTTATAGATTTAGGAATCTTCAAGAATACCAAGCAGGATGAATAGAAAGCAATCCCTATCTAGTCATATCATAGAGAAATTGCTCAATAACAAAGACTGCTGGGTAATTTAAGGCAGTCAGAGAGAAAAAGATGATTACCATCAAAAGAGTGACATTTGGACTCACAGCCACCATGGACACCGCGGAAGAGTGGAGTGATAGCTCTGATTTGCTAAGAGAAAATACTTGCCAACCAAGGAAAGGGAAAAATAAACTCAGCCTCAGAAAAAGGAAAAGTTGGCTACCTGAAGACCTTCTCAAAAAACAAAAAATCAAAAGGAAGAAGAAATGTGATCACAGATAGATCTATGATGCAAAAGGGAATAAAGAGCATATAAAGTGGTATTAGTGAACATAATTCTGAAGCATACATAAGTTATCATAGATATGTAAGCCGATCCTGTCCAAATTACATAGATGATCTGACCTCTTCTCACTACTTGCATTGCCACCACTTAAGCTAAACCAATACCATCTTTTGCTTGGATTGCTCCAATAGTCTTTCTCACCTATCTTCTGCTTCTGCCCTCAGCCAGATTGATCCCTTACGCATATAAATCAGTTCATGAGACTGTTCTGCTCAAAACACACCACTGGCTCTTATTTCCATCAGAATAGACAAAGTCCTGGCCGGGCAGGTGTGGCTCCGTGGTTGAACATCAACCTATGAACCAGGAGGTCACCTTTTGATTCCTGGTCACATGCCCAGGTTGTGCTCGATCCCCAGTGTGGGGTGTGCAGGAGGCAGCTGATCAGTGACTCTCTTATCATTCATGTTTCTATCTCTCTCTCTCCCTCCCTTCCTCTCTGAAACCAATAAAAATATCTACATATATAAAAGGCTAAGCGACCATCGCATCTGAAACAACCAAATGGACGACTGAACAGGCTGTATGGGGTGATCAGGCCGGCAGGGGGTTAGTGAGGGGTGACCAAACGACCAAACAGCAGGCTGCATGGGGTAACCAGGCCCGGGGGGGGGCAGTTTGGGGAGACCAGGCTGGCAGCGGGGGCAGTGAGGGGCAACCAAACAACTGAGCAGCAGGCTGCATCGGGCGACCGGGCTGGCAGAAGATGCAGTAAGGGGCAACCAGGCTGGTGGGGGGGGGGGTGGCAATTAGGGGTGACCAGGCCAGTGGGGGGGCAGTTGGGGCAACTATGCCAGCAGGGGGGGCACTTGGGGGTGACTAGGCTAGCAGGGGGGGCAGTTAGGGGCAATCAGGCAGGCAAGCAGGTGAGCAGTTAGGAGCCAGTGGTCCCGGATTGTGAGAGGGATGTCCAACTGTTGGTTTAGACCGGATCCTGCCAGCAGTCAGACATCCCCCAAGGGGTCCCAGATTGGGGAGGGTGCAGGCTGGGCTGAGGGGAACCCCCCGCCATGCATGAATTTTGTGCACCAGCCTCTAGTATTTTTTTTAAAAAAGAAGAACAAAGTCCTGAAATACCTACAAGGCTATAGGATCAGGCCCGCTTTTGTCTCTGTCCTCATTTCATAAAACTCTTCCTCATTAACTTTATTCAAGTCAAACTGGACTTCTACTGTTCTTAAACACAGCAGAGAGGTTGCTGCCTCACAGCTGTTAAAGCTCTGCTCCCTCTGTCTAGAATGTTCTTCTCTCAGAAATACATGACTCCCTCCCTCACCTCCTTCAGTCATCACTCAAAAGGTACCTTTTCAATAAGACCTGATTGGGAAAAGGCACTGAGGAGGGTACCTTCTAATGAACTGGTATTGTTATATTCCTTGTGTTACTTGCGTGTTTGATTCACAACCATTCTTTAAAGTCATTACATTTGATTTATGCATACCCCTATGTATTTCAACACTAAAAATAAAAAGTATTGAATGAATCAACAAACAAATGAACAATGGCTGTTGATTGGCAATTGCCTTTTCCAGGAGAGCTCTTACCTTGGGCTTCATATAACATTTCTGCTCACAATTTGGGAACGTTAATTGAACAAGACTTCTACCATCCCTCCTGAAATTGCTAGCAGTCCTACGCTTTTAAAAGAACACTAAGTTTTTCCTTTAAAAATAACAAACAGGTATTCCTGGAAACTCATTCAATAGCATTTTAAACAATAAGTTCTTTTTTTTTTTTCTAAAGCTTTTTTATCTTCAAAGTTCCAGCTAAAGCTTGGGATTTTGTTTGCTTTTTGTTCCTGAACCAGGCAATCTTCATAACAACTGTATTTCAATGGGAACTTCCATACAGGTGTAAGAAGCCAGCTGCTTGCCCACTATTGTGGCATGCTATTGGCACCGTTGGGGAAGAGCCAGCCAAGGTGATAGCTTTAATTGTTTAGGCCATCTTTAACTCCTGGTTTTCCCTCAAGCTTATGACAGGCTTTGGAACGAAACATGCCTACAGTCAAAGCCTATCTTTACCATTTACTCACTGGATAGGCTCCAGCAATCTCACTAACGTCTCCGAGCCTCTGTTTCTTCAATCTTGTAGGGTAAATGAAAAGATATGAAATAAGACAGGTATGACACCTCTCACCAAGATCTAACACATAATAGATATTCACTACATGGAAATAATTATTATACCAGCGTAGATTTGGCTGATCCAGAGGGGAAGATGATGTGAATGGGGGTCAGAAGAAGCATAGGAGGAAGAATGGAATCCATTTCTTTCTACAAATGCATTCTCCAAAACGTAGGTAGGATTTAGATTATTAGTCAGTTTTTGGAGGGGAGAGTGATTTATCTGTGATCACGGGCACACAGAAGCTAAGAGAGGAATGTGGGTTCTCTCAGGCCAATAGTCTTTCAAACAAGGCTCAGTGCCTCTGAGGAAATGTAGAGCCTCTTGAAGAAATGCAGTTTTATCTCTTCCTGACCTGCAGCTGTGTCTGGTGCCTGGGAGCTGAGAGTCCTGTGGTCCCCGGAAGGCTGCATTGAGTTCTTCATTTCAATATATGTTAGAGTTCCTCTGGTTAAATTCTATCTCATCATCTATTTTCTTGAATATACTCATCTTTTTTTAAATCTGATGACTCCAACGTCTGGATCACCTGTCTGTTAAAAAGTGTGGCAATAATTGGAGGTCTGCTTGAAAGGAGTTATTGTTTTCTTTCTGTTGAGTAGTCAGGTTTTAGACAGATCCCCTTAACCCACTCAGGAACTGACGTGTTTTGGAGATACGTTTGCATCTTTACAGAAGCTTGTCTATTTGTGGTCCCCCCGCTTATTTCTCAGGTATAGCCCTTCTGGGGAACAAGTTGGATTTCTAGGCTGTTGGCTAGGACCCTCCCTTTTCAGCTACCCTGATTTCTAATTTTTGTCTCTCTAAATTCATATGGCAGTTTAAGCTCTTCTAAGCTTTTCAGACTCTTAGCTGTCACTTTATATTTACTTTCCCAGTGTTTTGCCTTCACAAATATTATAAATTAGCAAATACCACAAGGGGGAAATGCCATGGAATGTCAAGCTTAAAAATCTGACTCACCTCCTGTGCTTCTCTTTTGCCTCCGAAAGTTGCAGCCGCACTGTGTGCTGTTTGACACCCTCTAACATTTTCTGTGTGGTGGTGGTGGAGGCAGGCAGGGGCGGGTTTTCTACCTAGCGTTTCTGGTCGCTTTCTGTGACTAGTTTTATCATTAGCCATCTACGCCAACATTACTGGAAATAGAAAACCCCCCTGCTTGCTTTTTAAAAAGAGTTATTTTTCTCCTTTTACCTTAAAAATGCTCTTTGTCTGCTTCACTGAAGCAGATGGATCTGCAAATGGACGTAATTACTGGGTTTTCATAACTTCTCATTACGGGGCACAAACGAGCTCTCGCCGAGTACTTTCACATTTCAAATCAACAGGTGTCCCTGGGGATGGATGAGGACTGGTGAGTGGTCACCAGGGGGGTATATATTCATCTTTAACGGCCTAACTGCCCAGCGTTTTTAGACTGCCGTTACTTTCAATGCCAGTCATTCTCCATCTTGTATGCTACCTTGGCCAGGAAGAGGACAGATGGTTGAAAACCACAGATAATCCAATATGTCCTTTGGCCATTAGTTTAAAGCTTTCTCTCTGAATTCTTTCTTTTTCTTTCTTTCTTTCTTTCTTTCTTCCTTCCTTTCTTTCTTTCTTCCTTCCTTCCTTCCTTCCTTCCTTCCTTCCTTCCTTCCTTCCTTCCTTCCTTTCTTTCTTTCTTTCTTTCTTTCTTTCTTTCTTTCTTTCTTTCTTTCTTTCTTTCTTTCTTTCTTTCCAGAGATCTTACTTTACATAAATATTTGTTATGTTCCAGGGGACACACAAATATACAAGAAAATTCCCAAAGACAAAAGAGAGTAAAAGGGGAAAGGTAGGGGTCCTGAAAAAAAATCTTCAAATGAAAAAAATATCTCCCATATGAAGGAGAATTTTTAAGTGGTACTATGTATCAGGCACTTAAGATATATTTTTAATAGTAACAACAGCCCTTTAACATATTAGAAAACAGAGCCAGTGTGATTGAGAAACTTGTTCGGAGATATCCTACTAGTAGTGGGTGGTATTCTTAGGTAAAACAAAACAAGCTACTTCCTATTATTAATGGAGAGATTACAACTTTATTTTCATTTTTTTTATTGTTTAAAGTATTACAAATAGTAGTACATATGTCTCCTTTTTTCCCCCCCATTGACCTTCCCCTGGCCTCCCCTACCCCCCTAGCACATGCCCTCCCCCCCTCCCCCTAGTGTCTTGTGTCCATTGGTTATGCTTATATGCATGCATACAAGTCCTTTGGTTGATCTCTTACTGCCCCCTGCCCCGCCCCCGCGACACACACACACATTCCCCAGCCTTCCTGCTGTAATTTGACAGTCTGCTCAATGCACAACTTTTTTTTTTATTCCAGGTGGAAAAAAGAAGCCCAGCAAACCCAGTCAGTGTGGCTCAGTGGTTGAACATTGACCTATGAACCAAGAGGTCATGGTTCAATTCTGGTCAGGGCACATGCCCTGGTTGCAGGCTTGATCCCCAGTAGGAGGCGTGCAGGAGGCAGCTGGTCAGTGATTCTCTCTCATCATTGATGTTTCTCTCTCTCTTCCTCTCCCTTCCTCTCTGAAATCAATAAAAATCTATTTTTAAAAAGTCAGCAAGAATATCCACCAAGGTTTTGAGCAGATTAAAAAGCCTTGCAGCTATATTACAATATGTGGAGGTCATGGGGGCATAGGCTACCAAGGAGACAGAACTGAACCTCACATCACCCTGCTTGGCCCTGGAGGATGGCTGGTTAGCCAGAGACGGGTAAGATTCCTTAAGGAAGGAACAACCTAAGACAGGCACAGTTGCAGAGGGGCCATCAGGAGAGAACTTGGGGGGCAACAGAAGTGGGGCACAGACCCTCACCCCCCCCAACATTGCAGGGGCTTGAACCCTTGCACCTTCTGAGGGAGGTCTCCTGCCCCCATGTCTGCTTCGCGCTTCCCACACCCAGCTCAGATCGGGACCCAGACAACAGAAAGAGACTTGGCCCAGCTCAGATCGGGACCCAGGCAACAGAAAGAGACTTGGCCCAGCTCAGATCAGGACCCAGGTAACAGACAAGAGACTTGGCCAACAGAAGCTGCCCTATATCTAAATTCAGCCTAGCATCAGGAATGCTCAGGGCCCACTCAAGAATGCAAATAATCCTTCCCACTAATATTTACAGGGTAAACTAAGATTGTTGGTAGAGTATTAAATTTGACAGTAAAATAGTAATCAAGTTTTTAGATTAATTTAAATAAGCTAATTGAAATAAGTGAATATTCAAGTAAATTTAATTGTACTGGACAAAAAGCTGTTCTTAAAGTAATAACTAAAATTTCTATGGTAGTTCATCTCATGGTAAAATTCCTGAATATGCAATGAACCTAAAGCAGTCATATTTTTGGGCAAAAAAAAAAAAATTTAAATTTAAAGTTATCAAGACTGCTTTATAAAAGTTACAAAAACCTCCATTAATCAAAAAAAAGGGGGGGGAGAGATAGTAGTAGGGTAATATCATGTAAGGAAAAATATCCTATAAGTAAATTACATCTAGAAAATTTTTTCTTTACAAAATTAATTTTCATTTGTAATACTAACAGCAAGACGGCCATGAAAAACACACATGGTGTCTAAATAAGACAAAGGAAAATTGTTTGGGCAAAAATAAAAAGGATCCCAAATCAATTATATAGAAAAGATTCCTTTATTACCTTGTGGCCGAGAATATGTTTGTATATTTTCAGAAAACAACTCCAAGACCATGTGGATTCCTGCAACAGAGAGGAATTGACAGGTCTGCTCCAACCACAAAGACAAGAGGAAAAACAGTCCAGAGATGGAAGACGCTGACAACGCCTTGCCACGTGAGCAGTCAGCAGCTGTGCACCGCTGCAGGTTGTCTAGGACCAAACCAGAGAGGGTCGGACCTGCATTGCCACCATGTGCCCACCATCCAGATATCATTGCTGACATGTACACATAAGGAACTGTTTGACATTGAAATTGGGATTCAAACATTTTTTTTTGTTATTATATGCTTATTTCTAGTCTGCAGAGGCAAAATTTTTTAAAGGAAAGAAATGGTGGGAAAAAAGATACAGAGGCAAAGAAGCATTGAACAGACTGTCAAACTACATCAGGAAGACAGGGGAGGTTGGGCGAGGGGGGCTGTAAGAGACCAACCGAAGGACTTGTACGCATGCATATAAGCATAACCAATGGATACAAGACACGGGGGCGGGGGGGCAGGTGAAGGCATGTACTGGGGGGTAGGGGAGGCTGGGGGGAAAGGAGACATATGTATTACTATTTGTAATACTTAAAACAATAAAAAAAAAAGTATGTATGGTGTTACATGGGTACTAGATTTATCCCGGTAATCACTTCATAAGTTATATAAATGCCTAGTCACTATGTTATACACCTGATACGAAGATACTATTGTATGTCAACAGTAATTGAAAAGTAAAAAATATTTTAAACTATATTACATCAGGACCAGGTTAACGACATGCATACAATCTATCAATCTTATTCCCATTTCTCCAGTTTTACTCGTGCTCATTTGTGTACATGCCTATATATTTTGATCTGCACAATTTTATCACCCGTGTGTGCACATCTATCCATCAACACAGTTAAGATAAAGACAGTCCCATCACCACAAGAATCCCGCACGTGATCCTGTTACCACCACACCCACCTGCCTTCCTCTCTCCCTGCCAGGACCCTAACCCCTGCTAACCACCATCTGTTCTCCATTCCTAAAAGTTTGTCATTTCGAAGATGTGAAATCATTCAGCATATAATCTTTAGGTTTGGCTTTTTCCACTCAGCATAATTTCCTGGAGATTCATCCCAGCTGTTGTGTGTATCAATAGTTCATTCCTTTTTCTTGCTGACTAGTGTTCCATGTCTTGGATTTGCCGCAGTTTGGTTTAACATTTACCCCTTGAAGAACATCCAGGCCAGCTTCCAGACTTTGGCTTTTATGAATAAAACTACTATAGACATTTGTGTATGTTTTTGTATAAATAAAAGTTTTAATTGTTCTGGGATAAATGCCTAATGGTGTAGCTGGTAGGCCATATGGTAACTGTATGTTTAGTTTTTAAAAAATAAAACAATACTGCCTATTGCTCTCCCAAGTGGCTGTACCATTTTACTTTCCCAACAGCAATATGGGATTTCTTTAGTGTTCACATCCAGAATTTGGCATTGCCACTGTATTTTATTGTAGTTATTCTGATAGGTGTGTGGCGATATCTCATTGTGGTTTTAATTTGCATTTCCCTGATGGCTAACGATGTTGTCTTTACATACTTTTGGCCCTTGTTTTAATTCTCCCATTTAAACTGATATTTACCTTATTAATGATTAAAAAATAAAATAAACTTGATTTTTAAAATCCATCCTCTTAGTGTCTCCTTTGAGACTCCAGTTCCTCTTAGCTAGATTTCTTACCCAAAATCCAATGGACCATCACCAAATCTCCTTATTCATATTGTGGTTATTATAAAGATGCTGAAATGAATATTGCATTTATAAACTTCCTCTGAAAACGTTTTAATATAAAAAATTTCCAACATAAACTAGAGTCAATAGTATAGTGAACTCTCATGTACCCATTGCCCTCAGCTTTAATAATTACCCAAATTTTGTCAATATTATTTCATTTATTTTTCTCAATTTTTGTTATTATTTGCCAGGGTATTTTTAAGCAAATCCTAATGTCATATAACTTTACCCATAAATCAATACCTTTCCTTGACAAGGTCAAGTCATGAAATTGTCTAAGCTGAAGAAATAAATTGAACATGGAGCAAAGGTTCAAAAATGGCCCTTTTTTGTATATTTGCAAAAAAATCAGTACTTGCAGAACATGATCTATTAGGCAGGTGTACTTCTTAGAATGTTTTATTGAATTATTTTTAACATAATTACTCTTTCTGGTCTAGACACCACTGTTCAGATAGGCAGAATGAACTTTTGTGCTATGGTCTCCATAAAATGAGAAAGACACTACATTCTTTTTTAAAAAGTCATATAAGATAAACACATGGGTCAGTTATTTTTCTGAGTTTAAGTCCTCATTGTTTTTTCCCTTCCACCATAAGAAGTGACTTTTCAGTTTATGCCCAAGTTAACTTCTGTAAACATGTCCAGTTCCACCACCAGCTTGGTGTCCCTGAAACAGTGCTGCCTCTCGTGGATCCTGTAGGCGACAATGAGGTCATTTCCCACTTGCTTCTTTTCTGAAACACACAGCTGGCTCAGTCTGGTCAGCAAGTCTCATGGCTGCATTTCCTGAGTCACCACAGTATTTCAATTGACCCCTTCAGAACAGATTGCATCTATGTAATAGCCTTCCACAATAAAACTTCTACACTCAAATGACAATGGCCTTTGATTGGTGTGCCCCTTTCTCTGGACCAGGATTGTTCTACTTCCTATCCTTTCAATAACTCTATCTCACAGAAACTTCAGATTTTCTCAAGCCACGCATACGAGATTGTCCTCCAACCAGTCCTTCTCAGGAGTATGGCATTGTTTATGGTAGAATTCCTTTGGGTTTTGTACAGATCATAATAATTCATAAATTACTTGATCTCAAAGTTTTGTGTTTTGCTTTTTTGTTTGTTTTTGATTCACTTAAAAGCTGTTTTTCTGAACATTTTACTGAACAACCTGTGGCATATTTTAAAATGTGCTGAGCAGAGGCAAGTATGACATCTAATTTCAGGACCCTCTGAACAGTCGTTCATGATACACATATTTCCCTTCACATAAAAAAAACTCAACACAATTAGGAGCTTACTCTTAAATGCGATTATTTGATAGAGCTATTTCTCTCCACTCCATAGCCCTGGCACCTTCATGCGGCTTGCTCATAGTAGGTGCTTATGCCACCTATTCATTTATTGCCTTCCAGCTCCAAATCCACCCTTTGTCAGTAGAAGGTGCTGGAGAGACAGTGGAGGAGGAAGTTTCTCCTCCTGGTATGGTGTTGCCCTTTCAAAAGGATGCTGCAACTCTTGGTTTCTCCATTGTCCAGCCCCAGCAGCCTACATGGCTTCTCCAGCATCCAGAAACTGCTGCCCAATCAGTCTCTCCAGGTCCTGGCTCCTGCTGTGCCTGGTAGCCAATGGGGCCCAGGACCAGCAGCTCCCCCCAGCACTCCCTGGGATGGCTCTGCAGTGAGCATCCCCAAGAGACACCTCCCTGTGAGCAGCTACCCTGGAATCATTCCAGGAGGCTTTGTGGCAACTACTGAAATGTGGCTCTCCCCAGGGGTCAGCTTTCTCTGGCACCCCAGAGGCAGATTTCCCACAAGTTTTGTTGGCCCAGCACCACATGACTTCTCTGCCGTCCAGCAAGCCCAGCTGCTGTGCGCCTCCCCACAGGTCTGGATCTTGGTCCTGGAGGCCTCTTCCTTGGATGCTCTATGTCAGCTCTAAGGGTGTGGCTGGTCCTTACAACCACTCCTCAAGTTATTTCAAGTTCTCTTGCTTTCTGACTTTCCAATTCCTCATCACTCCAATCCTGTTATAATTAATATTTCTTTTATTTTTTATTTCTTTATTGATTAAGGTATCACATATTTGTCCTCATCCCCCCATTCCCATCCCAAACCCCTCCCCATGCATGCCCCCACCCCCTGTTGTCTGTGACCACTAGTTAGGCTTATATGCACGCACACAAGTCCTTTGGTTGATCTCTTTTAAAGAAGTATTTACCAATTTGCGGGGAGGGGGGGTACGTAAATGGTTACTGGCATAACACCAAACCAATTTTGAGTTTATTTGCTGCTATTATTTAGAGTTACATATTAAAAAGGGAAAATTGAATTGTGTATGACTATGATCCTGTGCCACTGAATTAATTCATCTGCTCTTTAATTCATTCACTCCTTTACTAAAAATTTATTGAACAACTAGTTTGCCAAGCACACACAAATAGATTTCTTGGGATAATGAGAGTTGATAAATAAGCAAAGAGAATCCAGATGATCAAGCCAATAGCAATTTCCTTGAATATCATATTTCAGAAATACCAGAGTTCAAGACTGCCTTTAAAAGGACAAGAAAAACTGGCAATTCTGGTCCAATGTGATATTTTTGGTACAGCTTTTTAAAGATCTATCAGTATTTTATAACTAGATGTATTAATCACATCTTAGAGAACCATGATGGGAAATAGTATACTCTCTCCATTTTAAAGATGGAGAATCTGAAAATAAGCTTAAAAAACTCAAGACCACAACCCATGAGGAAAGAGAGAAAGTTAGTGCAAACAAACCTATCCATTGGATAAATCTCTCCTTTACTTCCATTGGAGCAATTTTCAAAGCTGTGCTTACAATGCTGCAATTGCAAGAGAAAGAAAACCTCTATCCACAACCTTACTACCCACCTAGAAATGGTCTTAACACATCATCTCTGGGCCCAGGTATAACCACTTTTGCTCATATTCTGCCTAACTCCTACAGGAGACCACATCTTCCCAGGACTCGGTAATTACAAAAGTTGTTTGAGTTCACACTCTGGTTTTAAGTGACAAAGACCCAGCTCAGGGAAATGGGCTCACATACAAAGGGGAGCTGGTCTTAGGCACATACAGAGTCAGGAATCCAAACACCGTCAGGACACTCCCTCTCTACCACTCCAAATACATTGGTCTTTGTATTTCAGCTTCCTTCTTTCCAGCTGGAGCTCAGCTGGTGGGGTGTGTGTTGGGATTGAGGATGCAGAAAAGAGAAGGGGTGTTGGCATCAGACTCACATTCTCATGGCTTAGTGACTAGAAAGGAATAAGAAAATTTACTTCTCTTTCATTTTCAGTTTTTAAACATGGGAGAAACAACCTGACTGGTACATCCTGGGTCAAATACCCCTGGGTACCAAATAGGCAAGTCCCAGGTACACACCCAGTTCTTAGCTAGGGGAGAGCCTCTCACCAGAGGAGTAACACAGATGCTGGGCAGACTAGCACTGCAGCCAGTGCAAAATGCAAGCAAACTCAATACACCACAGAAAACTAACCAATGTATGTATATCCTAATGAAATGTCAGATAAAAGCATATATATATATATATATATATATATATATATATATATATATATAAACATATGAAGCTGGGGAAAGCCAATTTTTATAGACAAACTAGAGGCCTGGTGCACGAAAATTTGTACACTGCGGGGGGGAGCAGGGTCCCTCAGCTTGGCCTGCAGCCTCTCACAATCCAGGACCCCTTGGGTAGGGTCCCTAGGCCTGGCCTGAGATCAGGGCCTATTGGGGCTTTCCTTCCCCAGGCTGCAGGCAGCTGGCCCCATCACTGATGCTGCCACTGTGGGCCTACTGTGCAGCACTGCCCTCCCTCCCCTGCCACCGGTGGCCTCCCTCTGCAGGTGACAGGCTGGGGTGCAATGACTTGGCTGGCCTGGGCCTCCCTCTTTCTTTGCTGGTAGGCGGGGCCAGCCCTGCTAGGGGCCATCTGCCTATCTGATCACCCCTAACTACTGGTCTGCCTACCTGATCACCCTTAACCCCTCTGCCTGCCTGCCTGCCTGATTGCCCCTTACCACTTGCTTGGGGGCAGGGCCAGCACTGACTTCTGGTTGATCAGCCTCCGGTCGTTATTGGTCCTTACAACCCAGGGTTTTTATATATTAGGACTAGAGACCTGGTGCACAAAATTCATGCACGGGGAGGGGGGGTTAGGGAGGGTGTCTCTCAGCACAGCCTGCACCCTCTCCAATCTGGGACACCATGAGGGATGTCCGACTGCCCGTTTATGCCCGATCCTGGTGGGATCGGGCATAAACGGGCAGTCGGACATCCCTCTCACAATCCAGGACTGCTGGCTCCCAACTGCTCGCCTGCCTGCCTTCCTGATTTCCGCTAGCTACTTCTGCCTGCCAGCCTAATCACCTCCTAACCACTCCCCTGCCAGCCTGCTTGCCCCTAACTGCTCTCCCCTGCAGGCCTGGTCCTCCCCAACTGCTCTCCCCTGCAGGCCTGGGTCCCCCCTAACTGCCCTTCCCTGCAGGCCTGGTCACCCCTAACTTCCCTCCCCTGCAGGCCTAGTCCCTCCCAACTGCCCTCCCCTGCTGGCCATCTTATGTCCAGATGGGGGCAGGATCTTTGACCACATGGGGGCAGCCATCTTGTGTGTTTAAGTGATGGCCAATCTGCATATTAATCTTTTATTAGATAGGATAGAGGCCTGGTGCATGGGTGGGGGCCAGCTGGTTTGCCCTGAAGGGTGTCCCAGATCAGGGTGGGGGTTCCCTTGGAGTATGGGGCGGCCTGGGCGAGGGGCCTGTGGTGGTTTGCAGGCCGGCCACGCCCCCCCAGCAACCCAAGCTGAGGCCCTGGTATCTGGGATTTATTTATCTTCTACAATTGAAACTTTGTAGCCTGGAGCGGAGCCAAGCCTTCTGCTCCCTCTGTAGCAGCAGCCATTTCTGTTGGGATTTATTTATCTTCTATAATTGAAACTTTGTAGCGGAGGCCAAGGCAGGCCAGGGCTTCAGAAGCTTGGCTTCTTCCATTGCCAGGGGCAACCCTAGCCTCCTGCTCTCTCCAGCTCCATGGCTGCAGCCATTTTTGTTGGGATTTATTTACCTTCTATAATTGAAACTTTGTAGCCTGGAGTGGGCCGGCCAGGGTGTGCGGAAAGCTTGGCTTCCTCCATCACCAGGGAAACCCAAGCCTCCCTCCTGCTCTCTACGTGGCTGCAGCCATCTTGGTTGGGTTAATTTGCATACTCGCTCCCGATTGGCTGTGGGCGTGGCTGGTGGTTGTGGTGGAGTGATGGCTAATTTGCATATTACTCTTTTATTAGATAGGATAACTGGCTCTGATAAGGAACAAAGTGCAAAATTCATTTAGGTAAACATTTCATTTGTTCTTTCATAAGAGACTATATATATATATATTTTTTTTATTTATATATATAAATATATATATATATTTTTTTTTTTAAAGAAAAGCAACAACTTGATTAGAAGCAGAAAAGTGTGCTGACTTTTGTTGGCCATTCTACCAATTTCTGTTGTCTAGTTCCTATGTGTAGTCACACCATTCCCAAATGAGAAAAAAAGGACAATCACACCAATATATATAAACTTGAAATATTTATTGTATTTCTTATTGCATTTCTTAATATCCATAGCACTCTTTAATCAAGAATATAAAGTCATCTACTTAGGTTTCTTTGCCTTTTAAAGTTGAGAACATTCTTAGAAACACATTATCTTAAAGTAACAGACTGGAATGATAAGCAAATAAGCTTGCAAATAAAGCAATCATCAATACCATACATTTTTCACAATTATAACTCTAACATAGATATATATTATTCTCTAGATCTCACAAATTCTAAAGAATCCATTTTACCAGTACTAGGAGAGTATGCTTTCAACCACGAAGCTGGTAGAAAAGACTATTTTATATATGGAGTGTGCTTCTACAAAAAAAGCCTCTCTCCTCCCTCTAATACCGTGCATGACACAAAAATAGCTGTATAGAAAGGGAAAGTGACTTTCAATGACAACCATCACCCAAAAAACATGAATAAATCCCTATAATGGAGCCACGGAACAACACAGTGCCCTCTGCTACGCCTGCCTCTGTCCAGCAAATGCAGTCTGGCCTGTCTTCTGGGTCCCCAGACTTTTCACCCTATTTTTTGCTGGGTTACTCCTAGGGCAACTGTTTGGTACTGAGGATACCTCTGAGAAGTTATTCCTTACAGAAGCTAATCCACTATGTTTATTTTCTAACAATAGAAATTCAATCACTGCTCTTCAAATCCTGGATTTGCTCATCCTTACTTCCCCTACTTGCATAGAGTTGAATTAAAAGTACTTTGTTCAAGGAAGTAGTCTGGTCAGAAGAAAACATTGTTCTGTAGGAAAAGGCACTCAAATTTAGAAACTTTTCTGACCAGAAATAAGAGAGGCTGAAAAGAATTAAAAACAAACAAAAACATACCTATGCATTCACTGTGACTATGGATTCATAATAAATTATCCCACAGCCCTTCTTGGCTTAAGAGCAGATATTATTCAAATAGCCCACTGGTCCTCAATAACATAAAGAGTCTTAAGGACCAGCTGGATATATATGAATACTGCACTGCTTCACAATGAGGAAACTGACTAGATGAATGAGGCACTGGCAAAACACAGATGGTTGGTTGGTCGGTTGGTCAAGGCAACCTTAGGTAGGATGTCAGCACCAATAGGCCCTGCACCGTGAGTCTCCTTCCTGCACCAGTTACTCCTCCCACACAGACATGCTCCTGCCTCCCTTCTTAGGCATACATTTAGTTACAGAAAGTGTGGGAGGAAGAGAGGTGCTCCAGAAAAACAAGATGGAATCACACAATCGGAGGCTCCGAAAAACAAAGTCAGAGGAAGGCGAAGGAAAATCAATCGTTAAGACAGCATTCCTCCCAATCAAAATTCATTGCATGTTATCTTCAGGACCTGGTACAATGCTGCCTTGGTTACCTGCGGGAGGGGTCACTTTTTCCCTCACTTTTTTTCCTCACAATTTCTTTAGGAGGAAGAGTACATCAATGAAACTAGTCCTATGGGCCCATCTTGATGCAACTGCACACAACTCAGTGTTCTTACCACAGAAGACGGAGAAAAATTCAATGTGAGCACCAATTGTAAAGACATCCTTCTAAGCACTTATAAAACAAATATTATAACCATATATATTTTTTTCTTTTTGTTCATTAAAATGTCATAGCACGCTTGAGAGAACAGGTTGTATAAAGCATAAAATGCTAGAAAAAATCTAATCAAAAGCTGCTTGTTCAGTATACAGTTATGCTTACTGAAACCCTATGTGGTTAAAAGAAAAAACACACAGCCTGGGACAAATGTTATTCCATGTTTCAAATTGTGATCTGCTGCATTGGCATGAGTTTTGGTGAAACCTGGTAAAAGAAAGAGAAAAAAAATAACCAAATTATGAAAAACCTCACAGTACACACATCTTTCCTGTCAATTTCCAAATGTGAAGGATATAAACAACACTGAACATCACCTCTCCATGAACATCACCTGGAATTTCCTCATTTTCCACCCTGAGCAGAGACAAAGAACTCCATTTTTGCTTCCATGTTGTGTATAGTGGTTCTTAATGATCTTCCACAATAACTCCTAAATTAAGGACCATTAAGATCAAAACAAGGAGGTGGAGGAAGAGCAGAGAGAGACAAATAAAGGGTCCATATAACCAAGCTCTGTACTGAATGAATCACTGTGCTCTGAGATTACTGTCTCTGACACCTCACTCAAAATTGACATTCAGGCACACGTCTCAAAATCCTCAGAACAGGTCCAGTCAGTCCAATCAGAGATACTTAATATAGTCTTTGATTAACTGGATACACACAGGGTGGGGCAAAAGTAGGCTTACAGTTGTTCATATGGAAAATAATACAATCTACACTAATAAAAGAGAAATATGCAAATTGACCATACCTCTGCAATGCCCACCAGCCAATCAGGAGTATGCAAATCAACCCAACCAAGATGGTGGGTTAATTTGCATACACAGGTGTGGAGCTGTCCGGCGGGACGCCTGCTATGAGGGGAAAGGCAGGGGGCAGAGGGAGCTTCAGGAGCAGCGCTCCACTGGGAGCAAGGACTTGCAGGCTCCTGGTGTGCAACAGGCCTCTAGTTAATAAATAATAATGTAAGAATAAACTGTTTCGTGTACTCACAACTGTAAATCTACTTTGGCCCTACCTTGTATTAATGAAGAGATGTACAGTCAATGAAAAAGTTTTATCAGAATTTTCATAGTCAGAATGGAAATGACATAAAAGGAGTGAAAAGATTCCAAGTTATTACAAAAAAAGAGGTAAGAGTATTAAAAATATCAAATGTTGACTGTATTTATGTTGGACGTACAGAACAGCAAATGCATTCCTAGGAGTCCTGAAGCAGAGAAACATAAGCACAAGTCTACATTTAATGATAGAAGAAGAAACCTCAATGTAGGTGGTCTGGCTTCATTGTCATAGATCTTTCAAGAAGTAATGCCAGGTACAGATTTCTTCATTCAACCTGGCAAATATCCACCAAGTCCTAGTAAGCAACAGTCCTCATGGAACACACAGTAGAAAATATTAACATTTAGGTGATTTTTTTGAGCCCCGCAAGGATGTGGAGATTGAAGTGGGCCTAACTAGTATGGACCTTGAGAAAGAAGATGCCTACTAAGAAGGGCTCCTGTTGGCTAACTGGGATAAAAACAAACACAAAAAAACAGAGCCTAGCAGCCATTTCTACACAGGGGACTATCACACAAACTGCACTTTAGAGAGAAACCTGCACGAAACGATCCACCTCTGCACCAAATTGTCTGCCCGCATAGTGCTTCTGCCATCTGAGCAGAAAGGAGTTCATGGACTCCTATTTTTTTATTCAAGAAAAAATGAATCTTAAACTTAATATTTTTAAAAACATATTTTTATTGATTTCAGAGAGAAAGGGCGAGGGGAGAGAGAGAGCTAGAAACATCAATGATGCGAGAGAATCATTGATTGGCTGCCTCCTGTATGCCCCCCACTGGGGATCGAGCCCACAACCTGGGCATGAGCCCTTGACTGGAATTGAACCTGGGACCCTTCAGTCTGCAGGCCAATGCTCTATCCACTGAGCCAAACCAGCCAGGGCTTAAATATAATAACATTACATGCAATAAACATTAATATTTCAAAAAAATGATTTTAAATATCATATCAAAACTGTACTAACATACTATGACGTCACAAAAGTTGTAGGGAATATTAAAAATCTTCAAATAACAGGATTACTTCTATTATATTCTAAAATATTTCCCCCCTCTCCCCGGCTCTATTTTTGTTCATCAGCTTATGTTGTTCATTATATTCCACAAATGAGTGAGATCATGTGATATTTATCTTTCTCCGACTAGCTGATTCCACTTAGCATGATGCTCTCCAGGTCCATCCATGCTGTTGCAAATGTTAAGAGTTCCTTCTTTTTTATAGCAGCATAGTATTCCATTGTGTAGATGTATGACAGTTTTCTAATCCACTCATCTGCTGATGGGCACTTAGGCTATTTCCAAATCTGAACTATTGTAAATTGTGCTGCTATGAACATAGGGGAGTATATATCCTTTCTGACTGGTGTTTCTGATTTCTTGGGATATATTCCTAGAAGTGGAATTACTGGGTCAAATGAGAGTTCCATTTTTAATTTTTTGAGGAAACTCCCTACTGTTTTCCAGAGTGGTTGCATCAGTCTGCATTCCCACCAGCAATGCAAGAGGGTTCCTTTTTCTCTGCGTCCTCGCCAGCACTTGTTATTTGTTGATTTGTTGATGATAGCCATTCTGACAAGTGTGAGATGGTGCCTCATGGTTGTTTTGATTTGCATCTCTCGGATGATTAGTGACTTTGAGCATGTTTTCATATGTCTCTTGGCCTTCTTTATGTCCTCTTTCGAAAACTCCTATTTTAACCAACAGGTCTGAGGCTTTCCCCATCCAATCAGAGTTGCACAGTTCTGACCGACCAGAGTGGCTCTACTCTGACCAATCAGGACAGTGCCTTTTGGACCAATCAAACTGCAAGGATTTGGAGTCCTCATTTGCATGAGAACAGCTCCATTCTGGCTCTGGGAGTACATATTCCCTTCCTAAGGTTATGTATCCCTAGCTGAGCTGAAACACAGAAGATGTTTCACCAGAGCAGAGTAGAATATAGGAGCGCTGGCCAGAGCGGAATGGCACAGAATGGATCAGACAAAGAACAGCAGAGCAGCACAGCATAAAGCAAACCATAAAGGAGTAGAGTAAAGCTGTCTAGCTGGAGAGGGGCCTGGCCCCCGGGCCATCTGGCCTTAGGGCTGCCTCAGGCCCTGCTGTGTCACAATTGAGCTATTTTGCACTGAATAAAGTTTCCTTCTTCACAGCACTCCAAATTAAGGGTTCCTGTTGGCCTTGAATTGGGGCCAAAGAAAGCATTTTGCCTTCCAGAATAAATACTTAATATTTTTGTTAAATTGAGGAATGAACAAATGAAGGAATGCGTGAGTGGATTAGGTAAACTTCAAAGAACTGGAAGAAAGGTTTATAACAGAGGTCAAGTCAGTATTAAAAATAGGAGTAGACAATTATTTGAGCTTGATGAGTTTAATATTTTTAGTTCACTTCTACATTATTTCTGTATTAGCATGTCACAATGTCATAGTTAATATCCCTTTTCTATTTTCCTACTAAAAGAATGACATGGCCAGAATAAAAAGGATCAGTGTGCCTTGGTATAGAGAGCTTAGAATAAAGGTGAGCTCATTCAGACTTGCCAGTTCTGAGAACAGATATATAATAACAGACAAAAAAGGAGACATCTAACAAGTAGGTACAAGTCACAGCTCATATTTGCACAGAACTTCGAATCTCCAGAAAAGAATAAAAGACATAAGGACTCTGAATATTTAGACAGTGTCTCTCACAAACAACCCTTTAAAAACAACAACAACAAAGTATCTGTGGAAATAACTTAATGAAATACAAATTTTGCCTTTTTGAAAGAGAGTCTTTATAAAATTTCCTTTAAAAGCACACAACGCCTTAATTTCTTAAACATCTGATCCTTTTTCTTGTCATGCTGGCCCTATTTTGAGCTCTTAATTTCATTTATATGCTCAATGTGGAAACTGACTTTTATCAGAAGATGAAGCTTTATGCACATTGATGTAGCCTCTGTGGTGTTTTTTAATGGAAACATCTACTAAAACAACCATTTTTTATTATGTTCTCTCACAGTCTCATCAACACTGAACGCCCATGCAAGCTGAAGCAGATTATCCTGTCACAGTGATCTACGGGCTAAGCATAAGACTATATGATTTTAGTGCAGAAGATAAGCCAATGATTTGTCTTCCCAGTCCCCTGAAATCCCAAGAGCATGCTGTTTAATTCTGGTATAATGCCAGTTCATAATAGATATTAAGGACATAAATTTATTCAATGGGGCAAAGAATGTCTGCAGCTGGCTTCTTTCAGATCCCACTGCAAACATACAAATAAGTAGTATTTCATGTAACGTTATGCCACGGGTGGTTTCAGTGTATTTCTGCCTGGAGAACGAGACCAAGATCCTTGCGAGTCAGAACTGTGCCAATTTGTTCTCTCTCATTCACATGTCATGGCCTTCTGCAGGAAGCATGTACTGCTTTGCTCTCGCCATGAGGAAAGCAGCTCAGATGTAAAGGCTCGCCTCTGTGAAGAAAGACTATGGTTTTCCAAGGCTGCCTGTAACTGGGAGCTGACATCTCTCTCACCTCTAGAGTTCCTATCTGAAAAGCCTGTTGTGGTCCACAGGGTAATGACTCAGTGGTTGAGCAACGACCTAAGAACCAGGAGGTCACAGTTCCATTCTGGTCAGGGCACGTGCCCAGGTTTCGGGCTCTATCCCCAGTGTGGGACAGGCAGGAGGCAGCCAATCAATGATTCTCTCATCCTTGCTGTTTCCATTTCTCTCCCTCTCCTTCTCCCTCTTCCTTCCTCTCTGGCCAGGGTATGTGCATATATATTATTGAAATCAATAATATATATATATATATGTAAAATTATATATGTATATATAATTTTAAAATGCCTGTGTGCCTGTCCACCTCAGCCACACTCTCCATTCCAGTCTGAATCATAACAGTGATATTTTCACCTCTCCCTGCCCGGCTCCTTTATCTCTCTCAATAGATTCAGAACTCAATCCCCAAGAAACACAGAGGGAAGTCCCTTTCTTTATAACAACTGCATTGTGAAGGAGAGGGATCATATGGAACAAGGTCTCTGCCCATTATAAATTGCCAAATTGCCTTCTCTTGCTGTGAACCACTATTGACCAGAGTATTATTTTTGGAGTGTGATGCAAGTTCCAGAAATAGAGCCAATTATTTGTATTTCTATGACAAACTTTCCACAGCCTCCTTTAGCGTTCCAGACATATATGACCCTTAAGAAGCTTTCCTACCAATTGAAAAGCAAATTCTTCCTTTTGGCTGACAATATCATGAATATAACTCATCATACATATTTTTGGTCTTTAACAAAATTTTTATGAAAGCTGTTTCAGGTAACACAAATAGGATGCAATTTTCTTCCATAGTTTCTATGCTGCTAACTGTACTGTGGTATACGCAAAGCTTTAGTCATACTTTTTCTTAAATGGGCAAATATTTCATTATAGTCATTATTTTTTTAATACCTGGTTTGTCATGTACTGTTATCTGATGCTGTCATATATTATCTTTTTCTTTGAAATTCTCAGTATTTTCTCAATCAGCCTACAGCCACATTCTGTATATTTGGCCATTCACTTGCCCATATTCTTATTAGATAAAAGGGACATTTTAGCAACACATTTTCATAATCACTTTGACCTCGGTTTTTACCTTTTTTTCCTTTATTATGCAGCACCTTGGCTATTCCCTTTTAGAACATTCACTTTCAGTTATATAGTAAAGGCTGATGGGCTTTTTCTCAAGCAGAAACCTTGAGTAACATGCACATAGTCCCGTGTGCACCCAAATGCTACCTATACCATCATCATCACATGGATAGCTTGTGAATTATAACACAGAATTACCAATTAAAGAAATGCTATGCTCAGAGTCCTTTTATTATTGAAAGTATCTCACTGATAACCCAGCTATTAAGCAGAATGTTATATTAATCAGAGCGTCCGGTCCCTAGACAAACAATCCACTACATGTGATTTCACCTGCCAGGATCTAAAGCCATGCCATTGACCATCAGATCCTCAAAAGCTAGTTCTTTTGTCAGGGTGGTTCAGCGATGCTACACCTTTTCATTATCAGGATAACACTTGACATACAAATGAACATTTCATCTTAACGGCCTAATTTGGAGGACACAAGATGACATGCCAATGTCAAAAGAAATGGAGGGGTGATACTATAATAAAAGAGGAACCCCTGATATATTTTTCAATGTATACAGGCATGGAAACTGGCACCTTAAAAAACAACAACAGTAAAAATCCATCTTTTTCATTCCTGACTTATGGACAGGACTTAAAAATAGGCTCTTCCTTTGTATACTCTCTTTGGCAGCAGAGAACTAAACACTGTATGGATCTCAAATATGCTACTTGCTGAACAGGGGCTAACTCATCCATACAGTGGAAAAAATTAAGAAAAGTTCATTAAGTAAGAATGGTTTGCTTTTACCACTGGGTTAAGGCATTCTAAATAGTTAAAGTATAGGCGAATCCCATTTTTACCCCCTGAGGTTATTGAAAAGGTAATTAAACATGTGCCTTTTGCGTAAGGCTGGCAGACTTCTTTTCTCTCAAGAGAAATTTGAAAAAGGTTAATAGACAAAGACCTTCATACAGTAGCAGAAGCAGGTAAATGTGGATAATTAACGATGCAGCAAAATTGTTTTTATGGAAATCTGTTATGCATGGATAGGTACTGGCCAGGCATGTAGCACCCAAGGAAGAAATGTCTGAGCTATCTGCATGACTTATCAAATATGCTTTGTTAAACTACTTTCTCCAGGATCTGTAGCTGTGACATTTCCCCTCATTATAAATATATTTCATTTTAACCAGTAGATCTGTTCTTAAAAAGGTATGTAAGAAGCAAATTCTTTTCTTTCATTTTCTTCAGAGCCATCTCACCTTTACTTTTGATTAACTTCAAATGGACTGAGCCATCCCCTCAGTAGATGATTAATAAATAAGCACTTATACTAAAGGGCAATTATTTATATTGCAGTATTATTCTCTTTGTTTCAAAAAAGGATTTGGAGATTTCTTAAATGGATACTCCCTGAAGACCTTATCTACTTTGTAAGTCAGAGTTTTATGTACTACACTTGTCTTCAAATGTAGGATCTGCCTATTTTGTGACTATAATCTGGCAGTATCAGAAGCCCAACATTCTAATAACATCAACAGATGGAATAATCAGGCATAGAAGCTACTCAAAGAGAAATTCATAAGCCACAGATGGGCTTAAAAATAAGGACGTACCAATTCTCTGTGTGCAGCTCACATTGTTCAGTCAATCAAGTTTAGCTATGGCTGATGTATAACCTAAAAAGGGAGGATTGCAGGGGACTTTACAGAGAGCAGCTTAGAGTTCAACTAGCTAGACCTTCTGTTTCCAGCAGCTCCTGGTGTCCTTCCCCTTCCTGCTTCTGACTCCAAACTCTGGCCCATGAGTCACAGCCTATTCCTGCTCCAACCTGCTCTCATCTGGAGGCTTTCTTCTCGCCACTCCTGTTCTCTGCAAATGATCACAGATGAATGGTTCATGTCCTGTAAATACCCATTCATCAAGCTGGTGAGATGGGGTTAGTGGCTGGATTGTTCACAGAAGCACTTACTGCAAAATCACACCCAGTGCTCTTTTTGATGTCGTCCACTGTCAGGCCTTCCCAGAGTTCAATCAGAGTCAGCCCCTTCTTGCTGTCCACATCAAACACAGCCTGTTGGGGCCAAGAACATGACAATGACGATGGCTATCACAGTGATTATTTTATAGCACAAAACAGAAACAAGCTCTCAAGTTCTTCAAGGAGAGACAAGACCCAGGACAAAGATTCTGAAAATCAGCCATGAAAAAATGTCAACTGGGATTCTTACATCTTAGGGAGAATAAATGCCAGCTCCCTAATTGGCAATTAGCTGTGGAGCACCATTGATGCCAGGAACCAAAGGAGTGGTGACTACTGATGTCATTTGCTACTATAATAACCAGGTTTTTGTTTTGTTTTGTTTTAAATATATTTTATTGATTTCAAAGAGGAAGGGAGAGGGAGAGATACAAACATCAATAATGAGAGAGAATCATTGATTGGCTGCCTCCTACATACCCCTCTCTGGGGATTGAGCCTGCAACCTGGTCATATGCCCTAACCTGGAATCAAACTGTGACCTCCTGGTTCATTGATCAATGCTCAACCACTGAACCACGCCAGCCGGGCATAACCAGTTTTCTCTTCTTTTCTTTTTTATAATTACTTTACTTTGGTTAGGTCTAACAGTTTTGGTCAAAATTTCAATTCGATGATTAATAATGATTTGCAGGAAGAAAGGGATGGGGAAAAGTAAGGAGGGAGGAGGTATTTGGAAGGTGAAAGCACAGGAATGAGAGGGAAAAGTTGATGGATGCTCCTGGGGAAAGAGTTCCAGGAAACAAAAGAAGGTGCTTGGAAATGGCTCAGAGAAATTAAAGCAAAGAGCTGCCCTGGCCCTGAAAGACTTCTACCCCCATGTAAACACTAAACCTTTCCCTGTACGTCCGAATAAAAGCACACAGGTCCAAGAGGACAGACTGCATAGCAGGAGAATCTCCATCTAGAATGCAAGTCAAATGAAGATGCTTATGTTTGGAACAAGAGAAGGCCAAGCTCACCCTAAACATCCCATTACAATGCTCTGGTTGGCAACACAAGGTGAGGGTAGTGCCCGTTGGCAAAGCTTGACCTCTGCAGGTAGACTCAAACTGTTGTATCTGATTTCAGTTCTGTGACAAATGGAGTGGAAGAAGCCCACAAAGTCACTTACTATAACTTCCCACCCAAGAATTCTTCACAATATTCTTCTGAAATGGTTGCCAGGGCTCTGCTTAGGAACTTCCAGTGGCAGGAGGCTCACCTGCTCAGGCAGATGCCTACGGATGGGAAGCTCTGAGTAGAAGTCACCTGCTCAAGGCAGATAGAAGCCTATGGATGGGAAGCTCTGAGTGGGAGAGCCAAGCTGCTTCCCTGCGACTCCAGCATCTCCAAACTGGCTTCCCTTCAGCAGGCATTTGTTCTTGGCGTTTTCATGGTTACCTTCCTCTTCCTCAGACTTAAGCATTAGGCAGCGCAGATCATTCCTCTTCTGTAAACTGACCTTAAGTTCAATTATTATTTGAGGGTTCGGATCTTTACTTTCAACTAGCTTGGAAGTAAACTCTACACTGTAGCTTTGAAACATGTTCCTGGTTAGGAGGCTAATCTGAACACACAGCGTGTAGAACAGTGGTTCTCAACCTTTTTAATGCCGTGACCCTTTAATACAGTTCCTCATGTTGTGGTGACCCCCAACCATAAAATTATTTTCGTTGCTACTTCATAACTGTAATTTTGCTACTATTATGACCTAAGACCATCGGAAAACACAAATATTTACATTACGATTCATTAACAGTAGCAAAATGGTCTTAGGCGACCCTGCTAGCGGTTCTCAACCTGTGGGTTTTCCGATGGTCTTAGGCGACCCTGCTAGCAGTTCTCAACCTGTGAGTCATGACCCACAGGTTGAGAACCACTGCTGTAGAGCCTAAGACCATCGGAAAACACAGATATTTACATTACGATTCATAACAGTAGCAAAATTACGGTTATGAAGTAGCAACGAAAATAATTTTATGGTTGGGGGTCACCACAACATGAGGAACTGTATTAAAGGGTCGCGGCATTAAAAAGGTTGAGAACCACTGGTGTAGAAAGAAGAACCTTGGCTTATAATTTTGCAATCTTTGGTGATGCTATCTTCACCTCTAAAGATGGATATCAAAAAACCGCTGCTTCCCATGGCTGTCATACAGGTCAAAGATACAAACAAATCACACCCTGCACACTTGGCATCCTGCCTGGACACAGCAGGACATCACAGGGGCTGCTAAAGGAATGCCTTTTCTCCTTAACAGCTTACCTTATTGTCACCTGTGTGTGAACCCAAATCAAAACCCCCAAACACTTATTTACCTCCAGTTAATTAACATTTCTCCCCCAGAGCACAACATCAAGGCAACCAGTAATACATTCTCTATTTGTGTGATGAATTCACAGATAACATAGTTGATTTTGCTGGAAAAGATAGTTTAAGTTAAGAGGAAGTATTTCAGCAGACTTGCTCTTTGTTTACTCATTTTTATGTTTCTAAAAAAAAAACAAACCTTTTTATCAGCAGAAATATTTGTTTTGAGAAGGGGAAAATGCTCATTTAGGAATGTGTCTGCATGCTGCAATAGTTTATTTAACTCCAAATTGACAATTAAAAAATTGTAATGGGTTTTTCCTTCGCAGAAACTGAGTCTGGAGTGCTGTTCCCACGAATT
The DNA here is from genome assembly GCA_026230045.1 of Corynorhinus townsendii. Classification (NCBI taxonomy): domain Eukaryota; kingdom Metazoa; phylum Chordata; class Mammalia; order Chiroptera; family Vespertilionidae; genus Corynorhinus; species Corynorhinus townsendii. The sequence goes on along the minus strand of JAPDVU010000018.1, from coordinate 1,056,232 downwards.
TACTTTTATCTGTATTACGAACAACTGTCAATTTATCCACATGGAAGAAATGGGAGAAATAAAGCGTCTGGATGGCGTTGTTATTGAGAACAGGCAGGCAAGAGATAGGGGAGAAGAGAACTGTGGCGTCATGACCAGGCAGATAAACATTATGGTAAAGTGAGTTATTGCTTTTAAAAAACTTTTATGAAAACATTCATCAAACCCCAATTAGCTCTCGGGTTCATATGTTGAGAAACCAAGTATCTGTTATTAAAAATAGGAAAATTTACTTTGGAAAGATTTAGGAAGATTCCCATCTAGTGGTATAAAGTGCAAACAAGACAATATACTTGATAAAAATAGAGACTAAAAACTAAGAGCTATACAATAAATTGTTCAAATGCTAAGGACAATATTGGGACTGCTTTATTCACGTGGCATATGAATAAATTAATTATTTTATCACAATAAAAGGCTCCATTATGATGGATAAAGAAGTTAATCACAGTCTGGGTGCTGGGAGGAAGGCACCTTTCATAACCTCCTTCTAGAAACAGGAAACTTGGAAATCAGGGTCATAACATTGCCATGGCCTCTTTCGAATGGCAAATTGAAGCATCCATCTTATATAAAAACTGTTTGAAATTCTAACCCTGCTATTTTAGCTTCTGTAAACACTTGCTTGCTTAAATAATAAGGAAATAAGACTACTCCCATTCCAGAGAGGCCATAAACCTTCCCCAGATGAAGTTATCAGTGCTGGTGCCAGGCCAGCCCTTTGGTTGAGGTCTCAAAGCCCCAGCACGTAGGGCTCTTTAAGAACTTGCAAAGGGGACCAGAAAACCCCATATTTGGGAGACAAAGAGGGTAAAAAGATATAAATAGGGAAACTTCCTCCATGTTTTTTTGCCCAGATTTTGAGAGACATTTTTCTCTGGGCCCACGTGTAATAATAATAATAATAATAATAATAATAATAATAAATGTAACTCCATCTCTCTAAGCGTTGCTTGGTTCTTCTCTGGTTTTTCTGTAATAAAATGAATGGAATTTTCCATAAGAGCTGGAAATAGAATTCTAGTACCAAGTCTGCTTGCTCCTCAGGGCTGTACACAGTTATCATCCTCAGTGGCACTGCATTCTCATACTTATTCATTCAACAGACATTTACTGGGTGACTACTGTATAGATCACAGGGGTAAACATGTACCACTCTTCCTTGAGGTATCCAATATTCCATACCTGGCTGCCTGTCTCTCAGCTCATTTCTGCTACACACTGTCACCTAGTTAAGGCTGCAATGATCCCCGCATGCAAATGACTTCCACAAACCTGTTCAGATAGTGATTTCTCTTCTGCACTCTAGATCCACATCTACAATCGTTTGTTAGAAATACCTGACTGGATGCTAATTATTCAAGAATATCAACTTGAGAATGTCCAACTTGAGCCTATTCTTTTCCTGCCTTCCATTATTCCATACCTTCTCCTCCTACAGTTCCAGACGTCACTAAGCCGGTCAACCACCCCCTCCAGCCAGAAAACGTAGAAATCTCCTCTGCTTTAGTGTCCATGTCCACATCGTCGAGTTAGGCTGAGGTCATCATAAATCTCTCAGATCTGTTTCTGTCCTGTGGTTTAGGACCTTCATTTCTGGCCCAGAGCAGTGAAGGGGACTTACGACTAGCCTCTGTCTCATCTCCTCCGCTTACTCTACTCAAAAGCTACAGCGCTCTTTCTAAAATGCAAACCTGATCAACTGTGTCCCCAGCCTCTGAAAATCACTGAAAGGCTCCCAACTGCCTTCCAGATAAAACCCAAATTTCCTAGCAAGGCACTCACATTCCCTCATAATGTGGCCCCTCACTGTCTTTTCAACATTAGCCTTCACTCCATGCTGTTCCATCTGCGGGTCCTCACCTAGGCTGTGTCTTCTTAACACCTCCCAGGCTCTGCCTACTTTCTTCCCTTTGCGTAGAAGAGCTTCTTTGGTCTTATTCTCACTTAAAAAATTCCCAGTTATCTTTCAAGACACCGCTCTATCAGTTTTCTCATCAAGGGAAGTATAATACATTGATTTAACAAGCATTCACTGTGTCCGGCAAGCACCATACTGAGTGCTGAATAAACAGTGATGAGTGAGATGGCAGAGCTTCGAGGTCATGTCAATACAGTGGTCAGTGCTAAGTCAGAGTAAGTACTGGGATTCGGAGAAGCTCCTGGAAGACTTGGGGAAGGACAGAGAAGACTTGTCAGGGGAAGAAAGAAATAACTGAGACATAGAGATGAGCAGCAATGAGCCAGATGAATGGGGGGGAGAGAGCATTCCAAGGACAGAGACAGGGTGTGCAAAGTACCAGAAGAACACGGTGGGGGGATGTACACAGTTCGAAGCATTTCGTATGGCTGAAGTGGGGACCATGTTAAGGCAGAAAAGGGGAAAATGAAACTGGAGGAGAAAAGGTACAAACTGTAAAATGCCTTGCAAAACACGTTAAAGCTTATATTTTACCACCCAGAAGCTTTCCTTGACACCCTCCCAGGCTGTCGGGCAGCCTTCCTGGATGTTCCCTCCTCAGCATCTGGCGTGCATCTCTCATAGCAGTTCCAGGTTTACATTCTACCTGCTGCTGCAGCAGAGACCACGCTCCGCCTTCTGAGGCTAATGCTGGGGACAGTCTGGTTCAGAGAAGGTGGCTTCATCAAGACACGGAATAGAGACAATGACACCCTCCTCGCTCACTTATGAAAATGATGTCTTCCCATACCCTCAGTTAAACTCTGAGTCAGAAAGAAGGACAGACAACTGCCCAGGAGGCTGCCCTCTGATTAGAACAGTTTCCAGCAGCACCTCCAGCCAACGCTCCATCTAAGAAGAAATCAACGTAGGAGGCACTGAAACGTGGGCAGTCCACTCTCTGACGGGCTGGGACAGGCGGGAACCACAGATGAGATTCCACAGACGAGGTTCATGGTGGGGCCTGTACTGCATCCAAATGACTAAAACCTAATTTTTTCTGAGCTTCCTAGAATAAAACCCAACAATTTGTACATGTGGTTTGGGAAAGCAAAGAAGAAAGGTAAAAAGGATAAATATAGTCTTAACTTTGAATATATCATCTGTCTTAGCAGTCCAAGCATAATGAGCAATAAAACTTCTCTTGGACTACATCACAGTCAAAATTACAAAGGGCAGCAGTTCAATTCTGCGTCCCTATGTCTATTTCCAGAGAGTTACACATTGAGAATTCCATATTTTGAAACATTAACCTGATACATTTCCCTATTTAGTCTACCACGGACTATATTATTAAGCTAACCCTATGACTACCAATGTGAAACACGTTCAGAGCGTAACAAAAAAACCTGTAAAAATGCTTATTAAAAAAAGGTGGAGGCAGACATTAGAGGGAATAAAAGGAGGAAGGAAGGCATTTACCTTTTCAGTGATGATGCGGTTGACACACTGCTTTCCAGTTAATGGCAATGTACATTTCTCCATGATTTTATGTGTATTTCCCTGTTTTCAAAAAGAAACATCAAAGAGAGAAGTTACGACTGATGTTCATCTAGAATTGATATAACTGCAGGACAAACAGGAACGGTCCCCTAAGTGCAGGCTGATTCCACATCTCTGCACTCTCAGGCTTCCACTTTCTTTTCTGTCCCTAAAATAATTCAGGGACAACACCAAAAGAATAGCCAAAGGCCTGAATCAATTCCTTGGAAAACACCCTGCATGAACTTGACTTCTCACGCCCCAGTCCTTATATCATGGAGCAAGAAATTTCACTTCTAATATCCTGCTTCTTTTTCTCCTCCAGAGAATGGTCTCCTTGTCAAACATGAGCTTTATTTACCAAGGGCAGGTAGGAAGCACACACGGAATTGCAAATGCATTCTATCCCCTTAAAATTGTTTTATTTGTTAAAAAATTAATATATCAGCAGAAAACAGCAGTCCTTATCTCGTTCAGTTCTCTTAGATCTGTTCTCAATAGGAATCAATTTCAATTATTTTTAGCATTGTCTTTTATACTTCTATACGTTTTCTTCTTACCTCTGTATTTTAAAATATAATGTTGGCCATGAAATTTTTATGGATTAATCAATATTAGTTATTATCTACTAACTTCTTATTGGGGCATATGAATACTTAACTCTCTCACAAACCCCCAACCTTCATCATCTTCATTCAATTCCTACACAGCTATCGCAACTTGTAGGTAAAACTTTATAGTCAGAATTTACTTCACACTGATGAAACGACCTGTCAAACTGCTCATTGCTAGGCCAGGCAGTATAGTAAACCATGATTAGATTCTCTTTCTTATACAGCCATTTGCTTTTTCTGAGCCTCATTTTGTTCACTGGTAAAATATGTGATCTGGCCAAGTCCACATTTTCCCCCCCAAATTTCCTTTAGCCACAGTACTCTTTCTTCAAACGTAAAATAAAAGAGGGATTCAGTATGAAAAGCAGGTTTTTGCCCATTAGCCTCCCTGGCCCCAATTCCCATCCTCCCTTTCCCCCTCCTACCCACCCCCACCTCCTGTGGCCCCTGAGGCACATCTGTGGGGCACAGTTGAAACATCAGCTCTGACAACGATCTGCTCCTCAGATCACTTTCTTCTGATTATATCAGTTTCCTTTCTAAGTAGCAAGCATCAGGAGCCCAGATGAATCTTATCCTTGAGGCTGAAGGCTGACCTAGAACATCTATTAAAAATGGCTGTCAACTTCAGCAAGAAGGCGGGGTGGGGGGGCGGGTAAGAGATCAACCAAAGGACTTGTATGCATGCATATGAGCAGAACCAATGGACAAAGACCAAAGACACTGGGCGGGGAGAGGGGGGGAGAGTGTGTGCGGGGCGGGGGGGGGGGGGGGAGGGGGGATGCTGGGGGAGGTCAATGGGGGAAACTCCTTTTTTTGGGTCTAAAAGCACCACACATGATGTCATGAGTGTCCCGAGCCATCTCAATCTTTACCCTCTACAACGTGCACCTGCTACCTGGTTTACATCTCTCTGAACACTGCTCAGATCAAGGATGTGCTGTTTGGAGGCAAGGGCTTAATTAAGAAGCTTTGACTCCTTGTGATAACCTGCCAAGGCACTAACACACCAGTAATTAACAGGTTTTAGCGTGCTAAACCCAATGTGTGGCACAAAAGGTATTCAATACTTTTGAATGAATGAATGAGATAGAAAATTCCACTATTGGGAATCTTGATGGATTTCAAAAAAAAAACAGCAAGCTCTATTACTTTAATTTAGTCAAAACTAGTGCTAAATTCATATGAAGTGGTTAGGCATTATACCTTTAATAACAAGTTACATGCTTATGGATCTTACTGTATAAGAAAATTTATAGCTGTAGAAATAAAACCTCATTTTCACTTTATTCTTAATTATCTATTTTCTTTTCCAGATTTCAATGGAAGTATGCACATGTCATAGAAGCTTAATTAAAGAGCTGAAGTTAACGATAAATGTGCGAACTTCTACAGTTATCAGGTCTCCTAACACTTTTTAAAAATATGTTTTTATTGATTTTAGAGAGAGGGGAAGGGAGAGGGATAGAGAGATAGAAACATTTATGAGAGAGAAACATCCGACTGGCTGCATCCCACATGCCCCCTACTGGGGATCGAGCCCACAACCGGCGCATGTGCTCTGTCTGGGAATCGAACCAGTGACCTCTTGGTTTATAGGTTGATACTCAACCACTGAGCACCCCAGCCAGGCAGGTCTCCTTACATCTAATGTAGCTAAATAAGGCCTGCCACAACGAATCCATGTCTGTCTGTGAGTGAAGTGAACAATCTGTGAGCCTCTGAAAAATGTTCTCTGCAGGGAGCTCTTAATCTATTCTCATTATTTGAGCCAAATCTACATCTAGGGTGATAAGACAGAGGCAAGTGTCCAGCACTTAGCAAGTGCTCAATAAATGCTAACTACTACTGCCCTGGCGGGTGTGGCTCAATTGGTCAGGCATCATCCCGTCTACTAAAGGTTGCCAGTTCTATCACCCTTCAGGGCACATGGCCAAGTTTCACATAAAGGGCGTGCAGCAGTCAGCTGATTGATGTGAAAGCTCTCACATCCATGTTTCTCTCTCTTCCTCTCCTTTCCCCTCTCTCTAAAAGCCAATAAAAATATTTTTTTAAAATGTTTGCTGGTACTATTTATACAACTTACATTGAATACATTACAATCTACCAGCTCTTAAGTTCTTTGTAAAGTTGGACATGTAATTATACAGGAAATGGCCTGAACACAATTCCTGAGACCCACGAAACTAATGAAACCATGATAGTCGGGCAGACCGTAGGGCTGCCTGGAAAACTGCACAAGTGTGACCCTACAGTGAGAACCAGGTAGCTAGATGTTGCCATCACATTTAGCTCCAGGATGTAACTAACACAGACCAAGGAAAAGGAGAAAATGAAAAGCAGAAAGATTGCAGAGTGTCACAATTTCAATATTCAACAATAGGTTAGCTAGGGAGCCAACATGTGACTCACTCCCACTCTGGCACTCCATTCCCACCATGCCAGGCTGGGCCCTACACTGGGGCATGGCACCTGCATAGATCAGTGATTCACAATGGAGGAATCATAGCTGAGTTTTTCACACTTAAAAATAAATCATAAAAAAGAGATGCAGTGTAGTTGGTAGCAAAGAACACTATATATTAGAAGTCCAAAGATCCAGTTTTTCTTAACTCTGCCATTTCATAGTAATTTGGCCCCTTAAATTCCTTGTGCTGTAGTTGTCTTCGACTGCCTTGTCTTTCTGACTTGATCACCGTAGAAATCAAATGAACTGTTGGAGACAGTGCTGTGCAGGAACCAGGAGGGGCTGAGCCACATGCAAAGTCTTAAGGTTAGTGGGGTCTTGTTCATCCTAATCATTCTGCTTCTTTCCCCACGAAGAGATGCCAAATGAGGCAGAGGAATGGATGTGAAGTGTAGCATTAAAAATGTTAAGAGCTCCTGACCTCAATGTGCCCCTATGTGCCAGCTCCCTCATAACCTCGGTGAGGAGCAGGGTCTCCTTCCTCCACCTGCTTCTCCAGCTTTTCTCTTTCTCCCAGACCCAGGAATTCACCCTCTTGACTTTAAATAACCTGGGGCTTCAGTACCTTTTATTACTTGCTTCATGGTGATGTCAGTTTAACACCTTAGTAGAAGACAATTCTGGTTAAATGATAATAAATCCCCTTGTTATCATTGCAATATGGTCCACACTATCCCAACGAACTTAGTCCCGAATAACAAGCTCTTTTCACATGCTGTTTGCACTTGATGACAACATTGCATTCACCTGAGGCAGCAGAGCATTCCCAGTCTGTAAGAGTCTGCTTTACATCAAACCCCACTTTATGCCCACATTTCCTGTTCAGTGCCTCCTAATGTGGCTGCAGCACATGTCCCCTTGGAGGCACCTTCTTTGGGAATGCCCTCGTGATAAGGTGAAGGTAAATTCTGGAAGTTGGTTGCTCCTTAAGAGGCCAGGTCTTGAAGCCTCTGTTCATGCTACCCGAAACACACATCACCGTGCCCCCCATCACTCCACATTCAAATGGCCACACCTGCCTACCCTTCAGGCTCAGGTGTCATCTCCCTCTTCAATGCCCCTGCTCCAGTGTCCACAGACACCCCAGTGCTTCCCTCCCTCACTGCACATGCTGTCACCGTCGATCACCCTTCACCCCCCCACCCCCACCCCAACACCAGACTCCAGCTCACTGAATGCTGAGATGATTTACATCCACATCTATGCAATGAGTGGAGTGCCAGGCAACCACAGTGATCAGAACTGCTGTCTGAATATTGTCATTTTGATTCGAGGAACTCAGAGTCAGAGCTGTAAACCACCATGTGACTCAGGGTTAGAGACCACTCGAGGCTGCTTTCTGGTCCTGAGACACATGTCTGTACCATACCAGCACCTCTGAGCTCACTAGAAGAAAAAAAAACAGCTAGAAAGTGTGTATGTGTGTGTGTGTGTGTGTGTGTGTGTGTGTGTGAGAGAGAGAGAGAGAGAGAGAGAGAGAGAGAGAGAGAGAGAGAGAGAGAGAGAGAGAAGGGGCTTGTAAGACTGAGAGACAGACAAAGGCATGATGAAGGGAAGAAGCACAGACATCTCATGACTGCAGAATGACACCTTCAGCTTTACACGCAAAGAGAGAAACAGTGAATGACAGTCCCTCCACCGGCTCTGCTGCTCCTCCTAAAGCCTCAAGGCTGCATCCATCCCCTAAAAAGAGGGGCTACAAAGGCAGGACTGGGCAAGAGAAGATCCAATATCCTGTCTGGTGGCACAAGAAAATGTACCACAGCCTCTCTCTGGTCTTGCCAACATACGCTGAAAGAAGCCAGGATGTCACCGCCCTGGAGTCTTCCTTCTTCCTACTGGTCTCAATGCCTAACCCAAGTGGAACAGCTCCCATATACACCCACAGATATGAAAGATCAGGGCCTCTGTACTACCAAACATATGACTGTCAAATCACCGTGGTGACTGATAAGCTACATAGAAAAGTGGGATTTGCCAAATAAAGGAAATCAAGGTGCACGGAATTAAAGGACAAGAGGGTGCTGTTACTCACACTGAGTTTACCCTCATGGGCTCTCTGTGGCCTTTACCCCTATTCCATAGGGTTTCCAACACTTGACATGGGACTTCGCTAGAGAGACTTGGCGGGCGCTAACGTGGAGGGCGGTTGCTCTGACAAATGGTTTCTATAAGGCAGATGTAATAACTGTACGTGGTTACAGACACGTTCTCGAGGGGAGGACTTGCCAAATGAGATAACACACATAGCGAGCCATTTCCCTGAGAACAGTCTTGAGGGCTATGAGATCCCTGAGAACAGTCTTCAGGGCTACGAGATCTTAGAAGAGAAGGCCATTGTTCTTCCATATAATACAGAAATCTTTATCACGGCCTTTTGCTCTCTCTACTACTGCATGGTACAATCTCTGGTCTAAGGCTGTAGAGCCCAGGGATGAACAGGAATCATTTTCTCTTTCCACTCATGAATTGTCCTGGTAACAGAAAGCTTCTCTTTTTTTCCTTTTTCTTTTTTTAAATATATTTTATTGATTTTTTACAGAGAGGAAGGGAGAGGGATAGAGAGTTAGAAACATCGATGAGAGAGAAACATCGATCAGCTGCCTCCCGCACCCCCCCCCTACTGGGGATGCACCCGCAACCAAGGTACATGCCCTTGACCGGAATCGAACCTGGGACCCTTGAGTCCGCAGGCCGACGCTCTATCCACTGAACCACACCAGTCAGGGCCAGAAAGCTTCTCTTAGCAACACTTTCCCCTTTAAGAACTGTGCACATGCAGTCATAGAATTTAAAGTATTAGTTTAATTAAATTCTAGAAGGCATTTTAAAGGGGCTTGTTGGTTGTTGGATTGAGTTCTGCTGTTTTTCCACATTTTAACATGTTTTGCAGGCATTTCCATCATTCCGGGAGAAATAAAAAGGCATTTGCATTTTTTAAAGGTGAATATTCTTTTCCAAACAGATCCAGCCATGATTTATTAACAAATTATATAATATTGACAAGCTTTTATGAATGGAAAATAATTAAACCAGCTGGAACTAAGTTAAGTATCGTTTATCCTAACAAAGGAAGGTTTATCTGGGGATTCTTTTAAATGTTGCTGAAAATTATCTCAAAAATGTTTCCCAATAAAGAGTTTCTTAAAAATATCCTTCATATAAGTTGGCTTTTGGTAACACATTTGGTCCAAAATTAATAGGATTAGTAAACCTCATTTACATTTTATAATTCCTGTCCCCAAAAAGTAAAGACAAGTATAACAGCATCCAAGATTTCCTTCCATATGACACCTTCACTACCAAACACAAAATGAGCTTCATAAAAACAGTGTTCACAAAGATTTATTCTCAACTTTTCATGACAATATAATTACAATTCTTTTGATCGCTTCAGAATGCAGACCTCCTACTGTAATAAAAATAAAATCCAAACCTGTTTTAGAAACAGAGCTCTCATTTATGTTCTTTAAAACAGGTACCCAAGCATGGCTTGTTTCCAGTAAATGACAACTATGACTGAACTTTGCTTTTGTGCTCGGAAAGCTATACCCTTAGGAATACACCTCCAGCACTGATGCTGAGAACAGAATACTTTCTTTCCCACTGTTAGTGGTGATGGTACTCGCCAGACAGAAATGTTTAGCAAAAGAAAATGGAGGCCCAGAGGCAGAATACACAGATTCTCAGCTTGATTTTGCTCTTAATTTTGCACTTGACTTTTATCAGAATATTTAACATCCATGAAATGTGTTTTGTCTTTGAAAGGGAAACAATAAGACCTATTTCTCAAGAGTACTGCCATGATAATATAAAGGCAGTAAGCAGAAAATTGCTTGGAAAGAGTGAAAAATGCGCTATGTGTTCAAAGTAACATTATGATTTAAAGAATTAGTGAGTTCCACGAGTATTTTGAGTCCTACTGTGCATCAGGCATGGTTCTCCTTGGCTGATAGGATAGACAGGTCCCAGGCTTCATGGAACTGACATTCTAGTGAAGAAGGCAGATGAAGAAGTGGGAGCCCTCGTTTTATACAACACAGTACTTGGGAAAAGCTTCTCTGGTGTTTTGAGCAAAGACCTGAGTGAACCGAGAGAATGAGCCACGCAGGTACCTAAGGAGGAGCATTCCAGGCACAGAGAATAACAAGGCAAGGCCCCTGAGGCAAGAGGATGTTTGGAATGTTCCAGAAACTTACAGGAAGGGAGCATGGCTGGAGCTCAGAGGATGAGAGGGAGAATGGTAGTAGATCAGAGAGGGGGATGGAGTCAACAGATCATGCAGGACCTTAGAGACAACAGTAAGGACGTTGAACTTGAATTTAAGTGAGATGGAAAGCCATGGAGGGTTTCCGAGATGAGGAAGTAATGTGATTGATTTCTATTTTTAAAACATCACTCTGAGCACTGTATGAAAAATAGACCACCCACGCACATGTGTGTTTCCACCCAACTCTTCTGTATGCTCTTTGACAATGGGAACCTAATTGTTAATCCCTCAACATTCATTGTCTTCCTGCACCCCAGTGCCCCTTCCCTCAACCTGCACCACTAGGACCAAGCTCTGGCCCATCCTTCAGGTCTCCAGGCAGATGCTGCATCCCATGGACAGCTCTCTTATAAAGGAACTGGATGCTCAACACTGCACACTCTACTTTATACCCTCTTCTATTTTAAGTATTAATTTCAATGACTCTCGCCCCATGATACTCTGAGCTGCCTAAAGGAAATACCACATCTTTCTGATGTTTATTTCTTCAGACCCGATTATGATGCTTGGTGCCTGGTCCTCAATAAATATTTGTTGCCTGAATAAGTAGGTAAATCAACATACTCATACAAGGTAATTCTACCAAATTTCAAGCAAAGAATCAAAGAATATTTCTTTGGTCATTCATAATATCTAGAGATGGGAGGCACTAAGCCAACGAATTCATAAAACACTGGCTCACTCAGGTGTGACTGTGCAGAGGTAGGAGTGAGCCAGATAACAAGATTACAGGGGAATAGTGGACACAATATTGACAGTGCCTGCTGTAGGGGTAGGAACAGAAAATACCAAGGGTGTCTGCCTTTCCCAATGGGGCTAGGAAATAGCCTCTGCTCTAGGGGGTCTAAGCAGAAGGAGAGTTTCAGGGAAATGAGAATGATGTCACTTGTGTGTGTGCTGCTGTTGAGGTGGGTGTGAAACAACCAGGTGGAGTTGTAGAGGTGTCTACTAAGGAAAAAAAAAAAAACAGTTCTAGAGCTCATCAGAATGAAAAATAGTAGTTGGTGCCAAAAATGTAGATAGCAGCCAAGAAAGGTGTAGAGGATGAGAAGAGCATAGAGGCAAGGATGGAGTCATGAGGGATCCTGACAGGAACCCATGAAGAAGGAGACAGGGCACCTAGGGATCCAGGCTGGTGGGGCAGCTCTGTGAGCCTAGCAATATGCTTTACAACCTGGGGCCCAACACTACTGCTGCAGATAGCCAGAAGGGGGAAAAAGAAAGTCCAATGAAATCTGCTTTACCATTAAGGACATGGCTCAAGAATTACACACATTGCAACTACTCAAACGCCATTGACCCACACTTGGTCACATGGATGCATCTACGTGCAAGGGATTCTGGGAAATGTAGTCTGTCCCTGGGCTAATATGTATGTGCACAGGTAAAACTTGGAGAATTCTAATACAGAAGAAAAGAAGGGGAGATGGACGCTACGAGACATAATTTGATTTTCAGATTGCATTACGTACTTTGCTGATACCTATCTCACCAAAGCAAAGCGTGTTTTGACTCGCTAAAATGAAAAAAGAAAAAGAGGAAATTCTGAAACCTAAAGCTTCAAGTAAAGGGCAGGTGTGGGCAGGATGCTGGTGGAAAGGTAGCTTTGGTGAGGATGTGACAGGTATGCTATGATGAACAACAGGCTGGATGACACTGAGGGAAACGCCTACCTCCACCACTTACCCAGGCAAGTTTCTCACCTGCCCCCGTCCCAGTCTTCCTTCATAGGGTCACTGAGAGGCTCATGAGATTCAGTACGTGCGATGCCAAGCAGAGGGCCCTGCACCTAGTAAGGACTCAAACTGATACTAATTTCATTTGTTTCTTCCCATTTTTAGAATGCAGAAGAAGGACATGTCAAGAGATGAAAAGAAGCTCAAGAAAGAAGGTGGCTGGACACACACAAAACTTGGCCTACTTTACCATGTTGCCTACAACCCTGATGTCTAAGCTTCTAGGGAAATCATGCCACAATGCCAGGTGGGGTCTCCAGAGGCAGCTTTAAGGCAGGGAAGCGTTGGGAAGGTTCCTCTAGAGCAGCCCTGGCAGGCAGCCCAGTTCCAACACCAGCAGCTGCTGACTGCTTGCAAAGGTTGGCAAGAAAAGAGTTTCCTTTGTTTCATTAGAACAACAACTACACAGACATGCTTCTAAAGGTCAGGTAATGCTATCTTTATAAGGCACCTGTATCTGCTCCCCTCTGACGAAGCTGTACCTGAAAACCACCTGACAGCTTCCCCCTCTCAGAAAAACATGCTGTCTCAGAATACGAGATGATATGTCTTTTCATGACAATGAAAGTTTTAATCCTTCGTGGCAAATTTTTCACTCTTGCATCTTACAAAACTCACGGGACTTCCCCGCTAAGCTGTTCACTTAATCATTGGGCAGAAGTTACCTGGCATATCTACCAGAACAGATGGTTACCTGGAGAGGCTACCTGAAGTGAAAAACCTGTCTCCCCTCCATCTTTTTTTCCAGCCTCTACCAACTGTTTGGCCAGAGTAAAAGATGCAGAAGAGCAGGAGGAGGTCTTGGTGTTGCCTAAAGCTGGGCCAGTAACAATGAGTCCAGGTGAACAACAGACAGGAGCAACCACACATCCTGGACCACGGATAGAAAGTGAAGCTGGCAAGAAGAAACTCTCTTGGTTAGTTTTCAAGATCTTAAGTATGAACAAATCACTGTTATTACTTTAATCATAAATATATTTTTGTTAGTTTACTCAAGTGAAAGTATCTAGGGAAAAATATCTAACTTCAGTTCTGTACTAAAACTCAAGGCCACGTTATAAAATTTCCAAAAGCCTCCTAATATTTAAATCAAAAAAGGGGGAATAATAGAAGAATCTCATGTAAGGAAAAATATCCTGTAAGTAAATTATATCTAGGAAATTTTTACTTTAGAAAATTAACTTTCATTTATAATGCTAACAGCAAGACACCCATGAAAAACGCACATGGTGTCAAAACAAGCTAAAGGAAAATCATTTGGGCAAAAAATGAAAAAGGATCCCAAGTCAAATTTATAGAAAAGATTCCTTTATTAATTTTTGGTCGAGAATGTTTGTATATTTTCAGAAAAACACCTCCAAGACCATGTGGGTTCCTGCAACAGAGAGGAATTGACAGGACTGCTCCAGCCATGAAGACAGAAGAGAAACAGTCCAGAGATGGAAGATGCTGACGATGCCTTGCCATACTAGCAGTCAGCAGCTGTGCATCGCAGCAGGTTGCCCAGGACCAAACCAGAGAGGGTCGGACCTGCATTACCACCATTTGTCCACCATCCAGAACTGAAATATCATTGCTGACATGTACACATAAGGAACTGTTTGACATTGAAACTGGGACTCAAAAGAATGGTTGGCCCAGAAAGAAACTCACTACAGACTGATTCATTTGCCTCTCAGCATAACCATTATTGCTTGTCTCATTTTCGGTTCTTATAAGAGTATTTCTAGTATCACATGATCTCACTCATCTAGGGGAAATAATGAACAACATAAACTGATGAACAAAAACAGACCCGGAGACAGGGAAGCATCAATCAGACTGTCAAACCTCAGAGGGAATGTAGGGGAGGGTGGGAGTAAGGGGGAGAGATCAACCAAAGGACTTGTATGCATGCATATAAGCCTAACCAGTGGTCACAGACAACAGCGGGGTGGGAACATGCGTGGCGAGGGTTTTGGGATGGTAATGGGGGGGATGAGGACAAAAATGTGATACCTTAATCAATAAAGAAATTAATAAAAAAATAAAAAATAAAACTCAAGGCCATTTCCCACTGAGAGAAGAAAAAGAAGAAATGGTAACAAAAAATCTCTTGCTTCTGTGCAAAGCTTTAGAAGAGATTTCTAATCAGAAATTTGAAGTACTATTTCTTTTTCTCTATCAAAATTTCCAGCTGAGGAGGAAAAAACCCCACCACATTTAAAACAAAGAGAATTTCTAAATACAGGCCTAATGTTTTGAAAACAACTGCACCAAAATAACTTAAAATGAGTCGGACTTAACTAACAACAAAAGGAAAGTCAGAAAAAGTGTTGGCCAAATAGACATAATGTTCCAGAAAATTGGACTTCATTTGCATGTTTGGCATCCTTCTGCCTCTGAAACGAGGTACTTTGGATGCTTCTGCAAGGCATCTCTTAGAAGCAACCTGTGCTGGTTTCATTTCCAATGTTTCATATTTCTGCTCCACTGCTCACTTCCCACTGTTTACTAAACAGTTTATGATAATCCCACATTTATTACAGTTTTTACAACAGAGCCATTTCACAGCACACATCTCTCTGTAACAGAACTCCCCATGGGAAGCGAGTCAGAAGCCAATCTTGCAGCTCCATGATCTCCCCCTGTGCTGCATCGCTCAATGAAAACAGGGCTAACCACCACTTCTACTCAGAATAGCAGGTCTCAATGTAGGAACAGGCAGCATTTGCTTTAAAGCTAAGAATTTTAAAGAATAAATGGAAATGGACAAAGGGCACAGAAAACAAAGAGGGTACCACCCAATAGCAACATTTCAAATCATCCAAAGTCCATGGATTCAGGTCAGCAAAGCAGTTACGCTCAGCTGGTCCAAACACATTGAGTTGGAAACAAGAAAGAACGTTACATGGATTGCTCTGAAGTTAGAAAACTGGGCTTCAGAGTCAGGGACACCCAAGTCTAATCTCAGCTCCTCTAGTTATGTGAACTCCGGCAAATTACTTAACTTGTCTGAAGCTGTTTCTGGAACCATGAAAGATGCCTCTGATCAAGTTCGCGTGCTCGTACACTCAACAAGTGCTTAGTGTGCTGTTGGCACTCAGTGAGCTCAATACATGGAAACTATCATCATCACTATCATCACCATCATCATCATCATCATCACCACCAACATCATCATCACCACTATCATCATCATCATCATACCACCACCACTGTGATCATCATCAAATGTAAGCTCCATAAGGTCAATGATTTTTGTCTACTTTTGGTCAATGCCTAGCACTTAACAGGCACTCAATAAATATTTGATGATTTGTTAAAATAAAAGTATGATACTTTTCAGAATCAGGATGCTTTCTGCCACCTAGTCCACAGTTTTCTAACACCTTCTCCAAATGGCACCTCACAGCCTTGGTAAGAGGCCATATTGTCCATCTGAAAATAACACTTGTTGGAAGACCTATATTCTGCTGTGTTTTTCATTTTTCACATGGATAGCATCCACTATAATCATCTTTAAAATGGAATCAACACATCTGCCTTGACATCTTCTCATTGCTTTGACTTCCGATGTGTCTACAAGGCAAACAATCAAAGAAGGTCCTGATGTTTGTGCTTCATTCAAAGTTAAACAACCATGTAGTAAATGATAATAAGTAACTGCCTTTATTTATAATCTTCCCCTCAAAGTAGAAAGGCTATCAAGTTGAATAAGCCAAAAAAAAAAAAAAATAGGCCATGGTCAGGTGACTGGGTGTACAGGATTTTGGCCTATTGAGAATTTCCAAAAGCAGCACGTGTTACCTTTGCAGAATGTTCCATGGTAACCACCACCTTGGTTTTGGCACTGGACACCAGATCCATAGCACCTCCCATTCCTTTCACCATCTTCCCCTGCAAAACGGAAACAGAAAATATGAAGTAATTCTCTAACTTTCATTGCTTTAGTATGTGGCAGAATAAACATAACTTTTGCAAGAATAAGCCACTGGAATAATTAATGAGAGAAAAAAAATCATTGACCTTCATTGCTTAGTACATGAAGGTTTACAACCTTAATATTCCATTTTTCTTTCATTTTAAACACATAACCGTCACTACTGAGTCTTTAATTACAGACCCTTTCTAAAGCTCTCCCTTGGATATTTTGCAGAATAAAATGCCATTCGATGGTAGCCTGAGACGCTCATGGTGTTTCCCTAGTAATGCTTAATATTAAAGGTGGGTCTGTCTTTCTAAAGTGACATTTATCTTGCTCTTAGAAAAGCAAACCAAAGCGAAATGAAAAATAGATTCCTGCTCAGCAAAAAACAGAAAACAGGCGCAGAGTTCAGGGTCCTTTCGCCATTACCACTCTATTTTTGTCCACCTGTCCATGTCCTCACTCATTAAACATTTCGCAACCACCTGGTATGTGCCACACTCTGAATAATTCCCACTCTCTTTTCTCTCGTGGTTGCAGAATTTTGGAAAACACAAGTGTTTCCAGAGATGATGAAATAAATTCGCACTCTAGTATATAGAGGAGAATGTCTTCTAACATTGAAAACGCCTTAAAATTTTATTTGTTTTTTACTCCAAGTGCTTTTGCTGATTTGACAGTAAACACCTTCAGGGCTCTCGGCTCCGTTCCCATCATTTTGTAGCTATAAGGAGATTTGGTAACACTCTCACACCTGGTTTTAAAACAGTCTCAAATCCCCTGCTTTCGGAAACATTTTAGAGGTCAATGCACCACAGCATGAACGTGAATTAGATGTGCAGTATAAAGGGGAGGAGCAAGCCGTCGGGATGTTTTAGTGGTTAGGAGCCACCACTCCATGAGATGGGTAGCAGCTGGCAAGGCGTGAGGGGCAGGAAGCAGGAAAGGAGTGGAAGGTACAAAATGAGTCTTCGGACACATGTAAGTTTGAAGTGACGTTGGATCCATGTGGAAATGTGTAATTTTATACTTCTATCAGCCATGCCTTCATCCCCAGTCAGCAGCAATTTTACTATGGTAGGCACCAGGTCATGCTATTTCTGTGGACAACACTGATACCCTGTGGAATAACTCATGGATAAGTCAGAGAGGGAAGCAATAAATGCCTAGCATAAACTCCAACACTAGGAAGTTTGGGATTTTCAAAGCATCAAATGATACAAAAGCCAGTCCATTTTCAAATGTCTCAACCCGCTGTGCTAAGAACATCCAGCCATTTTCAGCATCCACAGACTATGTCCTTGGGAAGGCTCTAAGGGTGTAAGTGCTAGAAGAATGATGAAGCCAAAATAATAATAATAATAATAATAATAATAATACTCAGAAAACCAAGCTAGTCTGTTAAAAGTCCTTGCATTAAAAAAAAAAAAAAGCATTCCTGAATGCGAATATACCAACCACAGGCCAATTTTGTTCCCTGTGGCACAATGAATATAGGTAGAAACTTATAAAAGCTTCAGACTCTGGCCAATTTAGGTGAATCGAAATTACACATTTTAAACCATTGTCAATTATTTCAGAAGTAGTTATAGAGTGCCTACTGGGTACAAACACTGTGCTGGCAGCAGTACAAGGAGCTCTAAAACACGGTGGAAGAAATATATTGTTTCTGTTAAAAATAAATTCTTGTGTGACCCAATGTGAATGAGCCTTCATTACTCACAGAGTTAGGTGGTCTGATGTCTCACCTCAAAGCACATGCTACAGATTTCAAAGCACAATTTTCATACTGAAATATTGATTTCCATGAGTGAAAAACAGTCAAGGTTAGGTGCAGAACCTGAGTCTATTCTACTAACCCGCTGGGTGATGTTGGCAAAACACCAAATCTCTCTGACTTTGGGTTCGTTATCTATAAGCCAGGAATAAGCATATCTGCTCTATGGCAGTGCTATTGGGAGGAGTGCATGAGATAATGTATAAAAAATTGTGTATTATATAAAGTTTATAAATGTGTTGATGTAAACCTACTGAATGTCTAGTCTGAGCCTGGCCCCATACGAGGTTTATCAAACCAGGTTTCTTTTCATCATAAACCTTATCTGAGGGAGGGAAAGTATCCATGAGTAATTCAAGAGACTTGGACCCAATTTCCTTCCCCTAAAAGAAGCCTACCCCACTTCTCCTTCACCCACAAGGTAGAACTAAGAGCCTTTTCCCCCGGGTCCTTGTCCTATTCAGTATGTCATTCTATCACAGTAAATTTCAACTTTTTCTCTTTCCTCTTCTTTTTCCTTTTTTACATTGTAAGTACTTGGATGAATGAGTGGATGGACACACAGATTAAACTGACATAGGTATGTTCCCATCTGGCAGAACACAGGAAATGCAGCTGTCTGGGAAACAGAGATGGAAGAAAGAGGCTAGGGACTTCCCAGAGGGAGTATTTCACAAAAGTAGTCTTCCAGACGGGGAAGAGAACAGCGGTACCATCTCATACAAAGCATTTCCAAGAAAAGCCTTCAAATATTTGGTTTTTCTATTACTTTCAGTATGTTCATTGTATTGGAAAAAGAAAAGAAAACATTTCCCTCCATTTGGATTCCCAAATGATTCCTGAAACAGAATCATGACTAAAGGGAAACAATTCACTCTATTTATACCAGCAGGGGAAAAAACAACACAGGGTTGTTGTTTCCATACAAAAATTTTATAGCAACAAATTGGGTAATCTGAAAGAAAATGAATAAATTCCTAGAAACATACAATCTTTCAACACCAAATCAAGAAGAAACAGAAAATCTGAGCAGACCAATTACAACTAATGCAATTGGAGCAGTAATAAAAAAAAATTTCCCAATAAACAGAAGTCCCAGACCAGACAGCTTCACAGGTTTACTAAACATTTAAAGAGGAACTAACACCCATCCTTCTCAAACTATTCCAAAGTATTCAAGAGAAGAGAAGACTCCCAATCTTATTTTATGAGGCCAGCATTATCCTAATTCCAAAACCAGATAAAGACATTACAAAAAAAATAAAATTATAGGCCAATATTCCTGATGAACAAGATGCTAAGATCCTCAACAAAACATTAGCAAACCGAATCGAGCAATACATTAAAAAGATCAGACACCATGATCTTTTCCTGGGATGCAAGGTTGGGATTTATTCCTGGGATGCAAGGTTGGCACAATATCCATAAGTCAATTAATGTGATACATCACATAAACAAAATGAAGGATAAAAATCATATGATCATATCAATAGATGCAGAAAAAAGCTTTTGACAAAATCTAGCACCCATTTATGATAAAAACTCTCAGAAAAGTGGAAATGGAGGGAACATTTTAAGTGCTACAAGTGACATACCCATAGCTAACATCATATTCAATGGGGGAAAACTGAAAGCAAGATCAAGAACAAGACAGGATGTCCGCTTTCACCACTCTTATTGAACACTAGAGGCCCATTGTACGAAGAGATTCATGCAATAGGCCTTCCTTCCCTTGGCTTCCAGGACCAGTTTTCCTCTGGCACCTGGGACTCAGGCCTTCACTCTGGCCAGAGTCTGCCGCCTTTGCTACAGGCTCCGGCCAGAGTCTGCCGCCTTCCTCTTTGCTGCAGACTCCGGAGTCTGCAGTCTTTGTCTTCGCTGTGGCACTAGCTGCTCCTGTAGATCCCTTCACCCCACCCTCCCACCCCCCCATAGCAGGCATCCTGCCCCATCCGGCCACTCAGAGCCTGGGGCAGCTGGGCAACTGCCATCTTTCTCCTTCTAATTTGCATATTCCCTCCTGATTGGCTAGTGGGTGTAGTGGCATGATGGTTAATTTCCATGTTTCTCTTTTATTAATGTAGATAGTACACAGGAATCAGACAAGAAGAAGTAAAAGGCATCCAAATAGGAAAGGAAGAAGTAAAATTGTCATTATTTGCAGATGATATGACTACTATGTAGAGAGAACCCTAAAAATTCCACCAAAAAACTACTGTAACTGATATTCAGTAAAGTAGCAGGATACAAAATAAATATCCTGGAATCAGTTGCTTTTGTTGTTGTTATTGTTGTGTTAATCCTCACTCGAGGCTATTTTTCCATTGATTTGTAGAGAAGAGTGGAAGGAACAGGGAAAGACAGACAGAAACATCGATGTGAGAGAGATACATGGATTGGTTGCCTCCTGCCTTCAACCAAGTACGTGCCCTTGACTGGAATTGAAACCAGGACCCTTCACTCCACAGGCCGATGCTCTATCTACTCAGCCAAACCGGCTGGGGCTTGGTTGCATTTTTATGCACCAAAATGAATTATCAGGAAAGGAAACTAAAAAAAAACAATCCTATTTACAACTGTAAAACAAACAAACAACAACAAAACACCTAGGAATAAATTAAACCAAGGAGGTAAAAGACCTGTACTAAAAAAAATATTATAAGACACAGAAAAAAGCAATTGAAAAAGACACAAATAAATGGAAGCATGTACCCTACTCACAGTGACCTCCAGGCACTGGCCCATAAAATCCTCTCACATGAAATCCTCAATCTTTTTTGCTTTCTGCAATCTGGACACTTGACCTCCAAGGTAACCTTGGAAAATACTGAGCTTTCTTCAGTTTCAGTCCTTACCTTAAAAGATTGTGTGTAACAGAGCCCACTTACTCAGAACCACAATGCATTGTTCAATATGAGTGTGGGAGTGGGAGGAAGAGAGACAAAAACATATAGGGGTGCTAAGCCACTGAAATTGAGAGGCTCATTTGTTACAGCAGCCAGCATGAGTGATATGATGATGTGGTGCCTAAATGAATTCTGTGGAGGGTGAGAATTAAAACCAAATGCTACATCTATCCAACAGAGCAGGATCCTGAAGCAGGCCTCTTAAGGGGGATACATGGGAGTGGGTATATGCCAGGTACTGAGCTAGGCACTGTAATGCACCTCTATGCAAATGTCCAACACACTGCTTGGCATTGTACACATATGAGATGCTGACCTCACGTCCATCTTTATTTTCCTTCTCCAAACCCAACTCCCTATTCTACATACAAAACAAGAAGCTGATAAAACAGAGGGGTTAAGGAGGTAAAAAGATGCTTTAAAATAAATCACAAGAAAGTGACACTTGGAGAAAGATGCTTTAAAATAAATCACAAGAAAGTGACACTTGGAGAAAAACAGGCCTATAATGAAGAGGTTTTCGGGTCATGCTTGGAGCCCTGGACCAGAGTGAGACAACGTGTGGTTTTCTCTAAATCTCATCAGCAAACATGCAATTCTTGAATGGTGCCACTTTTGTTCTGAAATGTATTCTGCCTAGAATAATGGAGAGATGATTGCTGGATACTCATTTCACAGCCAACTCATCTTTTTGCAGTTAAGGGCTGACCCTGACTGATATCAAGGATAGAAAGAATACTGCAAAAGAGAGAGAGAGAGAGAGAGAGAGAGAACTAGAAATGCTGCATGCGCTATTATAACAGATACACATCTTTTCTAAAAAAAAAAAATACTAACTCAGGTATCATCATTAAATCATAAATATTTATTGAGGGTTTATTATAAACCAGGTACCAAGATAAGATGAATACAATTACCTACCTTTTTCTAGAGAATAGAAACTAAAATCATTATTTTAAATATATTCTACTTAATTTGACACTACTTCTTAATTGATACTAGTAAAGCAATAACATTAAGAAACCTCAGAGCGCCCTAACCGGTTTGGCTCAGTGGATAGAGCATCGGCCTGCAGACTCAAGAGTCCCGGGTTTAATTCCGGTCAAGGGCATGTACCTTGGTTGTGGGTACATACTCAGTAGGGAGTGTGCAGGAGGCAGCTGACTGATGTTTCTCTCTCATCGATGTTTCCAACTCTCTATCCCTCTCCCTTCCTCTCTGTAAAAAATCAATAAAAAATATTAAAAAGAAAAAACACCGCAGGGCGCCAAAGTACAAACATTAAATTGTACTTCCAAAGAAATAGTCACTCAAATTCTAAATATGACCTTTGGTAACATTTTAAGGTTTTAATACAATCGAACTGTTCTGTGAAGTGCTGTTTAAAATAAACATACCAAAAATCATTCTTTCCATCACCTTTATGCTTGGCATATAAATAATAATAGCTTATATGAAGATTATTTTTCCTTCTAAATAGTCTGGTCTTAAGTTAGAAACAAGTTACAATATAGAAACAATTTTTAAAGCATTTTAAACTAATGTTATGTGCCTCACTGGAAAATGTGAATCGACTGGACGTAAAATGGAAAGATAGCTATGCAGTGATCTATTAATAAAACCAGGACTTGCTCAATATTACACACCATAATCCACATGTAAGCCTCTTGATTTCTGTCTCACTTCCTCATTATTAAAAAAAAATGCTCTAGGAAAGAAAAGGACCTCTAAACACATTCCTAGCTACAGTAGGGACGAGGGAAACCAGGACACACAATAACATTTATTTAATCACAGAGAGACAGGTTATAACTCCATTTATTAGGGAAAATAAAAGATGTACAATCTGCCTTAGTTTAGCAAAGTTATGACAAAGTTACAGTGGACTATTTCTTTTTTCTTTGTTATACTTTGCATTTGAAACCAAGAAAAATGCAAGTTTCCGTTCAAAGAGGAATTGCATTTCCCAGGAGATGTGCATTGAGAGAACATAAACTAACTAATAGGGAACTGGAAATATAATTATAGTCTCCTGCTAGGTAAGTTAACCAAATTGCTCATAACCAATATGTCATCAATCATAATGTGGGCTCAAAAGGTGTCAAAAAAAGCAGTACATGGGTGAACTCAGAATTTTATTTCAGTAAGTTCTTTGTCCTTGTTCTCTCGGGGACCTTGTTTCATTAACCCCCTCCCTCCTGGTTCTCCATCTCCTCATCTCTGTAGCTCCTCTCTGTTGATCTCTCAACGCCCTAAAACGGCTTTCTGCCTTGACCGTGGTCTTGAAGTGAAGACAACTCAATCAGGTTTCTCATATTTAATCATCTAATTCAGTAGAGACTTTGTGAGTCTTTCTACTACATTCTCACTATTTTCCACCAACTCCTTGAAACTGTCCACTCCTGGCTGCCGTGGTACAATACCTTCCTCCTTGAAGCTCTCGGGCGCCTCCTGGCATCCATCTTCCACATCTCCTTTGTGTGCCGGCCAACTTAAAAGCTCTGTTCTTGGCCTCCTGCTCTTGTTTCTTCTTGTTCTCAAAGAGTAACTTCTCCGAATATAACCTTACCCTGTCTCTGATGATACCTAAAGCCACATTTCCAGCTCAAATCTCTGCTCCCAAGTTTCAGATATCAATAGTCAAAACTTCCCCGGTCACCCTGCAGCACAATTGGTTAGCTGCTTCCCCAAACTGCACCTTCTTGTTGGTGGGCACATAATGAGGCTACATTTTCCAGCCTCACTTGCAGTTGGAGACAGTCATAGGAATAAGCTCTGGCCGATGGGAAGTGGGTGAAAGTGAAACAGAACAGAGCTGGACCATAAAACTACCCAAGAACAATGCTCCATGCTCCTCCCCTTTCTGCAAACCACATGTGGAAGAGGGCAGAGCCATGCAATGAAAGGAATCTCGGTCCCCAAGTTACTGTACAGAGAAGAACGGCCACTCGCTACGGTTCCATGTCAGTGAGAAATAAAAACTTCTAGAATATTGTGTTAATCATTACATGGCTCAGCTCAGTGTGATCCAAACCAAATTAAGCATCTTTTTTGTTAATCTAATCCCTAATGTCCCATCCCCTAGTAGCCATCTATCCACCTCAAGTTCCAAATCAGAAACTTCCTATCTCTTGCCTCTCTATCACTATCTATATGCAATCAACCACATCCAATCACAAAGAACTCCAGTTTCCCCAATATTTCCTGAACTTGACCTTTTCTCACCCTAGCTAAGATCCTTGTGATTTCCCCCTAGAGTATTATAACAACATCCCTAATACGGAACCTCTGTCCAGCCTTGTCCTTCTCAAATCCTTCCAGTCCACAGCCATGAAAATAATCTCTGTAAAATGAGCATTTCATATCATTCCTTGGCTTAAAACCTTCACTAGTTCCCTAGTGTTTCAGGGTCAAGTCCAAGTGCCTCAGCCTGACATACAGGCCTGTGAGAACCTGGTCTCAACCAGGCTCTTTCCTCATAGCCCAGCACCCACTTCTATGCCAAGAAGTTGCTTGTACATAGCATATGGCTTCGCTGTGTCACAAAGTCCCTCCAACCCTCATTCCATCATGTCCTCCAGCTTATCTTTTACGCATCAAACCACGACCACTTTTCCGGGAAAAGGTCATGTGCTCCTGTACCATCCCAGCAACCAGATTCGATCAGGACCTCTTCTGGCTACTCTCACAGCATCCTTGCTTGTCACCATTTTAGAATTTACCACTTGACTTGTCTGAGGTCAGGGCTGACGGCCACTGGCAGGTAGTGGCAAGGCCACACAGGTAGCTATAATTGAAATTCTCCTCTTGAGAGGCACCCTATCCCCTCTGTAATCAACCTGCCTCGACTGCCGTCATCTGGAAACTGAGAATACCATAGAGCCTCCAAGCCCCCTCCAGCCACGACTGACATCTGTGCTGACTGATCACATATAACCTGGCTCCTGAGTCCTTGTGCCCTAAAGAAATCACTTAATGTCACACAGCAAAAATGAGTTCTCTTCCTGGCTATTAACACTGATTATCGCATTTATAAAAGTATAAATACATCCAATAATGTCTTCCTGGTTTACTTATGAAACCTCATCTCTCCAAGTAAAGAAAAAGCCCCAGGGTGCACAAAATTGATGATAGGTCATTAACTCTACTTTGAACAGGAAATTAATAAGCATCTATTAAGTTAATAGTTAGAAGCATGAAACTTTCATGTTCTCCTAAGGTACAATCAATGTATGATGAAGTTTGTGCTTATAAATGAGGCACTTTTAAAGAGGTTAACCTCTTTGTACAGGGTCAAACAGACCAACACTCCGAGCTTTCTATTTGTTGGGTTAATGAAATGGACAGCAGGAGGAAAACTCTGTGCTATTCTTAGCTCTGTTCTGAAGCTGCAGTTTCAGTGTTTGGAGTCTATTCATAATTCTGCAGAGAGGAAACAGATCAACCTGGCCCAGGAAGCTCAGCTTGCTTTATCAGGCCCCCTCGGGTACCTGTGCCCAGACATGGAGCACCGCTCCAGGACACACAACTTAATATGATTAAGTAGTAGGAAACAATAAATAAGTTATTTAATTGAGTTTATGAAGTACAACTAAACACTCAAGCTTCTGTTCTTTTCCATTATCCAAAACAGAATAAGCACAATCTTTTAAAATCCAAGGGTAAGTTATTTTCTGCATTAATAAGCTCTCCCTTCCATTGGTCACTGAGAGAAATGCATGAGAATTATATGAAGTTGGCTACATGTGACCTACAAACACAGGACTTTCACATGGTTGGATCGAACTAATGTTCTGATGGTGGGAAAACAGATCTCATTTGTTATTACAAATTTTTTTTTAAGGTTTATATTATTTTTAGGAGATCCCTAGATAATCACAACAAAAATGACAGGTACAATACAAATGGAAAGGTACCAATGATTTTTATGTCTCCATGTACTAAAATAGATCAATCCCCTCAACAACACGTTCACATGGAATGTTAGATTATCACTTAAAAACAAAACAAAACAGGAAATAGTCGTTCTCAGAAATGTGACTTTCTGATTCTCTAAAGGGGGCAGGATTGGTTGGGATGAAAGAGGAGGATGTGAGGATTAGAACGACAGGCAGGAGCATGCTTGCTCCATCACTGCCTCCCACCGTCTGCAAAATTCTAAAGAGCAAATGACAGAATTATTATAATTACGCTGCCATCTCTGACAGCTGGATCAAATTTTCACCGAGAGACACAGGGGCTGAAAGAACATTTGTTAAGGAATACATTGAAATCATTACTGGTGTTTTTATCCACAATAGAAAAGATCAAAAAATAATGTAGCAGAAAATTTAAAAGTGAAAAAACACAAAGAAACAAAACACTCACTTAAGAACAACTGTGTAAGAATGCTAGATCTACCAAATGGGGTTGCCCTACTGAGCAAGTGTCAGAGGCTGAGGTGGAAGGAATAAAAACATTTTGATTCCACACTGTTAATAAGCTCTGTTTATTCCCAAGATGTCCTCTGGGCTTCACGGAATTTAATGCCTGCTAAGTAAGTACCTCCCACAGGAGGCTAACAGCTATGAACATTAATGGCGAATTGATGACCCTTTGGTCACAGTTTGAGTTTTGGTTTGTTTCCTCCTGCACATGTCCTAACTTGTAAAAGGGGGACCAGCGCCTCTCCATGTGAAGCCAGTCCCAGCTCCGGGTTGCTAAGAAAGCACAAGCCACTTGGGGGACTAAGAGAACCATGAGCAGTATCCTCCCTTGGAGGTTTACATCCTGGACTAGTGTGAAGTCTCAGCTCAGGAGGGAGAAGCAGGTCCTCCTGGTGACAATGACCCACCTCCGGAGCCACGGAGACCCGGAGGGTCCTCAAGGCACAGGCATCAGTCTCTCCTCTGAAGAGTGGAAGCTGAAAGTGCAGTGAAGGTATAATGGCTCCTCCACACAGAGGGAGAATGAGGTAAAGAGACAAACTTCTTCAAATACTGAAATGGGTTAGAATAATTATTTCAGGGAATTTGCCATAAAGTTAATATTTTTGAAAGATATACAACAAGGAAAATTGAGAGAATATAAATTTCTTTCTTCTTATCTTTTCAAGAAAGCTCTTGAATGGGGGGGGGGGAAGCCATCCTATATAATAAAAGCCTAATATGCAAATCGACCAAACAGCGGAACAACTGGTTGGCAGGGGGTGAGGCCAGCGAGTGGGTGGTGCCAAGCCATCCAAGGGGGGTGCCAGTGGGCAGAGGGAGGGGACAGCAATTGGGATGCAGCAGCAACTGGTGGCAGCGGAGGGGCAATTGGGGGAGTGGAGCTGGCCCCCGATTGGCCCACCAGCACCTCCTGCAGAGGGAGGCCAGACTGCAGCTTAGGCCCACTCCCCATGCTAAGCTATCAGTCGGACATCCCCCAAGGTCTCCCAGACTGTGAGAGGGCGCAGGCCGGGTTGAAGGACCCTCCTCCCACCAAGTGCACGAATTTTCATGCACTAGGCCTCTAGTGTTGGGAATAAAAATGAAAAGTAACAAGCTAAAAAAAACTTAAGGTGAAGGTCTTGATCAGGTAAAAATCAAAATACTGAGGACAGAATGAAAAAGAAAAAGAAAGATATTCTTCTGAAGTAAAAGACACAGATCAGAAGAGGCAAAAATATAGAGAAACAAAAAACTTTAATTCATTTCTTGATTTGCCAGTGTCCTAACTCCCTAAACTTTATAAGTGACCATTTAAAAGTTTCTGAACTTGAAGTTCTCAGTAACTTTATGTAGCGCCTATAACACCAGAGATGGTCGTTACATGCATGAAAAACAGTATTAAAAATAAATGTCTAAGTAAACAAACTTGATAATTCCAGGTCCACTTCATATGGAGCCCACATTAAGGGTCATTTTACCTTGATACCTACGCAAGCGAGGATCAATAGCTGCAGTGAACGGATGTGTTCCTATCTCTGTGACAACACCCTGTGGCGGACATGGCTGCACTCACATTCTCTTGACACTCAAGCACGGCAAACACTAAAAATGAGCTACTTTTATTCCCAAGAATGCCACTTGTGGAGCTAATATTTAGAAGGAAACGATTACCTTGATAATCACCTTGAGGCAAAGCTATTCAGCAAGGAATTACTGTTTTCCCTAACCTCCGTGAGCAGATCTAAAACAGGAAGTCATTGACTTTTATTATTCAAAACTGAATGATATGGGATATAAAGTACAGCAGAGGGAATATAGTCAATGATAATGTAATAACTGTGTATGGTGTCAGATGGGTACTAGAGTTATTGGGGTGATCGCTTCATAAATTATATAAATACTAATTATGTTTTATACCTGAAACTAATATAATATTGTATGTAAACTAACTGAAAATTCATTTTTTAAAAACCGGAATAGGTGTGGGTTAGTATGTATGCACACAGTACTTAGCTCTGTCCACCAAGCAGGCCTACATGTAATGACATATAAGTAGCAACAAGCAGACCTAACACTCAAGGTTTCAAATACTATCCTTAAATAAAAGAAAACAGGACTCCTTGCAGAAATAACTGAATCTAGGGGCAGGAAAAATATAACACAAGCATCTTTTAATAACAAAGTAAGAAACACTCAATAAAAAAATGTTTTTCATGGAAGTGAACAAGAGCCAAATTGAGAAGCTCCCAATGGCTACAGCTGGAACAATTTGAGCATGAAAATAAATTAACATGGTATTGGATTATAATTAAAAGTGTAAAATATACATGAGCCCATACTGCTAAACAAATGATTAAATAAATAAATGCCAGATAAATCTTTTCCTTACATGAACTTCAGATAGTAACATCCCTCCTATAAGACACTTGAGGGTGGGCTAAATCTATTGACTTACTTCTAAAGAATAAGGTAGGGAAAGGAAATAGTAACTTTACAGTGGACAAACCTGGTAAACACTACCTTACTTGTAGAGAGTAAGTAGATATAACAAGCTTTCCTTTATTTAAAAAAAGAAAGAAAGAATAAGAAAATATAAGGAAAAGCTAAGCATATTACCTGAAGTTCTAAAACAAGTGAGAAAAACAATTGGATGAAGTCTGTTCCTAGTATCCAGAAAGAGGTAATTGAATCCCCAAAGAAGATGTTTCCTATTTTAAAATGTCCATTATGTTGAACTTATTGCAGCATTTTTCTTTATTATTGCTCCTCATCTGCTGGATGGTGCTAATTTAGTTGGGAGACAAACAGTAAGCCTACAGATGTCTTCTGTAGCTTCAGTCTAGACAACTTCTAAAAATGCAGTCAGATCCTCTAGGACTAAAATTACAAAATTTTCCAAATGTGCTTATCAACAAACCATGCATCTTTCACCAACCTGAAGCCATGATGTAAGAAAATTAAATTTCCTAAAAACGATATGGTTATGAGCAGAAGTTACATTCAGGATAGAAATATGCTAGCTGATAAAGCTTCTACATGCCAGAGTAATAAGTTTATTGTATATGAAATTCTGGCAATAAGAAAAATATTGTTTTTTTAAGGAAGCTATTTCTATATTATTTATAGATTAGGTTTTCAGGGTCTGATTATTTAGATAATATGCTTACTTGTCTCCAGTCTAATATACATTTTTGGCCCTTTATTATTTTATAATAAATACATGATCTCTACCAAAAGATGGCAGTTCCAAAAGCAGAGATAATACTCAAATCACAGAAACAGCTGCCCAATCAGAAATTCCCTCATCCTGTACTATAAATGTTTTAGGCTAAACTATAACTCAGAAATATGCAAAAAAGATGAGTAGCTAAAATACATCAAATCTTTTGTACATGAATTAAAGCGTAGGCGCCTCTCCTGAAGGGATCTGTATTAGACCTTCACGCAAAACAGATTTATTGTTTTTATTCACAATTGTAACAAGGTGAGTAATCTTGTTTTCCATCCAAAATTATACTGAGAAATTGGCACTTAACTAAATTTGGATAATCTGAGAAAGTAATATCTTATTTTCTTTTTAAATATATTTTATTGATTTTTTTACAGAGAGCAAGGGAGAGAGATAGAAAGTTAGAAACATTGATGAGAGAGGAACATCGATTAGCTGCCTCCTGCACGTCCCACACTGGGGATGTGCCCGCAACCCAGGTACATGCCCTTGACCGGAATCAAACCTGGGACCTTTCAGTCCGCAGGCTGACCCTCTATCCACTGAGCCAAACCGGTTTTGGCAATACCTTATTTTCTAATAATTCTCTATATATGTAGTATTTCAAATATTCCAATAATCTACTTGAGTTATCACATGATAAAATGGGCAATGGTGAATTTATTGGGTAAAATCAAGGTAAAAAAAATTCTATCTGCCTTACCCCTGGCTGATGTTGCTCAGTGGTTAGAGTGTCGACCCGAGTACAGAGCGGGTCGCAGGTTCAATTCCCCATCAAGAGAACATACCTGGGTTGCAGTTCGATCACTGTCCCTAGTCGAGCACTTTCAAGGAGGCAACCAATCAATCTGTCTCTCTCACATCAATGTTTCCCTCCCTCTCTCACTCTCCTTCTCTTTCTCTCCCTATCTCCCTTCTACTCTCTCTAAAAATCAATGGTGGGGGGCGGGCTACCTTTTACTTAGAAAAAGTCCACCATACTGGCTGAGGAGGGAGAAAAAGGAGAAAGGAAACTCAGTGTAAAATTCTGGTGATCTTTCCTGTCATTCTACTTAGATAGTGATGGTCTGGAAAGAGGATAAGATGAGAGATGGAAAACTGATGTTTGCTCAGCTCAATTCCATATACCTCTCAGAATTTCAACTTATCAATATGACTCTAGGGTCTAAAGACATATGTTGCCATATCATATGATCCCAAATGGAAGTCATATGCTCTACTGGCTTCTTAATAATATTGGTGAGCTGATCTAGCACTGTTCCTGAGGGTCTTACGCATCCCAGTGCTAATTATCCCAAGTGCTAATAACAGGTCCTTCAACATGGCCACCCATATGCATTACACTGGAAAGGAATGCAAATAAGCCAGAAGCAGCAATGCATGCATGGATTCTTCAAATAATACAAGCATTTAAGGCTCTTTATTTCTTCTGAGTATCATTTTACTTGTATGCCACAAGTTTTGAAATAAAGTTCTCATTTTCATTAATTCCTAAGTAATTTGTAATTTCAGGTATGGTTTCCTTTTTGATTCGGTGTCCTATGAGGAAAGAATGTGTGACAGATTTTATGGTTTCCCAACCTTTAACAAGGAGTAAAACAAACTTTTAAGTGTAATTTGAATTTCATCTCAGGGTTGACTTTTAGAAGGTCGCTGTCCATAAAAATAACTATTTGCATTTTGAAACCTTTGGATTACCAGAGGCTCAGTAATCCAAAGTTTCTAGGTCTATATATATTTAAAAATTTCCCTAGTAAAGCTATTTTGTCAGTAAAAGTAATGATAAAAAATTATCTCTATACTGGGAAAACTACAGGACATTGAAAAAAGAGATAGATGAAGACATAAACAAATGAAAGAATATACCATGTGCATGGATTGGTAGAATCACATCATTAAAATGTTCATACTACCCAAGGCAATCTAAAGATTCAATGCACTCCCCATTAAAATACCAATGGCATATTTCACAGACCTAGAACAAACTCTCCAAAAATTCATATGGAATAAAAAAAGACCACGAATAACCACAGGAATCCTGAGAAAGAAGAACAAAGTTGGAGGGATCGCAATACCAGATATCAAGCTATATTACAATCTCATTGTTCTCATAACTGCCTGGTACTGGCACAAAAACAGACATATAGACCAATGGAACAGAACAGAGAACCCAAAAATCAACACAAGCCATTATGCTCAATTAATATTTGACAAAGGAGGCAAGAGCATACAGTAGAGTCAAGGCAGTCTCTTCAATAAATGGTGTTGGGAAAATTGGACAGATACAAGCAAAAAAGTGAAACTAGAACACCAACTTACACCATACACAAAAATAAACTCAAAATGGATAAAGGACTTAGAACATAAGACAGAAACCATAAAAATCTTAGAAGAATCCATAGGCAGCAAAACATCAGACATATGTCATAGCAATCTCTTTACCGATACAGCTCCTAAGACCATGGAAATGAAGGAGAAAATAAACAAATGGGACTACATCACAATAAAAAGCTTCTGCACAGCAAAAGAAACCATCAACAAAACAATAAGAAAGCCCACTGTATGGGAGAACATGTTTGTCAATATTATATCCAATAAGAGTTTAATCTCCAATATTTATAGGGAACTCAAACATCTTAACAAAGGAAGATAAACAATCTAATCACAAATGGACAAAGGATCTAAATAGACACTTTTTGAAAGAGGACATACAGAAAGCCAAGAGACACCTGCTCTAAGTCACTAATCATCCTAGAGATGCAAATCAAAACGACAATGCGGTACCATCTCACACCTGTCAGAATGGCTATCATCAACAAATCAACAAATGACTAGTGCTGGCGAGGATACAGAGAAAAAGGAACCCTCTTGCACTGCTGGTGGGAATGCAGACTGGTGCAGCCACTGTGGAGAACAGTATGGAGCTTCCTCAAAAAATTAAAAATGGAACACCCATTTGAACCAGTAATCCCACTTCTAGGAATATATCCCAAGAAATCAGAAACACCAATCAGAAAGGATATATGTATCCCTATGTTCATAGCAGCACTGGTACAATAGCTAAGGTGTAGAAACAGGTTAAGTGCCATCAGCAGATGAGTGGATTAGAAAACTGTGGTACATCTATACAATGGAATACTATGCTGCTGTAAAAAAGGAGTTCTTACCATTTGCAACAACATGGACGAAACTAGAGAGCATTATGCTAAGTGAAATAAGCCAGCCAGAGAAAGAAAAATATCACATGATCTCATTCATTTGTGAAATATAATGAACAACATAAACTGATGAACAAAAGAATAGATCCAGAGACATAGAAGCATTGAACAGACCATCAAATCTCAGAGGGAAGGGAGGGGGCAGGGGTAAGAAATCAACCAAAGGTCTTGTATGCATGCATATAAGCATAATCTATGGACACAGACAGTAGGGTGGTGAGGGCATGTGCTGGGGGGTAGGACAAGCTGGGGAGAGGTCAATGGGGGAAAAAGGAGACACATATAATACTTTAAACAATAAATAATTAAAAAATAATAATAATTGATGAGAAGTTCACAGCACAGTATTTAGCATAGAAAAATGAGTAATACATATAGAACTTTATGATTTATTCTATGAATTTTAAAACAGAATTGATCTTGGATAGAAAGAAATAAGAAATGTTGAATTTGCCTAATCCTCCAATATATAATGAATTTGGGACATCTCATTTAAATGTTTGTTATTCCAGTTTTTCTAATAAGAACTAGATATCCCTTGATAAAAAAAAAATGTCTGTGTGGGATTCTTTATAGTAAAAGAAACAAGTCTTATTAATGGTGATATGATTTTGGGATTATAAGTAAATTGCTTGTACAAACTGTCTCTCTAATAGAATTTAGATGTATATCTGTTATCATGGTGTAATAATTATTGGCACCCTTTCATGTTCTCAAAATGATTTGGTTTAGACAACAAGTTATATGATTGCACTATTTTAAAAGACATAGAATAAAATAAAAAATCCCCAGGATCTTAAAAATTTTTTTATCTCTAGCTCTGGCCAGGTAGTTTAGTTGGTTAGAGCGTTGGCCCAATATGCCAAGGTTGTGGGTTCACTCCCTAGTCAGGGCACACACAAGAATAAACCAATGAATTCATAAATAAGTGAAACAACAAATTGATGTTGCTTCTCTTCTCTCCCTCCCCCCTCTGTTCATCTCTCTCTATAAGCAATCAATAAAAACTATCTCTAAACCAAAGGAGTAAAGTAAGAAGTAAAGATTTAATCAACTGGAAATGCCAGATTTCATCATTTAATAAGATTGGGTCTTCAAGATTCATTAGCCTTTAGCTGCAGGGTCACACTGTCGCTGGTGCTTTGGCTTCGTTCCCTGCTAAGTCATATCAGCAGCACCATTATTTGTGAAATTGCTAATAATGGATTTCTAGGAGAACTCATCTATCATTTTTAATGTTTCCTCCCCTCGTTTTAATAAGAAGGGGCTGCTATTGCCATACAAACACATCATTAGCCAAAGGGATAGTTACTGAAAGCATCAAATGAAGTCAGTGCTCATTCTCTCTGTAAAGGAGGAGAAAAGAGAAAGAATGACGGGAAAGGAGGGAAGAGAAAATAAAGAAATAGATTGATTGGTTGCTTGCTTTTTAAAAAATGGCCAAATGCCCATTCTATGCATAGAAGTCTGTTCGTCTGTTCTGACAGCGAGGAGGAGATGGAGAGCATGTGTGCTGGGGGGCATGGAGCGCCATGTCTGGAAGTCAATCAGGTGTAGGTCACCTTCCTTTCTGTCTCTTTGGATACATCTGAGTTCCAGTCGATCAAGTTCGTAGAGCTAAGCAGTTGGTCACAAACACATCATATGAAGCACAGCAAAGAGAAAAATATTTCCTTCCCTCCAGAGCAAAAACAGACTGAGACAGCAATCAAAAGGCAAAGCTCTTTAAGATTGCTGAGAACTAAGATATTCCTCACACACACAAAAAACTCTATTTCACTGTCTCATATCCCTTTGCTACCTAAAAAATTAACATTTGTGGGAATCTAGGCAGAGTGAGCTGACTTGCTAATGGATT
Source organism: Corynorhinus townsendii (assembly GCA_026230045.1). Taxonomy (NCBI): domain Eukaryota; kingdom Metazoa; phylum Chordata; class Mammalia; order Chiroptera; family Vespertilionidae; genus Corynorhinus; species Corynorhinus townsendii. The sequence continues at coordinate 1,021,358 of JAPDVU010000018.1, read as the reverse complement.
CGCTATTGTTTCTTTCTGATCTTAATTTTAATCTTTTTTTTAACCTCAATTCAGCATCCTCCTTTGCAATGATTCCCATGTTCCTACAGTTACGTTTCACTGTTTTCCACTTAAGAAGCATTGAAAGCTAATTTTATAAAAATTCTAGTAGAGGACATGAACTCTCCCAAAGAACTCTCCTGCTGGTCAATTATTAAAAAAAAAAAGATAAATAAAATGTTTAAAATACTTCACATATGAAAGCATATAAATTATACCTGATTAGGCAGTGGAGACTTTAGAATCCGAGAACTTAAAAAATGATAAAATGCAGAACAGGCACGTGGTCCAAACAGCACCTTTCAAGCTCCCAGCTTGACTAGCATCATCTGAAAGGACCCAGGAGCACTGAGCCAGCTTATACCATGACCACTCTCCAGCCATGTGAGAACTTCCCTGTCTTGTGTCCTCACCTTCCCGTTCTCCGGAATTCTGTCCCTGGTGGGTGCTGAACAGTGAGTTGGGGAAGGCAGTGAATGAAGAGAAAAAGCAAAAGAACTCCATACAACCTTCCGCTAACATGGGCAGCCTGCCCTGACCAGGGCTGGGGAGTGTGAGAGGACACGCACTGCTTTGGAATACATATTACGGCAGGTTCACTACCTTGGACTGGACCCTTTAGTTCTTGAATCAAGACTGAGTTCGTGAATTAAAGTGACCCAGTGACAGCTGATTATCTAAGAATGAGCTGAAATGCCACGCAGAGGGAAAGCTTCCCTCACTGCATAAAGTTAAAGGCACCACACCAGATAAAAATAGCTGTGTTTTGATTTCATCCCACGTGGAGCTTGTTCAACATATTGGATATGGAAAACACAATCACACACATGCTTGTTAACATCTGGTCTCTTAAGACATCCACTAACACAAAGAAAAGTCACCATCAATGCTGTCTCTTAAAGTGACCAAAGATAGCAGCGCTGGAACAATGTTGATAAGAAATAATAGCTGCTAAGAGCCCAGAGCAGGGTCTCCAGAACAAAAGGGAAGAGGATTAAGGGACCTTCTAGAGGAGGAAGGCACACTGCCTGCTCTTTAAACACAGAGATTTTTTTGGAAAAAATCACCAAATATTTGGAAATTTAATGACATACTTCTAAATAACAAATAGGTCATAAAAAACTCACAAGGGAACTTAGAAATATTTGGAAGAGAATCAACAGAAAACACAACATATAAAAATTGGTGGGATGTCACGAATACGTGCTAACAGAGAAACTTATAACATTACTAAGTTACATTAGAAAATAAAGATTTCAAATCGACAATCTATGGCAGAAACTGGCAAACTTTTTCTGTAAAGAGCTAAATGGTAAATATTTTAGGTTTTGCAGGTCATATGGTTTCCATTGCAACTACTCAACTCCGCTGTTGCAGCACAAAGACAACTATGGGTAATAGGTAAAGTAGCTGTATTTCAATAAAACTTTATTTACAAAAATGGGCAATGGAGCTAGATTTGGTACATGGGCCATATTTGCTGATCCCCACTAGAATATTAGCTTCATAAATGTGGAGAATTTAATCCATTTTGTTACCTGCTGCATCTTTAACCAGTGCATGGCCTTTAATATATGCCTAATAAATATCTGTTGAACGAACAAACTAACCTATAGAAACGGTATATGAGTTAAATATTATCATTTTATAAATGCGTATACTAAAATGAAATAATGTGTCACACCACCAGTAAGTGACAGACCAGCATTTAAGCACAGGCCTAATTCCAAAGTTCTGTGCACTTTCCCCTGTAGTACACTGATACAGCAAAAGCACCACTGAATAATTATAAAAGCATCATACTGTCAAATACATATTCTCTAACTGTCCTTTTCCCTTACCCATAGTTTGTAGTTTCCTCAGAATTAGTACCAAATGAACAGGTATCATAATGTTAAAACCATATATACATAAACATATAAAGATATAAACACATATATATATGCTTATATCTTTATCCCATAATCTTTATAATTCTACATCTATATCTGCAGATTTAATATTTATACTACAATTGATGCAGCAAAACCCCTAGATTGAATCTTGGACACAAACCTTTTAATTATATAAGTAAGGAAGACAAGAAAGCTAGCTTCTTTAAAACAGACATCATATCTAGAAGACCAAATCAATTTTGTGCACTCATACATGCAGCATACATGAGTATGACATTCATTTTTATTCTTTTTTTTTTTAATGTAAGGAAAAAACAAACACCAAAACATCCTCTTCTTCTCTGCCTCACAAATCCCTCATTTCAGCTCTCCACATAGAAGGAGCAGACCCTTGGCTGTTGCATGGTTCATATACAGCAGCCCTGTCCCATGGGCCACAGCTGCATTCTTTCAATAACCAGTTCCCAGAGCTCATCACACACATCTGCTTCCCTTCACAAGTCAATAATCCATGGCAGCTGTTTTTCAAAAATAGACATTAGGAAAGCCAGAGCAGTTCTGAATATAGATTCTACGATTGCATGTCGTTCCACATTTTCGTAACTTGCCTGGGTTTTACCATCAACATGGTAATTAGGGAACTGGAAGGAGCCAACTTGCTGTTTTGTTCAATTTTCTCTCTTCAGATGCTCAGGGCAGAATTTAAAAAAAAAATCTGTGTACACGGGACCAATGCTGCATACTAAGAAGCTATTAAAGAATAAGACAAAGAGCATCCAACACCTTAAAACTTGCCTGCCTTAAAACTTAATGCATGTGACATGCAGTGATTAATAGGCATGCCACGATGCAGAAAAACTCAAGGCTTTGCAACCACTGAAATATTATTAAACCCAGTAAGAAGATAAAAGTAAATGAAAAATGATATAAGAAAGCTGAACTCTGCATATGCTTGACTGCCAGATCTTGAAATAAAAATAAATCTACATTTTATAAATCAACATACTAGTAAATCTTTGGGGCAAATAGATTGCTCACTGAAACTGAGTAAGGAGGCTAAACTGTACCTCATTCATAACCAATTCAGAGCAGGAAATCTGTCCTTAAAGAGTTTAATTTTGAGTACTTGAACATGAATTTAGGATGAGTGTGTTGTACTAGTTATTGTAAAATATAGTCCTGTTATATCAATGTATTTTAAAGCAAATGTTCCCTCTTTAACATTAAGCAATAGAGCACTAAAGAAGATGAAAACAATAGCCATTATTTATGGAACACTTTTAGTGTTCACTTTTCATTTTTTTCTCACTTATCCTAATAAAAAATCCGAACCCGAATCCTATATACTCCAGATTGTATCATTTGTAAGGGGTAGCGCTGAAATTCAAATTAGATTTCTTCCAAACTAAAGCCATGGTCTTGGATTCTTAAGCTATCTTGCATCCAAAAGAATTAAATATACACACTGTGCATCACATATAAAGAAACCAAGAAATAATTATCAGCTACTAAAAGAACAAAAGAAATGCTCATCAGAAATGACACTACAGGGAGCATTTGAGATCTTGCTCTTGCTTCCCGGCATGTCATCAGTTTGGCTCAAATGAACTCATAAAAGTTCTCAAAAAGGAAAAAAGAAAAGAAGAAATGACACTGCCAACTTCCATTACCAAAAAAGTAGACTTGACACAAGGATGCTTTTTATGTTTAACTAGAGGCCCTGTACACGAAATTCGTGCACGGGAAGGGGAGGGTACCCTCAGCCCAGCCCTGCAGCCTCTCCAATCTGGGAACCCCCAGGATGGGCCTAAACCGGCAGTCGGACATCCCCCTTACAATCCTAGACCACTGGCTCCTAACCACTTACTTGCCTGCCTGCCTGATTGCCCCTAACTGACCCCCCTGCCAGCCTGATCACCCCTAACCGCCTGTGCCTGCCGGCCAAGTTGCCTCTAACTGCCCCCCTCCCCCCCCCCCCCCCGCAGCCTGCCTGGTCACCCCCAACTGCCCCTCCCCTCCCCCTGCCAGCCTAGGTCGCCCCACGCAGGCTGCTGTTCAGTTGTTTGGTCACCCCTCACTGTCCCCCCTGCCGGACTGGTTGCCCCACACAGCCTGCTGCTCAGTTGTGTGGTTGTCCCTCACTAACCCCCCTGCTGGCCTAGTCGCCCCACGCAGCCTGTTTGGTCGTTCATTCGGTTGTTTTGGTTGCGATGGTCACTTAGGCTTTTATATATAGAGATTTTCCTCAGCATTCCTTCAGAACTCCAGTTCCCGATTGCCACCCAACTAGGTCCAGTTCTTTGGAAACTCATTAGCGCAAGATTGTATTAAGAAAATTATAAAGGAAGACACACTGGTGTTTTAATCCTTCACAGGAATCTCAGGATATGTAAAATCGGGATACGTGCTGTAAAATCGTTTCTACAAATGACACCTACATAATGCACACTGTCACTGTGGGAGCTACCAGCCTCGCTGCCTGCTGAACCACAATATAAATGAGTCGGCTTTTTGAAGATGCCCAAGTTCCCTGAAGGCAAAAAATGTATTAAATATAGTGTCCTTTCTGCCCCATACTCAGGATTGAAGCAAAATTATTTCAAAAATCATTAACAGTTCAACGAAATAGATTTAAAACTCTATTGCTTCTGTTCACAGTAATCAATGCTTTTCTCTGCTCTGCCAGGGATCCCCAATATACCAATAAATTTATCAAATACATTTAGCACTTAATTAGTATGTACTATGTTCATGTACTTTGTAGGTATTATGTCATTTATTCCTTTATACAGCCCTGTAAAGCAGGTACTATTACTATATCATTCCTATATTATAGATGAGGAGACATAGGCAACTGCTTCAAGTTACGCAGCTAGCAAGTGACAAAAGTAGGACTTTAACACAGGTCTGTCTCACTGCCAGGCCCTTGCTCTTAGCTGCTAAGCAATGAGAGCCAGAAGGGACTCCTGAAATTATCTAGTCTCAAACTCTCATTTTATAGATGAGGATTCGACCCAAAGAGCTTAAGTGCCATGTTCAAGGTCACACCTTCATTACTGGCACATCAGGGCTAATACCCAGGGGACACTTTTCTATGTTCCTTCTACTACCCATCTGGCCTTTTTCTAAAATTTGAAAATAGAAATACATTCTGATTTCCATAAACTGCCTATCATCACTGCACAGTGCTCAAGAGGCCCTCTCTGATTCGTTGAAGCCTCCAAAAGCCTCTTGTGACCACGGCTGATATAGAAAGACAAACATTTTTAAAGGAAAACAATAATATAATCAATAATTAGCTAAGGGTTTCTACTATTAAGGGGTCAATCATATATTCCCTTACATTGTAAATATGGATTCTGACCATTCTTGAATACACTGGTTCCCAAACCTAGTTACACATTGTAATCACTAAAATCTAAGAGATTTCCAAAAACTCTCAAATCATAGAACATGAGCCTTAATTCCTAAATTCAATTCTTTTTAGCCGGTGCTACAGAGAAACACACAGGAATCCTTAAACACAGTACACCTCAGCAGAGTAACCTGAGCTACCAAATGAGCTCATAATCCCCACCCTGCACATTTCGGAAAGCAACAACAGGAATACTATGAACCCCATTCCTAAATCAGCTCATTGCAGTCCTTTCTCCAAAGTGAATTCTGATAGATTTCTTCCCTCATTTAGGTCAATAGTAAATGAAAACCATTTGCATTTCACAAGCATGTTGGAACATCCCAGGTTTTGTTTTCCATAATAGAAGACAATGTGATTGATTACTTCTGGGGTCATGTGACCAATCAAGAGAGGGCGTTAGCCCTAGCTGGTTTGGCTCAGTGGATAGAGCGTCGGCCTGTGGACTGAAGGGTCCCTGAATCAATTCTGGTCAAGGGCACATGCCCGGGTTGCAGGCTCAATCCTCAGTAGGGGGCGTGCAGGAGGCAGCCAATCAATGGTTCTCTCTCATCATTGATGTTTTGATCTCTCTCTCTCCCTCTCCTTTCCTCTCTGAAATGAATACAAATATATATTTTTTTAAAAAGAGAGGACTTGAATCACTCACTGTGAATAAGAAAATAATAGGATTAATATAAAATTTATTTACTTGTTCAGTGCTCTTTCTAGTTATAAGGAGTTACCTATGATAAACATCTGTATTTCTTACTTTTATGAGAGAATGTAATTATACCATTTTTTAATCTTCCCTACCTCTTTCTTTATGGAAAATTCTACTTTGGCCCAGATCTTGCCTATTTTTAGTCCCAGCTCCATAATAAACTGGCAAAGCTGAATATTTCTCAGGGTTTGCTTAATTAAAATTTGATTCAAATAAGAAAACATGATACAATATTTCTTTATTATTAAAATAATTATTTTTGTACTCTCATGGCAATCTGACAGGATTTTCCTTAATGTTTCAATATATATAATATATATATATATATATTCTGACACAAGCACAATTCAAAAGGAAAACGTCCACTTACAGGGATCATCCAGTTAGCCAGGTCACCGTATTTGGAAACCTGCATGGCTCCTAGCATGGTCAGGTTGACATGTCCTCTGAGAAAGAGAAAGAGGAATTAACAGGAAAACTTCACACAGGCTTCATGTCCCTTCGCTGGAGATTGCCAGCAATCAAAATAAATAACTCTGTATTCCCCAAAATGCAATTACTTTCCCCACCCAACACCTGATTTCCAAATACATCAGCTTAAGCTAATGTAGAGAAAGAACCATTAAGAGTTCTTTTTTAAAAATTATAGCTCATAACGCTTCCAAAAGACAAATTAATACGGGCATACACAGTGAGTTTGTTGCCTTCAGTGAGGGAGGATGTGGTTGACTGGAAGGCAAACATGAGCTAGGAAATGAACACAAAGCTTGCAGAAAATGTCAGGGGCCTCAGAAAGAACTTTTTAAAAACGTTTGCTTCGTGATAGCTGGCACACAGATATAAATTCCGTTTGGGGGGCTCTTTTAATAACAGCAGGCTGGCTGTTCCCATTCCCGACATCCGATGTGAATAATTTCACATCTCTGTGCAGCCGGAAAAGCCCAGGATGGTTTTCTGGCGAGGAGACGTGTCTATGTTCAGAGCCTGGCTGACACGCTCAGCCGGTGACTCAGCTCGTTCCACACTGTGAAACGTGAGCGGCTCTGTCATTACATACCCTCTAATCATCGCGAATGACTCATCGCTGGAGAAGTAAGAGGCTCCTGGAAGAACAGTAACTGTTTCCTTGCCTAAACACACACACACACACACACACACACACACACACACACACACACACACACACGAGAAAGGAGAAAAAAGGGTATTAGATTTCTAAGAGTACTGTGGTGGAGAGAGGGGTCTATTCCGTCTCAGTTCCTGAAGGAATGAAGGTAAAATGCAGTGGTATTTAGGGGTGTGGGGGACACCGTGGAAACTGCCCGCCCTGCGGAGAGGAGCATTCTGTCACTAACACTGTTCACATTTGCCCTTGCATGGTGATAATAAAGAGCAAACCCATTTTTTTTTCCATTTTATTATTGTTCTGAAGTTCTTTACAGACAATGCAATACCCTTTCAGGCCCCCCAGCAGCCCCACTCCCCTCATCAGCAGGTGCTATATGTGAACAAGACTGAGGAGGAAAGAATCCAGTGCTACTATGGTAAAGAGATTGTGGAATAGCCATGAAGAAATGCAATTCTGAAGGGAATACCACAGGAGATGCACCTCAGATATTTTTTTTAAAAAACCAATGAATAATCTAGAAAGATTCTTTAACATCATTAGGGCTGAATCTTCTCTTTCCATCTCAATCTCTATCTCCCTCTCCCTCTCATCTTTCCTCTCTTGACCCTGAAAGTTTCTATTAAAACCCTAGGACTTTGATGAAATTAGGGAATAACATCCTAATACTGGCCAACGTATTTAATGTAATCCTTAAGAGGACCGCTCTCAAAACTTCTGTCTCATAATAGAAGTTCAGAACTGTGCAAGATGTTCATCTAATACTATCATCTGATTTACATCTAAGCTCCTTTCTTCTTGTGATCTATTTCCTGTCTGTTCAGGAGCTTCGGGTGCCCAGGAGAAGCTTCTGGTCTCACCCAGAATAGTATTCACAGGCCCTTTGCCAAAGGTAGGTCAACTGTATGACCTACCATGCATTAGCCCAGTGTAATAGGACAGAGAAAAAGGAAGAAAAGGAAAGCTGCAATTCCAAGATTGGACCAGAGAAAGGCTCCTGGACACACCAGGACCAGAGGGGTCTGACCATGCCCAGCTGTGCAGCACAGCTGTACCCAGCTTCTCAAGTCTTGCCCGAGAGCTCACTTCTCCATCTATATCCCTCTCCATTTGAGCTCGGTTATGGAGAAAGAGGAAGACTATTTATATCATACTGAAATATTTATCCCCCAAAGGAGTTGGATACTAAACCATGAAAACATCTTCCCATCTTTCAAAGTACCACAGAGCTGAAAAGATTTAGAAAATACTTTCTAGTGTGGTTAGTAGGTGCTTTTAGACAGCACGTAAGAGTTGAGGGATGAAATGAGGTGATACATGCAATGTCCTTAGCCTAGCGCCTGGCACGCAGAAAGGACCCCATAAACGTTGGCCTTGTTGCTCCTCTCTCCGAACAACGCTGTCGCCCCTCAAGGAATCACTACAACAGGACCAGGCATGACTTTTATGGTGGGTCATACAGCCAGCCTGTGGACCCCAGGTTTCAGGACAGGCCTAGTACAACCAAACCTTTTCCTGACACAAATTCCACGTCCAGCGAATTCCATTCCTCACCAATCCTGCGAGGTGGCGAGCAAGCAGGATTGTTTGGTAGGAAAGGAAAGCAGGGGAACATAAACATCTCCGTTCCTTTGGTCTCTGTGTTTAACTCACAATGGCTTCGCAATGGCAATTTCCACGGGCTGACGTACAAGCCAGGCGCTATTTACCACTTCACAGGCCACGCTGAGGTCAATGCAGAGCTTCAGCTCTCCCTCTGTGATTTATGAAGCACAGTTTTATTAAAGAGCCCGGACAGCACCTCTCATGAGGGAGTTGTCAGGCCCCTGCCAATACATTCTGGTCTCTTACAAATTACATTCTTCAGAAGCAAAGTTAATTTTCAGCGTTTTTAAACATCCAATAGCTAAACAAATAGATATTCTGAAGCTGAGTCCATGCTTTTCAAGTGCAATATCAAATAGGGCCAAGAAAGAACTATAACTAATAATACAATCAATACCTTAAAGAAAAAGGGCTCAGTGTATAGGAGGTAAAGCCAAGCCTCGAAAATGGTGTGTCTCCAGTCCCTAGCAATGTGATCTTGAGTACCTCACTTCACTTTTCTGGACTCAGTTGCCCAATCTGTATAACGAGGTTTCACCTGAGGCTCAAACTATATCATACATGTAAAAAAGTATGCAGTAAATTATATAGTGCTATAGAAGTGGTGATTTGTTTTTACATAGTTATGAGGTTATTATTTAGAAAAAATGATCCTTACAAATAGCTCTATTATTATTTTAAAATTTCATGCACTGATTTTACCCAGACACTTAATTCTATATTCGTTTCAAGGAACTTGTATTTAAAAATTTTTTTTCTTTCAAATTAACACAAACAATGGGCTGATCTCTCAGGTAATTTTCAAATTTGAGGAGTTGAGGAAACTGACAATTTATATTCTGGGTTCTCACGCTCAAAGCTTTTCCTCCCTAATTTGGATAGCTCCAAAATCTAAAGCATCATAAATCCCAAAGAGGACTTTGATGAAAGAGTTAGAATATTATTAAATTGATTTGCAGCTTGGTTTCCCAAAAGCCCTGAACTACTGTTTTACAGAGCAGTTTAAGATTATACATGACATTTCAGAAGTTGAAATATAAAACTGGTGGCTTCGTTAGGATGGAGCTACTTTTAAACTCAATCAGAAACGCCTACCATCCAACAATGTCATTAGAAAAGAGTAACTATTTTTCTAAGGAAAGTTGGTCCCATGAACTCAAGCCTGAAATTTAGAAAATGGAGTTATTCATTTTGCAAATAACTCACTAACATCATAAATTAATTAAGCCAAGAAGCAAATATTTTCACAGATCAATGAACTACTGCTAAAGGGTACAGCACAATTAAATTACAGCCTTGGCTAAATGTCATTGCTTTATCACAGTGGGCCTTTCAGCGTTGAGTCATGTTAACTAATTCAACTATTCAACCAGAAGCTGTTTTACTTCCAAAAATTCTCTAAGAATCAAACATCAATTCTTCTCGGCATCTGGCCTTTAAGCTCAGCTCCTTTTCCTTCTCTTCTGAGATTGGCACATGCTATATTTGAATGTGGAGTAAGAATAATACGTTTTCAGGGATAGAGTGAATAGGAGTAAAAGAAGGGTAAAGACAAGCAGGCTAATAATAGCATAAAAATTATCTTCTCATGGGCAGTCCCATGCTAAGGTAAATCATCGGCCCCAACACAGGGGCAGTGGTGCCACAAGTATGGGCAGTGACGCTGGCCGGGGCCTCCAACCTGCTTTCCTCCTTCAGGTTGCTAATCCACAGACTCTAGGTTCTAGTTGCACAAAGAGCTAATAATAAGAGGTAAAGCATCTGAGTGTGGGAGCAAGGAGGTGACAAGACCAGAGTCCCTAATTCAAAGAAACTCTGTTTATTGCTTATATCACTGGGTCATACTTAGTGGCAGACACCTCTTCAGCACCACCCTTGAACCTCTGAAGGATGCTCTCTGACTCTGATGAGGACTAGTGGACAGGAAGTGGCTCCTATAACAGAAACCCCCATGCACCAGATCTTTTCTTTTTGGCACTATGGATCCACACCCACACTCTTCTCATCATGAGAGTGCAGACCTATTTCAACCTGGGATTATGCAAGGGGAGGCTCAAGCAGGAGACACAGTGGAAGAGACCCCACCTTACCTTCAACCTGGCTGTGCTCCTTCCCTTCTCTGTATTTTTGTTCTTTCTGGGAGATGTCCTTGGCAATGTTTCCTAACCTTTGTTGCAGTTTTTCACATAAATGTATATTCAGCAAGAATTTTGTTTAAACAGTCCTAATTCTTCATACCGAAGGCCATAGTTCCTGTTAGGTGACTGACCCTCTCTGACAGCTGCCCCTTAAGTAGGGGTAATAATAGTAACTCCCTGTACCATGGTATCTTACCTATCCTTTCCTGGTTTCCCTAATCCTGTCCACACCCCTGTCGACAATCCTTCCCTTCAGGCTCCTCAATTCCCCCATTTATAGCCGGGACCCTGACCGATTAAACCACCAGAGCTGTCACCATAGGATGAAGCCCCACCTAGAATTTTGCCTTGAGCTTAGTCTCATAACAGTCATCTAACAAGAAGCCAGGCAAAGATGGGGGTTGGAAAGCTCATCTCCCCTCCTCAATGAAAAACACAGTGACTACTCTCTTAAGAAAAGACAAAGAAGCAAGACCAACTCCTTACTGGTATCTGGAATAGACCTAAATCAACAGCAAGGAAAACACTGGGAAACTCGTAATGAGTGAGTTTACCTGCATTGATTAGATCTGCATCAACTTCATTTTCAAATGGATATGGACCCTGTCAAATAAAACAAACGAGTCAACATCAATTAGTAACAGAAGTTTCTCACTGAACTGAACACTAATACTGTAATACAAATAACGTCTCTAAACACTCCAGGAAATCGTCTTCAAGAGACTTGAGGTGAATCTTCAAAAGACAATTCTGGTATTTGCATGGCTGTGTTTCTCATATTGATTAGTCTTTCCTACACTAATAATCATGACTGGGTAAATGAAAAATATGTTCTAAATATGATCAAAATTTGAAAGTAATGTTAAGTTATTAGAAATACATGACAACAAAACAAAAAGTATTCACGGCCTACTATGAAGCAAAGTTATTCATAAACCTTCCTCATAGCAAATATAAACTAAATGGCTGCATTATTTGGCTAGAAAGACCAACAGAGGCCAAGTTCCAGCTTTTTGGTATGCAGAAGCCAAAAGCTTGAATTTGGGGTCCTAACCTTACTGTTCAAAACATCTGAGTTTTGCTACCTTTGTTTTCCCTTTGCCCACTTTTTCTCAGTAAGTTTTTAATATTTTTTGTATGCATTTTTGTAAGATCTCTCTACTTGCATGGGGCAAGGAGTTCTGTAACATAACATATATTAATCGAAAAGAGAAAAGAAAAAGGCAAAAGATAGAACCAAGAATGAGGACATATTGGCTGTAAAATTTTAACAGACCTTCTATGGGACCAAAATTTTATTTTGTAAGTAAACTAAAGTGGTAACTAATGTTTAGACCTATGTAAATTTCCTTTTAAACATTGACCATGGGTAATTCACATACATTTATTTCCCTTATCTTCAAACTGAGGGAACTGGCAACTCTTTCCCTCAGGTACCCAAACAATACAAGTCTTCTTTTTTCTTTTTTTGTTTGTTTGTTTATCCTCACCAGAGGATATTTTTCCATTGATGTTGGAGAGAATGGAAGGGAGGGGGAGAGACACACAGACAGAGAAACAATGATTAATTGCCTCTGGTCGGTGCCCAGACCAGGGCTGGAGATAGAGCCAGCAACCCAGGAAAGTGCCCTTGACCAAAATCAAACATGCAGACCTTCAGTCCAAGGGCCAACACTCCACCAACTGAGCCAAACCAGCCAGGGTCTAAGTCTCTGACTTCAATACGAATTTGATTTCATCCAAACAGATATCATTTTCGTCTTTGAAAATGGTCATGATTATTGCCTCAATCAATGAGTATCAACTCTATGCTTATAATCATTATTTATATTATAAATACCAGGTATACATTTTTACATATACGATTTTCATTGCATATTAACAGTTACAATCCACTGAGGAACAATAAAGATTAGGAATATTATAAATGGGCAAACTATAAATAATCTCTGCCATAGTTGATCATTAAATTAAAAATGCCAGGAAGCAAATGTGCTTCCTTTTTTCATTATAATATTGAGGAAAAACGGTGGTCAAATTCTCTGAGAATATTGAGCTCATCTGGAAAGTTAATTCTGAGGAAAAGAAAATTCTAATCTTTGGGACAACAGGACCTTAAAACAAATTGATGAGAAGAATTGCTAAGACTTTTTGAATTAACCAACTGTCAAAAAAATGTTCCTGCCCTAAATAGAAACCTTACTCTCCAGTTTTCACTCAGAGCCTTACTGAATTTTATTTCACAGAGACTTGTTAACCTTCATTCTTGTCCAGCCACACAAGAGTTAAAAGTAGTTAACTAAAGAGCAAACTGTGAAGTCCTCTGAAGCAGGCACCAGGGGAGATGGAAACTCATTACTTGATAAAGGAGGAGCAGTGAAAAAACTTGCATAGTCAGGAATTGCAGCAAATATAACACTACATACTCACAATGACCACCACTGTATGGGAAAGTTAAATATTTTATTGTGATGATAAACAAGAGAAAAGGAAGGCTGGGAACTTTAAGCTGGCAAGTCTCAGTTATTAGAAGATTTCACTACATGGAATAGCTAGTTCTCCATCAAGACTGCATAAATACATAGAAGCATGGAATAGACTGTGGAATCTCAGAGGGAAGGCAGGGGTGGGTGAGTGGGTAGGAAGAGATCAACCAAAAAAACTTGTATGCATATATACATAGCCCATGGACACAGACAATGATGAAGGCCAGGGGGCAGGAGGGTTGTGGGGGCAGGCTAGAGGAGGTCAATGGCAGGGGGAGGGCCGGGAAGGGGACATATGTAATACTTTCACTAATAAAGATAAATTTTTAAAAAAAGATAAGCAATGGGAAAAAAGACTGCATAAATAAAACTTTAATTTCTATCTTACCAAACCCAGGATTCCATTTTCACTCTGCAGATGGATAGTCATATTTGGGCTGATAAAGTTGCTGGCCAGAAGTGGGATTCCTATGCCCAAATTAGCTGGAAAAGAAGATGTTAAGGTAGAACATGGAAAAGTAAAGAGATTTATGCTATAAATCTTCCACACACATCAACCCGAAGAAAAGCCTTCTTTAAAGGCACTTGCTCTGAATGTAATTACTGAACACATTCTCCAATCACCCTCTAGGCACTTTTGTAATTAAAAAAATAAATAAATAAAGTCACTAATTAATCACAGCATTTTCAATAACACTGATATGCTTTCCCTTAAATATATCAAAGCGGTGGCTTCAGAAGACTAGCCAAGAGGTCATTTTCACTGTAAGACATTCTGTTTGCATTAACATGCTCAGCAAATTTGGACTGATGTATTATGACTTGTAACCGATATATAATTAAACATGGCTTGACCTTTGTTTAAAAGCACTTTTGGCTTTTCAAAACTCCAACTAAAAATAAGGATGACTTAACATTCTTAAAAAGGGCTACCATTCCTAAATTTTAAAAATGTTCTGACAATACCAAAATGTCTGCATGAAAGTGTTTCGTCTCCTTTGGGTCACTGAGATAACATCCACTGGTGATTGAGTCTTCCCTAAAACACAATGGGGGGAGGGGGACGTAAGTTTCAGTGAAAACAATTGAGACCGTATAAAAAGTAGCTGGGTTAAGGCGTCAAAGAGTAACTGAGGGTGCTGGATCTTCTTCCTTAAACATCAAAATAGGGTAAATCCTAATATGTACCCAGGTGGTGTGGGGTCAGTCTTGCCTCTCAATACAAGCCGTGTGAACAGATCAGTGATAGGCAGACAAAAACTCATAGACACAGACAACAGTATTGTGGTTACCAGAGGGGAAGGAGAGGGAGGGTGGTAAAGGGTAAAAGGGTTGAATATATGGTGACGAAGGAGATTGGACTTTGGGTGTATGTGCACAATGCAATATACAGATGATGTATTATAGACTTGTACACGTCAAACCTATATAATTTTATTAACCAATGTCACCCCAATAAATTTAATTTTAAAAAGAGGGATAAAAAAAGATATGCTGCCTAGAACTGCCAACTATGCTGCCCACTACTGCTTGAGAATGGCAAACACTCACTGTTATTTAAATGCAGTCAAAATCCGAACACTCATTGTATTAATTATCTCTTCCTATCTCTTTTTTGAAGAAAATACTTAAAAGATTAAAAATGGTGGCAGAGTAGGTGGATGCTGCATGGACACGCTCCCAAGAACTAACCGGAATTACAAGTAAAATACAGAAAAACTTCCTGAATAATCAACGGAAGACTTGCAGGAGAGAACCCTGATACCTGAGGACTGGAAGCGGAGGCCGCATAGAAACTGGTAAGAGGCGCGGAGGCACGAAAGGGCTGGCTGGGTGCCCACAGTAAGCAATGAAATTCCGGAGAGATATCTCAGCTGTGGGGGGTTGCCACTCAGAACTCTGGGGTCTAATTCCCAAGCTGGGTCCCCCAGCAGAGAGAACCAGAACTGAGAAGGGTACCCACATAACATCTCCCTATGAAAAGTAGCCAGGTTGCTGTCTGCTGGGGAGTGACAGCTGAAAAGTCAGGAACCCTCTTAAAAAGCCAATGCACAAAATTCCCTGTGGAACTGTTACAGAATTTACCAGGCAACTGGAAAATACACACACAGGAGTACTCAGAGATACAGGAAAAACCCATTTATTTCCAGATGTACTAGTACCATGACTCAGGGGAGCCTGTTTCCAAATCCTGAGCAAACCAATATGGAGGGAGCTTTCTCTTTATATCCTTTGGTTTCCTTGTCTCTCAAATAAGGATCAGACTTCCGGACCTTTCGCGGACTTTGCAAAAAGCCCCGTGTGTTGGGATGGATGCCATGAGACTACACCTAAAGGCCTGGCCTGGCGCCAGTACTGATAACCCCCTCTGGGGGTTGTGTATTGTTCATGGTTTATGGCCTCTGTAAAATGTATTTAGGTAAACAGGTCTTGCAAGACCAGATAAGTAAGGAAGGGGCAGTGACTAGACTAAAGGCTAACAGGAATGTGCATTAGGGATACTAATTAACTAGGTACAGAGTCAGGCTCCTGGTCTACCTCCCAAAAATGTCTTAGCCACCCACCTTGAGCTCTGGCAGAGTGGACTGTGTAAGCAGAAGCCAGAAATGGGGACTCGGGGGTTAGAGCGCAGAAGGCAGACACCCCATTTCCTGGGCTGAGTCATTCCCTCACACAGCAGAGGACATCTTTCCTACACAAACATTTGCTATATAGGAGGCCTTGCCTGGGGGGAAGATAGTTGATGCACCCTATTGGAAAACACCTTGCCCTGAGGCCACTTAAGAGACTAAAAATAACTATTAGCCTCCAGGTAGAAACAACTGCCCTGCCCTGTTGAAAAAAAACTCTTGCCACTCTTGAGGATGATTACCTGGGGGGAGGGGTCCTATCAGTCTGTAGGCAGAGGCAGTCTCTGAAGGCTTTGAGTCTTTGCCTGTTCTAACTAGTCAGAAATAGTATTTGACACTGTCCTGTACTAGAGATTGAGAGGTATAGAGGATCTACCTAATACATAATCAGAAATCCAAACAGACAGCCAAAATAAGGAGACAAAGAAACAACCCAAAATGAAAAAACAAGAAAATTCTCCAGAAGAGATAAATGAAATGAACCTAAGAAATTTATCTGAAACAAGAGTTCAGAGTAATGATGGTAAAGATGCTCAACAGCAAGAAAAAAATATATAGTAACTATGAAAAAAGAACAGTTGGAAATAAAGAATGACATAACACAAATACAAAACACATTGGAAGGAATACCCAGCAGATTAGGGGAAGCTGAGGATCGAACACAGGGTTGAAAAAAATCAATCAGAGAACCAAAAAGAAAAAATAATGAAAAAACGGGAGGACAGCTTAAGAGAGCTGTCGGACAACATGAAACGTAACAATATTAGAACAGCTGGTGTGCCTGAAGATGTAGAAAGGGAGAAAGAAATAGAGAATGTGTTTGAGGAAATAATGGCAGAAAACTTCCCTAACCTGGTAAAAGAAAAAGTCACACAAGTTCAAGAGGCACAGAGAACCCCAAGCAAGAAGAACTCAAACACCCATACCCAGACACATCATAATTAAAATGCATAAAAAAAAAAATTAGAGAAAGTACAGAATAAAGTACCTTTGTCAGAGGAAAGAAAAAGCAGAATAAAGTACCTTTGTCAGAGGAAACAAGGGCCTGTTAAGAAGTTGGGTCTTACAGAGAAAGACAAACACCATATGATCCTATATAATAAAGATGTAATATGCAAATGGTCGTTATGCCGTGAAGCGTAAGGACTGACCACATAACAACCAGATCACAGATCTGCAGGAGGGTGGGGCAGCAAGCTACAAGCAGGCAACGGAGAGCTAGAGGAGGGGGCAGAGCAGCAAGTTATAAGGGGGGAGATGCGGGGGGAGCTACAGGAGGGTGGGGCAGCGGGCAGTGAGCTACTGGCAAGCTACTGGCACACGGATTCATGCACAGGGCTACTAGTTCACTTACATGTGGAATCGAAAGAACAAAATAAATGAACAAACAAAATAGAAGCAGACTCACAGACACAAAGAACACAGTGATGGTGGCAGCTGGGAGGGGGCTGGGGGACTGAGTAAAAAAGGCAAAAGGGATCAAGAAGTACAAATAGGTTGTTACAAAATAGTCATGGGGATATGAAGTACAGCATGGGGAATATAGCCAATAATATTGGAATCACTATGTATGGTGCCAGGTAGATACTGGAAATATCAGAGGGAAACACTTTATTAAGTATATGATTGTCTAACCACTATGTTGTACACCCGAAATTAATATAAAATAATACTGAATGTAAACTATAATTGAAAAATAAATTTTTAAAAAAGTTGGATTTTATGTTTCAATGAATACGTAAATGTCAGAATATACAGAAAGTAAATAGCATTGGCTATAACTAGTAATTCTGAGGTTTAAAATCCTCATTTTGGGTAAGCTCCAATCCCAATAACATTTAGCCAAATGCCAAACTGCACTGAAGTCTATAGTATATGAGAAAACAGCTAAATAAATTTTTGGTCACCATTTTGTTCAAGAAGGCAAATGAACTATAATTCCAATTTCATATATCCTTTCTTTTTTAAAATTTTTATTTATTGATTTGAGAGAGAGAGTGAGAGAGATCAATTTGTTGTTCCACTGTATGCATTCACTGGTTGCTTCTTGTGTGTGCCCTGACTGGGGATCGAACCCGCAACATTGGCATATCAGGATGACACTTTAATCAACTCAGATACTTGGGCAGGCCAACCTCATATATCTTGATATCTGTAGATTATATGCCACATTTTGTAAAAACTGATCAACTTCTTTAAAAGTTACAAAGGCCTATAAAAGAATCGCTGTGCAGCAGGCCTGGTAGCCTGAAGAGTATGGGAAAAGCAAGGGCCTCGTCTTTGCCAGTCCCACAAAGATAAAGGATACCATACATGCCATCCTCAAATTCAAGAGCTGCCCGCTTGATGATGCGCTCCCTCACATTATCTCCAGTTTTTCCCGATTTGGCTTTTACATCTTCCTGTTTCCGGGTTGATAAACGCTTTAAGATAAACAGAAATAAATTATGCGTAATTGAGGTACGCCTTGGATTTTTATCACTGGAAAGCACAAAAGTTTACTAAAAAAAAGTTGAACTCTCTCCTACTACTACTATGAGGCAAATCTGCAATTTAACAGAGTTAAAAAGAGAATACCCAGGAATAATTTTTTTTAATCGTCACCCAAGGACATGCTTATTGATTTTTTTAGAGAGGAAGGGAGAGAGAGAACAAGAGAAACATTGATGTGAGAGAGAAACATCAATCAGTTGCCTCCCGTACCCACCCCAGCAAGGGATCAAACCAGCCCTGACCAGAAATCGAACCCACAACCTTTTGGTGCACAGGCCAACACTCCAACCAATTGAGCCACCTGGCCAGGGCACAAATAATTCTTTAGAAAATGAGGGAAAGAGGTCAGATTTATTTGAAGGGCAAGATATACTCGCTCTGTCTCTTTGAAGCAATTAATCCCCCTGCTACTGTCACACTGACTGCTGCTACTGCCACCTCTGAAGACTCCTGCAACTGCTTTCCCCTCCAGTGCTCGGGGACTGAGCCAGAACGAAGGGAGAAGGAACAGACTTGGACTCTGCTTTTGCAGGGCTGCCAGAATGTGTTTACCAGGTGTTGCTGCTCTCAACAGCCTATTTCCACCTGCAGAGTCTGGACTTGTTTTGCTTCAAGCACATCACAGGGCTCACAGACATATCCAGCAACCAGCCAGGAAAATATTTCCAATGCTGAATCTCCTAACACAGACTCTGGTTCTTATTTGCAAACATTCCATCATTTCTCCCTAGCCGGCTGACATCAGCTTTGAATCGCAGAATTACTTCTTTTTTTTTTGTCATCCAAAGGATACAGCCTATCTCTAATTCCCTGAAACCCCCAATACATGTCTATTCTGTTGCTGATCCCTAGACACTTATGAATCTTGGTACCCATTCTGGTCCAGATGGTCACTCTTCTAGCTCTGAGTATACTTGAAATACCTCCAATGCTCCTGCAAGCCTCGCCTTGCCACAATCTCCTACCCACCAGCTGCCTAGAGCCTGATGCCTAACACTAATGGGAAGTGGCGTTCTTCCCGGACTCTGTAAACCGTGGAGCAACTTTAAGATAGACAGACATTTCTACATGATCAAACATGGACAGTCCAGCAGGGGGACAGCCTCGGAGACCTGCTTATCCTCCTCTACCCCCAGGACAGGGAAGATGCAAAGCTATGCATCTTAAGTCAGAACACTCACAGAAGCCTGGAAACCAGGGTCATCAGGCACTACTGCACTGGACAACAGCACAGGTGACCATGTCCCTTCACGATGGATACATGAGAAGCTCATTCTAAGATCCAAAGCGAGGCGTCTGCGAGGCTTTAATTCCCTCTTATCTGGAATGAACCCAGGGACACATGTCTCTGATAATCAGACCTGGAAATACTGACAATGAAGCTAAGTCAACTACCTCAATTCTTTTCTCATATTTTTCTCCCTTTATAAGGCGATGTACATAAATCTTAGGAATATGGATGTCTTCTGGGGCAAAGGATCCAACATCTACAATCTCTTCAACCTATACAAAGAGAGAAAGAAATTTTAATTAAATAGTGAAAGCTTAAAATGAACCCTTTTTATTTAAAAAAAAGAAGTATATGCATCTTCACTTCCAACTTAGGTTGCATACACCATGTAATAACACACAAACACACACACACACACACACACAGGTGGATGGGCAAAACTAGGTTTATAGTTGTGAGTATGCAAAAGTTAATTCTTGTTTTATTATTTATTAATTATTGCATTATTTTCCATACAAACCATTGTAAGTCTACTTTTGCCCAACCTACATATAAAAGAGAATATGTGTGTAGCCTAGCCGATGTTGCTCAGTGGTTGAGCATCGACCTATAATCTAGGAGATCACAGTTCGATTCCTGGTCAGGGCACATGCCAGGTTGCGGGCTCCATCCCCAGTTGGAGGCATGCAGGAGGCAGCTGATCAGTGACTCTCTCATCACTGATGTTTCTACCTCTCTCTCCCTCTCCCTTCCTCTCTGAAATTAATAAAAATATATATTTTAAAAATACAAAAAATAATAAAAGAGAATGTGTGTGCGTGTGTGTGTGTGTGTGTGTGTGTGTGTGTGTGTGTGTGTGTAATTTATATCAGACCTTCTGGAAATTTGAAAGAAAGAATTCAAATGCATGTGTCTGAGCATAAAATACAGAACATAAAGCTCCAGAACTTGGTCTTCACCTAAAACAGACTCTTGTTTAGGTTGCAAATCTGTCAAATGATTTGTCAGTGCAGCCGCTTCCACGCTCACACACTGCAGCTCAACTGTGCACACTTGAAAGCACCTCCCTCAAGACCAGATTTTCAAACTTAATGGGAAATTTATCATATCAAAGGCCAGAATCTGTAACAACATCTGCTCATCCATTGGAGAGCTTTCTAAATGTAGATACAAATGCTATTTGTAACACCTTTTAATTATTCCTGTTAGCTTCTTAGGATCGTGATCGAAATGCAACCACAGAAATCATTTTACTTAAAGACAGACTATTAATTTCAATATGAAAATTTCAAAAAACAAATATTAACTGAAAACTAGAAATACCCAATCTATAATAATAAAAGCGTAGTATGCTGATTAGACTGGACATAACTTCCGGACATCCTTCTGGATGACCTTCCGGATGAAGCTGGGGCTGCGAGGGAAGCCTGGGTCTCGGGTGCCTACAAGTGGATGGAGGGAAGCCCGGTCCTGGGTGACGGAGGGAAGCCCAAGTCCCAGGTGCCAGAGGGAAGCCAGTGCCGGCAGCCAGGGGAAGGAAGACATACTCTTGCATGAATTTCGTGCATCGGGCCTCTAGTGTAACTATAATTAAAGTTTTTCACAGAGTAAAAGGACATTTTATGAAAATGACCCAAGGAAGCCAGCTATTTTAGAATTTTTTTAAAAAGGGAAAAACGGTTTATTTTTATATCAACATAAAATATGAGAGTAACAAGGATTAAGAAAAACTATGGTTACCCAGTGTGGCTCAGTGTTTGAGCCTCAACCCATGAACCAAGAGGTCATGGTTCGATTCCTGGTCAGGGCACATACCTGGGTTGTAAGCTCGATCCCCAGTAGAAGGCATGCAGGAGGCAGCCGATCAGTGATTCTCTCTCATCAATGATGTTTCTATCTCTTTCTCCCTCTCCCTTCCTCTCTCTAAAATCAATAAAAACATATTTTTAAAAAAGAAAAGAAAAGAAAAACTATGGTCAATGTTGTTCTAGTCAAAGAATTATCTTTCTGGTGCCAAGAATAAATATCACCTTGAAGACTGTGAGTGCTTATCTTAGTAGATCATACCCAAAACAAACAGCTATTTGCTTAAAGGAACTGACTTGTATACGAAGAGTTCTATGAAGTGAGTCTCCTAAACTAGTAACGGAACTGGAGAGTGTCTGAGGTAAAGGAGTCCTCCTCCTGTTCGCACTCCTCTGACAAGGAAAGCACACCAGGGATGACAAGAGGCATTTTGGTGATGGTGCACCTGCTGCCAGCAACTGGGAAGGAACAGGACATGGGGGACAAAAGCTATCTTCTTTGATTAACAGACAGATCTTGACCCAAATCAAACAAAAACTCCCAGGAAGAGTCAGGAAACACGGGGGCATCTAAACTGAAATAGTGGGTACAGATGCGCACCGACTTCCACCTGAGAATGAGTCGGGGGAGGCAAGGGGACCCTATCGCTGTGCTCTGAACCTCTCCACAGGACTGCATTTCCTCCCCAGCTGGGGACCAGGTGGTGGAGGTGGGGCAGGCAGGGCACTGAGCACCTGCCACCTCCTCCACCCACGGAACTCTCAGCCATTAGGGCTCATGCCCACCTTCACACCTATTCCATTCAACTCTTTGAAGACAGTCCTGACTAAAAATTCATGTGTACGTGAATCCATTATCCTGGGGATAAACATGAAGACTTCCTATTTGTGAAGATATGTACCACAACATTTGCTAAATTATGAAGGAGTTGGAAACAACCTAAATGGTTAATGATAGGACAAATGTAAAATATATCTGGTGCAACCACATAATGAATAGTTAATGACAGCTCATAATTCAATGTTGGCTCGTTGGTCCTGTATGTAAATTATTTCTATACCTACCAAAACCTGAAAGGGAATACACTGAAATACTAATAATTATCATCTCCGGGTGATAGGACAAGTTATTTTTGTTTCCCTTCTACTTTTATAATGAAGGAAACCTACAATGTTCCGTTTTTTTGTTTTTTTTTTAAGATGCAATAGACATCAAGTAAGTAATTTCCAAAACGAGAAAGTACATAAGTGAGAAATGTGATATGTTCCTTAATTAGTTAGGTAGGTACCAACTAGCACATGTGAAAAAGAAAATAGCAATGCTAAGAAAAGCAGTGGTTTCTAAATTCTGAAGCACTTACAAGATTATTAAATATATTAAGAAAACTTTTTTGCTTCCATTTTTTAAAATAATGTGAATTATTCCCCATGTCTAACACTCTTCCCAAAGCTCAGGGCCTTCTGTCTCCTGCTTGCATTATTGTAGCAGCTCCCTCACTGGTCTCCCTGACTTTACGCTTCAGCAAGGGCAAGAAATACAAGGGAAAGGGACAAAAAGTAGTACTTCTCACTTAAACCACAAATGCTGATGGCAACCAATCACTGTGCTCTTCTGGTTCCACCAAAGAAAGTTTTGACACACACACAAAAAACACACCAAATTAAGACAAAGTTTCTTCACTGAGAGTAACTGCATCATGACTTTCCCAGCAAACGAGTGGAAGACACCGGTAAAAGCATTCAGATGAAGGCGTGCATCGGGTAACACCCCATCAGGCCCATGCTCTGCTCTCCTGGTAGGATGATTTCCACATGGTAAACTGCACGCGCAGCATCTGTTCAAACTTCATCCACACTCAACGGTATAGAAAATTTCTATACAGAAATCAATGCTTTCTCCAAATTGGTTGCTTGACTTCCACAGCAAAGGAAGGGAAGGAAAAAATGTGAAGTACAAACCAACAGGAGAAAACATGTTTTCAGACAACCTGTGAAGAGTTTTTAAAAAACTGAAGAGGCAAGACCATCTCAATGCTACCCACTGAAGGAGCTGAGGCCTCTGGGCTGGTTTTGTGTGATCACGAGAAAGAACAGTAAGAAAGAACTAGTGTGTGTGTGTGTGTGTGTGTGCGCGCGCGCGCGTGCTAGGGGGAGTCTAGTGAGATCAGGCAATAACATAAGAGTCAAAGGAATCTGAAAAGAAAAAATGAATAAAATGCACTTGTGTTAAGGAAAAGTAATAATAAAAGTGTGTAATAGCACTCACAAATGATGGCAGAGACACACCTCCTCAAGTCACAAGCGGGTGAGATAGAGAAGAAGGAACGAAGAAGAGGCCTCAGTGCAAAGCAATGGGCATGTGCAGGTGTCCTCAGACAAGGTCAAGTTGGAAGCAAGGGAGCTAGGAACCACCCAGACTTCTCCTGGCGCTGTGCATAGTTCTTATGTGGAGCCATCTGGTCCATCTAAAAAATCCAGACACTTGAGGCTTCTCTAATTAGTACTTGTCTTCAGTCATTAGCAGGAAAATAGAGGCTAGGAAATGTTAACTATTATTGATTTGAACTCTGTTTTCCAAGGTTGCTTTCTCTGCCCTGCACGCATCCTACTTGATAATTCTGAGAAGTTTTATAATAAAGCTCGGAGAAAGATCAGAATTCATCCTTGGGTGACAATGTTTTTGTTTTTACTTGGCAAGTACTATTTATATCACAGGCAAAGGAAGAGAGGAGCTGCCAGGCAATAACTTCCTTATTTTTATTTTATTTATTTATTTTTTTAATGACAACCTCCATCCGTTACAGCCACAGAAATGGCCCGACCCTGGAGGCTGCTAGTGGAGAAGGCTGTGCACCTGCAAACCCAGTGGTTTCATGACGCAAAGTGAGGGCTGTGTAGGGGGTAGGAACGGGGGGAGGGAGGGAGGAATCACATGGCAGACTTTTTTTCCTGAGTCATTTTAACTTTCAACAAGGTTTAGAATGACCTTGGCCGGGTTGCTCAGTTGGTTAGAGCATTGTCCCATACACCGAAAGGTTGCAGGTTCAAAGGTTGGGGAGCATATGGGAGGCAATGGGTCGATGTTTCTCTCCCTCTCTCTTTCTCCTTTCCCTTTTCTCTAAAATCAATAAACATGTTGTCAGGTGAGGATTGAAAAAAAAAAGGTTTAGAATGAACATTCATCTTTTACCAAGAAATAAAAAAGCAGACAAGCAGCAGCAATAATGTCTATAATCCTATGAAACACCAACTCAAATTAGCAAAAGCTGAAGCCTAGAAAAATGGAAGAGGAAGGCAATGGAGCAATAACAGAACCAGGTACATGTTGGATGCAGAGGTGCTCTGGATGTCCATTTAAGCCAGATGACAGGTAAGATGAAGGAAACATGTGGAGAAAAGGGAAGTAGGCATGCAGGGCAATCTTGCCCAAAATCCAAAGAAGAAGAAAAAATTTTTTCATTAATCCAAAGGAGCAGGAAAGTCCCTATCTTCTTAAGCTTCATGCTAAGAAATGAGATGACTGGTACAAAACATGGAAGATGGCATGAAAGCTAAAAAGGCTTGGAGCACATGCATGTGGTCTTAGAGGTCTACATGGGAAGGCATGGAGACTGAAAAGACGAATGGCTATTAAAGAATCTGCAGCCTTAAAAATAATGGCAATTATGATGGCACAGTCGTTACTGAAACCTGGCTGACTGGATCTGATGCCCACAGACATTCCACCAGGTGCGGTGAAAATTAGTTGCCCGAGGGTGTGATAGGACAAGGAAAGAGGCACAAGTCCGGGAAGCCACGACCTAGGGCGGAAATATGAGAAAGTGTATTTAAAGTGATTTCAAAGAAGAAAGTGAAGCATCCATCTTATACAAATACTGCTGTTTGAAATATTAACCCTGCTATTTGGCTTCTGTAAATTCTTGCTTGCTAATACTACTCCCACTTCAGAGAGGCCATTAAACCTTCCCCAGACAAGGTTATCAGTGCTGGCGCCAGGCTAGGCCTCTGTTTGAGGTCTCAAGGCCCCGGCACATACGGGCTCTTTAAGAATTTGTAAGAGGGGCCGGAAACACCCCATATTTGGGAGACAAAGAAGGTGGAAACATATAAATAGGGAAGGTTTCTGCATGTTGGGGCCCAGAATTTGAGAGACATTTTCCTCTGGACCCGCAAGTAATAAATGTAACTCCATCTCTTTAAGTATTGCTTTGTTCTTCTTCGGTTTTCTGTAACAAAAGAATATCACACCATGGCTGTGGAATCAGAGTGCTCACTGAACTAAAGGGGTAGATAACATATTTTTACAGAAATGATAAAATCGGCTCAGAAATAAGACAGTGCTATCATGAGAGACACTCATTTTCGAACACCTTCTGTTCATGATATTCTGCTGATAAATCCTCTATTGTCCTCTGACAAGTTCTATCTCCCAGAATGAAACAGTGAGAGGAAAACCATGATTCTGGACTTCCAACCAATGAGGATAACTGCTTGGTAAAGTAGAAATGATGGAAACCCTGAGAGAAAGTGACAAGGTAAAATTGAAATTTGTAAGAGACCAGGAACTGAATCCTGGACATACATAGAAATGGATCCAGATCTTGGAAGAAAAGCAGATTTCAAAAAGTTGAGAGAAAAAGACAAGCAGGCTCAAGTGGTCAGAAACTCTTAGTGACAAATGGGGCTTGCCAGGCGCTCACACCCCACGTGGACAATGTGCAAACAGATCATCCTGATGACGAAGAGAACGATGTGAAAACAAATGAAGGTAGAAAATGGTTTCTGCTGGCTAGGAGAATTAAATAGGCGAATACTAAGTGAATGAAATTCACTAGGGGTCAAAGTTAATGTTGTAATTAAATACCTGGCCTAATAATTTTTTCTTGAAAAGGAAATAAAAGGGTTTAGCTAACTACCAGCTCAAAGACTATAATGTAGAGGATACCCCACAAACTCCAAAAGAATCTCCCTTTCTCCACTTGCTGTGAACTCAGAGTTCACGATAATCATCTTCAACCAAATGTCCCTCATTGCTAAATAAAAACAGTTCTTCCTCCCTCTGTTGTCTCATGTAGAAACACTGGATAAGAAGGAAAATGGATGATGCAGTTTAAACTCTTTAAAAGAAAAGCTTTACCTAAAATAACTCAATTTATTAAAACTATGAATAGCAGCAAAATAAGTAGGACAGATTGATCCCCCGCCCCCCAAAATAGAAATGTTACTTTACTCAGAGACTATCCCAATAGTTTTCATAATGTGGGAAAATTGTGGGTTTTTTTAAACAAACTTACAAGCAGCTTATTGTAAATATTGTTTTCATTTCCACAGACTCTAATACCACATCCAAACAGTTCATCCCATGCTGGTATTTTGCTAACACATTTTCTTTGACCAAAAATTCCAATCTTCAAATAACATTCAGGAAGTATTATAAATATACAATTTCATGCCATATCTTTTTCTAAAAAAAAAATTTTTATTAGAACTGTAGCAAATCCAGAGAAGTAATTAAAGTGAATACATTCAAATGAATTAAAATACTTCTAACATGTTAATTCAAAGCACCAGTCTTATCTATAATAATAATAAGAAAAAAAACTATACCATTATCACATGCCCCCAGGAAAGCCGGAAGACATGATATAATTAATAGAATTAAACTAGCAACATTTCTCAATGAAGAGTTATGGAGAAACAGAGAGAAAAGGAAAGTTTGTGTTGGGTTTTACAGCCTCAGAAATACTGCCTCTTAGTGATGCCGAATAAAATGTTAAAAGGTTACTATGCAACAGAAAATGAATATGCCATACTTATTTATATAAAACTACCCATATTAATCTTAGTAAATGTTAAGCCCAGCTTGTTCCTCCAACCTGGTTTTTTCTCTCAAAACTAGAGCTTGCATGTTAAAAGTTTTTTTTAGTATTTGTCACAACCCAGCAGTTTGAGTCCCTGTGTGAACCTAAGAAGCAGCCTGACCTTCAAGTCCCTGGCTGGCACAGACGGCCGAGACACAGGAATTCACTGACAAAAACCAGATGGCCAACTCAGGGACACTGCCTGCACACACAGTTCCCCCACCTGATCTCTTTGTTCTGTTTCCCTCTCCCTCCTTATAAAAACCTCTGCCTGCACTGAGATGTGAAGGTAGGTTTTTGAGAACAGGGACCACACATCTTCTCAAGTCACCAGCAACTTGAATAAACCCCTTTCCTTCTTACCAGCACCGGTTCATGAGATTGGCTTTTGTTGCTGCAGGCAGTCAAACCTGAGTTTGGTTACAACTACTCTTTAAGACTTGTTTCCTTCCATTTTAGGTTGTTAAACATCCTCTCAGCTCTTTATTATGCAAGAACACAGTATTTAATACAAACTGCCAGGGAGAATTGTGTTAAACTCTAACATCTCCAGAACACAGAAAATGGCTGTTTAATCTAACAGAAATGGACTCAAATTCAGCTCAGGAATGACTCAATAATTCCTAAATTTAAAATCACTTCCCATGTGCAACAGATAAGAACTTCCTTTTCCACTTCATCTTTTAAATGTTCTCCATATGTTTTCATTTCTATGAAGCAGTAAGCAAAGCAGAATCCTAACCCTATTTATTTCATTACAAATTAAAATGCCATGTTGGTTTTCCCCGACTAAGAAAGGTAGGCATAACACAAAAGAATAAACTTCGAAACAAAATATCCTCTTTCTTCTCTCTGTGCTTCAGTTTCACGGACTAGCCCTTTAAATCGAAAGAAATTCAAACCTAACATAACATTTTCTGCTGTGATTTTAATATTGAGATAAGATGGCCCTTCCCATCATACCAGACACACAATCAGGCTGGAACCACTTGGTTCCTGATTTTCAAAATAAACTGAATTCCAGCCTCTAGTCCTCACTAGGAAACCAGGGCCAGTCCTGACTTGAAGGCCCTCATTCACAGCAATGATGGAAACCTACAGGGAAGAGAGTTGATTGAGGTTCCAAATCTAGAACGCTTCTTGCCATATACACTTCATCCCCAAAACTCAACACATTTTAAAAAATTAAGAATGACAATTAAGAGAAGCGCCCTGATCCTTTAGTCAGAATTTACCCATTACAGAAAAATGGCTGGGGTTGATAGAAAAGAGTAATTTATTGATGCCAATACTCTGTAAGAGAGTGACTTTTGTCTTTATGAATCTAATGGCATACTGACTTCTTCCATACTTACAAAAAAATGAGATAACAGAGCATGCTTCAGAGAACTGGATTTGGGGTCAGAAGATGCAGATTTAGGGCTGAGCCCTAATTATCATCTAGAACCGTGTTCCTATGTGAATCACAGTCATTTCATCTCTAAAATGTGGAAGTTTAACTTTAAATGATGCCCAATATTCTTCCCAGCCCTTGAGTAAGAGTTCACAATGGCCCTGTCCTGGTTAATAATATACTGAGTTGCGTTTCAGAGACCACAGACCAAAACCACAAGTCATGCAGCTGAAGCATGTGCAAAGGAGAGAACTTGGACCTCCCATTGCACCAGAAACCAAAGTCTCATACTCCCTTCCCCCAAAGGAACAACAGGACCAGGACATAACTGAAGCTGGGACACCTGAACCCTTTTAGAAGCCAAGGCTCTGTTGTCTAGGAAGATCTGCTATTGACATCCCTTTACCGTCGTGGCCAAGTTTCAAGGTCCTCCAATTAAACCTTGCCCACAAGCACTTCCACTACCTATTCCCCCAGCCCCTTAAAAACCCTGGTCCAGTGAGCAAGATGGATCTGGGGGACCATTGGTTCTCCCATCTTCTTGGTTGGCACCTTCTCGATCAATAAACCTTTTCTAACTCCAAACTTTGCTGTATGGAGCCCTGGCCTTTGGAAGCACCAGGCACTCCGATTTAGGTTAGGTAACAATTTGCATGTTTTATAACAAGACCTTAGAGTCCACACATTAATGCATCTTTCTAATTATTCTAGGTTGTTGACCGCTAGATCAATTCCCTCCTGCTGGGTGTATTTTGGTAAATGAAACACGATTTTAATTCCATGCCACTTAGTATCTTCACTTCCCTTCTAAACTTGTGTGTTTGCTATGCTAATGCTCTCCTGACTAACCAGGCTATTGCATTTACTGAACCAGTTTATTTGCCACCAATTTTATAATCCTCTGCATGTCTAGTTAACTACCACATGGTTTGCTCTGCTCTAGCTGAGTAATAAGAGCCTCCTGAATGAGACACACTATCTATTTCAGCCAGCATTCAAAGGCACACCTTGAGATAAAAGGATCCTGGAGAAGTCAGAGGCAGCGAGGCACAGTAATAAGGAAGGGAATTACTGAACAGCTGGCGGCAGATTATCAAGTCTCTCGATGCAGGGCCCAACAAAGGCTTCAAATATAAAGGAACAAGCACTGAGCACAAGGCATTTTTTGCTTTCTTAGACCACAGCAGGATAATGATATCAATCAAGTAGAATGGGCAGAACATTTCTAAGCCTGCAAAGTGATGCCTGTATTTTAAAATTACTAGCTCTCGATAACTCCAACATCATTTATTGAGCATCTTTTATGTCCCAGGCATTGTGCCAGGGGCTGGAAATACAAAGATGAGTGGAACACGGTCCCATGAGGTGCTCAGTGGAATGGAGAGATAGGTAAACAGCTAATCACAATATAACATGGTAATAAATGCTTGCACCGAGCAGGAAATGAGAGAAGAAAAGAAGGGTGGGGAGGGCATGCCAGGCATCAGGAATGGCCTGGAGTCAAGGAAGGATGTGCTCTATGGGAGAGGGTAAAGTGATGGCCCCCATAAGAGGATTTAGGATACACAGGAACGGAGCGGAGGGGGGGGGGAGGGGCGGGTGCAGAGAGAAGTTAGAAATTTTGATGCTATGGCATGAGGAACCTAATTTTGGAAAAGCTATCTGAAATAGCAACAGCTACCCTGAACAGAAAAGAAATGCGATTTCCTTCCTTCTTCAAAAAACTCCCAAGAGAGTTCACCTTCGCGAATGCTATCAGGGCAGTTTCTTTTGATTATGGTGGCTTCTCTCCAGAAAGAACACTATTAACAGCTTGGCAATTACAGCCTCTCACTATTATTAATTTGGTTGTGCACCTGGATTTTCTAGAGGCTTAATAAAAGGCCCCTGGGAAATTTGAATATATTCTAATTTTAGGAGGCTGCCATATGCTATAGGATCAAACTACAGAAATGTGTTTATAAGAAATATAACCAGCCCAGCCAGCACAGTTGAGTGTCGGCATGAACCAGGAGATCACAGTTTGGCATGAACTAGGAGATCACAGTTCAATAACCAGGAAGGGCACGTGACCGGGTTGCAGGGCTTGCTTCCCCAGTGTGGGGCGTGCAAGAGGCAGCCGATCAATGATTCTCTCTCATCATGGCTGTTTCTATCTCTCTCTCCCTCTTCCCTTCCACTCTGAAATCAATAAAAATCTATTTTAAACAATTAAAAAGAAATAGAACCAATAACACAAAAGGGGTCAATGACTAACGTTTATCATTTTTCCTCTCACACATTTCTTCTTTAAATCACTATGTAAACCAGGACCTGAAAATGCCTTATTTTTGTAAGTTATAGCCTTGAACCAGAAAAATTTAGAGAGTAACTCCTAGAAAAGAAAAAAAAAATAGCAGCTAAATTTTAAAATGAAACAATCTTATATAAGCCTTAATTATCGTTTCAGCATTTGTAGACTCGCTGCTCTATATTTGAAGTGGAAAAAATTACACTTTGACAAGGTCTCTGAAAGGAGTGAGGAAAGCCACTGCTATTTTCATGGGAGTGACTTAAAATCACAAGCTAAATTCTTCACACAAACATGGAATAAATCAATAAGGTCAAAAGTTGGCAGTTAAACCGAAGGATAAAGCAAAATTAGTAAATGGAATCTTTGTCCTTTTTACAATAAGACAATTTTGTTCTGAGAGCATCCCCTTAGTTTATGTCAGTCTACTATGCCTTATTATCCAATAACCTTTCAGGAGAAAATATCATAGATAGAGAATCCAAAACCATTATATTATGTTAGAAATGCCCTCTGGCCCTTTCCTCCCTTCTCTTTTTCAAAAGAATCTATGTCCCCATTTGCAACGAGAGGATTTTGTGGGAAATCGTGACCATAAGTTTGAAAGAGCTGTCTCAAAAGAGTGAATCAACAGAGCAACTGACTCACGCCTTATTTTAGGAATGGGTTCTGTGGGGATAGCTGCCAATCACGGTTACCTTCTCTCTGGGAGCCTCACCATCTTTACTTCCTCAACTGGGTTCCTGCTGAGGGTTTCAAAATGCTCTTCCTTATCTAGTCTACTAGCCCAGCTGATCAAGTTCATGCCCAGGGTGGAGAATCCCCCAAGCAGCTGGGTTCGAACTCAGAGAGCCTAGCTCCAGAGCACACATCACCATCATCCTTCTCTTTCCCGCTCACACAGTTCCTCACCGATGTGGACGACTCAAGAACAACTGGGAGTGAAATACTAGAGACATAGATTCCTATAAAAACAACTAGAGTAATAGGAATAGCAACATATAAAACCACAAAAGAAATGCAAACAGCCAATAAATGTTTAACTTCCTTGGTCATCAAAGATATGCAAATTAAAACCATAGGATAGCATTTTTCACCTAGCAAATTATCAGAAAAAATTAAGTGTAATATCTATCTACTTTCATATTTTATTACAGGGTTATAATTGAAATTACCTTCGTGGAGAAAAATTTAGCAATATTTATTAGAAGTTTGTAAAATGTTGATTTACACATCCCAAAATCCACTTCTAGAAATTTTGTCACAGAAAATAGACATGCACAGAAATAAGGATTC
Organism: Corynorhinus townsendii; assembly: GCA_026230045.1. Classification (NCBI taxonomy): domain Eukaryota; kingdom Metazoa; phylum Chordata; class Mammalia; order Chiroptera; family Vespertilionidae; genus Corynorhinus; species Corynorhinus townsendii. The sequence goes on along the minus strand of JAPDVU010000018.1, from coordinate 988,952 downwards.
TCACTAAAACATTATTAATAATGTGAAAGATAAAAAACAACATAAAAGTCCAACAGTAGATGCCTGGCTGGTGTGGCTCAGTGGTTGAGCGTTGACCTATGAACCTGGAGGTCACAGGTTCAATTCCTGGTCAGGGCATATGTCTGGGTTGCAGGCTCGATCCCCAGTGTGGGTCATGCAGGAGGCAGCCAATCAATGATTCTCTCTCATCATTGATATTTCTATCTTTCTCTCCCTCTCCCTTCCTGTCTGAAATAAACTCCATAAAAATATAAAAAAAAAAAAAAAGTCAAACAGTAAAGAGCTATAAATTGAGTATAACTACCAAAATATCCTTTTGGGTGAATATTTAGTAAACTCCAAAAAAAACCTTACTGTTTTGCTTAATGAGAAAAATATATATACAACGTGGTCCTACGTTTTATTTTTTAAAAAACAGAAATTAAAGAAATCAAGACAAGAGACACCCAATTCCATTTTTTTTTCCCTCAAGGCCCTTGGTTCCATGCAGGAAGGCTCTCATTTTATAGCTTCTAGATAATTTTATTTTATAAGTTTTAAGAGGTTAATATTACTGAATGATTTTTAATTTTGTGTTGATGGAAGTATTAACATTGTCCCGGAGCTACACTTAGTTGACTGAAAAATTCAATTGGCTAGATGTCTATGACCCTGCCAGTAAAGAGATAGTAAATTATACTAAAAATGTGACTACTGAAAAGTGTAAAGCAAAAGGCACCTACCATCGTTCCCTTGTGCTTAAGAACTTGGATTCTGGAGGCAGAAAGAAATGTGTCTCCATCTTAACTCTCCCTCTTGCTGGCTTCATTTACATAAAGTTGTTCCTTATTCTTCTTTCCTCCCTTGTAAAGATAAAATAAAATGAAAACCTCTGGCTTGTGTGGCTCAGCTGGTTGGGCTTCATCCCCTGCACAAAAAGGTGGCCGGTTTGAGTCCCAGTCAGGGCACATGCCTGGGTTGCAGGGTCCAACCCCGGGAGTGGGTATGTATGAGGCAGCTGATCCATGTTTCTCTCTCTCTCCCTCTCCCTTCCTCTGTCTCTAAAAATCAATTTTAAAAAAATCTTTTAAAAAAGATAATAAAACCTACCTCATGGGTTATTATAATTGGTGACTTAAAATGCTTTGTACATAAGTGCATGGTATAAACAGTACTTGTCACTGTTGTTGTTATTTTCATGATCTCTGGCTATAACTCTTTCACCTCGCCAATATTTCAATTGGTAGAGTCTCTTGCACGCTATACAGGGTATACTTTAGTTGTATCCATTATTCTTGGAGCATTTTACTGCCCTTATTTTCTGGGAATTAATTTCATGAAAAGTTTTCCTATCTCCTTATAAAGCCTAGTCCTCTTTAATACACATTTAAAGTAGTTGGTAGACTAAAAACATGGACAAAGAAGAAAAATAACAGAGAACTTCTTGGGTACAAACATATTGCCAAAGCATTAAGAAAAAAAATCTATAAATAAAACAGTAGCTAAAATACTTCTTTTTTACCAATTCTCAAAAATAATGAGCTTTGCAAATTCTTCAAATTGAGAGAAATTGAAATTATATGAAAATTTTCAAACTCAACAGCCTTAATCCTATAGTTTTTTAGAGTCAACCTGTAGTCATCCGAGTTTGGTTAACGATGCGTTTTTCTTCCCCGAGTTTTATCTGTACCAGCAAAGCTTAAAAATTTTTAAATGAAATCATAAATTGAAAAGAACCTTTTTACAACGCAAGGCAAAACTTTAATCCCTTTCTCAAAGTATTAAGGAAACTAAATAGCTTCTTTAAATCTCCTCCTCCTCCTCCTCCTTTTTCTTTGAACGACTCAGCTCCTTTTCACACAGAGCACAGAAATGGCACTAGATTTCCTCACATTTCTGTTTCAGTTCCCTTCTATGAGACTTGGATTTAAGATTCTCTTCAAAGAAATTGAATATGGACTTGGTCATTCAGTGACACAGACACTGTGCATTAATGGGAAATTTCAGAAGCCAAATCGGAGAGATGACCTATATATTCTTGGATATGAATGGTCTTGGTTTCTTCATGGAATGAACCACAGAGTCAAAGACTATGACTTCTACCAGTTAAGTCATTCTTGGTTTCTAATCTTTCACTGTTTTCCCCAAATTAACCAAATATTTCAAACTATTTCATCCAAAAACAAACAAAACAAAACATCCTTTTTCATGAGTCTGAACACTCAGTGGGACAAAGCCTTTGCAAGGAAGCAGTGAAAACATATCTGCAGACTGATCATGTTTATGGGTAACAGTGTGCTTCATCCTAAGAAAATATGGAAAAATATCTATTTTTAGACCCTTTGTTTACAGGCAGTGGTGTGCCCATGGTTAAACATAAATCATCAATGAATATCTGAGGCTCTCTTTGTTCATTTATTTCTCTTGTTCCCAAAAGAGTAACAAATGTTATTTTCACTCCAATGAAGTCAAGATGGATATTCAGCAGCAGGACCAGGTTTCATTAGGGGACAAACTTTGGTTTTCATCCCAAACCAGAATCTCTGAATCTTTCGAACCAAAGTACAAAAAAACGAACAAAACAAAACAGAAATTAAATAGAAAATTCCAGAAATAAACAACTAATAAGTTTAAATTGTGTGCCATTCTGAGTAGCATGATGAAATCTCACCCTTTATATGCTGGCTGCCTGCTATCACTTAGTAGCTGTCCTGGTGATCAGATCCACAGTCACAGTATCGCACTGCTTGTGTTCAAGTCACCCTTGTTTTACTTAATAATGACATAGTCACATTATATTGTTACAGTATATCGTTATAACTGTTCTATTTTGCTATTATTGTTGATAACTTCTTACTGTGCTTAACTTAAAAATTAAACTTTATCATAGGCTTATATATAGTATAAGAAAATTCTATATTTTAAAGATGTAATATGCAAATGGTCATTATGCTGTGAAGCGTAATGACCGACCACATAACAACCAGATCATTGATAAGCAGGATGGTGGGGCAGCGAGCTACAAGAGGGAGGCGGAGAGCTACAGGAGGGAGCAGGGCAGCAAGCTATAAGGGGGGACGGGGGGGTGGTGGGAGGGAGCTTCAGGAGGGCAGGGCAGCGGGCGCAAAGCTACCAGAGGGTGGCAATGAGCTACTGGCAAGCTACTGGTGCACAGATTCATGCGCAGGACTACTAGTAGTATATAAGAAGGAACAAGATGTCATAATGCTCCCCTCAAAAATCATCATAGTTTTTGCAGAATGTAAGGGTTCAACATATTTAGGTTGATTTTGATGGGTTTTAAATATTGGGTAATTTACTAACAAAGCTGACAATATATTAAAATATCATGTAGTTTAGTTTTTATATAAAAGAATAAGATTTTATAAATTGGGCGGGGGGGGTGGGGGAGCCTTAGAATTTCCATTCCCTTGCACCTGGAGAACTTTGGAAGACAGGGAAGGCTGGGGAGGGTGTGCCTTGCTAGCTGCCACCCATTACATTGTTCTGCAGGCATCATTATTGGGTCAGTGAGAACAACAGCAGTCCTCTGAGGTTTATTAACCAAAGCTGCAGGAGGGATCAAGGTGAGAACACAGCACTCCAGAGCTTTAGAAAATGCATTCAAACGCCCTATCTCACTGGTGCTCAAAATAGACCTGAGAAATAAAAGCAAATAGGAGGTGCTACAAAGAAGCTGGGATTCTAAAGTAGAGTACTTTGTCCAAGGTCACAATTCTAGTGAGAGACAAAAACGTTATTATTAATCTCAGGTTCTATTTACCAAAAAAAAGAAAAAGAAACTGACCTCCAGACTCATTTTCGGGACCTCTTTCTTTAAGTGGTTTTTTCCCTTCCGTGACTCTAACTTACCAAGCACCTGTGGATTAGTCCCAATTATATAACCCCTTTCAGACCTCTCTTCTAGGCACTACACATGCATGTCCGCCTATGCCTGCAGCATCATCACTTGAGTGCCTAAGAGCTCCCCTTCCCCTTCTCCTACAAGGCTCTTCCTTCCAGGTCTCGTCTCAGTAGGTGACACTCCATTGCTCAAGTCAGGCCTGGGAGTCATTTTAATCTCTGCCCTTCCTCCACCCCTATCCCTCACATCCAAGGCATGGGCAAGTCTGATGGAGTCCTCTTCCAAAATACTGCATACCTCAATTCCACCCCCCTTCCTCACCTCCACTCCACTGAGTCCAAGCCACCATTCCCACTTGCCTGGACCACTGGCCACCTGGCCTCCCTCATGCCAGGATAAAACCTGTTCCACACAAGACACCGAAACGAAAATCATGACCCTTTCATCTGCACTAAAAAACGTCCAAGCTTCTGTAACAGCCCACAGAGCTACCCACCTGCATGTTCAGAGTTTTGCAATTCTTACTGATGAGCATCAGAGCAACAAAGCCCTGGTGTTGTCTGGGCATGTCATTTGCAGATGGAGTCAGGACTTAACCAGGTCTTCCAGGTGTCCCTGTCATTAAGCCACTCAATTTCCTAGTGATCTATTCCCAGAAACTCATCCAGGTATCCGTTTTTCACTTGTCATATTGTAATAAAACTGATTCTGCTCACATCTCACCTTATGATTATGAGAATCAAATGAGTTAATATAATACAAAAAAATGCTTTGAAACACATTAGACGAAGTAATAGGAAATGCATGCTACCGTAGAAAGGGTGCTCAAGTATGGCGTTTTCTGAGCCTTTGTTTACAAGAGGAGTTAACTGAATCTAGCCAAAATACTCGGCTTTTGTTCCTCATCACATCCAGCTGGTTTGTACTGTTTACGATGCTGACAGAGGACCATGCTAGGCTGCGGACCATGGCTAACTTCCTGATTTTAGGCTTTACCGTGACAACAAATAAAAAAATAACCAGATGAGTCCTACAAATGTGTTTCTGACTGAAAAGAAAATAGGATTCTTAAAGCCACGGTCTAGAAGGCTGAGAAACCCACCTCACCAGGCCCAAAGTCTCTCTACTCCTCTTCCTCCTCCCTCTCTCCAGGAGGTGGCGTGTACAGCTTAAGAGGACATGAAAACTGGGGCTGTGGGGCCCTTCCAAACCCCAGGGACACAGGATGACTCCAACCCTGGACCCCTTCCTTGCTTCTGGAAACTGCCAGCCAGCAGGCACTGCAGCCACATGCCAGACACCGGTTGGGTTGGAGAACGCATGCCATCGCCCAGGTACCCACAATCACCTGGCTGAGCATTTGTGTACAGGAAAGAATGGCTCTCAAGTACGAGATCAGTTCCATAGGCAAGAAAAAGCAATATACTCCTAATAAAATGTCCATCAATAGGCAATGGTATTAAAATCAGAACGACTAACAAAGGCACTGAGGTGTTAAAGAAACTGTGAGTGCACAAACAACTTGCCATCTATAATCTTCCTTTCTTCAAGGCTGCCCCCCAAACAGCCTGCCAAATTGTAGTCATTTCACTTATTTTATACCCTTTCTTCTTTTACTATTCGGTGTAGTTTTTCATTCTCTTCAAATGACTTATTTTATTTTGGTTCTACTTAAGTCCATTGGTTCTTTAAGAAAATAACACTGCATTGACATTTAATCTATTCAGACTACAGAAATGGAAATTAAGCTTTAAATCAAGGACCTGTAAACTTTTCCTGTAAAGGCCCAGATGATATTTTAGGCTCTCTGAGCCACATGCTTGTCTTTATCATATATACATCTTTTTTTCTCTTTAAAAAACATGTTTTTATAGATTTTTAGAGAGAGAAGAAGGGAGAGGGTTAGAGAGATAGAAACATCGAGAGGGAAAAAACATTACTTGGTCACCTCCTGTACGCCCCCTACTGGGGATCGAGTCTGCAGCCCAGGCATGTGCCCTGACTGGGAATTCAAACGAGCGACCTCTTGGTTCATGGGCTGATGATGCTCAACCACTGAGGCATAGCCTTAGCTCTTAAGCAGTACAAAAGCAGGCCATGGCGTATAGTTTACCAACATCTTCATAAATAATAGTAACTGCAAGCTAATAGTTCATACAGAACATATAGCTATATACAACACGAAAGCCTTTCATTCCAAATAAATCACACTGGTTCCACAGGCTTCCTCTCCCTGGAGCAGAAACTAAACCAGGAATGCCTATTTCAGAGGAGACTGGATAATAGGCCCTATTTTTCATGAGGCAAAAAATTCTGCCCAGATATTTTCCCTCCTCCAACCCTGGGTGGTCCAGGATAAAAGATATCCACTAAGTACTAATGAAGCATCACTTCTAATGTACATATTTATAATGAAATTTGGAAGCCTCGATTAACACAATTCGGGTTAACAAAACACAAATGTATGAAACCTCAAAAATTATAGACACAAAGCCAAAAAGCCAAAAATAGCCGGAATCAAATTCACCAATCCATCAAAAGAAAGGGATGTATGTTATTAAAAAGACTTTCTTTTAGGATCTCTGAACTAACAATGGAAAATAGCACCAAAATTCTGTAAGGATAATGGCATACAAATGACTTGCTGTAATTGGTATTTCTGCTTCACAATGCAATGAGTCCATTGTACCTGAGATAATGGAAATCTCTCACACAGTTGCTGCATTGTTACCAAGCAACAAGAAAAAAAAATGTCAGGATTAGTACTTGATTTGATATACTTTTATCATCAATAACCGTATTTCTATTCTGCTATTATTCAGGATGTAAAAGGTCACTAAGCTAAGAATTATATTGAGTAATCGACAAGAGTATACAAAAAAATGCAGTAAAATTAACACTGGACATTCACCAAGTCCATGTTTTTTATATTTACTGCTGTTTGGTAGAAATAGCAAATATCAACACAATGGTAATATGATGACTGATATGGTCATTTTGCCAAAATACTCAACTACAGTGTGTCTTCATTAAATACATCTTCATTAGCATTCAAAGAGTTTTAAACCAATGTTGCAGGTGATGAAAATTTAAGGAAATAAGTTTTCTTTAAATACTTCAATACTTTGAAATAAGTAGAATCAATCACTTCATGTAGTTTTAGGTTGTATAAGGATATTATCATCTGTCGAAGAATTCTATATCTGGTTAACTTTATAGCACAACAATGTATAGATTGCTTTTTCAGAGTAATTGATTAAAGAGCATTAATAACTGGAAAACGGTAAGACAAAGAAATGTAAATTAAAGACATTACATAAGTTAACAGATCTAAAAATCAGTGACTATAAATGACATCCATCACTCACTATATCCATCCCAACATTTAACACTTGAAAAGGTGACTATTCTGCCTTAGGATCAAGGACTCCCAACGTTGGTGGGAAGAGTGTGTTCCTTCCTTTTGAATCGTTATCAAACAGTGCTCTCACCCCTTAAAAAAACACACACACAAAAAAAACTGGGTAGTGTTGAACTCAACAGGCCCACATGGATGAAGTTAAGAGAACCGGGACAAACAGTTTCAGGGCTGTCTTCCTCATTCTAACCAACTAACTAACTGAAGTGGAGAGCTTTACCAGGTAAATACAAAAGTGCGGTGAAGGGCATTTAACATATTGGGCTTTCCCGCGTGAGTGTCAAATTTGACATTTCAGCCAAGTTCTTAAATATCATGTCTCCACATGCCAATCAGAATCGTGTGTGTGAATAAATTCCATACAGGTATGAGCAGCAGTTGCCTATAAATGGATGTGTGTGCTTGAAACTGAATCTGTTTATTGACATGGCTGGAAGTATTTCTTTTAAGTGTATAGAAGCTTTAAATTTTTTCCTGTTCATACTTTTTTTTCCCTCTTACTGTCTCTCTTGGAAAAATTTTGAGTTTCATGCTTTCGAAACTGCAATATCATAAGGCATTAGAACTCTGAAGATTAGAAATGAAAGAAATTTAAGAGGAAAGGAATTATGTTTATCCTTTAGGCATTGTCATTTTCTCTAAAGCAGGAAGGCAGATAACCAAAGTCTCTAAAACACAAACAGTAATTGGCCTGCCTGGTGGAGATTAAACATTCACGGATCCACTGACGGACTGAGTCCTATGGTGAAAATCCACTGTGCTCCACCTTCCACTGGAGAAGGAAATGACAGCCCCTTCCATCACTTCTGCTGAAATAACTCATGAGGTGTTACCAACGACAAGTTCTCCAAAAAAAGGGCCAGAGAGGCACAAAGGCCAAGACACTCCAATCTCAAAGTCACATGCTTCACTCATCCAGTTTTAAAGTCAGATCTAGGCCTAACCATCTCTTGGGAACAACTACAAAAAGAACTAAAAATATGAATTGTATTTCACATAGCCTCGGAAGAAGTTATTGCCATAACTCTCAAGAAAGTTACCCTCATGTAAGAATCCACAGAATCCACCTCCCACTGAAGAAAAGAGGGTGTTGGCCGAGTTTTCAAACCCACCAGGAAGGCTACCACCCCAATCTTTACTCTCACGACCCTCCCCGGTCCCACTGGCCAGATGGCTGCCTGTCACAGGTACCCATCAGGCTTCCTCGATTCCCTGAGATCTTTATTCCAAGTCATCTCATGAGACCTGTTACTGAGCACCCTGTCTAAAACTTCAGTTTCTTCTCCTGACGTTTCCTAGCCCCCTTTCTGCTTTGTTTTTCCTCTTTTAACATTTAATCAATATCTAATCCACATATATTTTACTTAGTCATTGTATCTGGTACAATGTCATGTTTCTCTGTTTTGGTCACTGCTGTACCTGCAGAACCCAGAACAGTGCCGGGCACACTAGAATCTCTGAGCTTCATTGAACTTTCCTTAAAATGTCGATGAGTTACAACATCCGGTGCTTGTTAAAAAAATAATAGAGGATGCCCAGTCAGTGTGGATCAGTGGCTGAGCAACAACCCATGAACCAGGAGGTCACGGTTTGATTCCTGGTCAGGGTATATGCCTGGGCTGAGGGCTCAGTCCCCAGTAGGGGGGGCGGGGGGCTGCAGGAGGCAGCCGATCAATGACTCACTCTCCTCAATGATGTTTCTATATCTCTCTCACTCGCTCTTCCTCACTGAAATCCATAAAAAAAAAAAAACACACATATTTTTAAAAAATTATAGAGGAGGAGAATGAATGAGCTAGGGCTGTATAGATGGGACGGGAGTGACTGTGCATTGACAGACCCCGGAGCTGGGGGATGAGCTCAGAGGGTTCATTTCACTCCTGATTACTACGGTTCACCGTCCTTCAAGTAAACATTATAAAGAAAAGGTTTAATATCATTTAACTGTGTTCTCTCCTCACCCACCAATCAGAAACAACACGTCTTTGCTCAGCAGGCCGGCAGATGATGTCCCCCTAATCTTCGCCTATCATGTACAGGCGTTGGCAGGCATTGGCATAGAACACGGAAGCCATCGTCCCCAGCTTGGCTCTCATAACAAAAAACAGCTTAGGATATCAATATGGAAAATATGTCCAGACCTTATGACTTAGATTTTTTTTTTAAAGCAAGGGATCGATGAGCACAATCTGCCTGCTAGTGGTTATCTCTGCAGGGGAGGGAGGCGGATGAAAATGCGTGTGGACCATCCTCTCCTTCTCACGTCAGGTGGGCTCACAGTGCCGAATTCTTTATGATGCTTCCTAACTCACGCGGACTACATGTACCTAATAGGTGTGTGCATCAGGCACCTCATGTGTGTATATTACATATCATAGAAATCACGCTTTCACAAGCAAATACGCAACTTATAAATTCATAATATAAATAAGATAACTTTATTGAAGTTGTGATCATGAATATCCTGATTTTAACTAAAAGCTGAAATTAGCCAGGATATGAAAAGGCTTTGGGGAAACCTTGCTGTCTTCTACCACCAGCCAGGCACAAACTGGAGGAAGTCGCTGGGTGGTTTGGTGGCCAGCAGCCTCAGCAGCGTCAGGTGGCAGAGTCAGGCGACCTCCGCTGACAGCAAAGGCATGACGGGCTGCTCGCAAGAGACACAGTGTCAACAGTCTCCTGAGTGAAGCACCCCATCCCTCCCTGCAGTCTTTCTATTATAAGTTGGTTTTTTAATAAAAAATGTAGAAACAGATCGCTTCTCCAAGAAAACGAGGAGGGTGGAATATGCACCCAGGGGACGGACAGGATGCGCAGGAAGTGAGGGTAGGTAACAGGAGCCATCCCGAAGCCAAATGAATTCCCCTGGGCAGACTCGACAATCTGGCTCTCCTTATTACACACCCAGACGCTCCCAAGCTGCTCCCGGCTGCCTTGTGAAGTTTATCAGCACAGACTTCACCCACTCAGAGGGAGGTCCAGAAATAGCACTGTCTGGCCTAAAAAGAGAAGCATCTTTCTGGCGTGTGAGCCAGTGTGTCCACCCACTTGTAATTATTTTTCCCAAGTAACTACCCCGTTCCTTAAGAGGGGAAGAACGACACAGCCAGCATCCGCTATGTCACAACCTTGTGGCGAGGCGTGCGGATGGCTCCGGGTTTGAAGAGACAGCCCTGGCCGGTATGGCTCAGTTGGTTAAGCATCGTCCCAGGCACTGCAAGGTTGCTGTTCGATTCCTGGTCAGAGCACATGCCCAGGCTGTGGGTTCAATCCCTGGTTGGGGTGAATATGGGAAGCAACAGATCAATGTTTCTCTCTCACATCAATGTTTCTCTCTCTCCCTCCCTCTCCCTCTCCCTCTCTCTCTCCATCTCCCTTCCCCTCGCTAAAATCAATAAAAACAATGTTTTTAGGCCTAGCCGGTTGGGCTCAGTGGATAGAGCGTAGACCTGCGGACTAAAGGGTCCCAGGTTCGAATCCAACCAAGGGCACATGCCCGGGTTGCGGGCTTGATCCCCAGTGGGGGGTGTGCAGGAGGCAGCCAATCAATGATTCTCTCTCATCATTGATGCTTCTATCTCTCTCTCCCTCTCCTCTCCTTTCCTCTCTGAAATCAATAAAAATATATTTAAAAAAAATAAAATAAAAACAATGTTTTTAAAGCAAGGGACAGAGAGTATATTCCTTTGCCACTCTACTTCTAAATCCAAAACATTTTAAGATATCTAAGGGAATCATCACTAATATTTTATATTTATAGTTCAAACCTCCTTAAGTCTCAAGTGACAGGATGTGATGGGGAAAGGTGGGAAGATGCAGCACTGTGGAGTGGCAGTGGCTTCAGGAGACAGGCTCTAACCCAGATCTGCTACTGCAGAGTCCTCCATGGCCTCCTCTATAAGAGAAAGAAGATACGCTAAGAGTTCTGCCACAAAGCCTCGTCTGAGATGTAGGGTGTCATCGCTGTCACAGTTCCCACTGCTTACGATGCTGCGGTCCCAGAATAGTCAATCAATCACCATGTTTGGGGAAATTTGTGGAAATAATTAGAGTCCAAGAGAAAGACTGAAGGAACCCATAGAGGAATATATTGGTCAAAAAACTCCTTCTCTGCCCTAATCGGTTTGGCTCAGTGGATAGCGCATTGGCCTGCGGACTAAAAGGTCCAGGTCAAGGGCATGTACCTTGGTTGTGGGCACATCCCCATTAGGAGGTGTGCAGGAGGCAGCTAATCGATGTTTCTAGCTCTCTATCCCTCTTCCTTCCTCTCTGTAAAAAAATCAATAATATATATATAATAAAAAAAACTACCTCTCTGCTTGATTCCAACAGTTAGCATTGAAATGGGCTACCTCCAGATTTTTGATCTTTCAAAAGTTTGAAAATTCACCCATTTGTGATGACGGGAGAGTACTTCATAAAGTAATGGGAAAAAAGCAGACACCCTGGAATCAATCTTTCTAGGGTTCCAGCCAAGCTCCATGTAGCTGTGTGACATCAGGTATGTAACTTAATCTTCCTGTGCTTTCAAGTCCTCATCTATAAAATCCCCACTTTACAGATGGCTCCTACCTCACAGGACCATTATGGGAATTAAAATAATAATGTACACAAAAAATACAGCAGTGCCTAATCTATACGAAATACTGGCTGATAGTAGCTATGATTATTGTTAATATTTAACAGGCAGAAGAACATGTGTATAATTGATCCTCTCTGAAGATTCCTCTTAAACGCCACACTTCAGAGACCAGGTCAGAATCACCGTCATGCCAGGGTCACTGTAAAGGAGAGCAGGACAGGGCTAGAGGGAAGGGTTATGGAACCCTGGAGGCCAACCCTGGGGTGCACAGGACAGAGCACGGATGAGGAGCTGGGTCCAGGATGTTGACTATGCTCAGAATAATCCAAAGTCACAAAGTCAAAATAGAGTTTTCATCTCAGAAAATACCCAATCTACTCATCATTCCAGATTCCAAACTATGTCCTACTTTCGAGTTCTTACAATTCAACCTACTGGCACGTGAACCTTCTACCATGAGCATGCGGCCGACAACAATCTACTGTCTGGGGAGCAGTTTTGTTTATATTCCTAAACTACCATGACACATTAGAGTTCACCTCGATCCTTCTAATTAAGCGCTGTCCCACAGAACTTTCCCTATCTCTGCTGATCAACACAGTAGTCAGGAGCCGTATGTGACTGCTGAAGAGACACCAAATTTTTACTGTGTTTCATTGTCATCCATTTAAACTGTAGAGTCACATGTGGCTAGGGGCTCCCACGTTGGACAGTACAGGCTAGTCAATTGGGAATGGCTGTCAGTAGGACTATATTAAAGGGATCCTAATGAAAGCCTGGTGCTGACAGGAAAAATGAAATGGATATTAATACATCTATTGCAAACTAATTTCCCTAAATCTTTTCATTGGAATGCTGCTTTATTTCTACTGGTATAGTTGATAGATCAGACGTGTGTTCAGGACCAGGGACAGACCTTAATCCTATTTGCAGTCAAAGTCACAGGACTTGCTCTCCTATCCCCTTCCCCAAAGAGAAACTCTCTGACATCTGCAATGATCCTCAGGTACTTGAATGTCATTTTCTGCGCTTGGAAGAAATAAGATTGGCTGAAAAGAACCAGATTATAAAAAGAAAGAAAGAAAGAGAGAAAGAAAGAAAGAAAGAAAGAAAGAAAGAAAGAAAGAAAGAAAGAAAGAAAGAGAAAGGACTTAACCCAGGATAATACTTAATGGCCCTCGGTACTTAGAGGAGAAATATTGACTTTGGGCAATATTTTACGAAAGTATATAAAATCAAGAGGGTTAAACCATCAATTATTTTAAGCTACGTTATAGGCCTTTCTTCAGTAATTTACAGATGTGTGCCATGACAGGTCATTAAAATTATTCAATAAGTAATAAAAGATAAAACAAAACATTACACAGAGAGAGTAAACCACATTATCTATTTTAAATGAAGGAACTATACCAAAGCCATTGCTAAAGAATCCACCATGCCTGGGATGCAAGTACCACATCCCCCAGCACTTTAAAAACAATACACTTCACTTTCTAAAAGGGGAATACAACTGTAACATTCGATTGTGTCAAAAATACCACCTTACTGCCTCCAGGAGATACCACTCTGGCCACTGTATGCAGGAATCAAAGAACGTCACACACAGCACCACCATCTTCCCTAGAGAATCCACAGTTTCTCACACAGTAAGAATGAGCTTCTCCTGATACAAATAACTATTTTCCGGGGGTTCCGTCTATAAAAAGTCATGTTGGGATTGCGCCCGAGAAGCTGTGTTTACCCAAGGACCAGAGACGCTCACGAGCTGGTCCCATCACAGCCTGACAGCCGGAAAGCAGCCATCACAGCAAAATTTCAGCTATTGTATATTCACATCGAATCCTCCCATATGCCAAACGGAAAGGCTGTCACTGTGTGTCCTCCAAAAGTGAAATGAACTGTTGTGCTTTTCTGGAACTAATAATAATACAACATCAAGTTGAAAATGAGCACCAGGAAAGCAGCGATCACCTCCATGCTTACCTCCACCACTGTGGTTCCCGCAGCTTTGCACATGGGCAGGTTGAAATTCCGTGCACTTTTCCTACACAGAGGCGGAGGGAATAAGGGAATGGGGAAAGAAGACCAAGAATCAGAAGTGTCTCCTTTAACTTTAATTACAGGCTAAAGAATGTCTTTAAACTAAGAACATGCAAATCTTTTCGGAAAGAATATACCATATCTTCTGTCGACAAAGTTCTCTCTTTTTTTTCTTTTTAATTTTCTTTTCAATTATAGTTTACCTTCGATTAAAGTTTTATAATTATTTCATAAGTAAAAACAATATCATACCCACTTCACTCCATTCAATTATATAGCTTTTTATAAGGTCGAGGGGCTATTTTTCATATTCAACATGTAAATTTTACACAGGAAAATAAAATGGATATTAATACATCTATTTAAAACTAATTTCCCTAAATCTTTTATTTGGGATGCTGCCTTATTTCTATAGTTGAATAGTTCACTGAACTTGCTCTATTAAAATATTAAGGGAAAGTAGCAGGTATTTTATAGGACAGGGTACAGTAATTATATTCTGTATTAAGGAGAAGCCTGCTGCTGAAATTAAGTGAAACTTTCATTGGTAACTTGTGAGTCACCTGCAAAGATCATCCTGGAAAGCCAATTTCCAGAGAAAGTACAACACCCACATCAGACACTGAGGCATAAAAATTTCAAGAAGGTACCAATTTCGCTGATGGTTTTGCATTCCCAAGTTCCTACATCAGTGTACTTCCTCTAACCATAAAAATGTAAATACGTGTGTGTTTCTGAGAGTGTAAGTTGATAGAAAATCTTCTTTGATAAAGGGCACTAAGTCACACTATGGTTTATTGGAGCTTTCAGGCCACCGATGCCTATTTCACTTGGACTCAAAGGTGTAAGGACAGGTGTGTCCTGTGTGCTCCAAAGGCAGAGTGGCGGGAGGTGGGGGCGTGCTGGGCACCCCTGCTTTAACATCGGCCTAGACAGACCTCTGCACCAGGTGTCCACTCTTCTAAGGTCAGTATCTTAAGAATCGAAGTGACTTGACCATTGGTGATATGCGCTCTCATTTCACATCAAAGCTTAATGTTTAGTTGAGCCACAAGCATAAAGTCTGTGCTTAAAATAGCCCTGTGCAGTGCTTAGATCCCGGAGCCAGGCAATGGAGCACGAGATAAGTTCGTGGAAATATTTTAAATAATTCATCTCCATTTGCTGCTATACAATTTCATTACTTTTTTTTTTAAATAGCAACTGAACTTTACAAACATTACACGAAAGTGTCAAGTGCGATAGATTTGACGCAAAAGGTCTTCTGTAATTCCAAAAACTGATTGGATTTAAGAAATCAACCACAGTATAAATATTATAAGTTCTTCAGAAATGTACAAAAACAATATGAGAGTGGTCACTGAGAATTTAGCTGTGATCGCAGAAAAGCTGCATTTGATAAAGATAAAACATTGCTAACTAAAAGCAGTAAATGACAATATTATGAGGGGAAAAATGATTTCTATAACCTAATAATAGGTGAAAATTTTAATACCAAACATTTTGAAAAAGTTTTTTTAACTTTATGCATATATTGAAAGTTGGTATAATGTATAAAAAACCTATATAACCTATAAATCCAAAATATTAAATACTTAGTATTAAGCAAGCTTATGGTAATCAAAAGATCTTCAAGTCTATTAAGCATATCTTCGGCTATGCAGTTAATGAGAATAGAAATTGAGCACTATTAAGGTTAGACTTCTAGTAGACTGCAATAGGACTGGAAAAGGACTGAATTAAGTAATTACTAGCAATATCTTTCCAGAACATTGAAGTAACTTGGGCATTTTAAGACAGTGCATGTACATAACTATCTATAATAATAAAAGCGCAATATGCTAATTAGACCTGATGGCCTTCCGGAGGAAGCTTGGGCTGCGAGGGAAGCCGGTGCTGGCAGCCAGGGGGAAGGAAGACCTACTCTTGCACGAATTTCATGCATTGGGCCTCTAGTATCAAAATAAAATGCAATTGTGTGCGTTTCTCATGTTTTGTAAGCATGTCAATATTGTAACGGGTCTTGGCAACTAAAATGCACACAGGAAAACGTAATTTGTATGGGACTAAATTCAAGGGTGCAAATACTTAACAAGCAGAGCAACGTGGACATCCACCAACCAGAACAGACTCCCGCCAGTACTCCATACCAGTGAGACCGCTGTTCATGCGCGTGCACTACTGTGTTTATTTTCAGCCATTTAAAAATAAAATTTTAAATACCAAACACATCAAGATATCCATTTCGTAAAAATCATAACTTAGAAATACTGAAACATTAAGTTGCTGAAATGCACTTCATTCATCTTTTTTCATCATACTACCTGAAAATTATGTTTCCTGCACGGTCTGCCTTCCAGGCTTTCACCAAGGCAAAATCCCCTGTAATCGCTTCCTCCAAAATAAAATGTTGACCATTGAACTCCCTCACCTGCAGGAGACAAAGGGGGCGCTGTCAGGTATTTGCACAGCTGCTGTTTGGTTGTGATACGAGCTCTGATAAAGGCAGATAAGAGGGGCACAAACTTAGCTGGGAAAAGTTTCTCAGAGAGAGGAATCTAAACACCCGAAGGATGAGTGTGGTAGGAAACTGAGACTCAGTGAAAGTGCTGGAAGGAGGAACTGAGGGAACAGCATGTGCAAAGACTCAGTGAAAAGCGAGAGCTCAGTCAACCTGAAGAACTGAGCTATGACTGTGTTAGTGTTCATTTTATTACTTGTGTGCATAGGTTACGTATTGAACATGAAAACCTGTCCCTCTTTCCCTGTTCCCCAGGAAAATACAATGTACTGTTTATATAAATGAAATGGTTTTGCCTTACCTGGTTTGGCTCAGTGGATAGAGCATTGGCCTGTGGACTAAAGAGTCCCAGGTTCGATTCTGGTCAAGGGCACATGCCTGGGTTACAGGCTCAATCCCCAGTAGGGGGTGTGCAGGAGGCAGCCGATCAATGATTCTCATTATTGATATTTCAATCTCTCTCTCCCTCTTCCTTCCTTTCTGAAATCAATAAAAATATATTTAAAAAAATAAAAAATAAATGAAATGGTTTTAAAAGTCTATTCATCTCTCCTAATTAATCTTTAATTACCTGTTGAGATTTTAATTGGAATGCCTAGAATCTGTAGATGAATTTAGAGAGAACAGACACACTATATGGTCCCACCCATAAGCAGAATATTTTTTGAAGTCTCTTTTACTTCTTTCAATCATTTTGCAATTTCCACTCCAAAAGCTTTGTATGTGTTTTTAGGATTTAGTCACAAGTACCTCATAGTTTCTGATGCTACTATGAATGTGATATTTTATTCTATTACACCTTCTCTTCTGGTCTAGTAGAACGCTATTGATTTTGTGTCTTTATTGCCATTATTTCTACTATGAATGGAGGGGTCAGGGTGGAGAAAGGAAGAAGCTTAAAGCAAAACTATGCCAGGGCCCTGGGAATAACGTGGAAGCTGTGATCCCTTCATCGCTAGGAGGATGGGAGCCATTTACACACAGCACTCCATTCCCATTCCCACTGCACCCCCTAGTGGACAAACGGCATGCGTTTTATAGAAAGCTTGCGTAGCCAGTTTGGGTACATTAACTTCTTTAACCATAATATGGTTAAAACTGAAATTCTTTCTTACACAACAACTTCCCTAAAGACATTATCCCACCTTCCTTCTAGAAAAGATTGAATTTATGGAATAAGTGATGAATGAGGATCTTATTTAATAAAAACTTAGGCAAGTTATATAAGGGATATATGTAAGCTGCACATCAATATCTAGTTTTTTTAAAGGATATTATGTATTTAAGAGTCATTACTGTGAGCATCAATGATAATGTTTACATATGGAGTATTTTACATACAGATCTAGAAAACTGCATATAGATCTAAATCTATGCTAACACGGTTTGGAAAAGTAAATTTTTTTTAAATTGGCTTTTTAAAATTCTAATTATATCATTTCCCGATGGATCTATGCACTAGCAGTAGGTGAGTTTTAACTGTTATGCTAACATTTTAAAACAGGGAAGGAATTGGTTTTGTCCAACTGGCTGCTACACTCACCTGAAAGACTTGTGCATTTCATGGCCTCAACTGCATCTCCCCGTCCTTTCTTGAATCCACTCCTGTCAAATTTTCATCACTCCAGAAAAACCCTCTACTCTAACAGAATTACTCTTAAAAGTCACCAACGACCTCTGTGTCCAGATCCAATGTCACTTCCCAATACTCCATTACCCAACCGCGGCACACTCTGTCTGACACAGTGGATCACACGCTCCTTTGTAAAATGTCCCATCTTTCCAATCACCAGACTCCCCTGGGTTTCCGCTTCACTCACTAGACACTTTCCCATTCTTCTTTCCTGGTCCTTCAAGGCCTCTTCCCTACCTTTATATGCAGACTAGGTGTTCGCCCTCTGCTCTCCAGCCCTAGCACTCATCTAGTCCCAAAGATTTGAATACTATATGCCGATGCCTCTGAGTACCCATTCCGTGTGAAGCCTACCGCGTGCCTCCTCTTGGAGCATGGAGGACGTCTTCAATGCACCGGTCTCTGCCGGAGCTCTTCGCTTATCCCCATGCTCGGCCCCTCTCAATAAGCAGCATTCTTGATTCTGCCTTCTCTTGCAGCCACCACCAATCTACCAGTAAATCCTGTTGGCTTTACTATGAATATATATCCCTATTCCAACCACTTTATCTTCCCACCTGGATTACTACAACAGCCTCTTAATCCCTTTCACTACTGCGGCTCTTGGCCCCTCCAAAAAAAAAAACACCTCACCTCCCAACAGCTACAACTTGCCAAAATGTAGCTCAGATCACATCACTCCCCGCAACTTTCTGCTGGCCGCTCACCACACTCAGTAAAATCCAAACTCAGGTGATCTGGCTCCTGCCTCTCTTCAACCTTCAATCCCACTGCTCTCTGCCTCACTAGCCCTGTTCCAGTCTCACCACCCTGCTGTTCCACACACAGGGCAAGCCAGCCTCAGGACCTTGTCCTGCTTCTGCCTTCTGACTAGATCACAACCCGGTGATCTTTGCCCAGCACTTTCTCCTCTCTTACTCAGGTCTCTACCAATGTCACCTTCACAGTGAGGTTTCCCTACCCCTACTTGAAACATCACCACCCTTGCCACTGCTCCCTCTCACTGTCCTGGCCCTACTTGATTGATATATATGTTTGTCTATTCATTCCCTGTCAGTTCCTCTACCACAGGGGGACTTGGTCTAGACCCCGCCTTTTCCACTATACTTATACCAGTTCCTGGCAAAGAGTAGGACCTCAACAAATATCACTGAATTAAGGAATTCACTCACTTCTCCTTCCTATAATAAGGAAGGGAAATTAAGAGCTAATAGGAGTTGTTTCCAGACAAAATTACACAACTACTAGATTCATGCACCTGACTCAAGGCAGAAATGAACCCAGATATTCGGGACAGAGTCTAGTGTATCCAGTGTTTCCCAGGGTGAGTTAATGCCAGCGAGCCCCTCAAGTATTAACCCAATTTTCTGTTCATCTTTTTCTATATTCTTAGATCCATTTCAATGATTAGACTCTTGCCTTTTACTTGGTCAAGAACTTTGGAAGTTTAATTAGGCATTAAAGATAGAATATCAAAAATGTCAATAAAAGCCAAGGTCACCTTGATCAGAACGGCAAGGCTCCAGGTGAAGGGCCTGCTCAGAGCACAGCAGGGCACAGGTTCGAGGACCTTGTATCTTCCCTCAGAAATGGGGTGCAGAGCCAACATCTCCATACACAGAAAGCTGATGAGAGAGCACCCCTTGGTTCTAAGTGTTCACTTTCCTAGAGACAAGCTGAGCATTCTGCAACCTGTGCTAACTTCCTGGAGCCAGGAGGGCAGGGAGACGGGAAGGAGGCTAAACACCCAGTCATGAAATATGGGCCTGTGTATGTTTAGAAGCTGCCTCAAATCTAAGGCACCTCAAACATCTCGAGTTTATCTAATGATAAGCTTATGTAACATATTTTTCAAATTATTATGATTAATTTGTTGCTTCTTTATTAAGTTCCTGAGGGACTAAGAGCCTGTTCGAGTTCTATGGTTTCCGAATATGTAGGTGAAGTTACCCCCATCCAGCACTTTAAACAAAACGAAGTTATTCAGCTTAAAGCTCAAGTGTGTCCAGTATACAAAATGAAGGTGATCATGTGAGCTCCCCATTCGTTCCAGTACAGAATTCCATATTTTAATATTGAGGATAAACGTGTGATTTCCTTGGCTTTTTCTCATCCTTCAATTGCAGAAGAGGCCTGAGCATGCAGACTTTAATAGCATTTATATCAGGTAGCTACTCTACTTTCCACATAAGCATAATCAGCAATTATAAAGGCTCCTACATTGGTAAAAATTTAATCTTAACTTGCGCATCTTACACAGTTACAGTTTTTTCTCGTCTACTTAATCTGGCTTCTCTGTGTGATTTGAATGAGTAGCAGATGCTCAGTTTTAGCTGGAAATCATACCTAACGTATTTATGCTGATGAATGACAGTGCTTAGTCTCACATAGAGGTGATTTTATACATTGATTTCCCCAATGAGCCACCAGAACCCTGTGCTCACAGTGGGTCGGGGGTCACCGGATGACTGCGTCCTACCTCTCGTGGCTTACTGGCAATGGCGATGCTGCCATCCTTGTTGTACTTGATCGGTGCCCCTCCTTCTTGCACCAGCGTCCCATAGCCCGTGCTGGTGTAAAAGGCAGGAACTCCAGCACCACCGGCACGAATCCTCTCTGCAAGTGTGCCCTACAGGTGAGCAAGCAACACCCAAGGTCAGTACGCAACCCTCTGCACGTGGACGCGGAGCATTCAGACACAGTGCCGACCCTCTAAAGGGTTACCATTCCAAGGGGGAATCTAGCGTGGTACATTGGTGTATTTCACTAACAACATATGCTAGGTGATTAATTTAAAACCATTACCGCCTCTCTAGATAACAACCTTTCTATTCTATTTTTTTCTCTTTTTTAGTGTGTTTTTTTTTTCCTCATTGATTTTTAGAGAGTAAGGAGGGGAGAGGAAGAGAGCAAAACATCGATGTGAGAGTAACATCAATGGGTTGCCTCCTCTACACACCCTAGTTGGGGACTGAACCTGCTACCCAGGCACGTGTCCTAACAGGGAATCAAACTGGCAACCTTTCAGTGCATGGGATAATACCCAACCAACTGAGCCACACCAGCCAGGGCAGCCTCTCTATTCTTAATCCACAACATGTAACTGCTTATTTGCATAATCACGCTTTCAGCTTCCATGCTGCCTGCTGGCTTCTTGACAACATGTTCAACATCAGTCTATTTGTACTCTTTTTAAATGAGTTTTCAAATCTGACACATGTAACTTCAACTGTATATATTAAAAACACAAAAATAAATTCTGGGTTTTACTGTGTGCTATATGTAGGCATGACCTGAATCTTATCATCAGTAATAATAAATGATTATTGTAGAATAATATAAAATGTTCAAATTTGTCTAGAATTTATTCTAAACCATTCTCGTTAAGTATTTGATCTACAATATTATCTAACTAAGGAAAAATCCGAAGTACAACATATAGGTAAATTGGTTTTTACTTTATTTTTATTTTTTAATATACTTTTTATTGTTGATAGTATTACAGATATCATGCCTTTTCCCCACTTTACTCCCTCCTCCCAGCCCCTTCCCCCTCCCCGCCATGTTTTCACTATGCTATTGCCCGTGTCCATGGGCTATGCCTGTAAGTATGTAAGTTCTTTGGTTTCTCTCTTCTTATCCCCCATCCCCACATCAAGGTATGCCAGTCTGTCCCATGCCTCCCTGCTTCAGGTCTTATTCTGTAAATTGGTTTTTAAAAGCCAAGAGTCCTTCAAATTTTGTTTCAGAGGAGAAACAGCTACAGGCAAAGTTTCTTTGTATCTTCCATTGGTCACCTTCATCCCCCTGGTGGGTACCAGTGATGTCAAACCTGATTTCCCAGCTCCCTCCCACCTCCAACTGCCTTTCCACTGAGTCTGCCAGAGGGCAACAAACTTCAACAGCACATTCCAACACCCTCTCCACCACTGAGGGCTGTGGTTACGGTCCAGCTACATCCTGGTCACGCTGGACAGCTAAATGGCTAATCAGTAGTAAGAATGAAGTTAGGTATTAATGGCAGGGTGTTAATATTGTCCCAAACTGAAATCAATGTTCTACTTTAACTGGGGCCTAAACTCAAAGAAGGGACTAATGACTAGTATTTGAAACACTAAGGCATTCAAGCACGTGGGATATTCTGGGGAAGCGGGGCCTTGGGGCTTCACTGAAAATATTTATAGATAAAACTCTTTTCTACCCTAGCCAAAGGACTGAGATGACCCTACTCTGTGTCCCAGGTATTTTAAGTGACCAACGTGCACAAAAATTCAATCCTCAAACCAGCCCTAGTTTAGAATGTGTTTTATGTCCACCCACCCTGAATACTTCACTCCTTCTGTGTCCCACTGGGCAAGAGCCTGAAAACAGAATGTTTCTGCAGGCAGGACTTCTGCAGGAACCACCAAGCCCCACATCCACCCCAAAGGGAGCCCTGATCCCCAACACATCATCGACACTCCCTCCTGACTCGCAGGCCACCAAACAAGTTGCCACTACATTGAGTAGGGAGACCCTGACCTCTTCAGCTAAAATAAAGAATGTAAAAGAAATATTAAGGAAGCTTTTCAGACCAAGATGGTAGCGTAGGCAAACGCCTGTACTCACTGCCTCCCACAACCACATCAAAATTACAACTAAAATACAGAACAACCATCATCTAGATCCACCAGAAAGCTGGCTGAATGGAAGCCCTACAACTAGAAAAGTGAAGAAGAAAGCACACTGAGACTGGTAGGAGATGGGGAAGCATGGAACGGGCTGGTACGGCACCCACGTGTGCCACTTTTTTAATCAGGAAAGAGATTGTCTCTGCAGAGGCCACCAGGAGGAGCAAGGAGTCCCAGCCCCACACCAGACCCCCATCCCAGGGTCCTAGAGCTGGGAAAAGAAGTCCCTGCAAGCAGTAAGAATTATGAGCTGTAAAACCAGTGTGGATTAGGGCTCAGTGACACAGAGGCTGCTGGAGACCCAGCTGCTCCTCCTAAAAGGCCAGCACCACAAACTGAACGTACAAAGTCTCATTTCCTCTGAGCTCCAGTGCCAGGGTGAGGCTCTGAGGAACACAGACACATATGAGGAGGAACTGGATTGTCAGGCATTGGGGCAGGAACTTGGGGGTGGCTTTCTTCCAGACAGGGGTGTTACAGGGATCATTGTTTCTATGCTGGGACCTCCCTAGTCACAGGGCTGACTGTCAGCTTCTGTTTGCTCTGCCTTGTTGATTCCCTGAGACCCCACCTCATCCATTTTACAACCCCACCCAAGCTGTGTGCAGCAGCTGTTGCATATGAATGACTTGTCCTGGCTCAAGCTAAAATCTCTCAAACAAGCTGCAGCTGGGTCAGGGAGCCCCAAATCTATCAATAAAAGGCCCAAGACTTGGCACAGCACCAGCCTGCCTTGCTTCACAGCTGGGCCTCATGTGGGCATTTCCAAACCTGATACAAAGAGGAGGAATATGCAGATCTCTCTGTAGCTCCTGCTCAGTGGCTCCAGGCAGTGGGTGACTTTACTCCTCCCTGGAGACCCAAGAGCCAGTGCACCCAGTGTGGTCAGTGTCAGGCCATACCAGATTACAACTCTACACATTCATAAGCAACACATCCAGGGGCAGACTCAGTGAGCACCAAAGCCCCACCGAAGCAAGTCCTGCTCCATAAGGGTGCCTCCTGCACAGCAGCTCTCCCACTGTAGTTGCAGCTGGTCCTCACAGCCAATTGGCCTGGAGGTCAATTCCTCCCAGTGACACCAAGAGCAATCAAGGCTCAACTACAACAAAACTGTGCACACAGCCCGCAAAGAATGTGCTTAGAGTACCCACCCCAAGTGATTGGAGAGGCTGAGCCACTGGGCCCTATAGAACCTACTACACAAGGCCACTCTACCAACTCAAGGAGACATAGCAGCTCTACTCAGTACATAGAAGCAGACATAGGGAAGCAGCCAAAATGCTGAGACAAAGAAACATGGCACAAATGAAAGAAATAGAATTAAGGGAACTACTGGATATAGAGTTCAAAACCACAGTTATAAGGTTACTCAAAAATCTTCTAGAAACTCCAAGGGACTTAGTGAGACCTTCAAGGATCTTAGTGAGAATGCCAAAAAAATGGAAAAGGACTAGTCAGAAATTAAGCATACACTGACTGAAATAAAGAACAATATACAGGAATTCAACAGTAGACTAGAGGATCCTGAGAATCAAATCAATGATTTGAAATATGAGGAAGCAAAAAACACCCAACCGGAAAAGCAAAAAGAAATAAGAATCCAAAAATATGAAGATAGTGTAAGGAGCCTCAAGTGTACCAACATCTGCATTATGGGGGTGCCAGAAGAAGAGAGAGAGCAAGATATTAAAAACCTATTTGAAGAAATAATGACAGAAAACTTCCCCTACCTGGTGAAAGAAATGGACTTACAAGTCCAGGAAACACAGAGAACCCCAAACAACAGGAACCCAAAGAAAACCACATCAAGACACATCATTATTAAAATGCTCTCTTAAATGCAGCAAGAGAAAAACAGTTAATTACCTACAAGGGAGTACCCATATGATTGTCAGGTGATTTCTCAACAGAAACTATGCAGGCCAGAAGGGAGTGGCAAGAAATATTCAAAGTGATGAATAGCAAGGACCTACAACCAAGATTACTCTACCTGGCAAAGCTATCATTTAGAATGGAAGGTCAGATAAAGAGCTTCACAGACAAGAAAAAAAACTAAAGGAGTTCATCACCACCAAACCAGCATTATATAAAACATTAAAGGGTATTCTTTAAGAAGAGGAAGAAGTGGGCGAGGGGGGCTGTAAGAGATCAACCAAAGGACTTATACGCATGCATATAAGCATAACCAATGGATACAAGACACTGGGGCGGGGGGGGGTGGGCAGATGAAGGCATGTACTGGTGTGTAGGGGAAGTCAGGGGGAGGTCAATGGGGGGAAAAAAAGGAGACATATGTACTACTATTTGTAATTCTTCAAACAATAAAAATTGAAAATATAAAAATAAATTTAAAAAAAGATTCCAAAAAAAAAAAAAAAAAGAAGAGGAAGAAGAAGAAAAAGCTAAAAAATATGAACAACAAAATGGCAACAAATACATACCTATCAACAATTGAATCTAAAAATCAAAGTAAACGAATAAGAAATCTAATGAACAGAATAAACTGGTCAATAAAATAGAATCAGAGGCATGGAAATGGAACAAACTGACAATTCTCAGAGGGAAGGGGAGTGGAGGGGCAGGAAGAGATTAAACAAAGATATTATATGCATATATGCATTACCTGCGGACACAAACAATAGGGTGGCGAAGGCCTGGGGTGGGGCAGGACCTGGGTAGAGGGAGGCTGGGAGGGGGGGGGAAAGGGGGAGGAACATCTGTAATAATATTAACAACAAAGATTTAAAAAAATAAATAAATATTAAGGAAGTTCCTTTCCCATTATATGCCCTCTGATAAAATAAGGAGGAATGCAAAAGATATACAAGGCTAATTTTCAATAACTCCAAAAAATGAAGGATAAGGTATCTCAACCTATAATGTAAAGATCCATATGAGTTGACCTTTATCACCCTCAAACATTTCAGCAAGTTCTTTTGCATGCTTCTAATATAATTTACATTCTAGTACCAAACTTTAAAATTTATCCTGTTGCCTAGAGATTTTCATCAGAAATACCTCCTTTTTCTGTTGCATAGCAACAGAAAATAGTCGATTCCAGCAATCAATAGGTGGAACCTACAAAATAGCATTCTCTCTGCCTTACCCGTCTTGTACAAAGATATTCCTAGGGAGAAAAAGATACATTTTAAAACAAGTTAGTACTGTAAAAGAAAAGCAGAGAATCTTCTTACCTGAGGTGTCAGCTCTACCTCTAATTCACCAGATAAGTACTGTCGCTCAAATTCTGCATTTTCTCCCACATACGAAGAGATCATGCGCTTTATCTGCTTGCTTCGAAGCAAGAGGCCCAAGCCAAAGTTGTCAACCCTGGAAGGAAAATGCAAGCAGCTTACAACCAAAGGGCCATCGATGGAACACTAACGTCACTTAACATTGAAAAACATGAAATTGTATTAATTTAAAGGAATCCTATCTACGAGGCATTGAACCCACCTTCTCTCTCAGCCACCTACCACCCAAAGAGCCCTGCCAGGTGGCTATCCTTTTCTTATTTTACAGTTGAGGAAATTGAAGCTCAAAACAGTTAAGTGATGTTTTTCCCAAGATCTTGGGTAGTGACGCCAGCCAGTCCTCAAACCCACATCAATCCTACAGTCCGACCCTGCCCCTTCCATTCTTTTCGCTGCTCCAAAGCGATCCTGGTCAGAAGATGAGCAAGAGGTGGACTGGTCGCTGCCTTACGCTTCATACCCAGGCATAAATGCAATGCCACTGTCCCTAACTGCACTGGCCCTGAAGGAAGGCTCAGATGGAGAAAATCTTTCTGTCCTAGAACGGGGTCAGGAGCATTCTCATATTTAAAAGACAGAATAGCACTCTTGAAAGATGGACCCAATTAGGTAAGCAACTACGGATATTTTCCTTGTATCACAGATACAGAGTGAATGATGAAGACCCACTCCAGAATCCTGGCCCTGGCATGGGAAACAGTGGAAGGGCACAAGTCTGATGATCGATCATTAGTGACATCCACTTGTTTGAAAGGAAGTAAGTAGGAAGGTATGGTACCCGTATGACAAACCTCTGACATTTCTCCTGACCTTTTCTCCCATTTTCATTCCATTCTCCATCCTCACATGCACAAGTGGCGGTTCCGCTCACTGACAATCTCCTAGTTTTCAAAATGTATCACTTCCAAGCTCCTAACCTCCCCAGGCAATTCTGACACCTGAATACTTCCGAGTAATCCCCGTGACAGGTAACTGCCAACCTTCTTCTAAATTTGTTTCATAGTCCCAGCCTTCCAATACAGAATCTGATAACATTCTCACCCACACCCTTCATGGGTATAACAAATAGCCACATGATTTATTCTCACTTGTTTCAAAAGAAAACTAGAGCCTAAATAACACGTGTTTTCAAGTGTACTTTTGCCATATGGGCAGAATTCCCTGAAGATTAATAATACACTTATCCACTAGATGGCGCCTAAAAACTAAAGAGTCTGGGCATCTCTTGGAAAATTAGTACTTTGGCACACTCTCATACACATAATGCTGTGTTTGGTTGGTTTATTTTTAACCTACCCTAATTAACACCTAAGTAGGCCCTCACTTAACAATTCTGTTCCCTGAAATTCAGCTCCACCTGCAGCCTGCCCCATCTCACCTAATGGCAGCACCCCATTCTTAGAGAGCTTCAGCACAAACTAAGGGGTGATCTTTGACTTTCACACACTATGGGGACATCCTGACTCTACCTTCAAAATCTGTGCAGCATCTGAGCCTGTCTCTCTCCCTCCTCTGTGACCTATGCCGTCGCTTCCCTGCACACTGCAGTGACCTTCCCAGCTGCTACTCCTGGCCCCCTATGATCCTACTCGCCAAATGACAGCCAAAAATACAGGCATAAAATAAAATGTCCGGTCATGTCACATTGTGCTCAACCCCTGCAATGGTATTCACTTATTCAGAGAAAAAGCAAAGGTCTCTGGGGTGGCCGGGCCCCATGTGATGGGATGCCCGGTCCTGTCTCAACCTCACTCCTACCAGGTCCTTCCCGCTCTGCCTCTGCTGGCCTCCTTATACTCACATCCTGCCCTGGGTCCTTCATGCCCATCCTGTCTGTGTCTCCAAACTGCTCCCCCAGATTGCCATATGGCTCACACACGCCCCCTCCCCACCACCCACCCACCCTTCCTTCAAGAATCTGCCCCTCTAAGAGTCCTTCCTGGATCACTCATCTTATACCGAAACCTGCCCTCTACCTTCATGCTCCCAATCCCCCTTGCTCTTGTTCTTTGCACAGCACTATACCCTTCTAACACACTGGAAACTTACTTACTTTGCTTTGTTTACTACTTACTGCCTGCCTCTGTCCCTTGGAAGGTTAGGTCCACAGAAGCAGAGAACTTGTCCTGTTTGGTTCACCGCTGCACCCCCAGCACCTGGCTGCATGCACAATACACAGCGGGCACTAGAGCAACAACTGTTGAACGACTGACAAATGAATGACTTGTTTCACTTCCCCCTCCTCCCTGGCTCCGCTCTAATAAAAATGAGTCATCAAGTCCTTATGCCAGATATTTTCTATTTGCTCCCTGCATCCCCCAACCCCACATCCATTGAGCCTGCCCTGAGCCGGAGCTGGCTGACCTGTGTGGACTGAATCCTGGGCCCTGCCCTCTGGCTTCCGGTTGGGGTCAGCCACTGCTGATGGGGTCCAGGCAATGGGAGGCACCATCAGGAGGATGGGGTGGGAGGAGAATGATGTCAGGATCTGTATTCCCCTGGACAGCTCCCTCCCCTTCTTCCACCAGGCACAGGGCTGCTGAGCTCTGCTGCTTACCCAGCCTGCTGGTACCCAGGCTACTGTTACTCGGGCTGCTTTCCAAGTCCTGACCATTCCTCTAAACCAGTGGTTCTCAACCTTTTTAATGCCGTGACCCTTTAATACATTCCTCATGTTGTGGTGACCCCCAACCATAAAAGTATTTTCGTTGCTGCTTCATAACTGTAATGTTACTACTGTTATGAATCGTAATGTAAATATCTGTGTTTTCCGATGGTCGTGACCCACAGGTTGAGAACCGCTAGCAGGGTCGCCTAAGACCATTGGAAAACACAGATATTTACATTACGATTCATAACAGTAGCAAAATTACAGTTATGAAGCAGCAACAAAAATACTTTTATGGATGGGGGTCACCACAACATGAGGAACTGTATTAAAGGGTCGCGGCATTAAAAAGGTTGAGAACCACTGCTCTAAACACAGTCCCTTTGGTAAGCTTTCTTCAGTTACCCAATATGAGCATCCCACTGATATCTTCTGGAGCCCTGTCTACATTACGTCATAACATAAAATAACCCACGAAAGTGTATGTAACCCACTTGTTTTCTGCAGCATTAAATATCTGAACTCCCTCCCAGCGCAAAACTCCACACCATAAACCAGAATACACTGAGTCATTCATTGACCTGGGGATTTTCCTAACCACTTTTCCATGGGTCTCTCTTTGGCTTTTCAACGCATTACACACTTGAACTTGGCCCTGTTTGCAGATGACCTCTCTGTATTTGTTGACTTTGGCTCTGGAAACCATGTGTATTTGTTGGGTTGGTTTTGTTTGTTTGTTTTTCTTGTTTTGTTTTTTTCTTTACCTTGTTTCTGGATTAGGACCTGGCATAGCAACTAAGCAGGTCACAAGATGCTCAGCCAGGCCACTGCCCGCCTGGCGCACAGTTAGAGTGTGTGCCTCCAAACACGCTGCTGGGCCGCTAAGAAAAGTGTCTTTCTTGCCTATGATACAAAGTGAAAAAAGTCAAGACCCTTCCTCACAATATAAGAGAGAAGAGAGACATCCAGGATCTTTTGCAAATGAGGAACATACTAATTTTCCTAGAGAAACATGTATTAAAGCATTTTGCAGCTTTGTAGTAAAGGTAATTCTGGTGAACTTTCAGAGTGACTCTTGCTTGGCCTTAGCAACCAGCAACATACCTACCCAGAGAGAGTGAACCTTTTCCTTCCAGCGCAACACACTCAGGTCCAAACATGTGAGCGATTAAAGAAGTCTAAATCCAAGAATGAGTTAAAGAGATACATTCATGTTCTGCAAATATTTATGAAACTGATTTTCATTTTCTGAAATCTCAGTGAACTGGCTATTCTGGTCAAAATAAAACTCTGATAAGAATGATATTGCAACCATTTACCAAACTACTTCTTGCTTACTCCCATTTTAGACATCCTTAAATCTCATTACACAAGTTATTCTTACTCTGATCATCCCAAGAGTATTAAAAGAAAAGAAAGTGTGGTCTTCAGACAAAAGGTTGATTGATGACAGAGTTATATGGGAAACATGAAATCTTCTGTGAGCTGAGCACACAAGTTCAAGGGCATTCCCCAGGGGAATGCTTCCGATCAGTCAAGGGGACCTAGACCTCCCTTCAGCCCCCCAGAGACGCAGCTGACTCAACAAAGAAGATCTGGGAAAGCAAAGGAGCCACTGTTTGTCTCCTGGTTCAAAATCAGCAGTGCAGAGCCAGCCATCTTATTTGCAGAGGCCCTCCCAGAACTCCTGCCCTGGCTAGGACAGCAATATACCCAGGTGACGGCACTGTACTCCCAGGCACAGGCACATCTATCACCAGGTAGTATTTGTTAGTCTCCCATATGGAAGTGGGGCTGGTCTTGGAGTTGTCTAAAGCCCACCCCCCCAACCGCCCCGCCTCAAGAACAATAATCAGGTAAACAGCCTTGTCATGAAGAAAAGGGCATGACTAATATGACACATGCATTCTTTCCTTGGCACTGCAATTTCATTGGTTGATACATAGTTTGTTGTGAAACTTTGGGTTCACAGGGACCTGCAATTCATATGTTAAAGTCTTCCAAAAATCAATGGAAGGCACATTGTCAGTTTTCCCTATCTTCCTAATCAATCCACATCAAATTGATCCCAAAAGAGGGTTTATCTGATCTGGACTAATAGACACTACTCCACAGCAAGGTAAGTGGTGCCTCAGGGTAGCAGGTCTTCCTGATCATTAAAAACAAACAAATGAAACAAAAACCATCAGGAGTCCTGTGCTTTGCAAAGATTTCCAATTCAGGTAGATCTTTCCATAAAAAGAGGCTTTTTCTAAATGAGAAAATAATGATTACTTCTAATTCCAAATTCTCTCCATTTACCCAGTATTTCAAACCATGTCATTGGCTCTCCGTTGAAGCAATGCTAAGTTTTCCTCATATAGCTGACTCGGATAGCCCAGACAAAACCCTCACGGCTGCAGATTAAGGGTTTACACTCCCTAATCAGGAGCATCAGCGCCTGCGAAGCGCCTTCTGTGTTCCATGAAGTAGATGATCAGTACCCACTCTGCATCAAGAACTCACGTCTGGCTGGTGTGGGTCAGTGGTTGAGGTCACGTTTTGATACCTAGTCAGGGCACATGCCCATGTTGTGGCTCGATCCCGGTAGAGGACATGCAGGAGGCAGCTGATCAATGATTCTCCCTCATCATTGATGTTTTTAACTCTCTCTCCCTCTCCCTTTCTCTCTGAAGTTAATAAAAATATATTTTAAAGGAATTCATATATTACACCAGCCTTGTAAGCACTGAGCTATCTGGAAAACCCACAAAGTACTGGTCACCAAAAGTATGTTTAATAAATACAAAGCCAGCTCAAAGGGCACAGGATGTGCTTAAGAAATATCAAGTGACCGTGAATGTTACTTCCCTATTTACAGATGAGTTCCCTCTGTTCATGACGGAGCTGAACAGTTGAGCTCTACAACCCTGCCCAGCTCTGACATTCAGTAACTCTGAGCAAACAGTAGGGACAGAAAACCACTCTGAGTAACAGGATCGGCCTGCAATGTGTATTGGAGAGGATAAATACAATTCAGGATACAAAGAAAAGCTAAAAGTTTCCAAAGGAATTCAGAAAGGGGCAAGAGAAGTTTTATACTTGCATAGGGCTTCTTTGAAGATACGTAACTTAAGTCAAATTCTGAAAAATGGGAAAGATGTGGATACACAGAGAAAAGGTGGGAGAACCTTCCAGATGAAAATAATGACATAAAGAAACTCAGCAAAGGAAAAATGAGCACAAATGTAGGATCAGTTTTGTATCCTAAATAACCTGTGCTATTTGTTCTAAGCTGCATTTATGATAATAGGCTAAACTGCAAACTTAGTTAATTAAAAAAAATTGTTTAAGATATTTAGTTTTTCATGATTGACAGAGAGCTGATGATTTGTCATTTTGTATAAAAATAGCTTTTTCCTTTATAACTAAACATACCTTAAGTGCATGTCATTCATTATTAAAATGTTATGGCTTAGTGTTGACTGTTTTGATATGCGATTGTATTGTCTTAAGTGCTGGCTGTGTATCCTCCTCCTTCCACCTAGACCAGTGACCTTTTTAATGATTAATGATATTCCTTACATATCATCTAGAGTAATGGCATAACCCAGTGAAAGGACTTAAAACAGATTGCAAATTGACATCTACCTTCCTTATACAACATACAATAACATACAACATAAAGGAACATTTCATACAACATAATAACATACAACATAAAGGAATATCTCTAATTTTTAAAATGCACGTCAATTTAAAATATATATATTTCAACTTTACAGTATGTTTGAAATTAAAATAGAAGCACATCAGATTAAGATACAAAAATTATGCAAGTCTCCTTTACTTATGATTAAGAAGTATGGTACCGTCCTAGCCAGTTTGGCTCAGTGGATAGAGCATTGGCCTTCGGACTGAAGGGTCTCAGGTTCAATTCTTGGCCCCAGTCGAGTACATGCAGGAGACAACCAATCAATGTGTCTCTCTCACATCAATGTTTCTCTCTGTCTCTCCCCTTCCCTTCAACTCTCTCTAAAAATCAATGGAAAAATATCCTCGGGTGAGGATTAACAACAACAACAAAAGTATGATACTGAAAGTATTTGAATAGATGGAACCATGACTCCTGAGCTTATTAAACACTACCTTTGATGTGGGAGCATATTGCTCATTTAAGGGGGAAAACTTTCATTTCATTGATAGACTCTGTGTAAATATCATGGAGAATTGTCATTCCCTTCAAACCAATGGTCTTAAAAGTGCACTTGCCCTGCATTGTTGCTGACTGCAGTGAGCTCTTTGACTCCGGTCTTCAGCAAAGCTCCGATGAGATTCTCTGGAATGCCACACAGCCCAAAACCTGTAAGAAGACAAAAAGGTCAACCATTTGTGAAGAGAGGAAAGTTGTTTCAGGGAAATGTGTGTCATTCTCTTTTAATAAAAAAAAGACAATCTATAAGCACATATGAGACCTACTAAGCAAAATGCACAGTATCTCAGCAACTCAATAAATAGACATAAAGCTGTTCCCAAATATTTGACACCAATATACAGCACCAGGCATCACTGCCCGGCCCTCGATTCATGAGTATAAAGCCAAGCATGATGTGTTCATACGACTACACATCATTCTTCTTGCACTTAACTGCATATGGACTACTGCCCCACTTTATCATTTAACCCTATACAGCCAGGGTGTCGCCATCGAAAGGAAAACAACACTATTACTCACCACCAACCAGGATCTTTGCACCGTCAGGGATATCTTTTACAGCTTCCACAGGATCTTTGTAAAATTTGGTATGGCGACACGTGCTGGTTGAAAAATAGCAAATGCCTCCCTAAAACATCAAAGAACATTTGAAGTGAATCACCATTTGGCGATATGTCTTTACATGCATAGCAATTTATTCAGTTTTTATATATACAAAAACAGTTTCACTATGGTCTCTTTGAAAGAGTGGGGCTGTAAGCAGTTCATCTTAAGAGTGGAATGAAGCCCTAGCCGGTTTGGCTCAGTGGAGAGAGCATTGGCCTGTGGACTGAAGGGTCCAGGTTCAATTCCAGTCAAGGGCACATGCTGAAGTTGCAGGGTCCATCCCCATTTGGGGGTGTGCAGGAGGCAGCCCATCAATGATTCTCATCATTGATGTTTTCTCTCTCTTTCCCTCTCTCCCTTCCTCTCTCTGAAATCAATAAAAATTAAAAAGCCTATTTAATAAAAGAGTAATATACAAATTGACCGCACCTCCACTACATCCACAAGCCACGTCCACCAGCCAATCAGGAGCGAGTATGCAAATTAACCCAACCAAGATGTCTGCAGCCACAGAGCAAGCAGGAGGCTTGGGTTTCCCTGGCGATGGAGGAAGCCAAGCTTCCTGGCCAGCCCAGGCCTCTGCTCAAGGCTACAAAGTTTCAATTATAGAAGATAAATAAATACCAGGTACCAGAGCCTCCACTTGGGTCGCTGGTGGGTGTGGCCGACCTGCAAACCACCACAGGCCCCTTGCCCAGGCTGCCCCACGCCCCAAGAGAACCCCCACCCTGATCCAGGACACCCTTCAGGGCAAACCAGCTAGCCCCCACCCGTGTGCACCAGGCCTCTATCCTATCTAATAAAAGAGTAATATGCAAATTGACAATCACTCCAACACACAAGATGGCTGCCCCCATGTGGACACAAGATGGCCAGCAGGGGAGGGCAGTTGGGAGGGACCAGGCCTACAAAGGAGGGCAGTTGGGGGCGATTAAGCCTGCAGGGGAGGGCAGTTTGGGGGGACCCAGGTCTGCAGGGGAAGGCAGTTGGGGGGTGGGCAGACCAGCAGGGGAGAGCAGTTAGGGGTGATGAGGCTGGTAGGAGAGGGCAGTTAGGGGTGACTGGGTCAGCAGGGGAGGGCAGTTGGGGGAGACCAGGCCTGCAGGGGAGGGCAGTTGAGAACAACCAGGCCAGCAGGGGAGGGCGGTTAGGGGTGACCAGGCTGGCAGGGGAGGGCAGTTAGGGGCAATCAGGCTGGCAGGGGAGCAGTTAGGCATCAATCAGGCTGGCAGGGGAGTGGTTAGGGGGTGATCAGACTGGCAGGCAGAAGCGGTTAGGGGCAATCAGGAAGGCAGGCAGGCGAGCAGTTGGGAGCCAGCAGTCCTGGATTGTGAGAGGGATATCCCAGATTGGAGAGGGTGCAGGCTGTGCTGAGGGACAACCCCCCCCCCACGTATGAATTTCGTGCACCGAGCCTCTAGTTAAAATAAATACTCTATCCAGATTATCATGGGAGTCCCCTCATGATCTATGTCTTCTATTATACAAGGGACAATGCAGTGATATTCATGGCCACACAAAAATAGATGGCCCAGATACTAGCACTCAAATTCCAAATAATGGCATCATCAAGCATTGATTTCTAATAGTAACCTAACCTAACCTTCCATTCAATCCACAGATACTTACTGAGAGCCTACTATAAGCCAACTACTGTGGTACTGACTGCAATCTAGTCAGTATTAAGACATGATTGCCGCTCTCAGGGAAGTACAGCATGACCAATACTACCTGTTCCAACAATGCCAGGTAACAGAATGCCTCCTAAAGGAACTAGTAAAGAACAGCACACAAAATGACTCCTCCCCCTCTGGGGCTTGGAGTTCCGGATGCTGTTGAAAAGTAGCAAATGAATGATTACCTGCAAAGGAGGCATGGCTAGCATTACTATCACCTCATCAGCTTTCAAAACCCATTTTAAACTGTTTCTGCCTTTACACTTCATCCACAATAGGGACAAGAAAAATTAGAAAGCCCATATGTTGCAAGCAATCACTTATACTCAACATCTCTTTTTAGATCTATATAAAAGCTCTCCTTTAGTCTCATCATATACTCAACCTAAAAAGAGGAAGGAGAGAAAATGACCCCTGACTCCTGACATGTGGTCACCTTAACAAGTCCATTGCCAATCAGCCTCCCAGACACACATCCTGGTGGGGGTAAGGTAACAGCATAAAATAGCATTCTCTTCATCCTCTAAAAACTCCTTTTAGAAGAAGTGTTAATTAGTACAAAAGCCTATTTAAGAGAACTATACTGAAAGTCAAATGAGATTTGCAGAGGTAGAGGTCACACAGATGACTTTTGTCCCTTTAAATTTCAACCGTGGTCAAGGTCAGGTAGGGCATGAGGTAGAGCTGGCACATCACCCAACGCAGGGAGCAAGTGGAGGCAGAGATAGAAAGGAAAGAGCTTTCTTGTCTTCCTTATCTTCAAGTAGCAAAGAGTTTTTTTATTCTGTTTTAAACACACACACACACACATATATTTTTAATCTTGGAAATTGAAAGTTTGGATCCTGAATAAATAGGTGAACAGAGTGCAAAATAGAGTTGAGGATATCTCCTAGAAACGAGAGAAAAATACACAGATATGTAATCCAACCAACTTGTTTCGCAGGTCACGCTTCGAAAGCTTAGGATGATCTTGTCACGTCCCCGGCACTTTTGAAGCAGGACCAGGCCCCGGGTTTGCACCTTCTAGCACAAGGTCCTTCCACCACCACAATTCTCCATGGTCTTTCAAAGTCCTCGATCTTCTTCTCCTTCTATTTCACTCTTTATACACAACAAACCTTTCTGAGTGTCCTGCTTTCTCACATAGAAGTCTGCTGTCAGTCTCCAGTGAGGAGTCCAGCCTTAGCAGGATGAGAGGAAGGAGATGAAAGATGTGTCTGCAGGGGGTGATATCGCCCTGAACTATTTATCCATGGACAGAAACACGAGTCCTGCGGAGAGGAAGTCAGAAGAAAACTTGTTTCTTCTGAGACCCAGAGAGCTCTTCAGATTCACGCAGCATAGACTGGGCAGGGCCTCCAATCCCTTCTTTCAGCGGATAATTATGTCTTTATGCCAGTCAGAAATCACCGAGGAGCTGGGCCCACACCCCCAGAAGTATTTTATTTTAAATTTTTATCTCTTTTTTTTTATATATTTATTTCAGAGAGGAAGGGAAAGAGAGAGGTAAACATCAAGTATGAGAGAGAGAATCATTGATCAGCTGCCTCCGGCACACCCCACCCTGGGGAT
Source organism: Corynorhinus townsendii (assembly GCA_026230045.1). Taxonomy (NCBI): domain Eukaryota; kingdom Metazoa; phylum Chordata; class Mammalia; order Chiroptera; family Vespertilionidae; genus Corynorhinus; species Corynorhinus townsendii. The sequence continues at coordinate 952,306 of JAPDVU010000018.1, read as the reverse complement.
CAAACCCACAACCCAGGCATGTGCCCTGACCCGGTGGGGATCGAACCATGACCTCCTGGCTCATAGGTCAACACTCAACCTCTGAGCCATGCCGGCCGGGCCCTCAAAAGTATTTTAGAAAAGACCCAAGAGTTTCACATTTATCCTGATAACCAAGAGTTTAAAAGCAGTAGCAGTGACTCATGTTTCCAGGGACTGTGAGGAGAGCTCAGAAAAATGAAGACTCTACAGGCACTCAAATTTGTGTGTGTTTTTTCATTTTTCATACATTCATTTGACAGCATTTGTTATCATTTATTATCCATGTTTTGCTGACATTTGATATCTGATGGTTGAGAAACCAATGGTGTGGCATAATGGGCCACACTCCCCATCTCTGAGTGAAGGGAGTACTGCCAACACCTTCTAAGATTAGGCGCGGGGGAGGAGGCCTCTAATAATATCTACCTATCTTTCCCCTTAGCCCTAAGCTGCTCTCAAATTGACCTCTACCTTCTAATGTATTCTTAATACCAAAACAATGATATAAAAAAACCCAAGCACCATCTGCTAAATAAACAAAGAACCTTGGAGTTTGCATAAGTTACCTAAAAGAATGAAGAATAATAAATTGTTCAGCTTTGACATCTATTTATTGTGAGATAATCCCCCCACCCCCAAGTCCTCCATTATGTTCCCATAATGTATTTTGTTGTGTTTTTCCACTCTCTTACCTTCGGCAAATTTCCATGTTATTATTACCACTACTTCTGCTAATTCTATTGGGGGAGCTAAATAATAATGACTCAGCACTGAAGTGTAAGAAATAATCAAAACTCTTACAATGCAACATTTTTATATTTAATCCATTTCTCTTTAAGATAAACTTTGTCTACAAATACCCTTTGCCTTCTACATCCCATTTTTACACTTGACCTTTGAGGTTTGATTCCACTGTTGAACCTAAATGTTATCACATGACTTCCCAATCCAGAATCTTTTTCCTCTCTAACCACTTCTGCCATATTTCTTGCCCCTAAATTTCTCTTTTTCCTGCCACTCAATACTCCAGAACTTAATGAAAATGCACTTCATTTGGAAGAACTTTCAAGGAAAACCCAAAAAGCACACTGCTTTTTTTATTTTAAAATACATTTTATCTTAATGATATGGAACTGTACACCCGACTATTCACCTTGTCACCTTCCAGTAAATAAGTCAGGACATAGGAACATTGATACTGCCCACTTCAGTATCAAAGTTTGATTAACAGAAACAGGGAAGAGAGGCCACATGGAGAGGTGAGGAGAGCCCTGTTAGAAGAAACAGGCAGTAACACGCAGAGGTACACACACCGCAGACTTGCAAGGATGAGGATGGCTATTGCCAAGGAGGAGCTGAGATGCTTTAGCTGTGCAGGGGAGGGAAAATAATTTTCCTTCTACCCTTTCAGGTTCTTTTGACTGCTCTGATCATCAAATGGACATGAGACAGGAGAAAATGATCAAATGTATCACGTACATATGGGGGTTCCACTAGAATATGGGATCCAAGGAAAAATTGGGCAGCGGAGGCTTACAAGCTATCTTGAGCTAAAGAGAAGGAATAGTGGGGGGTGAGGGGACATCAAAGGGCAACAAGGCAATTCACATGGCGATGGAAAAGCATATATTTGGTAAATAAACGTTTGCTGGGCCATCTTTAAACAGTGAGACCCACAGAGGACATTGACCAAACAGGCCTTGCCACGTCCCCGTCTATCACACACTAGCTCACATTATAGCTCTGTCTGATGTCTCCCTTCCTGGAGCAGGTCCTCTATCTAAAGTCTTTCAGGCAGTTAGCAGGGAGGTCAAAGGTTTTCCCTGAGTCCTTCCTTAAAAATAACCATCTTCAAATAATCAATATCCAAAAAAAGGCATATATGGGATGGCAAGCTCTCCTTCCTCTCAGCGGTCCAACACAAAGCCAGTGTGCCCAAGGCAGAATGTTCATCTTAAACAAAACACCACCAAGTCCACACTTATAACATGAATCCATCACAAGGCAGGCGCTCACAGGGAGTCACTGACACCAGGCAATTCTCCCAGCAGTGGCAGCCTTGGCTTTCGAGGAGACACCCCCGTGTTCTCTTCCAATGCAGGTGTGATGCCCGACACTCAGAAGGAATGCAGACGGAGTGATGCTTCCCGCCTGGTGCGCCAGGAAGCTGAGGGGCTGTCCAGGAGCTACCTCACTGATGCGGTAGGGAATCCGGGAAGGAGCAGCTGCATGAGTCAAGGTGCAGAGAGGGGAAAGCGGCCCATGGAGAGAGGCTAGAGCAGGCTGGAGACGGAGAGGGAGACTGAGGCAGGCTGTTCAAGGCCTTAAAGACCACATGAAAGAGTTTCAACTTCCTCCCTCCGTGAGGAAAGAATAGCAAAGCTTTTGAAGCAGACAGATGTCACAGCCCTCACATGAAAACCTACATTGGGGACGTGGCAGGGAAACTCACTGTTTCCTTCATCCATCCGCTTCTTCCAAGATACCTATTTTGTATTGAATACAGTAAATACTGGGGACAGTGCTTTAGAGAAAATACCGTACAAGCACAGTCCCTGCTCTGATGAAACCTGCACACTAGCAAGGCTAATAGTCACTAAATAATTGCAAATAATTACAACATTAGTACACGTGACACCAGTGATCAACTAGAGGTAGAGAGAGGAGAGGAGAGAATGTTTTCAAGCTGACACACTGGATGGACACTGGTCTGTTAACCATAAAGAAAACAAAACAAAGCAAGGGAGGGAAAGCCACATGTGGCTGGTTCCTTCGGAGTCAGAAGAGCTTGAAGTGCTGAGTGACCTCCAGGCGGAGTCGACCAGTAAGCTACCCTAGAAGCACTGCAGCTCAGCAGTCTGGGATTGGAGAAAGGTCTGGGAACGACAGTTACAAGGAAGAGAGATGGCTAAAGTGTTATTGGCGATTTTCCCCCCCAGTAATAACTTTCTATAAGGAATGGAGAAAATAGTACTAAATACTGCCTCTGAAGTAGTAATGGAGAAGTACCTTCAGATAGTCTATTCTAATCTAAGTTCTTGCCATTGGTTCTGAAAGGGCAGTCCTCAGACCAGCAGCCTTAACATCACCTGGGAACTTGATTAATGCAAACTATGGGACCCCACCCAGGACCAACTAAATCAGAAATTCAAGGGGTGAGGGGAGACTGATTTTAAAGCCTCCAGATAATTCTGATGCACGTTCAAGTTTTACAGACTTGCCTATTAAAGATTTTTTTTAAAAGACACTATCTCGTTTTGTTGCTTATGTTTACCAGAAAAATTCTCAAGACTGCTCCTTAAAGGGTCCTCCCATCAATGTAATAAACATGTGTTGCATAGCTAGTCTATGCAGGGTAGTGTGCAATGTTGAGAGAGATGGGGAATAAAGCATACATGGTCCTTGCCAAAAAGAAACTTACATCTGGTTAAGCCGATGTACACATCTGAAGTTAGCAAGTACACGTGTAACAATTTAACTGAAGTAGGAGGCAAGGATTTAAGCAGAATGGGCACTTCCTAAGTGCCAAGCGCTGGAGGAACACTGGGAAGCAGGTGTTGTTAGAGCGTGATACTCAAACGTGAACGTGGGAGTCTGAATCTTGATAGGAACTTCCAATGACATACTGCAAAACCCACAGTATGTAGCTCGGCCATCTAAGTAGAGGTTTCCTGGGCTTGGGCATGGTTTAATGATATACCCACAGGTGAGAAAATGAGTACATTACACTTAGGTAAATAAGTAATCACCGAAAGAGGGGAATGTGATTGACCTTGGCCCAAAGGCATCTCCCTATAGTGGTTTGCATTCTTGCATGCCTTGCAGCACCTGCAGCAATCTGGCTGAAGGTCGAGTTCCCTTTGAGTAATGCCTCACGTATCCGAAGCTATCTGCAATGACCAAAATGCTTCCCAAGAAGCATCTAGGGGTAAAATGTTTCCAGTTCTAGATCGTCCCCAGCATCTAACTACGGGCCCTCTGCAATTGCTGCTCTCGGATACTGGATGCGGGAAGGAGAGAAGAGGCGTGGGCCGGGCCGGGAGTTCTCAGTGAGCAAGGCGCGCTTTCAAGCTCAGAACTCTCACTCAATACGCTACTAAGTAAAAACATCACTATTCCTTTTGCCTTCCTAGAAAGCGGTTCCCATGGTTACAAGATAGCAAAGGTAAGTCGCCCTCTGGCCCCAGTGCTCCGGCCCAGTTCCCGCCTCTTAGGACGCCTGACGGGAGTCACCTGAGCGGGGGCTTCCCAGCTGGGACAGAGCTCGGGGCCAAAACACACAAGAGGCAGCAATGGGGACAGCACTCTGCGGAGAAGTTGGCAGTAACGGCGGAACAAGGATGCCAAAGGGCTTCGAAGACGGAAATCTTCCACCCTGGATCCCTTGGGGGCGTCGGGGGAAGGGCCGAAGAGCGCGAGGGAGCCGCGGCGGGACCGCGGCCGACTTCTCGGCTCCGCAGGGAAGACGCTCCACCCGGTTCCGCTGCCCCCGGCGCGGGCGGCGCAGCCCGGCCACATAGGGGAGGCGAGCGTGGGCTCGGCACCGCGTCCCCGCCGCGCCCAGCACCCGCCCCCTTGGCGGGAAGGCGCCCGAGCCGTGGCCAAGTCGGCCCTGAGTCTTGGGCCCCAAGATCCCCAGTGCAGGGCGGACACCTACCTACCCGCCGCCGCCGTGGCCCTCTGCTCCGGGAACCCGCGCGCTCCACGGCCGGACCCCACTCGGGCGGATGCCCGGGAGCAGAGATGCGCGCCTGTTCGCCCCTTCCCAGCCTCTCTCGCCTCGCCCCTCGGGGGGCCGCATGCAGGACCGATCCACTGCGGGACCCGAAAGAGCAGCGAGGCAGGGAGGCGCCGGCGCATCTTGGTGCCCCGGGGACGGCGCCGCGGTGCCAAGCCCAGGCTGGAGAGGGCGGGTGCCCGCGGGGAGCAAACGCGGCAGCACTCGAGTGTCGTCCGTGGTTCTCCGTGACCAACCTCACATGCACTTTACCTTGGGTCGGGGGCCCCAGGAGCCGCTCGCCGAGGCGCAGAGACGTGGCCAGGAGCAGAGGAGTCGGAGAGGTGCCATGATGAGCCCGGCGGGGAGGCGGCGGCGGCAGCGGCGGGAGCGTCCCGATGCTGAAGGCTGACGGGCGGCCGCGTCCCTGGAAGGAAGGGGAAGGAGGTGCGGGGGGCGGGCTGGAGGCTCGGCCGCGCGTTTGTGACGTCCGGGTCCTCCCGCGCTGCGCGCCTCGCCCCCCTCGGCGGCGGGGAGGGGCCCCGCTCGCTCTTTTTCCGGGTAAGTAGCTTGTTGGCGAGCGCTCTGCCACCCTAGCCCCTTGGTCCACAGTTTAGCATGGAGGGGGGCACGGTGTCTGCTTTCCCAAGGTCAGGCTTAAGTCTGGGCCTGGCATTTGGGCGGCGCGGGACTGTCACTTGCTACTTTTCCAAGTCAGTGCCTGGCACGTTGCCCCCCTACTTCTCCTCCCCCGTCTATGCAGCGTTCTCAAGTCTTCCATTTCTCAGTCGCCTCTCCCCACACAGGCCCTGGTTGGTGTAGCGAGTTTGCTCTGATGACCTGTCAAGAGCCATCTGCCATACGATGTGACCAGGCAGGACTGGTCAAGGCTGTCCCTGGTCAAGGGGGACAAGAGTAGGACTGGGCCTCTGGGACATCCCCCCACTCTGCCCCATCATCCACGTCTGTATTTTCTTTTTCCCCCCCAGAATCTTCCAACCTGGAGTCCCGGAAAGCCCAGAGTTACTCAGCAGATGCAAACCTACAGGTGTAGGTTTGCCATAAAATCTTAGTGCCATAACTTTTCTAAACCGACTTAGGATTGCTTAGTGTTCTCAGAACTGTCATTAAGGTTTATGGAAAGTAATGCATGCAAAGCTTCTGGCCCCGTTGTAAATACTCAGTGAGCAGATGTGAGGCGTTATTCTAAGTGTACTCAGGTGCAGCGGTGAACCGGCATGGCGCTTGCTTCTCTCCAGACCTTCCCTTTCCACCAACGCCTAGAGGACATGAGCCAAGTCTGATTTCTTCAGGGCGTTCTATGCACTTAAGAGTGGAAGGACCAAGTGGAAACGCAATGAATGTTCTATTTAAGGGGACCAGGTCCTGGGAATAAGGCTGTTCGTTTTGAACCAAAGCAAAGCAGATGAGATCATTAAATGCGACCTTAGCTTCCTTAGCAAGTAAACTAAGGCAATGACGAAACACAGTCCAGTTTAGAGTGTCCATAAAAGCACTTCCCTCTCACGGTTTTCTTTGAACTCCCCCTCCCCCCACCCCCAATATAATTTAAGGGAACAGAATGCCAAGTTAGACTATCCAATTACATAAGAAGAAATTAACTTAGTAATGTCCTATATTTTCAACAGAAGTTGGCTAGAAGGGAAATCCGGGCATTTGAACTGAAGTCCCCCTGCGAGGCCTACTACAGCATATAACAGATGTGGCGTAGCACAGAATGGGACAAAGCTGATGATCCCAACTGGGTCCGCTCTCCTCTCTCGCCCTTCGGGAGAGCACACGAAATGGAAGCTGGCCTTGGCAGCTTTGGCCCCAGTCAGATGACTCGCTCTTCTTGGCTGCTCTTACTGTGCTCCTGCAGAGAAAGGACCCACGTTTGCAGCCTGTACTCGGTGTGACTCTAAGTCTCATGGAAAAATCAGGCTCTTCACTCCATGCCCAAAACATGCTGTACTATTCTTTGATGACTTTAGGAGTTCTTTTTGTACTTTTTAAGTAAAATGTGAGTATCTTCACCTTGAACAAATGGCAAGAAAGATCTTCTGTGCAGATGTCCCTCCTGGTTCCACAAAGCCAGTTCCATTTTAATCTGTGTACAAATCTACTTTTTAAAATCATCTGAATGTTTCTGAACTGGCAAGAATAGTTCCTCCTTGTTTTGAAGAGTAATTTGTGGCAAGTATAGCATATTATGGAAGCTTTTCTTTATGTAATCATGTAGATTTTTAAAAAGTGGGATGATTGAATTGAATTCAAAGCTTTTAAGCAAAAGGTCTGATTCCAGACAGACAAGGAGGAAGGTTTATTTTGTATTATTTTATATATAGCATGTATTATGGCATATCTAATATATTTATATATACATAAGTTTATGTGTATATAAATTTATATGTACTGTATACATATCCCTTTCTATCAAATGAATACAGGCAATGTGCCAGAGTTAGTACACTTGTAAATTGTCATTCTCTACTTGAGTGCTTTTTATTTAAATTCTCCTAAAATATGCTGAATTAGCATCATCTCTCATTATTGAAAAATAGGACATTAAAAAAAGAAAGAAAGAAAAAAGGACATCCTGCCTTCACATTTGGTGGCGTGTTCCTCCAGGTTGATACTGAGGATATATGAAGGCTTATTTCTCAAATGTGGTCTGACTGGTTTAACTAGTAATAGGAGTTTTTAACTGGGTCATAAAAAGAAGTATGAATGCTCCCTTTCATACAGTGGTCCTTTAATATATGGAAAAGACATTTCTCGGGACAAATCACTTTTCTCTAGTGGATCTGAAAGACGTAAATTTGAAATTTCACATGTGTCTCAATTTAAGCATTTGTTTAATAATGCAAACCATCATCCCTAATACAGCTATTTTGTGAGCTTGTTATTTTCATAAATTCTTTGAAGCACTGCCTTGTATGAAAAAATATGTTTTTAATATTCGTTCAGTGGATTAAAAAGTGAATTGTTTGTGTATTTTCTTGGGGCGGGGGTGGGGAGTAAAGTAAGTGCATGAGATTCTTGGAGAAGGCTCAACTCCTGGAATGAAAATGAACATGGTGTTAAGGTTCCAAGGAAACCTAAAGAGCAAAAACACCCTCGTGATATTGTAGGCATTCAAGTATGGTCAGTCATGTTACTTCTACCTGAAACCTCTCAGTGGTTTCCCCACTGCCTTGAAGATCTAACTCCCCTGCTTCTTCGCTGGCATAGAAGGGGACCCTCTCTTCTGGCTTTCCTCCTCCCTGCACATCACCTTTATATTCCAAACTATATTTGCCTCTTGTCTTTCACAGGATGAATTTACCCAACATCGGGATCAAACGTTGACAGCAAAGTGGTCAGGAACATGGGCTCTGGAGCTAGGTCGCTGGGTTCAGGTCCTAGTTCTGCCATCCCCTGCCCTGTGGCCTCCTGCCATGAGGCGTTCAGGAGAGCTGTGATTGGCCAGTGGTGAGATCATGTCTGGTTCAGTGTCCATTTGGACTATTCAGGTGTTCAAAGAGTATTCCTTGTGTACGCATTTATTTTGCTTTTTAGATTCCACATACATAAATATGAAATCATATGGTATTTGTCTTTCTCTGACTGACTGTTTCACTTAGCGTAATATCCTCTAGGTCCATGCATGTTGTTGTAAATGGCAAGATTTCATTTTTGTTATGGCTCAGCAATATTCCATGGTATATATGTACCACATCTTCTTTATCCAAGCCAAACAGAAACAGGCTTATAGATACAGAGACCAAACTGGTAGTTGCCTGATTGAGGGGGGCAGTGGAGGTGGGGGGCTGGGTGAAAAAAGTAAATTAATAAATATAAATTGGCAGTTACAAAAGAGTCATGGTATGTAAAGTACAGCAGTACAGCATAGGGAATAGAGTCAATAATATTGTAATAGCTATGTGCAGTCCCAGGTGGATACTAGACTTATCCGGGAGATCACTTTGTAGATTATATTAATCTCCAACCACTAAGCTGTATGCCTGAAGCTAGTATAATATTGAATGTCAACTGCAATTGAAATTTTTTGTAAAGATTTTACCTTGTGAACACATACACAGCGTGTCCCCAAATACACACCTTTTTCTGATAGCGCAATTGATGTTTCTTTCTTTTCAGATTTAACCCATTGGAACTAATAATCATTCAAAGTGTGTATACATTTTTTGGGGACACCCTATATTTCTGACATGCTTTCTAAACTGGAAAGCATCAGGATTCAAAAGCTGTTCTGTATGGTTTTAAAGACTGCTTTTACCTTTCCGCCTTCCTCTTTATGAGTGTCTGGCCCCACTCCCCAGTTTCCCTCGTTCTGCCCTAATGTAGGACTCCAGTCTCACTTCTCTTGTTGCGATTATTGCAGTTACTTCCTAAGTGAACTGTCTTTCTCCCCTAAGTTAACCACTTTTAAAATTATCATTTCAAATACAGATCTGGTCTTCTTTTTTAATTTTTTTTGATTGATTGATTTTAGAGAGACAGACAGAAAGAGAAACATCTATTTGTTGTTCCACTTGTGCATTAATTGGTTGAATCTTATATGTGCCCTGACCAGGGGTCAAACCCACAACCTTGTCCCATCGGAAAGACACTCCAACCAACTGAACTACCCAGCCAGGTCCAAATCTCTTCTCATATGCTTTCCTAACATTTTTTGAGAAATCCTCATAGGCTACAAGTCAAAACCCAGCATCTGATTATAGCCAAGAGCTTTCTAACCCAGGCTCAGAAAACCATCTAAGCTTAAGGGCCTTCAGAAATACTTTAAGGTTCCACAAATATTATGTTTTGAAATTATATTTCAACTATTCTATCAACTCTAACAAAGCAGTAGCATGTACACTCAATTGTGATGTAGCTCTGATTTTAACATATTAAAGATCACCAGATGACACAGTTGGGAGGCAGACCTCAGAATAATTTATGGCAAAGATGGTCTTTTTAAGCGGTAGAAAAAGATGAACTACTCCCTAAATTGGGGTTAGGACAATTTGCTGTCAAATTTTAAAAAATAATAGATCTTTATTTATCAGGATAAATATAAAAGACAACCCAGGTTAATTGAGTTACTAAATATATTTTAAAAGATTATTATGCCACGATTGAAAAATTTAAAAATTAAGTATATGTGGAAATGTTTAGGATAATTGTAAAAGGCAGAATTTAAATTGTGCTATGTAATGATCACAGCTGTGTGTTATATATTTTTACATTAGGCCCCAAACTGAAAAAGACCATTCAAACAATGAGAGAGAAAAATATGACTAGGGCAGGACTTTGGGTATTTTCCTGCATTGTTTAAAATATTGTACAACTTTTAACTAACTTTTAAAAAGCAGTATCACATAGTTTTAGTGTGAGTTCAAAATATGCATTTTGGGATCTCAGAGGTATTTCCACTTACATATTCATTGTAGTATTATTCACAATAGCCAAGATGTCAAAGTAACCTGAATGTCCATCCATGGATGAATGGATAAAGAAAATGTGATATAATCAATCATACCTTGCAAAAGAAGGAAATCCTGTCATGGGTTGCAATATGAATGAACCTTGTGGTTATTAATGCTAAGTGAAATAAACCAGCCACAGAAGGACAGAAACTGGATGATTCCACTTATATGAGATATCTAAAATAGTCAAACAGGAATTAAACCTGAAACTCTTTTGATTAGTCAATCCTATATAATAAAACCCTAATATGCAAAATGACTGAACCAGGGGAACAACTGTTCGCTATGACGTGCATTGACTACCAGGGGGTAGACACTCCATGCAGGAGCTGCCCCCTGGTGGTCAGTGGGCTCCCACAGGGGAATCGCAGCTCATCCACAAGTCAGGCTCTCAGCCGGTGAGCGCAGCAGCGGTGGTGGGAGCCTCTCCTGCCTCCATAGCAGCACTAAGGACCCGTTGGGGGATGTCTGACTGCCAGCTTAGGCCTGTTCAACTGCCGGCTTAGGCTCGCTCCCCCTGGAGTGGGCCTAAGCCGGCAGTCAGACATCCCCCTCAGGTCCGAATGTTGTGCACCGGGCCTCTAGTATATAATAAAACAAAGGATTTTTTGATACATTTTTTTTAAGTCAAACTTATAGAAACAGAGCAGCATGGTGGTTCCCAGGAGCTCAGGGGAGGAGGAAATGAGGAGTTGGCATTCAACAGATATAAAGTTTCAGTTATGCATGACAAGTAAATTCCAGAGATCTGCTGTACAACACTGTACCTAGAATTAACAATGATGTATCAAGCAGTTAGAAATGTGGTAGAGCATAGAGCTCATGTTAAGTGTTCTTACCACAAAATAGACATACATATATTTCATACAGAAAATATGTTTTTCTATACAAAATACTATTTTTATATTTTGTAAAAGTAGAAAGCATCCCCTGGCCCCCAATCTCAATCTGGGAATCCAGGCAATGTTTCGAAAGAGCAGGCTGGTACTGTGTTTGACACCACACACTAATATTTCCCTTGGCTGCTCAGAATGGTACAGCACTAATAATCGTGGAATATATACTTCTCTATAGATGAATGAGGGTTGCTGGCCGCCTTCTGTGAAAGTACAACTCTTCAGTTGGCAAACAAAAGAATCAAGATAATATCTTATCTCCTCCCCACTTGTAAATCACTAATGGGCATCAGCCAGCAGAGTGGTGACCTGGAACACTGCGCTGTCCAGCCTCCTGTACACCCGTGGCTTTCTGCTCAGGCGTGCCCTGCAGCTGCACTCGCAGATGCCTAAGCAAACACTCCTGACCGAGGACATGACGGTAGAACTGCCTAATCTAGTGCCTAGTTCTAGAACATAGCCACTCTGAAAGCCCTGAAGTGCTACTCGCTGGAATGCAGTCAGGAGAGTACTGAGAGGAAAGGGGTGCAGCGTGGATAGCTAGCTTTTAGTACCTACCCCATGTCAGGGAAAGGCACGTAGATTTTAACAGGCAAGCTTCAGTTCCCATTTTGGATAAGAACCTTGGAGAAAAATTGTTTTCCTACCAATATCTTGTGATCATTATGACTTTTCACTGCCTTTATTTTCTGCATGTTCCAAAGTAGTGGTCTACAGACTTGTTTCTGTATGTGATTCACCTGAATGAATTTTAAAGTTGAAAACCACATGTACATCAATACATACATACATGTCATATGTGTGTGTTTATTTATAAATTAAAAACTGATTTTTATAACAACAAACACAATACAGTGTCAGTAGGGGACTGTTCTATAAAAGTTTGCTATGTCATCAGTCTCTGGACTAATTAGTCTGTGGATACTCATTAACGCTTCCTTCCACGTGGCACTGCCTAAGGGCTAGGGATTCAGTTGTGAGTAAGACAGATAGATATGATTCCTGACGTCATGGAGGTTACCTCTTGGTAGGGATTAAGACTGAACAAGAATTCTTCCATTCTTATGCAGGGGATGGTCAGTGAGAAGTACAGTTTTAAGAGAGTGCATAATAGACATAAAGGGGAGAGGGGTTTCGAGGAAGACTTTCTGTTGAATTGGGTCCTTAAGAATCAGCAGAGGTTAGCTAGTTGAGCAGGGGAGCAGAGGGGTGGGGGAGACAACATAGTTAGAGAGAACAATGTATGCAAAACCCTAGCTTGACAATAAAATCCAGAATGAGTAAAGGTGGACCGAAGACAGATTGGGTATAGGACCTTGAAACATGTGGTAAGAATTGTCCTTTTCCTAAAAACAAAACAAAACAAAAAAGCCATTGAAGATTTGAACCAAAGGGTAAATTGATCAGACTTGAACTTTATAAAATATCACTCCAGTTGTGGTGCGAAGAATTTATAAAATTATCTATTTGTGGTTTTCCTCATTAACACCTTTAAAATGATGATCTACATTTATTGACACATAAAATTGTGTACTCTCCAATGCTGAGTAAAGAAAGGGTTATAGAGAGCACATATGGTATGAGTCCATTTATGCAAATTATTAAAAAGGGAATGTGTATATATATATATATATATATATATATATATATACACACACACACACACATACAGAGGTTCATGAAGATGTGTTTAAATGTGTATTGAAATGTATGACTATACATGTATGGGTGTGTAAAATGCTAATAGTGGTTATCTGTCAGTGGGAAGACATGGAGTGAAAATTGCTTTCTTTTTTGTACATTTCAGAATTATTTTATTCTGAGCACAAATCATTTTACAAGGGCAATAAGTCTATTTTCTAAAAATGTTCACCTCCATCTAAATACCTGAAAAAAAGGTTAGGGCCTATGTCTTTCCCGTGTCTTTCTAAACCATCCTGGTCTTCTACGTAGTATTCAGGCTTCCTGGAGAGTCATGTGGTCCAACTTTCAGGGTAAGTCAGTAGAATTGCCTTGATAAGAAATGTTTGAAGCCATTTGTGATAAGGTGAGTCTAATAGTCCAGGTTATTTGTATAAATAAATATTGGTTTAACAATAAAAGCGGATTACCTCAGAAATCAGCTAATGACTTTACAACAGAGTGTCCTTGAGAACCTCTGGCACACCTAATTGAAACACAGCAGCATATTGCCTGGCCACAGTGGCTCAGTTGTTTGAGTGTTGTCCTGTACACCAAAAAGCAAAAAAACAAAAAAACTCTCACATCAATTCTCTCTCTCTCTCTCTCCCTCTCCCCCTCTCCCCTCTCCCCCTCTTTCCCTCTCTCTCTTCCTCCCTCCCTTTCTCCCTCTCTCTAAGCATGTCCTTGTGTGAGGATATTTTTAAAAACATAGCAGCATATAAAATACTAACTTATTCCTGTGTCTGATATCTTTTTTGTGTATGGCAAAAACATCATGTGTAGTAAAAAATGAACATATCCTATGAAAATAGTGTCACTTCAGTGCTAGGAAACCGCTTACTAAAGGTATCCTATAAAATGAATGTCGGTTTTGCACAATATGAATCGTGCTGGGTGAGAACTGCAAAGAACTGAAGATACAGTGTATGTATACACACATATAGCTTAGCTTACATATAATTTGGTAAGACTGAGAAAAGCAACAGAGACTGTCCGCATGGTATCATTAATGTTAAAGTATAAAGTGTGGCCAAATTAACTAGGCAAGGGTGTGTTGGCCTTTCGGATAATTGTCTCTGAGGGACTTAAAGAATCTGAAGTTCTCATCCGGACTGGATGGGAGGGATTTAGGGAGGGAAGCCAGTCAGGGGGCTCTTTGGAACTGTTTTCTGGTGCATGTGTGGGTTGTGTAACGGCACAATGCTCCTTTCGGCAGTGGACGGAACTGCTGCATTCAGACATGGTAGCCACGGGGAAGGGATTAGGGACCATACAGATACCACCTGCAGCAGACATTTGTGTTTTTGCGACTGAGCAGCCTCCAATCACCCTTTTCCTGACAATAGCATCCGCAGCTTCTTAAATGCAACCTTTCTTTCCCTTCTCACGTGTCCAATAGTCTGGGTGGGATGGACCCACCTGCTCCAAGGGTGTGGGTGACCTCAGCCTGGCCTTGGGGACAGTGATGGGCTCAGGGATATGCATGTGATCAAATTCAGACGAGTGAGGGTCAGGCTCTTCCATTTGGTTCTGATTGTTAGGGAAGAAAAGGCTCTTCCTTTCTGATAATTTCTAAGTGTGAGCTTAGGAGCCCAGCCTGTTAAAGAATGAAGCAGCCCAGAGGCAGGGGAAAGGGAGTTCTGAGGGACCTCGTTCTGTTGACTTTATTTTGGTCTCAGTTTGACAGTTACATCAGCTAACAAATGCTTACACATATATTTTTAGCTTAAGCTATTTTAGGTCTAATTTCCTGTCCGTTACAACAAAAGAGCCCCAGGTGATCGTGGCAGAGATGGCCAGTATCCATTCTTGTTTCCTCCCAGAGTGAGAAAACTATGGTAACCAACTGCTTCGCACTGAAATCCTGGGTGTTATGAAAGCCCTTAGTTCTGGGAAAAGCAGGACAGCTGGTCACCCTGGAAAGCACATGGCTGCCTGGAGGAAAGCCTACATTTTCCAGCCTGGAACGGCCTTGTGATTAAGCTCTGATCAGGGGAATGGAAGTGGAAACGGTCACTGAGGTTCCAGGAAACTTCCATGAAAGGAGAGAATATGATCTCCCTCTCTTCATTCCCATTGGCTGGAATATGAATGCAGTGGCTCCACCAGCCACTGGAGGTGAAGAGTAAGCCTTGGGAATGGAACCACTCATGGGTGAGTCTGACTTCCCAACACCTTGGCGTGCTGTGTGAGTGGATGTACCACCTCCAGACTTCTTGAATTGGAGAAAGAAATGAACATTTACTGTGTTTAAGCCTCAGGGTGGTTGTTTTTTTCAATAACTCACAGTTTAATCTAATCCAAATTCACTATCAGTGTTTAATTGAAAGAAACCCTTTTTAAGGTGTGTTTGCCTCTCAAAGCATTACACCTCCTTTAAGTTCACTTTCCAAACTCAACTCTCTAATATGGTCACAATTTGAACATGAGAAAATGCTCTTTGTTATAAATATAAGTCATCAATTTGGCGGTGAACAGTAGAGATGACAGGTAATGGGGCTCATTTACGACATATTTGTAGTGGAGATTTTTGCTTGCCTACTTCTCTACCTGTTAACAGAACCCCACTTTTGTACAGATTTCCATATCCAACGTTCTTCAATGGAACTTGAACTTGTCATAGTTTTATGTGTCAACTTGGGTAGCCTATAGTATTCAGTCATCTAATCAAGTACTAACCGTGTGTGTTCTTGGAGAATCCTGCCTGGTACAGATTTGATCAGCATAAGGCAATTTTGACCCAGGATCAGTAATTGGTTTTGTGTGTTCAACCAGATTAAACCAACGTTTGATCTGAAATGCTGGACAAGGTCTCCTAATGATTCTATGAGGGCTTCTGGCAGTCACTGCCTCTCTGCTCCTCTGACATTGTGTCCTCAGCCAGCAGGCCTGGAAAGGCTGCCGTCCCTTCACTGTCAGGCCAAGGACAAAGCCAACACAGGAGCGACGCAGAGCCCAGAGACTTGCTGGAAAATGCAGCTGGGCCCCTGGTTCACGTCAGCCCTGAAGTCTGTGCTGCTTCTGGGATTTGTTTTCCAAAACATGTTCTTCCTCACTGTTTGAGCTGCGTTCTGACTACAGCCAAAATTTAAGTTGCAGCCAAATGTATTCCTCTGATACAAAGCTTTTCATTAAGACAGCGAGTACAGCTGATCTGTTGTAATCCAGGTTTTGTGTGGATCCAGGTTTAAAATGTTTGCTTATTAGGGATTTAAAATGGTAATATCAATCCAAGTGTAGCTTTTAATGGATTCTTTGCAAGTCAAGTAGCAATTACTTGTAATGTTTTCGATGTGTTCTGTTAATTTGCATTAGGATTATTAAGATTGGTACGATTGGAACTTCTAAAAATGTACTCTATCTTTAAATGTCATGTCCCCAACAAAGCACACAGCTTGGAAGCTAACTGGTATTGCAGCAATAGTGCGTGCCTATTAGAATTGGCTTATTTGGCAGATACATCTTGCAGGTAATATGGATAGTATTTAAAATGCTAAAGGAAATAGTGAAACAAGGCTGCCCGTGGAATAGGGAAAACATGAATTACTGTGGGGAGCGGAGCAGGAGAAATAGTTTCTTGTAAGATTAAATGAGACCAGGAAAACCTAAACGGCACAACTGTCTTTCTGTTCTGTTCCTGGATGCATTTATTCTAGAGCTTAAATTATATAGTTCTTATTATTTAAGGCCCCTCTAATTATCATGTCTTTAATTTTTCAAGCTCTTTTTACACAGATCAGCTCTTAATGACCATCCTGCCTATAGGGGTTCAGACTCCCCTCTCCTCCCTCCCCTTTCCTACCTTCTCTCCCTTCCCCTCTCCTCTCCCTCTCCCTCTCTTTCTCCAAACTCAAAAACTGGATTGCCACCCTAGTCACTTTGGCTCAGTGGATAGAGCATCAGCTTGCAGGCTGAAGGGTCCCAGGTTCAATTCTGACCAAGGGCACATGCCTGGGTTGTGGGCTTGATCCCCAGTGGGGGGCGTGCAGGAGGCAGCCAATCAATGATTCTCTTTCATCATTGATGTTTCTATCTCTCCCTCTCCCTTCCTCTCTGAAATCAATAAAAGAAATATATTTTTTAAAACTGAATTGCCAATTGCTTTTTCAGATGAATATAAAAAGTCACATTAGGTAAAAGATTTGTTCAGCTTGGGTTTACATAAAAGTCCTCTAGAAATCAGTAAGACTGAATTCTTGTCTCCCTCACCAGTGTGTTCCTCCTCCAGAGTCAGTAAATGTCCTGCCATTGGCCAAGTAGCTCTTGACAGAAACCTGGAAGTTATCCTCGCTCTCTCTCTCTCCTTCACCTCTCACATGGAATCCTGTCATTAAGTGCTGTTGGCTCAACTCATGTAGTGCATCAAACTGATTCACTGCTCTCCATTTCCACTGTCCCTATGACCACCCAATTGAATAAATAAGTGGACCATGGCCAGGAGACAGGGTCAATTAATATGGACATGGTCAATGGGGGCTCACCTTGCCCCTGTGGGTTCATTTCCATGGTTGTGAGTGAGGTACTCACCTCAGGAGATAACCTGTGCTCTTCAACCCCACCCCCCTCCCCGCCTCCCCCCGCCCTCCCACCAAACACACACACACATCAGCAGCAGCCTTAGGCCTTTCATTCCTGCAAACTACCTAGCTCCCCGCAAACTCAAGAGTCTTTGCACATGCTGTTCACGGTGCCTGCTATGCTCTTCTCCACTGTGCTGGTTCTAGACTTATTGCTTCTCAGCTCCCAATTTATTGTTGTTATTATTATTTTTTGGCTTGTTTTATGAAAAATCTATCTGGTCCTTTAAATGTGTTTTTCCTTTGTCAGCAGACACCATGTTAAGCGTTGTCAGTAGAGGGAACTAGAGAGACACCGCAGGAGGCAAAAGGTCTTCCTGGGTCTGGTTTCCTTCCTTGGTGGCTCCTGTACATGGGCAGCTCCTCTGGCATCAGGCTCCTTCCTGCACCCATGCAGCTTCCCGGGCACCCCCTGGGCAACTGTGTAGCAGAGTGCCTCCTCGCCGTGAGCAGCTTTCCCCAGCACCCTAGAGATGCAGATTTCTGGCATGTTCCAGAGGGTGGAGTTCCAGCAAGTTCCATAGGTATAGAGTGCAGGGTCTTCCCTGCCATCCAGCCACCCACAGCCATGAGCTCTCCTTCCACGGGGCCTGGATCTCTAGCTCAAGGGTATTCCATATGTCTGCTTTTCCTCTGTGTTACTTCTTACTAGCCAATCCATTGTGACTCCAGTCCCCCCACCTTATAGTTAATAATTCTTTTTATCAAATTTCCCTGTTCCAATTACACATGGTTCCTCTCTCCTGATTGGATCCCCAGACCGATACACACCCCCACATTCACCTGGCTAATTTTACTCATCCTTTAGGTGTTAATATCATTTTCTCACATCTCAAATCAAATCATATCCCTCTCCTTTTTATTCATAACATCTTCCACAATTCTAAAATTACATATTAATTTGTGTGACATTATGCCTTTGCCTCCCCTCCTTGATAATAAGCTCTAGGAGGGTAGTGATCATGTTTATTTACTGATATAATGCCAGTGCCTACTATAGTGCCTGACCATCCAACAATGGTCATTAAATAAAAAGAGGAGTAAATCTTTAAGGAGGTCCTATTATATGCAAGTTGTTGGTGGCAATTTAAAAAAATAGAACTCAATTCCTGGTCACAGGAAGGTGACAAATTTATATGAGAAAATAAGACCCACAAAAAATATATAAAGCAGTAAAGGGAAGTTTCCAAAAGAATGACATAAGCTATAAGTATCAGTGATTCAGAGACAACCGAAAACTTTATTTTTAAAAGATTTTGTGTCTTACAAACATCCTGAAAAGTTAATTTCTTCTTAGATAATTGCATTTTATCCATTATACTAGTATATAAGTGGGAAGGAAAGTGGAAAAAAAGAAATCAGTTATTTTAGAAGATATTTTTGGTAGATTCACAGGGAGTTATTTTCTCTCAGAAGTTTCTAAAATGTAGCATATTTTATTTTTTCTATTCATGTAGGTTTCCAAAAATAACTAACTATAAAATTGGAGAAAACTCCTCGCATTTCTTCTTTCTAGGAAGTGCTTTCGCTGGCATTAAGCACTTTCTTTCATGTGCATTGGTAAGGGCTGGCTGTTACCTGTTTATATCCTTGGGCTGGGGGCCGTCTTCTAAAGGTAGGTGATTACTCTGGCAAGATCTTGGACCAGTCACAGAATCATGTATTTTAGGATTGGGAGTGGTTAATAGTTGCATTCTGTCCAGTTACTTCATCTGGAAACGAGGGCTGTACTGTATACTCACAGGTCCCTTCCAGCTCTCTCTGAGGACATGCACACACTTGAGCCTTCAGTTGAGCAATAATTCCCAGTGCCAAGTATGTTTCCTGCTGAAAGCTCATCATTGTTTAATGAATCAGTAGAATTGTAAATTTTGTTTAAAATATACAGTGAGGTTTGACATTTTGAGGTGTCAAAGGCTCATTACTTTTGACTCCTTAGCCTACCACGTTGTCATATAATGCAACTTTCCTGGCCTTCAGCTTCCTGATCAGAGTAATATATTCACAATATAACGTTGGGTTTTTGTTCAATTAGTAAACATTTTCCTGGTACGCATTCTGTACCAGGCACTGAGGACACAGAATTAAACAGGATTCCTGTCCCCTCTATTTAGGGTGAATTGGAGGAGGAAACCGGTGTTACAAACATCAGTTAGAAAGGCACTGTGGTGATTCACTTATAAACCACAATACACCATTTCCCTATTTTTAGTATAAATAAATAAAAACGCTACCTTCCATAAGAAATAAGGTAGAATGGAGATTTTTCAAGGTGTACAGTGTCAAACTGCAAAACGAAAAAACGGAGTTAAAAATTTGATCATAGGCTTAAAAACAGGGAATGCAAAATGAAAGACTCCTTGACTAAGGGCTTTGAAACTCACAGTGGAGGATGAACTTTGCACACAGTGGGCGCTTTAGATGTATAACAATAAATCTAAACGTATAACAACAATAAGAGTGTTTGCAAATGCAAAATGTGGGTACTACTGAACGCGAGACGATTAAAGAACTTTGAATGTCAGCTAGCCAGTGCAGATCAGAAATGAAACAAACCCCGCTGCTAAAATGAAGATTTAGAAAAGCGACACTCAACTTCCACTAGGGTTTGGAGCTCCTCACCCAATTACCTCTCGGAGACTAGGATGAGCTACAAGGGGGCCATCGGGCTTTCCATTTCTGACCGGATTATAGTTAGGTATCCTCCTCACTACAAAACGAACATTTCCAGACTTCCCTATGGGCTCTACTGAGTACGGCTGCAGCACGGGATAGGGAAGCATGAGCAAGGGACCGCGCACCACCTGCCCACCACCCACCAGCCAGCTGCTGCCAACCTCCTCCCAGCACCCCGCGGAGAGAGCTGGCTTCCCATTGGCTCAGCCTGGGGGCATGGACGTCTCCGATTGGCTTAGAGGAGGGCGGGGCAGAGGCGTGTCCCGACGGCACACCCGCCCCTAAAGTCTGGCCGCTCAGGATTATGGGAGGGAGGAGAATTCCGAGAAGGAGGAAATATCCCCGAACGACCTTCGCCTGCCCGGGTCTGCACCCCACCGGAACCAGCGTCCCCTCCCACCCACCAGGCGGGCTCCGCCCCCACGCCGCGCCGGCGCCCAGGGATCAGGTGACCGCTGCCGGCGCAGTCACGTGCTGGGGCGCGCCCGCCTGTTGTGGCCATGGCGGCCGCCGGCTCCAATGTGGCCAGGCGAGTGGAGGAGCTGGGGGACCTCGCTCAGGCCCACATACAGCAACTCAGTGAGGCCGCCGGCGAGGACGGTGAGGGACGGAGGAGGGGAGGCGGGCGGATGGTGCCGAGCTGGCTGCAGCCGTGGGAGCGGGGGCTGCGGCCTGCGGGCGGCGTGCGCCCGGTGCGCTGTCAGTGTCCATCCCGCAGAACTCACATCGCCTTGCGTGAAGCTAAGGCGTTTGCGTCGGGGCTGCGTTTTTATCACCCGTGAAAAGCGCGTGCATTTCGGTCGGATCAGTGCTGCTTGCCTTGCGTTGGCTCGGGGGCCCTGGAGACCTGGGCAGAATCCGAGAACAGTGCCCACGCGAGTTTACAGGTTCAAGCTGGTGACTGCACCCAGATCCTGGCTTTGCGCGTAGGCCAGTGTAACAGTAACGCTTTTATTGCTTCGCTTTCAATTTCTGTCTTATTTGGGATTCTAAGCTCAACTGTAAACAATCTTCTACGGAAGGGCATTGCATTGGTATAGTTTACACGACTCTGTCACACACATCACCTCGGTTCTCACAAGGGCCCTGTCAGGATTAGAACACTTCTAAACAACAGCGGTTTCCTTAAGAAAAAAAGAAAAAAAAAGTAGAGATTTGCCTCAACTTCTGATTTTAAGTCTAGCTCTCTTTCATGACTTCTCAGCTGCCTATAGATTTTATGCATTTCTTTTTGAGTCTTGAGCCTTTATCACAATACAGATCGGCTTTTAAATTCTTGTGGACTCACTGTCATCGCACTCAGGAAATAGTGGGACATTGACCCCAGTGATTGAATAAATAGTTGGTAAATTTGTTGAATAAGGGCTATGATGAGATAGCTCTAGTTCTAGTGAAGATTATGTGAGGAATTTTTTTTTTTTTTTTTCTTAGCGGTATGTTCTTCAAATTCCATAGAGTACCCAGAAGCCAACTTCTTAGAATTTTGGTATGGTAAGTCAATCCCAGGATGCACCTGAGTAGTTAGTTGGTGGCAGTAGTGGCTATTATCTGCGAACTATATCTAAGTTACTTCTAAATAAGCTATTTATGAAGTTTTCAGTCTAGCTTTCCAGAATAAATTTCCATGATAAATTAGTTTAATTAGGATTAGGCATTATGTTATATTTGTTTTACATAAACTATTATCGCTATCATGCTCTTCTCCAAGGCCAAACATAATTTTATTTAATCATTTAAGATCCATAACATTTTTGTTTAAATAACAGTGTGAAATTATGTGAAGTAATCAACATGTTTTATCTCTTACAGATCACTTTTTAATTCGGGCCTCTGCAGCTCTAGAAAAATTGAAACTCTTGTGTGGAGAAGAAAAAAAATGTTCAAATCCATCAAATCTACTAGAACTTTACACACAGGTACTAAGACAGATGTGGTTTCTGACATGTTATGGGGCAAATTGCTTAACTAGAGGATCGATTCCAATGTTTAGGTCTAATAAAATCATTCTCTATTTCAAGTGTTTGATTTGTTCAAAAGCGGAATGTACAAAGAATACAGACTTGAAACTTTGAGGCAATGTGCAGTGAAGTAAAGATTTAGTAGATGTGTATTGATAAGAAAAGTAAGGAATAAAATCTTGCAGATAACAGAATTGCTTCCCTTTATAGGTAAGTAAGCAAAACGGGACCATGTCCAATTTCGAAGGTTTTAAAGGTTATTCAGAAGAAATGGAGGATTCTAAAGAGCCCCAGTTATCCCCCCCCGCCTCCCGTCTCCTTTCCTTAGGATTCTGAACATGACTCCCCCTGTTATTATCATGCAAGTCTGTAAGATTTGTTCTGTTGCCCCTTTTCCCTTTTCTCTTTTGCTTTGCTTTCAAATTCAGGTCTCTGTATGGACAAGATCTGTTTTCTTGGTTTTCTCAAACACTGCTGAGGCAAGTTGACATTAAACATGATTTCATTACTAGAGGCCTGATGCACCAAATTCGTGCAAGAGTAGGCCTTCCTTCCCCACACCCCCCGCTGCCAGCACCGGCTTCCCTCTATCACACGGGACTGGGCTTCCCTCACAGCCCTGGTTTTGTCCGGAAGGACGTCCGGTCTAATTAGCACATTACGCTTTTATTATTATAGATAGTAACTAACATTCCTACAACATCTTATAGTTAGAGTGCTTCATACACCCTTACTTGATCCTCAGGGATAATACAGATGAGTGCTTATAGAAAGTAGAGTAATTGGTGGCTGCAAAAATAGTGACGGGGAAATAAGTATAGCATAGGAAATGTAGTCAATAATATTGTAATGACTACGTATGGTGCCAGTTGGGGTACTGGAAATAGGTAAAGTTTATGATTAACAACTAAGCTGTACACCCCAAACCAATACATAACGAAAAGAAGAGAAATAGAAATCAGAGTAAACTTGGTTAACCTTCCAAGTGTACACCTACAGCATTTAGATGCCTGGCACTGTGATTTCCGTTCGGAGGAGCATAAGATGGCTTCTGCCTTCAAACGTCATGGTCAAAGAGCTGTAGTAATTTGGCAGAACTAGCCCTGGCTTCCTTTCCTTTCAGAAGGCTCCCAGCTTGTGTCATTTCTTTCACACGAGAGAGTTCTAAACATCTTTATTTCTAAGAATAAGGCAAAAGACACTAGAGACGTAGATTTATAGTCCCCAGGCTTCCATAGATCCTCTGAATCAACAGGTCACTTTTTTTAAAAAATATATTTTATTGATTTTTTACGGAGGGGAAGGGAGAGGGATAGAGTTAGACACATCGATGAGAGAGAAACATCAACCAGCTGCCTCCTGCACACCTCCTACTGGGGATGTGCCCGCAACCAAGGTACATGCCCTTGACCGGAATCAAACCCGGGGCCCTTGAGTCCGCAGGCTGACGCTCTATCCACTGAGCCAAACCTGTTAGGGCAACAGGTCACTTTTCTTAGGATGGTCTCCTCCTTCCTGGCCTAACCTCTACACAACCTTTATCACTTAGGCAATGCTGTGTACCAAGTAATGTTCTAAGTGCTTTACATATGTTAATTCATTTTATCTTCAAAGCAAAGAACTTTGAAAGTCATTTAGTCCAATTCATTTTACCAATGAAGAAACGGGCTTAAAAACATAAAATTGACTTGTCCTTTGGTTAGTGAGGTGATTAGTGATAGAACTGATACTAGAACACAGTTTTGTTCGTCTTAGTCCAATAGGTTAAAAAAGGAGGGGGGGGGGAGTTGGGTAGTTTTAAGGTACTTGGACAGAGCGTCCTGTATTTAAGAATGCTGGGGTCTTAGTGTTTGAATTGCATAATGTTGGTGATATGCTACCTTCGTTGGGTGGCAGGATACCTATCCCCCAAATGTTGAATCTGCATTTGGGAAAACAAATCCTTTGAAGATTCAGTTTACAAAATAGAGGTAGTGATCTTAACTTGATACAGCAGCCATTTAGAAAATGTCCAGAGTATACATGTGTAAATAGCAAAGAATATATAATTAGACTTTTCATAATATTGTATATGATTCACTTACCTGAATTAAAATATAAAACTCCCTTTTATTTTTTTGAGGGAAGGAAGGTCAGCATTAATTTAGTATTTTAGTAAAATAGCTATGAAGTTTTCCATAAAGTTCCTCTTGGATTCTGTTTCCAGCGAGACATTTTGCCTACTTCTCAAATTTAAACATTTATTGATTGATTTTAGAGAGAGGGAGGAAAGGAGAGAGAGAAGAAATAGAGAGGGCCATTGATTTGCTATTCCACTTATTTATGCATTCATTTATTCAGTGGTTGATTCTTGTATGTGCCCTGACCAGGGATGGAACCCACAACCTTGGCTTATAGGGGCTGTGCTCTAACCAACTGAGCTGTCTGGCCAGGGCCTCAAATTTAAACAGTGCTCTAGAAAAAATGTCTAATAAAACATCTGTACGTATGTAAAGATAAACTGTAAGAGTTGTTCAGGTTGAAATCATTCACAGCTGCTGTTTTCTCTTGTACATCATCAGGCTATTTTGGACATGACATATTTTGAGGAGAACAAGCTAGTAGATGAAGATTTCCCTGAAGACTCTTCACAGAAAGTAAAAGAGTTGATCACTTTTCTTTCAGAACCAGAAATTTTAGTTAAAGAAAATAATATGTATCCCAACGTAAGTTTTACACTCGTGAATGATGGTGAAGCTGCTAATTCTTGCTGTATGTTTAGAGTCTGTATTTTTTCTTCTTGAATATGTCTGTGTCTGTTTTAAAATTAAGATTGAAGGAGGGATTATGAGAGTTTTAACTCTTCAGACCAATGTCACACCTAAAGTACTATATTTTACTAAATATGTCTCAGAATATTTTCCTAATGTAATTGTATTGTAATTACAGTGCCTGATCGTTTTCTAAGCAAAGATATTTGCTATTTCTGCTCCCTTTACTTGTACAGATACTGCATTTTCTTGAGGGTCTCATAATTTAATTATCACATCCCTTGTCCTTTTACAGTCTTGCTCCTTCCCCAACCTCTCCCCTTCCTCCCATCCTGGATACAGGCACCCAAGGATACCGCCTTAGTCCCCTGACGGTCTCTAGTCTTGCTTTACAGGCTGCTGTTTGCTTATTACGGCATCTCTATTTAGATGATTCCAAGAGTTTTATCTCCAGCCATGGCTACTTTTTCAAGGAAATAATTTCTTATCTTTCACTGCTTGCTGCTTATCTCCCCTTAGATATCTTTTGTGCTGTATGTGTTCATGAGGGGATGCTAATTGTAGAAACAAATACTCCCAAGTTTTAAATGACACAACACAGTAAAAGTTGGATTGAAATTGTTTTTGTGTATATCTTTCTATTATTTTATTCTAGCAATGGTAGAAATAGGTAAGGTCTTGTTTCAAGTAACATGTAGTTCTAAAAGCTATCTTTTAAATCATATTATTGAATATTTATATTTTATATACATTAGAATTTGCTACTAAAATATTTAAACCATATTTTCTAAAAATATAAGTGGAGTAGTTATTTTAATTTTCATGTAGCAATAGATGTCTGTATTTCTAATTGATTTAAAGAAGGCATTCCTGTGTAAATAGCTAAATGAAGAGCAAATGTTGTGAAATGGGTGTTTTTAATTTCTCAGTATTTTGAAATTTAACTTGGATTTTTGCAGACATCAGATTTCTCTTAGCTATGTCTGTTGTGTTTCAGCACTGCGATTTACTTGGGGACGAACTCTTGGAATGTCTCTCTTGGCGACGAGGAGCCCTACTTTATATGTATTGTCATTCTCTGAGCAAAAGGAGAGAGTGGCTCCTGAGAAAATCTGGTTTGCTGAAAGAGGTAAAAAGGCATTCCTCACTCCTTTTTGATTGTTGACATTTATAGGTTCCTAAAAGCTGTCTTTGATATGGCGTAAAGCCTATTGGAACCGAGGGGTCTTCATTCCACGTCCTTTGCTTACTAGCTGTGTAATTGTAAACAAATTGGACTTACTGTGGAGATTAAATAAGATAACATGTGAAAGCTCTTTGCTTACTGCAAAGTTCTATAAGTTCATGATTTTTTTTTTACTATAAGGTAGTTAACATATATGAATTTTTAAGCATTGGTTTTGGCCTGAAGAAAACAAACGTGGTTATGAGCCTCTCTGTCAGCAGATCACTCCTGAAGGACCCACGTGACCCTGCTGCTAGAAAACTGGCTCTGATTTGGTTTGACTCTGACCAAATCAGTAAATCTCAAGACAGTCTTAGTATTGTGACTAGGGAGTCTAACTGGGCTTGATTGTACACATGGTTCATGGGGGCCTGGAAATGAGAGGTCACCCTTTTAGGTGTAAAAGTTTGAGCATACCATTTCTAAATTATAGTAAGTACATACATATTTTTAATAAATTGTTGAATACATCATTTTAAAAAATATATATATATATTTTTACTGATTTCAAAGAGGAAGGGAGAGAGGGAGAGAGAAACATCAATGATGAGAGAGAATCCATTGGCTGCCTCCTGCACGCTCCCTACTGGGGATTGAGCCCACAACCTGGGCATGTGCCCATGACTGGAATCAAACCTTCAGTCTGCAGGCCGACGCTCTATCCACTGAGCCAAACCAGCTAGGTCTGTTGAACACATCTTTATCCTTTTCTTCCTCTGAGAACATTTTTGACAAGTATGTTACTGAATCGTGTGTTCTTGGTTAATGATTTTTTTTTTTTCTTCCATACTCATCACTGGAGCATTTCGAGGATGACACTTTAGAATATATATTATAAAAGTTTTGAGGTAATGGGTCCTTAGACTATTGAAATGTAATAGCAATAAGGCCTAGCTATATATTAGCCCATTTTTCTTGAGTAAAGAATGGGAAAAAAATAACATTTGAAGTTTCTATAGCTTTGCATATAATACTTTCAATTCTTTGGCTTTGACTTTCATTTAGTACCTTGTTGATGGAATCAGTTACTTGCTACAGATGCTAAATTATCGGTGTCCTACCCAATTAGATGAAGGAGTTTCTTTCCAAGACCTAGACACAGCTAAGTTACTGAGTGAAGGTAATGTGATCTCTTTTTGAAGTTTTTGTTTTTAAAGTTTTTTAAAAATTTAAGAAGTTTATCATATTTTACTCTGATTTAAGTAAATTTCAAGGTACATCATAGACAAAAATAATAAAATGGCTTCTAAAAATTCAGAGATCTTCTCATGTAATATAGAAATATATTGCTAACCTCTCTGTTTTGTCATTTTGGGACTGTTATATATATCATGTTACATTTTACATCCCACCATAACCCTGATTAGCAACTAGGTTTCTCTGCTTGTAACAGAAATTGGAAGTAACTTTGAAACAAGATAGAACTGGATTGCTCTTGCACATAAAAAAGACCCAGAGCCGGTTATGTTGGCTTCCTGGTGTCATCAGGTTCCTGTGTTTTTCCTTCATCATCTTGAGAATCAGAGTTCTTCAGCTTCAGAGGGAGGCGCTGTGTATGGAATACAGTGTGAACAGTACTTCCCAGTGCTATGCAGCATGCATCCCTGTGAGGATACTGCTGGCGTTCTACGTGCCCCAGCAT
Organism: Corynorhinus townsendii; assembly: GCA_026230045.1. NCBI lineage: Eukaryota > Metazoa > Chordata > Mammalia > Chiroptera > Vespertilionidae > Corynorhinus > Corynorhinus townsendii. The sequence continues at coordinate 924,684 of JAPDVU010000018.1, read as the reverse complement.
GCTCCTGGAGCGCCTCCATCTCACCTGTATTTCAGTCTACAGGGATGGCAAAAGATGTTTCTTTCACCCAAGTCCACTCCTTTGGAGCATCACTTTTACCTGCATTTCACTGGCCACAGTTGAATCACATGGATTCATGTAACTACAAGGGAACCTGGAAAGTATAGTCCTTTTCTGGTACATTGCCATCCCAAATATAATTAAGTCTCTTTACTAAGAAAGAAAGGGAGAATGAATGAATATTGGGTGGCAACTATTAGTTTCTGCCACGAACATCTGTGCACTGAAAAATGTTAAGAATTGGATATAATCATCTGGGTTTTAGAATGAGGTGCAGGAGGAAGAACCACTTATTTTTACCATCTCTTTTTACAAATGGAGGAACTGAGGCCCTGATAAACCAGATATACCTGTTCATAGTCATGTAGCTGGCAAGTGATGTACAAGTCATGCGGCTGGCAAGTTTAAACTTTCTTTTATACTTGATCTGAAATTTTGATGGGGAAAAATCAAATATGCGGAAAAGAAAACTTTTTAGCGAATATTCTATATTTTCATTTTATATATATATTTTAATTCTCCTTTGTTAGTTTCTGTAGGCTTTTTCTATTTAAAAAATTGCATAGAAAAAAACATGATATAAGTGTCATTAATATACGACTGGCTGGTGGTATCCAAAAACTTTTAATTTCAGTTAATTCAGGCAAATAGCCTGTCCTGAAGAAGCTTTATTGTGAATACAAAGTGCTCCTTCAGTAGACATTTTGACAGACATGGGGTGTTTTGATTTACTTATGGGAAGTACTTATTCCAGATAACTAGTGAACTGATTAGCTGCATTCAAAATGGCTTTTAAAAAAATCTCCTTATGATCCATTCGCATGGATTAATTTAAAAGAAAAAGTAGGGTTGGGCACTAAAGCCTATTTAGAACCAAAGAAAGTAGCACAAGCCATCTCTTTCCATACTCCCATTTGTAGCCACAACGTAAGATACTCTCATGACCTGAAACTTTTTCTTCAAAATGCATGTGATACTGGTGTCTGCTCTTATTTTTAAAATTTAATTTATAGGGGACACTGGTTAAAAAGATTAGATGGGTTTCAGGTGCATAATTCTACAACACATCATCTGTAACCCTGTGTTGTGTGTTCCCCACCTCAAGTCAAGTACTGGTGATCATCATTTGCTCTTGCCTCTAGCTTCTATTTCATCTATAACAGGAATCAAAAGAGACAGAGAAGTCACTTTTTTTCCAGAAACAAAGAAAACTATATTATGGCCATATTGGATCTGTCACATGCTTGGTTCTCTCATGCTGTTGGCTTCTTGTTCTCTTCTAAAACTGTTTGCTCCCCTATAATTCCTCTCTCAAGATCACTAGAAACCCGCAAGCCTACTTTTCATAGGCTAAATTACTCCTGGGACCCTGCCAGAGACCTTTAATTATTTTTTCATTTTTTTGTTAGCCAATATAAAACATAATTCTGAAAAATCCTCAATACTCATTAGGGAGAAAAGTTCTATATGAGTCATCAGAATATTTTTATGGACAGATCTCAATGATAATTTACCTAATTTTAGATAAAACAGTTTATACTTAGTAAGATTTTTTTTCTTTTTCCAAAGTAAGATAATCATACAGTGCTTTGAACATTACCTATATGTCATTAAGTTTTCAGCTTTTAAAAATGACCAAGTGATGTATTCAGTAAACCTCATTACCTCATCTCTGAGCCTCATTCCTCTGTATGTCCTCATAAAAATAGCCTTGTCAGAATAACCCTGGAGTTAAGTAGATTAAATCAAATACTGTTGAGCTTTGCACACCCTTGGTTTATGCTTTTATGCCACTGAGGACCACCTTTGCTTAACCAAGAAACTGGACTTCATATCCTCTGAACTGGCATTGCTGATTGCCAGGGCAGCTTGCTGAAAATACAAACTTCTGTGTGCCACCCGCAGGTTCTGATTCAGTAGATGGGGTCCAGGAGTCTTGAGTAAGCTCAAATAATTAGGATGCAGTCAGATTGAGACCTCACTGCTCCTAGGGGTGCCAATCTGCCACCTTTGTAATGTGACAGTCTCCTTTCTGCCTTCACTCACTTATTCTCCCTCTCCCGCTCTGTATTCCCCACTATCACGTATGTTCTTCTAGACTGTGCAGGCAAGTAAAGTAGTTTATCTGAAAACAATAGGCTATAGTTACAAAGTAGTAGATTCCTTGAGGCGGAGGAGACGTAGAAAGTGCCTAATTTTTACATTGTTCATCCTTTTAATGCAGGATATTTTAATGCAGTAGTTTAGCATAGTCCACGGCATCAGTATCACCCTAGGTCCTAGGGCTTTGTTAAAAATGCAAATTCGTAGACCCAACTCCATACCTGAACCTGACACTCTGGCGGGGCCCAGCAGGCAGCATTTTAGCACATCTCCGTAATTCTAAAGCAGGCTAAAGTGTAAGGACCTCTCTGTCTTACAGCCATTCGTTCGGTCCCTAGTAAAATCTTCCTGCAGGATATCTGTGTCCCAAGTTCAGCAGTCACTCCTTGTTAATATAAGAATGAGGTTCACTTGGAGTTGGACACAAATGGGATCCTAGTTCTCACCCTACCCAAGTGGCTTCACTTTCTGGCATATACTTCAGCTCCTCCTCCCCAAGCTGCAGCCTGCTTTATGTTCAACCTTCCCTCCATTTCGGTTTCTACCTCCTTCCTTTCCTCCACCAATTTTTTTATGCTTTTTTTATACCACTGAGGACCACCCCATTAATTTTAGGAATAATTAAGCAAAGTGTAGGATTACAGAAATAAAAAGGTATGCATTCAGTGAAATGCTGAATCTAATACAAAATATAATTCTGATTAACATCTAATGCTGTCCTAACTGGTTTGGCTCAGTGGGTAGAGCATTGACCTGCACACTGAAAGGTCCCAGGTTCGATTCCGGTCAAGGGCATGTACCTTAGTTGCGGGCACATCCCCAGTCGGGGGTGTGCAGGAGGCAGCTGATCGATGTTTCCCTCTCATCGATGTTTCTAACTCTCTATCCCTCTCCCTTCCTCTCTGTAAAAAATCAAAAATCTGCTTCAGCTTTTTCTCTGAGGTTTACGGTATTTTAAGTATGAAGGAATAAAGTAAAAAGAAATGATTATATGTAACGTATTGTACTTATTAAGTGAATGTTGTTTTATACACAGAAAGTATAATAACATAGTTTGTCATATTTTCATGAATGCAAGCCTAAGATTCTGCTCTTAAATGATCATTTCTTTTATTGATGTAACAGTTTAATGAGTCAGCTCTTCAGCTAAACTGTTCCATCTCTTGCTACTGTTTATCAGCAGGATTTGAGGGGAAGTGAAGGGGATAGCTCTAGGGACAGATTCTCAGACTATGAAAAGTTTGCAATGGAGTCAAGATGATAGAAACTGTAACGGTTTGGAAAGTTGAATTTTTCTTCTATTTTTGTGTCTTTAGTACCATCATAATCCTTTCTGATGAGTCACATTACGTGAGCAACTGAGATTATGATGCTCATTTATTTGAGGTAGACTTTTCTGATCACAATTTTAATTATGTAATAGCCTTATTTCATAATAAGATTGCTTTAACTTTTGATGAAAATCCTGCATGTATTCCCTTTTCCTGTGGACATAAAGCATCTTAGATATAATTTAACATCTTTGATAATTTAGAATTAAATGGCCTCTCAGGCTCATGTTTCTTCAAAATACATTTATTTTATTTTTTTTCTATATTTTCATTGATTTCAGAGAGGAAGGGAGAAGGGGACAGAGAGAGAAACATCAATGATGCGAGAGAATCACTGATCGGCTGTCTTCTGCATGTCCTCTACTGGGGATTGAACCTGCAACCTGGGCATGTGCCCTTGACCAGAATTGAACCTGGGACCCTTCAGTCTGCAGGCCAACGCTCTATCCCCTGAGCCAAACCAGCTAGGGCTAAAATACATTTTTATTTATTTCAGAGAGGAAGGGAGAGGGATAGAAAGATAGAAACATCGATGAGAGAAAATCATTGATTAGCTGCCTTCTGCACGCCCCCCACTAGGGATGGAGCCCGCAATCCAGACATGTACCCCAACCAGGAATCGAATCGTGACCTCCTGGTTCATAGGTTAATGCTCAACCACTGAGCCACGCTGGCTGGGCTCAGGGTCATGTTTATGTATGGTAACTTCTGTAGACTCTTGTAGAAATGTAGGAGTTGTAGTGTACTTGACTGGAACTGTAATATTGATTCTAGAGTACATCCTACATTAAAAGTTGTTTTCATGGTGGCCTTCGGGGAGACTGAATACTCTGAAGTTGTGTGTAGAATTTTGGGAATGTGTTCCAGGAGAGGATCCATTGATTAGATTCCCAAAAAGGCTGTAAAGAGGATTCTAAAAAGGTTAAGAACACACTGACCTGGGTGATGTGTTTTTAAAATTTTTTCTGACAGTACTCTTTTTTTGTGTGTGTGTGGGGGTTAGGGGAGGGTTCTCCTATTTATAGATAAAATAAAAATAAAGTGCTAATTAAATGAGGGTTGCATTAGTGATATTTGGCTTTTCTAAATGAGAAGGAAAAATGACGTAAAAGGAATTTATTAGAGTTTTATTAATCAGTTTCTTTTTTAAAGTTTTAAATTCTAATCTCTGAACCTAAATGACTTTCCTAGGAATATTCAGTGACATTCACTTGCTGGCTATGATGTACAGTGGAGAAATGTGTTACTGGGGATTGAAGCATTGTGCAGATCAGCAGCCAGGAAACCAGGACGTGGACACTGGTGTTACTGGAGCAAGCTACACTACACACAGGGAGCCCTTGGATTTCCGAGAAGTAGGAGAAAAAATTTTGAAAAAGTATGTATCTGTGTGCGAAGGACCCCTGAAAGAACAGGAATGGAATACAACAAATGCAAAACAAATTTTAAACTTCTTTCAGCATCGCTCTAACTCGTAAGTTTAGTCCTTTTCAAACAGAAAAGCAGAAGACCCATGAAATGGAAACGTTCCAGAAAAGAAGACATTGACACTAAGAATGTCACACTACATAAAGATGCCCAGGGTGGTTCCCTTTTTAAAATGCCATCACTGTAGTTCATTATGTATTCTTAACTCCGTGAAGGAACAGTTCTCTCATTTCTAAAATGGCATGTATGTTAACCTAACTCAGCCTGAACTACGGATATCCTGTAACAAATATTAAGGAAGAATCTAATTTAGCTGTACAAAGATTTTTTTCTGTTACTTCAGATTATTATTATTACTTTAAAGAGAGAGAGAGAGAAATGTCAATATGAGAGAAAATCTATTGGTTGCCCCCAACCGGAGAGCAAGCCTGAACCTGGCTGGGTATGTGCCCTGACCAGGAATTGAACCCTCCACCTTTTGGTGTACAGGATGACGCGCCAACCAACTGAGCTTCAGATTATTATTTTTATTGTGGTAAATTGTAACATAAAATGGACCATTTTAACTATTTTTAGGTCTGTGTATCTTGAAATTTGCTGTGCTTCAAAAGTTGAAGTCAAGTCACCTCATTGCTTTGGATGTATGCTACACATATAGAAATTGGCAAAATTATGATGAGTATTCAGATTCCTTTGCCAGAATAAGATAAATAATGAAAGGCTTCACAAAAGAACTGTTGTTTAATTATTTTACCATGTACTACAAATAGCACCTAAATGTTTTATCCCTCCTATTAGGCATTTTATAAAAAGTTAAGATGATTTTCTTACCTTGTTTAAAAGAATATGCATGGTTTATCAAATGAGTAATAAGGATAAAAACCCAGTTAGGTTACTGTTAGCTCACATGTCTTTAGGGCACATCTTTTCCTATGTATTGACATTTCTGTGTTTTTGTCTTTGATAGTAGGGTGAGTGAGAAAGGCAGAGAGCTCAACTGCTGTCTTGCTCAGTCTGTCTACTACACCCGGACTTCATCACATTCCCCAACTTACTCCGTGGCCACACCTGAGTGTCATCATCCTGAGTTTCTCTTTCTGAAATCTTAAATTTTAGTAATTGATGATAATTCTCATCTGCCTGGCTTTTCCACCTCTTTGTTTATTGACCTTTTTCTCCTTTACTTACTTCACAGCCGCCTCCTCTTGACTGCCGCCTTTTCTCCTAAACTATCAGCCCCTTTCAGATGTTCTCTCTTCCCTATCCAGCCTCCGCCTTGGGGGAACCGAATGAAGTGCTCTCTACAGTCCCTTCAAATCCGTGTTCCCCTTGGCCTTTACCCTCATCATTCTGTGAGCCCTCAACATTGAATCAATTCTGTCGTCCACCTTTTCTGGATGCTGAGTTCCATGCAAAGTACATGCAGCCCTTCAAACTGGAACTCCTTTAAGTGTCTCAGCCTCAGCTTCAGAGGAGCCCTCAGTGTGAGCCTTGTGTCTGTGACCAGTGTGGCCCCTCTCCCTGTCCCACTGAGGCTGATCCAAACCACCACGTTTCCTCTGTCCCCTCCCCTAACACATGGCTAGGTCCTGTCTTACAGAAAAAGACTGAGGAGGTCAGTTTCTGTTTACCAGCTTTGCCCCACTCATTCCCACCCCTCTTTTTAGAGGAAAGAAGGAGCCTGCTCCCTCTTGAAGACCAATCTCCACCTGTCCTGTCTGCCATCTTCCCTGCTTCCCCTGCGGCTGCTCTCTGGGCCTCCCCTTGCAGTGTTGATCTTCCCTAGAGCTCATCCTCTTTCTCTCCCCTCTTCCTTCCATCTTCCTCTTCGTCTTTTTACTGCTTCTCCACACGCTTCTTACGTGATGCCCTTCAGAGCCTGGCGCTTGTTGCTCCTGGAATCTCACCATCCCATGTGATCACAGGAATCCACTGCTTGACTGTTGTTTTCCTTCTGATTGGTGAACTTCGTATTTTAAACATCTTTATACATAATACTTAACACATCTTAGGCCATTTGTAAAGTGTTTTGAATTAATAAGAGGCATGATTCTAAGTGCCGAGCTCTGCACGAAAGGGTGGCTGCTAGGATTCCACACTGCCATGCCCTCTGCCTGCACCAATGTTGACAAGGCAAATCGCTCCTCAGAGGAGTCAAGTGTTATGAGAGTTAGAGCCCGAGAAAACCAGAGAACTTTCTCTTCAAAAGCTGGGAGCTTCCATTTTGCCTTCATGACCTTGTGAACCACGTGGGTCTCACTGCTGGTGCAGTTATGAGGGTGCTCTAGGGTGCTTTTTACTGAGTCTACCCCACACACAATTGGAGGATAATTTTCCATCCCCCACACAAGTGGAGGATAATTTGTATGCCATAACAGTTAAAACACTTTTTACTCTCGTGTATTACAAAACTGATCACGTTTTTGTATTTTAAAGCCTGCTAAGTAAATTCTGTTTCATGTAGAATGAAGTCACTTCAAGATACCAAATATTCCACATTAGGAAGGTACTGTAATTTACTCATCAACAATGGTTATGTGCCTTCTACATGCCACGTTTTGTCCTGGCACTGAGGAGATGGAGCTTCGTAAAACACTCTCTCTCAAAGTTTGTATTCCTGTGAAGAAGTTGACACCTTTTAAGAAATAAATGGGTGGCATGTTAAGTGATGAGGGCTGTGAAGAGGAAAGCAGGGTCAAGGGCTAGTGTGACTCGGAGAGGAGTGCTATTTGTAGGGTGGTTGGGAAGGCACCACCAAGCACCTATCTACTTTAGCATTGTGTCTTCAATTTCCACACCTTTGGTTAAATGCCTTGAACAGTCAGTCCATTTATAAAGCTCTTCTTTCTGATGGAAGTTCTGATCCTGCAATAAGAAGGGAGTCACTGCGTGTGACCTTGTCATTTTATTACATCTACTAGAGGCCTGTTGCACGAAGATACGTGCAATAGGCCTTCCTTCCCTGGCTGCCGGCACCGGTTTTCCTCCGGCACCCGGGACCCAGTCCTTCGTCCAGCCGCAGCAGAGAAGCCAAGCCTCTTCAGTCTTCACTCTGCTCCTGTGTTTACAAATTGACCTGCCATCTTTGTTGGGTTAATTTGCATAGCATCGCAGAGGTATGGTCAATTTGCATATTTCTCTTTAATTAGTGTAGATAGGCTGCTCTCCAGTGTGGGCTTGACGGATGAGTGAGCGATGACCTGAAGGCCTGGTGCATCTTTTACACTTAGGGTTTCTACTTTGGGTTCTCTGATAGTTATTAGAACTTAAACTCTGTTAATGGATTTTTCATAATCCTTATGTTTCTATAGTTCTTTTCCTATATGAATTTTCATATATCAACTAGGCTTGCTCCATTTATAAGGTTTCTGGCTATTGTGAATTGTTTCATGCTGATTAAGGTGCAAATCATGACTAAAGACTTTCCCTTATTCCTGGCATAGAGTGAGGTGGGAGCCATGGCTAAAACTGGACAATAACATTCCTTCCTTTACGATCCACTGTGAATCCTGTGGTGTTCATTAAAGTGGGACATGTGTCTGAAGCATTCTCAGATTAATTTTAATGGCATTTTAAAAACTCACAGCTTGTTGACATGTGAGTTTTAGTTTGCTTGTCACTTCTCTCTCTACCTTTCAGGGTTCCTTTTTCTGGCTCACATAAGGATAATCCATCTGCCACAGAATCCAGGATTCTGTAGTTCTCTAGTATCACTTGTACTATTATTTTTTGAAGATCTAATTGGCTTTATTAACAGATTCATGAACTGGGGAGTATTCCATCTAGGAACTAGAAGGGTGCTCCCTTTTTTTGTATTATTTTTTAGTACAATATGAGCTATATTATGAAAGTATTACATTAGAATAATTTTAATGTAGCCACATTTAAAGTATTGTTGTATATTCATGCTGGTGTTCTTTGTTGTTGTTTGTTTCCTACTTCTAGTTAAAACTTCCAAGTAAAATGTTTTAGAGCATATGAATTTTTAAGAAAAAATTAAACCATGTTCCCACATTTGTATCTTGTTCTTTATTTTCTTCGATATCTGGGTGTTGTATGAAAATGAAACTTTTATCATCTCAGTTTACTATTGAGGTCTGAATATTATTTTTTCTGGTCCTAATAACATTCAGACAGAAATATAAGTTCTGGTGCCAGAGGCCTGAGGTTGAATTCCAGCCCTGCCATTTCTCAGCTGTGTGACTATATAAATAGCCTTTCTATGCCTTGATATCTTATTTAACACAGGAATAATAATAGAACCTCACAGGTTACTGAAGATTAATGCTCAGTGTCTAGCACATGGCAAGAGCTCAAAAGTTAGTTATTACTATTACTGTTTTCCGTCTAGTTCTGTGTATCGGCATACCTCTTCATCGTGCTGAAAACTATGGTACTCGGCAGCCCGAATAATTGAGTGACAAACACTCTGGCCAGGTAGCAGTCCCTCAGAGCCATGTTCCCAGTTTGAATGGTGCTAGCCGTTCCAAATGGGATGTTGTAAGCAATTACTGGTTGACAGGGAGTTGGAACCAGATTATGTAGAGTTCTGTGTAACTGTTCTATCCATTCTTAAAGGAACTTGAAAACTATTGGACTATTGCCCAGCTGTGGCTCTGTGGTTGAACATTGACTTATGAACCAGGAGGTCATGGTTTGATTCCTGTTCAGGGCACATGCCCCGATTGCGGGCTTGATCCCCAGTGGGGGGCATGCAGGAGGCAGCCGATCAATGTTGATGCTGATGTTTCTCCCGCTCCTCCCTCTCTCTCTCTAAAATCAATAAAAACAAAAAAAAATTAAAAAAATAAAATAATTGGGCTTTTTTGGGGGGGAGGCGTACTTTTCTTATTGGATGGTATAAAAGATAATGCCATCTTGATCTTTTTTGAATATGTTAATGATAACATTAGATTGACATGTTCCTTTAAGAACTTTTGAGCAAAGAATTGGAACAGATTAAGTGATGTAATCTATTTGAAATAGACTGATACATAGTGCTAAGTATTTGTGCCCTTCTTACCACAGAGACCACACCCATTTCAGTATAATCGATTATCTTGTAATGTGAGCAATGGTAACTATAAAGCTCTGTTTAAAGTAAGGTTTACAAAGGCAGTAAGATGGACAAATTTTGAGAGGTAAAAAAACTAGTGGGATTTCAGCCATACCATATCTGGTTTATTCTAGCTGCATTTTGCTGCCCTTTAATGAGCTACGTTCAGCAATTTTTAAAATGCACTTATATTTCTATATAGTGGACCTCGCCTCCTCATTTTGGCATGAGGTCCTTGGTGATTGAGCTTCTGACCGCCTCTCTAGTATCAATTCATGTTAATCCCTCCAAAAAGCAAATGATAAATTGGGGGCTGAAAAACAATCAGCCTAAAACCCCACTAGGCACTAAGAAGGAAGCAATCGGTTAGAAAGCCCCAGAGAGTGGACGAGGGCCACCCATGGAACAAGAAGGAGTCGTCTCGGCCCAGGTAAAGTGGAAACAGGTTACGTCCTGCGTCAGGTAACGACGTTATGGAGGGAGCAAGGGGTTTTGTGGCCAGGGGAGAGGTTAGCAGAGTGCTCTTTGGAACAGATTAAGCGATGTGATCTATTTGAAATAGACTTACACATAGTAGTAAACACGTGTTTGTGTCCTGAGGCTGAGGCCTGGAGTGGGGGGCAGTGACTCCGCAGGAGCTTCCAGCTCTTGTCCACTCGGTTTCCTTCTGGACTGTGGAGGTGAGCTGGCTCCAGGCTGCTCGGTGGGGGGGGGGGGCGGGACAGGGGCGGGGCTTCCGGGAGGCGGGGCTTGATGGGGCGGGGCGTCGCGTGACCCCGAGTCGCGTCACAAGCGGCGCTGACGGCCATGGCGGGAAGCGAGCCACGCAGACGGTGCGGCTCCCCTCTGCCGCCTCACAGCGACTGGGGCCGCTTGGAGGCGGCCATCCTCAGCGGCTGGAGGAGCTTCTGGCAGTCGGTGGGCAAGGACCGAGCGGCGCCCCGCGCCTCCCGCGAGGAGGCGGAGGAGGAGCCCAGCACCCTGACGCGGTTGCCGGTGAGCGTGGGGTGGGCAGCGGAGACCCCAGGGCTGGGAGGGGCGCCCCGTCCGGGCCACCCGGGAGCCTGGGACCTCCCCGCGCCCCACTGTCTGCCCGGTCCCTGCAGCCCCGGGAGCCACAGTGAACCCGACACGCCCAGGCGGTGACCCTGCTCCTCAGCGGGGCCGAAGGTCCCAGCGACACAGCCTCGGGAGCGCCCTAGTCACCTGCCAGGTCGCCCGCTCTGTGTCTGCCCAGCAGGCCTGGGACGAGGGCGCCCTGAACACGGCAGGTGAAGGCGATGGGGGCACCAGCCTGGGAAAGCATCCCGCCTGTGTCCTCAGCATCTCGCCCCAGGCTCCGTGTCCCGGACACGTGGGGTCTCCCACACTCACCCTCCCGGGGGTCAGGCTGTTGCCTCGGAATACACTTCCCGTGGCGACACTTCCAGTGGAAGCAAAGGGCCCGCAGGCCGCAGACTCCCACGCGGCATTTGTTGGTGGATTTGTCAGGGAGATGGAGACATTCTTAGAAATTATTAAAATCCCTTCTGTGGGCTGTTGACACCTCCCTCCGACGTCCATCAGGAATTGAGGACGGCGGGCTCGGAATGCCTCCCCAGTCACCGCCCCCCGGCTCCCCGGTTACCGCCTCCACCCCCACCCCGGCCCCGGTTTATACCCCCACCCCCACCCCCAGCACAGGTCCTTTGAACACAGCTTAATAGATTTTACAGAGGCACTCAGATGACAGGTTTACCCTTGGGTGTGAACCTGGTTTATTTTGAAGAATGAATTATTTCCCTAAGTAGTATACCCAAATGGTATGGCAAAATACCCATGGAAAGAAATGAAAGAAACTGTGATTTTGCGTGAAAAAATGGTTGGTTTCAGTGTATCAGAAATTCAGTGTTCAGTTAGGATTCTCTCCTGATGGCAGGAAAATAACTTCGGAATGACAGCGTTAGGGGAAAATAGTGATTGTTCAGTTGATTTTTGGTTATCTTAGTATAACAAGTCTTTGTTGATACTGTGGTTTATCCTGAGAGATTTAAGTAAGACACCGTTCAGTTGACGTTAGGTCTCCTAGTATGATGATGATAATTTTTCTCATTTATTATCAGAAAACAGTTTTCCAGGATTAATTACTCCCCCCTTTCACCTACTTGGCGCTTTCCTCTGTTTCAGATTGACGTACAGCTCTATATTTTGTCATTTCTCTCACCTCATGATCTGTGTCAGTTGGGAAGTACAAGTCATTACTGGAATGAAACTGTTCGAGACCCGATTCTGTGGAGGTATTTTCTGTTGCGGGACCTTCCTTCGTGGTCTTCTGTTGACTGGAAGTCTCTTCCAGATCTGGACATCTTAAGAAAACCTATGTCTGAAGTCACTGATGGTGCATTTTTTGACTACATGGCAGTGTAAGTATCTAGTTTTGTGAATTAAAGAGAAGATATTAAATTTGACTATATTACAAGTCAGTAGTCCCACTACTAATTATTTTCATAGAGTTGGGGTCTTAGTGTCCTTTTGTGAAAATCGGGGTTAAGTTAAATGACTTCCTTCATTTTGTTACTTCCTTGTGATGCCTGACCAGAGTATTTGGGTAAATATACATAGTTCATATGGCAACAAGTGAAAGTCTTCTTTAAATTTTCATTATCTTTAGAACACTTGTCATTTTGTTCAATAGTAAATACTTTCCATATCCAGAAAAGGAAGGGCCAGAGATCAGAAAGCAGTTCTTTGGCAAGGAGAAAACCACTCTCAGGTTCTGGGCAATACGATTTTCTTACTAACCCAAAGCACTGACATTTTGGAATATAATGTAGATGACAGAATTAATGTTATTGAGCAACTGGTCCCACAGCCAACCTAGCATCAAGTGTATCTGATGCTGTGAGACCACACTTTCCCTAGGGATAGTAATAATATAGTAACTATCTTTTGTGAGCAAATAAAATGATTTCTGACTCTTACAACCCCAGGTTGGTTGTTGTTGTTCAGGTACTGCAGTTGGAAAAATTGAAGTTCAGACTGTAAGTGGCTTATGTAACTAATTAAAGTAGTAAGGCTTGGCCTGACCTGTCTAGCTTCAAATCTGATTTTTTTCCTTCTTGAATTACAGGTTTCTAAATATGATTATCTTATTAGGTTAGTAATTGTCTTAACCAGCTTGATTTAGTTAAAGGGCTTTAGGTTTTATTTTGATTGGGTAACTTCATTTTTATTTTCAATAACATGTGGAATTGCTAGTTTAGACATTTATAGCTATTAAAAGAAACTGAGTTGTTTTTATTTTATGTGATTCTTAGTTTGCTAGGACTAGGTTACCTGTAAGGAATATTTGAGCCTCCCTTTATATTTAACACTTACTGAACTGTTACGTTTGAGGCTGTTAATAAGAGTACGTAAGAAACTTGGTTATATATTTTTTAATCTATAAGGAACATTTATGCTGACTGTCTTCAGTGCAGTGTTTCTCAATCTTGGTACTGTTGACATTTTGGACCAGATGTTCTGGGAACTGTTGATGTTTTGAGGCACTTCTGGCTTCCACCCACTAGATGTCAGTAGTACCACCTCACTAACCCCCTGCAGTGATAACAGAAATGTCTCCAGATGTTACCAAATGTTCCCTGGAGCTGGGAGGGGCGGGGGTGTGTTTTTTTTGGGGGGGAGAAGGGGGAGGGGGTGAGTAGTGAGTAGCAAAATCTCCCCCAGTTGATCACTGCTCTATGTAGTGAATTTTAACCATTGAAACAAGTGTTAGACCAAATGTTCCATGAGAGAATCTAAATGAAAGATTAGAAAGTAAGTAATGATTCCTGCGGAAGATTTTCTCAGTTTCTGGACCACTAGTGCTCCCATAGCACCTCATGCTTTGTCCTGTCATGGCACTTGGCATACATATTATAATGGTGTCTGTCCCCCACTGCCCTCCATGAGAATTGGAACTATATAGTCATTGTATCCTTGTATCTAGCAAATTCTCAATAAATTATACATTGCTGAGCGAATAACTGCCTAAGTTTTTTCTGTATTAATTTTCTAATTGTGCCAATTTCATACAGCTATAAAATGTGCTGTCCATATACAAGAAGATCCTTGAAAGCTAGCCGTCCTATGTATGGAGCAGTGACCTCATTTTTACACTCACTGATTATTCAGAATGAACCCCGATTTGCTATGTTTGGACCAGGTTTGGAAGAACTGAATACATCTTTGGTGTTGAGCTTGATGTCTTCTGAGGAACTTTGCCCAACAGCTGGTTTGCCTCAGAGGCAAATTGATGGTAATTTTCCTGTTAATCTACAGTACATGATAAGTTAACACTTTGAGTTTGACGCTGATGTTAAATAGAAATTCATTTTTTAATTAACTATTTGATGTGATGAAATATAGCAGTGATTTTTAACTGGTGTGATATGAGAGTCACACTGGTGTGTCACAAGAATTTTTAAAACAGGCAATATCTGACTCTGTAGTCTGGGACTACACTGACCTCTTTTCCCTTAGAATGTCAAATAAAATAATGACAACAGCCAATATAATAATAGCCTCCTGGTGTGAATGAATCAAAATTATACTTATTTTTGGTCAAATCAGCAAAAATATATTGTTGCTGCAGAATTTTAATAATTACTTTATATGTGCCATGACATAAAAAAGGTTGAAAATCACTGAAATATAGTAATTTGGTTAATGAGAGCCCCCCAGGTGCCAATGGACTGAAAGAATTAATGTACTTTTTAAAAGAGGTAAGCTTCCTCTTATTTCCTAAAGTTTATGTAATCCAGAATATAAGATTATGTGAAAGTAAATTAAGTAGCCAAGGTGTTATAGTTATACAATACTTACTATATTTTAAAAGAATGTTAACAGCAAAAACCATTTGGCTCCTATCTGCTATATGTAAAATACTTTCACATACTGTATATTGAAATTTCAAAAATGCTTAATTTTCCCCTTCCTCTTCTTTCTATGAAAGCAAAACAAAACAAAACAAAAAAGCAGAACCCAACAGCAACCATGTAGTTAGTTGGTAAACAGAATATATAATAAATATAAGTGACAATATAATCTAGCTTTACTTATTCATTTATTGAGAGCATGTATTAGATGCTAAAGATGCAGAGATTTAAAACCATATCAAAAATCTTTGTCCTGAAGATACTTGGTCTAGGATGGACAAAGACAAATGCACAGGTGATTTGAATATGATGCAATTAGTTTGGCACATTTGAAGTACCTCTGTGTGTGTACAGTGTACAGGTGAGACGATACTTGTGTGCCATGCTTAAGCATTTGGAAGCTCTTGAAGGATTTTAAGCAGAGGAGTGAGATGGTCGAGATTGCATTTAAGAAGCTCAATCTGGCTCCTAAGTGGAAAATGGATTAGGAGGGGTTATAAAGACATGGAGATGCATTAAGAAACCACTAATCCTATATAATAAAAGGCTAATATGCAAACTGTACCCTCGACCAGGAGTTCAACTGGGAGTTCGACCAGGGGGCGAGGCCGGCTGACCAACCGCCCATGGCCCCTCCTCCTGGCCGGCCTGGCCCGATTGGCCCCGACCAGGGTGGGCTAGCCATATCCCACCCATGCACGAATTTGTGCACCGGGCCTTGAGTATTGTGATAAAAGTATGAAGGATATAGAATTGACTGAATGTGTAGAGATAGATGCCTACTATACCAGTAAGTAATCCATTTGTAGCTCCATTAGGGCAGGAATCTTGTCAGCTTTTTCTTAGCTCGGTCTGAGGTATCAGGCACATAGTAGGCACTCAATATATATTTGATGCATGAATAAACAAGTGACTTTGTGGATTACTTTATGCATCCAGATCTCAAGAGCAAATTCTGGGCTAGAAATCAAGATTTGACAATCATGGAGTCCATGTGGACTTTGAAGTTTCTGAGGATGGAAAGGAAGATTGTGAACCAGGTGCTGACATCTTCAGTGAATGTTTGGAGGAAGGGATTATCAAAAGGAAATTTATAAATTACAAGGTCAAGGAAGGAGAGATGGGACTATAGCTGAATTCTGTGTGTGTCTCAAAGAGATGGAATTTTTCAAGAGGGTTGGTGAGTAATGGTTAAGACACGGCATTGGGGAGTAAAGAGAACATTGATCCTACCTCTTTACCCTGAGATGTGAGAGAATAAGCAACCTAGAGAGTTACATGAGCGTCCACAGGGAGAGAAGCGGCACCTAGGGGCAGGCTCGTTTCAGGTAAAGCCATGAGGTAGAAGGGACGGCTCAAGAAGAGGTTGGGGACATGGGGAAGTTTGTTGATTATAAAATGGCAATTTCATTCTCAAGACAGCAGCTGGAGTGATTGTTTGAAAATGCCAATTTAATTATGCCTCAAACCCTGCACCATGAGGGAAAACTAGAAGGAGGGGTCATTGGCAAGGTGGTACGTTCAGAACAGCCTAGAGATCATATTGGGCTGAGATTAGATGTGTTGAGAGGGAAATCTTGAAGTTTCTGATGAAAACAAAGATCATGGTGGAATTTACTTGTGTGATCTCTGAGGTTGGGGTTGTGTACCAGGCCTAGTGGCCAGAGGACTCAGGTCATTTGGCTTGGGATGCTTGCAGTGCCAGCCACCAAGATCTCTGTATATGTGGTGACATCAGAAGGTGTGGCATGGCTCAGCTTATTTGGACAACTATATTGGTTATAATGCAGGGGTAGTAGAGACCAGATTATATTAATGTTTTCTTTGTCTGAAGGGAGTGGCTTTGAAGGGAAGAGATATAATTATTTAGGCATTTTTTATTTTTTAGAGGGAGAGGAAGGGAGGAAAGAGAGAGAAACATTGGTGATAGAGACACATTGATTGGCTGCCTCCTGCTTGCCCCCTACATGGGATAGAGCCCACAACCCCAGTATGTGCCCTGACCGGGAATTAAATCCTGACCTCTTGGTTCATAGGTCGGCACTCAACCACTGAGCCACACTGGCTAGATACTAGGCATTTTTAAGTAATCTCTCCACATGCTGTTGGAAGAATGATAGTAGAGGGCAAAAGTGGATGTCGGATACTGTTAAGAAGTGATTGCAGAAGTCCAAGTGAGAGATGATGGCAACTTAAACTAAAGGGTGAAAGTGAGGATGGAGAGGGGTGGACAAAATCTAAGAGGACATTTATATAACAAGAAGAAGTAGAGCCATGGGAGAAGAGAATGCCCTTTCTAAGAAACAAGAGAGGAAATGAGCCCCTGCATGTTAACAACCAAAAGAAGGACAAATAAGAAAGTTGGATGATTCAGATATAAAGTTGAAAGAAGCTAGTACTATTTAGCACCTGCTATCACGTTAAGTGCCCAGTCAGTCACTGGTTACTGACACTATACTTTCCATCCAGAAGACAAAACAGGCTGGGCGCTTAATGTGCTATTTACCAGTCATTCTGATAGTTTTACATATGTAGTCTTGTTTAATGCTTACAATAATCCTAAAATATATTATTTCTATACTTCTATAACAACTGAGGCTCACAAAAACATGGCTATATATAGCAAAGTCAAGATTCTAAATCAAGTCTAATTCCAAATTTTGGTATCTGCCATAATTTTTCAATTTTCTAAGTTGCCATTGATGACTCCTCATCAATTTAAAAACAGCTTTTTGTGGGGAGGGTGGAGCCATTTCATTGAATGTACTAGTATACATGGAGTGTAAGACAAATGAGAAACATAAAAATATGAAAATGAGTCTTAGTCTTGAGGCTAAATAGTAGTAGCTGTTATGATGCAACTGCTGCAGATATGATGATAAAATTAATGAAGATAGTGATGATATGAAAAGGAATGTTATAAGCCTAGCAGTTCTTTTTTTAAATATATTTTTATTGATTTCAGAGAGGAAGGGAGAGGGAGAGAGAGAAACATCAACGATGAGAGAGAATCATGGATTGGCTGCCTCCTGCACACTCCCTACTGGGGATCAAGCCTGCAACCCGGGCATATGCCCTGACCGGGAATTGAACCAGGACCTCCTGGTTCATAGGTCGACGCTCAACCACTGAGCCACGCCAGCTGGGCAAGCCTAGCAGTTCTTTGTCTATGTTTTTATTACTAAGTGAGTGGAAATTGCAAGCAGCATCTTTTTCAACACGAACATTCCATTTTAATTCAAAGCTATATATAAGTTGTAGAATTTTTAAAATTCTGGGTAATGTTTTTCAATCTGATCTTTTGCTGTCTTTATTAATGACTTTTTTCGATAACTGTAATTTTTCCCTTTAGGTATTGGATCAGGGGTCAGTTTTCAGTTGAGCAACCAACATAAGTTCAACATCCTGATATTATATTCAACTACCAGGTAAGGCTTCCTACTTGGTGACTTAAGGACTGGAATATTTTAAGGCGATGCAGCCTGTTTAGTGTCTGATTATGTTTTATGTTTACATATTTTCTTATAGAAAGGAAAGAGATAGAGCAAGAGAAGAGCATACAAGTGCAGTTAACAAGATGTTCAGTTTACAGAATGAAGGGGATGATCAACAAGGAAGCCGATACAGTGTAATTCCACAAATTCAGAAGGTGTGTGAAGTTGTTGATGGGTTCATCTATGTTGCAAATGCTGAAGCTCAGAAAAGTAAGCATTATCGTATATTCGTTTTAAAAGCACTTGCTTTTCAAAGGAAATAAAAAATATTTTTTAGGCTTTACTGTGGCTTCTTA
Source organism: Corynorhinus townsendii (assembly GCA_026230045.1). Lineage (NCBI taxonomy): Eukaryota > Metazoa > Chordata > Mammalia > Chiroptera > Vespertilionidae > Corynorhinus > Corynorhinus townsendii. The sequence continues at coordinate 906,021 of JAPDVU010000018.1, read as the reverse complement.
AGAATATGATGGTTAATTTTATCAATGTGATCCTATGACCATTATTTAACAGTGGGTTCTCAAACCTTGATGTGTATTAGGATCACTTGGGGAGCTGGTTAAAAACAATTGCCTGGTTCCTACCATGGCGGATTATGATTCATAGATTTGGATTGTGTCTTGGGATCTGTTTTGTTGTTGTTGTTTTCTTGTTTTTAACAAGCACTTACAGAATTTTTATGTATACCAAAATTTAAAGCTATAACTGTATGATACTATTTATTGTATGCTTCTGCACTTTTTGTTATTGCTGGTTTTTGTTTTTTTTTTTACTTCAGGCCCTGTTCAAATAATTTATGCAGATAACTGAAAATTTTTACCTTTGTTTAATTACCCAGATACAGAGATATATTCTGAATAATTGCCATTCATGGTGATATATAGGTATGAAATAATAATATTTTGGGGCCAAAGTCAGTGTTGTAATTTCTCCCTCAAACCCCTGTGAATAAGGAAGGATATAAATAATATAATGTATTGTTCTCACTCAGAACATGGTAGCAGCAGCCCATTCCTTAAAGAATTTAAAGTTTATGGTGCAATAAAGTTAACAATAAAAATAAAAGCCACATCCATCTTAACTACTGACTAGTTGGACTTGACCTACTACATTAATGGCCTACCAAAAGAACCATGTCTATTTCCAGGAGTAAATCCTCTTTACCACAGTCTCTATAGTCTCTACTGGCTCTATATAAAACATCTAGTAGTAAATTAAAATTTTAAAAGTCACACTCAAAAAATAAAAATGAAATGACCCATTATCAAGAAATAAAGTAATCAGTGGAATCAGACTAACAGATTGCCTGGATGTTGTCACTCTCAGAAAGGGACATGATTAATATGTTAAAGTATTTAATGGAAAAGGTAGACAATATGTGTGAACAGATAGGGATTTTCAGCAGAGAGTGAGAAGCTATTAAACGAGTGAAATGGGAATGCTAAATATAGAAAATATGATAACAGGTGAATAGTTTCTTCAGCTGACTTTTTGGCAAACAAAACCTGCAAGAAAACTGAAAGATAGCTCAGTTGAAATGATCCAAATTAAAACACAAAGAAGAAAAAGAGAAGGAGTGGGGAACAGAGCATCCAAGAGCTGGGGGAACCTATCAAAGGAGAGTTAACTTTTTCTTAAAAGGCTAGATATTAAATATTTTAGTTACATGAGCCATATGATCTCTCATAGTTACTCAGCACTACTGTTACAGTGCAAAAGTAGCCATAGACAGTTTGTAAATTAGTGGACGTGGCTGTTTTCCAAAATAATTTTATTTATAAAGACAGATCCACAGGAATGTGATATGCCAGTCCCTGGTCTAACATATATGTGTATAATTGGAGTACGAAAACATGAAGGGAGTAAGAACAGGGATAAAGAAAATTTTGAACAGATAATGGCCTATATTTCAACATTACTGAAAGACTAAAAGCCACAGATCCAAGATTCCTAGAGAACTGTAAACCTAATAAATGAAAAATACATCTAGATATATCATAGCTAAATTGATGAAAACCAAAGGTAAACAGAATATCTTAAAGGCAACCAGAGCAGAAGGAAAGATACTTACAAAGGGCCATAGGTAAGGACAAAGATTCCCTGACAGAATTGCTGCAAGCTAGAAGGCAGTGAAGGTAAATCTGTACAGCAAGCATGTCAAACTCGCGGCCCAGGGCCGCATGCCTCATTTATTTGGCCTGTGTTAGCCTTTGAGTTTGACATGCTTGCTTAGAGTATTGCAAAGGGGAGGAAACCTTATGTCCAGCAAAGAAATGTTTTAAAAATGAAGGCAAGATCAAGACTTTTCAGACAAACAAAATCTGTGAAAATTCATTATTAACACATTTGCACTAGAAGAACAATTAAAGGACTCTCTTTAGGCAGAAGAATATACCAGATGGAAAATTGCATCTACAAAAAGAAATCAAGAACCTTGGGATGAAAACAATAAAACTATATATAAATTTTTTTTCTAATTTTAAATTCCTTATAATTATGTAAAGGAAAATAGTAACAATGTATTGTGGGTATATGATATTTTTAAGTAAAATATGTACTAACAGTACAATAGCATTGAAGGGAGAAAATGGAAATATACTATTGTAATATTCTTCTATAAGTGAAATTGTATAATACTATTTAAAGGTAGACAGTTATAAGTTAAGAATTACATTGTAAATCTTTGAGCAACCTTTAAGAAAAATGTAACAGAGGTATCCTATCTAATAAAGAGGGAATATGCTAATTGACTGCCCCACCCTCAAAGATGGTGGCACCCACAGCCAATAAGGAGGGAATATGCTAATTGACTGCCCCACCCTCAAAGATGGTGGTGCCCTCAGCTAATAAGGAGGGAATATGCTAATTGACTGCCACACCCTCAAAGTTGGCAGCACCCACAGCCACAAGATGGTGGCCGCCCAGTCCCCTCAGCCCCGGGCCCCCCCTCCCCCACGTGACTGCCTCCAGAGTCCCCCAGTCTTCTCAGCCCCCTAGCTGCCCAGGGCTGGCCCGAGGCGCAGGCACACCTTGGATGGTAGCTGCTGGGCTGCCCAGGGCTGACCGAGGCTTGCACTGCTGGCAGTGGCAGTAGCAGAGGTGTGATGGGGGCGTCACCTTCCCCTGATTGCCGGGTCGCCTCCCGCCCCTGAGGGCTCCCGGACAGTGAGAGGGGCCAGGCCGGGCTGAGGGACCCCCCTCTCCAGTGCATGAATTTTCATGCACCAGGCCTCTAGTAATTAGATAAGCCAGTAGTGAAGATAAAATGGAATCATTTAAAAAATTCAATTCAAAAGAAAGAACGAGACAAAGGAACAAAGAACAGGTGGAACAAGTCCAAATCCTAGAAGTATATGATAGATTTAAATGTCCCATGTTCATAAATTCATTACGTTTGTTTTCTATCAGTATATAACAAATCACCTCCAACCTAGTGGTTTAAAAGAACACCTCTTTATCAGCTCATAGTTCTCTTCTTAGAAGAATCTCATCCCTTTTAAGGACTCACCTGCTTAGGTCAGGCTCATCGAGGATGGTGTCCCTAATAGAACAATACAGCCCGACTGATGACAGTGATATCCCATTATATTTGCAGGTTCCTCCCACTCAAAGGGGGAGGGTTTGTACAAGGGTGCGAGTCATTGGGGATTGCTTTAAAATCCTGCCTACCACAAAATGTCAGTGATTTATATACTCCCCAGTGAAAGGCAGAGACTGTTTGCATAAAAAAGCTAGACCCAACTATATGTTTAAATTTTTGAAATTAAGGACTTTGAAAGAAAGGGTAGTGATAGCTACAGAATTTGTGAGAGGAAAATATCTATATCAAGGTATTTGTCTTTTAAATTATAGAGACATCTGAATAGTACTGTGAGTCCCCTCCCTTCTGATTTCACCTAAATGCGTATCCTTGTAAGACTACCTAATGTAACTTTATGACATATTTAATAAATGAACAAAGCAATAGGGGCAGTTTGTTATGTTTGGGTCCTGGTAATTTTTTTGTTTCCTTGTTCTGTTAATTTTTAATCTAATTATTTTAGAAACCATTGCAAGTAATGCAAATTAAGAGTTTGACTTCATTCCTTAGGACATGAATGGCAAGATGAATTTTCTCGTATTATGGCAATGACAGACCCAGCCTTTGGATCTTCAGGAAGACCGATGCTGGTTTTATCTTGTATTTCTCAGGCAAATGTGAAAAGAATGCCCTGTTTTTATGTGGCGCATGAGCTGGGTCTGAAGCATCTAAACCACCCATGGATGGTAAGGTCCTATCTTCTCTGGTGAGAAACATATAACTTTTCAGTTTTTTATTTGATTTTACTCTTTCCTACTCATTCTCTTTAATGAAACAGAACAGTATTCTCAAGTTAGTTTTAATAGCTTAATCGATGTGAGATATTTTGGTTGGTGTCAATAGTCTCAGCTGATCATTTGTTTCTACTTGTCTCCGGTCATGGATACAATGAATAGTAATTAGGGATTTTTTTTTTTTTTTTTTTTTGGTGCCACTATCATGGTTTTTTTTCAGCATTAGTGTATTATGCTTTAAGGGCCATCAGAAGTATAGATGCCATCTTAGACTTTCTAGCTCTCCAAACTTTATTTTAATCATGGAATCTTTCCATCAAATGAAACCTTACATGGAAGCCCCTAAGTCAAGCTGGCCGCAAGTTTGACATGCTTGCCCTAAGTAAAATAAAGGAAAATTAATATTGGAAATGCTTTTGCTGAAGAATTTAGAGGATTTTCTTCCTTTCTACCCCTATCCCTTCCAAGTAGCTCTGGAAACTGGAACACAATTTGAAAGCTACTAATAAAGGTGTACCGTCCTAATTGGGCGTTTGACTTACTACTAAGGAGAAGTGGCAGTCTTAAAGACATGTTTTTGCAATAAGACGTCACATTTATCAGTTGACAAGCTGGGTTCATTCAAAAATGTTTTGTTTTCAAAGTGGATCTTTTGGGGGAATTATTTTTCTAATACATACAAACAAGTCATGGAAATGATAGATCTTCCTATCCCCAAGGATAAATAATAAGCCTTATATTGGTAAATTAAAAGATATGAGATCATATTTTTTATCTAACCTGTCTAGAAGACAATACTTGAATGATTCGTCCAAAGTTTATTGGGATATATTTAGTCCTTTTTTTGGTGTCTAGAAAAATGTCATCATCATCATAAGATGTTGGACTCAGTTTCTTACTGATAATGGTCTCTCTTGTTTGCTCCTAGGTCCAGGATACAGAGGCTGAAACTCTGACGGGTTTTTTGAATGGTATTCAGTGGATTCTTGAGGAAGTCGAATCTAAGCATGCAAGATGATCCTTGTTTTAGACCTTGGGAACTGAAACCATTTGAAACTTGCTGCTGAGGTCATGATGTGAATATTTGCTCCATCAGCTCATTTTGTCCTGCCTTTTTGCAGATGGGCTTTATATTGGACAGCTGAAGCTGCTGTGTTTTTAATATAATTTTTGCTTTTTCCCTTAAATCAATTATAAGAAAAAGTTTAGTGCAAGCATTTAGCCCCAAAATAAACCTTTTAAGATTTTTTTTGATAATTTTTATACTTTCTATCTTTTTAAAAATACTAAATTCTGGAAAAAACAAGTTTGTGCATTCTCGTTCCTTGTGGTTTCTGCTCTTTTCAGTTCAAAGATTTCCTTAGTGGGGAATAACATATTTGCTAAGCTTTCTATAAGCTTTCTGTAGGTCCTTTTCAAGGGTCCTTAATGGGTTAACAGGAAGTGGGTTTTTGTCTATTTTTAATGAATATACTGCTTAAAGACTGGACTATTCTGGAATTGCATTTAATAATATAGCTATACAACTTGCATTCTTTTCTGAAACAGTGGAAATTAACTCTATATCGTATTTAATATTAATTCAGTGAAAATAACTTTTCCTGGAAGTTCTTGGTATTTTCAAATAAAAAAGCTCAGTTCCTCTCTAGATGTAATGCCAGAAGGGCTCTGAAACATAAGTGCTGGATAAAACAGTGAGACATTTTTCTGCTTTTCAGGTCTGTCCTCTGTCTTTTGCCAAAATTCCTCTGGGTAAGAGTTGTTGAACGCAATTTTTTTTCACATCTGGAGTTCTTCTATTTACAATCGATTATACCAGTCATATTGTCATTAAAAGTTTCAGGGTATTTTTCTCATCCCAACAAAATCTGTCTTCCTATGCCAGGCCTGCTCTTACACCCACAGATTCCCAGGATAGGTGATTGGTCCCATAAAAACAGTATAGTTCTTTGATAGTTTCTCATTGGAATTTGGTTTAGTTAGACTTCTTTGTATCTACTGGTCTTTGATGGCCTAGACTCTACTGTTATTTTGCTACTGTTATGAATCATAATGTAAATATCTGTGTTTTCCGGTGGTCTTAGGAGACCCTGCTAGTGGTTCTCAACCTGTGGGTCGCAACCCACAGGTTGAGAACTGCTACAGTAGCAAAATTACAGTTATGAAGTAGCAACAAAAATAATTCTATGGTTGGGGATCACCACAACATGAGGAACTGTATTAAAGAGTCGTGGCATTAGGAAGGTTGAGAACCACTGGCCTAGAGCAAGCATGTCAAACTCAAAGGCTGACGCCAAATAAATGAGGCATGCGGCCCATAGGCCGCAAGTTTGACATGCTTGGCCTAGACTAGTATAACCATTGTATCTTGTGCTTTCCTGTTGTAGTAATAATTTTTTATGACTTTCTATGTTCTATCTGAGAGCGAAACTCTTAGTAGTTTTTACAGTGTCTTAAACACAGAATCTCCTAGATCACAGTGTTTATTAAAATATTTGCAGCAGTATGTCTTCACACAGTAGTTGAATCATTTATTTATTGATGATCATTATATATTGATTTTCCCCATGATTTTCATCATTATTTCATTCTTACTATGTATTGTGACGGCTTTTTACTGCCTTTTTTAAAAAATAGCTTATGTGTGCCTTCATATTCTTTGATCTTTGTAATAAGTCCTAAACAAATTTGTATAACATATGAAGTCTGATCCTTGCTACAGTCTCAACAGATTCAATTTTCTATATTTCAGATCTTCGGTGCTTTTCTTTCCTGAACATCTGTATAAGAAATTCATAGCTGAGACATTAAGTGCATGGACCCTAAAACCAGATTGGTCTGGGTTCAAACCCTAACTTTATCACTGTGTGATCTTGGGCAAATTTCCCTAATTGTAAAATGAAGTTTAATAATAATATCTATCTCATAGGATTCTTAAACTTTTTAGGTAAATTAATATTTTAAAGCAGTTAGGACAGTGATTGGTACCAAAAAGTTCTCTAAAAGAGTTTAACAAGTGATGCACAGAACAACACCATTACCAAAATGATATTTTAGTCTCATAAGAAAAGCTTGATATAAAAAGCCTTATATACTTAAGGAGGCATAGAAAAAACCTAGCTATAGCTGACAAAATAATTCAGGGAACTATAAGGCCCTTAATTTTCCACAGAAATTTTAATTAAAGTAGAAATTTGGCAAAGGGACATTTAATTTTTCTGTTTGTCATGAGTAGCATTATCTCTTTTCTACCAGAATACATGGAAGGGCATTTTTTATTTTCTACTTTCTTCTGCTTTTCTACATCTTATTGAAGGAAAATGCAAGACTTACAGGTAAAACAATTTGTCTCTCATTTAAGGCACTTACAAAGGTCAGCCCCGTTTTATATTCTGACATATTTTTAATAGAAAAAATATCATATCAACATATCTGTTAATGGTTATCAATTCCTATTTAGTTCTAGAAACTATATATTCATGATGGCATGAGAACAAGATTTTTTATTTGTTTTGTGTTTTGTTTTAATATAAGGGAATGTACAAAGTCTTATTCATTTGTCAAACTAATAGAAAACTTTTTAAATTCTGAAAAATGTGACAGTGCTATCCCTAGATTTTCAGAGATGGTATATTGCTACATACAGAAAGCCAATTTGTGACCCTCCTCCCCCCCCAAAAAAAGCTATTTCAACTTAGCTTTTACCATTTTGATCAGAAGGGATTTTCAGTAGCATTTTCAAGAGTGTTTTCACTTTTGAATTTTCTCCATAACTGAGTCAACATTAAGCAGGATTTCTGAGAACTTTTATTTTTTAAAATAAATATTTATTGTTGAAAGTATGTCCCCTTCCCCCCCATTGACCCCCTCCAACCTGTACCTGCCCCCCACTCCAGGTCTTCAGCACCCTATTGTCTGTGTCCATATGGGTTATGCATATGGATATAAGGTCTTTTGGTTAATTACCTCCCACTCACCCACCCTCCACTGCCTTCCCTCTGAGATTCCAAACTCTGTTCCATGCTTCTGTCTCTGGTTCCACGCTGTTCATCAGTTTGTTACTTAGATTCTACATATGAGTGAGATCATGTGATACTAATCTTCCTCTGACTGACTTATTTCACTTAGCATGATACTCTCCATGTCACTACATGCCGTCTTAAAGGGCAAGAGATTCTTTTTTTACTGCTGCATAGTATCCCATGGTATAAACGTACCACAGCTTTTCTTATCCACTCATCTACTGTTGGGCACTTGGGCTGTTTCCAGATCTTAGCTATTGTAAATTGTGCTGCTACGAAGATAGGGGTGTATATATTCTTTCTGATTGGTGTTTTGGGATTCTTATGATGTATTCCTAGAAGTGGGATCAAATGGCAGTTCCATATTTAATTTTTTGAGGAAACTCCATATTGTTTCCCATAATGGTTGCACCATTCTGAATTCGGTGTACCAGGCTTCCCTTTTCTTCACATCCTCGTCAGCACTTGTCATTTGTTGATTTGTTGATGGTAGTCATTCTGACAGGTGTGAGGTGTTACCTCATTTTAATTTGCATCACTCTGATGATCAGTGACTTTGAGCATTTTTTCATATGTCTCTTGGCCATCTGTATGTCCTCTTTGAAGTGTCTATTTAGGTTCTTTGCCCATTTTTAAATTGGATTGTCTTCCTTTTGCTAAGTTGTATGAGTTCCTTATATATTTTGGATATTAACCCTTTATCTGATGTATCACTGCCAAATATGTTCTCCCATGTCATAGGCTTTCTTGTTATTTTGTAGATGGTTTCTTTTGTTGTGCAGAAGCTTTTTATTTTGATGTAGTCCCATTTGTTTATTTTCTCCTTAGTTTAATTTGCCCTAGGTCAGAGATGTATCTGCAAACATATTGCTATGAGAGATGTCTGAGATTTTGTTGCCTATGGCTTCTTCTAGGATTTTTATGGTTTCACAACTTACATTTAAGTCTGTTATCCATTTTGAGTTTATTCTTGTGTATGGTGTAAGTTGGTGGTCTAGTTTCATTTTTTGCATGCATCTGTCCAATTTTTCCAACACCATTTATTGAAGAGACTGTCTTGACTCCATTGTATGTTTTTGCCTCCTTTGTCAAATATTAATTGAACGTAATGGCTTGGGTCTATTTCTGGGAGTCTCTGTTCTGTTCCATTGGTCTATGTGCCCGTTCTTGTGTCAGTACCAGGCTGTTTTGATTAAGGTGGCTTTGTAGTATCACTTGAAATCTGGTATTGAGATTCCTTCAACTTTGTTTTTCTTTCTCGAGATTGCTGTGGCTATTTGGGGTCTTTTTTGATTCCATATAAATTTTTGAAGTATTTGTTCTAGCTCTTTGAAGTATGCTGTTGGTATTTTAAAAGGGATTGCATTGAATTTGTAGATTGCTTTGGGTAGTGTGGACATTTTAATGATGTTGATTCTACCAATCCATGAACATGGTATATTCTTCCACTTGTTTATATCTTCTTCTATCTCTTTTTTGCAACATTCTGTAGTTTTCTGAGAACAGATCTTTTGCCTCTTGGTTAAGTTTATTCCTAAGTATCTTAATTATTTTGTTGCAATGGTAAATGGGATTGTTTGTTTAGTTTCTCTTTCTGAGAATTCATTATTATAATAATAAAAGGCCAACAAGCGTCACAACTGAAATTACCAAACGACTGGTCACCTCTCAGGCCCTCCCCTGCAGCCCACAGGCTCTGATCACAGCAAGGCTGGCAGCTGGTGGGCAGGTGGGTGGGGCTGCGGGTGGGTGGGCGGGGCTGCGCGATTACAAGCACTGGGCCTCTAGTTGGTATATTAAGAAAGCCATTGATTTTGGGGTGTTGATTTTTGTATACTGCTACATTGCCAAATTCATTTATTAAATCTAGTAGTTTTTTGGTGGAGTCTTTAGAGTTTTCTACGTACAATATCATGTCATCTGTGAATAATGAGAGTTTTACTTCCTCCTCTCCATTTGGATGACTTTTATTTCTTCTTCTTGTCTGATCGCCAAGGCTAGGACTTCCAGTACTATGTTGACCAAGAGTGGTGAAAGCGGACATTCCTGTCTTTTTCCTGTTCTTAGGGGAAATGGTTTTAGTTTTTGCCCATTGAGTTTGATATTTGCTATAGGTTTGTCATAAAGGCCTTTATCATGTTGAGATATGCTCCCTCTATTCCCACTTTGCTGAGTTTTTTTTTAAAAAAAGGGTTTAGATTTTGTCGAATGCTTTTTCTGCATCTATTGATATGATCATGTGATTTTTGTCTTTTAATTTGTTTATGTGATGTATCACATTTATTTTTTTAATGTATTTCTTATTGATTTCAGAGAGGAAGGGAGAGGGAGAGAGAGATTAAAACATCAATAATGATAATCATTGATTGGCTGCCTCCTTCACACCCCCTACTGGGGATTGGACCTGCGACCTGGGCATGTGCCCTTGACTGGAATTGAACCAGGGAACCTTCAGTCTGCAGGCTGACACTCTATCCATTGAGCCAAATCAGCTAGGGCTGTATCATGTTTATTGATTTGCAAATATTGTGCCAGCTTTGCATCCCTGGAATAAATCCACCTTGGTCATGGTGTATGATCTTTGTAATATATTACTGGATCCAAATTGCTAATATTTTGTTGAGGATTTTAGTATCTATTTTCATCAGGGATATTGGCCTGTGATTTTCTTTCTTTGTAGTGTCTTTATCTGGTTTTGGAATTAAACCTCATAAAAAGAGCTTGGAACTGTTCCTTCCTCTTTGATCTTTTGGAATAGTTTGAGGAGTATAGCTGTTCTTCTTTGAATGTTTAGTAGAACACCCCTGTGAAGCCATCCAGACCTGGGCTTTTGTTTGCTGGGAGTTTTTTGATTACTGCTTCTATTTCATCAGTTATTATTGGCCTATTCAGGTTTTCTGCTTCTTCCTGATTTCATTTTGGGAGATTATATATTTTTCTAGGAATTTGTCCATTTCATCCTCATTGTCCATCTTATTGGCATATAGTTGTTCATATTATTTCCTTACAAACCTTTGTATTTCTGTGGTGTCAGTAGTTAACTCTCTGCATTTGTTTCTGATTTTATTTATTTGGGTCCTCTCTCTTTGTTTCTTTATGAGTCTGGCTAAGGGTTCATCAATCTAGTTTATCCTTTCAAAGATAGGTTTGGTTTCATTGATTTTTTTCATGGATTTTTTTGTTGTTTTGTTTTGTTTTTGTTTTTTTGTTTTTTTAGTCTCTATGTCATTTATTTCTGCTCTAATTTTATTATTTCCTTCCTTCTACTTACTCTGGGCTTTTTTTGTAGTTCTTTTTCTAGTTCTTTAAGTTGTAGGGTTAAATAGTTTATTGTTGATTTTCTTGTTTTTTGAGGTAGGCCTGTAGTGCTATGAACTTTCCTCTTAGGACTGCTTTTGATGTGTCCCAGAGATTTTGGGTTGTTGTATTTTCATTTTCATTTATTTCCAGGAAGTTTTCTATTTCTTTCTGATCTTGTTGGTAACCCATTCATTGTTTAATAATATGCTATTTAGCCTCCATGTGTTTGAATGTTTTGGGGTGTTTTTACTGTAGTTTATTTCTAATTTCATTCCACTGTGATCTGAGAAGATGCTTGATATGATTTCAACCTTCTTGAACTTGTAGAGACTTGTTTTGTGTCCTAACATCTGGTCTATCTTTGTAAATGAACCATGTGCACTTGAGAAGAATGTATATTCTGCAGCTTTGGGGTGAAATATTCTATAAATGTCAAATACATTTGATCCAGTGTGTCCTTTAGAGCAGCGGTTGCCATCTGGTGGTCCATGAGGTCTGAAAGGTTGGCGACCACTGCTTTAGAGTCACTATCCCCTTGTTAATTTTTTGTCTGGAAGATCTATCCAGTGAAGTCAGTGGGGTGTTAAAGTCCCCTACTATGATTGTATTATTGTTGATCTCTCCTTTAAAGTCCTCTAGAAGTTTTTTAAATATACTTAGGTGCTCCTATATTGGGTACATATATGTTTATTGGGGTTATATCCTGTTGTTGGGTCAGTCCCTTTAGTATTATGTAGTGACCTTTGTTGTCTCTTGTGATGGCCTTCCTTTAAGTCTATTTTGTCAGATATGAATATTGCTACTCTAACTTTTTTTTCTTTTTCATTTACATGGAAAATTTTTTTCCATCGCTTCACTTTCATCCTGTGTGTCTTTTGTTCTGAGGTAGGTCTCTAGTAGACAGCATATAATTGTATCATGTTTTTGTATCCATTCAGCTACCCTATGTCTTTTGATTGGAGCATTTAATCCATTTACATTTAATATTATTATTGACTAGAAGCCTGGTGCATGCAACTCCTACCTGCTGCTCCCACTCATCCTGGCCCCACTGTGCCTGCCACAGGATTGCACCCAATCAGTCCCGGGAGAGGCTTGTGCTGCCACAGCAGCGCTCGCCAGCTATGAGCCCTGCGTCTGGCACCCTCCCAAGTGGAGTGGCCTGCAAGATTGGGCTGAAACTGGCTCTCCAACATCCCCCGAGGTGTCTTGGATTGTGACAGGGCACAGGCCAGGCTGAGGGACCCCACTGGTACATGATCAGGCCAGGGAGGGACCATGGGAGGGCTCCAGGGCATGTGCAGCCCATCTCGCTCAGTCCCAATTAGCAGGACCCCAGCAGCAAGCTAACCTACCAGTCAGTGCACTGCCCCCTGGTGGTCAGTGCACGTCATAGCAACTGGTCAACCAGTTGACTGTCTGCCCCCTGATGGTCAGTGCACGTCATAGTGAGCAGTTGAGCATCCTTAGCATATCATTAGCATATTACGCTTTGGTTGTTTGGTTGTTCTGCCATTCGGTCTATTTGCATATTACCCTTTTATTATATAGGATAGGTAATTTTTTATTGCCATTTTAATTTTGTTTGTCTAGGTTTCTCTCTATTCTCATTACAGCAGTACTGGTAGCATTTTTTGTAATGCTGGGTTGGTGGTAGATATACTCCTTTACCCCCCCCTTTTTTTTTTTTTTTTGTCTCGGAAGCTCTTTATTTGACCATCAATTTTGAATGATAACCTTGCTGGATATAGTAATCTTGGTTTCAGATCCTTGCTTTCTATTACCTTGAGTACTTCATGCCACTCCCTTCTGGCCTGTAGAGTTTCTGATGAGAAATCAGGTGTCAGCCTTATGGGAACTCCTTTCGGGGTAACAGTTTGCTTTTCTCTTGCTGCCTTTAAGATTCTCCTTTTATCTTTAACTTTTGGCATTTTAATTATTATGTATCTGGGCATGGGCCTGTTTGGGTTCTTCTCGCTTGGAGTTCTCTATGCCTCCTATACTTGTGTGACTTTTTTCCTTTACCAGGTTAGGGAACTTTTCTGCCATTATTTCTTCAAATTTTTTCTCTATCCCTTCCTCTCTTTTTGCCTCTTATGGCACACCTGCTATTCGGATCTTGTTTTATTTCATGTTGTCCCACAGCTCCCTTAAGCTGTCCCCCTGTTTTTTAATTGTTGTTTGTTTTGTTTTTTGGTTCTCTGATTGTGTGATTTTTTTCAACCCTGTCTTCTAATTCACTGATTTGTTCCTCAGCTTCCCCTAATCTACTGTGTATTCCTTCTAATGTGTTCTTTATTTGTGCTATGTCATTCTTTATTTCTTACTGTTCTTTTTTTCATATTTACTATATCTTTTCTCATGCTGTTGAGCATCTTTACCATCATTATTCTGAAGTCTATTTCAGATAAATTTCTTATCTCTGTTTCATTTATTTCTTCTTCTGGAAAATTTACCATCATTATTCTGAAGCCTACTTCAGATAAATTTCTTATCTCTGTTTCATTTATTTCTTCTTCTGGAAAATTCTCTTGTTCTTTCATTTATGAGTTGTTTCTTTGTTTCCTCATTTTGGCTGCCTGTTTGGGTTTGTGACTATGTATTAAGTAGATTTGCTACACCTCTCAATCTCTAGCGCAGGACAGTGTCAAGTGCTATTTCTCAAAGCCTCTAGCTGCAGACTGATAGGATTCCTCTTGATTGGCCCTCAGGCAATCATCCACAGTTATGGCAAGAGTTTTTTCAGCAGGGTGGGGTAATTGTTCTTGCCCCTCAGTCTCTTAAGGGCCAAGTGTTTTTTCAATAGGGTGGGTCAGCTGTCTTCCCCCCAGGCAATGCCACCTGTATATCAATTGTCTGTTTGAGAAAGATTACCTGCAGCAGTGAGGGAAGGGCTCAGCACAGGAAACCTTCTGAGCTCTAACCTCGGAGCCCTCGATCCTGGCTTCTGCTCACACAGCTCCAGTCCACTTTGCTGTTCCTCTGTAGGAGCACAAGATGGGTGGCTCCACAGGGAATTTTATGCATTGGCCCTTTAAGAGGGTGCCTGAATTTCCAGCCGTCTCTCCCTGGCAGACAGCTAACCTGTTGCTTTTCACAGCCAGATATTATGGGGTATCCTTCTGAGTTCTGGTGCTCTCTGCTGGGGGTCCAGCTCAGGAACTAGACCTAGAGTTCTCAGTGGCAACTCCCCACAGCCAAGATATCTCTCTGGAACTTCAGCTGCCATCTGTGGACATCCGGCCAGCCCTTTCACACCTCCGCCCCTCCTACCAGTCTCTATGCAGTCTCCACTTTTGGTCCTTTGTTATCAAAATTCTCTCCAGCGAGTCTTCCATTGATTATTCAGTAAGTTTTTTTGTATTTTAGTTGTAATTCCAATTTGGACCTGAGATCATGTCTGGGCAGCATCAACTTACTCTGCCACCATACTTAATCCCTCGGAAAACCTTTAAAGTGCTGATGTAACATGAATAAAAGAAGATCATTTACTGTGGGACATGTCTCATTTACTTTATTTAATGTTTTCTGTCTCCTATTTTTTTTTAAATTAAAGTTCTCACTGAGTTCATTGAGCATCCTTATAATCAGTGTTTTGAATGCTGCATCTGGTAATTGTCTCCATTTTGTGTATTTCTTTTTCTGGAGTTTTGTTCTGTTCTTTTATTTGGGACATATTTTTTTGTCTCCTCATTTTGGCTGCCTCCCTGTGTTTGTTTCTGTGAATTAGGTAGCACTGCTACAACTCCCAGTCTTAGTAGAGTGGCTTTATTTAGTAAATGGCCAGTAAGGCCCAGTGGCCCAGCTTCCCTGATCACCTGAGCTGGGTGCTTCAGGTGCACCCCCAAGGTAGATCATATGCACCCACTTGTTGTAGTTGAGCCTCAAATGCTGTCAATGGAAGGGAATTTACCCCCAGGCCAATTGGCTGTGAGGACTGGCAGTGATTACAGCAGAGGATCAGCTGTGCAGGGGCCAACACCACACATTTGCACTAAGATGGTGCTTCCGTGCAGTCTGAAGCTGTCCACCAGGTATGCTGGCTCTGGGACCTCCCAGGGGATGTAAGCCAAGGTCAGCTGCCACCTGTCCCCTGCCAGGAGTCACCCAAATTTGAGTTACAGTGATCTGCAGATGGCTGCACTTTTGCTGGGCTTGGAGGTGCCCACAAGAGGCCAAGCTGTGAATCAAAGCCAGGCGTGGGGCCACTCAGCGAGAGGTATGGGGCATGCCGAGGCCAGAGGCTGCTGCTTTGTGGTTTGTGAACTTTGGAGGATTTTAGGAAGGTCTGCAGCAAGAGTCAAGACAGGCTGTTTGTATGGAAAAGCCACAGGTAATGGCTTGGGTGGGGCCACGTGTGTGGGGCCACTTGGTTCTGAGTCTCCGTTCCTCTGACCAGTCTCCTGGTGGCTTCCTTAGTTCCCTAGTTTTAGGACTTCTCTTCAGTTAGATTTCAGGTGGTTCTGGATGATGGTTGTTTTGTAGCTTAGTTGTAATTTTGATGTGGTTGTGGGAGGAGGCTGAATATTGCATTTACCTACACTGCCGTCTTGACAGGAACCCTTTTTATTCTATTTTATTTAGGTTTATTGTACTTTTTCTAATTTTCTTTGTTGGGAATTTAATTGTTGTTGTTCTTCCATTTTATTAATAAAAGTATTTAAGCTGTGGATTTTCTTCTGACCACTGCTTTTATTGTATTCCACAGATTTTAATATAGTGTGTTTATGAGCATATTTCTTTAGAAATCCTAAAGTTTTCTTTCTTTTCCAAAGGATTGTTTCAAAGAAAGTTTTATATTTTTTATTGAAGGGTCTTTTTGTTTTCCATTTTAAATTTATTTTTAGTGAAAAAAAAATAAAATGAATTTTTAGTTATTCTTTTTATAATCAGAGAATGTGCTGCTAATTTTACTTTATGAAACTTACAGTGATTTTGTGGTGACCTCATAAATAGTCAAATTTACTGAATGTTTCATGTACACTTGAGAGAAGAATGGTATGTCCTTTTAGACGTGTGTCAATATCTACCTTATTGATTACATTATTTAGGTTGTATATATCTTTATTTAACTTTTTATTTTTTAATCTGTTTTTGAGTGAGAGTGAAATATTTAATTCCCTGTTATTACTGTATTTTTGTCTATTTCTCCCTCTATTTTTTGTAATTTGTGCTTTATAAAGGAAGTTACTGCATTATCTGATTATATATAATCATAGTCATTACTTTTTCACTATGAATTTGGATCCTTTAGCATTATGAAGTAAACTCTTTTGTCTTACCTAATGTTTTTAAGCCTAAAGTCTCCCTTTTGGAATATCAGGACTTTTTATTTACTTGCACTTACCTGATCTAGCTTTCCTGAATCAGTTAAAGTAGCTCTGTTTATTTAACAGTTTGGTTTGGTTAGCAGTTGGGTTTTGCTACATGAGCCAATATGAAAATGTTTCTTTATTTAATAGGTTTTAGTTAAGTTCTTTTTTTGATATGATTTTTGCATATTATATTAAAACTAGAGGCCCAATGCATGAAGATTCGTGCAAGAATGGTCCTTCCTTCCCCTGGCTGCCGGCACTGCCTTCAATCCGGCCGGAGCTGCCTTTCTGCCTTCCCATGCTGCCCAGAGGCCTGGAGTGGCTGGGGCGTTCCACCCCCAGTGCCTCGGTGCCTGTGTATCAAATTAATCCGCCATCTTTGTTGGGCTGGCTAATTTGCATACTCCTGATTGGTTGGTGGGCATCGTGAAGGTATGGTCAATTTGCATCTTACTCTTTTATTAGTGTAGATTTACTATATATTATGTTTTTTTTGCATTTTTATGTTGTCTGTTTATATTTGTATGTTTTCTATCTTAATATTTTAATATTACATATGAAATATTTAATATATTTAAAATATGTTTATAGTTTTGTTTATATTGTTATCTCTGTACTAATATCTTTGTTGATGCCCATCTTTAAGTAAAAGATGTTTTTCCTTCTCTATCACTTTCTTGCTGATTCTTTTTACCTCTCTATTTCGTCTTCATTATTTTGTCTGTTTTAACTTTTGTATATGTCCCTTATTATATTCTCAGTCTAAACTGTTATTCCTTAGTTGTCATCCAATTTAGTCTTTATTTCATAGATGATTTTTTTCTTTACCTTCAATTTTGTTTCTGAGGTCAGTCAACTCTCATTTTACATCTTCCTGTTTTTATGTTCATTTTTATTTTAAACTTTTGAATCTATTCTTTGAGATTTTTTTCACACCTGCAAATGCTTGTTTAAAGATATTTAATTTAGATTGGCATATTTTGTTACGCTTTTTCTCTGCTTTGTAGTAGTTTTGGGGGGAATAATTTTCATCTGAAATATTTTGCTTTTCACTTTCTGTTTTCTACTATAATACCTTTAGTATGAATGTTGTGTTTTGTTTCCTGTTAATTGTGGGATATATTTTCCTAGGCCAGCAATAACAGCCATATGTAGAAAAAGATGGATGGCTTACTGGCTTTCTTAGCTCCCGAGTGCCCTCTTCTGTTGGAATGGTAAAGTGCAGGTTTTTTAACCAATGTCTACCTTTTTTGGGGGCACACACAGGAGAATAACAATGACTTATGAGGTTTCAATGTAGAACCTTCTACCACTTATTTCCTCCTTTTCCCTCAACCCCCAAATCCATGGGAACCCTTCTTCAAAGTCAGTCCCCTTCCAAGTCTTTCCCATTCTTCCAGAGCAGGGGTGCACCTCCAAATGCTCGCCTGCACTGAGGGCCCTCCCTCTCAGTTCCCCACAGACAGGACTCTGAACACCCAGGTATGAGATTTATTCTCAGCATCTCTGCCCTTAGGGTGGGACTCCATCTTTGGGAAAATGACTCTATTTGTATTCCACACAGCAAGTGTCTGCTGGCTGTTCCATGGGGCCTCCAGAGGTGGCTCTGCTGGTTTCCGAATGTTTACTTTCCTAGTTACATGGAAACTGAAGCATTATCCTGTTTTAGTCATGCTGTAGGCAGGGATTATTAGTGGTTTTATTCAGTTTTGCTGATCTGTATAGAATTCAGAAGACATGGAGATTCTAATTCAGGTGGCCCCATTATTCTGTGGGAGTCTAAAATCAGATAATTTTATTATTTATTTATTTATAAATATATTTTTATTAATTTCAGAGAGGAAGGGAGAGGGAGATAGAAACATCAATGATGAGAATCATTGATTGGCTGCCTCCTGCATGCCCCTTACTGGGAATTGAGTCCACAACCCAGTCATGTGCCCTTGACCAGAATCAAACCCTGGACCTTTCAGTCTGCAGGCTGACATTCTATCCACTGAGCCAAACCAGCTAGGGCAGATAATTTTATTTTTGAAAAAAAATGTAATTGTTAAAACAGATCTTCCTTTTTTGAGCTGCAATTTCCTTCCTTATAATGTCTACATATCTATCCTAGTTGTGCCTTCTGAGACAACAGGGAATAAATTTCTCATTTATGTTCTAACAAAAGTTGTTTCCCAACACATGCAACCTTCCTTTCTCTGGAGTAGCCATTTATCTACCCTTCAACCATTACTCAGGTGGTGGAGCTCCAAGTCCCCCTGTCCTCCATCTGACCCCTCTTTACCGAAGATGCCAACTAAGCAGGGTCATAGTATTCTATACTGCAGTGACCAATATAACTGGACCTTGTTACCATTGGCAGAAGCTAACAATAGCAATTCAGAAGTTTACAAAGATTACTTTCCTGTCTCCAAATGCAATGACTTATGTAAACAAATAAAAGAAAATTGAAAATGGGAACAAAACATGTTTTTGTATTTTGCTTTCAACAAAGGACAATCATCAGTTGACTCACCCACAAACATAGCAAGTATTGTTCTGCCTGGAACAGTCACAACAATAATGCATCTAAATGTCTCTAACCAAGTTTCTAGCAAATAAAATGTAGAATGGCCTCAGTAAATATGGTTGCTTATGAATCTCTTAAGTAGGAGTCTAGTGCTACAAAGTGGCTGCTTGTGAATTAAGAATGCTGCTTTGGGCCAGCTGGTGTGGCTCAGTGGTTGAGCATCGACCTATGATCCAGGAGGTCACGCTTCAATTCCCAGTCAGGGCATATGCCCAGGTTGCTGGCTTGATCCTCGGTGGGGTGCAAGCATGAGACAGCCAATCAATGATTCTCTCTCATCAGTGATGTTTCCATGCATCTTTCCCTCTCTCTTCCTCTCTGAAATCTGAAAAAAAAATTTTTTTTAAAAAGTACTGTTTTGTTCTCATTTATGAGGTACTGCCAGGGTTGTGCCTTTTTATATAATGACACAAGCAAAGCCTAGTGTTGCTAGAAAATTTCAATATGGAGCACGATGTACCTAGAGGATTCAAATAGGTTGATGGAAGAAGAAGGTAGGGAAACTCAGTGGAGCAGTGGGAGGTGGGAAAGTAGGGTGAGCATAGGATTGGGAAGATTTCCTTACCAACTTTGGTGGTGGCTATTGGCGAAAAATAATCATATATTTAAAAAGGCTATTTCCGGGGGGGGGGGTAAAAGGGGGAAAGGGAGATAATCTGTAATACTTCAATAATAAAAATATATTTAAAAAGTTATTTCCTCCCAGATGATGATTTACTGTAAAATAAGTTTGATAAGATTAAAATTCAACCCCATAGTAAAGTTGCTTTGTTTCACTCGCCTCACAATATACCCTAAAAGGAGAAAGCAGTGGAATTACAGAGGGCAAGTGTAGCTGATGCTAATGCCTCGAGGTATGCCTGGGTGCATCCTCCTTCCCGTGTCAACGCTGAACTAGAGCTGAAAACCTCTGAACTAGAAACCAGCGTTCCAGGCACAGGGATCCTCAATCCGTCCGCCTCTGCCAGCAGGCCAAGCCGGCCTCCCCGATGCAGAGGTCAGCCGCGGAGGTCAGCCACAGAGCGTGGCCAAAGAGAGAATGAAGTGGGAGTCCCCAGAGGAGCAGCGTGCACGCGCGTTCTTTAACAGAGAAGCCAACGAGTATTCAATTCCCACATTTTTGTCAAATGCTCCAAAGGAAAGGGTTGCCTGATTTATCCAAATAAACTCATGGTTAAACTTTAGTTTTGCTTTAATAGATTCAAAATAGTTGAGGGAGGCAAAATTAAACTGCTTGACTTTTAAATCTATTCCAAAGAGTATTGAAAATGTGCCGTTACTCTGACTTCAAAACGGTAAATTTAAAAATATTTGGAGAGTAAGAACGTCAAGAGAGGCTGTTCATCTGTTTTTTAATATGAGAGATAGAAGCGATAGAAAAATATTCCATCATGGATATCATTCAATCCCCCTTTTCTTTCTATGTTATTGGCTTGCAAAATGCGATATGAATTTAAAATGAAGATGCTTAGTCGTTGGAGCTGCGTAACCCCTCTCCTCAAAGCAACAACCCCTGAGCATAGCACCAAATCACATAATCAAGGCCCTATCCCCCTGAACCCTAGGAAAGGGATTCAAATAAGGGATTCCTTATTTGAATACCAGCTGGTGGCCTCTCCTCAATACTGCAAATAATAGGAACATCTGTAAACTCCTCCTGTTGCCGTCTTCCAATGTACTTAAGAAGACCGTATGTTACTTCTTATTTGAATCACTTCATAATCATTTACGGTGATGAATATGCTAGTCTGAAGTGAAGGAGGGATGTCCAACAGAGGGACATCAGAGATTCTTAAATGACATTTCCAGCTGAAAACTAACACATAGACACTAACAGTATGAAAGTGATAGGTGTGTGTGTGTGTGTGTGTGTGGCGTTTGCTTGTGTTTCTTCATTTCTGGAGAAATTCTGGAGAAAACGGGCAAGGCTACATGGCTTAGACAAAACAGTGTGCAAATGTGCGAAATGTTTGGTAGCTAACGGGGTGTCTAGGCGTGCCGTGCTCCTCCGCCCCAGAGTGGAAAATACACACTGGCTGCAGCAGCAGCACCTGCCCGGAGGCAAGTATCCGCAGAGAAGCGTTTAGAGGAGAAGGACGCAGGCACTGTGAATGTGTGAACGGCTCCGGCCCGTGTCTGGCCACGGAGCCTTTTCTTCGTGTGCGCGCTCCTGCTTCCGGATCATTTTGCTGCCTCAAAAGCCCATTCTTATTCTTTTTTTTTTTTTTTTGGAAAAGTTAAAAATTCCTTAATTTTTTATTCCTGGTACCACTACCACAATTTACAGGGCAATATACCTGATGTAATGAAAAGAAAAAGAAAAAGACAAAGCTACAACAGATAAAAGACCTCAGGAATGTACATCTAATTGACACTACATTGCATTAATCAATAGCTGCACTTTTTGCAAACTGTGGCTATGACAGTCCTGAACAAGAAGGGTTTCCTGTTTAAGCTGCAGTAACTTTTCTGACTATGGATCATCATTCCTCCAGTGGCAGATTTTTACAGTTCCTCTAATGCATTTGGGACGACTGTCTCAAAGTAACCTGCAGCTTTCCTGACAACTCCTCGCTCTCTCTCCTACTAAGAACTGTAGCCCTTTTCTGCTGAGTTTTTAGAACCTTCTGCTACCATATCCACCACTTCCATCACCAGATCCATAACCACCACCATAGGGGCTGCCCGAGCTTCTTCCACCAAAACTGCCCCCCTTCATGGGTCCATAATTTGATTGCTGTTGTCCACTATAATTTCCAAAATCATTATAGTTTCCACCTCCACCATAGTTACCACCAAAATTTCCCCCTTCATTGTAACCATCGTATCCTCCACCACCGCCACCATATCCACCACCTTGGTTTCCATATCTTGGTCCACCACCACCACCATAGCCTCCTCTACTACTATAACCAGGACCACCGCCATAGTTGCCACCATCACCTCCAAATCCATTATATCCACCATCACCTCCTCCATAACTACCTCTGCCGCCACCTCCACCACCGTAGCCTCCTCTTCCACCAAAGTTTCCACCACGGCCAAAGTTACCTCCACCACCTCCAAAGTTTCCTCCCCGACCCATGAAATTGCCAGATCCACCTCCACGGCCTCTTTGTGATCCAGCAGACTGCATTTCTTGTTTGGAAAGGGCCTTTTTCACTTCACAATTATGCCCATTAATAGTGTGGTATCTCTGAACAACAATTTTATCAACTGTATCATGATCATCAAAAGTGACAAAAGCAAATCCTCTTTTTCCCCACTCTGCCTGTCCTCCATACCTTCTATGGTTTCAATGTTGCCATACTTTCAAAGTAGTCTCTCAAATTATATTCTTCTGTATCTTCTTTAATACCGCCAACAACAATTTCCTTCTCTGTTGGATGGGCACCAGGTTTCACAGAATCCTCTCTAGAAACAGCTCTCTGGTTCCACTCCACGCCCATCAACCTTGTGTGGTCCAGCACACATTGCTGCATCCACCTCTTCAACACAAGAGTAAGTGACAAAACCAAAGCCCCGGGAACGTTTTGTTTGGGGGTCTCTCATCACCACACAATCTGTGAGTGTGCCCCATTTCTCAAAATGTTCTCTTAAACTGTCATCTGTAGTTTCAAAGCTCAGACCACCAATAAACAGTTTTCTCAACTGTTCTGGTTCCTTACGATCATGGCCCTCCTCCCCCCGGCGGCGGCGGCGGCGACGGCTGGAGTCGGGCTGGGGGCGACCGGGCGGCGGTTTTACCTCCATTTTGAGACTGGACTCGCCTCTTCCAACTCGAGTTCAATATGGGACCGAGAGGAAGCCCATTCTTATTCTTGATTTTGTATTCTAAATTTGATATCAGACAGGACACCAAAGGATTTCTACTTGAATGGGTCTGAAAGGAAAAGCCAGCATTTTATTTTATTTATTTATTTATTTATTTATTTATTTATTTATTTATTTATTTATATATTTATTTATTGTTTGAAGTATTACAAATAGTAGTACATATGTCTCCTTTTTTTCCCCCCATTGACCTCCCCCCGACCTCCCCTACCCCCCAGTACATGCCTTCACCTGCCCGCTCCCCCCCCCCCCCAGTGTCTTGTATCCATTGGTTGTGCTTATATGCATGCGTACAAGTCCTTCGGTTGGTCTCTTACAGCCCCCCTCGCCCAACCTCCCCTGTCTTCCCGCTGTAGTTTGACAGTCTATTCAATGCTTCAATGCACAGACCACATAGATGGAGAATATTTAGAAAAATACTTGATACAAAGATTTATGTTTCTAGCTAAGATGGAGGGTAAACGCAGAGGGACAAGAGTTATTTGCTGCCTAAACAACAAAAGACTCAATAAAATACACGAAACAGCAGCTTCCAAGACGAATATTAAGCAGTGGAGGGTAGTGATTCCCTTCACTACGAACACATGAGATGAAACCTACAATTGCCCCAGTTTATTGCTTGCGGATTTCCCAGGCCACCAGGGAGAGAGAACCCAGACACAGCCTGGTGGTCTCCCCAGGCTGAGAAGATAAATCGGGAACTCCGGGGGAAGCCAAGGAACCAACGTTCAGAGGGCAGAGTATCACGGAGGAGAGAACTGTGCAGAGAGAGGGCGGGAGAGAGAGCTCTGGAGAACTGGGTGTCCTCTGCGAGTCTTCACGTGAGTGCTGGCCAGTGCATGTGGGTGGGAAACTACTTGAGGCTGGAGGAGGGACACGGCTTACAGAAGGCATCAGCTAAAGGGGGAACGCTCCTACTTGTTGGAATGTTGGGTAGAGTATTCAGACGTGTTTGCCTCACCAGTAGCAAAATCTACCCTAAACTAAATGCTGCTCTGGTTCCTCCTAACAGCACTTACAAGCAAGCCCAGGAAGGCTCAAACAATTTTTAAGTAACTTTACAGCATCTCAGAATAAAGCTCAAGATATTTACAGGAATGCGAAACTATACAGAACTATACAGCATTCAACAGGAAAAAATTCATAACATCTAGCATCCAGTCAAAAAATTATTAGCATGAAGAGAAGCAAGGTCCGATGATTCATAAGGAGGAAAAAATAATCAATTAAAAGGAATCCAGATGTTACATAGGAAATAGAGTCAGTAAACCAGGACAATAAACAATTACTATAACTATATTCCCTGTGTTCCAGAAGCTGGAGTAAAGGCCGGGCACATTAAATAAAGACAGATGTTTAAAAAACATCCAGGGATGCCCTGACTGGTTTGCTCAGTGGATAGAGGGTCAGCCTGCCGACCGAAGGGTCCCAGGTTTGATTCCGGTCAAGGGCATGTACCTTGGTGGTGGGCACATCCACAGTAGGGGGTGTGCAGGAGGCAGCTGATCAATGTTTCTCTCTCATCGATGTTTCTAACTCTCTATCCCTCTCCCTTCCTCTCTGTAAAAAATCAACAAAATATATTAAAAAAAAAATAAAAAACATCCAGGGAAAGTCTAATTTGAGAACTATAATGCCTGAAATGAAAAATATACTGGGTGGGATTAATGATAGATTAGGCAACGCAGATGAAATGACTATTAGACTCGAAGACATAGCATTCAAAACTGTACAACTAAAACACAGAGAGAAAAATGACTGAAAAAAATCACAACAAAACAAAACCCAAAGAGCATTAGTGAGTATTTAATATTTTCTTATAGTGCAGGTCTACTGGAGATGAGATGAATATCCCTTTCATTTTTTTTCTGATAAGAAGCCAGTCATTATTCTCATCATTGTACATAATATTTCTTTGATTTCAAGATTTTATCTTTACTCTTTAGATTTCAGCAGCATTATATGCTGCTGTGCGGTATGCGTAAGTGCAGTTTTCTTTGTATTTATTCTCCTTGGGTTTCATCAAAATTCTTTGGTCTGGATCGCTATCCTTCATCAATTTTGGAAAATTGTCAGTTATTATGTCTTCCAATGTTTCTTCTGCTCTGTACTTTTTTCTTGTTCTGAGCCTCCAACTATACACATGAAAGCCTATTTGATATTGTTTCACAGTTATTGAATGTTCTGATCCCCTCCTCTTTAAAACTGTGTTTTTCTTTGTGTTTTAATTTTAATAATTTTTATTGTCTTTAAGTTCACTGAGTCATCTGATAAGTACATCAAAATAATACTTCATCTTTTATTTTTATTTTTAAGATTGCCATCTGGCTCCTTTTTATAGTTTCATCTTTATGCTAAAATTTCCTGTCTGTTCACACATGCCATCCACTTTTCCATGAGATTCCTTCATACATTTACTACTGTTATTATTAAGTCCTCTTTGATAATTCTAAAACTTAGATCATTTTTGGATCAAACAGTTTCCTCTCCTGAGAGTAAGTCATGCTTTTTTCTTTTATTCGATGTCTCATATTTTTGATTGGTTGTTTGATACTGATAATAGAACAATAGAAACGGTGGCAAATAATATTTTCACCCAGAAACAGGCCCATCCCTCTCCAGGCCACTAATGTGAAGAGATGAGTCCATCTAGTTTACAGTTGAGTGGAATCTGGACAGTTATTTCTTGGCTTAGATGAATTTCACCACAGGCTTCAAATAGTGTGTGCAAGGGATCAGAACTCTCTTTTTAGCCAGACATGTGTCCCTGGAGTATTGGTTTTCTTTCAATATTTTTATCTTTTTTTTTGAGAGAGAGGGAGATAAACGTGTGAGAGAGACATAGATTGGCTGCTTCCTGCATGCCCCCCCCCCCCCCTTACTGGGGATCGAGCCCACAACCCAGGCCTGTACCCTGACTGGGAATCAAACCAGCAGCCTTTTGGTGCATGGGATGATGCCCAATCAACTGAGCCACACCGGCCAGGGCTGGAGTATTGGTTTTCATTCTCCTGTTTTGCCCTCAGCCCTCCTCAGATCTGCTTCAGAGGGATATCTCTCAGCTCTCTTGCCTCTGCCCCAGCCAAATCAGCCATTGCTTTTTCACCCACTAAGGGCCCCGGTGACTGAAGAATTCAGTTTAGTTTCATGCTGCCTTCAGCCTGCAAGCAGCCCCGTGCTTACACTCAGGGGAGAGTCTCTCTCCACGCCCTGCCCCTCTCGCAGTCAGGCTATCACTGCTCATGTCGCATCTGGCCTGGAAAGCCTTACAGAGTTTGTCTCCATTTTCCTTTCCTGCCCTCCTCGTTCATAAGGTCCTGCAGACTGTGCCTTGGTGGGGCAGGATTCCCTCAGCATCCTGCCCCTCTTCTATGAAGGTAGGTGTCTGCTGCTTTGTAAAAAGCCCTAGTGCTTAAAAGTGTCTTTCAGCCTTCTGACCTGGCCCCCACTTCTCGGGACTGCCCTGGGAGGGCCTGCGGAAAAGTGCTGACAGGTGGCGCTCCACGTTCAAGGGCTTAAACCATCACGCCAGAACATCTTCCAAAAATCAGATCTGCCTTTGAAATAAGAATGACATTTAATGTTAAGTTTGTAAATAATGCTGATGATGCACTTTAGTAATGTTTTTAGCAAAAAAAATCCTAGCTAATAAAAGGGTAATATGCAAATTAGCTGTCACTCCATCACAACTATGGCAGCACCCATAGCTACGAGATGGCGGCGCCCTGGGGAGGCGGCCACTGAGAGCGGGCGGTGTGAGTGGCCTGGCGGAATGCTTGCTTTGTTGCTGCGGCCAGCTGCGGATGGGCCTCTGGGCCGTGGAGAACCTCTGGGCAGTGGGCGTGGAGCAGCCAGGCCCCACAGAGAGCTACTGGCGCATGGATTCATGCTCAGGGCTACTAGTATGATTATAAGATAACTAGACTGCTTTTTTATGCTTCTTTTAAACATCTTTCAAAGGCCATTTTACACAAATAGTTCAAAACTGGTTTCAAGTGGTGGCCGCATCATTAAAATAAGAGAAATATTTCTTATTATGGCTGCTCAACTATACAACAGTTAGCCACACTAAATATATAGGAACATGTAGTACTTTTTAATCCATTTTCATTACTTAGATATTTAGCCTTAAACACCTGGTTTTAAAGTTACTTGAAAATATTTCAGGTTTTAGTACTTGTAGATAATGTAATACGATTGCTAATATGTACTCTATCACTTTATGGTGGTTGCTGTTTGTTTGTAAATGTAGAAATAGATTGATTCTTTTTTCTTAGCATACTTGAAAACCTATCATAGCCATTTCCATCTTGTTTGCAACGGACAGTAATTTCAAGTAAAGGGTTAGGGGAAAGATAGATACATTTTGTTCATGAAAATGAAAGTGGACATTTTTGCAAAGATCGAGAACCACAGAAAAGTGGAATGTATGGAATGGGGTGTGGCGCAGCTCCCCCAGCAGAGGGCAGCACGCCGAGGGAAATCAGAAGTCACACACTTCTGAACTTCTGCCTCCTGTGCCGGAGCCCGGCTCAAGGTTGGAGAAACATTTTTTTTTTCCACTGAATTTTAAACAGTTGTGAAATGATGGAATACTTTCTTTTGAGGCTGAGTGTTTTGACACAGTGTTTGATTTTTTTCCCCTGTCACCTACCAAAATGACTGCAAATGTTCTGCCTTCTGTGTAAGACACAATTAATTGTTGAAAAGGACTTCTTTTGAATGTCTTCAAAGCGTTCTCATGCTTTGAAAATTTCAGGGTTTGTTGCACGATCCATGGTTCGGTATGCTTCCATCTTATGATCTTATGAATGCCTATTATGCCCCCATGGAGGTGTTCGGTTTTTACCGTTCTAGACTGTTTTTTACAGCTTTTTACTCATCCATCAAATTCCCATCCAACAGATGTGTTATTTTTGAGCATTTTCTACGTGCAGTCTCCTTCGCAAAAGCTCCTGCCCCTGGCTTAGTTTAGTGGTCCTTCTTTCATCTTCCGCAGCTCAATTCTGTACGTGTCATCGCCCGGGCAGGTCTAGCAAGCGAGGGTGGTGCTTGTCAGCAGCATCCTGCCATCAGATCTATTATATTAATGCCTCACCTTTTCTGTTTGTTTCTTTTTCTTTTCTTATTATGAAATACTCTAGAGGCCCAATGCATGAAAATCTGCAAGAATAGGCCTTCCTTTCCCTGCCTGCTTCCCTCTGACACCCGGGACCCAGGCTTCCCTCCTTCGGCTGCTGGCAGGCACCCTGGCTAGCTTCCCCCAGGCCACTCGCAGGCATCCAGGACCTGGGAAGGCTTCCTCTGGGCTGCCCACAGGCACCTGGGACCTGGGCTGGCTTCCCCCGGCCCCGGCTTCATCGGGAAGGACGTCCGGAATGATGTCTGGAAGACGCCCGGTCTAATTAGCATATTACCCTTTTATTATTATTTTATGGATACTTACAGAAGAGTTCATAAAATCTCTCTGTATTGTTTACTGAATCATTTTAAAACAAACCCTTGTGTAACACAGTTCAAAAAATAGAACTTTGGCAGCATCGGAGACACGCGCCGAGTTCGTGGCTTCCTCCCCAGTGGCGGTCCTTCCCAGTTGCTATCCCTTCACTTCTAGGTGTCTGCTAGTCTAGCTTTGTGATAATTTGGAGCATTTTCTAAGTGTAAGCTCCTTTACAAACGCTTTTGTCAAAATGACAAGCGTACCGTTCTTTTTCTTTACGCTTTTATAACCTGTCTGTGCAGCCCTAAACAATGCTCTGGTCTGCCCGCTTGGAACTTAATCGGAATGGAACTATACTGTTGGAATTATTTCTCTCCACCTTGCTTTGTTCAGTGTTGTGCTTGCAATGTCATCTCTACGCTGTCGCATTGGCTGCACGGTATCATTTTAGTAGTGATATACTATTCAGTGTATAAATATTTCACGCTCCTGTCAGTGGACATTCGGGCTGTTTGCAGTTTTGGTCGCTATAAATAATGTTGCTGCAGATATTCTTACACATGGAAGCTGGTGCATAGGTTCTTTTTTCATTGTTTAAGGTATTACAAATAGTAGTACATATGTCTCCTTTTTTTTCCCTCATTGACCTGCCCCCCGTCTCCCCCCCCCTGCACTTGCCCTCCCCCCCCCCCCCCCCCCCCCCGCAACAGTGTCTTGTGCGTCTATTGGTTGTGCTTATATGCATACATACAAGTCCTTCGGTTGGTCTCTTACCCTCCAACCCTCCCCTGCCTTCCCCCTATAGTTTGACAGTCTGTTCTATGCTTCTTGCCTCTGTCTATTTTTGTTCAACAGTTTATAATGTTCTTTATATTCCACAAATGAGTGAGGTCATGTGGTATTTATCTTTCACTGACTGGCTTATTTCACTTAGCATAATGCTCTCCAGTTCCATCCATGCTCTTGTAAGTGGTTAAGAATTCCTTCTTTTTTTTACAGCAGAGTAATATTCCATTGTGTAGATGTACCACAGTTTTCTAATCCATTCATCTTCTGATGGGCATTTAGCTATGGTGAATTGTGCTGCTATGAACATAGGGGTGCATATATCCTTTCTGGTCAGTGTTTCTGTGTTCTTGGGATATATTCCTAGAAGTGGGATTACTGGGTCAAATGGCAGTTCCATTTTTAATTTTTTGAGGAAACTCCATACTGTTCTCCACAGTGGCTGCACCGGTCTGCATTCCCACCAGCAGTGCACGAGGGTTCCTTTTTCTTTGCATCCTCGCCAGCACTTGTCATTTGTTGATTTGTTGATGATAGCCATTCTGACAGGTGCGAGATGGTACCTCATTGTCGTTTTGATTTGCATCTCTCGATGATTAGTGACTTTGATCATGTTTTCATATGTCTCTTGGCTTTCTGAATGTCCTCTTTCGAAAAGTATTTAGGTCCTTTGCTCATTTTTTTTATTGGATCATTTATCTTCCTTTTGTTAAGTTGTATGAGTTCCCTTTAAAAGTTGGAGATTAAACCCTTATCAGAGATAACATTGGCAAATGTGTTCTCCCATACAGTCGGCTTTCTTGTTGTTTTGTTGATGGTTTCTTTTGCAAAAGCTTTTAATTTTGATGTAGTCCCATTTGTTTATTTTCTCCTTAGTTTCCATTGCCCTAGGAGCAGTATCAGTAAAGATATTGCTATGACAAATGTCTGCTATTTTGCTGCCTATGGCTTCTTCTAAGATCTTTATAGTTTCCCATCTTACATTTAAGTCCTTTATCCATTTTGAGTTTATTTTTGTGTATGGTGTAAGTTGGTGGTCTAGTTTCATTTTTTTTTTTTGCATGTATCTGTCCAGTTTTCCCAACACCATTTATTGAGGAGACTGTCTTATCTCCATTCTATGCTCTTGCTTCCTTTGTCAAATATTAATTGAGCATACCGGCTTGTGTCGATTTCTGGGTTCTCTGTTCTGTTCCACTAGTCTATATGTCTGTTCTGGTGCCAGTACCAGGCAGTTTTGAGAACAGTGGCTTTGTAGTACAGCCTATATCTGGTATTGTGTCCCCTCCAACATTGTTCTTTCTCAAGATTGCTGCGCTATTCGGGGTCTTTTTTTATTCCAGATGAACTTTTGGAGAATTTGTTCTTGGTCTTTGAAGTATGCCATTGGTATTTTAATGGGGATTGTGTTGAATTTATAGATTGCTTTGGGAAGTACGGACATTTTGATGATGTTGATTCTACCAATCCATGAACATGGTATATTCTTCCCCCGGGCTGCCCATTTGTTCATGTCTTCCTTTATTGGTGTGCCTGTTCTTACACATGGAAGCTGGTACAGAATGTTTTTACGCATGGAAGCCAGTGCATATGTTTACATCTTTTAGGGTAGGCACTGGCATCTTGACATTTCCTTAATGAAACACCTCTTGAATTTTGACATCCAAACTTTAGAATGTAGGTGTCTTTGAAATGCACTTATTGGCTGATGTTTTATATTAAAAAATTGTATTTATGTCCCCAACCTCAATACTAGATTTTAAACTAAACAGTGTATATGGGGAACAGGCTGATGGAAGTCTTGAATTATATTCCAAGTGGAATTGTTAAATGCTAACGTTTTGAATGGTGCAGCCAGAATTAACAAGGGCCATGTGTGATGGTTAATAATACGTGTCAACTTGACTGAGGGGGTGTCCAAATATTTGGTTAAACGTTATTCTGGTTATGTCTGTGAGGCTAGTTCTGGGTGAGATGAACGTGAATAGATAGACTGAGTTAACAGAGCCCGTCTCCAATGTGCGTGAGCCCCATCCAGTTCACCTAAGGCCTGCACAGCGCACAAGGCCGGGTGAAGGAAAATTGGCTCTCTCTGCCTTTCTTCTAGCTGGAACTGTGGGCTTCTCCAACTCTGGACGTGGACCTGGACTGGACTGTACCATGGCTTCCCTAGGTCCTCCGCAAATTCCTGGGGCTTGACTGCACATCTTCGGACTTCTCAGTCTCCATAATCACGTGAGTCAATTCCATATAATAAAGCCTGTGTGTTACAGGGTCCAGTATCATCCTTGGGTATTTCCTACACTTCATATATCTACTTGTTCTGATTCTCTGGAGAAGCCAGACTAATACAGCATGTTTCTGCATACAAAGCAACTGTTTGAAATCATTAATCATTTAATGAACATGCTAGCCATTTCACATCTTAACCCACAGCCTGTTACTTGTATATGCAGGCATTTTACTGTGAGTTAGTTATGTTTCAGGAAGTTGGTTGAGGTTTTGAGTTTATATACTTTTCCTTATTTAAGATATTAAGAAATATACTCTAAGTTAGCATTTATTTTTAAAAATGTTTAATTTCAAAAATAGATTTCTGTTTTTAAGTGCAGAATGCCTAAAGTGGAAAATGCTATCCCTAAAATGGAAAGGCAGGGTCATAGATTGTGTGAATCTTAAGTAATTTAGCTAGATGGTGCCAAGTTATTTAACAAAGGTGTGCTGCAAATCTTCCCACCAGGGGGTCTATGGGAATTCTGTTGCTAACATCCTCAGGGGCAGGCTAACCAAATATCTCAATTTTTGAGGAAAAGTGTTCTTTTACAGAGAAGTGCCAGTTATACAACATAAAAGGATTGTAAGAGAGATTGAAGAATTAGAAAGAAATAATTTCACAGACTGACCCAAGTGATATTAATAGATTAAGGGAAGGATTATTAATTGGTGTCAAAATCATTAAGTAAATGGTTGATGGGAAACTGCCCATTGGTTAATTGCTAAAAGGAAACTTCACACATTATGTTTTAATCACAAGGGGGAAAACCTACCTGTAACTTGAGAGGAAAAGAAAATAACTTAGTATGAGAACCGATCAATTGTAGCATAATTGGCTAATAATCATATATTGTGTGCCTTTTGATATGTAATGCAGCATGAAGTACACACCATTGCTCATGAATTATTCTAGGCAAAAATATTTAAATTAGATTTATTAAGGCTATACAATAATGTGCAAATTCTAAGAAATGCAGGATACAGACTAAGAAGTTCAATGAACTAAGAAGTTCAATGGCAAAGAAACCAGCCAAGTCCAGGCTTATTCCGCAGGCAATACATGGACTGGGTTTTTTTCTTTGTTTTTTGTAAGTCATTATTGTAAAAAAGAGGTTGAGATTTATTACAAGAAATGGAGGGACATAAAATCCAGATGTAAGTTTGATTCAATATTTGTTATTTGAATAGACAAAACAGCTGTGATACCTTTTGGATTAAGTGGGAGTTTTGAATAGAGTCTTAGCATTAAGATCTGGAAATACATGTATCAGGGTAGTAGTCATGGTGGCTCTGGTGGCGGATTGATTTAATTATGTGCTTCTAATCTTCAATGCGCATGTGTTGGTTTTGTAATCTCTTAAAGATCACGCACTAGATAAAAAGTTAATCTAATGAATCCATTTTTGATTAATTTTGAATAGAGTATATTTCTTGGTAAAAATTAAGATGTAAAAGACAACCGTTTTATGCTAAATAATAATTCTATGCACTACTAGCATCTTTTATGCTAGATAATCTTCCTGCAAATAATTATTACTGTGATTATTATTAAAAAGACCATTTCATCTGTAGGATCACAGTTCATATAGAGTCTTCTTCTCTCTTGACTACGTGCATTTTAACGTGGATCATAAAATAGGTAGAAAATGTTTTACTCTATTCCTGTAGCATTTTATAGTTTTGTTCCTATAGTTTTTATTTCTGTTATACTATATTCAGTTTATTAAGGCATAATTAAATTGATTAAAATAAATTATGAAGAGTTTATGTGTAGATGACAATCTATAATTATGAATAGTTTTTATGCTCCGTTTACTTCATTTTATAGAACTGTCTTTTTAAAAACACGCACCTCTTCTTTCTCATATTGTATCTTGAAAGCATGGATTAAAACATTCAGTTTTATTGCATGTTTGCATTAGAAATTATTTTGTTGATTGATTTAATCATAAAACAGGGATCAGACAATTTTGGTACATGAGTCAACGGACAGTAGCACTATTGACAGTTTTGACCTAGTAGCTCTGTGTTTGAAGGGCTGGCCTGCACATTGTAGAGTGCTTAGCAGTATCCTTGGCCTCTACTTGCTTGAGATACCAGTAACACACACATGTCAGTCGTGATAATCAAAGAAGTCTCCGGACATTGCCAACTGTCCTCTGAGGGGCACCACTGAATTAATGCTATTAATCATGCTGACTGTTCTTGGTCTGTGTACTGTTCATTAGTCCTTCTTAGACCATTCAGTAATGCTGCTGTTGAGAAACCTTACACTAATCACCGAATGCTTTGGGTTTATCTAAGAAGGGTGTCTAACCAGGAAAGGTGAGTAGGGGCGGGGAGTCATGGAATGCTTACATGGAACCAGGAGCTGAAGTTTGAAGGACAAGTGGACACTTAGCAGGAGGAGGACACCAGATGTGACAGGTATGTGCAGCATGCTATGGGAACGTGGAGGAAGGGAGTCTACTTTGGGGGCATAATGAGGAGCGGACAGGCTTGTCCAGGAAAGCTTCTCAGGGAAGTGTGAGCTGTGTCGAAATGATGGCTAGAAAGTTGTTGTGTGAGCAAAGGTATGTGAGGTTTGATGCTGGGAAATTTCTTGAATTTTATTTTCAAATTGAGTTCAGTAACTCTGCCAAGAGTCATTGTTAGAAGTGGTATAATTAGTCCTACAAAGTAATAACAACAACAAAAAAGACTGCATATGGCAATAATTATTTCTTTGTACTGCAGGGGGGGTGGTCATCATATTTTTTAATCACATATTTAAGAAAACTACAGAATTCAGTTGAAATGATGAATGTATGAGGATATTCATTACAGCTATAATTTCTATATTTGGGAAATTTTCCAGACATATTTCTTTTATTGACTTCTAGTTTAATTTTACTATGGTCAGAAGGAATCCTTTGTATAGCTCCTATTCTTTCAAACTTGACAGTTTGTTTTATGGCCCAGAGTATAGTCTATCTTGTTGAATGTTCCATTTGCACTTGAAAGAAATGCTTATTCATGTGTTGGATGGAGTGTTCCATAAATGCCAATAATATGATGTTATATTGACAGGTTGGTTGATAGTGTGGCTTCTGACTCCTATATCTTGACTGATTTCCTGTCCACTTATTTCAGCAGTTACTGGGAAAGCGTCAAGCTATCATTGTGGGTTTACCTCCTCCTTTCAGGACTGTCAATTTCTTTTTTATGTATGTTGAGGTTGTATGGTTGGGGGCGTGCACATTTAGAATTGTTAGGTCTTCTTGGAGAATTGACCCATTTATTATTATCTCATTTCCTCATTGGTACTATTCTTGTTCTGAAGTAACTCTGTGTAATATTATTATAGCTACTTCAATTTTTGTTGATGTTTGCATGGTATATCTTTTCTCGTCATTTTACTTTTAACCTATCTGTGCTTTTATATTAAGGGGGTTTATTATAAGTAGCAGATACTTTAAAAAAATTCAGTCTGACAATTTCTGTTTTTAATTGGTATGTTTGGATCATCACATTTTTTTTTATTGAGCAATTACTTTATTTATTTTTTGTTTATTTTTATTTATTTATTTTATTGTTTGAAGTATTACAAATAGTAGTACATATGTCTCCTTTTTTTCCCCCATTGACTTCCCCCCAGCCTCCCCTCCCTCCCAGTACCCCGCCCCCCCCCTCCACCAGTGTCTTGTATCCATTGGTTATGCTTATATGCATGCATACAAGTCCTTCGGTTGATCTCTTACAGCCACCCCCAACCTCCCCTGCCTTCCCGCTGTAGTTTGACAGCCTGTTCAATGCTTCTTTGCCTCTGTACCTATTTCCCCACCCCCCAATTCTTTCCTTTAAAAAAATTTTGCCTCTGCAGACTAGAAATAAACATATAATAATAATTAAAAAAAATGTTTGAGTCCCAATTTCAATGTCCAACAGTTCTGAGACCCTGTTTCAATGTCAAACAGTTCCTTATGTGTACATCTCAGCAATGATATCTTGATGGTGGGCACATGGTGGCAATGCAGGTCCGACCCTCTCTGGTTTGGTCCTAGGCAACCTGCAGCGGTGCACAGCTGCTGACTGCTAGCATGGCAAGGCGTTGTCAGCGTCTTCCATCTCTGGACACATTTTGCCATGATTGATATGGTTGGACTGACATCCACTCTCTTGCTCTCCATTTGCTCCATATGTTCATTTCTTTTATTCTCCTTTTCTGTCTTCTCTTTGGTTACTTGAGCATTTTTTTTAATGCTTACACTTTATCCTTACTATTGACTTATTATTTATATTAAACATTTTTTAGTAGTGCTCTAGGGTTTACAATATATATCTTAAATTAATCAGAGTATGCCTCCAAATAACACCCTGCTTCATGTGTAGTGTTTATCTTGTCATTGTACAGCACTGACTTTAAAAGAGTGTACAATCATACCTACCACCAATTACGTTACTAAAATTCTGAGCCCTCTACACCTTAGACTGTGTCTAGCAAATGTTTAACAACTGCCTCCAAAAAAAAAAAAAAAAAAAAAAAGAGCCCTGATTTTTAGCGTTTGATGGTTTCAGTGGTTTAACCACTCCAACCATGGCCCATTTTAGGCTCCCACGGTGCCATCACTGAATGTGCAGTCAGGAAGAAATGAGCACAGTCATGTCATTGAGCCAGTGCAGGCAGGTTCCAGCACACACTGCTTAGCCCAGAATGTCGCCTGGTGTTGGCATGGCTTTGGTTCTTGGTTACTATTTATATTTCTAGGACCTACAACTTTACATGCTCAGGCTTCCCATCATCCAAGGAGTCTGCAACTACAACATATTTCACCCGTTGGTAAGTTTATCTTCTCTTACTGATAATGACTTCAAGGTCCTTAAAAATGATCATGTCCCTTTCATAGGATTTCTTTCTACCTTTAAGAATACCACCCTAGATAGTTTGTCTCAGTGGATAGAGAGTTGGCCTGTGGACTGAAGGGTCCTAAGTTTGATTCCGGTCAAGGGCACATGCCCAGGTTGTGGGCTCTATCCCCGGTAGGGGGCATGTAGGAGGCAGCCAATCAATGATTCTCTCTCATCATTGATGCCTCTCTCTTTCTCTCTCTCTCTCCCCCCCCTTTCTTCTCTGAAATCAATAAAACAAAACAAAACAAAAACACAGTATCACCAGAGCCTCCCACATACCAGTTCTTATTAACTGAATCAATCTAAAGACAAAAGAAAACAAGGAATTGCATCAAGCCATTCGGCAATTAGAAGTTTTTGGTGACAGCTAGCCAGGAGTCGGCTGTCCTGCCCTTGGGACTTAGAGCAGATTTAGTTTGGGGAAAGAATCTGGGAGGATTAGAGAGCGGCTTTTGCGTGTTTTCTTACCATGAGAATGTGAATCATTGGATTGATATAGGTTAGCCAGAGGTCTGTGCTTTAAGAATCTAAAAATAGCTGCCCGGTGCTCACTTCTAACCGGTCACCAACTCTTAGCTATGGCCTAATAAGATGAGATCATAAGTTGTTATTTACAACAGGATTGGGAAACGGAACAAATACTGAACACTTGGTGCCTTCTGGAAGAATCTGTTTGGAGGCAGTCTTAAGAGTCTTTTGATTCCAATGTCTCTCTATAGAATGGAGATTCCAAATCACTCATGGTAACTTCTCTGTCACTTCAAAAGAAGCTTTCTGTGGGGTGTGTGCTGGATAGAAACATTACAGGAGCCAGTGCTCCATACTGTTGATGGAGGACTCAAATGCTAAGAGACTAGAAGGGTCATGAAGACGGCCGCAGTATATATTCCAGATAGCATGTGAATAACGGGGCACTTTACTGAGCAGACACGTGGGTTAGTACTTCTTTGTGTTGTCTTTTCTCCACATTCCAGGATAAAAACAGTACAAAGGACATTGAAAGATCTTAAAGCCAATTTCTCATCCCTTCCTCCCTTTTCTTTAATCTCCACATAGCACAACGTCACCAATTTTCAGCCTTCTTCTAGAGGGGGGAATGAGAGCATAAAACACATCTTTATGATAAATAAAAGCATATAGACGGGTTATAAGTCATTTAAATTTCCTTAGGGGTAGTGATTCCAAGACATTCCTTAGTGAACTACTGTTGCTATTCATCACCTTAATAACTAAGAAATTCAGACCTTTATTTTTCTGTGAGTTAGAGTACTTAGTTAAAGAATACTTACTTAGATTTATAACACCTTAAATACAAGAGAACCACTTTAAGTTACACTATAGTTACTTTTTATTTTTTGTTATTTTTAAACCATGTATTTTTTCAGAGATAAAATACTCATTTTAAAAATAAGAAAAATATAGTTAAGACATAAATAAAACAGAAAAATTCACCATAACCCCAACACTCAGAGAGAAATACTATTAACATTCAAAGTATTTTATCTGCATCTTTTTATGTACATAATATTTTTTAAAATTGGGATTATACTGCATATACAGTTTCAAATAATAACATTCCTCCCATAAAATATAAAAGAGTATTTTCCTGTCCTATAAAACGTTTTGGCTCTCTAATTATTATTTGCTGAGTCATATCCTAACATGGATGCTTCAAGTATTGCATCAGTACCGTTCCCTTTTCTATAACTTCAAAATCACTTATCTATAATCCTTTATCTCCTACAATTTCAAAATCCAGACGGCTGTGAAAAGAAACGTGTTTGGAAACTCATTTGAGGGCACCTGAGCTGGCCTTATCTAATTTGGTGGCAAGACTCACCCAGACTGATACGATGCCCTTTACCATCTCTGCTTATCCCACGTCAAGTGAATCTGGCTTTTCTGCTTATTAATTTGGGTGAGTTACCTGACTTCTCTGAGATTTGGTTTCTTTGGCCAAATGAATAGCACTAGTATATTCCTTATAAGCTTGTTGAGAGAACTCATTAATTCACTCAAGTAAAAGCTTGACATAAAACTAAGCATTCAATAAAACTTAGCTGTTATTGCTACTATTATTAACCTTATTTATCCCAAAGAGAAAACAGCCCTTTGCTAACTTGATATCAGAGAGCTAGATGATACAAGCTATCAACTGCTCCTAGTTTACGGGAAAAGTCCAATTTTTAAATACAAATAAGAAAAAATGATGTTGCCACCTGACTCTTAGTGTAAAGGGTAGAACTATCCCTATTCCCTCCATCCACACTCCATTATTTCAAATACTCTACTTAAAATTTGTTTTTAATTTATATTTTCATTTTTATTTTTAAATAATTTATCTTTATTGTTGAAAGTTTTGCAGATACTTTCCCCCTGCCCCCACTGACCACCTCCTGCCCCTTCCCCAGGCCTTCCCTGCACTATTGTCTGTCCATGGGCTATGCATATATGCATTTGACTCTTATCGTTTGTCCTTTACATGTAAAAGGCTACAGTTCTAGCTGGTTTGGCTCAGTGGGTAGAGCATCAACCTGTAGACTGAAAGGTTCCAGGTTCGATTCCAGTCAAGGGCACATGCCTGGATGCATGCTTACTCCCTAGTGTGGGGCGTTCAGGAGGCAGCCAATCAATGATTCTCTCTCATCATTGATGTTTCTATCTCTCTCTCCCTCTTCCTTCCTCTCTGAAATAAAAATATATATATTTAAAAAAAAAGAGTAAAAGGCTACACATTTGACTCATAGCATACATTCCAAACTCAGCATTCAGTTATAATAGTAATAACCCATGAGTCTGTAACCTTTTTTGTAAATGTAGAAAGCATTGCCCGAGGTTGGATGAGAGCAGTGCCCTGTCCCTGAGATGTTTAGAGAGGATTTCAGAGCATGTACAGGTTAAGCTGCGCTATCAAAGCCCTGGTGCAACTGGAATGATTTTCTTGTCCTACTTTCTATTTCTCTGACC
Organism: Corynorhinus townsendii; assembly: GCA_026230045.1. Classification (NCBI taxonomy): domain Eukaryota; kingdom Metazoa; phylum Chordata; class Mammalia; order Chiroptera; family Vespertilionidae; genus Corynorhinus; species Corynorhinus townsendii. Next base: position 866,768 of record JAPDVU010000018.1, on the reverse strand, counting down.
TCTTGGCTTATTGTTTGGCATAACAATCCAAAGCAAGGTTCACTCTGATTTTGACTAACAGCAAAAACATGCTATTGACTGTAAGATTGCTCTCCTTTGAGGGGATGTGCGTGGTACGGGGGCAAGTGGAAGAAAGATATAAAAACAAGGAAGGACTGCGTCCTTTTACAGAGAATTAACTTGAGTTATCTGAGGACAAATGCAGCCTACTATTTTTTTGGACTTTGATGAGCCTTAGATCCAGGGAACAAATTGTATTTGTGTCTTAAACTAGGAGGGTGCTGCAATGGAATAATCCCCTTCTCAGAACCGGGATTTGGGGGGATGGTTGTATGAACTTTTGAACTTTACTCTTTTATTCAAGTGTTAATAACCCTAGGCAAGCTAGCCCACAGACCCCAAAGTATAATGTTATTATTAGCGTCCAGAAAGCACAGGCCACAAAAATGCAAACATGTTCTAAGTAGACGGCAGAAGTTTGTGAATTTTGTTGTTGATAATACAGCCTTTGAGTAGACAAAATAATAAAATTCTAATGTTTATGTAAATTGTTGGGACTTGTTTTGTATTCTTACTGTTCCTTGCCTTAATATGGAGATGCTACAGTCTTCCCACTGTGTATAGAGAACAGAATGTCCCCCCTTTCCCCGCCGCCCCCCTCCCAGTGCAACTCCACTTCAATGCTGGGCTACAGTTTCATGCAAGTAGACCTAACATTCTCGCTGACTAGAAAAAATGAAACAAATAACTTTCTGGAGTTTGTGTACGAACACGCTGTAAGCTAAGAATGGGCAGCGTTTTTACCAAAAACCTGAACTTTATATTGCATTCTAAATGGGAGGCAATTAGCCTTGACTTTATTAGATACCAGTACATCATGTTCGTTTAGAAAGCTTTTTTTTTTAAATAAAGAAATGTAAGTCATAAATATTAGCTCCATTTTAAAATAAAAGCAACCGTCGCTGCTGTCAGCCTCACTTCCCTGTGTGTCACCCAGCACAGATTGTTTCAGTTACCAACGTTGACCCGCCCTCTCCTCACCTGGGGAGTGGAATCACTTTCCCAAAGGATTTTTTAACATAACTGTCTCTGCACGTGTCATTCAGGGGCTGGACAAAAGGATGTTCGCAGTTGTGTCCATGAAACAGCTTATTCTTGTATTATTACTTATTCTATTTTCCATACAAACAACTGTAAACCTACCTTTGCCTACGCCTGTACATTCATTTATTTGTGTTGTTGTTGTTAGAGGGCCTCCCATTTCTGGGTTTTGTGTAGATCCTGGAATACTGTAGAAATGCAAAGCTAGACAGGGTGTGAATTAGCTCCTCTGAGCGTCAGTACTGTAGAGAAATGACATGGAGTCTTTCCGACATTTACAAGCCTGAGTGACATGTCATTATAATGCATGTGTGGGTTGAAAGTTTGGTATATGCTAAGGCTATGCAATGGTCACGTAAATTAATGAAATATTTGCTGCGTGAAATTTTACCATCTCCATGTAATAAAATGGATCACGTTTTTGTCAGGATTTTCATGAGTCTTTGTTCAATGGCCTGTCACCTCTCCTGGTCTGATAGAAGACCAGCCCTTCCAGAGGCTGCATCATGGGAAAACACAGCAAGGAGGGGAGAAGGGAGATGAAGGACCTTTCTGTGCATTGGACTATCACATAATACAGCTAAATACAATCTCTGCATGTTCACTTGGCACCAAGTCCTTCAGGGGGTGAGGAGGGGGGACAGAGGAACAGACCACGGTCACTCACAGAGGTGCAGGAGGATAGAAGTCACATGAGGTAAATCTTTTTCCTTTCTTTCTTCTCCATCACTTCATTAGCACTTATCCTTCCCATTGCTCAGGCCAAAAATCTTGGAGACAACCTTGAATACTCTCTTTTTTAAATTGTTTAAAGTATTACATATAGTAGTACATATATCTCCTTTTTCTTGTCCCCATTGACCTTCCCTAGCCTCCCCTACCTGCTGTCACATGCCCTCATCCCACCCCTGCAGTGTCTTGTGTCCATTGGTTGTGCTTATATGCATGCATACAAGTCCTTTGGTTGATCTCTTTCCCTCCCACACACTCACCAGCCTTCCTGCTGTAATTTGACAGTTTGGTGCTTTACTGCCTCTATATCTATTTTTTTGTTCATCAGGTTATAATGTTCTTTATTTTCCATAAATGATGAGATCATGTGGTATTTTTCTCATTGCCTGGCTTATTTCACTTAACATAATGCTCTCCAGGTCCATCCATGCTGCTGCAAATGATAACAATTCCTCCTTTTTTATAGCAGTGTAGTATTCCATTGTGTAGATATACCATAGTTTTCTAATCCACTCATCTGCTGATGGGCATTTATCTGTTTCCAAATCTTAGCTATGGTGAATTGTGCTGCTATGAACATAGGGGTGCATATATCCTTTCTGATTGGTGTTTCTAGTTTCTTGGGATATATTCCGAGAAGTGGGATCACTGGGTCAAATGGGAGTTCCATTTTTAGTTTTTTGAGGGAACTCCATACTGTTCTCCACAGTGGCTGCACCAGTCTGCAATCTCACCAGCAGTGCATGAGGGTTCCTTTTGCTCCGCATCCTCACCAGCACTTGTCATTTGTTGATGATTGCCATTCTGACAGGTGTAAGATGGTACCACATTGTTGTTTTGATTTGCATCTCTCTGATGATTAGTGACTTTGAGCATGTTTTCATAAGTCTCTTGGCCTTTCTTCTGTCTTCTTTTGAAAAGATTCTATTTTAGGTCTGTTGCCCATTTTTTATTGGATCATATATCTTCCTTTTATTAAGTTGTATAAGTTCCCTGTAGATGTTGGAGATTAAACCTTTATCAGTGATAGATAACATTTGCAAATATGTTCTTCCATACAGTGGGCTTTCTTGTTGTTTTGTTAGTTTCTTTTGCTGTGAAAAAGTTTTTTATTTTGATGTAGTTCCATTTGTTTATTTTCTCTTTAGTTTCCATTGCCCTAGCAGCAGGATTGGTAAAGAAATTGCTTCGGCATATGTCTGAGATTTCTCTGCCTGTGGGTTCCTCTAGTATTTTTATGGTTTCCCATCTTATGTTTTAAGTCCTTTATTCATTTTGAGTTTATTTTTGAATATGGTATAAGTTGGTGGTCTAGTTTCATTTTTTTGCATGTATCTGTCCAGTTTTCCCAACACCATTTATTGAAGAGACTGTCTTGACTCCATTGTATGTTCATGCCTCCTTTGTCAAATATTAATTGAGTGTAGTGGTTTGGGTCGATATCTGGGTTCTCTATTCTATTACATGAGTCTATATGTCTGTTCTTGTGCCAGTACCAGGCTGTTTTGAGAACAGTGGCTTTGTAGTACAGCTTGAATTCTGGTATTGAGATGCTACCTACTTTGTTCTTTCTCAGGATTGCAGTGGCTATTTGGGGTCTTTTTTTATTCCAGATGAAATTTTGGAGAGTTCTTTCTAAGTCTGTGAAATATGCCATTGGTATTTTAATGGGGAGAGCATTGAATCTATAGATTGCTTTGGGTAGTATGGACATTTTAATGATGTTGATTCTACCAATCCATGAACATGGTATGTTCTTCCATCTGTTTATGTCTTCCTCTATCTCTTTTTTCAGTGTCCTGTAGTTTTCCATGTATAGGTCTTTTACCTCCTCAGTTAAGTTTATTCCTAGGTATCTTAATTTTTTTGGTGCAATAGTAAATGGGATTGCTTTTTAGGTCTCTCTTTCTGTAAGTTCACTATTGGTGTATAGAAATGCCATAGATTTCTTGGCGATTTTGTATCCTGCTATATTGCCGAATTCATTTATTAAGTCTAATAGTTTTTTGATGGAGTCTTTAGGGTTTTCTATGTACAGTATCATGTCATCTGCAAATAGCAACAGTTTTGCTTCTTTTCCAATTTGGATGCCTTTTATTTCTTCTTCTTGTCTAATTGCAATGGCTAATACTTCCAGTACTATGTTGAACAGGAGTGGTGAGAGTGGGCATCCCTGTCTTGTTCCTGTTCTTAGGGGAAATGGTTTTAGTTTTTGCCCATTGAGTATGATGTTGGCTGTGGGTTTATCATATATGGTTTTTATTATGTTGAGTTATGATCCTTCTATTCCCACCTTGTTGAGAGTTTTTATCAAGAAAGGGTGTTGGATTTTGTCAAATGCTTTTTCTGTATCAATTGATATGACTATGTGATTTTTATCTCTCAATTTGTTTATGTGATGTATCACATTTATTGATTTGCGGATATTGTACCATCCTTACATTCCTGGGATAAATCCTACTTGGTCATGGTGTATGATCTTTCTGATGTACTGCTGGATCTGATTTGCTAGAATTTTGTTGAGGATTTTGGCATTTATGTTCATGAGGGATATTGGTCTGTAATTCTCTTTCATTGTGTTGTCTTTATCTGGTTTTGGTATTAGGGTGATGCTGGCTTCATAGAATGAGTTTGGAAGTGTTCCTTCCTCTTGAATTTTTTTGAATAGTCTGAGGAGGATAGGTTTTAGTTCTTCCTTGAATGTTTGGTAAAACTCCCCTGTGAAGCCATCAGGCCCGGGCTTTTGTTTGCTGGAAGCTTTTTGATGACTGCTTCAATTTCTTCCATAGTTATTGGCCTATTGAGATGTTTAGATTCTTCCTGATTGAGTTTTGGAAGGTCGTATTTTTCTAGGAATATGTTCATTTCCTTCAGGTTGTCCAATTTGTTGGAATAGAGTTGTTCATAGTATTTTTTAACAATCCTTTGTATTTCGGTGGGGTCTGTTGTTATTTCTCCTGTTTCATTTCTGATTTTGAGTCCTCTCTCTTTGCTTCTTGGTGAGCCTGGCTAGAGGTTCATCAATCTTGTTTATCCTTTCAAAGAATCAGCTCTTGGTTTTGTTGATCTTTTGTATTTTTTTTTTTTTTTTTTTAGTCTCTATGTCATTTATCTCCACTCTGATCTTTATTATTTCCTTCCTTCTGCTTACACAGGGCTTTTCTTGTTGCTCTCTTTTGAATACTCTCTTTTCTCACTCTACTACTGACTTCTTAGAAATCACTTGGCTCTAGTTTTAAAATATATTTATCCAGCAGGCAAACAAGATATAGAAGATCTGAACAATGGCATTAACAACTTGATGTAATCAAGCTGAGGGGAGTCACCAATGACAGAATTTATCCATCTTCTAAGACACATGAGTATTTAACCCAATAGACCTGTGGTCGGCAAACTGTGGCTCGTGAGCCACATGTGGCTCTTTGGGCCCTTGAATATGGCTCTTCCACAAAATACCATGGCCTGGGCGAGTGTATTTTGAAGAAGTGGCATTAGAAAAAGTTTAAGTTTAAAAAATTTGGCTCTCAAAAGAAATTTCAGTCATTGTACTGTTGATATTTGGCTCTGTTGACTAATGAGTTTGCCAACCACTGCAATAGACCATAGGATGGATCATAAAGTAAGTTGAACAAATTTCAAAGAATTGAAATTTCTCACTGTGTACTCTCTAACCACAGTGGAATTAATTTAATGACTTAAGAAAAAAAATGAAGTCGCTTGATGCCAACATTGAGCATGATACCAGTAAACCTGATGAATTTCATTCATGCTAAAGAAGTCTCAGTTTTCATTAGCAGGGCTCCTTGTAACTTAATTGGATGTTATCATTGACTATACTTAGTAAGAAATGCTCATAAGAAAGCAGATTCAAATGTCAGCAGTCAAGAAAGAGGTCAAGAGGCCAACTGATTTCTGTGTAAATAAACACATTATATATGATTAATATAATTAAATTTGAAGTGGCATTTATAAGCCAAAATAACTATCAATTCAGAACTTAGCTCAGAACTCAGCTGTCAAAATTCCCTTAAGATCTTAGCAAGTTGTTGTAGAGACAAGTGGAAAGACATTAGGTCACTACGTGATTACTGTAACTTAGATAATTTTGTTTAAAGCAACCTTTGCATGCATTAAAATATATTGACCTTGGGGTCTTATTACAACCTGAGTCAATTAAACATTTGAAGATCAGAGTGCACACCCAATTCAAACAGCAGCAGGAATCAGTTGCTCTATGTGCCCCATGTTATTTCTTTATTATATTTGTTCAATTGCTTGACTCAGAGATGTCTACTCAGTGATGATTTAATCCAAGAAGCCTATCTCCAAAGTACCTCCCCACTGCCTCCTGTGTCAGCACCTGCTCTCTATTTATCCTAGCTTTAACATTCCACCTTCCATTCAGACCGAAGATAACTATTAATATGCTCACCCCCAGCAACCTAACTGTTAGCCATGTGACTCCTTGGGCTTGGCAATCTAGGCTTTAGCACTGACTTCTCCAAGACTTGGGGGTGGGGGGGAATATGGCAAGGACAGAATGTATCTGTCTGGCAGATACATGCTGGCTGCAGAGGGACCCGGTAGGTTATAGCAGTTATGTCTCATGTGGGCCTTATATCTGGGTTAGCATCTGAATTCCTCCTTTTCCTTGGGGCAAAAATGTCATCAACATAAAAGTGCATTTATAATTTTTATGATATTACTAAATAAATTTTTAAATGTATTTTTATTGATTTCAGAGAGGAAAGGAGAGGGAAAGAGAGACAGAAACATCAATGATGAGAGAGAACCACGGATCGGCTGCCTCCTGCACATCCCTCACTGGGGACCAAGCCCGCAACCCGGGCATGTGCACCCAACCAGAATTGAACCCGGGACCCTTCAGTCCGCAGGTCAGTGCTCTATCCACTGAGCCAAATCAGCCAGGGCACTAAATAGTTTTAAATACTATACAGTTAGTGGCTAATTTCAATGATCCTCCCTTGTTCTTTCTACTCCTTCTATAATTGCAATTTTAGACTTTGTATATCCAACTCTGAATGTGAAAACTTTGGAATTGTGGGACCCTAAGGGAATTTATACACATACCATCCCGTAGTTCACTCAAAAATATTTCAGTGTGATGAGTAATCTTACAAACATTGGGAATATACAAAATAAATAATTAAAAAATCACTGCTTTATGAAACTTACAGTGTAGTGTGGGGATAACCACTGAAGTTCAAGCAACTATGAAAGAACAATGGCGATGACTACTGTGAAGATGTTTCTTGCTTTTGGGAAGTTCAGAAAAGGCTTCTCTGAGAAAATGAGGTTTCAGCTGAGATCTGAAAAGTAGGAGCCAACCAGGGAACCCTCTCAATATTGTACTAATTCTCCAGGAATAGTACCAACTCCTTAAAACTCTTGTGATTGCAATTTTAGTTACTATTATCTTGAATAGTCATGGTAGACTGCTTTTCTCTTTTTTTAATGATTATTTCAGGTTGAGAAATACCATCATTTTAATAATATTTTTATTGGATCATGGAAAGAGAAGCAGGGGGGCGGGGAACAAGGAAAATGTGTGATGCTATTCTTCCTTTTCTTGCTTTTGGGACCATTAATTTCAGTGTGAGGCCAGGCAGCTTCTTTAACCTTTTATGGAAGTAGCAGGGATCGGTATGTCCTTGCTCCTCATCACCATGGAACACGTACTTTCTGTACCCACTGCATATCCTTCCCTTTTGAAGTCCAGATTTGTATTGTCTTATCTCATCTTCATCATCATGAACTCTAACCCAGCACATCTCCAGCAGAAAAACCAAATTCTAGATGAATTAAATAGGGTGCTGAGAATGTACTCTGCCTTATCACTATCCTGGGTGAGCCAACATTCATGTTAATGTCCCTCTTGATGTCTGACCCTCACAGTTCCTTAGCCCCCACTAAACCGCTGACCTGCAGCTTTATATAAGCCTCCTAAAATGACACCCTGGAGCCCTGACTGGTTTGGCTCAGTGGATAGAGCATCGGCCTGTGGACTGAAGGGTCCCAGGTTCGATCCGGTCAAGGGCATGTACCTTGGTTGCGGGCACATCCCTAGTAGGTGGTGTGCAGAAGGCAGCTGATCAATGTTTCTCTCTCATCGACGTCTCCAACTCTCTATCCCTCTCTCTTCCTCTCTGTAAAAAAATTAATAAAATATATATTTTTTAAAAATGAGACCTTGGAGCTTTGCATCACTAAAACTCTTCTCCAGTATCTTAAACTATAAACTTTGTAACTCTGACCACAACCTACTTACTGGTCATCAACTCTCTTACTCCTACAGAAGTGGCAGTTTAGTGTCTATCCCTTCAGGTTCTTCTAATAACTCACTGCCCTCTTGGAAAGCTTGAATTTACTCCTAGACTAGGATCAGATTGATGATACTCCCTGGAACTTCCTAGTCTTTCCCTGCCTGACAATCTTCTAGGCTAGTGGTCGGCAAACTCATTCGTCAACAGAGCCAAATATCAACAGGACAACGATTGAAATTTCTTTTGAGAGCCGAAAACCGACTTCCGTGCACGGGCCACAAAGTTTCAATCGCACTGTACGTGCGCGCCCACATGTGGTATTTTGTGGAACAGCCACACTCAAGGGGCCAAAGAGCCGCATGTGGCTCGTGAGCCGCAGTTTCCCGATCACTGTTCTAGGCTCTCCTTGCAAAAGCTTAGGCTTGGTTAACCTTTTCAAAATACAATATTTGCTTGCCCTTTTTGGCTCCTGAGTCTTGGTTGAGAAATTACTTTATCACGTTGATTGGTCTCTTCAGATTCCTGCTATGCAAATTCAAACAGGTCTTCATGGCTAGTTGACAATTCTGTATTCATCTCCTTTGGGCTCTTGTATGGTTATATCTTTTGCTTTCTCCTAAAATCCTTAGCCCGATTCCAGCCCTGCCTTCTCCCTTTCAGCAGCTGACTTTATCTCCTAATTCATAGAGCATTTTTAGGAACATCCACTGTTTGATTTTTGTCAATGTTTAAAACTATGTACCTTCATTTTCCATTTTCTCTTAAGAAAAATGATCTTCTTCTATATAATAAATAAAAACATGTTTTATAAAGATTTTTCTCTAGCTTTTAAAGTACTGTTAGAACATAGTACACAGTTGGTATATTTAAACTAATATTAGATTTAGCTGTCAATTCAGTTCATGCCTGTGAAATGAAAGTATAAGTAGTCTTTTTTTATTTGAGTTACATGAGTAATGATGGTTTATAGTGGGTCTGCGAACTTAGGTCCTGAGGTCAAGGTTCTGCTGTGGTTTTATTAGGACTCTTGATGAGCTCATACTATTTTCTACTCTTACCATCCCAGTGTCCAAAAGGAAACTCAAGGAGAGCAGAAGAAATAGAGTGTTGTCTCCTCCTCAATCCTGTGATCCTGGAGCAAACATTTCTGAGATCTATTACTATCAAAGGGGAGCATTGGTGGGGCTGTTTGGAGTCAGCCTTGGTCTTTGGGAAAACTCCTTTCTTGGTAAGATAGCTAATAAAAAATTTACATGAAGAAATTCATTAATATGGCATGTTGATTCATTGGGGCAGTGTATTTAGATTTGAACTGAAAGTGTGTGGGGTTGTCTCTTCTTTCTTATTTGTTTTTAATTGACTGGTCAAATAAGTAGATTTTAGGATGGAAAATTGCTTAAAGTGAGGTCTTATCAGCATATAGGGTACCCTATGGTTCTACTACCAGATTTGAAGACTTTCAGTCATAATATCTTACCAGCTACTAAATAGTTTGTATTTTGATTTATAAAAGGCAAATACATTCTTATACTATGAATTGTGTCTTTTTGAGTGCGTAAAATTGAGAGAAGAAAATTGTGTTTGTGCTATAAATACTATTTTGTAACCTGATTTTAAAAAAAATTGATTTTAGAGAGGAAACATGGATGCACGAGAGAAACACCAATTCGGTTGCCTCCCGCACACACCCCAACCAGGGATTGGACCTGCAACCTGGGCACGTGCCCTGACCGGGAATTGAACCTGCCACACAAACAGGTTGGAATCAGTGTTCCAACCAACTGAGCCACACCAACCAGGGTGTAACCTGATTTTTTTAAAACTGTAAAAACACATTATGAAAACTTCTTGGTGGAATTACATATTATTCAATAGCATTACTTTTTTAAGAAAGTATTTTGTTTTCAGTGCTGAGTTTGAAGTGTCCATATCTGTGTGCCAGTACATACTCTGCAGGCAGAAGGACGTTTTTAAATGATGACAAGTGGCTCTCAGTGTCATACCTGGCAGATATTAAAAATGCAAGCATGCTCACATGTGTAAACATTCTTAAAATTTTTTCAGACTTAGGGAAAAGTTGCCAAACCGTAGTATAAAGAACTCCCAGATCCTCCTCACCAAGATGCCCAATTCTTGACATTTTACCACATTTGCCTCATTCATTATGATGATTTTTTAAAAAATATATATTTTTTATTGATTTCAGAGAGTCAGTGAGAAGGAGAGAATCATTGATTGGCTGCCTCCTGCATACCCCACCCTGGGGATAGAGCTTGCAACCTGGGCATCGAGCCCGCAACCTGGGCATATGCCCTGACCAGTAATCGAACCACAACTTCCTGGTTCATAGGTCAACGCTCAACCACTGAGCCATGCCAGCCAGACAATGATTAATCTTTTTCTGAATAGTCTGAGAGGAAGTTGGAGACATGGTGTTCTGTTTCTCTTATTATTCCTGTTTGTGTTTCCCCAAACCCAAGGCTGCTCTCCAGAATGTAACTATTGGTTTCATTAGGACTCTTGATGAACTCATACTATCTAAATCAGGAAGTCAGCCATGACAACTGTCATCAAGACCCCATGCAAATTTTACCACCTTCTCGACAATGTCTCCTCTCTTTTCTGGTTCAACATTCCATCCAGGCTGGCAGGTTGCATTTAGTGGTCATGTCTCTTTAGTCCCCTTTCATCTGGAACAGTTCTCACCTTTGACAGATGGTAGAGGCTTTTCAATTTGTAACACGTGCTTCATTTTGGCTCCATCCAGTCTTTCCTCACGTCCAGACTTGGACCATTAATAACATTATTATTTTTTAAAAATAAATCTTTATTGTTCAGATTATTACAGTTGTTCCTCTTTTTCCTCCCATTGCTCCCCTCCACCCAGTTCCCACCCCACCCTCTGCCCTTAACCACCCCCCCCATTGTCCTCATCCATAGGTGTATGAGTTTTGTTCAGTCTCTTCCCATATCCCCCACACACTTTCCCCCCTCCCGCAGAGAACTGTCAGTCTACTCCCTTTCTATGCCCCTGATTCTATCATATTCACCAGTTTATTATGTTCATCACTTGATTTTTAGATTCACTTGTTGATAGATATGTATTTGTTGTTCATAATTTTTATCTTTAGCTTTTTCTTCTTATTCCTCTTCTTAAAGAATACCTTTTAGGATTTCATATAATACTGGTTTGGTGGTGATGAAGTCCTTGAGCTTTTTCTTATCTGTGAAGCTCTTTATCTGACCTTCAATTTTGAATGATAGCTTTGCTGGGTAGAGTAATCTTGGTTGTAGGTTCTTGCTATTCATCACTTTGAATATTTCTTGCCACTCCCATCTGGCCTGCATAGTTTCTGTTGAGAAATCAGCTGACAGTCGTATGGGTGCTCCCTGTAGGTAACTAAGTGTTTTTCTCTTGCTGCTTTTAATATTCTCTCTTTGTATTTTGCCCTTGGCATTTTAATTATGATGTGTCTTGGTGTGGTCCTCTTTGGATTCCTTTTGTTTGGGGTTCTCTGCAGTTCTTGGACTTGTAAGTCTATTTCTTTCACCAGGTGGGGAAAGTTTTCCACCATTATTTCTTCAAATAGGTGTTCAATATCTTGCTCTCTCTCTTCTTCTGGCACCCCCATAATTCTGATGTTGCTACACTTGAAGTTGTCCCAGAGGCTCCTAACATTATCTTCATATTTTTGGATTCTTTTTTCTTTTTGCATTTCCAGTTGGGTGTTTTTTGCTTCTTTGTATTTCAAATCTTTGACTTGATTCTTGCGATCCTCTAGTCTGCTGTTGGATCTCTGTATATTATTCTTTATTTCAGTCAGTGTATGCTTAATTTCTAGTTGGTCCTTTTTCATATCCTCGAGGGTCTCACTAAATTTATCAGCCTTTTCTAGAAAACTCTTAACCTTATAACTGTGGTTTTGAACTCTATATCCAGTAGTTTGCTTTCCTCCATTTCTTACATTTGTGACCTGTTTCTTTGTCTCCGCATTTTGGCTGCTTCCCTGAGTTGATAGAGTGGCTTTGTGTGCTAGGTGTCCTATAGGGCCCAGTGGCTCAGCCTCCCCAGTTACCTGAGGTGGACCCTCTTGGTGCACCCCTTTGTGGGTTGTGTGCACAGTCTTGTTGTAGTTAAGCCTTGATTGTTGTTGGTATCACTGGGAGGAATTGACCTCCAGGCCAATTGGCAGTGAGGATCAGCTGTGTCTACAATGGGAGAACTTCTGTGCTGGAGACACCCTTATGGGGCAAGACTTGCTTTAGTGGGGCTTTGGTGCTCACTGAGTCTGCCCCCTGAGTGTGTCCCTTATGGATCTGAGAAGTTGTAATCTGATGGCCCTACTCTGACCACTGGGTACACTGGCTCTTGGATCTCTAAGAAGGTGTTCATTTAGCCTCTGCCTGAGGCCACCCAGCAGGAGCTACGGAGAGATCTGCAGATTCCTCTTCTTTGTTTGGGGTTTGGAGGTGCTCAGATGAGGCCCAACTGTGAAGCAATGAAAGTTGCTGTGGGGCCTTGGGCCTTCTTTAGGATGTTCTGGGTCTCTCTGACCCAGCTGCAGTTTGTTAGGTACTTTTAGATTGCAAAGGGCCAGGCTATTCATATGCAAAAGCCTCTGCACACAGCTTGGGTGGGCGGGGTCTCAGGGAATCCACAGGGTGGAGCAAACAGCAATGGCTGATCCTCAGCCCTACCCTAAGAGGCCCCCAGGTCTCAGTGTCCTGCAGTAATAGCTGCAAGCACCTCTGAGAGAAAGCCGTCCTTGAGTTCCACCCGATGCCAGACAGTCCAGTTTCTCCCCGTATGAGACTGGGTCCCCAGAGTTTCTGCCGGAACTGGAGTTCAGAGCAGTCGGGAGCTTGTGTCTTCCTCCCAATTGAGAAAGACAACTGTGTACTCAGTTGCCAGCTATTTCCGCATGTGCGCCTCTGTACCTCTGCACTTTACTTCCGCACCTCCTCTGAGTCTCATTGTGCTTTTCTCTTCCCTTCTAGTGGTAGAATTTCCACTCAGCCAACCTTCCTACGGTGCTGGATGATGTCCATTTTGTCTTTTATTGTAGTTTTGAAGTGGTTGTGTGAGGCAGCAATTTCAGGTGTTTACCTATGCCACCATCTTGGCTTCTCCAATAACATTATTTTTAATGGCCACATTAATACCTTTCCTTCTTCATGAATTCATTAAAAATAATATTTTTTTAATGTCCTGTGTGTCAGGTGATAAGGATGAGGCAGTGAACAAGATAGACACAACTTCTTATCTTCATGAAGCTTCCATGATATTTCTTTACACAGTTGTATTATAGCTGTCTCAACCAGTCACCTCTTTTTCTGCTCTATTAGATTAGTCCCATATTTTGTTGTTATAATTTATAAATCATGTTTAATTGAACATTTTTTTTGTTACAGCTTTGTGCATGTCATGATTGTTTCAGGAAACTATGTTCTTTAGAAATGAAATTATGAGATCTAAACAATAGGTGTTTGTTAGTTATTTTTACATTGATTACCTATTGCTTTCTAGAAGAACCAGGTCTTCCCAAACTCTCACCACTGGTTATCATCTCTTAAACTTATTATTTTTATTACTCTGGTAATTAAAGCAGGTGCCCCTACTTTCTTGGCTCCTTTCAGATGAAGGACTGTTAGTTTGTATCCTATATTTTTAGTTAACGAGCTTACATATCACAACATAGTGGTGAACCCAACCATAACCTTAGTTGAAAGCTCAAACTGCCGAAAAAGTCATTTTTGTCAGTGTGTCAAATCAGATAATATGTGTTTCTGTGTCACCAGAAACTGGTAAGGAGCCTGGCATGTCATAGCCATGCAGTAAATGATGAATTTAGTTCTTTCACGTTTTCCTTCTTATTAAATACTAGAGGCCCGGTGCACGGATTCGTGCACTGTTGGGGTCCCTCATTGTGGCCTGCAGGGATTGGGCTGAAACCAGCAGTCCAACACTGCCTGCAGCTCCTACCTGCCACTCCCACCTGCTTCTTCCACTCATCCTGGCTCCGCTGCGCCTGCTGTGGGCTTGTGCCCAGTCAGTTCCCATCAGGAGAGGCTTGTGCCACCACAAAGGCACTTGCCAGCCATGAGTCCTGCGTCTGGCACCTGTCAATCAGCTGAGCAGTGCTCCCGCGGTGGGACTGCACTGACCACCAGGGGACAGCTCCTGCATTGCCCCCGATGGTCAGTGTGTATCATAGCAACTGATTGTTCGATCATCTGGTCATTCGGTTGCTTAGGCTTTTATATATAGAGATGAGTTCTGTTTTAAATGGAAGAAAACCTCAGCATTTATCTAGTTTCATTTTTTGTTTGATTTACTTAAGAATGACTTATGAATAGAGTTTGATATTGCAGTTCATTACCATGGTAATAGTCACAAACACCAGACTTTCAAAATGACAATAAGTGGCCAAGTGTTGAAAAGTTTTTCATTTCTACAGTGACATCTTGATGGTTAGCAGTGATAGAAGAAGAAATAATTGAGGTTTTCAGATAAAAACGTGTCATTTTGACTACTTTTTGAGCCATAGAAGCATTTATGAAGTTACTGGATTTCAGAGATGGATATATTTGGCTTATCTACAACCTATAAAACTTTGTACAACAAAAATAATGGGCGGATTTTGAGAGTGTTATGCAAAGTGAAACAAGTCAGATGGGAAAGGACAAAAACCATATGATTTCACTCATATTTGGAATATGAAACAGAAAGTAACAAAATAGCTAAAAAGACAAACAAAAAAACCCCTCATAGATACAGACAACAGAATAGTGGTTACCAGAGGGGAAACCAGGAGTGGTTACCAGGGGGTAGGGGTACAAAGTGGGTAAAGGGGGTCAAGTATATGGTAACGGAAGGAAACTAGACTCTGGTGGGGAGCACACAATGGGGCACAAAGGGTCAAATTATAATATTGTACACCTGAAAATGATACAACGTTACTAACCGATATTTCCCCAATAAATTTAATTTAAAATAAAGGATTTATAGGATTTAGAATCCAGAGAACTGGATTCTAGGTTCCCCTCTGCAATGAAATAAATGCCACAATTTAATAGTTTTGAGTTTTAGTTTTCTAATTTATAAAATATAAACATTTATTTCCCTGATTGCAGTACAGATTTGCGTCAGACGTGCCAAATGAAGTCTTACATGTGGAAGCGTATTTTAAAGTATGATGCAAATTACAAATATGAAATGTTACTGTCCTTCTTATGGAGGCTCATTTACTGTGATTTTCTATGAGCTAAGCATGATGGACTTTGGTTAGTTGGTTATATGTGTCACTCTACTTCAGAATGGGGTTTCTTTGGGGGGCATGAAAATGTCCTAAAATTGTTTGTAGGGATCATCGTGCAACTCTGAATATAATCAAAATCACTGAGTTGCCACTTGAAATGGCTAAACTGAATGATACATAAATGAAATCTCAGTAAAGCTGTGTGTGTGTGTGTGTGTGTGTGTGTGTGTGTTTGTTTTTGCTTTTTCCCCCCAAAAAACCCATCAGTCATGCCTGCCACTAAAGTTTTTTAACTGCACATCTTTTCATGTGGAGCTCAACCATCTGGCCATATTAATGGTTTCTATTCTTCCCCTTCCCCTCTGCTGTCACTCAAAGAGTCAGACTCTCTGAGTTCAGAAAAGGGATGTGTGTAGAGGAAGAGGGGCTGCCACAGAGGGGAAATGACAGAGCAGGGAACACTGGGGATGTTGAAAGGGCTCATCCTCTGATGTGATATAACACGGACACTCTTTCCAAGGAACTGGAACGGCTTCACCTGCTCCCCTTGTTCACGATCCACACAACTTAATTTGCTTCATCAGTGTACTTTCTGATGGTGCTAGATAAATGGCTCTTAGGAGATATTCTGAGCTACACTCTCACACAGTGCTTCCAATGTGGTGTATCTTGAGAGCCTATTGGAGTGAAAGGCTATAAAGACATTGCAAACTATTTTCAGACCTTTCGAGGTGTTGAAAATGAAGATTTATGCGTTTCCTTTCTCCACAAGTTGCTGAATCCCTGAGCTGATGTTCCCCAGCCCCTGGAGAAGGCATCTGTTCTCTTGTTCTCAGCCTTCCATCTGAACTTGTATTGAATATTGGCTACTCTCCAGAGAATAATGCTCCCAACTCCTAAAAACGTTTGCTTTAGGAGATTTTTGTTATTATTTCATTCTAAAGAAGAGTATTTCCTTCATGGAGGAATTGATCAAGTATGATCTCTTCACTGTCATCTCCCCCTAACCAGTAGGGGGCGGCTGAGGATTTTACCCAAGCCTTTTCATCCATTTCTAATCCAAAGAAGCCACATTGGCCAAGTTGTAATTAGTTCTAGCCCTTCTCTTCTACCCAAGCAAGCTTCTGGATTCCTCATGAAAAAGATACCAATAAATAACAATTACAGGTTAATATGACCCTCTGTTGCCTATCATTAAATTCTCAACCTCTTAGCCTACAACCCAAGACCCTCTGTGATCTCACATTTCCCTGGGGAAGCCATGCTTCTGTATCTTTCTTGGCATACCAAGTGCTAGCACGTAACTAGCAGTATTCCCAATGTTTTGCACTCGGGTATTTCTGTGTTTCAGTGTCTTTTACCTTAGCCTGAAATACTGCCTTGTTTTTCATAAAATCAAATTCATGAAATCATAGCTCAATTGCTACCTTTCCATCTATAATCTCTCCACTGAGAAATACTGGCATCAGCCATTAATGTCAGCAAACAATTTCTAAAATTCAGAAGCTCTATATTAAAATGCTAATTAGGAATTCATTTCCCATTACATTAAAGGAGAAAAATTATAACATGTGCTATATCATGCCAAACACCCCCAATCAAGTTTCTAAAATGTTGCTATAAGTGCCTATCTATAAGTAAGAAACTATATTAGGGTGTGAAGCACTTAAACCAAATAGCAGTTAGTTTATAAGACATAACATGTGTGACATACTATGATCTAAACACCTTTACAATGTGGAGCGGCAAAGAACACACAGCAATCAATATACTTCTTATAAAAACGGAGCCCAAGATTACATACAACAGTCATCTTCCTGTGGAATGAACAGTGATCAATGATGTATAAATGCAGAGTCAGAAGGAAAAGGAGAATAAGGGTTGCACCAGCTCTTGTTTGACCATGGGTACGAGGGTTACTGCTGACAAACTGGGTAATGATGGGAAATTTTCAGTCGTCACCAGTCTCAGAGAAAATGGATTCCCTCTCACCTCAGTTTTGCTGGAAATACCAGAAGGAATGCTTTGGTAGATCTTCAGAGGAATTGGTCAATACTTTATGGTAGAACATTTACAAAATGGAGCTGTGGGTACATTCCTGCGGCTCACGTTGATAATTATGTTTTTGTATGTTCCTTGTTATGGGTTGAATTATTTATCCCTCCCAATTCACCTGTTGAAATCTAACCCCTCAGCACGTCCTCTCACAATGTGACTTATTTGGAGATAGCATCTTTACAGAAGGACTCAAGGTAAAGGGAGGTCCTTAGGATGGGTCCTAATCTAACATGACAATGTCCTTATGAAAGGGAAATTTGCACACATAGGGATATATGCCTAAAGGCAAGAGGTGTGCAGAGACAGGTGAAGACAGCCATGTGCAAGCCGGGGAGAGAGGCCTGTAGCAGATCCTCCCTCACAGCTTCCGATGGAAAACCCTGTCATTACCTGACTCTGGACTTCTGGCCTCCGTCACTGTACAACAATATGTTTCTGTTGGGTAAGCCACTCAGTTTTTAGCACATCATCACTGCAGCCCTGACAAACCAACCCGGTGCTCCGAAGGCTTAAGGCCAGTTTAAAATGCGAAGCTTCTTGTCATCTTGTGGCAGCAAGCAAGACCCTGTGGTGTCTCTGGGGGACCCCATGTAAATGCCATTCTGATGCCCTAGTATCCTATTTGAATGTAACTTGAGATTTGTTCTGCATATTCTTTTGTGTAAAATGGTGCATTGACTTTTGAGGATGTAAATAGGAATGTTTTCCTATATAAACAGTTTTTTTTTTTTTTTTTTAGAATAGGAGTTGGCAAACTTGTTCCATGAAGGGCTAGATAATAACTATTTTAGACTTTGTGGCCATATGGTCTTCATTGCAGCCGCTCAGTTCTGCCAATCCAGTGTGAGAGCAGCCACAGACAACATGGAAATCAATGCGTTCCAATAAACCTTTACTTATGGACACTGAGATTTGAATTTCATGTAATTTTCATGTGTTCTGAATCTCCCTTCCCGCCCCCCGCCATTCAATTAAAAATGTAAAAGCCATGTCTCCTTTGTGAGTCATTGAAAAACAGATGACAGGCTGAATTTGGCCGTGGGCTCTCGTTTGACTACCTGTCTCATAAAAACCTCCTGTGAAGCTTGGTGTCCTGGTTAATCACATGTGTCAACTTGGCGAGGCCACGGCACCCAGATAGCTGGACAAATATTATTCAAGCTGTTCTGGTGGAAGTATTTTCTAGATGACATTGGCATTTAAATCATTAGACTGTGAATGAAGCGGATTGTCTTCTATAACGTGGGTGGGCCGCATCCCATCAGTGGAAGGCCTGAGTAGAAAAAAGACTGACCTCCCCTGAGGAAGAGTGAATTCTGCCAGCAGACTGCCTTTGGACTTGAACTCGAACTCTTCCTTGGGTCTCAACCTGGAGGCTTACCCTGCAGATGTTATTGGGTATTTTTCTCTGGAGGATCCTGACTATTACATTGGTATTTAAAAATGAACAGGTAGTCTACCAGCAAAATGTAATCTACAGAGATAACTTGCGGGGTAAGTCCTCTTTCCTCTGAATTATATAGATTGTACCTATTTATGACATGAATTTTCTAGACTATTGTTACATCATTTAACTTCTACAAATCTAACAATGAGCATAATTTAACAGTAAAATTTTTTAATAGGAAATTGATGTAAAAGGGCATTTTTCATGGATGCTCATTATATTCCATATATTAATATGTACATTATACATTTAAAAACACTATAATTTATACTATGTATGTTGTACTTAATAGATCCTGTAAAGGATTCTCAAGGTATATTTTGACTACACTTTTTTTTTTTTTTTTACTACCTAGGAATTTACTTTAGATTCTAAACATCTGTGAGCTGTAAAGGGCTGTAAGCGGCTTGTGTTGCTATTGCTTAAAAAGCATTATCCACCCTCCAAGACGGTGAGTTAGCAAACTCCTCAGGGACAGAAGTTATTCTATGTTACTCTTTCCATTTTTCAGATGTAGTGCTTACGAACTATATACTAACTCAATATAATCCATGGATAAGTGTTACATCTGAGAGAAAAGGTTTGTATTGTAAACACTCCTAGAGTGAGTCCCAGGCGCTTGCTCTGTCAAGTTTCATAGGTGGGCAATGCAACTAATTTTAATGCAACATTCATTTCACCTAGAGCTACTGAACATGATTTGTCGGTGGTCTCACTGATTAAGCATTAATAGTCTTACTTATACTTAACAGTCTTACTTAAACATTAGTGCAGAACTTTATAATATTAGATCTTTTTACATTTAAACAGCAAGTCCATTTCACTGGAGACTCATCTCAAATATTTCTAAAACAGGGTGGTAGTAGGGGCGACTCTTTGGTTAGTGTTCACACCTAAAACAAGATCCACACAAGACCATTTCCCATTTCTAGCCATTTGCTTACATTTAGTACCACGAGAAACCTAATAATTTGGAGTGAACCCTATTGAGCAGGAAAAGAACAGCCAGAGGAAAGGAAAAGAGTGAATGTGAACTTGGGAAGAATCACATGGCGATGGCTCCCAGTAGAAAACAATAAGGCATCGTGGTGTCACTGCTAAATTATTGCTAAGAGATTCAAAATTCTAGGAATCTGGAGTCTATTGGGTAATGTCTGAATAAGAAAGAAATTGGTCACGTGGGCTCAGGGATAATTTTAGTGAATAATGCAACAACCTCAATAGACCATGGGAGTTCCATTGCCTTAGTTCCGCTCCCTGACCTCTTAGTGAAGAAAGTGTTAACGCAGACCTCTCAAGGATGCATGACTGACCCTTGTTTGGAGTTTTTAGGGATTAGACATGCCAGCTTGATTTATTTCTGTTTGTCCTTCTGATCCCAGAAGAGGCAAACGTGTAACTAGAGCTACTAAGATAAATTTGGGCAGCTCATTGAAAATCTTTTCAGGGCAAATGTTTTGTTATGCAGTGTGGTCAGGGCTGGATCCCTCTCCAGACTTCTGGGTCCCAGTAAGTTGTCACTGAGAGAGAGATTACTTCACTCAATGTAGGGTGGGTAGGATGGGGGTTGGGCAAGCTTTGAAAGCATGTAGGCATCATTCCTGCTGGACTTCCAGTGGGCAACCTGCTGTCTTCTATGGGAGAGAAGCATGTCTAAGGCTTTAGGGAAGGTGCTGTGCAGCTCCCAAAGACATAGACTGAACGGTCTCCAAGCACCAACACCCGATCTGGCCACTGACCTTGCTCCCAGCTACTCCCTGTTTCTCCCTAGTCCATGTGACAATCGCTCCTCAAAGGATTGTCCAGGCCAATGGTTCAGTATCTAGACGTCAACGCCTGTACTCCAGCCGCTCGCCTTCTCTCTGTCCTCCACTCAGAGAAATCTTTACCTAGTTTGATCCTCTGAGAGTTTGTGTTGGGGACAGGCCTTGAAGCTTCTAAATATTTTCCTGCCCCTCTTTTGTACTGTGGCTTTGAAGATTGAAAGCCAAGAATTTGCTACCTGTGTTCTCCAATTGTGAACCGTTGGGGACAGGAGTAACAAGTGACTGAATCCCAGCAGGTTAACATTTCAAAGTGGCAATGCCCTCCCCTTGTCTTCCAGCTGGAATAAAAGGACTCCATGTGGGATGTGTTTAGCAGGCGGACTCTGCATGCGGGGATGCAGCTCTGAGGTTGCTAATGGCTGTCTCAGCACTCCCCACACTTCTGTAATTGCTTGTTTATCGGTCTTTCTTCCACGCTAGACTAAATGTTTCCTTTTTTATGATTAGTTTTTTAAAAATTATGGCAAAATATACATGAACAGAACATCCACTATTTTAACCACGTTTAAGTGTGCATTCAGTAGCATTGAGTATATTCACACTATTGTGCAACCATCATCACCGTCCATCTCCAGAACTCTTTCATCATCCGAAACTGGACCTCCATACCTATTAAACCCTAACTCCCATTCCTTCCTCCTCCCAGCCCTGGAAACCACCATTCTGCCTTCTATTTCTGTGAATTTGGTTACTTTTAGGTACTTTATATAAGTGGGTCATACACTATTTGCCCTTTAGTGACTGGCTTATTTCACCTAGCATGATGTCTCTAGGTTTCATCCATGCTGTCACATGTCAGAATTTCCTTCCTTCTGAATGTATGTATGGACCACATTTTGTTTATCCATCGATGAACACTTGTGTTACTGTTGTGAATTATCCTGCTATGAGCATGGGTATATGAAAACTGGTCAAGCCCCTGTTTCAATTAATTTAGGTTTATTCCCAGAAGTGGAATTGTTGGATCATATGGTAAGTCATTTTTAATTTTCTGAGGAGCTAACACACCATTTTTTTACAGTGGTTGCATTACTATGTATTTCCACCATGAACAAGGATTCATTTCCAGCAATGAACAAGGGTTCCAATTTTTCCACATTCTTGCCAGCCATTGTTATTTTCTTCTTATTTAAAAAAAAATAATAGCCATGATGCCTGGCTGGTGTGGCTCAGTGGTTTGATCATTGCCCATGAACCAGGAGGTCACAGTTTGATTCCTGGTCAGGGCACATGCCTGGGTTATGGGCTTAATCCCTGGTAAGGGGTGTGCAGGTGGCAGCCAGTCAATGATTCTGTCTCATCATTGATGTTTCTCTCTCTCTCTCTCTGAAATCAATAAAAACATATTAAAAAATAATAATAACCATGGTTGTGACAGAATTTTTGAAGGTTATAAAGTCTTCATCTTCAAAATTCCAACATCTGGCACATGTGCCTGGCTCATGTAGGTATTTAATAAATATTTACTGAAATAGTATTAGATGTTCTAGCTGATATTCATTATGATAAGAAACTATGTTATTCATGGATTTAGTTTGGCTTTAAGGAAGGATTTCCTGATAATTTGCTGGCATACTCTCACCTCTTAAGTTCCATTCCTAGCTTGGGTGTGTGCCGTAAGGAAAATTTTTATTTTATTTGTTAATTAAAGATATGACCATTCCAAACTTGCCAGTGGTTTCTTTCACCTTTGTTTTGGGTAGAATCACTGAATGGTTTCTTTTTATGTATATGGATTTGAAACAACTAGGCATTTTTTGTTCTGGGGAACAAATATAATCCTTCCTCAAATTACTTAGCATGCTAAGCTCAAAAACATGGAGGGGAAATTCAGGAAGGCGAGTAAATGCATGTAGGAGTCAAGGAGGCCTTGGAGGAAAGAGGTGAAGACACTGGATTGCTTTTTTCTAATTCAACACCATTAGGACTTCTGATGGGCCCAGGACCCTAACTAAGATCAATTGTCAAGAATTAGACAGCAGGGACCACAATGGGAATTCATGGTGGGGTGTCTTTAACAGGTGGTCTGGGC
The DNA here is from genome assembly GCA_026230045.1 of Corynorhinus townsendii. Classification (NCBI taxonomy): domain Eukaryota; kingdom Metazoa; phylum Chordata; class Mammalia; order Chiroptera; family Vespertilionidae; genus Corynorhinus; species Corynorhinus townsendii. The sequence goes on along the minus strand of JAPDVU010000018.1, from coordinate 844,029 downwards.
ACAACTCCAGGTGTTTATATGTGTGTACATGTGTGAGTGTGAGTATGTGTGAATGGGTATGTGCATGTATATGTGTATATGTGAGTGGGTATGTGATTGATGTATGTGTGTATATGTATGTGTGAGAGTGTGTGTATGTGAGAGTATTTGTGTCTGTGTGTGCATGCATGTGAGTGTGTATGCATGCATGTATGAGTGTGTGCATACATGTGTATGCGTGTCTCTGTGTGTATTCATGTGTATATGTGATTGTATGTAAATATGTGTGAGCATGTGTGTATGTGTGAGTGAGTCTGTGTATGTGAGTGTGTGTATGTGTGTGAGCATGCCTGTGTGTATGTGAATGTGTGTAGGTGTATATGTGTGTGCATATGTGTGTATGTGTATGAGTGTGTCTGTGCAGGTATATGCATATGTGTATGTGAGTGTGCTGGGTTTCTGTAATGCCATGTTGGCAGGCAAGCAAGTCTTAGGTCACCACTGAGTCTCCAGCAGGAAGAAGATCCCATCAGGAAGGATGGGTTTTGTGTAACTCCTGGCTCTGGCTTTAATGTAAAATGGATGTGGCGATGGCTAGGTTCGGGGTGAAGACTAAATGCACTAGTGTGTGGGAAGGGCTTGCAGTGGTGCCAGTTGTTAGGTGGGATCAAGGAGTAGAAACCTAGGGAATTGACTACAGCTTCACGTTTCTCTGTTGAGTATCTGGAATCACACCTGAGACGGAGTGCTTCATTATGGGATTTAAGATGGTGAGGGGAGAGAGGACTTACTAGTAGTCATTTGATTCAAATATTAAAAGGAGGGTGACCTAATTTGGTGAAATGGAACATATTCCTTTTCATATTTCCATGTAGGTATTCTTATCAGTTTATCTAAAGTGCTTCTCCTCAAATTGTCTTATTGGCTGACGTGTCTATCAAGTGATAACCATCCCCAAGCCACACAGGCTAAAAACCCAGATCCTGCTAGAAACCTGGAGTCCCTTTGCTTCCTTGGCACCCACATCCCACCAGTCACCACACACTCAGATTTTCCTTCATGACGATTCTTGAGCCCGCCCTTTCCTCCTTTTCTCACCTTTATTTGTCCAGACAGGTTGCCAACACACTGCCTGTGCTCAAGGGGCACAGGACAGAAATAGATTTTATGAGCTTGTGTTGAGCTGGAAGCAAACAGGGCTGTACCTGGCAAAACACGGAGGAGGTAACGTTTGGCTTTGGCACCGCGCTCTTGGCCAGCCTTTCCCCAGAGGTGAGAACGGCTGGCGTGGCTCCTGGCCAGTCCAGCACATCACTGGGGAAAGTCTCTGTGAATCCAGTGCCCGCTAAGGACGCCCGCTCAGCCGCAGAAAGAGGGCAAGAATGTCAGATCAGTCTCGAAGCTTCCCTACGCGCTTCCATGTGCCCTAACCAGATTAAAGGATAACTAGTTGGAATGAGAAGAAATGCCAGAAGGTCAGGACTGCCAGTGTCTTTAGAAAGACAGAGATTTGACTGGCTTAGCTGAGGCAAGTGTGGCTTCTCTCCCAAGGAAAGACATTCAGCGAAGATGCTTCCCCAAATTACCCTCACCCTGCTTCTGCACCCTCACTTCTTCATACCTGGGCCTGGACCTTTGGATTTATTCATCGTGATTTTTAAAATTCCGGAGAATTACACTTCAACCCCCCTCCAGCTTCCAACCCTGCAAATGTTGATATCCCTCGTACCTGTCTGTGGATTAATAGTTGAGCATCATTTTCAGCAATGTGTCCTACAAAACAAGTATATTTGTGAAATAGGAATATAAAATTATTTTGTAATATTTAACATGCTTTTTAAAATTCCACTGTTTCACTCTGCATATTCTAACATGCATAACTAACTGAGAACAATTTCATTAACACGCATAGGCATTTGAGGTTCAGTATTTGTCCTCTTGAGCCAGACAGGTCTGAATTCAGCTTTGCTATTTTCCAACTCTAGAGTTCCTTCAGCGTGTGGCTTAACCTCTCGACATCTCAGTTTCCACCCCCTACTTCACTAGGTTGTTTTTGTTTTTAAACAAATAACATATGTGAAATGCTTACCCAAAAAAGAAAGCTCAATTTTTTTTATTTTTTATTTTTTTAGCTGATCGGTTGCTTTCTGCACACCTTGCTCTGGGGATCAAGCCCACAACTCAGGTGCCCTGACTAGGAACTGAACCAGTGAGTTCTTAGTGCATGGGTCAATGCTCAACCACTGAGCAACACCGGCTGGGCTAGAATTGTTCATTTTGAGAGTGATTTTGTAATGAAGTGGCCTTTGCCTTCTTTCAAATACTCAAATCAACCCATTCCTACAGGCTGATGATGCTCCATTGTTTTGTAAATCCAACCTTCGTTTCTATCAAAATCTCTTTTGTCTAAGCATAAAAGTGTTAATATACTTGCTTTTTAAGAAATTAAATTTATTGGGGTGACATTGGTTAATAGGATCATATAGTTTTCAGGTGTGGATTTCTATGTATATTTCACTGTGTGCCCAGCACCCAAAGTCAAATCATCTCCCGCCACCATATATTAGGCCTCCTTCACCTCATAGTCCCACCCCCTTCCCTCTGGCAACCACCACACTGCTGTTTGTGTTCCCGAGTTTCAGTTTTAATAATATGATACTTTCCATATGTCAATTCTGCTGCAGTCAGAGGCTGGAAAGAAGATCCAGGCCTTGAATCTTTCTCCTCTGTCTCCTCTGCCAGGGGAATGGTCAGAGGGAATTTGATTAATCTAATATTGCCAGGGGAAAAAGTATGCCATGGAAACATGAGGACTGAAGTGTGTTTTTGGAAATAACAGGAAAATGGAGAGTCTGATCTCATGAGATTCTGTTTTGAAGCAAGTGACTGAAAACATCTCGAGTGTGATAAGCCATGTGGAATGTGGTGACCACCTAATGTTTATATTAGAAACAGAGACTGAAACTTGCCCTCAAAGTGATAGCACACAAGAAGCCAAGCAAGTTCAAAGGGAATGGCTGGGATGCACTCGGTGAATCAGGAAAAACAGTTCAAGTGTGTTTGGATAGAAAGATTCAGTCCTGTGAAGGGAGAGCTGATATCAACTTGGGTCAGCACAAAAGAAGGATGGAAAAAGCACACATATTAATTAATTAAGAATAAGTTAGAGCAGTGAGCTGGGGAAGTGTTAGGTCTCAATCCATTAGCCGTTCCTAATACCCCTTTCCAGACCCACCTCCAATTACAGGGGCTGAAAAGGAGATACTTGAGTTCTTAACCAGAGATGGCACAAAGCCCAGTTCTGAGCAATGGGGTACAAAGAAAAACCTGTTGGGGTTTCTGCAAAAGATCATTCTCTCTGACTAAAGGAGAGAGATCTAGGAGGAAAGCTCTATTCCCCCCATTTGTATTCTTCTCCCTGGGATGCTTGAGGATTGCATGATGTTGGAAACGCCCACAACCATCTGCAACCAGATAGCCATAGCTGAAGCACGGAGGGGTGCAGAGTGGAAGACTACAAAGGCCTGCATCCTTCTTGGCATAATCAAACCACAAACGAGCCTTGCAATCACTGATGTGGGGACTCCTTTTTCAATTGTTTAGATAAACAATATTTTTATTTTATTTATTAGTGATGCAGAAACCTTATGTTCTCACTAAGATGTTAAAGTGTTATTAATACATGGCATTATAAGAAATAAAAATTGAACATACAACTTTTTTGAAATTATTATTTAAACATTTTATGGTACAAAATTTAGTGATCTGATCGTAAAGTCAGATTATCTTAATATTTGGTTGTAATGGCTGCTGTATTTGAAGAAGATAACAATTGAAAATATGTATGGCTGGCACTGGTTACTAAATAATGACACCTGTTTATTAATTCTATCCACCAACGGTGCAAACTTTTTAAAAATATCTAACCCTTTTTTTTAAACATTAAATTTTTTCAATTACAGCTTACATTCAATATCATTTTGTATTAGTTTCATGTGGACAGCATGGTGATTAGACAGTCATATACTTTGTAAAGTGTTTCTGCTGATATTCCCAGTACCCAATTGGTACCATACATAATTATTACAGTATTATTGACTATGCTTCTTATGCTGTACTTCACAGCCCTTAACTATCTTCTTAATTTAAACTTCTTAATCCCTTTATCTTTTTCTCCCAGTCCCCCAATCCCACTCCCTCTGATAACCTGTTCTCTGTATCTATGAGGCAACAGAAAGAACATAAGGAAATGTGTCTTTTATTTCTAGTTCACGTGGGGAGACATGAAGAAAGCAATTTAGGATCATCCCATTCACCAAATAAAGAACTAGTCTATTCTGATTTCTTTATGTCCACTAGAGACTGAACATAGCTCTGCTGTATATTTCTGAGGGAAAGTGAAGCAATCACCTGAGAAGAGTGATTTCCATCTGGCATGGGGTCGCAGGCCATGCAGTTCTTGAATTCAGGGCAGATATCAGATGCTACAAACCAGGCATAGATGGCACATAAAAATATAAATACAAGTGAGTATAAAAAAATACTGATACAACAAACTAAACTCAGCAGTGTATTAAGGGAATAACATGAAGGAATAAAAGTAAAATATTAGTAAAACTCTTGATGCAATTAACTAGGTCAAAGTTAAAAGGAGGGAAGTTATATAATTCTCTCAGTTGATGCCTAAAACATTGTCTATTATTTTTAGTCTGTTCTTTTACAGTGTAGCAAAAGTTCAAAGAAATTTACCAAACAAAAGGAGTACACAGTTCTTCTATATTTTTAGTGTTTTCCCAAACATTTTTAAAAAATATATTTCATTGATTGTTTTACAGAGAGGAAGGGTGAAGGATAGAGAGTTAGAAACATCAATGGGAGAGAAACATCAATCAGCTGCCTCCTTCACACTTTCTACTGGGGATGTGCCCGCAACCAAGGTACATACTGGGACCTTTCAGTCCGCAGGCCGATGCTCTATCCACCGAGTCAAACCAGTTAGGGCGTGTTTTCCCAAACATTTATGGGCTTCTTGCAATCAATGGTTTCTTTTTTTAGGAATTTTTTAAATTAAATTTTTCCAGAGCAGTAAATATGTCCATATTTAGTTGTCACTAATCTATACTAATAAAAGGGTAATATGCTAATTAGACTGAGAGACCTTCTGGGAGACCTTCCCGGACATCCTTCTGGACAAAGCCATGGTGGCGGGGCTGACGCAGAGGTGGTTAGAGGTGATCAGGCCAGGACAAGAGGGCAGATGGGGGCAAGCAGGCTGGCGGGGGGGGGGGGCCAGTTGGGGGCGAGCAGGCTGGCAAGGGGGGGCAGTTGGGGGTGAGAAGGCCAGTGGAAGGTGGCAATTGGGGGCGAGCAGGCTGGCAGGCAGAGTGGTTAGGGGCAATAGGCAGGCAGGCAGGCAAGCGGTTAGGAGCCAGCAATCCAATCTCCCGAGGGGTCCCAGGTTGGAGAGGGTGCAGGCCCGGCTGAGGGACCCCCCGTATATGAATTTCGTGCACCAGGCCACTAGTATTTTATGATGTTAATAAAATTGCACAATCACATTAACAAAAACAAAGAGTTCAAACAAATTGTGTAACAATACAACTTCATCTTTGTAAATATGATTCAATTGGTGGGACTAATGCTGCTGGCACTACGAATGTGTAGCTTCCTAGCTACAAATATTCAACTTCTTGTCTGTCAGAATGCTGAACAGAAGGAACAGGAAGTTTTCTCTAATCTGGTTAGTTTATATCTATGCTGTCCAATATCATAGCCATTTGCCACACATGTCTATTGGGTGCTTGAAATAAGGTTAGTGCAACAGAGGAACTGAATTTCTTATTTAATTAATTTACTATTTTAATTGAATTTATTGGGATGACATTGGTTAATACAATTATATAGGTTTCAGGTATACAACTTTACAATACATTATCTATATATTGTACTCTGTGTTCATTACCCCAATTACTTAATTTAATTATTTTAACATTAAATTTAAAGACTAATAATTCAGTCCTTGAAAAATGTTTAAATATATTTGAAGTAACGTAAATATATGAGCCTACTTTTATAATTATAAATTTATAAAATTTAAATGTAAAGTATTTTTAACAAAAATTTAGCAACTGAACTAAACTGTACTATAAATATAAAAATACATACTGGATTTTGAAGAATTGGTATGATAAAAATAATCTAAAATATCTCAATTTTTTATTTTGATTAAATGCTAAAATGAAGTATTTTGGGCATAATAGCTTAAATAAATATATACTGATAGTTTCACTTTTTTAACTTTTTAAATGTGGCTACTAGAAAATTTAAAATTATGTATTTGGATTACATTTATATCTTTTTTTTTCATTCCCATTGACCCCTCCACCCCACATCCACCCTTTCCAGGCCTTTACCACACTATTGTCTATGTCGATGGGCTATGCATATACGCACCTAAGTTCCCCAGTTAATCTGTTACATCTTCTTGGACAGCACTGATTCAGAAGTGTAGCTGGAGAGTTCCTGCTATAGCTTTTAAAATGTATAATGCACTTGTCTTTTGACTAGAGAATTTCATTCTACAGAAACACTCATGAGCCTTTACAGGTGCTATTTGACAAGTATTACAGCACATGATAGACAACAATCTCAATGGTCTTTCAATAGGGCTAAAGAAATGTTTCAGACATATATGGACTACTAAGCATCGATTAAAGAAAAGAAAATACACATATACACAGGAGAATGCATAGAGAAAAAAGTCATGGCACAATATGTATAATGAGAGGGAAATAAAATAAATAAGGAAATCAAATAGTTGGTTAAAATGTTATGGGCAAAAAAAAAAGTAGAGCAGGGAAAAGAGAGTCAGGATGTCCAGGGTCAGAAAGAGGATCAGGTTGCAGTATTAAGTAAGGCAGTCAGGGCAGGACTGATTTAGATGGTAATATTTGGGCAGAGACAATGAGGTAAGGAGGTTAGCCAAGAAGCTCCCCAGGGGAGGGTGGAGAAAGGAAGGGTGCTCCAGCAGAGGGAAGAGCTAGAGCAAAAGATTCTGCAAAGGAAAAGCAGGAGTTTAGTTTTGGACATGCTGAGTTTGGGTGTTATTGGAAATCCCAGGCGAGTTTTGAGGCAGCAGTGGAATACATGAATTAGGAGTTTGGAAGTCCCTTCTGGACTAGAGATAAGAATTTGGGAGCGTTAGCATAGGCGGGGCGGATCACACCTCAAGCCTGAATGAAATCACGAAGAGAGTGAGATAAAGAAGATCAAGGCTGTCTTGAGATGCTCTAAACTTAAGAGCGTGGGGAGCCTTAGAAAAACCAGCCAAGGAGATTGAGGAGAGGTTCAAGGAGGGACTGAGGAGAAGCACAATTACTTTCTTGTCCCTGTTGTTATAATTGGCTGACGTTGGTGAGTCTCAAACAGTATTTGCTCTAATAAAGTTATCTCCTCCCCTATAGGAGAAAATAAAAATTATGGGACTCTGGTAAAAAAAAAAAAAATCTTGCTCTCAAAAAGCATGCCAAAGAGAAGACATGTTTTAAACACACCTCGTCATTTAAATGTTTTAAATTATAATTCCAAGGATATTGCCATCAGAGCTTTTCATCTGAAAAAAACAAATTTTCTTATTTTAAAGGCATTAATCCAATTTCTAATATTTTTAGTAATAACAGGGCTCTGGCAGCTCATTTTTTAAAATTCTCAGACTGATGGAAAAAAGACAATTGTCATCCAACCACTGTGTTAAAGTAGCTAGAAATGAAGGTTGGCCTCTTTCTTTGACCCTTGACAGAAACGTGCCTATACAATGAGTAGTAACTCACTTCCACCTATTGGTAAAAGTGGCTAATGATTTGTATGTGCACACCTTTTCAGTAGAAAAGAATGAGGTGTGATAAAGGCAAATCCAATCATTTAATTACACTAAGTATCAAAAACTTAGATTAATTATAGATAGAAGCGGTCAATTCACTTTTAAGAGCTATTTCAAATGATTAGCACAAACTAGGTAACAAAATTTATCTTGATTTACCATGTGTTCAAAAGAAAAAATATTATCTCAATTTTTCTTTATTTTCCCAAATTTTAAAGAGCTCATTTTGCTTCAATTAAACAGCCTTTTCTATAGAACAATTTTTATACATATTTTTAGAAATCTGTGGCAAATATCTCAGGGTACTGCAAGCTAATCCTTTTATCCTAGTTAATTAGTCCAAGTAATCATATTTACTACTGTTTGTCCTGAAGCAACTTATGATCTTATGTGCCTAGAAGGTTAAGTGTAATTTGAAGTTAGGTTGGAAGAAAGCCTAACAGAGCAGAGAAGCTGACCTCATTAGACATAGTAATCTGTTTTGAGAAATTTAACTTAGGTTTAACCATTATTCTGTATAAATGTCATAGGAACTCATAAGACTATGTGTAATAAGCAATATCCAGAGGAGAATTAAAAACAAACTATAAAAAGATGTTCTTCATTTGGTTTTAGAGTTAGAAAAATATTTGACCTGGCCATCAACATAGTCAAATAGTCGTGAATGACTGAAGAGTTGCTGAGAGATGCCTGATTGCTAATGAATGATATTCTTGGTCAGCTTGGATAGTTCTTCATGTTTATTAGCATTGGGGAAGTAATATTCATAGCCCAAAGCACTGGTACGTTTTTTCCAAGGTGTTTGTTGGCTTGCGCTATATGTGGATGGCTTTGCTTGGGATGTTAGTTTTCTTGTTATTTGTCAAAATACAAAGAGGGCTATTTCATAGATAATTGTCCTGTATTTATTTTTACATTACATGTTTCCATGTTCAGTTGCTATTGGTGTGTTTATTTGCTCGGAACTGATTTTTCATTTAGACTTTCAGCACTAAAAAATACCCAAAACAAAACAAGGTAAGTAAAGTAAGTGATGCTTTTAATTTGGGACTCTGACTAAACCCGCTTAAGGACAAAAAATCTTGCTCTGTTTTTATCTATATGTAGGAGCAGGGCCAGGCCCCACCAGCATGGCTCAGTGAACCAGGAGCTCACTGTTCCTGGTCAGGGGCACGTACCCGGCTTGCAGGCTCAATCCCCAGTGTGGGGCATGCAGGAGGCAGCCAATCAATTATTCTCTTTCATCATTGGTGTTTCTATCTCTCTCTCTCTCCCTCTCCTCCCTTACGCTCTGAAGTCAATAAAAATATATTTTAGGAAAGTAAACATAGGAGCAGGGTCAGGGCTAGGGTGAGGTGAATGAGGCCGGCACAAAATTTAGGTGGGAATGAAGGATCTTTCTTCTTTGGAGTGTCGATGTTACTCTATAGGCCAGCAGTTAGCTCGGTTTCTGACCTGTCCTTTCCCCAAAACCGATTGAGCTGATAAAGGGATAATAAGTAGGAAGAGTTACAGTGATAAGACACATGTAAAATCAATGGCTTCCTAGCAGGTGGAGCACAGATGAGACCAGATTAAAGGAGTCACCAAAGACTCCTAAGCTTCTTAAGAAAGTGGTAACGAGTTACAGCCTTTGCAGGAAATTCGGAAATGCTGGTCTACACGTTAAGACCACCTAATTCAGAGGGGTTAGAGTTAGCTGTTGGCAATGATGAGCAGGAGAAAGACAGGCTCTGTTCCTCTGTGAGCCCCTAACAATATACATCACTTAAGATTAACTCAGCCAAAGAGACACACCAAGTAAAAACTCACCCTCTAGGACTTGATAGAAAAGGAATGATGTTGAACACTGAAACCACTGAAACCAAGTATGAACAACTATTGCATGTTTACAAAATAAAACAATTTTTGAAAGTGAGGATACACTTAAAAATAATCTTAGGTTGTAATAAAAACATGTCAGATTATAACCAAAAAAGCAAAACAACACCAAAGAGAGGATACAGGTGCTGAGGGAGGCACAAATATGCTAGTTATTTCATCTTGTCATTGAAAGAGCAAATAATAACTGTTTCATTCTTTGATATTGATCACCAGTGGTTTGATTTTTAAGACTTATAGGAAAAAAACAGTATATATACTCTTTAAGTTACTAGAGCTAAAAGACATCAACAAATATATGGACCATTTATCAAAAGACTAAAAGCACATAAACAGCAAGGAGGCAAAACACAAAATGACATCTCTGAATATTACATGTAATAGGAACCCCAATGAGGTAGAATGGGGAAGAGGCAAATTCTGCTTCAGGACTGCCCCAAATCACAGGTGCTGGGTCCGGTGAGATATCACGACCTCGCTTACTCATCTGTGTGCACTCACTCTTTTATAAAGGTAATTCCACCAATATATACTCCCTTTTTTCTTTAGGTTAGCAATACTTCCTAGAAAGCCATTCAACATTTTTCCAATTTCTTTTTTTAAATATGTTTTTATTGGTTTCAGAGAGGAAGGAAGAGGGAGAGAGAGATAAGAGACATCAGTGATGAGAGAGAATCATTGATTGACTGCCTCCTGCATGACCCCTATTGGGGATCAAGCCGACAACCTGGACATGTGCCCTTAACTGGAACCGAACCCAGGATCCTTCAGTCCACAGGCCGATGCTCTATCCACTGAGCCAAACCAGCTAGTGCTCCAATTTCATCTTAAATCAATCATCCAAACTTTTTGTTTTCTTTCACACAGATTGTGATATTTTTATCCAGCTATCACCTGCCAGTGCTGGAGCTGAGCTGGTGTGTCAGGCCGTTTCCCAAGATGCAGTGGGGATAAGGTAGCATCATGGCCTGGCCCACATAACTGCTGGCAGCCAATGTATAAGAGCAGTGATTTTCTCACTGACATTTCCACTCATATACAATAAGAAAACAAGAAACACACGTGAATTTTTCAGAACAGTTAAATATACCCATTCTTTTCTGATGTGATGGAGTCTTAATGGGTTTGGTGTTAAAGATTCTTTTATTTTAGAAAATGAGTCACTACTGAGCAGAAAATGTTGAAGTGTTCATACTTGGCCAAATAAGCTGTTTCTATTATTAATTATACTAGAGGCCTGGTGCATGGATTCATGCAGGGGTGGGGTCCCTGAGCCTGGCCTGAGCCCTCTTGTAATCTGGGACCCCTCAGGGGATGTCGGACAGCCGAAACTCAGCAGTCCACTACCCCTCCTGAGGGATGTAGCAGTACTGAAGCAGCAGGCGGCCGGGGAGGAACCCAAGCCAGATCTGGGCACGGTTCACTGCACTCATCCCAGCCCTGCTGTGCACTGCCCAATGGCAGCAGCGCTGCCGCGGAGGCAGGAGAGACTCCCGCCGCTGCAGCTGTGCTCACCAGCCATGAGCCCAGCTTCTGGCTGAGTGGCACTTCCTGCATTGAGCGTCTTCCCCTGGTGGTCAGTGCATGTCATAGCGACCGGTCGACTGGTCCTTCCAGTTGTTCCGGTCATTCGGTTGTAACAGTCGCTTAGGCTTTTATATATATAGGTGCTAATTTGGCCTAATTTCTTTGAACATTTTAGTGTTAATTGTGGTCAGAGAGATTCCCATTCATTTAGTTACTTATGCACCAATATCTATAGAGGACTTACTGCGTGTCAAACACCTGTCTAGCTGCTGGGAATGCAACAGGAATAACCAAAGTATCTGCTCTCATGAATCTTACATGCTGGTGAGGGGAGGAATCAAGGTATAAGTAAATAATCAGTAATATATCAAATGCACATAAGTGCAAAGAACAAAGTGAAGCAGAGTGAGGAGTCAGTGAATGGTAGGGTCTACTATATTTGATAGATGTATTTGAGCAGACATCTTAATATAGTGAGGGAGCATTGCAGGAAGGGGCTGTCTGCCTGGCTTATTTGAGGAGTGGTGAGGAGGACTTTCAGGCTATAACACAGTGAACCAGAAGGAGGCGAATGAGATGATATCTAAGGACTAGCTCCTATCTCTTAGCACAGTGCCTTGCATATAATATAGTTCAATCAATTTTTGTTTCCTCCCCCACATTCCATACCTATCTTGCTCATCAAAGAGGACACATGTTGATAGAAAACCCAAATTATAAAAACTTTGAATAGTCAGGGAAACAGGCAATGGGGTGACTGTGATAATTAGGTGATGTGGCAGACATATTCCATAGCCTGAATTACATCTGTGCTGCCAACGTTTTGACCAAAATTTATGCCAAATTCATGATAAAAATGAAGGACTAAAAAAATACACCAGCAAAGGCATATTGAAGTTAGCAATATTTTGAATTTTTCTAAGTGTTCTTTTAGTGTATCAGTTTGAATCAGTTGATTTTAGGCAAAGAGTAGAAGATAAAATTAATAGTCATTTTAGAGTCTTAATAATTCCATCGAGTGTACTGTCTGGAAGTTGAGGAAGTACATGGCTCTCATGTACAACAACTTCCTTTTCATGCCAAGTCAATTCTTCCCTTTTAATGACACTGAAGGAGTGCATATTGAGTTGTCAGACAATAGAGCATTAAAAATATTTTTGAAGACTGAGCAGTGTGATGGTTTACTAATACTGTCACTAAGTGATTTTTACCATAAAACTTGGAAGGATTTCAAGGAATTGAAAGACATTGGTAGACAAGACTCCTCCCAATTCCATCCACATAATTTCTCAATAATTATGTCTACAAAATATGAATAACAGGAATAAAATATCTGCTAAACCCTGTCTCATTCTCAAAACAATAGTATTTATTCAAAGTGAACCAAAAAATGCATGCCCATTAACTCATTTTTTAAATAGAAAGTTTCTTTTCTATGTCTAATAATCATCAATATTCATAAAATTTATATCACATTAATTAATTGTTTACAAATAATTGAAATGATAATTGAATCTAGAAGAAATATTTTAACACAGCTTTATGGTCTAAAGAAATGTAGAAATAGCATTTTAAATTTATATACAGATTTTTGTGCCAGAGAAGTAAGAAGTTGATTAACAAAGGATTTCAAATATAAAAATATGTTGGATTAGGGTAAAATTCAAGCAGAAAAAGAATGTAATGTTTCTGACTTTTTAAAGATGAGCTAATGCAAATATTTAATTAAAATATGCAATTATGTTTATTCCTTTTGGATATATTTAAAAGATATGATAGTTTTATTTGCATGTCAATATTTAAATATACTGAGAATTATATTGTTTGCAATTATTTAAGCTAATGATAAAAAATTGTAGTTGTTAAGTTAAAAATGTACAAAGAGGTACACAGTTTGCTAGTTCTTATCTATTAGTGACTTTTAGCTATTGAATTGCCTAAATTAATATAATTTATTATATTATAAATAAGTATAACTATATTATTTATCATTTATATGTTGTTTATTATTTTTTTAATTTAATAAATATTTATTGTTCAGATTATTACAATTGTTTCTCTTTTTTCCCCCATATCTCCCTTCCACCTGGTTCCCACCCCACCCTCTGCCCTTAAACCACTGTCCTCATCCATAGGTGTACGATTTTTGTCCAGTTTCTTCCTGCACCCCCCTACACCCCTCTCCCCCCGAGAATAGTCAGTACACTCCCTTTCTATGCCCCTGATTCTATTATATTTACCAGTTTAATATATTCATCAGGTTTTTTTACTCACTTGATTTTTAGATTCACTTGTTGATAGATATGTATTAAAATTGATATGTATGTAAAATTGTTGTTCATAATTTTTATCTTTACCTTTTTCTTCTTCTTCCTCTTAAAGATATTCTTAAAGAATATTCTTAAAGAATACCTTTCAGCATTTCATATAATACTGGTTTGGTGGTGATAAACTCCTTTAGCTTTTTCTTATCTGTGAAGCTCTTTATCTGCCCTTCAATTCTGAATGATAACTTTGCTGGGTAGAGTAATCTTGGTTGTAGGTTCTTGCTATTCATCACTTTGAATATTTCTTGCCACTCGCGTCTGCATGGTTTCTGTTGAGAAATCTGCTGACAATCGTGTGGGTGCTCCCTTGCAGGTAACTAACTGTTTTTCTCTTGCTGCTTTTAATATTCTCTCTTTGTCTTTTGCTCTTGGCATTTTAATTATGGTGTGTCTTGGTGTGGTCCTCTTTGGATTCCTTTTGTTTGGGGTTCTGTGAGCTTCCTGGACTTGTAAGTCTATTTCTTTCACCAGGTGGGGGAAGTTTTCTATCATTATTTCTTCAAATAGGTTTTCAGTATCTTGCTCTCTCTCTTCTTCTGGCATCCCCATAATTCTGATGTTGCTACACTTGAAGTTGTCCCAGAGGCTCCTTACACTATCTTCATATTTTTGGATTCTTTTTTTCTTTTTCCTTTTCTGGTAGAGTGTTTTTTGCTTCTTTGTATTTCAAATGATTGACTTGATTCTTGCAGTCCTCTAGTCTGCTGTTAGATCTCTGTATATTATTTTTTATTTCAGTCAGTGTATGCTTAATTTCTAGTTGGTCCTTTTTCATATCCTCAAGGTTCTCACTAAATTTATCGGCCTTTTCTAGAAAATTCTTGAAAAGCCTTATAACTGTGGTTTTGAACTCTATAGCCAGTCATTTGCTTTCCTCCGTTTCTTTCATTTGTGACCTGTTTCTTTGTCTCTGCATTTTGGCTGATTTCCCTGAGTTGATAGAGTGGCTTTGTGTGCTAGGTGTCCTATAGGGCCCAGTGACTCAGCCTCCCCAGTTACCTGAGGTGGACTCTCTTGGTGCACCCCTTTGTGGGCTGTGTGTATAGCCTTGTTATAGTTAAGCCTTGATTTTTGTTGGTATCACTGGGAGGAATTGACCTCCAGGCCAATTGGCTGTGAGGATCAGTTGTGTCTACACTGGGAGAACTTCTGTGCTGGAGACACCCTTATGACACAAGACTTGCAAAAGCCTCTGTGCTCAGCTTGGATGGGGCAGAGTTTTAGGACAGAGCAGACAGCAATGGTTTCCCATCAGCCCTGCCCTATTAGGCCCCTGTGTCTCAGTGTCCCCTGGTAATTCCTGCAAGCACCTTTGAGAGAAAGCCACCCTCGAGTTCTGCCTGCTGCCCAGACAGTCCAGTTTCTCCCCAGATGAGTCTGGTTCCCCAGAGTCTCGCCCAGAAGACTGGAGTTCAGTGCAATCGGGAGCTTTTGTCTCCTCCTGTTTGAGAAAGCCAGCTGCATACTCAGTTGCCCACCCTCTCTGTGCATGCACCTCGGTACCTCTGCCTTCCATAGTTTCTCTGAGTCTCAGTGTGCTTTTGTCTTTCCTGACAGTCCAGTTTCACCCCATATGAGTCTGGGTCACCAGAGTCTCGCCTGGAACTGGAGTTCAGCACAGTCGGGAGCTTTTGTCTCCCTCCCACTTGAGAAATCCCGCCGCGCTCTCAGTTGCCAGTCCTCTCCATGTGTGCGCCTCGGTACCTCTGCCTCCTGCAGCTCCTCTGAGTCTCAGTGTGCTTTTCTCTTTCCTTCTACTTGTAGAATTTCCACTCAGCCAGCCTTCCTGTGGTTCTGGGTGATGTCCGTTTTGTCTTTTAGTTGTAGTTTTGAAATTGTTGTGCGAGGCCGTACTTTAGGTGTTTACCTATGCTGCCATCTTGGTTTCTCTCTATATGTTGTTTATTATTAATTAAAAGTAGCATATGCATATTTATAGGAAAACTTGAAAACAGTTCATCATATTTGATTTGATAATTCATTTTCTTTTAAGATGTTTGTGACTTTATATTGCTTATGTATGTGTGTTTGGATAAAAAAGTTGTTTCTGATTTGTGTAAAGGAGTTAAATATCAAATCTCACAGCGTGGTACAAAGATCATAGTACTCTGAAAAGATCCCCAAGAGGTCTTTATCATTTGAACAAATTTTAGAACCATTAGAATGGATCATTATTGGTAAATTACTTAAAAATCTGAAGACACTAGCTAGTTTTATTCATGGTGTCAGATTGCTAGACTTGTGTCTATTTGCACAATAAGTTTATTTAAAAAATATACATCTATAATAATAAAAGCATAATATGCTAATTAGACTGGATGTCCTTCCGGATGTCCTTCCAGATGAAGCCAGGGCTGCAGCCGCAAGATCGAGGCAGCCGCCACAGCTGCAAGGGAGAGATTGAGGCAGCTCTGACTTGCAAAGGCCTATTCATGCATGAATTTCATGCATCGGGCCTCTAGTTTCTTTATAAAAGTATTGTACAATAAATGAAATTTTTCTAGGAGGGCTTAATGTCCAAACATGATTTTTTTTTTATTAAACAATTACAAAGACCACTTAGGAGGAAATTCTAGATTTTTGAGAGCCTTGTTAAATAGTATTGTATGGAATAAAGGTTTCTGTAACAATAAAAAATTATTAGACATAATTTCCATTCACTAGTGAAAAAGCAGCATCATATGACTTCATTTCCTCCAAGCCTGTGCTTTTTAGTCCTGTTGATGAATCAATAGTGTTGTTTAAAACGTCATGGCTGTGACCAGGGGGCTCCTGAGCAGCTGGCTTTTTGCAGTAGCCATTCCAGGAAGCATCTCCTTTCCCGCTGCATTAGAGAACCTGCCGAGTGGCCTAAATGTATTAGCTACACACACACATAGAGCTTTCTATCGAAGAGGAGGAGGATTTGAAATCACTTAAGAAAATGCTTGCTTATAGAACTTATGAGACATCCCAAGTGTTCCAGTTTCCCTCTCTCATGAATTCTGGGTGAATAATTTTCTTATTTAAATAACACGTGCCATTTAAAAAACAACACAAAAAAACAATATGGGTAAGAGATGGCTTCACATGAATCTTTCATTACTCCCCAGCTTCTATTAATGCCCAAGTTTTACACATCATAATTTTTAAGAACTTGGTTCTTTTAGGTATGACACATTTAAAGGCACAGTCTTATCAGTACAGCTTGACCAGCTTTTACATATGTCTACACCAAGACAGAACTTCCCAGCCCTTGGAAGGAGCTCTTCCCAGTCCGTGCTGCACCTTGAGGTCCTCGCCTCCTACACTTTCTCACCATTGTCAGGCTTATTTGTTCCTGAGCCTTTTTGATGTTATCATGGAGTATATCATGTTGGCATCTGTTTTCTTTCCCCCACCTCATGGCCCTACACAGGATAGCCCATCCCTTTAAAGACAAATATAAAGCTAATAACTCAACGCGAGAAACGATGAAAACAAAGGGCTTTGCTGTTGCTGTTTTTTCTCTCCCAGTTGAAGAAAAGTTAATCCGTTAACAAAACTGGTGACCTGTGGGCTGGGCTTCCAGGGGTGTCAGCCTGTGGGTGTGGTAGTTGTGCTGGCCTTCCCTGCCCGCAGCTCTTGGTACCGGGGAGGATGCTGCCTGCCACCTTATAAACATGAGGCCACTGACAAGCTTTGGAAAATGCGTGCTGTGTGCAGAAATGATGTCATTCTTCCCCTATATTTTCTGGGACACACAGCCTCAGAATGGATGTAAAAAATGTGGTTGGGGGTGTAGTACTCTGTGGACCTCAAAAAACACGGTCTGCCTCGGAGAGGGGCAAGTCCCCACTTTCTTATTGGTGCAGGGCTCCGGGTCAATGTCAGAGGTCAGTAGAAAGGTCCTCCCTTCTTCTAGGTAAATAGGGACTCTGTAAGACTGCTAGGCTCTAAATTTCTGTGTTGTGTGTGTGTGTGTGTGTGTGTGTGTGTGTGTGTGTGTGTGTGTGTTTTCCTGATGAACTCTATTCATCAAGATTCTTCCCTAACTCTAACAATAGCTAATTGAACTTTTACAAACATGTTCATGTCTCTGGGAATAGAATGGGAGCTTGGGACAAGTTAGGGGCTGAGGGTCACTCCTGAGCTGGAGCACCCAGTGGCCACTGCCTGACCTAGCTGTCAGGGGGCCGGCAGGTTCCGTCAGGGATGCTTCGTTAGCCTGGGCCTCAGTGGCGCTGATGCAAAGCAAAACCAGCAGCTGGTGGGCCTTCCTGTGAGAAAGAAGGAAACCGTCGTTGCCTAAAGCTGCGGGGGCGGGGTGCTTGGTTACTAAAGCCTAATAGTCTATGCTGACGGATTCCGAGGGTGAGAAGGAAACATCGGATGGAACGATACGTGTTCCCTGGCTGATGGAAGTTTCCCAGGTGTTCTGAGGACTCACAGACAACCCATGGAGGGGCCCAGGTCTCTGCTGTCGCCTTTCATATAGTTCCTAAACAGGCTGTGGATGTCTCATCAAAACTGCTTTATTCAAAGCCAGGTGACATGCTTGCACCCATTCTTCCTTAGCGCAGCTCTCTGATACTCTCCTCTCACTGGCCCTAAAAATCCTCCCCAAGGTGAGTAGGCACTTGGTGGCTGACCCACCTCCTCCGTGAGCTGTCCCCGCTTGGCCCCAGTGTGCCGTAGGCAGGCTGAGTACTCCGTCTGTGCAGCACTGGTGTTTGTGAAGGGATTGCACGTCACAGATTTTTGACTTGTATGATTGATGAGTAATTGCTTCCGCCTCTCCATGAATTAACTAAACACTTAAATGGTTCATTTGTTCACTAGATGGTTACTAAACGCTTTTTATGCGCCAGGGACCGAGCTGAGCACTGTGGTTTTGCTGAGGAATAAGTTATAGACTGTGTCCTAAAGAACCCCTGTTTCTGGGAAGGAAGACCAGGAAGTGATAAAGGACAGTGGAATGGAATAAGGGCTCTAAAGGCATCTGCAGAGGAAGCGATCAGCTGGAATTGTTGCTACTTGTGGTGGCTCGGAGGTGAGAGAAGCTTCACAGAGGTGGTGGTCTTTAAATCTTGATGTTATGAACACTGTGTTAGGAAAACAAGCAACGTTATAGTATGTCATACTTAAAAAGTTTTTTAAAGTTCTAGACAAATTTGGAAGGTTCTATGTGAGTTCATTAAGATGCAAGAAAAATTCCATGTTCTGCTTAAGTTTAAATTTAGTTTTACTAAAAGTCTTTATCAACGTACCCAAGTTTACCACAGGCCAAAACAAATATCCAAATTAATTGGATGTGACAAATGATGTTTTAATTAATGGCTACAGGTGAGTTTGATAATATAAAAATGTGCTAGGATGTTTTCTGTTGTGCCTATGGTAAGCCTGATGGCTTGTTTATGATGGAGCATCTTCTGAGTCATTGTTATTTACACTCTTGATATTTCTTTAAACACTAGACTATTTTTAAACTACTCTTAGATTATTTTTATGAACCAATCAATTCAATGATTGTGCTCCAAATGATAATACTAAAAGGTTTAACAATCCATTAACAAAATATTCTTTATATTCTTCTGTAAAGAATTGGTGCCTATAAAGAATCAGTGCAGTGTATCTATTCTCAGGATATATATCTGGAGTGATTACCATCAGGTCTGTCCCTATGAGTAGAGCTTGCTTATGCTACTGTGTGTCCTGTCATCACTCCCTTCTCATTCTTCTTGCTGCATTCTGCTCATATCCATTTGAAATACTCTGAAAACATCGTTTTCACGTGCCATTTCATTTGTTAAATGCTTATTAATCCATGAAGGTTGCCTCTGTTCTTTACCCACCAAGATGAGATAATTAGGATAGCGCCCTATTCTGCTGTGTTTGTTGTTTCATCATGCAGATCAAAGTCTAAATTTATTAAATAATAAGCAGAACTCTTACTCAATGAAAATGTCTTCCAAATGTAAATTGCCACTGCAGAAGAGAAGGGGTATATTTCAATGTGAGTACAAGATCAGATATGGAGTATCTATTGTCATTTTCACATTAGGACAATATCTACTATTGAAAGACTTCTTGGGCCTAAAATTCCAATCATGTGAATTAGGTATTTGGTCACACTGGTAGCTTTGTCCCTTTGTCCTTTGTTGCTAAGCAACCAAAGAAAATGGTTAGGTAACTTGAAGAATTTAGAATAAACATGCTTAGCTTTATTTTAATTATGCCTAGGAAATTACACATGTGAACAAAATGATGATGGTTACAATTTAATTAGCACATCACATATGCCAGAAATTTTACACGCATTATTTTATTTACCCTTCACTTTGTTACGAAGGTCAAATTCCAGATCAACACCTTACCAGCTATTTTATGTTCAAAATATTTAACAAGGCTTAGGATCCTGGTAGGCCAGTGCGGAGGATGCCATAGTGGGCCACCAGGTCCCCTTCCGGAAGGGACTGAAGCACTCCCTTCCCCAGGTGCTGGGGCTGTTGGCTGCGGACAACTCATTGCTGAGTCCTTCTCAGGCGTGCTGAAGGGAGAAGTGTTGCCCAAAATTTTTTAAAACTTCCTGGGAGTATCCAACGAATCTTCGAAGCAGATTTGCAAAGGCTTTAAGTGGAGCAATTCTGCAGAACCAGTCCAGCTCCTGAGCTCCACACAGGATCCAACGAGACTTCTAACTTCATCAAAGATCACCTCTTTGTTAAACCAGTGCTTCTCAAGTGAGACTGAGCAGTCCGGACACACTGCTACCCTCCCTACAACACACAGGACATTTCCCACATCAAAGAATTATTTGGTCCTAATATCTGTCGTGCTGACGTTGAGAAACCCTGGCCTAAACCCACAAGTGTGGTTCCTATTAGCCTTTCTCAGAGTCTCAGAATCTTAGACTCAGATATAAGCCAACTTGCATCTGGGAACTGGGAAGCAATTCCAGTGCCTTAGGGAGGATTTTTGCTTATGATATTGCTGGTGTCATGAGATCTAAGTATATTTGGTTGGTAAAGAAGAAGTTTACTATTATAGTTCATATGGGTACTTCCTAGAAGCAGATCAAAATAAACCAGAAAGAGAATGGATCAAAAAATAATGATCCAGCCCTGCCCGGTCTGGCTCAGTTGGTTGGGCATCGTCCTGTGCACCAAAGGATTTTGATTCCTAGTCCGGGCACATGCCTGGTTGTGGGCTCAATATTCGATAAGGAGCATGCAGGAGGCAGCTGATCAATGTTTAATTCTCACATCAATGCTTCTCTCGCCCTTCCTCTCCCTTCCTCTCTCTCTAAAAATTAATTTTAAAAAATCTCTCTTTTTTAGATGAGGGAGTCAGAGAGATTTGAAGTGTAAGAAGGGCTTGATGCATCACCAGTAGCTTTGAAGATGAAGGGTATTATGAGCAAAGAAATGCAGGAAGCCTCTACAAACTGAGAACAAGGAGCCCCACCAAAGACCGACAAGAGACCAGGAACCTCAGTGCTCTGATTGCAAGAAACTGAATGAAGTTGGGAGAGGATTCTTCCCTAGACCCCCTGAAAGAATGCTGCTTGGCTAAAACCTGGATTTTGGCCTTGTGAGACCAAGCTGGGAACCAACAAAGCCACATTGTGCCAGATTTCTGACCTATGGAAACTTTGAGATAATAAATGGGTGCTGTTTAAGCTGCTGCATTTTAAATAATTTGTTACAGCAGCAATAGAAATCTAGTACAACTAATGATCAATTAAATAATCTTGCAGTAATTATTCCCAAATAAATCTTTCCTGCCCAGTGTAAAAAAAAAAAAATCTATTTTTTAAGTAATGATCCACATCAAGGCCCTGAGCACAGTACTTACATGGCTTTGAAACTGGAAGAGAACAAATTCTGCTAACAATGGGGGGGGGGAGAAAAGTGTTTTAAACACCTTTTATGCCTTAAATGTAGTAAAATGACATAAAGAAGGGCACATGGGAGAAGACTCTTCATTGTCAATGAAACTAGCAGCTAAAATAACTCCTTAGCCCAAATGGTTGGAGAACGTGTGCCAAAACCGAAGGAGGGAGGACACTGATTGCATACCGTTTCTTTTTCAGATCTTGCCACACATACAAGGAGCAAATGGGTTACTTGGCTCCAAAGAGCCTAACCCAAACACTCCTATTTGGAATGGCAACGTCTCAGGCTGTGCATGGGCTATAGGAGAGACCTTGGGCTGATTTCCAAATCAAGCGTAACACAAAGGACAGGACAGAGACATGAGTAAACCAGCAAATGACTCAACTTGCAAAGAAGCAGGAGGCCAAAGGGTTAACAAAGAGGGAAAACAGCAATCAATCTGACAACAGTCAGTTGAAGCAAAATGAATACATTAGGTCACTCTAACTGTCCATCTCCTCCAAAAAATAAAAACAAAACTATGACACATAGGTCTCCACAGTAAGCCAGGAATGCCCCTGCTCACCTGAAGGGGAGGGTGTGTCTGTGTTTACGCCACATGGATTGCTGCGGACACAGTGAGGTATCCAGGGCAGGATTAGACAATAGATTTGAGGAGAACGTTTTGAGGCAGTATTCCCAAATTTTAGCTGCCTGCTCTCTGGTCTCACTCTCCCTTTCTTTCTAACTTGTTTTTTTTTTTAACATAACCAAGAAAGAATGGCTTCCATTCACAAATTAGTAATAATCAGAGATTACGTAAGATAAGAAAGCAACATTGTTAATAAGGCAAAGAACCAAATATTTTTCTTTATAAAGTTTTCCTTTTACTAGTAATTCCCCAAGAACTCTTGGCTGTTCTTATTGGCCCGAGAAGGGTCACATGTCCACTTCTCCATGTAAGACAAATATTTTGAGAAGTCAAATATTTTACTTTAATCCTCAGTAAGAATGGAAGGCGAGGGAGAAGGGGGTTGGAACTAGTGGGTGGCTGCCATGCAGATGGAAACAAACTTGGTTGGGATTAAATTCCCACTTTGCCATTTATTAGCTTTGTCATGTTGGACAAGATGATGCTGTTAATAGTACCTACTTCAGAGGGCTGTTGTCAGGATTAAATGACGTATTGCATACAAAGCACTGACAACTATCCCTGGCGTGAACTGTCATTGTTATTTGCGGTCTAAGGAACCCTTTGGCATTAAAATATTATAATTGCATAAATAATTGTTGGATGATAAGAGATAGGGTTTACAAGAATTAGAAATCATTTAGGTTTGCAGTTAGATCATCTTCTGCTTTAAAAATATTAGAATGTTTACTTCTCATAGAGATGAACCAATGCCAGCCAATACTTTCACTGGCCTAAATGTGTTTTTATTAGAAAAGAAATATGGCTTGTGAGTTGGATGAACTCTTGAGCAAGAAGACTAGTGAACATTGAGTGATTATAAGGCTTTAACTTTACTTTAAAAACATCTGGAAAGAATCTCTTAAGGGAGTGTTCTACCTTATTTTCCTTCAAGTTTGTAAACTATATTTAAGTTTTCTTAAGCAAGCAGCAGTGTGTCCTGAAGGGAATTGTCACAACTCCCTTCCCCATTAGCCAAAGTTAACTCGCCATGAACTGCAAATTTATGAAGACTCTCTTTGTCCCCTGACCCAAAACTAAAGTTCATCCTAAAGAAAAAGTCAGCTAATACATTGAGAATGATACCAAATTCATTCTAGACGAGAACTTACTGATGACTGAAATGAAGGCTCATTATCTGGGTTAAAAATGTATTTTTTAAGTGTTTATAGTTCAGTGGGAGAAAGTAATTCAGAAATCACAAAAATATAGCCATTCAATAAAGTCTTTAGGAAAATAGAGGAATATTGGTAGCCGTGCTTTGAGGAGGAGGAATCACATGCTACAGGATGATCGAAGAAGGTCCTATGGAGGTGCATTTGGACTTGTCATTAATGCGTAAGCTGGTTTTGGACAGGTGTGCAGGGAGCAAGGGTGTTGGTAGCAGAGGGAAAGAAGGAGCAGGCAGGGGAGGGAAACGGTAGGACACTTGTTGCACGAGGCAATGGAACAGAGGGAGTCATGAGCAAGCCAGGGACAGTCCTCCCAGCGAGATTACCTCTCAGGAGGAAAGACCGAAAACAAGTGAGAAGACAACTTCATACATAAACAGCATGAGGGTTGCGAAGCAAACGTAGCAGGGTGATGGGAAGGAGGAGGACTGGGGGCCAGTCCAAGCTGGGTAGAGGGGGAAGTTGTGTTTTCTATAGGGTTCCCAACACATCAGCCTTTCTGAGGAGGTGACATATGAGAAAAGACCCGCAGGAATTGGAAACTGAGGCTCTGGACTTCCCAGTCAAAGGGAACAGCAAGTGTAAAAGCTTCGATGCGAGGATACCTGTGGTGCTGGGACACAGTGGCCGAGGAGCATGCTGGATGGTGAGGTTAGAGAGGAGGCGGGATCCAGATTACCCAACGCCAAGGCAGCTGAGGGAGGAGTACAGGTTGCATTTTGAGTGTAATGGGAAACTGCTGAGGAATTTAAAGAGGAAGGTAATATGATCTGCTTTTCATTCGTAAAAATACTAAAAGTCACCTTGGCTTCCCGTGGGGCAGACAGCAGTGGGTAAGGATGGCAGCAAGGGCGCTGCTGCCGGAGACAGGGCTGCAGTGATCTAGGCTCTGTGTTCCGCGTGACCAGCCACGGGGTCCTATCTGGTAGGTTCCCTGCTGTGCCAGCTCTTAACCCTGAGTTTCTGTATGAGGGGCAGTCACAGGAGGGCTCTCAGGAGGGTGCAGAGTGGCAGGTAGGGGCACCCAGCCAGCTCCCGGCAATGCTCAGTGCAATGGCTGAGAGGCTGTAGAACAGCTGGTCAGAAGCAGTGAGCTGTTTTAACGACCAGCACAGCTGTCCATGTGCTTTGGTCTTGGATGGAGGTTATGGAGATGGCTGGAAGTGGTCAGACTTGGGATTTATTTTGACAACAGAAATTTTAAGTAGGCGTGCTGATGAATTTGTAAATAGGACCTATGCATTACAAAGATGAGCGTGGTAAGACTGGTGCCTAACATTAATTATCCATTTTTCTAAAGATATTGCTTGCCCAGCCAGTGTGACTCGGTGGTTGAGCATCGACCTATGAACCAGGAGGTCACAGTTCGATTCCCCGTCAGGGCAAATGCCCGGGTTGCAGGCTCTGTCCCCAGTGTGTGGTGTGGAGGAGGCAGCTGATCAATGATTTTCTCTCATCACTGATGTTTCGATCTCTCTCTCCCTCTCCCTTCCTCTCTGAAACCAATAAAAATATATTTTTAAAAAGCATATTGCTTCACTTTATAGTCTCAGTAAAAAAAATAATTTTAAAAGTAGTTTTCCCTTGCTGATCTGAATGTCCTACAGGGCTTCCGGATTATTCTCATTGGACAATAGGGGGAGATATATGAAATAAATGGCAATTGACTTAAGGACAAAAACTGAGACATCATTTTAACCAAGTTTGGGTTATCGACTCAATTTCTTCCGATTAATCATGTTCTCTTTAAGTCAACTATAGGAAGGAACTTGGTTTACTGAAGAGCCTAGCTAATTATTTTCTAGTTAAAAGATAGAATGTGAACTCTTGAATGTAAAGAACTTTTAAAATGGTAGTACCATTCTCACAATATTCCATAGCTTTAAATAAACCAGCGTCTTAAAAAGGATTTTATATCTCGTCCTTGATCTAATGCGCATTTTCACATTGCATACCACACAGCACCCAAGTACAGACCAGACCTTGGCAATGAAATAGAGGATATGGATCAACGTGTAAAGAAGACTAACCAGCTTCAGAGCTTCATAAAGAAGCTATTTTCCAAGCCGGGTTATGAATTTGAAAGGCACTTTTAAACCAACTCTCCTCCTTCTGACTTTCCCACCACTTTAATTTTAACACTCCACTCCTTGATTTCCTTGGCAAGATTAGGTCATGAGAGCAGGAAACCAGGCCATAATAAGTAGTTCCATCTCAGATTAGGCACAAAACTGCCTGTGCTTCCGAGATGGAGAGCTCCGAGCAGCCAGAGCAGATCTTGTTTCCCAGGTAGATGTCATTTAGAAGTCACCTCGCCCACTTTACTGTGTCCGTGACCTGGGAGGTCAGTGCCCATGTGAATCTGAAAATCTACAGCCCTGGCCAATGGTTGCCCCCCAAAAATCTGAAAGCCCCTTAATAGCTGCTATTTTATGTAGTTGATCTATACCTAAAATTGCATATAAATCAAACAATATTAATCAAGTAACATGTAGAATAAGAATGGGAGAATACTACTTAATATAAATGCTGACCAATCCTTTCTAAAGGAAATAGAAAATCTCTAGTTCAGTCATTCTGAATTTGTGTAAATGTTGGTTTGGCTTAAATTGGAATGTATCTCTAATAAACGGTGAAAATCCCCAGGAGATGGCCCATGAAAGACCATGATGTTGTAGTGTTTGAACATCCAGTTAAGAAGTAAAAAACAACTAAAGAAATCATTTAATACTGTAAATATGTAAAAATAATTGGGCTTTGTAACTTAATTCAGATTTTTTGAAAAATGATTTTAGGGCATGTTAAGATCAGGAGTTTACTGTTTTTATTTTTTTAATATATTTTTATTGATTTCAGAAAGGAAGGGAGAGGGAGAGAGAGAGAGAAACATCAATGATGAGAGAGAATCATTGATCAGCTTCCTCCTGCACAACCCCTACTTGCGATCAAGCCCATAACCTGGGCATGTGCCCTTGACTGGAATCAAACCCAGGACCCTTAAGTCCATAGGCCACTCTATCTACTGAGCCAAATCAGGTAGGGCTATTATTATTATTATTATTATTATTATTATTTTGTATTGCTAAAAAATAATTACCCGTGCCATGGGTTGACAACAAAGGTCACTGTTTTAATGTGCTAATTCAGGGAAGAACTTCATTCAAGGTTCCGTTTCATCATCTCACCATGGGAAGAAGGTAGAAGACATATTTTGATCGGTTCTATTAAATTCTCTGTTCCCAAATCTTACTCATTTACCCATAGTCTAAGCAATACATCCAGAAATCTGCATATAGGTTATTATTTATTTGGAGTGCAGTAACTACTTATTGAGCATTTATTATGTACATGTGTTAAGGTGGTAGAGTAATTAATTCATTCTTAAATATGAATTAAGCAAAAACTTCAGATAAGTCATTGCTCACAGGGCAATGCAGTATGTGAGCAGGTCACATTCACTAAAGAATAATTGGATTAATGAGGAAGGAGACAAGTGAACTGGAAATTACAAAATGGCATAATTAGGACTTTCACAGAGAAACTCCCAGGCAATGAGAATATCTAAACTAGCAGTAGGTGGGGGTAGGGTTGAGGAACATGGTAGAATAAACTTCCTAAAGAAAGTGACAGCTATGTTATAACCTAAAATATAGGTGGTAATGAGCCCATTGATGAAAGTTTGGTAAGCTAAAAAGCCACATAATTTTGGTGATTCAAAATTATAAAGATAGAAATGAATATTTCATGTTGAGGGAATTATAATAATTTGACTATGAATCTAACATGATGGGAAGAGAGGTGAGATGGATGATGGAGGTTGTTTAATAAACAATGATTCTGTATGGGTAATCTGAAGCAGTACAAAGGGTCTTGAATACTTTGTGTCAATTTTATTATGAGGGCATTGGGGAGTCCTGGGAGTTTTTAAGAGGAACATGATATAATTAGGTTTGCACTTTATAAAGATTATTCTTTTTTTATTATGTATTTTTTCATTGATTAAGGTATTACAAATGTGTGCTTATCCCCATTGTCCCCTCATCCCCCCAGTTCTGCCCTCACACTCACCCCCTGTTGTCTGTGTCCATCTCTTATGCTCATATGCATGCATGCATGTCCTTTGATCTCTCCCCCTTACTCCCACCCTCCCCTACTTTCCCTCTGAGGTTTGAGCATCTGATCGATGCTTCTCTGTCTCTAGATCTGTTTTTGTTCCTCTATTTAGGTTGTTCATTATAATCCACAAATGAGTAGATCATGTGATATTTATCTTCCTCTGACTGACTTATTTCACTCAGCATAATGCTCTCCAACTCCATCCATGCTGTTGCAAATGGTAGGAGTTCCTTCCTTTTTACTGCAGCATATAAAGATTATTCTTAATGGCATAGAAAGGAGAAAATGAATTAGGATAAAAGTGGGGAAAATTGAGACTACAAGACTCAACCAGAGACAAAAAACATCCTGTTCAGAGATTACAGAGGTCATTTCTATGGAAGATATTGGAAGTCTGAAGTAAGATTGTAGAAGCAAAGTCAGAGAAGTGGATGGGATGCAGCGTTATGAAGGAGACTGAATCAACAATGGTTGATTTGGATGAGGGGTGAGAAGGGAAAGATAGGAATAACACAGGGGGAGAATTTGGCTTAGGGCCAGATGTTGGGCCAGTTGCGGAATGCTGACTTTGAGTTTACTCCGGGACATCATACAGTCATGCTGAGGATACAGTGAGTGTGGAATTTAGAAGAGGAGTCTAAAATGGAGAGAGAAATTCGGGAGTTATTATTAGCAAATAGAGGTATTGGTAACTGAAGCCTGGATATAGATGAACTTGCCCAGGGAGAATGCATAGACTGAGGGAGAAGCACCAAGAGTTAATTCTGGGTAAGAAACATGAGTTTTCAAGCAATATTGAAGATAGCTCCAAGTAGGAGGAAAACCAGAAGAGTGTGATTTCAGGGAATACAAGGAGAGAGGAGAGGATAGGTTCACAGAGTCACATGCTGCCTACAGGTTAGATGAGGTAACTATGGGAAGTTAATATGAGGAGGTAATTTGTGACTTTGGAACCAGCAGTTTTAGAGGAATGGGTGCGGGGGTGTGTCAGTGGGTAGACTCAAAATTCCACTGGAATGAGAAATGCTCAAAAGGAAGACAATGATGTGGCTGAAGGCAGTTCTTCCCTGAAGGAGGCAGCTGAGCGGGTGTAAAATCTAAGAGCCTGGCCAGTGTTGCAGGTCATGGTTTGATTCCAAGTCAGGGCAATTGATCATCAGTCGCGGATGTGCAAGAGGCAGCTGATCAATGGTTCTCTTTCATCATTGATGTTTCTCTCTCTCTCTCCCTCTCCCTTCCTCTCTGAAATCAATAAAAATACATTTTAAGAAAATCCAAGGGAAGAGTGCATAGGTCCAGGGGCTCCAAGGGCACCCACCTCAATTGTGAAGGGAAAGAGAAATGAATGGGTCCATAGCTTAGGGAAGATCTGAGCTAAAATGTGTGTGTGTTTTTTGTTTGATTATTTTTGTTGGTTATTGTAACTATTGTCACTTTTGTTGTCAGTGTGTGTGTGTGTGTGTGTGATAAAGTAAATCATGAGACTGTAATGCAGAATGTGCTCTTAATACTTATGGAAAAATGTGATGTAAAACAGTATGCTGGTGCTACGTAGGCAGCAGCCGCATCCACCTTGTGCTCACCACATCTGATTGCATTAGTATATCTTGTACTTGATTTAATCTCGTGCTGTTTTGTGCAGTAACCTAGGAGCACTAGGCTATGCCATACAGCCTAGGTGTGGAGTAGGCTGTACCATTTAGGTTGGTGTGAGTGCACTGTGTAATGTTCACACAATGATGAAATTGCTCAATGACTCATTTCTTAGAATGTATTCCCATTGTTAAAGTAATGGCTCCCAGGACTGTGTACGGGAAAACTGCGGGACAGAGTGGCCGAGAAACTTACCCAGTGTTACGTAACTGGCCCCTGGCACAGCTGGGCCTTAAATCCTACTGGTCAAAGTCAGACGATCCTGAACTGCCTCTCTTTCAAGATTGCAGCATGTAATGACTCCAAAGTAAATATAATTTATTTTTCTTTATGAAGAAATGACTTGTATACATAAGGAACTGTTAGACATTGAAACGGGGATTCAGAACTGTTGGACAATGAAATTGGGACTCAAACTTATTTTTTTTTGTTTGTTTGTTGTGTTATTATATGTTTATTTCTAGTCTGCAAAGGCAAAACTTTTTAAAGGAAAGAAATGGTGGGAAAAAGATACAGAGGCAAAGAAGCATTGAACAGACTGTCAAACTACATTGGGAAGACTGGAGGTTGGGCTAGGGGGGCTGTAAGAGACCAACCGAAGGACTTGTACGCATGCATATAAGCACGACCAATGGATACAAGACACTGGGGGGAGCGGGGGAGGGTGGGCAGGTGAAGGCATGTACTGGGGGGTAGGGGAGGTCAGGGGGAGGTCAATGGGGGAAAAAAAAGGAGACATATGTACTACTATTTGTAATACTTAAAACAATAAAAAAATTAAAAAAAAAGAAATGACTTATAAATTTGGGAATTTTAAATTGGTAGCTTAGATTATACTTTGTACCTTTTTAAAACAAAGTGACCCATTTTTTTCTATGAGGTATGTCACAGGGTAGACATTTTGAAAATAATCCTTCAAAGAAGAAACAAATTAGCTAACTTAAGGGTGGACATGGCACCTTATGTTTGCTGTGAGACCAGCCCCTTCCACTGCGATCAAACTCCCTCAAAGATGATGGGCAGGACGATGGCTATGAAAGAAGCAACTATATGTAACATAAGACTGTCAACTACGAAGCATTGACCCCTGTAATCAGGACTTTTCTCAATGAACAAGCCACAGCCGTTCTCCTCTGCATTGTATTAGGATTGATGGTTGCCTGTAACTTCCATAGATATTCTCAAAAGAAGCCAAACCTCTTTTGCGTTGCACTGTTGTGTCTAACTGAACAAAGCCAATGTGATATTAAGATTAAAATCACACTCGTTCCTGGCAGTTTGGAAGACCGGGTGTAGCTGCGGGCCAGGAGCAGGCAGAAAAGGGGCCACCTGGGCTCCTGGTCCCTGGTGAGCTAGGAGGTAAAGCTCCTGAGCTGCGACAGCACCCTCCAGGCAACACTAGGGCCAAAGGCGAAAGGTTCAAGTCCTCGCCGGGTGAGGGGCTTGAACACAGCTCTGTGGGGCGATGAAACGGGGAAAGGCCGCAGGAGAGACAACGGAGGTTTCACGTGGTAGAGAAAACAGACTTCCCGGAAAGAGTTCAGCTGAGTCACTAAGCAAACTTCTGCTTAGACGATGAGTGTGTTCCTGGGGTCTAACATACCATGTGGTGACTATAGTTAATGATGCTGTCTTGTAGATTGGAATTTGCTAAGAAGGTAGATTTTAGGTGTTCCCAACACACTCGCAGAAAAATTGGTAAGTATGTAAGGTGATGGAAGTGTTAATTAGCTTGATTGTGGTAATCATTTCATAAGTATATGTGCACTGAGTGGCCAGATTATTATGACCACCTGACGTTTGTAGGCAAATGAGCTATAATTTCACACTGAAGTTGCTAGAGGGCCAGACCATTATAAATAGCACAACATACCTAAGTATCATTGCTGATCAAGTTCATCCTATCATGCTGGTGGTGTATCCCAATGGAGATGGCTTCTTCCAACAAGACAATGCACCATGCCACGGTGCTCGTATTGTGCAGGAGTGGTTTCAAGAACATGAGGGAGACTTTACCTTGTTTAGGTGGCCCCCACGATCACTAGATCCCAAACCAATTGAGCATTTGTGGGATGAAGTTAAAAGAGCCATCAGGCAGCTGGTGCCACAACCATCAAATCTCAGAGAACTGGACAGTGCTATTCATCAGGCATGAATAAATCTGGAAAACCAAATCATGTACACAGCTTGGGCTTTTCATTAGCTGTTCCTAGCAGCTTTGTTCTTATTGGTCAAAAAGTTTAAAAATCCTAAATTCTCATCAGCTGATGAACGGATAAGCAGAATGTATTAGATCTTTACCATGGAATATTATTTGGCAATACAAATTGATTCATGCTACAACATGAATGGATCTTGAAAAAATTATGTTAAATGAAAGAAATCAGTTCCAAAAGACTACACATTATATAATTTACTTTATGTGAGTTATTCAAAATATGAAAATCTATAAAAACAGATTAGTAGTTGCTAGAGAGTAAGTGAAGGGGAGAATGGTGAGTTATTGCTAATGGGTATGGGGTTCCTTTGGGGGAGACAAATATACTAAATACATTAAGAGTAAGTACACTAAATTATACCCTTTATTTAATTTTATTATTATTTTTAATCCCCAACCAGGGCCCTGGCCGGGGAGGAGCCTGAAACTGAGGTATGTGCCCTTGACCAGAATTGAACCCAGGACCCTTAGGTCCACAGGCCAATGCTCTATCCACTGAGCCAAACCAGCTAGGGCAAATGATACACTTTAAATGAATGTGTTGTTATATTATCTAAGTAACATTATTATTAAAATGTGAATTACAGCCCTGGCCAATTTGGCTCAATGGATACAGTGTTGGCCCGTGGACTGAAGGATCCTGGATTCAGTTCAGATCAAGGGCATGTACCTGGGCTGCATGCTTGATCCCTGGCCCCGGAGAGGAGCATGCAGGAGGCAACCAATCGATGTGCGTCTCTCACATTGATGTTTCTCTGTCTCTCCCCCTTCCTTCTACTCTCTCTAAAAATCAATGGGAAAATATCCTCAAGAGGGGATTAATAACAACAAAAGTGGCTTACAAATTAGCACACAAAAATTTCATTATCACAGTATATCTCAAGACTTCACATCCCTTTAAAACATCCTTCCATATTTGACTTTCACTTTAAAAGTAAAAATAACTTAGTTTTCTTTTTCAAATATTATATTAATATTTATAATTGTTATAAAATTATCCTCTCCAACACAAGTAAATTTGTTTCTTATGCTTGAATGCTGCCATTTCCACTCTCCCAATGGGTAGAGTTAATTCTGAAAAAGTTGGGTATTTTAACATCATAATTGGATTGCTGATGATTTTTGAGTTGATTATTAAACAAGCTAATCCAGTACAGTAAGACCATTGAAGTCTGTCCATGCTGCAATCTATTGCTTATGTAAATTTGGTCCAATTGTGGTAAAGATTCTCCATACTTGTTGCCTGATCAGTAAACCAGGTAGTCTTCAGACAGGGTTCAATAATATGGTTTCCTTGTGTGCTAAGTCAAATGGGCACCTCATTTTTCACCGTGTTCATATCCAAAGCCCACTATTCTGTTAGCATTTACTTACTGCATTTCTCTGACTGAAGATTTAAAATAAAATTAACCTTGAAAATGGCCATCAAAATTCAATGAACCCGTTCAGTTCAACAAACAACATGTATAAACCATTAAATGTCCAAAATTGGGGTGATGTTGACTTTCTATTTGTTCTGTTTCCTGGTAGGTTAAACAGCAATGTTCCTGTTTAAAACTGAGGACAAATAGTAATGGTTCTAACCGTGAGGTCTGTCCTGGCCCTGAGTTCATTTTGCACAAATAAAATTTAGCTTTATTAGCTATTAGCACAAAGCCTCCCCTACAATGCTCTATTTATCTTAATGAATAAAGTTGGTCAAAATCTACAACTCAGAAAAGTTGCATCAAAAGCAAAGACTTTGTTTCCTACCAACACTAATGAGTGATTTAGATGTGCTAGTCTTTCTGTGGGAAATGGATAAAATACAACGAGCAAACAAACATGACTGGGAACTGGTAATGACCCTGCTAGCATGGAAAGTCATACCAGTACCATCCAAATTGATGTACGAGCACAGAAAAGGAATAAAAACTCTTCAGAACATAAAGTAGGATGCTGCGGGAGGAGATGTGAATAGATGCTAAATTAACAGGGACATTTGTTCCCATTTTTTTTTCTCAGATGTCATTTGTGAATCCTAGAAAAAGGATAGTGTGCTTGTTTGATGTTCTGGGCAAATTAGGTCAAAACATAGGCCTGGCCAACCCTTGGCTAACCTGTAAAGACTTGTAATTTGTGTTTGCTTTCCTCCTTTCTTCTGATTTTTGTCTTCAATTCTAATCTTCTTCTTGCCCCCAAGGAGAAGGCCTTCCCTGGAGACCTCCTACTATGCTCTCACTCAACCAGAAGCACTGCTTTACCTTCATTGAGATGTACATTTATTCAGAACCTGATAATATCTGGGAGTTGGAAGTGATTTTTGAATCCAAGGTTAAAGAGTAAACCTAAGAGATCTTACATTTGAGAAAAGGAATTTTTTTCCACAGGAAATAGTGGGTTACTAATGATTTAATACACCAATAATTGAAATGGGGGTGAGGGTTGAAGATTATCTTGCAAGAAGAAGGTCTGCTTTTACCCCAAGATGGCACACTAGAAGTGAGTGTGGAAATCATTTCTAATGGCTTTGAGCATCTCTCTCTGATTAGACCTTTATCTCAAATTAAGGAAGGCACTTGAAAGATCACCCAGTCCCATGGGTTTTCATATGAACTCTGGACAGAGACCTTGACTTTCTGGTTGTTTCTGGGTCATTTTGGGGCTTGAGAAATAGAAACTGAATAGGTAAGGTGCAATGGTGTGAGGGTGTCTGCTCTTTTTTTTTTTTTTTTCCCCTGTACAACAGAGTTTTATAGGTATTCCAAGAGTCTTTAGTTTTTTGGGGGGATGAGGCAGGGCAAAAATAAATATCCAAGTAAGCGAAATGTGTTCGGTCTGTGGACACATTATGTATGGCACAATTAGTTCAGTTATAGCCCAAGAGCCTAGCACACAGCCTGACTCATACCAATTTTCCAAAAAAAATTTTTGAGAACTAAATGAGTAAATGCAGTTTCTACTCCATAATAAACCTATTCTTCTCATATGTCGAGGAAGGGAGCACAGTTCTAAGCAATGAGAATTGGCCCACTTAGGTGTTATTTCCATGTGTTATGCAGGTAAAATATTTTTGAGTACCTCCACTACTCTCTTCCACTTGCTGATATCTGAAATGTCTTTGACCTAAAAATCAGAGTTGGTCATAAACCCATGATATCAGGTTATTTCCTGGGAGCAGATATTTATTTCCTTTGAAAGAGAAAGCAGAAGAGGCCTAGGTGGCTGTGGGAAGGGAAATAATTCAGAAACGAGTAGCTTGGGTAAGTCAAAATAGGTTTGCTTCCTTCTCAATTCTGCCAGTGATTGGTGTTGGCAAAGTTCCCCTTCTGTCCTTGGCAGCATTTTGGGGAATCTGACAGAATGATGGATGCCAAGAACTTTTCATGGAGAGCCTGGAGATAGGGATGGGAGGTGAGGGATAACTGGGGCAAGAAACAATAGAGTCCAGTGAACGTCTCTCATTTAAGTCACATGGTTTTAATGAGGTCCATTTATGGAAAAAGCATATGTCTAAGTTATACAGAGACACTAATTCAGCATGATAGTATCATGTTAATCAACCTTCCTTTCCATCAGAGTTATACCAGGCTTTATCACTTACTCTCCTTTGAAAACACAATTATTTATAATTCAAGCAGAGTTTTAGTTTGGCTTATGAAAGCTTTTGCACAGGATTTAGCATATTCATTATGCCTTATTAGCATTGCTATGGAGGTCGAATTATTAATTTTAGAATCATCATGTAGCTTTGAGCATTTTGTAACATGTTTATGCTAGGGAAATTTTATTTGATGTGGGGTTTTTTATGAAATCAGTAGGTAATAGGGCCTAAATCCTTTTCAATTTTTATGTATCTACTGAGTCTATTCAGTGCTTCACATAAAATGAATGGAGGGATATTTAAAGTATAACATATTCTTGGGAAGTTTTTGAATTTAATATGAATAACAGGGGAAAAAATATTTGTGATATAGACTTTATTTGGCAGGTGGATTAAACTCCCTTACTTCCAGATAAGGAATTGAAAAGGGATACACACTTAGACATATTTCTGATAAAACTATTTTTTCCCTTTTTTTATTGTCTAAAATTTTACATATGTCTCCTTTTTCCCTGTTTGACCCCTCCCCCAGCCCCCCTGAGCCATTTCCACCCCAGTGATAAAATTATTGTATTTCTAAATTTAAAAAGAAAATTTTACAAACTTCTATTCATAAAAAAATATTTATAAAAGTGAAAAGTCAAAATAACTAAGGCTAGCAAACAGTGAAACAGCATCTACACTCAACAGAGAGGAAGTGACTGGGGTGGGCAGTCCTGAAGTCACCCAGAAGTTCAGTCCCAGTCATGACAGGAGAAAGATCTGATTGTCTGGGCAGAGAATCAGGGAGGATATGACAGTTTACGTTCCAGACAAAGAAAAGAAGTGAATCACAACAGGACTCTGAAGAACACAGGAAACATAAGGGAGATACCCAGTGGAGAGCAGCACAGTTGCATA
Organism: Corynorhinus townsendii; assembly: GCA_026230045.1. Lineage (NCBI taxonomy): Eukaryota > Metazoa > Chordata > Mammalia > Chiroptera > Vespertilionidae > Corynorhinus > Corynorhinus townsendii. The sequence continues at coordinate 808,268 of JAPDVU010000018.1, read as the reverse complement.
GTTAATCCCAGAGAGATAGCAGATGACTTCCCCTTTTCTATGGGACTTGGAATTACTTCCTACTTGTGGGTTTTGTGAGTTTTCCTAATATGTTTTCAATAAAGGTAGTTTGAGAGTTTTTGGTGCTTTCAACAAAATATCCTTTTTTTTTTTTTTTTTTATAAAAGCTGTGGAAGTTCCATAGTTTGTAAAGTTTGACAATAATTAAAGAAATGACTTCAAGTGTCTGTTCTCGGGGCTGAATACATGGCTTGCATTGCATGGTCGAATGTCACTTACTTATAGTCAACAGAGATGAGCCTGCCTTAGGGAGGAGAGAGATATGTATTTGCTTTTCTGTGCTTATATTCCTAATCAATATCATAAGCCCAGCCCCACCAGCGTGGCTCAGTGGTTGAGCGTTGACCTGTGAACCAGGAGGTCACGGTTCAATTCCTGGTTAGGGCATAAGACTGGGTTGGGGGCTCGATCCCTATGTGTGAAGGAGGCAGCTGATCAATGATTCTCTCATCATTGATGTTTCTGTCTCTTTCTCCCTTTCCCTTCTTCCCTGAAATCAATAAAAATATATATTTTAAAGAAGATCATAAGCCCATTTATGCAAGGTATTTATTTGGTATCCTGGGAAATAATGTTAGGAGTAGAAATGGGCTAAAATTTTAAATTCATTTGAATGATATTTGAATAGCACTTCTGCTGTTCAGGTGGGGCCAGATCATTCAGTGCTTTGTAGGACATGGTGAAGAATGGATTTTATATACTTGAAATGGGACAGGTTAGCTTTATGTATCAACTTGGCTGGGCTGAGGGACAACCAGATAGCTGTGGAAACTTCATTTCTGCATGGATCTTAAGGGTGTTTCCAGAAGAGACAAGGATTGGGATCTGCAGGCTGACTAAGGAAGATAGGTCTCACCACTGCAGTGGGCAGCATCCACTCCATCTAGGTCCTGAATAAGACAAACATGCAAAGGAAGGGCAAATTCGCTGTCTGCTTGAGGTGGACATCATCCTCTCCTGCCCTTGGGCATTGGTGGTCCTCATTCTTGGGCCTAGGGCTTCAGACCAGGACTTTCATCATTGGTCTCCTGGTTTTCAGGCTTCCGAACTTGGACTGGGACTTACACCATCAGATTTCCTGGACCTTCAGCTTGCAGGTGGCAGATCACGGGACATCTTAGCCTCCTTAATTGTGTGAGCCAATCCCTCATACTGCATATCTATAGCCTGTTGGTTCTGTTTCTCTGGAGAAGTCTGATTAATACAGTGGGCGAGTGGATATTCAGATCTGGAACAGAGAGACTTGATGCCTAAACAGGAAAAAAATTAGGAAGTCATGCTACATGAAGCCACAGATGGAATGAGATCACCTCAGAGCCAAGTCTAGAGAGGAAAAAAAGACCCAGGGTGAGACCCAAGGATGCTATTCACATCTGTGTGTTAGCTTTCTTTTTGGTTCCATTGATCTTCTTATATCAGTAAGATACCGTTTTAATGATAACAGCTCCATAATAAGTCTTTATACTGGTGAAAACAAGTCATTTGCTGTTGCTTTTCTTTTAAAAATAGTTTTTGCTTCTTTCCACTTGTATTTTCTTACATGGGAACTTTTGTATCATTTTACAAAATCAAAAGCTTTCTTTTGATATAGGACAGTAATTTTAATTTTGAGAGGGGTATAAGAAACATTGATATTTTACTTGATATCAGTGACTTAACTGATTTTTGAGCTAGACAGTCATTAGAGCGTGTCTGGCCCTTCCTCCACAATTTTGTTCTATGGGGCCTAGGCCTGAGCGGGTGGTCCAGAGATGGCCCAGACTGAGAGCCTGGTTCTGTCTGGGGCTGGACAAGGGGAGGAGGCCCAGGGGCACACAATTGGGAGCCACTGGATAGACATCCTGGCAAGTCACTGGCAGGTAACACTGCTCCACTTGCAGAGAGCGCCAAAGCCAATGGAAGCTGTGGAAACACTGAAGGAAAAGTCTGTAATTTATATTCAGAGGAACTTGGTTAAGTTTGTGCCCTGGGACTATTTCTCATAATAAGTTTCAGTTTTTAGTTACCATTTTTTAAGCCCAAAAAATTTTACCCAAACGCTGTGAATTAGAAAATATTCAACTTCTTGCACAGTGATGTTTTAAACTCGTTATTTTGAACTTGCTTCTCAATCTGTAGTCGTGAGCTCAGATGAACTTTTCTCTGCTCTGATGAGGGAACAATTCCTTCCCCCCCTCATTTCTTCCACCTTGAAATTTGGAGTGTGATGTTCAGGGAGCATGAAGCTACTTGTAATTTTGCACGTTCTTTTGCTCTCTCCCTTTCGGTTTTTGTGCTTGCAGCTCTGTCTTCCTGCCTTGCTCCTTCCCTTCTGCTTTTGTCCGGCTAATACCCACTCATCTCATAACCTAGCTCAGAGCTCCCTTCTTCAAGAAGCTCCTATGTCTCTTTCTTTTTCTTATTACATTTATTAGGGTGACAATGGTTAATAAAATTAATAGGTTTCAAGTGTACAATTCTACAGTACCCCACCTATATATTGCATTGTGTGTTTACCACCCTAACTTTATTCTCCTTCTCTCACCATATATTTGATCGCTTTTACTTTTTACCGCCTTCCCCCACTCCCCCCCACCTCCCCTTCCCTATGGTAATCAGCATACTATTGTCTGTGCCTATGAATTTTTGCTTGTTTGTTCCTTTGTTGTTTTTAGTTTTATGTCCCACATATGAGTAAAATTATATGTTCTATGCCTCGTTCTGTACAAGTGCCTTTTTGCATGCTTCCCAATGGTCCCGTACTTAACTCTGTCACAACATCAATGACAGTGTACTGAAATGGCTTGTACTTCCCTGCGCCCTTCACTAGAGTGTGACCTCTTCAGAACTCTATGAGGGTTTCTTTGATCTCTGCACCCTCTACACCAGGTATAAGGCCCAGCACAGATCAGACAGTCAATAAATATTTGTTGAATCAATACACAGCCAAGCTACCTTCCTAAAAAGAATCCCACTTATAAGAAGAATGAGCTAAAGCACTCTCCAAATTTTACACTTTAATAGGACACATAACTCTAAAATATGAAAAAGGATTTATGAATCGTAGGGGGTTGAGTACATTACTTTGAAATTCATTTTCTCCTGTCATCGACATGGAAACGTTTCGAAGGGAAATAGATGTCAGAAGCTCATGGAGTGGGAGTGGGGCAGCCCTCCCTATAAAAGCTTATTTCTTCCAGGTTCTGAAGCTGATGATAGGTTTTAGAGCTGAGAGGCTTGGTGCAGTGGAAAGAGCGTCATGCTCTTCAGGTAGAGGGAGCTTGGAAATGGGGCCCTTGGGACACTGCCCTCGCAAAGAAGTCATCTCTTCCACAATCTGGAAAAGATGTTCTACTCAGTCAGAGAAGCGAAAGGTGTGACAAAGCGCCTCAAAGCCGAGAGAAAATAAATGACCGATTCCAGTATTCTATCTAGCGTTCTCGGGAGCTCCAAATTTGGTTTTTGTCTAAATATAAAACACATGGCAGAGCAAGCCTTGTGTTCCTTTTCCTGGCTTTTTGTCAGGTTGTGTTGGAAGAGAGCATCTCTTATTATGTAACCGAATTTCCCTAATGGAACCTGGTGCAACGATGAAATCATGCATGCTTTGGTGTAGTGGGGAAGAATAAGAGCAATTGTTTAGTGTGTTTTTTAACTCAGAAAAACTAATACATTGTTCTAATTAAGTTCATAGAGTAATAGAATGTCAAGGCTAGAAGGATATTTCAGTATCTTTTAATTAAACTTATTGATTTTACAAATGAAGAAACATTAAATATAGTGAAGATGATCAAGGTCTCAAAAACCTTGATATGCCCAGGGCATCAGGTATGTAAACAAATAATATAAAGCAGGATAAAAATATCCTATCTAATAAAAGAGTAATATGCAAATTGACTATCACTCCAACTCACAAGATGGCTATCCACCTGTGGACACAAGATGGCCACCACAAGATGGCCAGCAGGGGAGGGCAGTTAGGGGCAACTGGGCCAGCAGGGGAGTAGTTAGGCATTGATCAGGCTGGCAGGGCCAATCAGGCAGGCAGTCAGGTGAGCGGTTGGGAGCCAGCAGTCCTGGATTGTGAGAGGGATGTCTGACTGCCAGTTTCAGCCCAATCCCACAGCAATCAGGCCTAAACCAGCAGTTGGACATACCCCAAGGGGTCCCAGATTGGAGAGGATGCAGGCTGGGCTGAGGGACAACTCCCCCCCCTCCCGCCCCCGGTGCATGAATTTCATGCACTGGGCCTCTAGTGTGATATAATTGAAAATAAGTCAGTGTTAAGTTACCAGCACTGTCCTTTTATTTTGTAGGGGAAATATCTCCTCATCCATGATGGCAAGCATGAAAACGTCCTTACTCAGTCATGAGAAATGACATTTTGGCACATTATACATGGAAATCAGGGTTTGCTCAACTAGCATGTTCCAGCTCTTGAAAGCAGAAAATGGGGGAAGTGTCCAGGTCACCAAATTGACAGTTCAGAGGGTCACTGCCCTCACATGACCCTTGCCTTAGGGATGGATAATACTAAAACAGTCTTCAACAGACTTGCTGTATTTCCACAGTTACTGGAGCAGACACCATAACCCTCTCTAATGAGGAAATCCTCTATATTCTCACTGTGTCTATAAAGCCATTTCTTCTGAAAGTTAATCATATAATTTCTACATGAAAGCAAAATAATATTAATGGATAATGATGGGAAAACTTCATTTCTTACAGAGCTCTGTCACATAATTGCTTTTGTTTGATCCTGGTAAAAGCCCAGGATTGTACTTATTCTTTCCTCATTTTCCATGTGGAATCCTAAGGCTGACACGTTACATGACTTACCCGAGAACTGGTGAGAGCTGAAGTCACTGGCATTGGAGACAGGGGAGGCTTGCTTAGCCAATACTTGTCTATGAGAAAGCCTTGGATTCCAGATGAGGACTGATGTTTGGTAATACTGGCTACTAACTCTCTGAAGCTGAAATTTTTTTAAAGGGGTTGGGGGGTGGGGGGGACAAATGTTTGTATTTAAATAGGGAGCCTATCATATAACTGATGCTCTCTTGGGTATTTTCTATATTGTAATTACGTTCATAGAGAACCTTTCCTGTGACTAGAGCTACCTGGTACAATTTCAGCAATAGTTCTACATTAAAGTGTCAATAAATGAGCAACTTGGTTCTATAGAGGTATGCGTACATGGAAGGCAGCCTAATGAAGAGGTTGTGAGTGCAGGTACTGAGTTAGGTGGGATTCAAGTTCTACCTCAGTCATTTACTAGTTGTTGGGTCTTAACTAGCTGTGTGACCCTGAGCAATCTCTGAGTTTGTATCTATAAAACAGGAGTAAATATAAAATTTTAAGATTGTAGTGATAATTAAATTTGTGAGATAATATTTATAAAGTGCTTAGCATATCTTCTAGCACATATTAGTTGTGATAACATATATATGACACATGGTTCCAAAAATAGATTTGAGGCAGCTATAAATACTTATTAAATAATGGTTTATTCATATAAGCTAATAAGTATGTGAAGTAATTGAGGGGATGGGGAAAAAGAAGATAATGAATAAGAATATATCAACAATACATATTTGTGACAAAATGTCCTATGTATTGCTCTTTTTAAGCCAGAAATATTGCATCAAGCTCCCTACCAATGAATGCACAGAGGAAAAGATAGTTAATTAATTTTTATCATGCCCACATATAAAAAATAAATGCCTACAGAGAAGAGTGGGTTTCTCTAAGCTGACCAACTCAGTGGCTCTCTTCATTTTGTGGACACTGCGTCATTGCCAATAATGTCTTCAACACCTTTTCAATGAATATAAAAATAAATTCAGTATTTCTTACAATTTGATGTAGGCAAAGGCATAAAACCAAAGTATAATTTAGTAAAGAAATTTCATCAGTGAAGGCAATATATGACATACACATAATTTTCTGATGGCCAGGTTTGATCCAATCTTGGCTCTAAATTTAGGTTTCTAGAGATATAAATAAACCCAACCCAGCAAATCTTTCTTAAATATTTTTATTTATTTAAAATGTTTAAAAATTCAGTGTATTGGGGTGACATGATTAATAAAATTGTATCAACGTCAAGTGTACCATTTTATGATATGTTACATTGTGTGCCCACCACCCAAAGTCAAATCTTCTTTCACCATCTATTTGACCCCCTTTACGCTTTACTACCCCCACTTCCCTCTGACAACCACCATAGTCTGTGTCTATGAGTTTTTGTTTATTTTTCTTGTTTGTTCATTTGTTGCTTTCAGTTCTATATCCCACATATGAGTGAAATCATATGATTCTTGACTTTGTCTGACTTATTTTACTTAGCATGATATTCTCAAGATCTATCCATGTTGTTGCAAATGGCAGTATTTCATTTTTTTCTTATGGCTGAGTAGTATTCCTTTGTGTATATGTACCATACCTTCTTTATCCAATCATCTATTGAAGGACACCTTGGTTGTTACCATGACTTGGTCACTGAATAATGCTGCAATAAATATGGGGTGTATATTATTTATTAAAACCATTTTTTGAGAATATATTATCCGAGCAGAATGAAAGATACGTTCTGAGAAGTATCTGGGAGTTATATTTTTTGGCCCAATTAGAAAGATTCATAATCTTTAATTGTTAAATGACCTGGAAGTTGATTGGACATTTACTTACTAGGTGTCCAGTGACAAGACAGACTGACATAAACCTAACCTCCTAATCAGAGATATACATTATCATTTTAATTAAATTTTTGTAAGACTTTACGTATTTGAGCCAAATTGATGACTTATGCTTGGGTGCAAAATCTCAAATGCTCCAGAGAATAACAGTTTAAAAGCTTCTTTTATGCATTTGAAATTAAGGAAGGGGTGTAAGGAAGATTACATGGAGGTGAGAGAAAGCAAGACAGGGATTGGGTTATAAGAAGTACAATTTTTTTTTCCCACTCAGCTTTTCCAAAATCGTGGCAGTCTGTTAAAACAACAAATGTGGTACCCTGGCCAGTGCACAAGGGGTTAGAGCACTGGTCTGCAGACCGAAGGGTCATGGATATGATTCCTGGTCAAGGGCATACCTCAGTTGCAGTTCACTCCCTCCCCTGGTCCAGGCGCATGCAGGAAGCAACCAGTTGTGCTCTCTCACCTCAATGTTTCTCCTTCATTCCTCTCCCATCCTCCTCCCTACCACTCTCTCTCTAAAAAAAAAAAAAAAATCAATGGAAAAATATTCTCTGGTGATAATTAAAAACAAACAACAATAACGACAAGTGTGGTACAAGAGTAAGCTCCATGAGGGAAACAACCCTATCTTATTTAGGGCTTCATCCTCAAACCTATAATACCCCCTGATACATTATGGTGATGAAAGATGATTTTTACTTTTAAATAATGAAGGAACCAATAATGGTACTACTGGTTCAAAAGAGAATCTGAAGAGCAGACTGATATATAGGCATCCAGACTTGAAAGAATTGAGAGATACATGCAAAACTAAGGACACTAGTCAGTGTCCACAGGGAAATAACTGATTGCATTCTACCAGACGCAATTTGCATTTCCATGAACAAGAATCAGTTGCATTACTGTCAATTTTCTACAATTTAGTTGTAAAATAGCTCAAAGACAGCAATAGGCTGAGATAACCCTGAAGTATGTGCTGGACAGCAAAGCCAGTAATCTTTCTGGTCTATTTTATAATTTTTCCCTACAGCAGGCCCTCCAAAATATTTTTAATGAGCTCATCATACATACTGACTAAATAATCTATTTAAATGGGATGTATCATATAGAGAAACATTGAAAGACATACAAATACAAGGGCATATTTTTTACCTTTCCTCACTATTCCTAACAATGCGATATAAATTATTTTCTTAACTTGGCTATCAATAGATAAACTCAGACCTTTTGCTTACTTGTGCCAAAACCTTCTGTGCCTAGAGCTATTTGTTTGGGCCTTTTGGATCATTTATTTTTTTCTGCTACAGGTGCACTCCTCAGCAGAGTATATTAATTATTATACGTTTTCTTTAACTGCAGGAGGCATTGAGCTCTCTTGCTATCTAACTGCTCAATTTCTCCTTCCCTGTTTATTCAAGGGAAAAAAAAGAGTCAGAAATATGGTGGCCCAGAGACTTACAATTGGCATCTGAAGCGAGTGCTGTTTTGTGGGCCTAGGTCTTCAGTGTAGAGTCTGGCGCTAACCTTGGGTAGTTAGTGTGGAAGCAGTAGATTGTTGGACACCCACTTGATGTCTGGAGAACTGGTTGTAGGTGTTGGAAAATACCATAGACAGGTGATGAGCAGAGAGGGCTGTGAGAAGCCCAAGGAGTCAGGAGAGCCCAGGCGATCACTGTGTGGCGGATGCCCAGAGAGAATTGCTGAGAAGGAGGAAATGGTCACCCCAGTCTGTGCTGCAAACAAGTCAGTCAGGGGAGGCCTGGAAAGTGTGACTTGTATTTAGCACCCCCTTTTTGAAAGCGATTCCAGGGAGGAGTTAGAGCAAGAATAGGTATGCATGAAAGGAAGCTAGCTACAGTGGACTTACGTGCCCATGAAATGTGCGCGGTGCCTGTGACCTAAACTTCACGTGTCGAGCAGCAAGCCCAGGTTGGTTACACACTCCATTGTCATCTCAGGGAAGCTCGGCAGTTCTTTATTGCTTTGTAGGTGATGGGACAGAACCACACCCATAGCACAAGGCAGAGAAGATGGGATGGCGGGGCCTGGGTCTGCCTGCTGGCCGGTACACCTGCTCTGCTGTCAACCCTGACGGAAGAGCCAGAGCTTTTCCATGTTAGAAACTTCTCTAGTTCAGAACCTCTTATTCTTCAACATACCAGACAACTTAGATCATTTTTAGGGATCTCTTGGGTCACATCACAGTAATCCAATTAAGGCAGACCTGAAGGGTAGCCCTTTATATACTTGTGACCAATCCCTTTGTCGCCAATGACTTCTTGTAATGCTACTTTTCTCGGAGAAGAAAATGGACTCTAAATGCCGAATGTAGTTTCGAGGTGTCATAAACTTTTAATAGACCTCTAAAAACAGGTTTTATGTGGTTTTTTAAATGTTCTGTCCCTGAGATCACATTGAGAAGTTAGATAGAGCTGATGCGTAAAACAGAGAAGTTCGAGAAGAGCTCACCCAATGAAGAGAGCCTCCTACAGGCACCAAACTCCCGTCTCATGGCTGCACACCAGCTCACCACAGAAGATAGGAAAACACCCAAATCACTCATTGCCACAGTTCTCCTCTGTCTGCGTTCACCTGCATGTACCAGAGGAGGCAGTTACTGCAGAGACTGTGGAAACCGCCTGCGACGGCAGCTTTCCTGCTCTTTCCGAGAACTAATTGTCTACGAGAGGGAAAGGGGAGGTTTGACTAACACCCATTCTTCACAGATGTCAAGTTAGAGCAGCCACTTTATATCTAAGTCAGCCATTCACAGAGCCACTTGAGATGGAGAGGACATTTTCATACTTTCTTTTTTTGCTAATTAATATAAGTTGGTGCCATTGAGGTTTAATTAGCTCAGCGTATGCTTTTGAAAACATGTTCTTCTACCATTTTAAAGCATGGTTTGTTTCCATCCATAAACCTGTTCTACTTGAAAGGAAGGCAGATGGGTGCAGCTACTATGGAAAACAGTATAGAGTTTCCTCAAAAAAATAAGAAATAAAAATTCTGTTTGACCTAGCAATCCCATTTCTGGGAACATATCCCAAAACCCCAAAACACCAATCAGAAAGGATATATGCACCCCTATATTCATAGCAGCGTTGTTTACAGTAGCTAAGATCTGGAAACAGCCCAAGTGCCCATCAGTAGATGAATGAATAAAAAAGCTGTGGGACATTTACACAAAGGAATACTATGCAGCAGTAAAAAAGAGGGATCTCTTACCAGTTGGGACAGCATGGATGGACCTGGAAAATATTATGCTCAGTGAAATAAACCAAACTGAGAAAGAAACCTATAATATGATCTCACTTACTTGTGGAATCTAATGAAGAGAATGAATTGACCAACAAAATAAGACCAGAAGCAGGGAGGCATGGAACAGAATGACATCCACAATGTGGGGATGGGGGATGAGAAGAGAGAAACCAAAGAATTTATATACTTATAGACATAGCTCATGGACACAGGCAATAGGGTAGTGAAGACATGGGGGGTAGGGGTTGGAAGGAGGGAGGTAACGGAGGTGAAAGGGGAGATATCTGTAATACCATCAACAATAAAAAGTCTATTAAAAAAAAGAAAACCTTGAAGTCTGATTGAGAGTAAATCTCCTAAAGCCAGGTCACCGTGAGCAAGACTGGTCACTGTCCCATCAGTGAAGGCAGAGTCAGGGTCTCCAGTGTGAAGGCAGGGGCAGCGTGCTCTGTACACACGTTATTTTTTGTTTTTGAGATGAACCAGCTCCGTGTATGGCCGTTGTTGAGATTGGCAACATTTATGTAATTTCAGAGTAGAAGGGATTTCACAATCCTTTTAGTGCATTGCTTCCCCAAATAAACGAACTGAGGGTGTGGGGTGTAGATCAGCACAGGGTACATGAATTCTCGCTGAGAAAATTTTAACTGCCTATTTACATTTCTTTTTTTGGTGATCTCTATTGTAACATAAGCACATCTGGGGCCATACAGCTTTTATATAGCTTCCTAATTTCACTGATCGCATTTGCCTTTATGTTCGGCTAGTACTTCCACCAAAGCAACCTCAAATGATGTCATGGTGCACCCCATGAATGAACAAGACAGAAGATAAAATTGAGTAAGTAGGACGGGCAATGAATCTTCATGAGGTAGAACAGAACAGGTGTACCAAACTCAAAATAGCTTGCACCCTTTAATTCTGAACCATTGCCCGGTGAGGGACAAAGCTTTAAAGAGTTACCAAGTGAGAGCAGAGTGTATTACAGTTGCCCCTACAGGGTGTGAGTTAAGAATGAGGACTGATTGTGGGTTTCAGTTAAGAATGAGGGCTGATTGTGTTGAAATCGCAAAAAAGCCTGGAAGTTACTAATGACATTTTGTAGACGACACCAAAACTTGCTCAGGGTTTGTATTGTTGAGGTTAAAATACAGGAACAGACGAAAGAGAGAACCACATGGGGCTGCATCTTTCTGCTTTCACAGCCAATGTCAGCAATTTAGCTTCAGAGGAAACCAAACCTGTCACATTACATTAATGTTGTAAATTGTATTGTTGCTTTGGTTAACCTAATTGGCAAGTTGGTTCTGCTTTTGTGGTTTTATTAGAGTGAATCACATAGGGAATCTACAAGTACCTGTACATCTGAGCATGTTTCATCAGTGTTAAAATCAAAGTGATTTCAGTCAACAACAAGAGTGTGGCAAAGAGAGGATTGTCTGAGAAATGGTCCATTTGTTTCCTGGTTTAGCGGGGGTGTCCTCCATGCAGAGCCGGGGACTGGGATCCTTGTGCAATGATTTATCGAGAAAGTGATTTCTGGAGGAAGGGGCAGTGAGAGAAGGAGGGGCAGGCAGAGGAGTTAGGCCCGGATGTGGTCTCATCTGGGGACCAGTTGGAACAGCTTGGTCCCAGTGGAAGCTATGGAGCATGAAGTTCACCATGGTTGGTTTGTCCAGTGTCAGCCTGGGCTGCTGCCTCCTAGAGGTAGGATAGTCACTCCCAATGGGAGAAAGGAAAGAGCTGTGGGCCCCTAACAGCTACTGAGGCATGAGAACTGGGGTGTGGATGTTGCAGCCCCGTAAGGTGGGCCTGCGGTAGTACCTGCCTTACAATGCTCAGACCTCGCTTGTTTCTCCAATAAAGTTATGTCCGCCCAGGCACGGCTCTTCCGGGTTTCTGAATGGCCAGTTTTCTGGGGGAGGTTACAAGAAGGTTAGTTAGACAAATTACAGCTCCCACTGGTGCAATTAGCCCTGAGATATTCATTACCTGCCTCCCTTACCACCTATTCTAGACTTCTCTCACCCATGGCTAGCACCTCTCTGGGCTTGCTGGCCCTGTGGGGTCTGAGGCCCCAGCTACCATGCCTTTATCAGCCATGTTATTAGACTTCTTGTTATAGTAAAATTGGTCATGGAAATACAAAGAGACAGCCAGCTGATCACCCTACTTGCATTGGTGAACAATCTCCTACTTCTCATGATGAGCAGGTCAACTGGCCCGGCCATGTGGTTCCTGACCTTTGTCTGATGGTCTACTGGCTTCAGAAGCACCAAGTAACCAGGAGTCAGTCATAGCTCTGAGTTTATTGGGACTTTCTCTGTATCTCCTAGTGGAAGCATCCACCTTCTAAGAACCAAGACGCACAGAGCACAAAATTGCAGGGGTGGGAAAGCACATATTCCCTGAGTGGAGAGACACAGGCATATATTGGCCACACCCGAGCACCCACAGCTCGTGCTTAACAGAGAGTACGTGTCCAGTATATATATGTGTGGTCCTAGAGCTTGCCTTTTAAAATATATATATATTTTTATTGATTTCAGAGAGGAAGGGAGAGGAAGAGAGATAGAAACATCAATGATGAGAGAGAATCATTGATTGGCTGCCTCCTGCACGCCCCTTACTGGGGATCGAGCCCACAACCCGGGCATGTGCCCTTGACTGGAATCGAACCCGGGACCCTTCAGTCCCCAGACTATCCACTGAGCCAAACCTGCTAGGGCATGGAGCTTGCTTTGTAATAAAGCCTGGACCATTGGTTCCATGGATTGGTCTTTTCCAAGATGAGTTATAAACTGTGGGAATACATATATATGAATTAGTGCCTCATATTTTTGCTTAAAAACACAGTTGCAACCTATTTAACGTGGACCAACATTTTACACAGTGTTGCAATGAAAGTTTATAACTCATCTTCCTTGGTGGTACATAAAATGATGGCACATTTTAAATCAATGGCTTCTTTAAAAATGTACAGCAGTGCTTCTACCTACTACGTGCTGGGAACACAGAGGCGTAATTCACAGCCTCTGTTCTCAGAAAAGTCATGCAAACTTCAACTAAATTTAGACACTGCCTGGCAGGAGTCATTGGTGTTCTTGGGCTGGGCCCCCAAAGAGGAAATGGATAGTCGCTCTGTTTCATGTGCTAAACATCAGGGTTATTTGCACTTACACTTTCAGCCCATCTTCAATTACTAAAAATGTTCACTCTCCCCTCTCCCCACCCCCGGTTTTCCTAATAGCTTGTCTCTGTAGCCAATAACGCCTTAAAGCAGCAAATCCCATAGGCTGATTGGTTTTATGATGGTTGTGTAGTAGTTTCACATAATTAAGTGATACTGTCTCAGATTTTTAAAAGCGAAATGGGGGACGAGGGAAAGGAAGAAGGCCGTGTGCAAATATTGCTATGGTACTATGAACCGATTTGGTCAGAAGCACATTTAGCCCAATATTGGGTAACGTCGCTCCGGAGGGCAGCTTGCAGCCTAGATTCTGGGTGAGAGGAGGGCGGACAAGGAGCGGGGGAGTGCTCAGCCGGGACAAGCTGATTTGTCAAATGGGAAGATAATGAAAGAAAGAGCATGTGGTGTCTGTGCATGCATGTTGGGGGCGGGGGAACGTGTGTGACTGTATTTAAGAGTTTCATCCCCAGACTTTCAATTAGCTTTTGGGACAGGACAGATCCTGGGATGTGGTTCTGAAACCCAGGTTATCCTTGGCTGTTTGCCAGTCTAGACAGAATAACTGGTAATGGTTACAAACACAACTAAGGTTTAGGGAAGGCTTCACTCTGGAACTTCATCATACTCTTTTTGGGGGGAGGGAGAGGGTTTATTCCCTCCCCCCACCTTGGGAAATTCACACTGTGAGAAAGCTTCATAGTTGAAGCTCGCTGCTGATAAGATACGTCTGGCATATCAACAAATAAACTTTTTAAAGGAAAGAAATGGTGGGAAAAAGACACAGAGGCAAAGAAGCATTGAACAGACTGTCAAACTACAGTGGGAAGACAGGGGAGGTTGGGCGAGGGGGGCTGTAAGAGACCAACCGAAGGACTTGTACGCATGCATATAAGCACAACCAATGGATACAAGACGGGGGGGGGGGGGGGGGAGGGGGGGAGGGGCGAGAGGGCGGGCAGGTGAAGGCACGAACTGGGAGGTAGGGGAGGGCGGGGGGAGGTCAATGGGGGAAAAAAAAGGAGACATATGTACTACTATTTGTAATACTTAAAACAATAAAAAATTAAATTAAATTAAATTAAAAAAAACAAACTCTGAATCTAAGCTCGAACGGAATCCTCTGCTGTTGCTCACAACACTGGGACAGCATTTGCACGTTCGTCCCTTTATTTCTGGTAGAGGATGCAGCAGTAGTCTGAATACACACGTTCTGGTTGCTATGGGGTTGTTTTACTCACCTACAGTTTTAAAAGAATTGCCAGTTTCGTGGACTTGGGTAAGCAATTGATTAGGGAGATGTCTACCCACCCTGTCACAATTCAGGAAGTTTGACTTTTTGTTAGCTTTTGAGACAGAATTCTCCTCATGAGGTGACATGTTTGAGGTCAAAACAAAACCCATGAGGCAGGTATGGCAGGAACGGAAGAGTATTTGACATTGTGACTCCATTGTAACGCGACCCCCGGAACCTGAAAATGGCTCCTGGACCAGCAGGCCCCACCGTCCAATACAAACAAGCGAACAGGGGTGTGAAGCAAAACTCAAGCCCAGATTCCCAAGATCCAACTGGCCATTTCTTCAAGGCAAAGAAGATCTCCACGAAAGAGAGCATTGTAAAAGGCTCATTGGTTTTCATCTTTTCTGGATGAAAACACCATCTGTGGGGAGGCACCGGGAATATGGGAATGACACTGACTGAAGACTTAGGATCTGGCCCTAAAACCCTACTCTCACCACTGATGTGACTGTGAATGGCACGTGGCTCCTCTGGGCCTGTTCCCTTATCTCTGCTTAGACCCCACTGAAGGTTGTAAAACCAGTGAAGGTTGGAGTAAATAATCTCTAAGATTATTTTTGGCTCCGGTAGTCTTTGGTTTTATCCAAAGGATGATGGTTGAAAATCAGGAAAAGTTATTTGAAAAGGTTTATGTAGGGGAAGTGATAACCTGTTGGTAAGACCAATAGTTACAACGCAGCGGGAAGGAAAACCAGCATTTACTGAGTGCCAGCTGGGGGCTGAACATGTCCTAGACTGTATGACCTTATTTAAGATTCGCAGCAACACAGCGGGCAGTGTTATACCCTTTATGTGACAGATGAAGAAAACAGGCAGAAGTTAACAATTTATACAGCTAGTAAATGGTGGGGCCAGAATTCAAAGCCGCCGTGCTTTTTGGGAAGCAAGAAAGCAAGAAGAGCACGCACCGTGGGCTCCGAGACGGCAATGTGCACATTTGGTTTGGGCACCAGCACCCACGTGGTGGCCACGCTGTTTATTCCTCCCTGGGAGCCTTCGCAAAGCAAAACCGCGCTCGCCCTTTCCTTCACTGCACGCCTACTTGTTATTTTGTACTTTAGGGAGAAGGGAACACAGAAACATTCCCGATGAGGAAAAGGAGCAAGGCCAGAGTCCCAGCTCTGAGCCCATTTTACTGCAATACTGTCTCCCCGCCCCACCCCCAATCTTAAGGGGCCAGAAGTTCTACATTCTGCCTCATCTTCTATGTATAGTACAGGGCCTCCCGATAGTAAGCACTCAATAAACAGAGTTTCTTTTTTTAAAAAATATATTTTTATTGATTTCAGAGAGGGAGTGGGAGAGAGAGAGATAGAAACATCAATGATGAGAGAGAGTGATTGGTTGGCTGCCTCCTGCACACCCCAAACTGGGGATCAAGCCTGACGCTCCGGGAATGTGTCCTTGAACGAAATCAAACCCGGGACCCTTCAGTCTGAAGGTCAATGCTCTATCCACTGACCCAAACCAGGTAGGGCAAATGGAGTTTCTTTCTATTTATAAACTAGATTCATATCTACATAATAAAAGCCTAAGTGACCATTAAGGAGGAACGACCAGAATGACTGGTTGCTATGATGTGCACTGACCACCAGAGGGAAGACACTCAACGCAGGAGCTACCCTCTGGTGGTCAGTGCGCTCCCATAGTGGGAGCACTGCTCAGCCACAAGCCGGGCTCATGGCTGGTGAGTGCAGTGGCGGTGGCGGGAGCCTCTCCCGCCTCCGCGGTAGCGCTAAGGAGCAGCGAGCTGAGTGGTAAGGAGCAGCAAGCAGGCAGACATCCCCCGAGGGGTCCCAGACCGCGAGAGGGCACAGGCCAGCCTGAGGGACCCTCCCTCCAGTGCACACATTTTGTGCACCGGGCCTCTAGTTTTAAATAAAAAATGAAAAATGTGGGATGATAAATGGATCATATACCTCTCAAGATAAAACGATTCCAAGGACTTAAAAATTATGAAGTATACAAGGATAAACCTAAAAACAAATTATGTGTGTTTGCATTTTATGTGGAACATACCTCTGATCTGAAGGCCAGTTTTAGCATCTGGAAATTTCAGGCAGGCTCTCCCCTATTTGAAATTCTCCCTCAGTGTTAATGAACCCTGAGCATCCCCGTGAATTGCCAGGATTGTATTCCCCATTTAAAGTCCAGAATAGCTCCCTGAGTTATTTTCTCAGCTCACTTTTTGAAAGGAGACCAGAGCAGCTGCACAGAAGTGTTGAGTGTCCACATGGTTTGTCCCTGGAGGGGTGTTTCTTCCATTTACTGTTGTTTGTTCCTATTTCTAAATCATTGTCTGCATTTTCTTTCTTCTTGGCTCTTATTGTCTGCACTTTCCTGGCTCTTCTACACAAATGGTTTCTGTCCTTTTCTCTTGGACTTAGCACTCGTTGAATTGATTTGCACATTTTTGGTCAAAGGTGAGTAAAACGTTCTTTCAAGCAAACAGCAGATGTAGATCCTAATTGTACTCTGTGGCTGCAAACAGTGTGAAATGTTCCATATGTTAAGCGCTTGCGTGTTACATTCCGGATTTTCTTTTTAATTTGCGTTCTTATAGCAATGACACGGCATTCTTGAAGGGGTTTGTTTTCATTTTTCCTCTTCTTTCATACGAAAAATTGGTGTCTGCAAGAAATACTTTCTTTTCCTTGGTTTCGGTAATCTTGCGTTTTGTGAATTATTAATACATTAAATACATAGAGACCCTTCTCCTTCCAGCTATTTAAGGTTAGAAGGTAAGTCCCCTCAGACTGGAGGCAATTGGGAGGAAAAGCCATTAGAAAGTTCATCCTGCAAGGGTTTACAAACTAATTGGGTGAGGCATACACTTATTGGCCTCCTAATCCCACCCACATCCATGACCTCCTGCTTTCATCAGAACCTAAGATTCTTTCTCCACCCAGGGAAGTTACAACTTTCACCAAACCATTTCTACCAAATGCAAATTCCTGTTGAGCTCTGGGCCATGGCCCTTCCGTAAGCAAACATCCCCCCAAAGACCTAAGACTATGTAGATGGTGATGTAAATTGATAGGTAAATATAGAACTACTATTTTCTGTTTTTGAAAGATTAATTTTTGAAGCAAGGAGAAACTATAAGCCATGTTAGGTGTGTTTGATGAAACTTTTCAGAGGCAGATCAAATGGACCATACCTGACAGTGAAGGTTCACGTGTTTTTTTCTGTATTAAAGGCAGAAACAGACCTTCTTTGGCATCATATTAGAAGGTACTCTCTGTGGGCTTTAAATTCTTTTGGGAAAGGACCTACTTCTCACTTACCTGCATTCTCCCATCAGTTGGTGTGTAATAAAAGTGTAGGAAGTGTTTGAATGAATGAGCAAAGCAAAAGAGAATCAATATGTAAACTGATGTGTTTCATTTTTTCCAGAAGAAAATGGAGTGGAATATTTATTCAGTGGATCTTTAAAATCAGAGAAATTGTATGCATGGTTGTTGATGCAATAGGGGTGTTCTAAAATCAGCTGACCCACATGCAAAATCTTGATTGTTTTTTAAAACCCAAATTATGCCTTACCATTTTACACAGTGAAAAGTCGCTGTGAATATAACCTACCAATTTGGCTACTTATCCAAACCAGGTAAGGTCATCTAAATTTTATTTAGTTCATGGAGAATCTAATATAGGCCAAACAGACAAAGCCTGAATTTCATGCCTAAGTTGTATCAAAATAGAGAGTTACAATCCTGTCAGTAGTTAGATATGTTGATATGCAATTTAGAAGATATGGGATTTGTCCAAGAATCCCAGAAATTTTAGTGCCTCACCTCAAGGTCACCACCCAGAACGCGAAGCAAGGAAAATGTTATACTTTATTACTAGCAGAGGGTTTGTTTCCAAATGCCAATGGATAGCTCTAGAGAGCTGCACGAATTTTTGTGGAGAAATGCTTTACCTAACCTTGGCTGGCCTCAATTGATTTAAATGAAGTGACAGAGAATCCTGTTCAATCTGTTTAACCTCTGAGCAAAGTCCCTGATGTTACCATTCTTGGAAGATCTTAAAGAAGGAGAAAAGAGTCCTTAAGACTGAAAGTATTTGTCCAACTATGTGTGTGATATGGAGGTATGCACCCAAAATGAGAATGACCTCCAAGCTGTCTGCCTTATATAAGAGATAGCATCTCAGGATTAGCGGGAGAGTTCAAATGAGACCCCACACTTTTTAATTCTCTGTTTTTAACTTGGCCTATATATAATTCTACCCACTCAATGACTTAATAATTGTCTTTAATCCAAACCAATTACAGCCTTTCTGGATAGAGAAGGAGAAAGAGGGAAGAAATACCTGGAAGGCCTTGTACTGACCAGCACTAACCAGAGCCACATGACTTCTGCAATACTTCAAATGTGGTATGGAAAGAATAATTAAATTACAGAGAAATAACAAAATGTCTGCTCCATGTAACCAATGTGTTCCTATGCCCTACAGCAAAGGACATTATAACAGCATTCTTTTCATATCATTCAGAAATTCTAAGACAATATGTTATTAGTGAAAGAATAGAAAAATAAATCAAAAAGACCAAAATACAGAGCCCAGAAATAAATCCTCGCAAATGTAGTCAACTGATCTTTGACAAAGGAGCAAAGGCAATACAATGAAGCAAAGACAGCTTTTCAAATAAATGGTACTGGAGCAGTGGACATCCACATGAAACAACAACAAAATAGAATCTAGACACAGACTTTACACATTTTATAAAAATCAACTCAAAATGGATCAGAGACCCAAGTTTAACATGCAAAACAATAAAACTCTTAGAAGATAAAATTGGGGGAAATCTAGGTGATCTTGGGTTTGACAATGGCCTTTTAAATGCAACACTAAGGGCTCGGTCCATGGAAGAAAGGATTGACAAGTCGGACTTCATTAAAATGGAAAATTCCTGCTCTATGAAAGACACTGTCAAGAGCATGTAAAGATAAGCCACAGACGAGGAGGAAATATTTTCAAACCACATGTCTGTGAAAGGACTGGCATTCAAAATATGCAAAGAACTCTTGAAACTTAACAATAAGAAAACAAACCATCTGATTACAAAATGGGCAATAGATCTGAACACATCTCTCACCAAAGACAATATGCAGATGGCAGATAAGAATTTGAAAAGAAGTTCAAAATCATATGTCGTTAGGGAATTGCAAATAGACACAACAAGATACCACTGCATACCTATTGAAATGGCAAAAATTCAAAACACTGATAGCACCAAATGCTGGCAAAAATGTGGAGCAACAAGAACTCATTATTGGCGGGAGTGCAAAAATGGTATAGCCACTTTGGATGACAGTTCGGCAATTTATTACAAAGCTAAAATAAATTTACCGTACAATCTAGCAATCATGCCACTTGGCATTTCTACAAATGCCAAGGAACATTTGAAGAAAACGTGCTGACACGGAAATCTACACATGAATGTTTATAGCAGTTTTATTCAAAATTTCCAAAAACTTAAAGCAAACAAGAAATCCTTCAATAAGTGAATGAGTCAACGAAAGTATACCCATATAATGGTACATTGTTCAGTGATAAAAATAAATGAGCCATCAAGCTATGAGAAGCATGGAAGAACCCTAAGATGCATAGCACTAAGTGAAAGAACTCAGTCTGAGGAAGATACATCCAGATACATCTAGTATTCCAACTAGATGACATTCTGGAAAAGGCAAAGCTATAGAGAAAGTGGGAAGATCGGGGGTTAACAGGAATTCAAGGGATGACTAGGTGGAGCACAGGACATGTTGCGGGGACTGAAATTGTTCTGTGTGAAACCAGTGGTGGACACGTGATATTTTCTATTTGTCAAAACCCACTGAACTGTGTAACACAAAAAGGAAATGCTAAGGTAAACAATGGGCTTCAGTTAATAGCAATGTATCCATTTTAGTGCATAAATTGTCACCAATAATACCACAACCATACAAGTAGTTAATAATGGGAGAAATTATGTTGGGGGGAGGCCCAAGAAGGGCTTAATGGGGGACTCTACACTCTGTGCAGTTTACCTTTAAAGGTAAAACTGCTCTAAATATACAATTTAGTAAACAAAATCTATACACATATGAGTATTGTACATTAGTCTCCACAATAAAGGTATCAACCTCACGCTCATATCTATCACTGTTTAGGTGTAAAGCCAGGGGCTGTTGTGGAAAGAGCAGGAAAGAGAATCAGATAGACCTGGTCTTCAATGCCCAGCTGTATTATTTACCATCTAGGTGATATTTAGAAACATGCAAGACTTCTCTGAGCCTCCGTTTCTTTGTGAAAAATAGACATCATATATCATTTACAGGGTTATTGTGGATATTAAATGTGATATATGTGAAGGTACCCAGCAGAGAACCTGACATATATTAGGTACTCTAAAATGTTTTCTTCTCTAGATTTTAAAGACACTTTTTAAGGATCTGTCCTAAAATCTTACAAAAGACTGCTTTGCTGATCTTTAGAGCTGGGAAAGACATTTAATATGTTTAAAATATAACACTTCTATGGAGTAAAGAAAACAGAAAAAAAAATCTTCATTCTCAAAGACACAGGAATTGGCTTTTTTTTTTTTTTTTTAGGATGGAGCGTATAGTAATTATTACAGCCAGTAAGAGAAAGCAATGAGAAAGGGACATTCTTAAACCAGCACTTCTGAACATAAGCAGTAATTAATTGAGCAGGAAAGCTGGTGGGTGAGGGAAAGAATAGAATCCCAGCTAGGTTCTCCACTTAGAAATAGACTAATGGGATAAGAAGTTAAATCTGTAAATGTGATCCTCCTCTGTGTAATGCCCAAGAAGACCTGAACATCAACACTCATGTATCATATCTCTCAATAGACGTTGCATGAGGAATTTTCTCCTTATTGCACATCTTTTCCCCTGCCCTGCTTTCCACTAAGATCACAGCCCAGACTGAACATGGCTGTCTTCCCAGAAGCTGGAGCCCTCTGGGTGCTCGAGATTCTCTATGGTTATGTCTTGAGATGGAATCTGCTCCTGGTGAAGATCCTGTGAAGAATGTGGACATGACAACAGAGGAGTTCTAATGTTACACAAACTTAGTGGCAGGGTTTGAGAGGATTGACTGTGGGTAAAATGCTATCAAATAGCATCACGGGCTACAGAGACATTGTTCCTGAAAGGCAGAGCCGGTTGATGTGGCAAACTTCATTGTCTTCGTTTAAGAAATTGCCACAGTCACCACAACCTTCAGCAACTACGACTCTGATTAGTCAGCAGCCATCAATATAGAGGCAAGATTCTCCACCAGCAAAATGATTGCCTCTCACTCAGATGATGGTTAGCATTTTTTTTTAGCAGTAAAGTATTTTTAAATTAAGATATATACATTGTTTTTAGACATAATGCAGTTGCACACTTCATAGACTACAGTGTAGTGTAAATATAATTTCTTAATTTTTTTTTTACATCTGAGGGAGAGTATAGGAGAGGGAGAAGATAGAAGCATCAATGATGAGAGAAAATCATTTGATCAATTGCCTCCTGGGGATCAAGACTGAAACCTGGGCATGGGCCCTGATCAGGAATCAATCTGTGACATCCTGGTTCATGGGTCAATGCTCAACCACTGAGCCACATTGGCTTGGCTAAACATAACTTTTATATGCACTAGGAAACGAAAACTTGGTGTGACTCACTTTATTATGACGTTCGCTTTTTTGCAGTGGTCTGGAACTGAATCCATTATATTCTGAGGTGCATCTATACTCTGACTCTTGTGTCTCCCCCTCTTTCACCTTTAAGGACCTTCTGATTGCATGGCCCACCTGAATAATCTAGGGTAATCTCCCTTTCTTAACATCCTCCAACCAGCGCCCTCAGGAATTAAGCTTGCTGCCTTAATCTGCAAGCTCAATTCCCCTACCATACAAATGAACATATTCTCAGATTGTGCAGGTTAGGATGAGTATTTTTGGGGTGAAGAGCGCTATTCTGCCCATATCAGTAGAAATGATTTATACTCTAATCCCCCAATCCAAATTTTCATGATGTAGTCGCAGACCTCCCATCTTCATGGAAGCAATGTAAATGACCTCATTAACTTGACTGGGCAGACTAATGAAAAAGTTATTTCAGCAAACCCTATTTTGAAATATTTTTTCTTTTTTTTAAATTTCTTTATTGATTTAGGTATTACATATGTGTTCTTATCCCCCTATTCCCCTCCCCCCACACACACACTCATGCCCTCACCCCCCTGTTGTCTGTGTCCATTAGTTAGATGCATGCATACAAGTCCTTTGGTTGATCTCTTCCCCTTACTCCCACCCTCCCCTACCTTCCCTCTGAGGTTTAACGGTCTGATTGATGTTTCTCTGTCTCTGGATCTGTTTTTGTTCAACAATTTATGTTGTTCATTATATCCCATAAATGAGTGAGATCATGTGATATTTACCTTTCTCTGACTGGTTTATTTCACTTAGCATAATGCTCTCCAGTTCCATCCATGCTGTTTAAATGTTAAGAATTCCTTCTTTTTTACCAAAGCGTAGTATTCCATTGTGTAGATGTTCCACAGTTTTTAAATCCACTCATCTGCTGATGGGCACTTAGGCTGTTTCCAAATCTTAGCTATGTTGAATTGTGCTGCTATGAACATAGGGGTGCATATATCCTTTCTGATTCGTGTCTCTAGTTTCTTTGGATATATTCCTAGAAGTGGGATCACTGGGTCAAATGGGAGTTCCATTTTCAGTTTTTTGAGGGAACTCCATATATTTTGAAATTTCTTTCCACAGAAGTTTGTGACAGCAGACAGGGGCGGACATGACTCTTTGACATCAGTTTCTATCTGCTGATCTGCTTATACCTCCTAGTGAATTTAGTGTCTTGCTTTAGTGCTCTTTTTCTCTTTCTTAAAAATGAAACAAATGTTAAGAAAACAACTTTATTTACAAGAGTCAGATCTCTCCTTTGCATAGACATTGGGAGGGAGCAATAATAGACAAGAAGATGTAGCAGACATTCTTACTAATTATCTGATGATAAAATAATCATGTCATTTATGGCTACAGAGCTATTTCCAACTTCCTCAGAAATGCTTTGGTGTGAAAGTAATGACTATCCGAGTAACATCTGAGCCTGAACTCTAGGCAGGACCAATTTTGAGGTGAATGAAAGGCAAAAAAGATGAAAAAAAACAACACTAAACATGGTTAGTTTCCCGTGGGACTGGGTTTGGCCAAATTGGGAATGGATTCCCTGGTCTCACTGACACACCCTTCTGAAAGCAATAAATTACAACATGTGAAGTCCCCACCCTGCCCCAAATCTGCTGAACTGGGGGATGGACAGGCTCACTTCTGAACATCCTTCATTAATCAGAGAGCCTTAGAGTTGGGATTTCAATTGCTCTATAATTTTTAAATTTATCCTTTTGCACTTAGGTTCAATGAGCACTTTGGGTTAAAAGGAGACAGCATTCATTGGGTTGTTTCAAATGTAGGATAATGAGCTTTTAAGATATTCATTAAATGCAGTGGTGTAATATTCTTCTTAATTGTGTCCAGGACAGATTTTTATGATTATGCAATTGTTTTCCAATTCTCAGCCTTCTGAGTAATCATCTGGACAGGATTATAATTTCCCATGGGAAGAGATTGGGTTCCCTTTTGCTATTTACTCACTATGTGCATCAGGTTCCAGGTTCAATAGCATGGCCTTCTCTGTTCCATAAATTTAACTCAAGAGCCTGGCCTGTATGGCACAATGGTTGAACATCGACCTATGAACCAGGAGGTCATAGTTCAATTCCGGGTCAGAGCACATGCCCTTTTTGCAGGCTCAGTCTCCAGTGTGGGGCATGTAGGAGGCAGCCGATCAGTGATTCTCTCTCATCATTGATGTCACTGTCTCTCTCCCTCTCTCTTCCTCTCTGAAATCAATAAAAAATATTTTTTAAAAAGATGACTCAAGAGAAATGTTACCTGAGAATTCAAACTTTAGAATGTTTTATAGTCACCAATCTTCTTGAAACTTGTTCTAACTGCCAATTCTCTGGCCCTATCACCTGTGGTTCTGATTATTAAGGTTGAGGTGTGTACGGGGAATTGACGTTATGCAGTTTTCTAAGCACACTTTGAGAAACACGGCCCTTGTTCCTGAACCATTCTGCTTGAGCTCTGTGTGCATCCACTTTGCACAGCCATCTTCATTAAAGAACACACTCTCACCTCACACTCCAGGCCAATTAATCTGATTTCTCTAATCATGAGTGTTCTAATCGTTCACTCTTCAGAGTGGTGAGAGATTTCTCAGAAACCACTTTGGTTTTTGGAGAAGTGGAGAGACTGCATCATCACTGATTTTGTTTTTATAATGTGGGCAGAGAACAAAATTAACCTTTTGTTTTCCAGTTTGAGGCCATCATTCAGTCCAGGAAGGAAAGCCATTACAATACTCACTGTATCATTTTGCTTGCTTACAAACCAAATTTAATCATGGACATTTTGATAAGTCTGGATAATTCCAATGTCCAAGTTGGGGATAGAGGGGAGTGTTGCAGGGGAGGAAGAGAAAGGAGGGTGGGTGGGTGGAGATATGATTCCAGATCTTTTCTTTTGAGGATACCTGTCATTATTGCTGAAGTCAACTCAGACATTCCATAAGCAAGTAGTTATTGACCCTTTGGAGAGAATTATGGACTCCCTTGGGGATCTGATTAAAGATCTAAAGCTCCTCACCAGAAAAATGTATGTAGGCATGCTTACATACAAAAATGTTCAAACCATTTTAGATATGTCATAGGGCGCCTCCCGCAAAGCTCATCCCGGTTTAGCACTTGTTTTCTGAGAGGAATGCCCTGTGCCCCTCTCTGGAGGGCAGTCACTCTTGCATTGGTCCTGTGAGTTATGTAAATAACCACCCAGGAATAGGTGTTACATGTGTGGATACTTGGCCTCCACTTCCAGAGATTGACTCTACAGGTCTGGGGCCAGCTTAGGACACTGAGCTATTTTTTGATCTTCAAGTGATGATAATGATTGCAATTTGAGAAACGGTCACCATTGACAAACTGAGCCATGACTCAGAAGGAGGTGTTCCACTGGTACAAAAATATTGTAAAGTCAATCAGATCACCTCCTCTACCATACAGAAAACCAGGTAAAAGGAGTAGGCTGGCTTTTCTCATTCCAGAACCTATTCTTCACCTGCCATTCTGTTCAGCTTGGCTATCCTAAGACATCGTTTTCATTTTCCCAAGTGAAATTTGCCCATAATACCCATTTAAAATTTTTATTTTCTGCATAAAAGATTGTGAATGGGGATGGGCAGGTAGACTAATTTTTCTTTCACCTCAAATTCTCAAAAAGTGGGGGAGGGGGGGTTGGCCCTGGGCCTATCCTTCCCCTTCAAAGGGACTTCCTTCTTACATTCATGGAACTATATTGCTCACAGCTCCAAACATGTAAGGACTGGGTGTGTTGAGTAGAAATACTCTTCCTCACCAGCCTCAGAGCAGTCTCATCATTGACCTCCTGAAGTATCAAAATACTGGTCAGTATCTAATGCAAACCCATCTACCCTACAACAATCAAACAGGACACATAGCCGAAAATTCTATCACAATATGAAAATAGCAAATTTAGTTTTTCCTTTCGGGAAACAAATGCATATTGTTTCCATGCTATTGACCTCAGCTACTTTTCACAACCAGGACTTATCACATTTCCCTCTCCCATCCCTTACTATAGATCAAGATTGCTTTCAGGTTGTAGGAGAAGAGACGGTTGAAGAGGTTGGCACTTGTGTTCTAATGCAAGAGGGCTTTTAGTGGCTCTCATCAAGGCAAAAGAAAAACAACAACCAAATTTGATGTCTTTCATTGTTGACTCAGGGAAATGGTTCCCTTGGCAACTGACATGGGAGGTGAGGGAGCTGGAAGAGCTGAGAACTCCTATCAGGCATCACCCACATGTGATTAAAGGCTCTCAGACACACAGTGCTTATGGCACAGGAATGGTGTCGAATGGGATGATGGGAGAAGTGGGAGAGGCAAGTTGGAGAAGCAAGCCTATTAAGTGTCAGCTAAGTTCAAGTGAAACAAAGCACAGTGGAGGCACAGTTTCATTAACATTCAAATCAATTACAGTCAATCAAATCTAATTATTGTATGCTGCTGTTTGTCTCCTAAATGATTCCTTGAGGTGAAGAGAACAGAACCTTCTCAATTAGAAAACAGCTAACAAGTTTATTAAAAAACCCCTAATGAGACTTGTACTGTGGTAGTTTCAAAGAAAAGAAAGGATAGCGTGGGGTTTTGAAAAACTTGGATAGTATGAGCTTGCAATGAAACTGGTATGTGAGAAGGTGCGTCACTCTCAACTTGGCATTGGGAAACTTGAACTCCCTGCTGGCCTCTCACTCAGATGTTTCTGAGAAGAAGGAAAAATAATAATAATAAACTGTAGGTGTTCTGAGATGTACTAATACAGTAGAGATGGAAAATAAAATGTTCCAAAGCCTCCATTCTCCCAGTGTCTGTGATGGACATGAGAATTTGAACATACTTTTTTCTTCTTCTTGCTTTTCCAGAACTCATAAAATTAGCATATAGATCTTGGTAAAGCCGTCCATTCTACAAATTCACATCCCGCCTTGTCCCTTTACTGGAAGCATTGGCTGCACCCAGGCAACCTCATTCTTGGAAAACTGCACCAACATTGCCATCTGTTGGTTTCTTGTTATAGAAATACAAAATGCATTGAAATCAATGAGTTAAGATATGTTTCCTATATATAAAAACAAAATCCACTAAAATATACCTAATTTTGATAGACTTTAATGTTATATCTGTAAAGTCATAACAACCTAAAGAAATGAATGGAAAATACATTTAAAACTTACATACAATGGTGTGATTAATTATAGTGTAAAATTGAGCATGATATACATGTCCAGCTATACAAAATTGGGTAAAAAATTATAATCCCCTCCATTATAGTTATTGAAAATCATGTTTGCAAATATCAAAGGATACAGAAACGTGCTCAACATATTATATACAGAGTGAGGCAGAAAAGTAGGCTTACAGTTGTGGGTATGGGAAACAGAGTTTATTCTTATATTATTACTTATTAATTATTGTGTTATTTTTCCATATGAACAACTATAGACTCACTTTTGCCCTATGCTGCATATGGTGGCATTCAGAAAAAGCAGATGGTAAAAAGAGCATAAAGATCCTAATATATAAAAACCCTGGGTCCGTCACATCCACAATGACCAGAGGCTCCCCCTAATGCCCAGGCTGCATGCACAGCAGGCTCTGGTGTGTGGGGACTTGTGGCAGCAGAGACGGGGACAGGGGAGGTGGGACCGGTACTCACACTCATTCACACTGCACAGACACACACAGCACCCAACAGCTCACAGCCTTTTCTCCCTTTCTTTCCCTCCCTCTCTGCTCGATCTCAGAGCCTCTCTCAGAATGAGGAAACCAAACAGACTGGGCCTGAAAAGGCCTGGATGGAAGGGAGGGCGGACAGAGGGTGGAGCGGCCCCCACTGGCCCCGCCCCCTCCCAGCTGGAAAAGAGGAAGAGGGCAACAGGGAGTCAGGGAGGCCTGGAGGACTGCTAAGAAAAACAAAGAGAGACAGGGACTGGGCGAGATCAAGCCAGCAAGGGGGGGCAGTTGGGGGTGATCAGGTGGGCAGGCAGGTGAGCTTTTAGGACCCAGTGGTCCCAGATTGCCAGAGGGATCGGGCCTAAACCAGCAGTTGGACATCCCCCAAGGGGTCTCTAATTGGAGAGGGTGCAGGCTGGGCTGAGAGAACCCCCCCCCCCACCACCAACCCCTGTGCATGAATTTTATGCACCGGGCCACTAGTGGAACATATATTGAGTCATAAAAACCTGGAAGGACATTTAAAATCTTACTTAATACACATGCAGGGAGAATGCCATGTGTGGATGGAGGCAGAGATTGGAGTGATGTGTCCAAGAGCCAAGAAATGCCAGGTATTGACGGCAGTCACTGGAAGCTAGGAGTGAGTCACCAGCTTCCCCCTCTGAACCCCCAGCAAGGAACTAGCCCTGCTGACACTTTGATTTTTCATTCTGGCCTCCTGAACTGTGAAATAGTACGTTTCCATATCTTAAGCCACCTAGTTGGCAGTACTTTGTGGGAATCAGCTCTAAGAAATGAATACAGTTGCTTAATTGTGTGCTTTTCCATCCCATGCTTGACTGAATCAGCTAATGAAAAGGGGTAGAAAGTGTATTTTGAAATAATCTTTAATGGGACTCCCTTAGTATCTGTTTGCATGTTGAGATGAATGAGAACTTTTGATTTTGGTTGATAGAAAAGTCAAAATAACCCAGAGAGGGTCAGACCTGCATTACCACCATTTGTCCACCATCCAGAAGTGAAATATCCTTGCTAACATGTACGCATAAGGAACTGTTTGACATTGAAATTGGGACTCAAAAGAACTGTTGGCCCAGAAAGAAAATCACTACAGACTGATTCATTTGCCTCCCAGCATAACCATTATTGCTTGTCTCATTTTCGGTTCTTATAAGTGTATTTCTATTATCACATGATCTCACTCATCTAGGGGAAATAATGAACAACATAAACTGATGAACAAAAACAGACCCGGAGACAGGGAAACATGGATCAGACTATCAAACCTCAGAGGGAAGGTAGGGGAGGGTGGGGGTAAGGGGGAGAGATCAACCAAAGGACTTGTATGCATGCATATAAGCCTAACCAGTGGTCACGGACAACAGGGGGGTGGGGTCTTGCATGGGGAGGGGTTTGGGATGGGGATGAGGGGATGAGGACAAATATGTGATACCTTAGTCAATAAAGAAATTTAAAAAATAATTGAAGTAAACATCTGTGGGGAGAAAGAAGAGAGAGCTGGGCCACGGAAGGGAATGGCGTGGCAATTCCACCCAACTCCCGGCCAGCTGGATTATTCATCAGCACGGGTGGAGAGAGGGCTTATCAGCAGAACCCACATCAGCTGTTTGCATTAGCAGTTTTATGAAACATTGCTGTTTCTAAGACCAGCTAACAAAACAGAAATCAAGGTGGAGGAGTCTCCTACATTTTATGTAAGATGCACTTGTGCCATGGTTGGTAGGAGGATAACATTGGTGGATGAATGTCTATTACACGTTTAGAAGAGATCTGATATACAGTAAGTGTGTTTTTCATAATCATAAAAGAGAAGAACATATGCAGATCTTTTCCCAAGTAAGTGGAAGAGTCCCGGGGGATACGTGAAAGTAACTGGGGAGGACTGCTAGTCATATACCTGTAAGTAGAGGCAATAAGCCAGAGGAATGAATTATTAATTAATATTTATTAATTTAATATGTATGTGTTGAGTACCTTCTCAATCAATAAGCTCAGTGAAGACAGAGTGTGGTCACTGTGACTCCAGTGATGAAGCAGACACTCAGTGGTGACTGACTGAATGGCTGGCTATGCCACGTACAACACTGAGTGCCAGGAACATCATTGTCCCACAGGCCAGCCCAGCCCAGAGGGGATCAGCTTAAAATCATGAACTTGCTCCATGTGGGACATTTTTAAATAACATTTTAATATTTCCCCCCAATGTGCTGAAAATAACATTCTGCCATAATTGCCTGAAAAACTGATGTGGAATAGCTATTTCTCCCAAACTCTCAGGTAAATCAAATGAGCATGAAATTAGGAAAAGCAACAGAAAAGTCGTCATTGCAGACAACTGCACTAAAATGAATGCATTGCCTTTGAAAACTCTCAGAACATAAATCCTGAACCATTAAAATAGGTTTTGCTAAATACAGGCAAGGCACTTCACTCTTGCAGCTCTCTTTGAAGATGGAAATATATTGGAGCTCACCCAGTCATGAAGTTTTGTCAAAGAGGCAACAGGATTTCTTTCTTTCTGTGACTCAGGGTGTTTTGGTGGTTTCTCTTTCTGATATCCCCGCCCCATAAAAATTTAATGTTGCCAATTTCCTGTCATGTAAATGCATTATTAGAACAACATGACAGCCACATGTACAGAAAGTTTGGCAGGACTGTGTAAATAGGAGAGGAATTCTTTGAACAAGAGAGCTGGATCCCCCAATAGACTTTTTTTTTTTAATTGACTTTAGAGAGGGAGAAAGGGGGGGGGGGAGACAGAAAGTGAGAGAGAGAGAGTTGGATGACAGGGATACACAAATTAATTGCTTCCCTTCGGCGCTCCAACCGCAACCTAGGTATGTGCCCTGACTGGGAATCAAATCCCCAACCTCCCAGTGCACTGGATGATGCTCTAACCAACTGAGCCACATGGGCCAGGGCCCCCAATAGACTTTAATGATAAATAGAAGGGGACTCAGTCTCTCCACTTTCATATCAACTAATGATATGTTTTCTTCCAGACTTATTATGAAACAGAGCTGCGTTCTGAGATTCAGGAAGGGCTTGCCCAGTGCTAATCCTTATCTTTTCTTTTTAATTCTTTATTGTTGAAAGTATTACATATGTCCCCTTTTCCCCCCATTGTCTCTCAGCCTGCCCCCACCCCCCAGTCCCTGCCTACCTCCCCCTACCCATGCACACCCCCATTGTTTGTGTCCATTGTTTATGCTTATATGCATACAAATTCTTTGGTTGATCTCTTACCTCCCCCCTCCCCCCCCTCCACCCTCCCTGGCATTCCCTCTGAGGTTTGACAGTCTGTTTGATGATTCTATGTCTTTGGATCAATTTTGTTCATTAGTTTATGTTGTTCATTATATTCCACAAGTGAGTGACATTATGTGCCATTCCTTATCTTAAAGAAAGGGAGTCTGCCCTAGTGGAGGGTGTGATTCAAACCAACTTCTTGTCCACTTGGTAAAGGAGATGGAATCTTAGTAAGAATATTGTTGCTATATTGCGCAAGGCAGTGGCTTACCATGACCCTGCTCAGAATTCAGAGAGGTCATCAAATAGTTCCAGAGTGAAAAAACTCAAGTGTAACACACAATGGTAAAGAATTTTGTTAAACATCAAGCACAGCTGCATAGCCAAAGTCTTGGCATAGTAGTTCCTTTCACTGCTTCTTACTTCTCCTTATCCTTTGTCAAATTTACAAAGTGTAAATATTGATTTTCAAGCTTTTTTTACACACACACACACACACACACACACACACACACTTTTATTCTTTTTTGTACCTGGAAAGAGAAGAGGTGGTGAAGGGAGCACATTTATGATTAATGCCTGATTATTATTATTGCTAGGTAGTAGGAGAAGCCGATAATGTCATAAGTGGTGAATATGAAGTTCAATGGGAACACAAAAGAGGAAATAGCCATGAACCTTTAAGATTAGATTGCTATTTTAACTATATTGATTTATGGAGGACTGGGCCTTCTAACTCTCCTGGTGTCTTACAGATATTTTGTCTTACAAAACAATGACTTCCCCTACTTCTCCCATTTCTTTCCCCAGGTAAAGCCATTCTCTTTTGTAGGCTCCTTTAATTCTCCTGACACATATGTATATAGACCTTTTACTAAATTATCCTAATTAACCCATTTGAGTGTGCAGTATCCTATCAGGACTTTGGTATATCCATCAATTTTTCTTGTTTTGTTCAACTCCTTTTCAGGAATTTGGAGGGAAATCACTATAACTGTAATCATATGTATCATATACCTAATAATTCTGTGGGCTGACTGACATTGGTTAACATTTACCATTGATAAGTTATGAAAAAAGTGGGGAACAGAAAAAATATCAGACTAAAAATATGTTTTTTATTGATTTCAGAGAGAGGGATGGAAACATCAATGATGAGAGAGAAGCATTGATGGGCTGTCTCCTGAATGCCCCCTACTGGGGATCGAGCCCACAAGCCAGGCATGGGCCCTGACTGTGACTCAAACCATGTATCAACAACACTCAACTGCTGAGCCATATCAGCTGGACAAAAATACCTGATTTTAAATTCAAGTTATTATTCAACACCAATACTTTGTAGGTCAAGCACAGCATGACCAGACTTTATTTCCATATTTTCTACAAAAGTGAGAGGCATCACATATTGACTTGGTTTTCTTTTTTGCTTCCTATTAGTAAATCACTTTCACTCCCACATTATTGTTGGCCAAGCCCCATGATTCAGAGGAATGCCTAGTGCTTGTTGTAACTGAACATATTGTGACAAAAGAGAAGAGCTCGGTTAAGCCAAGAATACCTAAGACGCTGGGAGGAAGAGTTTGCCTGGAGTGAGTTACAAATTTAGAAGTAAAACTCATCTTCAACTTGTCTGGCTGTCAAAGAGCTCTTATAGACATTCCCAGGCTTTGCATTTTCACCTCTTACTATAACTATTGATTTGTCTAAAAGTCATTAACATTTTAATTAGACAGTTTATATTTCACCTAAGCCATATTTAATTGTTCTCAGGCAGCGTAAAAAAAATACATATATCCCATGGGAAGATTTGACATATTCTTTAAAACTGAAACTTAAACCACTGCCTAGCTCCTTCTCTATCATAGCCATGTGGTAGATTTTCTCTTCACTTCCCACCTACCATGCTGTCAGACAATTTTATACAGCAGTGTGAGCTGAGAGAGAAGGCACGCATACAATGAAATGCCTTCGCACTAGGAAATAGCCTTTCAACAGCAATGGTTCTATTCAGGTCTCAGATGCTGAGATCATCAGGTGTTGTGTTTCAGATGATAGCAGAACAGCAGTGCAGCTGTGGACCGACCGTTCTATGCTAAAAACCGTTTTGATGTTGGTTCCCTATTGGGTAGAATTCACATACTTCATTCTGTTTCCTTTGTAACAATAGCATGCCTTTACAGTTGCATGTATACCGCTTAGTCTCCATGGGAAATACTCTCAGTGACAATAAAATTCAAGGTCCTGTTTCTTGCTACAGCCTTTCTCCCTGGTTGTTCTGGCACAGGCCTTATGAGCGTGTCAATGTTATTAATGCATTTCTGAAAGGAAAGGCAGTTTTCTTTAGAAGTAAGCCAAATCAAACCCAAACAACAACAACAAAACATACACACACGGTAGAATGTAAAAATGTCAGCACTGCCTAGAGACACATCGTGAAAACATTTTTTGTGAAAAAGATCCACTGGCTGAGCCCTTCTATCATCAATGACGTGCTGATAGAGATTTCTGCAAGTGTTTGTTTCAGTCTGACATAGACAGAAAGACAAGGTGTATGTAAGTCCCCTTAGCAGGCAACTTACATAACATTGTCTTTCTGTCTATGTCAGACTAAAAAGGACAAGATGAACCTCCTGGTAAACACTGTGTATCAAGTCATGTGATCTAATGCAGAGAGTGCAGAAATACTCCAATGCATCTCTCATTTATCTCAAGCCATGACATTTATGTTGATATATCTACTCTCTTGTACCAGAACTGTAGTGAAAGTGGCAGACCATTTTCATTTCTCTTTTGAAAAATGTCTGGAAAGAATTTATCTTTTTTTTTTTAATTGCTCAGAACTTCACGGCAATTCTTCACCACCCAACATGTTTCTTCTGGAATAGCTTTTCTTCCTCTATGTTCTCATTCTTTGAAACAAAACAAAACTTGATTTTGGTTCCCAGTTAATAGCCAGATTTGTATATGATATTAAGAAGACAATTTGGTTTTGTGTCTAAAATAACAAATGATTTGGAAAGATATAATGAAAAACAAATGTAAAAAAATTAAAGCAAAAAAAAATAAGCCTATAATTTTATAATAAATCTTCTACATCTAAAATTCAAAAGGATTTCCTCAACTATTTTTAATGCCACATCTTTTCTACTAAATGGATACCCAAAACATTATTTAAATTTTTTTTCTAACTTTAACACCAATATTTTTCACTTTTGACCATGGATACTGACCCCTTTTGGTAGATGATGAGGGAGTTTCCAGATGATCCTCACCACTTTACCACTTACAGGGTACTGGGTAGCTGGAGGAGGAATTTAGCAACATGAAAAGTTAAAGGAATTCTGTATTACAGTGTTGGCTTCCATCCTTGACTATGTCTATAATTATGTTATTATGACCAAATGAAATCTCTGGATCTCTGTGTCCTCATCTATTAAGTAAAAAAAAATGGGCAGAAGACCTGAATACGGTAGACACTTCTTCAAAGAGGACATAGTAATAGTCAAGAAACATATGAAAAAATGTTCAAAGTCTCTAATAATCAGAGAAATGTGAATTAAAATGACAATGAGGTACCACCTCACACCTACCAGAATGGATATCACCAGTAAATTAATAAATAGCAAGTGCTGGCGAGGATGTGGAGAAAAAAGAACCCTAGTACACTGCTGGTGGAAATTCAGACTGTATAATCACTGTGGAAAACTGTGGAGTTTCCTCAAAAAGTTAAAAATAGAACTGCCATTGGACTCAGTGGTCCCACTTCCAGGAATATATCCTAAGAAGCCTGAAACACCAACCAGAAAGAATTTATGCACTCCTATGTTCATAGCAGCATTATTTATAATAGCTAAGATCTGGAAGCATCACTTACTCCTTGAGACAGCATGAAGGGACCTTTATGCTTAGCGAAATAGGCCAAAGAAAGACAAGTATCACATCATCTCACTCATATATGATATCTAAAGCACAAAATAAACTGATAAACAAAATAGATCAGAGACACAAAAGCATACCGCAGACTGATGAATCTCCATCTCAGAGGGAAGGGGAGGGAATTAATCAAAGAACATATTTGCATTTATGCAACCCATGGACACAGACAATAGGGCCGTGAAGGCCTCTGGAGGGTGCAGGAGCGAGGAGGAGGGGGTCAATGACAGAAAAAGCAGGGAGACATTTGTAATACCTTCAACACAAAGACAAGTTAAAACTATATTAAAATAAATTAAAATTCAATATTTTCTGTGGTAGTAGAAACAGCCTCAATTTGTGGAAAAAATTTTCTCCCTCTTGTTTGTGGGTCATATTTTCCTGCTTCTCTCCATGCCTAGTGATTTCATACTGAATGGTGTGCACTGTAATGTGTTATGTTGTGGAGGATCTGGATGTCATTGTCTTCACTTAAAAAGTGTTGATGTTTGGGGGGGCATGCATTAAAGCTACTTGTGAAACAAGTTGATCTTTTAAGGCTAGTGTTAAGCCTTTTAAGCTTAGATCTACTTTAGTCCCACTACTAAGGTATGCGCTTATTAGGGTCCCTACTGAATGTCCCAGGTTTACAGTGAGGACACCCCACTCTGGCTGCTCCGAAAGCCAATGCCTCCCAACCATGAATGAGTGCTGGACAATGTTCAGGTTATAGATCCCTGGTAGTTCTTTGCCTTGCCGCGTGGAGTTTCACCACTGTACATGCACACCTTAGTATTCACCCACAGATTAGAGAAAAATCCTATGAAGATTTCTAGAGCTCCTTTTTAATATAATTCTCTTCTCTCGGTTGTTCTCACCCACCAATTCCAGCTGCCTCGGGCTCCCAGACACTATCAGTATTGTTGGGCTTAGTCTATGGTGGGGCCTTTAAAACATATAATAAGAAAAAGGAACGCTCCAGATTTCTGTTTTCTACGAACAACATTCCCTGATAATATGCTCACTGACATTCCTCCCTAGAGACATCAAGTTTAATGGGACAAGCTACAGAGTGTGCAGGACATTCCACTTTTATGGAAGGTCCAAGTCATGCCATGTCCCCGGGCAGATACGTTGCTCTGCATTGCACCTGCCCTGCCAGTGAGAAGGTGGCAAATTTTGTGCATTCTGTGGGCTGCTGTCAACCTCAGGAGCCCTGGTGTGGCTCCCGTCAGCTCTCGCAATCCTTTCCACTGGGCCTGTTTTCACGTTCCCTTTGGCAACCTCCTGACTCACATTGACCTCCTTCTGTCCTGAGACAAGGAGGGGCTCAGTGCCTGGGCTCTGGCTGTGAACACGTGGGAGGAAGCAGTGACATGCATCCGAAGGCCCAGCTTGCAGCCTCCCTGAAGGCCAGTTCCAGTTCCCAGCATCTTGGCCTTGTGTCTTCCATAGGCCGTCGTAATCTCACCAGGGAAGACGCTGCAAAGCAGTTTTTCGTGTACAAGCTGAACAATCTGCGGGTTTCCTGACACTTTCTTGGGCCTTCAGAGTATGTGTTCTCTGGTGCAGAGGAGTTCCTAGCCTGGCATTTGACACACTTTCATTCCACAGATCTAATAACCAGTGCCAGGATGCTGTGCAAAACATCAATATTTTGTTATCTTGTGCATTTGCTCCTCCCTCTGGCCGAGCCTTCTGAAGGGCTCAGCTAGCTCCCCAGCTGTTCCAGCTAAGCTGTCAAACCACTGTGACTTGAATAAACAAAGGCCTTTTCCCCTTTAAAAAGTGCTTTTTGGGGGAGTAGGGTGGGGAGAGATATGACAAATAAGGTTAGATAAAATCAATAACCTTATTTCCCTCTTTATTTATTCCATATGTTTGAAAGAAGAATAGGAAGTTGGTTGGTCTTTGGATGTGAACTCACAAAATCACAACCATCCTCTCCTTTAACAAGTGACTCCCAAGAGCACTTCACTGCCTTCTTCTGGAGGCTCGTGCTCCAACTCGCACAGAGGCCGGCCAGCAAGCAGCTGACGAGGAGGGAGGTTTCCAAAAGAGCAATCCCTGCCCAACTCCCAACAAATAGCCTGTGAAGTGTTTCCAAACCAAGGCTGCCAAGGAAGGACTTGGCCAGCTAGCTGTGGTCCCTTGGTGTGCAGGGCTCTCAAGGTCTCTCCCTCACAGCTGGCTACTTGCACAGTGGGACCGCGGAATATTCCAGGGCAGTCTAGGCATCCACAGGACGGGGTAGGGAATAGCAGCAGGGATGAGAGGGGAAGAAGTAAAACAACGGAAAAGCACAGGAAATTCAGATTCACTGGAAAGGATTCAGAGATGTGACCAGTTTTCCCTGGGCCATAAAATCAAGCAAGGTTGGCCTGTTTCAGACACATTTAGGCTGCAAATAGAGCACAAGTAAAGGAGTCTGGAGGTTAGCCTTGCAGAGGATCTGGGGTGAACATGAAAGGGAAACAATACAAAGAAGACAAGCAAATGGAAAAAGGAATCAAAAGTGCTTGGGGGTTCCTTTGGGTATAGAGTTTGAGAGGGATGAGTCAAAAATAGATTTAGGCAACAGGCAATTCTGGTTTTACTGGGCTCTCCTCTAATTTAGGTCTTGGAATATATAAGTGAAAGTTTGTAGAGATTTGTCAAAAAACTCTATAACTTTGAGTTTAGAGCAAGTTAATATAATTTTAATATAGACTGTGGTAGTATAATATTTTTATTGATTTTAGAGAGAGGAAGGGAGATAGAGAGGTAGAAACATCAATGATGAGACAGAATCACTGATAGGCTGCCTCCTGCACGCCCCCTCCTGGGGATCAAGCCTGCAACCCGGGCATGTGTCCTGACTGGGAATCAAACCATGACCTCCTGGTTCATAGGTTGACACTCAACCACTGAGCCACGCCGGCCGGGCTAGTATAATATTATAGTTAACATCCCTAAGAAACCTAATGCTATAATAACATTGGAGGGAGGGGGATACAGACTATGGAGTTTCCCATTCTTGAACTAACTGATATTTCTAATCCATTTACTATTGCCTTTCCATTAATCTGCATATGTACTTAATTTTGCCCTATCCAGTTCAGATCCCATAATCAGTCTAATTGCTCCTCTTCATACACTCCTAATTCTGCTTCTTCTCTCTTCCATCATCACTCTTGCTGTCAAACCCCCATCTTGGTTAAATGCAACTGCCTGTGCTCCCTGTATCTATGGCCAAACAGTTCCAGGTGTTTGGAAGAAAACAGAGCCATGCCGCAGTGCCCGGGCATTATCCGGCAACACCACAGTTTCCTTAGCCTGTGCCTCCCCCCACTCTCCAAGACCACTTTTCACACCATGTCTTCTCCAACTTCCAACTTTCCTTTCCTCCAAAACACACTGGTGCCTTTTCTTCCCATTGCGTTAATAAGAGAGAGCTAAGCAGAATCGATTTTCCTCCTTTTTTTACCACCGAGATTTACAAACCTATCCACACCTATACCAGTGCACTCTACCTGCTTTAACCGTGGACGAATTATCCAGGCTTCCATCAATGGCTGATGCATTATTGGTACATATGGTACCATTCTTGTACCCAAGGGTTTTGCTCCTGGAGTTATTCCTCTTTGCTTCTGTGCCATCAATTGTTCTCTCTATTATATTTTTTCAGCAGTCACCAGACATGCTGTACTGTATCCCATGTTTAACAAAGCAAACAAACCAAGTCAGTCTAAACAAAACCAAACAAAACCAAAAAGCTTGACCCCGTATGCCCTTCCAGCTACTATTCTATCTCTCTGCTCTACTATTTGACCGTGGTGCTAAAACTGGTTCTTTTTTTAAAGACAGTGTGATAACAATGGTAAATCTTTTTTAAAATATATATTTTTAATTTATTTCAGAGAAGAAGAGAGAGATAGAAACATCAGTGATGAGAGAGAATCATTGATCGGCTGCCTCCTGCACCCCACAAAGCGGATGGAGCCTGCAACCCAGGCATGTGCCCTGACCTGGAATTGAACTGTGACCTCCTGGCTCATAGGTTGACGCTCAACCACTGAGCCATGCTGACTGGGCCTAAAACTGGTTTTTAATCCTCTTTCTCTGATTTCTCACTTCATATGGCTTCTGGACTCATTTCAATTAGGCCTTTGTTTTCAACAGAAATCTTATTTTCAGGATTATTAATGAATATCATGTTGCAAATCCCAATTGTCTAGTCTCAGGCATCTTATTTGAATTCTTAGTAGCATTTGATAGAATTGACTGCTATTTTAGGAACATTTCTTGAAATGCACCATCTTTACTATGGGACCCTATTGATTTAGTGCTTCCAATTCTCAGTCCTCAAAAATCTTCTTGATCTGAACAAGGGATCCCCTCTAGTCCCTGCCAGCTGATGACTCCCACATTTCTATCTCTAGCTCTGATCACTCCCGTGAGCCTTAGACTCAGATATGTAACTGCCTATGTGATACCTCCACCTACTTAGGTATTAAGCACTTTAAGCTTAACATTTTGAAAAATAAATTCTCTGCATTTCATAAAATGCCCTTTCCATTTTCCTCATCTTGGAAAATGATTCCACATTCACCCTGCTGCTCAGATCCCCCAGTTGGGATTTAGCCTCTGTCTCACACCTAATTTATCGGCAAAACCAGCCAGCTGTACTTCCAAAGTATATCCCAAGTCCAGTCCCTCTCACCATCTCCATGACTACCACTAGAAGCCACTCTGAGTGGATTTGTAAGCAGCATACTCTAGGGAGCTGGCTGATTACAGGAGGTTATGTTTCTCTAATTTTATTTTCAAGACTGTAACCATCTATTTGTTCTAGTCTCATTTCTGCTTCAAGTTAAATGACAGCTTCAAAGGGGATTATTGGTGAACATTTAGATGGGGGTTGGTAGGTGGTTGGGGAGAGATTAACTAAAGAACTTATATGCATATATGCATAACCCATAGACACAGACAATAGTGTGGTAAAGACCTGGGTGTGGGGAAGAGAAGGGGTCTATGGGCAGCGGGGGAAGGGGGCATCTGTAATACTTGCAACAATAAAGATAAATTTAAAAAGAAAACACAAAACAAACAAAAAAGAAAGTATAAAACTATTAAGAGCAAATCTTAGCTAATCAGGGCTTTCAGGCATTAAGAGGGGGAGGTAAGCAATGCTTCCCCACCACATTGTAAGGACCTAAACTGATGGGATAATCAATGTTCAGGAATGTTTTAGTGATTAGGAATTAATATTGCTGTTGTTTGGTAGCTTAATGGTCTTAAGGCCCAATGATGGGAGATTCAAGTGACAGCTTCCGGTTTTGTTCCTGCCAGGTAGGAAAGTCACCAATCCTTTGTGTGTTTTCCTTTCTATGCACTGGGAACAGCAGCTACCCCTGATCACATCTAACTGTTGTGCAGAAAGATGGTGAATATGTGTGGAAATGAGCTGTGCTTTTTAAAGGAAAGAAGACATTTTAAAGCCTCAATTTCCTGAAACACAATTCAAGGTAGCCCAGCTACTTATTTATTTATATTACCTTTTTCTTGGTTTCATATTTTAAAAATCCTATATGATAAAGAGCTAATATGCAAATGGTCATCATGCCGTCACACCTTAATGGCTCAGACACTCAACACTGGGGAGAGAGGAATGGGGACCAGCCAGGCACAAATAAGCTCATGAGAGAGGAATGGGAACCAGCCAGGCTGCAGCCCGGGAGAGGGACAAGCCACCCACCCTGCGGTCCCAAGCACCAGCAGCTTCAGCCTGGGTGAAGCCTCCTGCCCATGGTCCCCTGCGGCTGTGGCCAACCAGGGCAAAGCTGGCCCGGGTCCTGGGTGCCTGCAGGCGGCCAGAGGGAGGGAAGCCCGGGTGTGGGTCAAGGCAGAGGCAAGGTGGTTAGGGGCGATCAGGCCAGCAGGGGAGCAGTTAGGGGTGATACGGCAGGCAGGCAGGTGAGCGGTTAGGAGCCAGCGGTCCCAGATTGTGAGAGGCAGTTGGACATCCCCTGAAGGGTCCTGGATTGGAGAGGGTGCAGGCCAGGCTGAGGGACCACCCCACCCCCTGTGCACTAATTTCGTGCACCGGGCCTCTAGTTATACAATAAATATAAAAAATACTTTATAGTAGAAAAAATAAACTTGGGCTGAAAACTAAAGGCAGTCTTCAGTCACTTAGTAACTCTCCTGTAGTCTAGGCTATGGAGGTGGGCACGTTCTGACATCACTACTGCTCATTGTTGCTTTGGCTGGTAGCTTGTGGTTAGAGTGTTGGCCTGTGGACTGACAGTCTGGGGTTTGATTCCAGTCAAGGGCATGTACCTCAGTTGCAAGCTCCATCCCTGGTCCTGGTCGGGCACGTGCAGGAGGCAACCAATCAATATGGCTCTCTCACATCGATGTTTCTCTCTGTGTGTGTCTCCTTCTCCCCTCCACTCTTTCTAAACAAATATCAGTGGAGAGAATATCCATAGCTGAGGATAAACAAAGAAAAAAACAAAAACAAAATACTCTGATTTTCCACACGTGGAGCATGTTTGCTGTGGGCCGGCCACTGTGCCGAGTATTTCACAGAGCAGCTGTGGCAAGCCAGAAATCTCTTTATTTTTATTTTATTTTATTTTATTATTGTTTAAAGTATTACATACATTAGTACATATATCTCCTGTTTTTCCCCCATTGACCTTCCCCCAGCTACCCCTACCCCTGTCACGTGCCCTCATCCCACCCCCCACAGTGTCTGGTGTCCATTGGTGTGCTTATATGCATGCATACAAGTCCTTTGGTTGATCTATTTCCCTCCCTCCCCAACACTCCCCAGCCTTCCTGCTATAATTTGAGAGTCTCTTCGGTGCTTTACTGCCTCTGTATCTATCTTTTTATTCATCAGGTTATAATGTTCTCTATTTTCCATAAATGAGTGAGATCATGTGATATTTATCTTTCTCTGCCTGGCTTATTTCACTTAACATAATGCTCTCCAGATCCATCCATGCTGCTGCAAATGGTAACAATTCCTTCTTTTTTATAGCATCGTAGTATTCCATTGTGTAGATGTACCACAGTTTTCTAATCCACTCATCTGCTGATGGGCATTTAGGCTGTTTCCAAATCTTAGCTATGGTGAATATTGCTGCTATGAACATAGGGGTGCATATATCCTTTCTGATTCATGTTTCTAGTTTCTTGTTTCTCTAGAGGGATCATTGGGTCAAATGGGAGCTCCATTTTTAGTTTTTTGAGGAAACTTCATACTGTTCTCCACAGTGGCTGCACCAGTCTGCATTCCCACCAGCAGTGCATGAGGGATCCTTTTTGTCCGCATCCTCACCAGCACTTGTCATTTGTTGATTTGTTGATATTAGCCATTCTGACAAGTGTGAGATGGTA
Source organism: Corynorhinus townsendii (assembly GCA_026230045.1). Taxonomy (NCBI): domain Eukaryota; kingdom Metazoa; phylum Chordata; class Mammalia; order Chiroptera; family Vespertilionidae; genus Corynorhinus; species Corynorhinus townsendii. The sequence continues at coordinate 765,820 of JAPDVU010000018.1, read as the reverse complement.
CCGCATTGTTGTTTTGATTAGCATCTCTCGGATAATTAGTGACTTTGAGCATGTTTTCGTATGTCTCTTGGCCTTCCTTCTGTCTTCTTTCGAAAAGATTCTATTTAGGTCCGTTGCCCATTTTTTTATTGGATCATTTACCTTCCTTTTATTAAGTTGTATACATTCCCTGTAGATCTTGGAGATTAACCTTTTATCAGTGATAACATTTGCAAATATGTTCTCCCATACAGTGGGCTTTCTTGTTGTTTTATTGATGGTTTCTTTTGCTGTGAAAAAGTTTTTTATTTTGATGTAGTTCCATTTGTTTATTTTCTCTTTAGTTTTCATTGTCCTAGGAGCGGGATCAGTGAAGAAATTGCTTCGGCATATGTCTGAGATTTCTCTGCCTGTGGGTTCCTCTAGTATTTTTATGGTTTCCCATCTTATGTTTAAGTCCTTTATCCATTTTGAGTTTATTTTTGTGTATGGTGTAAGTTGGTGGTCTAGTTTCATTTTTTTGCATGTATCTGTCCAATTTTCCCAACACCATTTATTGAAGAGACTGTCTTGACTCCATTGTATGTTCATGTCTCCTTTGTCAAATATTAATTGAGCATAGTGGTTTGGGTTGATATCTGGATTCTCTATTCTATTCCATTGGTCTATATGTCTGTTCTTGTGCCAGTACCAGGCTGTTTTGAGAACAGTGGCTTTGTAGTACAGCTTGGAATCTGATATTGAGATCCCACCTACTTTGTTCTTCTTTCTCAGGATTGCTGTGGCTATTCGGGGTCTTTTTTTATTCCAGATAAACTTTTGGAGAGTTCTTTCTAGGTCTGTGAAATATGCCGTTGGTATTTTAATGGGGAGTGCATTGAATCTATAGATTGCTTTGGGTAGTATGGACATTTTAATGATGTTGATTCTACCAATCCATGAACATGGTATGTTCTTCCATCTGTTTTTGTCTTGCTCTATTTCTTTTTTCAGTGTTCTGTAGTTTTCCGTGTATAGGTCTTTTACCTCCTTAGTTAAGTTTATTCCTAGGTATCTTAATTTTTTTGGCGCAATGGTAAATGGGATTGCTTTTTTAGTCTCTCTTTCTGTAAGTTCACTATTGGTGTATAGAAATGCCATAGATTTCTTGGCGTTGATTTTGTATCCTGCTACATTGCCGAATTCATTTATTAAGTCTAATCGTTTTTTGATGGAGTCTTTTGGGGTTTTTATGTATAATATCATGTCATCTGCAAATAAGAACAGCTTTACTTCTTCTTTTTCAATTTGGATGCCTTTTATTTCTTCTTCTTGTCTAATTGCAGTGGCTAATACTTCCAGTACTATGTCAAACAGGAGTGGTGAAAGTGGGCATCCCTGTCTTGTTCCTGTTCTTAGGGGAAATGGTTTTAGTTTTTGCCCTTTGAGTAAGATGTTAGCTGTGGGTTTATCATATATGGCTTTTATTATGTTGAGGTATGACCCTTCTATTCCCACTTTGCTGAGAGTCTTTGTCAAGAAAGGGTGTTGGATTGTGTCAAATGCTTTTTCTGTATCAATTGATATGACTATGTGATTTTTATCTCTCAATTTGTTTATGTGATGTATCATGTTGATTGATTTGCGGATATTGTACCATCCTTGCATCCCTGGGATAAATCCTACTTGGTCATGCTGTATGAGCTTTCTGATGTACTGCTGGATCTGATTTGCTAGAATTTTGTTGAGGATTTTGGCATTTATGTTCATGAGGGATATTGGTCTGTAATTCTCTTTCATTGTGTTGTCTTTATCTGGTTTTGGTATTAGGGTGATGCTGGCTTCATAGAATGAGTTTGGAAGTGTTCCTTCCTCTTGAATTTTTTTGAATAGTCTGAGGAGGATAGGTTTTAGTTCTTCCTTGAATGTTTGGTAAAACTCCCCTGTGAAGCCCTCTGGCCCCGGGCTTTTGTTTGCTGGAAGCTTTTTGATGACTGCTTCAATTTCTTCCATAGTTATTGACCTATTGAGATGTTTAGATTCTTCCTGATTGAGTTTTGGAAGGTTATATTTTTCTAGGAATATGTCCATTTCCTCCAGGTTGTCCAGTTTGTTGGAATAGAGTTGTTTATAGTATTTTTTAACAATCCTTTGTATTTAGGTGGGGTCTGTTGTTATTTCTCCTCTGTCATTTCTGATTTTGTTTATTTGGGTCCTCTCTCTTTGCTTCTTGGTGAGCCTGGCTAGAGGTTCATCAATCTTGTTTATCCTTTCAAAGAACCAGCTCTTGGTTTTGTTGATCTTTTGTATTGTTTTTGTGGTCTCAATGTCATTTATCTCTGCTCTGATCTTTATTATTTCCTTCCTTATGCTTACACTTTTCTTGTTGCTCTCTTTCTAACTTTTTGAGTTGTAGGGTTAGGTCAGTGGTCAGCAAACTGGGGCTCATGAGCCACATGTGGCTCGCGAGCCGTGGTTTGCCACTCTGTTGATTAATGAGTTTGCCAACCACTGACCTAGACTCTCAATTCCAATAATTACAGGCTATTGTCATTCCTTGTGATTAAGCCCCTATCCCAGTGGTCAGCAAACTCATTAGTCAACAGAGCGGCAAACCATGGCTCACAAGCTGCAGTTTGCTGACCACTGGGTTAGGTAATTTATTACCATTGTTTCTTGTTTTTTGAAGTAGGCTTGTAGAGCTATGAACTTCCCTCTCAAGACTGCTTTCACTGTGTCCCATAGATTTTGGATTGTTGTGTTTTCATTGTCATTTGTTGCCATGATGTTTTTTATTTCTTTTTTGATGTCTCTGGTAACCCAGTAATTGTTTAATAGCATGCTGTTTAGACTCCATGTGTTTGATTTTTTTGGATTGTTTTTATTATAGTTGATTTCCAGTCTTATGCCACTATGATCTGAGAAGATGTTTGATATGATTTCTATCTTCTTGAACTTGAAGAGACTTTGCCTATGACCCAACATATGGTCTATATTAGAAAATGACCCATGTGCACTTGAGAAGAATGTATATTTGTGGCTTTGGGGTGAAATGTTCTGAAGATATCAATTAATTCCATCTGGTCTAGTGAGTCATTTTGGATTGATGTTTCTTTGCTGATTTTTTGTTTAGAGGATTTGTCCAATGATGATAGTGGGGTATTAAAGTCTCCTGCTATGATTGTATTGCTGTCAATCTCTCCCTTGATATCCTCTAGGAGTTTTTTTATGTATTTTGGGTGCTCCTGTATTGGGTGCGTATATGTTTACCAGAGTTATTTATTCTTGTTGGATTGCTCCCTTTAGTATTATGAAGTGGCCTTCCTTATCTCTTGTTATGTCCTTCACTTTGATATCTAATTTGTCAGATATAAGTATTGCTACCCCAGCTTTTTTTTTTTTTTCATTTCCATTCGCCTGAAAAACCTTTTTCCATCCCTTCACCCTCAGTCTGTGTATGTCTTTTTTTCTGAGGTGGGTTTCTTGTAGACAGCAGATATATGGGTTGTGCTTTCTTATCCAATCCCTTACCCTATGTCTTTTGATTGGGGCATTTAATCCATTTACATTTAAAGTTATTATTGATAGATACTTATTTGTTGCCATTTTTATTCTTTACCCCTGTGTTCCTTCTTCGCTTCCTATTTCTTTTCTTTTTTTTTTGCAGCAGACCATTTAGCATTTCTTGCATTGCTGGTTTGGTGGTAATAAATTCCCTTAGTCCTTTTTTGTCTGTGAAGCTCCTGATTTCACCTTCAATTTTGATTAATAGCCTTGCTGGGTACAGTATTCTTGGGTTCCGACCCTACCTTTGCATGACTCTGTATATTTCATTCCATTCCCTTCTGGCCTGATGAGTTTCTGTTGAGAAATCAGTCACTAGTCTGATGGGGGTTCCTTTGTAGGTAACTTTCTGTCTCTCTCTGGCTGCTTTTAAGATTCTTACTTTGTTGTTGGTGTTTGCCAATTTAATTATAATGTGCCTTGGCATCAGTCTTTTGGGTTTCATTTTGCTTGGGACTCTGTGAGCTTCTTGGATTTGTGTGGATTTTTTCTTCCCTGTATAAGGGAAGTTTTCTGTCATTATTTCTTCAAACATGTTTTCTGTTCCTTGCTCAGTTTCCTCTCCTTCTGGAACCCCTATTATGTGGATGTTGTTTTGTTTTGTGTTGTCCCAAAGTTCCCTTAGGCTCTCTTGCTTTTTAATTTTTTTTTCTAGAAGCTGCTCTACTTGGGTATTTTTTCCTTCCTTGTCTTCTAGCTCACTGATGCGGTCCTCTGCTTCTTCTAGTCTACTCTTGATGCTTTCTATTGAGTTCTTTACTCAATAGATGTCATTTTTCATTTCTTCTTGGTTCTTCTTCATTTCTTCTTGGTTCTTACACATATTGTCAAATTTGTCTTCCATTCTTTTCATCCACCTTTTGACCATTTCTCTGAATTCTTTCTCTGACAGGTTGCTTGCTTCCATTTCATTTACTTCCTTTTCTGGTGATGCCTTCTTTTCTTTCATATGCGGGCTGAGTAATCTCTTTCTTAAAAGTACCTTCAGGTATAGCATTGATGTCCTCCCAAAGGTTCTCCCCTTACTACAGTGAAAATTGGTGCCCAATGTGATACATTATAGATATTTTTAGCTTCAAAGACTTGAAGCAAAGTGGACTAATGGCTGAACTCTTAGTTAATAGAAAAAATTAAATCAACATGTAATTATTCCCTAAGAATTCTGATGAGTTGGGATTTAGGAGGTTTTAATTTTACTTCTGTATTAGTCTATATAGATCATCTGGAAATTTCTAGACTATTAAGTGCTCTCAGTGAAAGCTAAGTATTACTCATGTTTCACAGATTACCAAGGAGAAAGTGTTAAGAGTTGATCATTTCTGCATTAGTGACAAAGTTCTAACCTAGCCAAGTACTAACTACTTAATGTAGTTATTGAGTTACTTTGCACTTTGTCTCACACTTTAGTTTTTGCATTTTTAGTCTGTATATTGGCCAATTTTACAAAAAGTTACATAAATAGGAAGAGTCACAACCAGTCTGAACTTCTACCTTTCATTTCCCAATATCAAGCATTTTGCTTTTGCTGTCTAAGGAAATGGTTTCCTTGGCCATTCTTAGCTGCTCTTGCCTCATTTTAATGGGCTGTGTGCTTTTCTAAATGTATAAATCAATCTGCTGTCTTTTGTCACATGCTCTTACTCAACGATGTTTTATCTTGTCTGTCGACTTATTTTGTCATGTATTTCCTACATCACAACCTGATATGAAATAACATTTTATTTCCATCTTTCCCACATTGCTATTTGAAATTTATACTGGGCCTACTTTCAAAGAAGCTTAAACTATACCAAAGCAGACTATTAAAGATTTAAAAATTAAGTGCCATATGCAATCCTTATACAAATGAAATATTTTATCACAAAGAATAAAATTGTTCCCACTTTTGAAACTAATTTTGGCTTTATGACATCCAATAGCTAACTCATAAAAGGAAACATAATGGATATATTACCTCTTGATCAGATAATGAGGCATCCCAGATCCTCAAGTGGGATTTACCTTTTTTTGGTTCATTTGGCAAAAAAGAATATTAAGCTGGTGACGGTTTATTATAAAGAAAAATATATATCAAGGGCTAAAATGTGATTTGATGTGATATAGTAAGACAACTGGCCCAGCAACAATCTTAGGTTAGTCCCTTCAGCAAGCCCACCCCCATTCTATGCCTAGGCATGTACACATGTTGATTCAGCCTCTCCTTGCCTCCTTTCTCTCTCCACTTCCTCCCACTGCTCCTGTTTCTACCTTTGGAGACCTCTGCTTACCGGCTTCTGTCTGAGACTCTGACTTATACTCCTGACTCAGTCCCTTTTGTCCCATTTAAATGTTGTGATTTGACTAATTGGCCAGTATCAGCACAGAGCATCACTGGTCAGTTTCTCACCCAGTATCTCAGAGAGCCTACTGGCTTTCCTCATGTCTGCTCTAGAGAGAGCTGCCTTTGATTCCAGTGTTAATGCTCAATGCAATTACTTGTGGCCCAGTTTGCAGCCTCACCTAACTTAAATCTACGTCTTTCTTTTGTTACTAGGTAAGAAACTCTAGAGCTTTATTGACTGGGTTCAGATCCCAGTCTGCCATTAACTGTGTAACCTTACCCTCTTTGTGCCTCAATTTCTTCATCTGTAAATATAAGTGTATTAATATCTACAGAATAGGGTCATTATCAGGATCAAATTAGTTAAACATGCAAAACCCTTATGGCAGACGAATGTTGCATAGTAAGCACCACATTATAATTACAAGCAGCAGCAGCATTTAGCATTCAGACCATGATAGATACACAGTACCCTTTCCCCAATAAATTCTAGGAGGAGCTTCAGCTCTGGAACTTACACACAGGTGTTGCAGAGGCTCTTGTAGCCTGCTCAGATCTCAGGAATCATTTTTACCACCTTGATATTCCCAACTTCTAGCTGTTGTAGGTGTTGCTACTAGCAGACTTTCCTGGAGGGCTTTAGAGGCAGTTAGACCCATCACTCCTAGGTTATCTGAGTGCTACCTGCCTCCCCCTTGGAATAGCCCATATCCAATGGGGTACAAAAGCCCAGTGCCCTCATCTCTAGGCAGAACAAACTCTGTGGTTTGTTCTCTGACACTAGGCTTAACCTGAATTCACCTCCTTGCTGATTTGCTTTTCTTCACTATCTTGTTTCCCTTGCTCCCATAAAAGGTTTTCCTGAGAGTATTTTCTCAGTAAATCACTTGTACACAGATACCCATCTCTGCTTCTACAGAGCCTGACTTAAGAGAATGGCTAACGTAATAGACCCTGTCTTCATTTGTGATTTTTATGTAAGTCCCTTTATTCACATGTAAAATCTAGTATCAATTCTTTTTTTAATGTAAATTCTTTATTGTTGAAAGTATTAGATATGTTTCCTTTTCCCCCATTGACCTCTCACCAGCTATTCCCACCCCCCAGCACATGCCTTCACCCTGCTACTGTCTGTGTCTGTTGGTTATGCTTATATGCATGCATACAAATCCTTTGGTTGATCTTTTAAACCACCTCCCTCCCCTGCCTTCCCTCTGAGGTTGGACAGTCTGATGCTTCTGTGTCTCTGGATCTATTTTTGTTCATCAGTTTATGTTGTTCATTATATTCCACAAATGAGTGAGATTATGGGATATTTATCTTTCTCTGACTGGCTTATTTCACTTAGCATAATGCTCTCCAGCTCCATCCATGCTGTTGCAAATGGTAAGAGTTCCTTCATTTTTACAGCAGTGGAGTATTCCATTGTGTAGATGTGCCATAGTTTTTTTAATCCACTCATCTGCTGATGGGTACTTAGGCTGTTTCTAAATCTTAGCTATTGTAAATTGTGCTGCTATGAACATAGGGGTGCATATATCCTTTCTGTTTGATATTTCTTCTAGTATCAATTCTTAATAAAATTGGTGGTTGTGATACTAGATCCTTTTTTAATTCTCATAGCTATTTATTTGATACATGGTTATATTCATTCATTTCTATTTTATTTTCCCCTTTATTGTTGATTTTATCATTTTAAAATATGTGAAACAATAATATGATTCAAAGTTCCATCTAAACTAATAATAGAGGAATATGCAAATTGGTCAGGACACTCTCACACGACCAAACAGCTGGCTGCGTGGGGTGACCAGGTCAGCAGGCGGGGGCAGTGAGGGGCAACCAGGATGGCAGAGGGAGGCAATGAGGGGCGACCAGGCAAGTGGGGGTGGGGGGCAGTTGGGGGCAACCAGGCTGACAGAGTGGGCAGTGAGGTAGCAAGGGACCATTGGGGGTGACCAGGCTGGCAGGGGTGGCAGTTAGGGGCAACCAGTCCAGTAGGGGGGCAGTTGGGGGTGACCAGGCCAGCAGAGGGGGCAGTTAGGGGCAACCCAGCTGGTGAGGGGGGGTCAATTAGGGGCGACCAGGCCAGCATAGGGGGCAGTTAGGGGTGATCAGGCCAGCAGGGGGGACAGTTATGGGCGATCAGGCCAGCAGGGAAGGGCATTTATGGGCAATAAAGCTGGCAGGAAGAGACAGTTAGGGGTGATCAGGCTGGCAGGGGGGGAAGTTAGGTGCGGTCTGGAAGGCAGGCAGAGGCTGTTAGGGGCAATCAGGCAGGCAGGCAGGTGAGCAATTAGGAACCAGCCATTCTGGATTGTGAGAGGGATGTCCAACTGCCAGTTTAGGCCCAATCTCCATGGTTGGGCCTAAACCAACAGTCAGACATCCCTCAAGGAGTCCCAGATTGGAGAGGGTGAAGGCTGGGCTGAGGGGAACCACCCCCCCCCCACACACACACACACACACACACACACACACTCCATGCACAAATTTCGTGCACCGGGTCTCTAGCACCATATAAAAGGAAAACTTGAAGAAGTTTCATTCTCTTTTTTATCTTTCTAGATCATTTGTATGCATTCCAAGTAGATAACCAATTTCATTAGTTTCTGGTATAATTACCCCCCTGTCCTCCTCCAGTTCCCTAATCTTTTATTTGGCTATGTCCTTGCATCCATCTATTAAGTTCTTAATTTCAGTTATTATGTTTTAAAATTTCAGTGTTTCAATGGATATTTGAAAAATATTCTACTTCTTAACTGAAATTTTAAATCTTCTCCTGTATTTTATTGACTATATTATCATAAAGTCCCTTGTAATAACTTTAATATCTGGATCTTCTATAGATCTTCCTTCTAGTTTTCACTCAGTGGTCTTATCTTCTGATATGCCCCAAATGATGAAAGACATCAACCAGAGATTCAAGAAGCATGAGAAATCCTGAGTAGGATAAATAAAAAGGAAGTCACACTTAGGCATATCAGAGTCCAACTGGAAAACAAAGATGGTCTTGATTGAATGGACAACCTTGTTTATGAAGAAAATCACTTAATAATCAGAGATTCCATCTTTCTCCAGAGGGAATTTGTTTAATTTCTGGAATGCAATTAATCTAGGGGCAAGTTACCATAATGCCATCAGGAACTAATGTGCTTCAAGGCTCTATTTTAGGTTTTTGGAGGGCTAATCTATTTCTTTTTCTTTTTAAATGTGTTTTTATTGATTTTAGAGAGGAAGGAAGAGGGATAAACAAATAGAAACATCAATAAGAGAAAATCATTGATTGGCTGCTTCGCATGCCCTCCCCCACCCCCCCCGCCCCACCTCTTGGGATTGAGCCTGCAACCTGGGCATATGCCCTGACTGGGAATTGCATTGTGACCTCCTGGTTCCTAGGTCAACACTCAACCACTGAACCACACTGGCTAGGCAGGCTGGTCTATTCCTGGTTGGCCAACCCATAGGATCTAGTCTTCTGAGGTATCAAATGAAATCTTAGGCTGTTTACCAAGGCTCTCCTACCTTGGTACCCTTTAAACTCTAAAATTGTGCCAAAGACTGCTCAGCTTTTTCACCTCCCAACCTGAGGAGAAAAGCGGGGTCAAGTGCTTTGGTTAAGCTCTTCCTGTTGTCGTAGCTTTTGGCTCCTTGAGTTTTGACAGATTAGTAGCCCTCTGATGCCTTTGCATATTTAAAAATAATTATATCCAGTTTTCCTAGTTATTCTCTCTAGTGCAGTTAGTCTTTTATAAGCAAATCTACTAAGACTGTACATGAAAACCTTAAAGCACAATATTTTGATGATGCGAATTCTCTCTAGGTTTTATTTTATATTCAATATTATTCCAATTAATACAGTGCAACGAATTTTTTATGGTGGGAGAATATGGGAAAACTTTAAAAAATGATACTAGGAACCATCTGGGAGATTAAACATCTGAAAATTGATATGAAAAGAATTTTAAAAGGGGTAGTAACAAATTTGGGATGAGATATATCTAATCCTGCCATATTTTAAAATTTTTTAGGAAGCTAGAAAAATGGAAACAGCTTTATCCGGGAGGTTAGATATTAGAATCCAGAAATAGATCTAAAATAGAAGTAGAAATTCTAATAAAAGATAAATACATATTTCCTATTGGTTTTGTTTCTCTGGAGAACCCTAACTAATACAGATTCTGGTATCAGGAAGTAAGTGTTGCTCCCACAAATACCTAAAAAATGTGGAAGTGGCTTTGGAACTGGTTAATGGGTAGAGATGGAAGAGTTAGAGGTGCAGGTTAGAAAAAACCTACAATGCTTTGAGGAGATTATCGGTAAAACTATGGTTGATAAGGGTGCTTCTGATGACATGTCTGATGGAAATGAGGAGCCTGATAGCGGATATGGAAGAGGTGTCGGGGAGACATGGGATCCTTGACACAAAGCACCAAAGCACTTGGCTGAATTGTGTTCCAGCGCTTTGTGGAAGGTAGAACTGCAAGTGATTAAATCGGATATTTAGCTGAGGAAATTTCTAAGCAATGTGTTGGACGTGCTGCCTGGTTTCTCCTTGCTGCTTACAGTAAAATGTGAGAGGAGAGAGGTCAATTGAAAAAGGAATTGTTCCTGGGGGAGAGAGAACACGAATGCGGGGTGGAGGGGGAAAAAGAGGTGTCTGACTTTCTTTTTTTTTTTTTTTAATTTAATTTTATTTTTATTGTTTTAAGTATTACAAATAGTAGTACATATGTCTCCTTTTTTTTTTTCCCCTTTGATCTCCCCCTGACCTCCCCTACCCCCCAGGACATGCCTTCACCTGCCCACCCTCCCCCCCCCACCCCAGTGTCTTATATCCATTGGTTGTGCTTATATGCATGCGTACAAGTCCTTCGGTTGGTCTCTTACAGCCCTCTTCGCCCAACCACCCCTGTCTTCCCAATGTAGTTTGACAGTCTGTTCAATGCTTCTTTGCCTCTGTATCTTTTTCCCACCATTTCTTTCCTTTAAAAAGTTTTGCCTTTGCAGACTGGAAATAAACATATAATAACAAAACAAGACAAAACAAAAAAATGTTTGAGTCCCAATTTCAATGTCCAACAGTTCCTTATGTGTACATGTCAGCAGTGATATCTGGATGGTGGGCACATGGTGGCAATGCAGGTCCGACCCTCTCTGGTTTGGTCCTAGGTAACCTGCAGCGGTGCACAGCTGCTGACTGCTCCCATGGCAAGGCGTTGTCAGCGTCTTCCATCTCTGGACTGTTTTTTCCTCTTGTCTTCGTGGTTGGAGCACTCCTGTCAATTCCTCTCTGTTGCAGGAATCCATCTGGTCTTGGGGTTGTTTTCTGAAAATATACAAATATATTCTCGACCACAAGTTAATAACTCCTTTATTAACTTGTGGTCGAGAATATATTTGTATATTTTCAGAAAACAACCCCAAGACCAGATGGATTCCTGACTTTCTTTTAAAAAAGGAATTGTTATGCAAAATGAAATCAGAGCTAGGAGATTTAGAAAATTCTTCATCTTTCCATACTGCAAGACATAAGAAATTGTGTCTTGAAGGGAAATTCAAGGCTGTGGTGGGACAACCATTTGCTATAAAGAGATCATGGTGTGATTTATGGGTTCAATCAACCATTTTGGCAGAAATGCTGCCAGCTGGACTGAAAGGGAAAGAGTCAGGACAAAATGAAGGGGAAGGCTGTCAGACTTCTGAGATTCCCCAGACAGGAAGAGAGAGCTGTCCAGTTTTGAATACCCACTATTCTTCCGGAAAAGGGAAGAATGACTCTGAAGGTGGTTCAGAACTCGGCAGGCTACCACTGTCACCTCAGACCCAGATAGCATAGGCCAAGGAGGTGGGGATCTCTTCGTTGGTTCTATAGAGTGAAACTGTTGCCCAGGGTCACAGGGGTGGGGCTGCTACCCTAAGAGGGTGACACTACCCCTGCTTTGGGAGCCAGAAAGTAGGGCCACTGCCACCTGGGTGTGCCCAAAGGACAGAGCCTCAAGTCAAAGCTGATCGTTCTCCAGCCTTCCAATCTAATAAAACCATCCTGCTAGATTTCAGAACTGCTTTGGACCTGTGGCCCCTTCCTTCTGATTTCCCCCTCCCAGAATGGAATGTGTATGTATGCGTGTCCCACCATTATTCTTGAAGTAGATAACTTGTCTGGTGTCTCAGGCTCACAGCTAGGGAGGAATTTTGTCTTAGGATGAATCATATCTTCAGTGTCACCCACACTTGATTTAGATATTTAGATGAGCTTCTGGAGTTAGAGTTGATGCTGGAATGGGTTAAGACTTGATCTGTAGAGTTGGAGTAAATGTATTTTGCATGTGTCAAGGATATGAATTTGTATGTGGGGGGGGGGCGGTTCAGAGAGTAGAGTGTTATGAGCTAAACTGTGTACTCCCAAAATTCATATTTATGTTCATGTCCTAACCCCCAGTACCTCAAAATATAACCATATTTGGTCTTTAAAGAAGTGATTGATTGTCTTGGACTTCTACCTTTCAAAACAGTGAGAAAACAAATTTCTGTTGCTTAAGGCACCCAGTCTGTGGTATTTTGTTACAGCAGCCCTAGCAAATTAATAGTCAGTGAAGGGTTTTAATCAGGGGAGTAACCCGATCAAATGTCTATTTCTACAGTTTTCTCTGATTGCCTCAGCATCCCCTTTGGCCTAGCATTTACAGTACCGGAATGTACCCTATGCATATGAGAAAGGGGAAAGCAGCTCCCCGCATCCCAGCCTGACACTTACAGCTAGAACCCAGGGTTGTGAAGAGCTAGCCTGAAGCTCACAACCAGGCCATGTTTTCCTATTGTACATAAACATTCTCACAAAATATCAGTTTCAGACAAGGTTACTCTTGATAAAATGAGGCAACCCACTTTATAATTTTGTCTAAGTATAATTTTGTATAAGTATAAACTACCCCTGTGTAACCCATAAAATACCAAGTAGCTCCCTCTCCCAGCTAAAGGACTGCTGCTCCTAGCCCAATGCAGCTTGATCCTCTCGCTAGTAGGCCCTTCCCAGAGACAAGTTTGGTTGAGATACCTAACCATAGACTTAATTCTTGCTTTCAGACAATACCCCATCTAGAGCTAATTCCTACTTTCCTGGACCTTCTCCAAAATCTCCCATGGTGTGCTCTCTCCCTTGCCACCATGAGTAGTAAACCCAACTTGTTGAACTGCACGTGTGTTCCTGGTGGTCTTTGGCTGGAGGTAATTGACAGATATTACTGCAAAAGTACATCAGGTACAATGATGTCCACTATAGCAGTGTTTATAAAGCAAAACGCCATAAAACAAACGAAAGGGTCATCAGTTGGGAACTGTTAAAATAAGTTCCAGTACCTAGTTTTAGTGGAATACTATGTAGCTGATGAAAATAACGAGGTAAATCTGTTTGTGCGGATATACAGGAAGATCTCTGAGTTACGAAGTGATAAGGCCAAGTACGGAAACACGTGGACATTATGACTCAGTCTTAATAAATTTATAAATGTGTCTGATAGTTCTGTACACAATAGGTGGCCAAAGCGACACAGTGCGTCCACACTTTCCGAAACTATATGAATACAAAACACAACAAAAAGCTGCTCTCGAGGTTGTGAATTCACCTAAGTGGTTTTCAAGTGTTTATAACTAGTTTCCAGTGTTCCCTTGAAAAATTCCTATTTTGCAATTTTGAAATATTGTTATGATGCAAGGAGCTTGGTTCAGATCACTAATGGGTACCATTGGGAGATAAAACCTGTGGCATAATTTGTAAGTTTCAATCATTTTGAAGCAATTTTAGAATCTACTGATTCATAAGGAAACACAGCCCAAGTCTGTCCCACCTACTCCAAGAGCACAGGCCAGGCACACCATGGGTGCTCAATTTGCCAGCTGGAAACAAATGTAGCCCCAAACCAGGTCCTTTGTCCAAAAACCAGGTCATTTGTCCACAAAATCACCTCTGTTCTGCACAGTGAATGAGTCATCTAAGTGGTGACAGGGTAAATAATCACCAAGCTTAGTCCATTTCACATCAGAGAAAAAATGACAAGGCTGAAAAATGAACAGAAGAATATTGGGTGTTTCAGTTATAAGAATTTTATTTGATACAATTTCCCATAGATCCTGGAACATCTAGTGACAGGACAATTATTTCAAAGGAGAACATAAATCGTAGTAGGCTTGTTTTATTAATATCAATGAAGAATCCATTGCATTTTCCCAGCCAAGCCAGTTCCTCTCTTCCTATTTCTCCTTCGTATGTTTCTAGACTTTTAACCTGGCACACCCATACCAGAGGCCTCAGGCTTGCATAACAAGGCACCACGAACACCTGGTCCCCAGCTCTGGGATTTCCTGGAGTTTTCTAATACATTGCAATATGTGCCGAGTGTGGCCAAAAGTTCTCACAAACACTTCCTCCCATCCTTCCTCCCATATGAGGCCTCAGAAACTCTTAATCCTTGTCTTGCTTGATTTTTCACCCATTTCATTTTGTTGCCATCAGGTTGGGCAACACGGTCCCTCAGCTGAGTGCTCCCTGACCCCCAATATGAGAGGCAGGATGCAGATGAGTGTGCAACCCAGACCCGCAGACCAGGCTATTAGGGCCAGAAAGAGACACACTGCTCTAAGCCAACCTCCCAATTTGCCTTTATAGCCCAAGAACTGGTAACATGTGATGACAAGAGTCCTGAAAGGTCTATACCAGGCCACTGGTGAGGGGAGGAGGGGCAGGAAGGAGATTTCAGTCCTTAAGAACCATCTGGATACAGCAGGCAAGAATGCAAGAGCGACAGCTGGGAACACCTAAAGGCTGCACTTCCCCGATTTTAGGATATAAAATGTTTTGGAAACATGTGTCAAGGCAAGCTTAGTTACCCATTTAGTGCACCTTAGCCCTACCCATTTCATTTAGCGACTTAAGCCATGACTCTGAAATGCCGTTACACATGTGAATAACCTGGAGTTTTTCCAGTTATACATGCCCAGACCCACCCAGGGGACAGAACCTGATGCTCTGAGGGTGGATACTAGACATACGTACTCTGGGGAAAGCTTCTCAGATCTGCTGCCCTCCCTGCTTAAATTCTAGATTTGAGTGCATTAGAAGTATTAAATACAAGGTGATGCATAGTTCATCTTATCTACCTTCCTAGGGAAGATCCGTCTGCATTATGTTTCCCAAAGGCTGTAACTTGAGATCCGTATCATTTGAATCGCTATGTAAGGGTTGAGGAAAAGTAGGATTACCCCTGGAATACCCGAGTGGGGCCAGACATTGAAAGTATAAGGCTCTAGGCCCAGATATTTCTCTTGTGTGAGAGGGTGAGGTGGAGGGAGGGGAAGCAAGAGAATGGCTCTTAGTGTGACCGACCCCACTTTATAATTCCTTCTGAAGAGCAACAGTAAAGGAAGGTCATCTCACCAGGTCATGTGGACACAGGCTTTCTTCATGGTGGTGGCAGCATGCGTTCTGTAGCCATCACTGGTGACAACGTCATGGTAAAGAGCACCTTCTGTTTCCCACGGCCGCTCCTAGGCCACAGGTTTTAGGGACGCTCCAGTGGCAGCCCCAGCTTCTGTACGAGTCACAGCTTCTCCACTGTCCCCAGTGCTCACTGGGAAGCAAGGCTCTATGCTGAGCCCTGGGTAGCAGACTCACTGGAACCGTGCAGATGCTGCAAGCCTTCCAAGTAGTTTTCTCCTCTATTCTTCCTAGTGGAAAAAGAAAGTGTTTCCTGACTGAAGGGGCCTGTTCGCCTGCACACATCAAAGCCCAAAGAGACATGAACTGGCGTTTGCAGCCAAGAAATTAAGGGTTTATTAAGGAGATGGCGCCATGCCCCAAGTCCCAGGTGAGCTAATGCACGAGGACCTGGCTCCACGATGGCTTCCAGAGGATGGGTTATGTGGGGAAAAATCATTAATCATAGTGACTAAAGGAGTTAGGGTCATGGTCTCTTCTGATTGGTTGGTGCTAAGGTGGGGGGCCAATTGACCATTGCATCTGGTCCTGATGTCAGCCATGGAGTCATTCTGTCTGCTTTTGCAGAGATTTGTTTGGTGGGATCATTCTGCTTTACTGGGTCTAGAGCTAAAACGCAACTGAGGCCAAGATGCTATCTTTAGTTTGATTGAAAACTCTGTCTCGATAGTCAATAGACCAGGAACTCATCCCTAAGACTACTGGATGCTGATCAGAACTTCCTTTGTCCTGAGGGCTTAATGATTAAGCAAGGGAGAGGGGGGTGGGGTGGGTGAGTCAGGGCGCTGGGTGAGGCCAGTTTGAGTCAAAGGGGAAAAAAAAATAAAAAGAAAAGGCCAGATTAAAGAAAGAAAGGTTTCTGCATGGTTACAGTACCAACCAATAAAATTCAAGGTGGTGGGTGTTAGCGCCTCCACAATCTTGCTACCTGGTTTACAATGAAAGCCAGCGTCAAATAAAATTTTCCACACATATTACATTTATTAGACAAATATTCATGACCAAAGCAGGTGCTTCTTTTAGTCCCTGTGAAAATCTAGTTTGCTGGGGTAGCTCAACATTCATAGTCATTTTTCAGCTTCATCTGGTTGGAGCCAGTTGTTGGAGACACAACATTGGTTTTGACATCTAGGAAAGCATTGCAAAAAGTAGATACATTTCCTTATACACAGATGATTTTGTCTTTATGTTCCTTTTAATTCTCCCTAAGAGTAGCCACAGGCCAGATGAAAATGCCTGCTCTATTTTATCTCCAAGGCAGAATTCCCCAAGGCCAGCTTCCCTAGGAGCCTTTCATTTCACCAGGGACATACCTCCAGATAGTCCCTTCTTTTAAGTCACTGTTACAGTACATCTCCAGGGGTTGATTCCATCCCCAGTAAAGCTACCTTGTTTCTGCTGTCTGCCTGGAGATACATGGAGATAAGTATATGATTAAAACCAGCAGTAAAATAAGTTTAAAAGATGAACTCTTTTGGTTTCAAGAACGTGTACAAACACTTTTGGTATGACAGTGAGTTAAAGAAAAACCATGTGAAAAAATATTACATACTATAAAGATGGGAAGGAATAAAGTCCTAAGGTCATAATGTAAAAAATAAAAATAAAAATAAAATGGTTTCTTTGGAGTGGTAAAACGACATATGATTTTCTCCTGCTTTTTTCCCCCTGAAATTTAAATTCCTTTTTGAAAAAGGTATTTTTAAAATCTAAATTATGATACTTTATTGATTTTTTAGAGATAGAGGAGAGAGGGAGAGAGAGAAACATCAATGTGAGAAGGAAATGAAACATCAATTGGCTGCCTCCTGCATGCTCCCTAAGGATTGAGCCTGAAACCCGGGCATGTGCTCTGACCAGAAATTAAACCAGCAACCTTTTGGTGCATGGGATGATGCCCAACCAACTGAGCCACACTGGCCAGGGCTAAAAAGTATTTTTAATACTCTTATAATCAGGAGGGGGGGAAAAAGTGATCCCAAGATTACGGTCAGTGCAGTGAACACAGGTTAAATATCATAATTCAGATTTTGAAGTCTCATTTAATAACATACTACATAATAGTAAAAATTATAACAAAGGAAATGAACATAAATACTTATTTTTAAAAATACATTATGTAAGCTTATAAAGTAAAGATATTTTTGGTTAGTGTCTTTAACAAATAAGTGAAAAGAGGAATTTGCAATGCTGAATTTGACAGGCACTAAAGGACTTAAAGAGTCTTGTTGGTTTTGGCCAGATTCCACACCATGGTTGGTCCTCCTTGTAGTCATCTTACCTTGTATATTCCACTCTGGGAAATAAATGTACTAGTCTTACCAGCTTACCACAGCCTCTCATGAACTACCTGTTTTGCTATTCTACCGCACATTTAGCTCTATTTTGACCATTAGAGACATTCTTTTCTCCAGCCCACCCCTCTGGGAGTCTTGAGTCCCTGGACTTATATTATCCTAGGCTTTTAAAAATGGACTTGTTTTCAAGGTGTGAGCTATTTGACCAGCTAAGCATAACCTTAGGGTACAAGAGGGCCTAACTTCTATTGGGCAAGCCAGGAGTGGACAAATCTCACTAAATGGAGACAAAAGATTCAGGGCTCACTGCGCAGAGATAGGGTGGCCTGTGAGTTCTGTTTCACATCCATTTAATTCTATCTCTGGAGACTCCTGGTTATCTTTTTGGGGTTTGGAGGTTTCTTCTGTCCTCTTGGTCTCTCTCTTCTCTCCTTTCCCCAGCAAATCTTTTTATCTAGACATACTCTGTCTGTACATATCCATTAGAATATTTCTGGTTTTCACCTAGACCAGTGGGTTTTAAACTTAGGAGGTAGAATTTGTCATCTTTATTTCTTGGTTATTCAGTGAGCCTCTCCCCCCAACATCAGCAAATGAAGGCTAAATAGAAAGAATATATGCAGGTGAACTCCTCGTTGTTTTGACCTACTAGAAACTGCACAAGGCATGGCACCCATGTGCCTTGTAGCCTCACTTCCATCGGTTACCCAGCCACACTGGACCATTGGCAGTTCCAGGAATATGCTGACAGCTGGGTCCTTCATGCTGTCCCTTCTGACTTGCTCTGCTCTTTTACCAGAATTCTCTCCCCCTTCCTCATCTGGCAAATTCCTTCAAACCTTGGCTCCGTTGTCCTGCTCCAGAGAGCCTTCTCTGAATCTTCATGCCTTTCTCTGGCATCCAGAGCAAGAAGAAGCAAGGTCAGATGTCCCTGGGGTTAATATCCTTCCCTTTGGAGCATGAGAAGTTGCTGGGTCAGCAAATCTGAGTAACTCACCTGAAGAGCAGGCTGATCTGGTGACCCATCGCTCTAGGCTCCTTCTTAATGACAAGGCCATTTCCTCATAGACTAGTCCACTGCCATAGAGTCAACTACAGGTCCCCTCCCTTCATGAATATGAGGAGTCCCAAGGTCTCTTTAACAAATAAATGAAAAGAGAAATTTGCAATGCTGAATTTGACAGGTACAGAAGGACTTAAAGAGTTTTGTTGGTTTTGGCCAAGGTTAGAGTCCTATTCCACTGTGGCTGGCCTCGGCACACAGCTCAATGGGACAGAATGAGAACCTAGAGGATCACATGGTTCTGCTACTTCTCTGCTAGTAAGTTTGCCATCAGTAAGCTCTATTTTGTATTTCCACTACACTGTGCTGTGGCATATGTGTCTAGGTACGCATTGTGAGCACCTCACATGTTGTAGTAATCAATTTCTGCATTTGTATGCCCACTAGACTTAAGTTTCTTGGAGGAAGATAATGCTTTGTTCTTATATATAATAGGTGTTCAAAGGATTAGTGAATATCTGCTCTTATTCATTAAGCCCCGCAGATTTGCCCATAATTTTATTGAGCCAATGATTCCCCAGTGCTTTTGTTGACTATCATTCTTTATGAATAATGATAATCCTTAGTCCAGGAAATTAAGGCCCTGTGTGTTGATAATAATGGATGACTAAATCAAGCTGGAAACTTCAGAGATGTCCCAAATGCCACAGTTAATAATTATTTCTCATAGTTTTATGTCTAAAAACCATTTCTCTTTAAAATTAATTACATGGTCCTGGACCAGCCAAAATGACCTCTGCAATGACTCATGGGCCATTCATCACGCTTGTTTATAAGCTCCCAGAAGAATCCGGGGTTTTAGCTGACCTTATAATTGTGTGTGTGCGTGTGCTTGTTTTCTTTTCCTTATTTGAGACTGAGACTGCTAAAGGTCAAATTGCATCTGAGATAAACATTCAAGTAAATCGCATCTACACAACTTGGCATTACTGGGCAATGTGTCAGAGTACAATACAAACCAGAAAAGTGTCTAACTGGCTTTTATTTCATTTCACAGGAATTCTGATTCCGATAAATTTCATTCCAATCCAGTGGTACCTCAGGTGTGGTTTCCTATGTGGTAACATTATTAGTGCCGGAAGTAATGGTTCTGTTGTATCCACATATGTTTTTGAATATTGGAAAAAACAAATATGTAGCCCTTGTAAAAATCAGAGTTCTACAAAGTGCTGTGCCATGGCTTGGAGAAGGACATGAGGAAGCAAGTTAGAGCTCAATGCAGAGATGTCAAAAGTCACATTGTAAGAGTAACAATAAGACACGTGGTAGGGGACAGTGTGGGGAAAATAATGTTAGGAAGAGAGAACAATGAACATTTATAAAGAGCTTAGTTTGTGGCAAGAGTTTATGTCCTTGTTTAAATTAATTGTCACAATAACCTGAAGTATGATATGCATATCATTTTCTTCACTTCGCAGGTGAGGAAATTGGTGCTAAATATTGCCCAACTCCTATGTTGCAGAGCAGAGATGTAACCCAAGGAAGATTGACCTTCTACCCTGTAAAACTGTTCATGTACACTGATAGTTAACCTGGAACATTGCTTCTGTTGTTAGGCATTGTGGATTCAGCCCTGTTCTACCATTCACTAGCCCCAGGATCTTGGTTGAATTTTTAGTCTCAACTGCCTTGTCTGTAACATAATAATAATACTTGTCTCATAGCATTCTTGCAAGGCTTACATGGGGTGGTATGATTCAAATCCATACTCTACCACTTGGTGGTAATATGTCATGGAGACATCCTTTAACCTCTTTTAGGCGCTTTCTCCATCTGTAAGTGGAGACAATAATAATCCCTGTCTCACAAGGTTATTGTGAGTATTAAATGAGACAATATTTAAAAGGTACTAAACATATAAGTGCTTGATAATTATTAGCTAACTTCATCATATCACTTTCATTATAGTGCTCAATAAATTGTAGTAAATGAATGTAGTCATTCTTAAGATAGGATGAAAATAAATGGTTGAGTAAATTATGTTTGGTAGCAGGTATTGATAGGATACCTTACTGGTACTAAGAAGTTTATATTTCTTTCTTTTCTTACACTAGAATAGAAGTGAAATATTTATAGGCTATTACAAAAGGCAGGATTATTCTTTAAGTAAAATCCATTGGTCAGAATGCCCCCTCCTTTATTTGAAGGTCTCACTCTCCTGGTCTGTGGAGAACTAGCTGAGCCGTAGAGCTGGATTGGTGGGCTCCTGTTCAAGCAGGACCACGGTGTCCCACGGAAGTGTGGAGAACAGAGTCAGAGAGCTCACCATTGTTCCTGGGTGGCCACGTCAGAGCCTTCCCCTTTCTGCTCCATGCTGGTTAGACTAGCCACCCTGCTCTGATTTCCTCCTTTGCCTTGGACTCAAGCACAGATATTTCTGTCTTACTTGGAAGAGGATTTCTTCGCTCGTCTTCTGGCACTGTCCACTACACTTGACCTTGTGAGTGGCAGCCTCCTGTGAGGCATGCTTTCTGGGACGGCAGAGGTGCATCCTTCTCTCAGTACTCCCCTGACTTCCCCGTGAGCCCTGTGCCCCAGGACTGAGTTCTGTCCCTTTCCTGACAGACTGGGGACAGTTTGAAAGTTCCAAAAGATGCGTCTCACAAGCCTCGTCAGATCCTTAGACCAGCAGTGTTCCCACGGTGATGGGCTCTCAGCAGTCCCTCAGGTGCCGAATGGAGTTGAAGGTGGGCACACTCTGGACTTCCCCTTGGGCTGCCTGAACCAAGATGCATCATTTCTGTCTGCTGGGCATTCCTGTAAAAGTTCATTGAGAAAAATATTGTTCCACTAGGTGCAGCTGATCAGGTACATTCTTGGGCTGAACCTTTCAGAAGTTGAGACAGGTCCTGGGAACTTTTGTTTTGAAGCTCCTATTTCATTAAAAATGGGAGGAAATAAGAAAGGGTTACAATTATATTAAATGGTCAATATTCTCAGTGTGACTATATGGTCATTTGCAGATAGCATCAAAATGCACAGTTTGAAGAGCACTCACAATGAATGAACCCACTTAGATAGGTTCTGAGCCTGAGTAGGACTTGATGCTATGAGTTGGGAGCCCATAAAGTGAATGCAAGTCTTAAGGTGTGTGATGAAAGGATACAGAAAGAAGAGATTTAGGCATCCAAGGCAAATTACCTGCTTAACAACTATGATTCCATCTGGTTGACCCTGTTTGATTATTCTTTAAATCAGGACAAATTTCTCCTATATTTCCAGATCCCTGGATAACCTAACCTTGATTACTGTTCTCTCCTCTCTCATCAAGTCCATTAAAGCAATCCTCCTTGACACAGTGTAGTAGATTAGATTTTGTTCCTAACTATTCTCTCCCACCCAGTGGTAAAATATTCATCCACACCTTTTTCAGTGCCTTCCCATTGGAGGAATTAGCATCCTTGACCGTTGACTTTGAGTTTGTACATGTGACTGGCTCTGACCAATAGTAAGTGAGTAGAAATGTCATTGTGAGAGTTCTGATCAGAGGCTTTAGAGGCATCACATGCTTCTGCTCATCCTCTTTTACAGCCTTCCCCCCGACCTCTGTGAGAACATGTCCTGGACGGTGGTTACTCCATTAGTTTGGGTTTCAGAATAAAGCTAAGCTAAGCCAAGCCCAGCCTGGTCTATTTGACCTGTTGTCCATATTTAAGGAGAGTAAGAAAAAATGTTTGTGGTGTGAGCCACTGAATTGTTAAGATTGTTTGTTGCTACAATAAAGCTAATTCATGCATTTTTTTTTTTTTTTTTGCTGTGTTTCTGAGCCAACTCTCTGTTTCTCTACTAGATGTGGAATATCTTTCCACCCCTGAATACCCATTCAAGGTTTTCTTTAAATCTAAGCCTCTCACAAATAACAAGTAGGGAGAACACTTCACCTTCTATAAGGCTTCCACTATTACTTAAACCAACAACTGCCATCCACCTCCAGACTCCCACTGATGACCTCACAGAATAGAAGCACATCCATACTAATAAAAGCCTAGGTGGTGCAACATCACAAGATGGCTGCCCCCACATCGTCACAAGATGGCCACCACACGATAGCTGGCATAAGATGGCTGCCACAAGATGGCTGGCAGGGGGGAGCAGTTGGGGGCAACCAGGACTGCAGGGGAGGGCAGTGTGGGCCATCAGGCCAGCAGGGGAGGCAGTTGGGCGCAACCAGGCCGGCAGGGGAGGGCAGTTGGGGGTGATCAGAATGGCAAGGGAGCAATTAGGCATCAATCAGGCCGGCAGGAGAGTGATTAGGGGGCAATCAGGCTGACAGGCAGAAGCAGTTAGGGGCAATCAGTCAGACAGGCATGCAGGCAGGTGAGTGGTTAGGAGCCAGCAGCCTCAGATTGTGAGAGGGATGTCCCAAAGGGTCCCAGATTAGAGAGGGTGTAGGTTGAGCTATAGGACACCCCCCATGCACGAATTTTGTGCATCGGTCCTCTAGTTGTTTAATAACTGTCATATTCAGTCTGTACAATTGTCCTTTCATATATTTCTCTGGATCAATATTAATCTATTTCCATTTGCAAACCCTTGGGCTGTGAGATGACATATTTTTGTAAAAAATTGGTGCCAAGCCTTATATATGGATATTAAATAAATTCTCTGTTCAGCAATGAATTTACTTCACCAACTGTTGCTACCCACTTCTTTCCTTTATGAGGAAATATACCAGAATTTCAGATGGAGTGGGTCTTATCTGAGTGTTTATATCTAGGCGTTTTCTTTCACTATAGTCTAGACTCTGTGGGCATATTAGATCCCTATTATGTGTCAGTCATTTCCTCTTTTGTTCTGACATAATTCCGTTGATAACGAGGCTTCTAAATTCTCAGTTGAATGGATTGAGTTCTCATAAACTGGATTAGTGAGCAGAACAGTTATGATTCTTTTTTGAAAGGTTCAAGTTCATCTTGTGTTCCCAGAGGCATGGGAAACTACCAAGTTAAAAAAGACCAAGTGGTCTTCCAGTGAGGTGAGTCCTCCAATTTGAAACATTCTTTTAGAATTTAGGTCAAACTATGAAAAATCAATATGCCAAAAAGTGAATGAATGGAGACAACAGGTATAAAACTTGTGCTTGGGTGATGACAGATCTTTTTGCAAATAGGTATTTGGTTCACAGCAGAAATTCTCTATAAAGTCAGCCCTGGGATTTTACTCCATATGCATATTTTCTTTCTTGTCTTTTTCTTTTTCATTTTTCAATAAACCTATTTAAATGCTCTTCAACTTTTCAGTACAGTAATTAAACTCATTTTCCATCTGCAATGCATTCATATCTACCTCATTCTTTGTGATCATGTATATGGTATTGGAATAAAATCCAGACCAGAAAAAAGCATATGCATGTATATTATTCTGAAGCCTCACTAATTGTACAGTGCTGTGCTTTGATGACATTAACATCTCTGATGAATCTCCTAACTTTGTGACCAGGAATTCTTCATTGACCTCAGAAAAACTTGTTCAACTATTACCTTTTCTACTCTCTTCCTCTTACCATGAATGATAGAAACTTCAAAGTTGGAAAAACAGTAACAGTGATAATTATGATGTATGTTTATTCCTTCAATTTAGAAAATATGCTCCCGATTAAAAACCCACCCCCAAAATACAAATTTAATTAAACATTATCATTAGAAAAATTAATTGAAGTCTTAGGCAAACACAACGCCCCTGCTAGTGAATGGTTCTAGTCGTGAAATAGAAGCCTGTCTTGACAGAGGCCCTTCCCCGGCACCATAAAGGGCGCCTTTGAGAAAGTGGTGGTACTGAAAAAGCACACGCTTGAGGGCTGCACATGGAAGGCCCCCTCTGTAACCCAGGCCACAGAAAAGGGGTCTCAGTGAATCAAGAGAAACTCATGATGAGGTTTCAGGGCCCAGAAAAACAGTCTCTTAGGCACCATTAGTTTGCGCTTTGAAGAGTCATGGCTCTTTGCAGAGGTGTGGACGTTGTCATGGATACCTCTTGAAAATGAGAGTAAGCTGCTTGGAAGCTCCAGGGACCCCAACGAAAGTCCTTTTAGCACCAGGAAAGTGGTTCTAGGGGTTGTAAGGAAATGGGGGCCTCTCTCCCCCACATAGCAGAGCCTGGCAGATGGAGGGTTTAGCAGTTGGCAGGCAGTGGCAGCATGATTTTAACTGGAATAGCTTCTTGTCTAAGAGGCGGGGTTTTTTTCTTGCTTCACTGTCCCCAGTTGTGTAACAGACAAGCCTAGTTCTCTAGTCTTCCTGGAGAGTACATGAGCTAATGTTCTGCAATGAATTCCTTACTGCTTACAACTGCGTGAATCAGGTGGAGTGGACCTTATTGTTTGCAAACCAGAACCTTGACCTACACGGGGCTCCTCTCATCTACTCAACATTCTCAGAAAGAAAAAAATACACCAGAAATTGATTTAAAGAATGTGTTCCCCTGAACAAAGGAAGCAAGGAGGATGAATGGTATCTGCCAAGAGCTCAAAATTCAATTAAAGAGGCTAGCCAGGGGCAGCACTCTAGTACAGAGACACAACAGGAAAATGCCAAAGACTGCAGCCTATTCAAATGTCTGCAACATGTATGTCCTGAAAAGACTTCTGCAAAGCATTGCACTCTATCAGGAAACCAATCTGAGGAGGGAAAATAAAGGCACAGACATTCCAGTACCTGGTACAAGGTAAAGTCTGGGCTGGGAGTCAAAAGTCCTGAGGTTTAGAATCACCTCCTGTAGGAACTATGTGACTTTGAGCAAGTTGCTTAACTTGGCTGAGCCTGTTTCCTCACTGGTTTAATGTAGTGGTTGGATGAAATGATGGCTGAGACCCTTTGAGCTATAAATCTCCCCAATCTAGAAAGAAAGAGGTACAGTGTGGGGAAGAGATACAGAAGCAGACAATTCTCTGTTTCCACAAATGTTGCCTTTTAATGGTATATTTGCATACATTATGTGCTCAGAAATTATATTTATTTTTCTCGATTTGAATTTTGACAGTCAGGTTAAGAAAAAAATGGGGGTAAGGAATGTTATTTTTTAAAAGTTTACCCCTTAGAAAATAGACCTTTCCCCCTGTCTCTGACTCTATAGCAGATATTTTTTATTAAAAATTTTTAATGTTGACATAATTGCAGGTGTCCCCCTTTACCCTTCCCCCCCCCTTGCCTATCTTCATCCACCCCCACGTTCTCCTCCCTTGGCCTTCACCACACTGTTGCCCACATCAGTACAGTAATGCCTGTATGTTCTTTAGGGAATCCCTCCATCTTCTTTGTCCAGTCATGCCCACCCTCTACCCCTCAGGCACTGGCTGCTCTGTTGCATGCTTCCATGCTTCTGGTTTTATTTTGTTCTTCATTTTATTTTGTTCATTAGATTCCACATACTAGTGAGATCATATGGTATTATAGGAACATTATTTACAATAACCAAGACCTGGAAACAGCCCAAGTGACCATGATTAAATGAGTGGATAAAAAAGCT
This sequence comes from Corynorhinus townsendii, assembly GCA_026230045.1. Lineage (NCBI taxonomy): Eukaryota > Metazoa > Chordata > Mammalia > Chiroptera > Vespertilionidae > Corynorhinus > Corynorhinus townsendii. The sequence goes on along the minus strand of JAPDVU010000018.1, from coordinate 739,661 downwards.
ATGGTACATTTACACAATGGAATACTACCCAGCTGTAAAAAATAAACGTTTACCCTTTGCAACAGCATGGATGGACCTTGAGAGTATTACGTTAAACGAAACAAGCCAATCAGAGATAAAATAGACCTTTTAGTAATTTCCCCACCATTCTACTCTGCCCCTGAGAAGAAAATCTTCCCAAATGTTTGGAGTGATGAAGGGGACCAACTGTTTGTTGAAATGCTGGTGGTCACACTTGGTGTTGGTCACACTTGGTTGATTACCAGTGTAGTAGCCTCAGCATAGCTCTTCATGGATTAAGTTGATTGTAAAAACACTGTGCTCATCACATCATCTGCTTTTTTTCTAGACTTAGATCTTTACACTCTTCTAAATCTTTTGGAGACAGCTCTTTGATCCTCCCAACACTATGAGGTAGATAGATAGTAATAGCTCCATTTTATTGATGCACAGTGAGATTAAGTAACTCACCAGAGCACACACAGTAAGGTGCCGAGCTGGGATGCAACACAGGGTGACCTAGCCCCAGAGGCTGTGCTCCTAAGCACCACGCATATTGCTGAAATGTATCATTGTTTAGCTTTGAGATGCATTGCATGGTGCTCTTTTAGTCAAATCTCTAGCATTGCTTTAATAAACTTGTAATTGCACACAAGTTATCTGCAAATTAAACAATTCAATAAGAGGTCTAAGGAGAAGCACAAAAGAACATTGCTTGTATTTTTGAAAACTACACACCATTAATTTTCTTGTGGAGATTATAGGAAATTAGCAGAAAGAAGACTTCAGCTCAACATGAATGAACAAATAAAATTTACCTTATTAATATGTATTTATTAATATTAATATTTTTGCTCTGCAAAAATACCATGAATTACTTGAGGAATAAATAACTCACCTTCACTTAAAGTATGTAAGCAGAAGCTTGAAAATGAGAGGTCAAGGATGCTGTTGAGGCATCCTGGGACTTGGTTGTAAATTGGGCTCAGGGACCACAAAGGTTCATCTGAGAGAATTTTTTCACTGACCCACACACCCTTATAGGTAGCCCTCATTTATCATCATTCTCCCAAACCACCAGATTTTATGTGGCTGATGTAACATTTTTGTCTTTCAGGGTTCACTGGGATATAAGAATGAAAACAACAAACCAAATTGCTCCTCAAACCAAAAAAAAGGTTAAGGCAAGTGAACAATGTAATACTTGGGTGCTCTCTTGAGCACAACAAACTGGACAGGCCCTGACAGCATTATAGATTATGAGTCAGCAAAAATCCTCTGCCACTCATTGTTGGGCCCACTGCTGACTCAGCTGTGGAGCAAATATGTACAGCTGGGCATCTAGACATTTTAGGGGCACACAGCTCTATTTCAGAAATTTTTTATCTGGGATCGGAGGTGTTTCATGGTCTTTACTTTGGGCAAATTACTGTCTAAATATGCATTCTTAGTTTTGCCCCATCCTACTCTCAAAGAGGAGGGTCAGAAAAGTTTCAGAGTTACTATAGGGTATTAGGGTTATATCAGGATTTGATGCCACATTCAATGTGTTCCAGGGTAAAAAGAGTCATTCCTGTTACTATGGGTTGAAGGATTTATTAGAAATATCAGGGGTAATTGGGCCAAAGGCACAAATTCCTATTTTTAAAAAAATATGTATTTTTTTTTATTGATTTGAGAGAGCAAAGGAGAGAGATAGATAGAACATCAATGATGACAGAGAATCGTCCATTGGCTGCCTCTTGCACGCCCCCTACTGGGGGCTGAGCCCACAACCTGGACATATGCCCTGACCAGGAATTGAACCAGTGACTTCTTGTTTCCTGGTTAACCAGTGACCTCTTGTTAACTGCTGAGCCACACCTGTCTGGGCACAAATTCTTATCTTTAATTGAAATGTTTCTGCAAAGGAACACTAAGAATCTCACCCTCAGTTGAAATTAACTTTTGAAGAGAAAAATTTCTATAGGGAAGTCCTGAATTTCCAATGGCAGGTGTTGATCAGGTCTTTTTTGAATGCTGGGGTTAATTTTTAACTGCCATCATTCCTGACCACTCACAGATGTAACATTTTCTTTTTGCTGAGCTGTTAAAGAGGAGAAATTGAAGGTACTTTTTCTCAGGAGCAACCTTCTTCATGTTATGATCAAGATCAAACCTAAAGTCTCATTTATTTTCTTAATTTTCTCTTTGTAGAAATTGTCAAATTTTGTTCCTCTTAGATTTGGAAACAATTTCTTCCTGTGTTTTTCACCTTTGAAAAGATTTGCCTGCTAGTTTAATAGTAGCAACAAGTCTAGCGGCATTTCAGGATCTAATTTTATGTCTATGGTGTCAACAGCATAGCTGACCTTTCAGAATCTTCTTTGATATCCAGAAACATCATAGACTCCTTAGGATTTAAAAAAATGACCAAATTCTGCCTAAGTGCTAATTTTACTCTATAATGGACTTCATAGCTATTAGTGTCCATAAGCCAAAAAGAGATATTTCTTGTGCTATTAAAAAGAGATCTCTGGGGAGACTCGTGGGCAATTAGGTGCAGCTTCTGAAATCCAGCATGTATTTCACTTAACTTGGTCTCATAATTTTACAGACTTCCACTGAGTTCCTCAATGAAGACAACAGGATGCCAATTATAAAATGATCTGGAACTATCTTGCCTCCAAAAGAAATAATGTACCGTAAGGTCTAGAGTTAAACTCATCCATTTGACAACATATAGGCAACAACAATAAAATAAAATAATAAAATAAAAATAAATAAAATGGCAGGGCTCAGGCCTTAAGCTCCCCATGGCCACGTCACTGTAAAGGGATGCTAGTTGCAATAAAAACAACCTAAAAGCTAAACATCTTTGCAAAGACAACCACAGTAGCCTGGCTCACATTTCTCCAGTTCCCTTGTGCCAGCTTGTCCTAACATAAGCTCCTTTCTTTGCCAGCTTGCCTCTGAAGTCCCAGCATCCCTTGAGGCTGAGGTTACATGTATTCCCACAATGACAAAGTCAACTCTAAATACTGCCTCTCCTTTGCTATAATTTAAGCTTAAAAAAATTTTTGACTAGCCATGGGAATAGGAATTTGGGTAGACTTGTTTTTCTTTTGAAATTGTCTTTACAAAATTGATATTTCAACTGGATTAGTATTAACCCATGTCATCAGCACAACTCTGTCATTTATTCTTAAGAGAAAAGACTTGGATTTGAGGTGAGGGGCTGGAAGGCTTGGGAGAGGTGATGGTTTTGTCGCTCTAATGCACCAGCTGGAATCCAAGTATTTTCTGACCATACACACAGCGTCCCAGAATGTTTTCCCCAATGCCCCCTCTCTTCCTTTTCCTCTCCTTTCTCATCTCTCTATTGTCCTCCACTGCCCAAACATAGTGAAGTTTGAACAAAAGAAGAATAAGAAATATTCCATTCTCATGTCCCTGGGATTATATTTCATAATAAACCAGGAGCTCTTCAAAGGGCTTGGAGTGTACAGGAGCTGCTAGTGTTTTAGTCTCTGAAGTGCTTCATGCATGTACACATGTTTTCACATACTTACTGAGTACCCACTATTCCTGGGGAGAGAGAAGTGTACACTCCGTCTCCACTGAGGGACTCGTTGCCTAACATCCCTTTCATAAAATGAAAACCAGGACCAAATAAGGAGCAAACAAACAAATGACAACAACATAGTATTGTGATGATTTCTTATTTCCTCTTCCCTCAGTACCAAACCTCATCATGTCACGATCTAGTACCTTAAAGTTTGGGGGAACTGAATGGGTGGATGGGCAGATGAATTACTGGACAGTTACTGTTGATTTGGATTCAGAGTCCTTAGCACATAGTCATGGGTCCTCCAAAGAGGGAGCCTGAGCTTTCAAAGAAATGATATAGAAAACCTGAGTTTTCTGATGGTGAATTATATAGACAACAATTTAAATCTAAATACATATACAGATATACATACAAATACATACACATGTACTTTTTATACACACATATGTATACATGTATATGCATTTATATTCACTTTTGAGTACTCTTTTGTGTACAAAACCAATTCAATTCCTCAAATTTTCAGGAGTTTTGGATGACTTTGTCCAGTAAGGCAGAGTTAATGTCAGAGTTGGGACTCAACTCTGGTCCCTGGACATATGATGCAATGTTTTCACTTCTAGATGTTTTGCCTTTACACTTTCAGATATATTTTCTTCTTTCTTTATTATTGAACATATTTCAGATAATTAAATAATTATATTTTTCTAATTTGCCTCAGAAAGCCAGCTACCGATTTTCTCAAAGGCACATGGACAACATAGGGTTAGAACTTCTCAGAGTGGAAGAAGTGCAAAGTTAGGACCAGTGGCTGGAGCATCTTCACATTCCCACAGGTCTACATAAAGCTGGTCTTCGCTGTGTTTCAAAGGGGCCACTGCAGGCTATGTAGGAAGGAGCATCTATCGTCCTGAGACGTGGGAATTGCTAGAATCACATAGACTTCCCCAAATCAGCTACAGAAGCTAAGGAGAGAGCATGATGTAGATCGCCTGAAATACATCCATAAAGTCGTCACTATCAAGTTAGCAAGATTTGAGGACCCAAAGCCATCAGAGGTTTGCAATTGGCAGAAGGATACTGAAATCAGCTGCAATCGCACACACTTGCCCTGAATGCCACAGTTAATTCTTTTATTTAATTATAAAAGGTAAAGTGAAAACCTATCAAGTTATTTCTGTAGATCCAATCCTGAGGTATACAAATTTGTTGACATATAGACCAAAACAATGGCTTGTGACTAGCTAGGAAGATAGTCTTGGTCACAGACAGCATCTTCTCCAAATATCAGGGTTTTAGCTCTTTCCCTGAATTCCCAGCTTGGCTAGAGTCTCTGTTTCACTCATGTGCCCCAGTGTGAGAGGTCAAGCAGTGATCATGTTTCCAGGTAAAAACTGTTGCTTATGTAAGTGACTCAATGAAAAAAGAGAAAGGCCCAAACTTGTTTACTCTGTCTGTTGTCCACCCTCTGTGGTTAACGAAATCCGTCTCTCCTAGCACCACTCACTTCCTAAGCAGTCATTCTGAACAATGTGGCTGCCCCCCTACTCCCTGTCCCTGCCCTTTCCCCCTACGACTGATTAGAGCAGTGAGGGCCACCTGATCCACAGGCTGGCCAACTTGGAGAAAAACACCAACCATTGCTTTAGCTAGTTTTATTTCTAGTTTCTAAAGCAAAAAAGCTGTAATATTCCAGACAGGTGGAGAGCAGCTGAGTATTGCTAATGGCAGACACTAGAGTGATAGTCTTCAAAGTTCCTATTCGTAGGCATCTATTTTATTACTTTCATCCAGAAGTACCCTCCATCTCTAGCATTGAGCCCTTGCATTTTTATAGATTTCATCCACTTTTCACGCTGACAGTCCTCACAGTAAACTTCCCTTTGTTTGAACTAGCCCGAATAGTTCTTTACTTTCCAAACCAAAGACGCCTGATCAAGACCATGACAAGGAAAATATCTCACAATATTCACCTCATTATCCTATGACTAAACTCTGACTCTGAGAGTAAGCCCTGAAGTTACTGAATTTATGCTTCTGGTCAGACCACAGCCCTCAGGACTCCCCAGAGAGACCACTGTGTCCTCTTGCAAATGCCTCTCACTGATTCTCATCATCTGCCCTTATTCTTGCACTACAGGCGATGGAGTAAGCCTGTCTCTCTCTTACACCAGCTTAACACGAACCTGGCAGCGTGCTGGTCTTCCTGCTTCGCCTAGGCTGAATCTTTGATTGGTCTGAGAGGACAGGCAACTGGTTTTCTTTGCTTGGATCCTTCATTGCTTTTCCAGCATATTCTTAAACATCAGGGCCAGAGATGGTTAGAAATTGGTTTTTATGGACTCATCCCAGAGATTTTTGAGTCCAGGAGCCTGAGATGGACCCCAGAAATCTACCTGTTACCCAGTTCTTAGGTGTTGCTGATAGAACTGATTCTTGAACCAACTCTGAGAACATTGCTCGGAAACCCAAATTCAGCAGGAAACCAATGGATTATTATAATAATTATTATTATTAAATGGGAGCAGTTCAAATGGTCTCTTTTGGGGTCACATCCATAGATATTCTGGTCTAAATGACCTGAAAAACTGAATGGAAAAGCACAATAGATACTCTGGACTGTTCACACAAGGTAGCCTTTTTGTGGGGTATCTCAGAGGGGCACCATCAGCATCAGGAGCGTCCGCTGTGCTTGTTGCCTGTGTCCTTGCTCCTCGCTAGGTACAGTGCTCACAACTTCTGGTGGAACCTGTTCATTTGAAAGCTCCTATGTGAGACTTAGCGTTCTTGCCTTTCCTTTCTTCTAATCACTGGTCATCATGCAAGCATGAGCATGACCGTATTTTACAGATTGTCCCCACATCTGAAAATGCAGCACTTGGCCATGTGAAAACCATGAGAACTGAATTAAGCTTTCTCATTTCTTGAGGCATAATTCATGAAGTACCCCTCTAGAGCCTCAGAAAAGTTTCCAAAGAAATGTTCTTATTGACATGAGTGATGTGTGTTGCCCTGTCTGCTTTGGAAGGGTCCCCTACTATTTCACAAGCGCCTCTTGGAAGTGCATTAATTTATTGTGTTATTGTGGTTCCCTCTTCTGCCCAAATACCTGCAGAGCCAGAAAAATGTCACTGGGTAGGAGTTAGAGTGGAGCACTTCCTCAGAGAAGATAGTACCTAGTCAAATATTGCTAGTTTTTCTTTTTTAAACTATTTTAGGGAACTAACAGCACAAATTGACTGTCAGGTTTTCATAAATTACAAATTGTCTCACCTTCCAAAGAACATATGATTCAGATGCCACTAATTCCCTAGTGTATAACGCACCCCCAAACAAACTTTTTCTGTGTGTCTCCCTCCCAAGAAGCTCCAAAACCTGCTCAAAGTTAGCAGAAGGAAAGAAACATTAGGGCAATAATAAACAAAATAGAGAACAAAAAACAATAGAAAAAAAGTCAATGGAACTAAGAGTTGGTTTTTTAAAAAAACAAACAACATTGACAAAACATTGGCTAGACTGATCAAGAAAAATACTGGAAAAACTCAAATAAAATCAGAAATGAAAACACATTATACGATGCCACAGAAATAAAAAAAGATCATAAGGAACTATAATGAATAATTATAAACAAATGAACTGGACAAGCTAGAAAACATAGATGAATTTCTAGAAGCATATATGTGTGTGTGTATATATATATATATATATATATATACACACACACACACACAAAGAACACATAGAAAGCCTGAACAAACTAATATAAGAAGATAGAATCACTAATCAAAAGCCTCCCAACAAAGAAGCTCAGGACCAGAGGGCTTTGTAGGTGAATTACACCAAACACTTAGAAAAGAATTAATATGGATCCTTTTAAAACTCTTCCAAAAGTAGAAAAGAGAACAAACACTTCCAAAGCATCACTCCAATACTAAAGCCAAAGACTCCACGAGAAAAGAAAATTACAGGCCAATATCCCCAATGAACACAGATCCAGAAACCCTCAACAAAATATTAGCAAGCTGAGTTCAGCAGCACATTAAAAGGATCCTACACATGACCAAGTGGGATTTACCCCTGGGAAGCAAGGGTAGTTTCAACATAGGCAAATCAATAAGAGTGCGATAGCACATTAACGAATGAAGAAGACATTTTAATAGATGGAGAAAAGGGGTTTGACAGAATTCAGTATACATTCATGATAAAATCTCTCAACAATGCAGGATATCTTGCCATTTGCATCAACATGGATGAACCTGAGGACATTATGCTAAGTGAAATATGCCAGATATAGGGACAAATACTACATGATACCATTTACAGGTGAATCTAAAAGAGTCAAACTCATAGCAGCAGAAAGTAGAATGGTGGTTGCCAGCGGCTGAGGGATTGGGAAATGGGAGGTGTAAGTCCGAGTATGCTAAGTTTGAGTCATACATGGTGAGTATAGCCTAGAGAGACAGTTACCAACACTGAATTGCACTCTGAAAAATTTGCTAAGAGAATAGGTCACATGTTAAGTGTTCTTATCACCCTCCAAAAAGGATAATAAATAAGCAGTACAGGAAAAACTTTTGGAGGTGATACATATTTTAATAGCATAGATTGTGGTAATGGTTTCATGGGCTGTCCTTCTCTCCTGACACATCACATGGTATACATTAAATATGTACAGCTTCTTGTATGTCAGCAACACCTCAATAAAGTGGTCTAACAGATGATATCATAAAATAGAAGTAGAAAAGAGGAAACCAGAGTCTTTAACTCTGAAAACCCTTCCTAATTAACTAATTATGCGTTTGTTAGTTAACACTCATCCACATGGATTGAAAAACATGATTTTGTTACGTGATAATATGAGAATAAAATTTTTCATCCAAGTTTTGTTTTTCTTGGCCATAGCAATTTTTTCCTCCATGATGAAAAGAAATGCAACAGAAAGGGAAGGATAAGGAAAGAGTGGAGAGAAGTTTGAGAGAGGAGAGCAAGCCAAAGAACTGTGTGTGCCAAACATTTTACTTAGGGTCTATGTACCTATTATAAATATGTATTTCACAGTCTTTTCCATCAGATTTCAACAGTTCCTTTCCTGGAGGGGCCTGTCTTTATTTATTAAACCAACATCTGTGATATTGCAGATGTGTGGTCATGGTCTGGAGGGAGATACCATACAATGGTTGGGAACAATAGGGTGTAAGGACAGGGATCCTTGAGGGAGAAAACAAAGCAGCATGACTGGTGACTAGATCCCGAGGGGAAATGTTTTTCAGTGAGAAATTCCCACCATTAGGATGGCAGAAGGACATTGAATAATGGAAACACATTAATATTAAATTCAAAGTATTTGTGGGAAGGATAACCCCTCTGTTATCCCAAATCTTCATTAAAATCTATTACCATTGTGTAGGTCCCCTCAAGGTGAGCCATGACATGGAAAAGGGACAATATTTGAGGAAAAAGCAAGATAATTTTCAAATTCAATTGATTTAGCAGAAGCAGGCAATTAGGATCAAGTGACTCCAAGAAGCATAACCTTCCTCTCTTTCAAAGGGTCCTAGAGAGAATAGGAGGAAAGTTTAGTCTCTTAATGCACCTGTGCTAATTTCATTTATAAGGTAGTACCAGGGGCTCAGTTTTCTCTGAGCATTATCAGTTTTCTCCTCCTATTTCTCCTCCATGTTCTCTAAATCTCATTCCTCTATTTCTACACCCTCAATCTAAGAATTTCTGTGCAAAAATGTGCAAATTTGATGTTTTTTGGTACATATGCCAAAAATGGACGTGGTATTCAGTAAAATCTCATTTAACAAGTTCGCAGGTAATCAGCAATATCAATTCACTTCGATTTTGTACATTTAATACCTGGAGGAAGGGAATTCTCAAAGTCAAAGCTATAAAAGCTAGAGATTTGATTAGAAAAGCAATTCTTCCTACTATATGCCATGATCTGTACAAAACCCTGGGGAAACAGTCCTGAATGTGATACATCTGATTTCTAGACATGAGAAGCTCACTGGCCATTCCAGAGACGCTTTCCTGTTTTATGCATCTTCAAACCTAGAATTATAACCAATATACCCAAGTTCCTCCATCAACAAAACAACTCACCTTTACATCTACTAAGACAGATGGAAAAGTGGTTGAATGCATTTAACTCAGAGAAAGTTTTTTTAGAAAGCTTTAGAGATAGTCTCAACTCTAACATCCCAATTCTCAAGCATTTTTTAATTGAAGTTTTACAAAACAAATATTTTAATATTTATTAGAATCGTGAAGGAAAGGTAAGAGTTGGATGGTGTTTTGAATTATTCTAAGTTAGATGAGCTACTTAATTAGGGACATCCCATGCAAAATGAAAATGAATAATAATAATTCATCATTGATGTTTCTCTATAATAATAATAATTTTATTAAAGAATAATAACTTTTAAGACAGTGAGAGTAGAGGATTAAAGCAAAAAAAATAGCCCTTCTAAGCATAGGGCTCTGCCAGCCTTGCCTCCAAGCTCCCAATTCATTTAATTTGTTCTAGGATTTTACTTGGTATTTGACAAAGAACACCCAAATGGAGGGGAAAATATAGCTTTAACCAAGAAAGTGAGTGAACAAATTTTATCACAATACCACCTAAGAAACTGATTTGGAAACTTACAGTATAATATTAAAACATTTTTTCACCTAATATTTATAACTGTTAATTACCCCCAAAATCCCCAAAGTCTGAGTAGTCATAGATTTCATGGATATGTATGACTTTAAGGTTTAAAGGGTAATCAGTCTGCAGATAGTTACTTTAAGGAAGAAAGAAATCATCAAATTTTCTTTAGAAAAAAGAAAAATTATTTAGGAAATGGAAGTTCATCAGACAAGATTTATAACAAGAAGCCATCGTACAAAATGAGGTGCTTTTTCACAAGCAAGGTTCCTTAACTAGTTGTGGGCAAGGCAGTTTACTTTCTAATCAGCTGAAGTAAAAATACAGGAAATAAGCTATATTTCAGTTCTTAACATTTTCTCACTTTAATTAGTGCATATTATGTGGTTTGCCCAAATTAGCCTTTCCATAAATAATTTATTTCCCACTGCTCAGAGCTTCAGTTTTTTTTTCATCTCAAAAAACGAGAAGTTTTGGCTAAATGAGTTTTGAATGCTCTCCAGGCCCTAATTAAAGTCAGCATCACTTATTGGTAACACATTGCCTACAGATTCCTGTGCAGGGTACTTCAGGATGTAGAAAAAGGATAAACCACGGCGACTGACCACAGACAGTTTACAATGCAGAGGGAAGGCAAGGCAAGCAAGTCAACAAATAACTGTAATGTTAGGCAGCTCCAAAATTCTAACTCTTAATTCTAACAACATCAACAACAAGAAGATTTTACCACAGAAACTTTTAAGCTTTGGGTGAAATGAATGGGCTGGGAGCATGTAACACAAATCAAGCTCCTTCAACATTGGATGCAGATGCTAGAGGCCTGAGCGAGTTTTTAGGCTATTTCATGGACAGTGTTTGGGAAGCCTCACAGCCATGCCACCCATCCAGATGCCCAGGGGCATGTCCGCCTTCTAAGTGCACTTCCTCCATATTAGGATGTGTTGACTGATTGCATAACATGGACACAATTTCAGACCACATTGATCCTCCCCACACTGTGACAGTGAAGTGGCCACGAGGCAAAACTCTTAACTCCATTAATCCCCTTGTGTTCTATCCTGGAAAATTTTATTTGACCAGCAGCCCTTTCAACATTACATGGCTTTCATCTCACATATTCGGTCTGGCTGATTGAATCAAGCTTATAGTAACGTCATTCATCCTTTAATGAACAATGAGAATTAGGAAGATTAAAGAGTGACATGTTGAAATAGAGCATAAAATACAACCAAAGTAACAGAAATTGCATTAATGTGGCTTTAACGTGATTTTCAAAGGTCTCCAGTCTGGAGTTTGGGCCCAATTTCTTGGCTGGTTTAAAATGAGACCAGGGATCTTAAATGATGTGACTGAGGACAGCCCATGAGTCAGTGGCTGAGCCAGCAGGGCCTGTGAGCAGACAGGCTGCAAAAGATAGTAAACATTATGTGTTCTGAATGTCAAAAGAATTAAGAACAGTTTTCATTCATTTAAAAAAATGTGCTTACTCTATTTTAAGATTTGAAAGGGTACCTCCCCAGTTATCGACCTGGGAAATGCTATATGTTGCATCTCATAGGTATTCCTCTCCCACTCTCTGCTTCAAGTGGCATATCTAGCCATGTCTGTATTTTGTCCATCTGCATAGATTCAGTTACCTTGTACGTTCCATGAGATACACCTGAGTCATTGTAATAAGTTGCCTTTAGTTCTTTGACATGTATTTGACAATTTATAAGTAGAATGAAGAGTCTGACAATATGATCAGAGTTTTAGGGAGCCTCAAGGGATAAGGGGGGGAAAAATGAAGATCAAGGTCTGCCAGGGAGGAGAAGCCCTTGGGACATTTTTACTTGGGACTCCTGAGCACAAAACCCAAGTAGTAGAAGAAATGGAAGGGCCTTCAGGAAGACCGAAACCCAGCACCTTGTTAGCTCAATTTGAGATAAATGAAGTGATCTGCCCTAATCCAACTTTCTTCAAGAAACATCGGCAAATCCTCTTTGAAGACAGATAATGTTACCCAGAACCTCTAATGATCTCTCAAGTTTTCATACATAATGTGCAGCATTCAATTACCAGGCAGACAACAAAACCAGGACAAGGTATCTAAAACCAAGGGAAGAAAAAACATAATGGAAAATGACTATAGATGGATAATTTCACAGAGAAGTAGAATCTATTAGAAAAAAAGACTCAAATTGAAATACTAGAAATAAAAAATATGAAAACTCAAGAGATTGTTGTGGTTTTGTTTTTTTATTGATTTTAGAGGAAGGAAGAGGGAGAGAGAGAGAGAGAAACATCAATGATGAAAGAGAATCATTGATTGGCTGCCTCCTGCACTCTCCATACTGGGGATCAAGCCCACAACCTGGGCATGTGCCCCTGACAGGAATCGAACCTGGGACCCTTCGGTCCACAGGCTGGCACTCAGTCCACTGAACCAAACTGGCCAGGACAAGGGATTGTTTTTAAACAGAATATCAGACCCAAACAAGAAGGATCTTCAAACTGTTTTTAAACTGGGAAGGAAACATTCAGACTAATGACAGCTCTTACTTATTTATGTGAGTAAAATGTGTCTGTGTCAATGCTAACTAAAAATCTCAGAATTATTATTTGATACTACATACTTAAAATCTATATAAAGAACCATAACAAAATTATAGAAAAATAATGCAAACTAATATAGGCAAAATATTGATTAGACACTTCACAAAATAGTACATCAAAAGGTCAATAAATATAAAAGGGTGCTCAAAATTGTTGGCCATCAATATGGATAGAAACTACAATGCAGCCCTGACCGGTTTGGCTCAGTGGACAGAGCGTCAGCCTGCAGACTGAAGGGTCCCAGGTTCAATTCCTGTCAAGGGCATGTACCTGGTTGTGGACACATCCTCAGTAGGGGGTATTCAGGAGGCAGCTGATCGATGTTTCTCTCTCATCGATGTTTCTAACTCTCTATCCCTCCCCCTTCCTCTCTGTAAAAAATCAATAAAATATATATATATTTTTTAAAAAAACTATAATGCAGTATCACTAAACATCCAGCAAAATGGCTAAAATTTAAAAGGCCACCAATAACTATGTTGATGAGGATATGAGGCAATTAGAATTCTCTTGCAATGCTGACCAAAGTATACATTCATTTAAATATTTTAGAAAACTCTTTTGCAATATCTACTAAAACTGAACATACTATACCCTATGACCTAATTGCTAAAATACGTGCACAAGAATGTTCATTGTAACCTTATCTTACCTAATAATAGAGAAACATGTAAACTGACCATACCTCCACTATGCCCACAGCCAATCAGAGTGAGTATGCAAATTAACCCAACAAAGATGGAAGTTAATTTGCATTCATACCTGGGTCCCGGGAACCTCCTCGGCACCCAGGTCACTCCCAGTCGGCCATCGGGTGGAGGCTTTAGGCTTGGGAAGGGGCCAAGCCTGCGATCAGAGGTGCCCGGGGGAACCCCTTCCCAAGCTTAAAGCCTCGGGCAGAGACTTTAGGCTTGGGAAGGGGCCGAGCCTGCGATCGGAGGTGCCTGGGGGCGGAGGCTTTAGGCTTGGGCAGGGGCCAAGCCTGGGATTGGAGGAAAGGGGGAAAAAAATCAATGGCAACATATCCTCAGGTGAGGATAAAAAGAAAAATAAAGAAAGAAATGTCATATCCTATGAAAGACACATCTTGAAAATGCCTAAAGAAAGTTGTCATTTTTTTCATGGTGAAGGGACTGGAGTCTGTGTTGATGAAAATACCTTGGCGGCTGCGGTGACTGGCAGTGCCTGCAGCAGCGGGGTGTTGGAGCTGGTGCCTTCCCCTGATCAGCCCGGTCGCCTCCCACAAAGGGAGGCCAGACTGTGGCTTTGGTCTGCTCCCAAGAGGGAACAGGCCTAAACCATCAGTAGGACATCCCCTGAGGACTCCCAGTATGTGAGAGGGGGCAGGCTGGGCTGAGGGACCCCTCCCCAGTGCACAAATTTCGTGCACCAGGCCCCTAGTGTACAATAATTCCAAACTGGAATAAATTAAAATGTCCATCAACAACAGAATGACTAATATCTTTCATCCATGCAATGGAATACTACAGCATTGGAAAGAAATGAGTGAATGGTGCACAAAAGCAACACAAATGAATCTCAGATATAATGTTGAGCAAAAATTTAGACATAAAATACTCTATGTTGTGGACTAAATGATTCAACCACTTGCCCCTCCACCACCACCAATTTATATATTAAAGCCCTAACTCCAAATATTTGGAGATGGGGTCTTTAGGGAAGTAATTAAGCTTAAATTAGCTCATAGGGGTGGGGTCCTAACCCATTAGGGTGACTATCATTAAAAGAGGGGGAAGAGACACCAGGACTGTGTGTGCATTGTGGAGAGGCCATGAGAGGACATAGCAAGAAGGCGACCATCTCTAAGGCAGAAAGAGAGTCCTCACCAAAACCACCTCTGCCTACACCTTGGTTTTGGACTTTCAGCCTCAGAACTGTGAGAAAATAGATTTAAGCTGCCTTGTTTGTGATAGCCTGTTATGGCTGCTCAGACTAATATAATTCCATTTCATGTAAAGTATTAAAAAAGAAAACCCTGATCTATGATATTGCAAGTAAGGTAAGCTCTTTTCAAGGAAAGATGTTCGTCATGACCAGGAGATGTATGAAAGGGACTTCAGAGTGCTGCCTGGGCTCTATTCTTGCTCTTAGTGTGAATGCATGAGCATTATTGTCATGAAAATTTACAGAACTTTAGACTAGTGGTATGTATAATTCATGGACCATTGTCCATCAACTTAACATTTATTTAAAAGAAAAACAACAGGAAAAATCTGACTCATCAGGGAAGGGTAAATGACGGATACAGAGGGATTTGGGAAACTGGGTAAAATAAAGCCCTCCAATCCCCATTTCTTCCTGGAAACTAATGCAAAACGGGTTTTCTGCATTTCTCTTCTCATCCTCGAGCCCCCCTCCTCTCTACCCCCTTATCCCTCAAAGCATACATTCCTTTAGGAGAACCAAAGGAAGCAGCTGTCAATGGGGCTGGTTATAAAAGAATGAAACAGGAAAAGGCAGTCAATCAGCCAGAGAGTGCAAATAAAATATATGGGGTTTTTTCCTGGATTCTAATCATGTTTCCACAAACAATTCGCAAGATGTAAGACTCAGCTTGTATGAATTCTCTCCAGCCTGGTTCAATGAGCAGTGGCCTCGAAATAATTTCTTATGAAAGTACAAGCTAAGAATTGATCACCAGTTAGGATTCTGCATTCTTTTGCTTTTGGTTTTTTTGGGTTTTTTTTTAGATAAAACTCTGGTGGTAGGGGGAACCCTACTTTTTGTTTTTTGGGGTTTCATCGTTGTTGCTGTTGTTCCTGAATGAGTTTCAGAAAGGATCATGCCTCACAGGGCATTGGATTTTGGATTTGTGCAGCCCTATGTGCTGGCTTCCAGAGAGCCCAGCTCTTGCCCACACCTGCGCTTGAAGCTGGATTTGGCACTTCCCCAAGTTCATTCCTAAGAACTGACTCCCTTCAGAGGCATCATTAAGCAATATATATTTTACTGAAGATTTGGGGAAATATTTGGGGAAAGTAGACTTATGTTAAACTCCATAGACAAAGAATTTAATAAACATCTCATTTGAAGTACCTTTTCTGTATTCAGATCCCTTTGGCTTCATTCCTGTTCAAAGTCTCACTTTGATGCTTCCCATTTTCCTGGCTAAATCCTTTCTGCCCCAAAGTCTGCCCCAAAGTCTTCCCAAACAGCCCCTCCCCCCTCCCCCCCCCCCATGCATCCACAGGCCTCTTGAAAGGTAGTCCAATCTTTGCCCCCAATTTCTTTCTCGGCAATGCTGTGGGCCTGACCAAATCTCTATATCCCGCCAAAACTTTGGGTGATACATTCCCGCGCCCCCCCCCTCCCCCGCCAAAGCATCACATGTATATCAGAAAGGTGGGAAGCATCTTTTGCCTATTTTCTCTGATTTGACAAAGATGCAGGATTTCCGAGCCCCTAATTTCTCAGTGCTACACATTTCCCATGGCCTTGAGCACCTGTGGAGCGTTTTGAGACACTTGAAAATTGTGGTAATGTGAAGATACAAGGTGGTGTTATCCTTCCATCTTGCTCCCGTCATTCTGGCCTAAATGCAGAAGAGCTGTAAGGATACTGGCCAGTACCAGTTGGCCACGGTGGACAGCATAACGTGTGGGTGCTGGGCAGATCAAATAATCTCCTTCTCATAGGACTCCCATCCAAGAACTATCCCCTTCTCAATTAGTGTCATTTCCTGCTGATGACTACCACAAAACAGTGACGGAGATGAAAGTGCTTGCTCAGATCACAATGACTTGGGACAAAATTGCTCTGGGCTAACGCACTGCTGAGAGATCCACCCCGTGTGAAAACTGCATCCTCAGAGGAGACGTGTCCATGCTTGGGTTTCTGTCCCTTATCCTATTGGGAAGATTGACATTGGTTACACTGTTTTCTTTGGTTCTGTCTATGTACTAATTCATGATAGCATCAGTATTTACTTGGACTTATCATATCACATGCATGTTTGGCCTTCCCTTGTCTTTTTAGCCATCTAGTCATTACATCATACATGAAAACAATGAGCGTTGACTAGCTAGTGTTTACAAGGCACCTTGTAATACAGAGGTTATAAAGGTAAACAAGGCAACTCCTTTTTTTTTAAAAAAAGTATTTTTTATTGAAAGTGTTACCGATGGTGCCCTTTGCCCCCACTGACCCCCTGCACCCTGCTCCTACCCGCTCCCTAGGCCTTCACTGCACTCTTGTCTGTGTCCACGGGTTATACATATATGCTTCTAAGTTCTTTGACTCATCCCTCCTCCTCCCCAACCCTGAGGTTAGTCAGTCTGTTCCATGCCTCTCTGGATCTATTGGATCTATTTTGTTTGTCAGTTTATTTTGTTCATTAGATTCTACATATGTGTGAAATTACGTGATACTTGTCTTTCTCTGACTGGCTTATTCCAGCAATTCCTTTTCTTTATTACATTCACATTTAGTCAAGGAAGACACAGAAAATGAAATAACTATAAACAAAAAAAGATGAAGTCGAGGAAGGAGAGGTTGTTCCTTGCCTGAGGGAAGTTCAGGAGCCAGAATGACATTTTTAAAAAGCAAATCTGATCATGCCTCTCCTCTACTTATATCCCTCTAACGGCTCCCATCACATTCAGAATAAAACACAAAATGCGAGCCTTTCAAACCAACCTCAGCCTTTCAGCCAGCCTCAAATCCTGCTCAGCCATACTGGTCTGCAACTCAAACAGGAAGTCCCATGTAAATTGTTTTATTAAATTGCTTACCGGTTGCATGTCTTGTGTTTATAATGTCAAAGGAGTCCCGCCTGTACCATGTCAGAAATAGCAGAGCCACAGAGCAGTGGTAAAGAATTAACATTCCCCATGGTAGGTGGTTGGGGAAAGAAGGAAGGGTTGACGCATGCTTCTCATCTCATCCATAGCATTTGCACCTGGCTTTTAAAGTGGCATCTTTGCACAGTAGCCCAGAACTCAACACTGGGAAAGCATGCTGAAAAAGCCCTTTCTCATTATGTGTTTTTAGGAAGTTTTGTGATTTTATAAGTGAAAGAATACTTTTAAATGTAATAAAAATAACAATAACAGACACTAACAGTTAGTGAGCGCTTTGCTATGTATACAAGCCAAGCATTAATAGTCATTTCTTTACATATATCATTTAAGTTCATTCCCCCACACCCATGAAGCAGTACTATTACTATATTTATCTTCTAGTTGAGAAAGTAAGCTTAAAGAGATCAATATCTTGTGAAGAAAGTAATTTGCTATCTCGAGTGAGCTTTCACAGCATATGTCACCTAATGTCAATGTAATACACGCTTGTTAAACCATAGCAAAGCTTTCTGGACTCCTCATTATCACAAGCAGCAGCTGCACCTGGGGGACAGTTTGGAGACCCAGAAATAAAAAGTGATTGCCAACGATAGTCTGTCCCCGGCCTGGGCCCAGAGGTAAGCACAGCTCTGAATATATGTGCAGATTATTTCTGTAGATAAAAAGTCCACCTTTGAATGTCTTTTTACAAATTTAATTAAATAGAAGCATATATTTTGGCAATTTCTAGAAAGGCTTTCAAAATAAGTACTGTTGCTTTAAATAATCAATAACATGATAAAAATTCAGTAATCTCCAACACTACCAAATCGCAACATTTCCTCAGCGGCTCCTTTGGTTGAGACCATCACTGCTCACAGGCATACATGTATTTTACAGGGGAAAGGACACACCTCAGGTTTTACCCAGGGTTCAAATCCTAAGGGTCACCTCTTCTCCTACCTACAGGACCTAAGACCATCCTGGGGGGGGAGGGGCTTGAGAATCTGATTAAGCATGATGTAGGTGGCACTCATGAATTGGCACGTTAGTCAGTATTAGGTGATTTGGTATCGTGATCCTGGAGAGCATTTTGAAAAATTCTATTCTAAGACATACTTGAAGTACTTCTCTGCTAAGAAAAGAAAAAAAAAAAGAACCAAGCAACATCTTAGTTGACAGAAGAAATAGAAAAACGGGGCTAAGAAACCTCCAGCTGCAACAGAGTGGAGTTGCCGGACTTAGCAAATGGAAATACAGGATGTCCAGTGAAATTTGAATTTCAGATAGACGATGAATCATCTTTTATGGTAAGTACGGCCCCTGGCATATTTGGGAGATGCTTATAGTTAAAAATGATTCACTGCTTAACGGACATGTTAATTTAACTGGACACTTGGTCCTTTATCTGCCAAACGTATCACAGAGAAGCCAATGCAGGTTCAGCCCAATGGGTCTGAAGATTGCACTAATGTTTGAACTCAGGCCCGACTGGACATTGGGAAGGGGAATGATAGTGTCTTTTTATTAAAAACAACAACAAAAAACACACTTAAGTCTAAAAGCAGAAGGGAAAAATAAAACAGAAAACTAGAAGGATAAATAATTCTGCACCATTCTCAGCAAACACATTGCTACATTGAGGGTAGCGCAGTGTGACAAAGGGTGTTAAAGCAGAATCCACCTGGGTGGTCCCTGTCACCTGAGGGATGATCTGGTTCTGACCCACTCTGGGCTGTGAGCCTCATCACCATGAAGACACCATAAGTGGATACTGTCCAGATAGCAAATTTGAAAGGGATTTATTTTCTGATTAAAATGAAATCCCACTTATTTTGATATCAGACTTCTAGCCAATGCAGCTCTCCGTGAAACAGTCACACCTTCACATTTATTTTATTTTTTTTTTTAATTTTATTTTATTTTTATTGTTTTAAGTATTACAAATAGTAGTACATATGTCTCCTTTTTTTTTTTTCCCCTTTGATCTCCCCCCGACCACCCCTACCCCCCAGGACATGCCTTCACCTGCCCACCCTCCCCCCCCACCCCAGTGTCTTATATCCATTGGTTGTGCTTATATGCATGCGTACAAGTCCTTCGGTTGGTCTCTTACAGCCCTCCTCGCCCAACCACCCCTGTCTTCCCAATGTAGTTTGACAGTCTGTTCAATGCTTCTTTGCCTCTGTATCTTTTTCCCACCATTTCTTTCCTTTAAAAAGTTTTGCCTTTGCAGACTGGAAATAAACATATAATAACAAAACAAGACAAAACAAAAAAATGTTTGAGTCCCAATTTCAATGTCCAACAGTTCCTTATGTGTACATGTCAGCAGTGATATCTGGATGGTGGGCACATGGTGGCAATGCAGGTCCGACCCTCTCTGGTTTGGTCCTAGGTAACCTGCAGCGGTGCACAGCTGCTGACTGCTCCCATGGCAAGGCGTTGTCAGCGTCTTCCATCTCTGGACTGTTTTTTCCTCTTGTCTCCGTGGTTGGAGCACTCCTGTCAATTCCTCTCTGTTGCAGGAATCCATCTGGTCTTGGGGTTGTTTTCTGCAAATATACAAATATATTCTCGACCACAAGTTAATAAAGGAATCTTTTCTATATAATTGATTTGGGATCCTTTTTATTTTTGTTCAAACGATTTTCCTTTGTCTTATTTAGACACCTAAATGCCCATCAGCAGATGAATGGATTAAAAAACTGTGGTATATCTATACAATGGAATACTACGCTGCGGTAAAAAAGAAGGAGTTCCTACCATTTGCAACAATATGGATGGAGATGGAGAATATTATGTTGAGTGAAATAAGCCAGGCAGAGAAAGATAAATATCACATGATCTCGCTCATTTGTGGAATATAATGAATGACATAGACTGATGAACAAGAACAGATCCAGAGGCTGAGAAACGTCAATTAGAAGATCACACCTTCACATTTAAAGGGGAAAGTCTCCAATGGAGAAGAGCCAGTGCTGGCTGGCACATGCTCTATACCTTTGCTATGGGATTATGGGCAAGCTACCCTGCTTGTCTTTAAAAGTGTGATTATGGTTTGCTCTGTCCTGCGGGTTAGATAGAGCAGGGAGGAGGTTAGTTGACTGTGAGAAACCAATGTACTGGGAAATTGTGTTAAAGAGACAATTTCTACAAACTAAAAACCATCCTGGGAGGTGGGCCTGAGATCGTAAAGCCCTCTGCCCTTTAAAGGCCCTGGAGGGCTGCACTGCCTTACAGTGAGGCAGACATTCAGAGAAGCAGAAACAGCCACCTGCACGTTCAGGCTTCCCAGAGGCTCACTGAGACCCCATCTTCCAATCTAGCCTCCTGTTCCTCTCCTTGCTGGGTGTGAGCAAGGCTGAGAGCTGAGGTGCTTACCTGAGGACCCAACCTTGGCACCTTGGCTTCCACCTGACAATGATTCCCTGTTCTCACATTGCCTGGTTCCCAGCTGCCACAGCCCTCAGCTGCTCTTGGAAGTGTCTCTTGAAGACCCTAGCAGCTTTTGGTAGCTTGTCACCACTTTCTCTATCTGTCTCATAGCATCCTTTAGGTGTTTGCTGGCTGCCATAACAAATTACCACAAACTGAGAGGCTTAAAAAATAGGAATTTATCATCTCATAGTTCTGGAGGCTAGAAGTCAGGCCTGAAGGTGTCAGCGGGACCATGCTTCCCCTGAAGACACAGAAGGGAAGTGCCCCATGGGGCTTCACTTGCCATCTATGGGGTTTCTTGGCTTCTGCTGCATCACCCTGATCTCTGTCTTCATGATCACGTGATGTTCTTCTTGCGCGTGCGGGCACACACACACACCTGAGTCCAAATTGCTCTTTCTCATAAGGACACTCTTTGTGTTGGATTAGGGGCCCGCCCTCCTCCTGTATGACCTCATCATAACTAATTATAATAGCAACGCCTCTATTTCCAAATAAGGATACCTTCTGAGATACTAGGGTTTAGGACTTCAACACAAGAATTGGGGTGGGGCACAATCCGATCCATACCAGTAGGGCTCACAACAAATGGCAAATATGAAAGCTTCCTCAAAACCTGAACATGATGTATAAATGCTGCTTGGGAAAGGAGGAGAGGGCCCTCTCTGTGTTCCTGACATCGGCACAAGGAAAGACATTTTCACCACTATCCCTCCCCAGTGAGTGTTGAAGGAAATACTTCTTGCCTTTCTCTCTCTACAGGGGTCTTTATCATCCAGAGAGAAGGCTGAGTACATCATAAAGAGTGATGAAGATTTTCATATGAGAAAATAAAATTTTGAATACCAGATTATGTATGAAAGTGAATATCCTAAATAATAAAAGGGTAATATGCAAATTGACTGAACAGCAGAATGACTGGAATGCCCTCCCACCCCTTTCCCCGGCCGGCCCCAACCCGAGCGGGCACCCCCACCCCGATCAGGGCCAGGGCCAGCCGGCAACCGGCCTGTGGACCCTCGCCCTGGCCAGCCCACTCCCAATGGCCCCCAGTGGTTGGGCTGGCTGGACCCCACCAGTGCACGAATTCGTGTACCAGGCCTCTAATATGTATATAAGAGGCAAATGAAGATTGAATCCTAATTTTTATAGTTACTCCATCTATGGATATTCACTGTGTGAGCCACTGTGCTAAGCATCTTGAGTGTGTTATTTTACCCACATAACAACTCTACAGGCAAGTATTGTTATGCCCATTTTAGAAATAAAATGATGTCATTGAGGCTCAGACACGTAAAAATCAGAAGTCACCCAGCCAGGAGGCCCGGAGCCGGCAGGAAATCTAGGCATCTGAGCCTGAAGCCCCTGCTCTTAGCCACTCTGCCCCGGGGAGGGTGCAGGGTGGGCAGGTGGGAATGGAAGAGGGGAAGAGAGATGGGCCACAGGCATGAAAGACATTACAAAAAAAGGAACTGAGAGGTTTGGGAACCAGCTGGATTTGAGAGGGAAGAGGAGTTGGCGGGTTCACTCAGGTTTTGAACTGTGTGCCTGGAGAACGATGATAACTTTGACAGCAGTAAGGAAGTCCAGAGAGGGAGCAGTTGGGCCAAGAGAGAGGAAGGGCAGGGGTGGCTCAGTTTGAGCTGTGCCTGGCTTGGACCTCCTGACCCAGGAGGAGTGGCCAGGGAGACCACAGTGCCAACAATGCACTAACCCCCGGGCACGGATGCGGAGGAAAAGGCAAGTGTTGCAACAGGCACAGGAGAAGCTGGAAGGAAGGGAGAAACATCAGGTTTAAATTGTCCCTGTTCTGAACTTTTAAAACTTTTTCTCACAAGAAGGCACTTCAGTCGTGTCTATGGCTGATTGGTGAGAGGGTGGAGTGCAAACTGTTAGCTCACCCCTGTCTGGTTCAAGTTTAATCTTTTGAGGCTAAATAGTCCCCCCTCGCCCCCCCCCTTTTTTTTCTCAAGGCAAACAACTTGAATTATTATCCAAGAAAAGTAAACCTCTATTCCTTAAGCATTTCCGTTTATGGCTGCCTTATTCACTAGGAATTGAGGGAACTTAGCATTTTTATTTGTCTTATTAGTGATTTGTTGTGTGATATTAGGTGCTCCGTATCATGTCTATTTCTTGTTCTGCTAGTTGTAAAAGAAACCTTTGGCCATAAAGGGATTTTTTTGAATTATGAACATAGGCCAATGGAGGTCTAGAATATAAAATTTTTATGGAATACATTTATCCACACATATACATTTTAAATTACTTCAAATTCATATGTGGAGGAGAAGATAGTACTAGTTGCTTTCTCACAACATAAATTCTTTGATTTACTCCCCAATGAATCATGAACTTAAAACTGCTCCGAACATATTGACACCCACACTCAGAGTTTCTCCTCTCCAACTCCCCTCCCCTCACAAGCACTCCCACTCTCTCCTGCCAACTGCTACCCATCCTTAGAAGGAAGACGTTCTGCGTCATCTAGCCTCATTTGTTCTCGCTCTTTCTTTTTGCTTTTGTTGGGACAGTGCAATCGTGTAAAAGAGTCACCTTTAAGGAGATGGCTTGCTGCTTACCACTCTCTGATAAACCCTGTGCAGGTCATGGTTGTTCCAGCTTTAGAACCAAGTGTCCATCTACACACGAGAGGGACAGGAACCCATGAGGCCCCCTGCATTCAAGCAGTGGGTCTTAAATGTGGTCGCTGGACCAGCAGCACCCGCGTCACTTGGAAAACGTGGTAGAAATGCAAATTCTTGAGACTTTCCCTTCTCCCACTACATCAGCAACTGGGAGGAAAGAGAGGACTTGAGCCCAGGAACCTTCATTTTAAGGAGCCCTCCAGGTAATCCTGCTGCACACTGAAGTTTGACAACCACTGAATTTGCTCAGTATAGTATGAAGGACTGTTCTTGACAGAACAAAATTAATATTCCATGAATTTCATCAGAATTGTGTTTGTTGTTTTTGTTGTTGTTTTAGAATAACTGGTGCTTTGCCTCTGTAGTAAGTTAAATAACCTTGGGCAAGCTTCTTGACCTCGCTATGTCTTATTTTTCTCGTCTATAAAATTAGAACACCAAACTGTATGATCTCTGTGGTCTTTTTTCTCATTCTAATAATTTGCATTCTAATTTTTCCTGCGTCAGTCTCTCCTATGGCTAACAGCATTTATTTTCCAGAGGGCAGATCAGAGTCAGCGTCATTGTGCATGGCAATGAAACCCACATCCTTGGTCTCTTTAGGTAACAGTCTATCCAGCATATTTTGTACAAAATAAATATAAATCACATTCCCATACCAGAAGTGAGTAAACTTTTTCTGTGTAAGGCCAAATAATAAATATTTTAGGCTTTAGCAGCCATTGGTCTTGTCACAACTACTCAATTCTGCCAGCCATGCAAAAACAGCCCTAAACAATGTATAAAGGAGCCTTTAAGTCCATTAAGACTTCCCTCATAAAAACAGTGGTGGGCTGGGTGTGGCCCATGGGCCTGAATTTGCCAACCCCTGCTTTATAATGCCTCTATAAAATTAAAATAAAGGATTTAATCATTTCCTAGTTGATGGCTTAGTCATGAATCAGATACTTAATTGCCAATCCCCTAAAAATCCATTAACTGATTGCAACCCTCAGAAGCAACCAAAAAATATCTAATGCCCCTCTTTTGCCTTGCTGGTGGTTGACTTATAAATAATCAACCAAAGCACAGTGTCAGCCAGACCCAGGTTTATGCCTCTTTCTCCGCCGTAAACCCCATGGAAGCAAATGTTCTACTTTAATAGACTTTTAAACAGTTTGGATTTACTATTCCTACTCTATCACAGGCCATATAGAAAGAGAAATTAATTTACCTCTATGGCTGGTGATCATAAAAAAAAATCATTTAACTACTGCTATAATGTATAATTCTCATTTAAAGCCTGCCTCTGCAGAGTAGGTACTGATATTCTGTCATATCAAAAGTTATTGATAAGACTTTTTTTGTTTAAAACCTTGACTGAGATATAGTAAAGATGCCATTGCATTGTTGTTACAGCAAATCATGACATGCAAATAAATTCAATCCATGCTATTAGTGTCTATTCCTGATGAGTGGGTCAGAGAGCCTGTGCAGAGCAGAAGATGTGAGCTAGTGGGCTTCAGTTCTTAGTTGCATGAATGCATCTCAGAAACACAAGCAATTGGGCTCATTTCATAAATGGAAAAAGACAAGGAAAAACACTAGATAGCTTTCCAAGTACAATAAGCAAACATGTTGGGTAATTTTGAAATTTCCCACCCTTCACTCTGGTCCCAAGTGAAAGCATATACCAGTGCAACAGCCTGAGCCTTGTCTGAACTTTGAGTTAGATTCATGTTAACTTTCCTTATACTGTCATCCTTTCAGTATTATCCTCCATATTATCTTTCTGTGCCCATTTATAATTAGTCCTCAACTGCGTTTTTTCAGAATGAAATGCTTAATGGAGAGCTGAGTCTTGGACTGTTGATGTTTCTACCACCTTGACATACATCTTGTCACTGTGTGCTGAGCGGGACATGAACACCGCAAGATAGTGGTCTGATGTTCTGTTTTAGAGTGACTTCTAATAAGCCCTATTTGCAAACAGTACTGATGACATGAAGTGTAAAGATGGGATTAAAATGATGAGGGCTTAGGTATATGCATCCTCATGTGTAGAAGGGCACCTGCTGTCTGTATTCCCTGCTTCTTCTAAGTAGAATGTAATATGGTCTATGATTCCATATCTCCAAGGACTTTTCATTAGATAAATATATCAGATTCTTCAGTTTTGAGAATCACATTCTGGGGCCAGATGATTTCCAGTAGTTATTGTTTTGATTATAAGACATGCTCCAGCAGACATCACCATATCCTGTTCAGACGCACTGATGAAGTTGATGCCAGCAGTATTCTTCTGCAACACCCTGCCACGTGGTTTTCTCTTAGCTCAAGTACAAGACAGGCTGGGAGTGTCAGGAAATTAAATCTCCCAGAACAGCTCTCAAGCAGGCATGGTTGAAGATGAAGAGTAAATAGTCTAGCTTCTTCACCCATCAGGTAGGGTGAATCTCTAGTTTCCCAGAGATTGAGCCCCAATGCTCGCAGCAACATCTGCTCAATAATGCACCTCCTTCCCTTCTCTGTCTCATTCTCTGCTCCCCTACTGATGCCCTCTGATACCACTTCCTAAATAAACTACTTGCTCTCAAATCTTTGTCTCAACATCTGCTCCTGGGGAAACCCAAATCACACCCTTTGGAAATCTTTACATATTGCTACAAGCATTCAGTGCATTTGACTTTCTTCTCTTCTTGATATGTTATTAGTGAGGTAAACTGAGAAGGTGGGGATTAGAGCCCCAAAATAGATTTGCTACAGGGCTCAAATCTCCATCCCTGGAGTTGTGTCAAGCTGAGATAGATGCTTAGCAGCCTTAAATGGGAATGGCAAAACTTATCTGAATCTCTGAGAAAAGACTTAGATTTCTAATTTATACAGCCTGGCAGGATTTGACAAATCAAAACATTAGGACCAGTCTGATACTCAGAATTGGTTTAGATCTCCTAACCTCCACATATTGAGTTCTGTTTTCTGAAGATGAAGAGATAAAGCTCTCAATGTTAAAATTACTGAAATCCACTCTTGGTTATGAAAACTGGGGCTGGATACTTATTCTGAAACATATTGGGTTTATTATTATATATATCAGGGCCTCATTTGGTCCTTGTAATAACATGTAAATTAAGTGAAATGATAAACTCCATTTGACAGAAGAGGAAACTGAGTCCAGAGAGGTAAGTGCCTAAGATCACAGCCAGTAGAGCCAGGCTTCTAAACCAGAACCCTTTCAATTAAAGGCCCACACCTTCCCCACTAGGCTGTCCTGCCTCTGCAGAGCCCCTTCCTCAGCTGTTCCCATACCTGGCAGTAGGATGGGAAGAGGCCTACAGATTACAGAGCCATTACATAGGGAGACCAACATACACCCAGGCTAAAAAAAAAACAGGTTTTTGTCTATCACACATGAGGGCCAACTCATGTGTGATAGACAAGCTACTCCATTCCTTTAAGTCTTATTTCTTCTATGTAAAATGAAGATGTTGGATTAAATACTTTCAGGGTTTCTTGCAGTTATGAAATTGTACTGCTTTTTCTTGTAACAAGTTGGAAAGAAACCTTTCTTTCCAAACTGCTACCATTTTATTAACACACCATAATTGTCAGTAACTACAGATTCAGAAACCCAATGGAGATGTAGTGCTGAGTTGAGGAGTTAGAGAGTACATTGGTTGGATGGAAAATGCTAGGATGACCATAGATGAATAAGAGAACTTTAGGTATAAAAGGCCATTTAAGCGGGCATTTTGATGGAAAAAGAAATTATCCCAAGTGTTTCTAATCAGAGATAATTCTCACTTTAAGTCTCTCTATGGAACTCTTCTACACTCATCACACTATACTGCTGCTTCAATTTAATCTTATTGTAAAGAACATGGTTGCAGATCTAGCCAAGGGACTGAAATGTTGAAACAGAATTCAACAATCGCAACACCAACCATTTATATAGTGGCTTCTAAGTCTTTTAATATGTGTCAATGATAAAAAAACAAAAATAGCAAAACGAAAAGCTACCAAGTGCTAGCACTATCCCATCTTTAACCCTTCAGAAGGAAAATGCTGTCCCTAGTACAATAGTGAATCTGCTGTTGAACTCATATAACCTATACATGGAAACTTCTGTTCTCTCAGATGTTTGAGGTTGGAATCTGAAAGCTCAAATGATTCATTAACATAAACAGTGGTATGGGGCATAGCTTAGTGTGAAGAATCACATGGATAAACTCTTTTCACTAAGAGGAACCAGAAAAACTCATACTTTCATTCTCACATAACATTACAGACTTGTGCTTCATTACACAAGCACACCACATTGGCCATCTCTGAATGTGGGAGAATCATAAAGGGGTAAAATATCAATATTTCTTGTCATTGTACTCTGAGGGCATACTAGGATGAAAAGTCTTGGTAAACATTACAATCCTTTAAGAACAGGTTCAAGGAAGACCGATAATAGTCCTAAGACAAAATATTAGCTAATGGATTTGAGAAAAAAAATGCACACCATGAATATTCTGATGGGAAAAAACACGTGGTGAGTAATATTTCCAAAAAAGCCCCTGAGTGTGCACACAGCATGCATCTGCAATCTGATACTAAGTAAGAAAGAGCAAAGCAATTGTAGATATGGGAGGCCTGGAAAAAGGGCTGGCTTCATATGCTCTGACCCTGAGATTCCGGGTGGTAAATATACACAGGTGAGGCCACACCTGGATTTTTTCATTTACTTTGGCCTATTCCGGGTCCAGGTAGATGTACATTATTTGGCAGGCATCTGAGAGTGAGCAATGACAAAGGTGGGGGAGGAGGTGGGTGGAAGATAGAGGAGACAGAATATTACCTGGAGCTCCCCCCAAGTGCCAAGAGTGAATACTATGCTGATTAACACACTGTCAGAGGTTGATTTATGGTAAAAACATTTAAAGTGACTCACACTCTAGTACAGCAGAGCTAGCCACGGGAATATTGAAATATTGAAACAGAATTCAACAGTCTCACCATCAACCATTTTCAACCTGTGTGCTGCAAGAATTTTCAAAGCGTGCAATACCTGACTACTTAGTCAGGGGCACTGACCGCTTTTCCCTTTGATTGTCAAATAAAAAAATGACAACAGCCAATACAACAATAGCCGTCCGGTGTGAATGAATCAAAATTATACCTATTTTTTGGTCAGATCAGCCAAAAATAGAACTTATTTTTTTGGCATGTGCAGAGACCATGGATATTAGTTACCTATACCGGTGCACAGTGTCTGGGATCTAGGTGGAACTAACCATATCTCAGCTGACAGCAGAGCCTTCATCCCAGGTGCAGGCAGGAAAAGGAACTCCACTGCAGCCAAGGCCCCCAGGGGCAGGGGCACCTCAGTCCCTGCGGTGACAGGCACTTGGCAGAGGTGCAGGCCTCAGTCATAAAGATGGGTACAGGTACATATCTGTATGTGGAGGTAAGGAAGCTAAACCAATGTTCTCACCCGGTGCAGAGCAGCATTTGTGCTTCTATGCTCCCTCTAACCTTGGACCACAATGAGTGTTATACAATTGTTGGATGAGATGTTGGTTACTTAATTTTGGGTATGTGACCTAAAATTATGACCATCAGTGCCACGTATGTACTTAAAAATCAGAACACTAAAATCAGCATCCCATCTGATTTCATTAATGAGCAAATAAGGAATGAATTATAAGATTTATTTGCTTTTCACACTATGTATGTTTCTAATCAATTTGAAGCTAATGTATCTGAATTGTTTGTAACTTGTTAATTTTAAACAGACCAAGGCTTGTGATAAGGAGCCCACTGAAGATAATCTGAGCCCTGAAAAAGGTGAAAGGGATGAAGGAATACAAACTGCCAGTTGTAAGAATGTACGGCAAAAGCAATGGAATCAGTAATATTGTATTCAGTGTATATCAAGCATGTCAAACTCGCAGCCCGCAGGCCACATGTGGCCCACAATGAGTATTTTTGTGACCCAGTCAATATAATGGTATGTAAGAAACATTTTAATAAAAATTTTGTAACTTAATTCCTACAATATCCTGCTATGCATAATCTATATATATAAAAGCCCAGCAACCGGAATGGTGGAATGACCAAAATGACCAGTGGTTATGACATGCACTGTGGCAGCCAACCAGCCTAATTCAGGCGTGATCAGTCCCCAACACCCCTCCCCCCCAATTGGGGGCTGGGCTGGCTGGCCAAATGCCTGTGGCCCCTCCCCTCCACCAGCCTGTCTAGATGGGCCCCCATTGGGATGGGATGGCCAGAACCCACCCGTGCACGAAATTGTGCACCAGGCCTCTAGTTATTAATAACGAACTACAACGTTCGCTAATGACTGATTACTATAATTGTGTTGCATTCATTTCCCTTAAGCGCCTTACACACTGTTGCACCATTTCTCTCCACTAACACTAGCAGTGAATATTTTAGCAGCTGATTGCCATATCATTAGTCTTGTACTGACTTGTTTGTTGTGCACAACAGGAAGTATTTCGCTTTTGGAAAACAAGGAAAATAGGTTTATTTGTGTTACAATTATTAATTTGTGCAGTTATTCAGTGTCTGGTAAGTTACTGTTCAAGAAAAAAATATTAATTTTTATTAAAATGTTCTATTATTTTATGTTAATGATTACTCATTTATTTCAGCCCTTTGTATTCAGCATGTTTCTATCAAAATAAACCTACATTTCTATGAAAATTGAAACTTGTTTTTTTGTGGCCCACATAAACTTAAACCTTGTTTGTTGGCCTGTGTTAGCCTTTGAGTTTGACATGCTAGCTATATATAGTGCTAGATGGGTATTAGACTTACCTGGATGATCACTTCATAACTTATATAAGTGCCTAATCACTGTGTTATACAACTGAAACTAATATAATATTGTATGTCAACTGTAATTGAAAGAAAAATCTGAGCCTTTTGAGGCTGCAACATGACCTGATATAAGTTCAGTGTTTTTTTTTTTAAACCTAGTGATTCTGTTTCACTGACTTCTAAGGGAAAAGAGCCAACTGAGGATGAGCACTTAGCTTTGCAGAGAGCTGCTGCAGTCATCTTTATTAAAATTTAAATTGTAGCCACCTTTGTTAAAATTCAATTCCATTAGTCATTTAGTGAGATTATGTCTTTTCTCTGAGCAACTCAGGAACTGAAAATGAGCTCCAGAAATGAAATTCAAATTGAGTTGAAAATGCAACAGAAGACCAGAGGAATGAAGATCAGAGGAGAGGAGGAGGAGAGTCAACTGGGGAAGAGCTGCCTGTTGCCCTCAGAGGGCACACGTCAGGGTCCAAGGACTCCACAGCCTTGGCAGGCTTCTCTGACACCGGGCTCTGGGTCCCAGCTCTATGTCTTCAGGGAGCCTTGTCCATAGGATGCTCAGTATCCTAATCATCAGGGAAATGCAAATCAAAATCACAATACTTAGAAAATATGTTCTCCCTCTTAGAAAATGATGGCTGTCCCTATACCAATACATATACCAAGGGCTACTACGAAGGAAGGGAGGAAGGGAGGGAGGAAGGGAGGGAGGAAGGAAGGAAGGAAGGAAGGAAGGAAGGAAGGAAGGAAGGAAGGAAGGAAGGGAGGGAGGGAGGGAGGGAGGGAGGGAGGGAGGGAGGGAGGGAGGAAGGAAGGAAGGAAGGAAGGAAGGAAGGGAAAGAGGGAGGGAGGGAAGGAAGGAAGGAAGGAAGGGAAAGAGGGAGGGAGGGAAGGAAGGAAGGAAGGAAGGAAGGAAGGAAGGAAAGAAGGAAGGAAGGAAGGAAGGAAGGAAGGGAGGGAAAGAGGGAGGGAGGGAAGGAAGGAAGGAAGGAAGGGAAAGAGGGAGGGAGGGAAGGAAGGAAGGAAGGAAGGAAGGAAGGAAGGAAGGAAGGAAGGAAGAAAGGAAGGAAAGAAAGGAGGGAAGGGAGGGAGGAAGGAAGGAAGGAAGAAAGGAAGGGAGGGAGGAAGGGAGGAAGGAAGAAAGGAAGGGAGGGAGGAAGGGAGGAAGGAAGGAAGGAAGGAAGGAAGGGAGGAAGGAAGGGAGGGAGGGAGAGAAAGAAGGAAGGGAGGGAGGGAGGGAGGGAGGAAGAAAGGAGGGAAGAGAGGGAGGGAGGGAGGGAGGAAGGGAGGGAGGAAGGGAGGGAGGGAGGGAGGAAGGAAGGAAGGAAGGAAGGGAAAGAGGGAGGGAGGGAAGGAAGGAAGGAAGGAAGGAAGGAAGGAAGGAAGGAAGGAAGGAAGGAAGGAAGGGAAAGAGGGAGGGAGGGAAGGAAGGAAGGAAGGAAGGAAGGAAGGAAGGAAGGAAGGAAGGAAGGAAGGAAGGAAGGAAGGGAAAGAAGGAGGGAAAGAAGGAAGGAAGGAAAGAAAGGAGGGAAGGGAGGGAGGAAGGAAGGAAGGAAGAAAGGAAGGGAGGGAGGAAGGGAGGAAGGAAGAAAGGAAGGGAGGGAGGAAGGAAGGAAGGAAGGAAGGAAGGAAGGAAGGGAAAGAGGGAGGGAGGGAAGGAAGGAAGGAAGGAAGGAAGGAAGGAAGGAAGGAAGGAAGGGAAAGAAGGAGGGAAAGAAGGAAGGAAGGAAAGAAAGGAGGGAAGGGAGGGAGGAAGGAAGGAAGGAAGAAAGGAAGGGAGGGAGGAAGGAAGAAAGGAAGGGAGGGAGGAAGGAAGGAAGGAAGGAAGGAAGGAAGGAAGGAAGGAAGGAAGGGAGGGAGGGAGGGAGGGAGGGAGGGAGGAAGAAAGGAGGGAAGAGAGGGAGGGAGGGAGGGAGGGAGGGAGGAAGGGAGGGAGGGAGGAAGAAAGGAGGGGAGGGAGGGAGAGAGGGAGGAGGGGAGGGAGGGAGGTTTCATATTGGAGCTCACAGCTGAAATGATTGGTGGGCCCCAGCCCAGCCTCTCTTCTGGAGAAGTACAGTCCCAATGTTTAGTTAGGCAAATGGCTCTGTCACATAATGACCCTAGTGTTCAGCCTCGTCTCCACCTAGATGTAGAAATGCAGTGAAATAATTTGAAAAGAAATCAGCAATATGAGGAATGAAATAACTCTTAGGAAATTAGAAATAAAAGGAAATTTTATTAATATTATAAATAATATCTGCAAAAAGGAATCCTAAAATAAACATTATGCTTAATGGTAAAAGCTGTGAGACCAGGAATGAGAAAAGAATGCATGATGTCATCAGTTCTATTCAATGTTACACTGGGAGGCCTAGCAAGCACTAAAAGGCAAAGCAACAAAAAAATTTAAGAAGTTACACAGAGCCCTAACCGGTTTGGCTCAGTGGATAGAGCGTCGACCTGCGGACTCAAGGGTCCCACGTTCAATTCCGGTCAAGGGCATGTACGTTGGTGTGGCCACATCCCCAGTAGGGAGTGTGCAGGAGGCAGCATCAATGTTTCTAACTCTATCCCTCTCCCTTCCTCTCTGTAAAAAATCAATAAAATATATTTTTTAAAAAGTTATACAGAATGGAAAGAAAGAAACCAATCTCACAGGTGGTATTTTACATGTATAGACAATCCAAAGAATTCTCAGGTAAACTACTTAAGTTAATAATAGGATTGAGCAAATTCCCAGCATTAAAATAAATCAATATGCAAAACTGTATTTTCATACCACAGAATCAAATGGAAAATACCTTTAAAAATATATCATTTGTAAACATATCAACAAATATAAAGTGCTTAGAATAAATCTAACAAAAGATATGAAAGACTTCTACAAGAGAAATGATAAAACCTTATTAAAAATAGAATTAATTTTTATTAAACTAGAATTATATAGAGAAATATACTTTGTTCATAGATGGACTCAGTGTTACCAAGGTATAAATTCTCCTCAAGTTGATTTCTAAATTCAACACAATCTCAATCCAAATTCCAACTACTTGTATGAATGCATGCATGTGTGTGATTTCATAAGTTGTTTTCCAAAAATTGTATAACAACACAAAAGTCCAAAACTTTGTATTCAAATAATCAAAATTATTATTCAAAATAAAAGCAAATATGGAAGAATTTACACTACCTCACAGAAAGTTACATTATAAAGTTATAATAATCAAAACTTGTTTACTGATTAGATACAGACCAAAGAATTAATGAAGCAGCATAGATGTCCAGAAACAATCCCACACATATATCATTTATAACAGATCAGGTACTTCAGAGCCATGGTGAAAAGCCAGAATTTCTTAAAATAGACTTTTAAAAGTGGTTTCGTGCTATGGAAAAATTAAACAGAAAGTACAGAACAGAAAGTTCCCATACACCTCTCACCCAACCCCAACTTCCCTTATCCAACTTCTCCTGTTATTTACATCTTATAATTGTATTATCCATCGCATTTCATAAGCCAGTATTGATACATTGTTTTTAACTAAAGTCTATAGTTTTCATAGGGCTCACTCTTTATGTTGTCCACTTTCTGAGTTTTGACAAATGTATAATGACACGTGTCTATCATTTCTATATCATACAAAATAGGTTTATTGCCCTAAAAATCTCCTATTCATGCTCTATCTATACATCCTCCCCTCTCTCCTACCTCCAACCTCTGGCAACCAATTGTCTTTTTAATGAAAAGCATACTATCAAATAAGTGGTCTCAGGACAATTAGCTACAATAGCTTCAAAAACATTTTAACCCAATCCTTACTTCACATCAAATACAACATCAATCATAAATTAAAAACCAAAAGTATAAAGCTTTTAGAAAAGAATATAAGAGAATATCTTCATGGTGTTACTGTGTAGACAGAGTTCATAAACAAGATACCAAAGTGCCAACCATAAAGGAAGACATGATAGATTTGACTACATTTAAATGAAGACTTCTGTTCATCAAATGACATTATAAAAACAATAAAAAGATGTCATAAGGTGGACAAACAAACATGTTTTCAGCAATGTAACCATCAATGAACTACTAATACAGGTATATGAGGAAGATATAAAGGACTATAAATCTATAAATAACTACAATCTATAAAGAACTATAAATCTAACCCTAAAAGACAGAAAACCTATTTATTTATTTTTTCAATCACAATTTACATCCAATATTATTTTATATGCAAACCGTTCTTTTTAAATGGGAAAAATATTGGAACAGGTATGTCGTGAAGGAAGATATGTAACTGGCCAACAAATATTTTAAAAGGCATCCAACATTATTATAAGCTGAAAGTAAAAATTAAAACCACACTGAGATAGCACTTCACATTGACCAGAGCTGCTGAATGTGTAAGTCAGACAAGGGCATGTATTGGCAAAGCTGTAACGGATCTGAATAGGCATTTTCCAAAGAAGACACAAGTGACCAACAGGTATAAGAAAAGATGCTCAACAACATAATCATCAGGGGAATGCAACTCAAAATCATAGTGAGCTATGACTACACACCTGTTAGGATGGCCATTATTAAAAAGTTAAATGATAACAAGTTTTGACAAGGATGTGGAGAAAAGGGAATCCTTACATACTGTTGGTGGGAATGCAAATTTGTATAGCAATTTAGAAAACTGTGGGAAGGTTCCAAAAAAGTTAAAAATAGAACTACCATATGAACCAGAAATCCTACTTCCGGGTATATATGCAAGGAAAGTGAAATCATTATTTAAAGAGATAGCCACATATGGCAGCATTGTTTACATTAACAAAGATATGGTATCAGCTTATATGATATGTATAATAATATGTGTATGTATATGATGAAATGAGAACTCAATGCAATGTGAGATTCTGGATTAAAACATGGACCGGGAATAGGACTATACTTGGACAATAGATGAATTATGAATAAGGCCTGTAGATTAAGCTACAAATATTGTATTAATGCTATTTTCCCATTTGGGTATTTGTACTATAGTTAGATAAAAATGTCAACATTTGAGGAAACCTGGCATAGCACATACGAAATTTTTTGTGCTATTTTCAACTTTTTTTGAGCTTGAAATTATTGCAAAATGAAAAGTTAAATTTAAAAAATTAAAGATACATTTTAATGAAAGTACAAACAATACTCACCTCTAATATGAAGTAGATGTGAGCAATATAAATTTGTTGAAATCATATAGAAAAATGAAATATAAAAAGAAATTGGAATAATACATAAAAGCTTCCCAAGTGCTTTTAAGACGAGGCAAGGTTTGATCAGCCAGAACCACTGCGCTACTGCTCCTATCCTAGCCCCACAATATGAGTAAGGAAGCACTGTTTTTCTCCTCTCTGGGATCATTTTGAAGAAACGGAGTATCTTTTCTTTGAATATTTGCTCTTTCTGACAAGATAATTTGGGACTAAAATCCCACCTTCAAAAGTAAAGTTGCAGGGACCATCCTTACAGACCCGTGTGAGGTTTTCCCTCGGATGGATGTGTAGTCGCATAGCTGCTGTGTCCCAGGTGCTCATTCACGTCCTGTGACTGCAGCCTGCTTGTCTGCTCCTGGAGTGGCCGTTCCAGCTACATCCACCTGCTGTGTCTCTAGCAGCCCGTGTCCTTACCAATACTTCGTGGTAGCAAGCTTTTACATTTTCGCTGCTCTAATACAGGGATGTCTCTATTATTTTGACTTGCATTTCTTGGACTCCTACTAACATGGAGCCTCTCCTCAAACACCTGTTAGTTTGAGGAGTTCCTCTTCTGTACATTGCTTTGTCCATTTTGGGGGGCGTGGGGTGGCTAGCTGTCCTTAGGTTGTTGATACGAAGATTGTATAATGCGTATTCTAGATATTAATTCCACATCAGTCTTGATATGGCAAATATATTTTCTCATTCAGACTCCATCTGTGCCTTTGACTATGTTCCACCATTTTTAACAGAAAAACTTGAAGTTGAATTTAATTAAAATCATCAATCTTTTACTTTATGGTTTGTGCTTTTGATGTATTGTTTAAGAAGGTCTTTTTGAATCAAGATCATAAGGATATTCTCCTAAGACCTCCGCTTATGCTCCCCTCCCATCCTGGCCCCATCCTCATCCTGGATGACTCTGAAATCAACCTGAGACATATCATGAAATCCATAAATATGTTAATATACATCTCCAAAAACTAAGGACTCTGAAAATGAATCTTCAGTATCATTATCAAGCCCCAAAAGTAAGGCTAATCCATTAACATTATAAAACAAAGCAGCTTAGTTTTGAGTCGGGACAGTTAGGAAGCATAGACGTACGGAAGTCACACCGCCAGACCGAACGTGGTAATGGTCCTGGGAAAAGTGCCCTCGAGCTGTGGAGTTTGGTGGAGGGGGGGGGGGGCAGCTTCCAGAATGAAAGAGCAGCGCACCCAGGGGAAAGGAGCAATGCTTGGGACACTGTACAGCTGTTTGTTTTTGGCTTTTCTTGGAAAAGTGGTTCTGAAATAGTACACAGGCTGCCCCTCTCCACGGAACACTTGCTGTGTGTGTGTTCTTTCCCTTTTCCCTGGTGAGCGGGGAATCGCAGGGAGGGGGCAGGGCGGTCAGGGAAGGAAAGAAGTTATCAGAAGCAGCAATCGAATAGCAAAGATTGGGAAATGTTTCCTTTAAGTTCCATTCTGAGAACTTAGAGCATCTCTGGGTACAGGGGCTTTTTCATTCAATAGAGTTAATATTAAATATTACACTAGTTTAGGTGTACAACATAGTGATTCAACATCTCTGTACCCAAGAAAGTGATCGCCACACTAAGTCTAGTAACCACCTGTCACCATACAAGGTTATTCCAATATTATTGACTATATTCCCTAGGCTGAGCATTGCACCCCTGTGGCTTATTAATTTATAACGGGAAATGTGAACCTTTATTCCCCTTCACCTTTGCCCTTCCCCATCTCCTTCGCCTCTGACAAGCATCAATTTGTTCTCTGTGTCTGTGAGACTGGTTTTGCTTTGTTTGCTCATTTGTTTTGTTTTCTAGATTCCACATATAAGTGAAATAATAGTGTTTGTCCTTGGTCTGACTTATTTCACTTAGTATAATGCCCTCCAGGTCCATCTATGTTGTCACAAAAGGCAAGATTTAATTATTTTTTATAGTTGATATATATATATAGCTATCCTCACTTCCACTTTATCCACTCATCTACTGATGGGCACTTAGGAGTAGTTTTTATTTGTTCTCAAACAGTTGGAGATAAAAGGAGCCACTGTCAGGCACAACAGCAGACTGGAGAAGGTCTACCTTGCCATCCAGACTGTTCTTTTTATTCCTGCTTGAGCATCCCTTCCTCTTCCCTCCATCTTGCCCTTAACAACACTCCCTAGACTCTATGCTCTGAAGTGCAAGTAAAGCAAGCATCAGTCAGAACAAAATCTCGTTAAAGCCATGCACGTGTGTACATATGTGTGCGTGTTCTTGTGCGTCTGTAGTTTAGGACATTCTCATGGCACCAGCCTCCTGATTTCTACTTGTCCGTCCACAGCAGCGCACGGCTGGCCTCTGGAGCGCTGTGGCCAGATCGTGTTGTACCTCTGCTCTAGCTTCCCTCTCTGACCCCTTTCTCTTAAGCTGGCACCCCCACCGCTTTTTCCATTTTACGTGACTCATTCTTCCCTGATTTGTCTTTCTCACCCCTTGGTTAAGCACAGAGATCCAATGGCATTCACAATACTGGGAGTGTCTGTTACACTAATATAGTCATTCTTTTCCATTTATGGATGGCATGAATTTTTGGGGGCTTACTCGGGAAATTGCACATGGTGCCAGAATGACACTAAGCCTTACACTCATGCCAAAGAGCAGGAAATT
The DNA here is from genome assembly GCA_026230045.1 of Corynorhinus townsendii. Taxonomy (NCBI): domain Eukaryota; kingdom Metazoa; phylum Chordata; class Mammalia; order Chiroptera; family Vespertilionidae; genus Corynorhinus; species Corynorhinus townsendii. The sequence goes on along the minus strand of JAPDVU010000018.1, from coordinate 701,275 downwards.
CTCCTGGCTGGTCAGTACCTTAAGGGAGGCGGCAGAGATTTCAGATCAACTGCTTTGGAAAGAGACCTCTGACCTAGAAAGTGAGTGAAGACGTCTCCTAGCCAAAGCTCCGTCTGCCCAGGACCCTCTCAGCCATGTGGAGTCAGTTTGGGCTGCCTCTGTGGACTGTCCAGTTCAGACATGCGAACCATCCAGAGAAAGCCCTTTTCATGCTAATCCCCACCTGCGTTCTGCCTTGCTTCGTCTTCTCCTTTTCCAGAGAAGAGATAGATGGAAACAGTATCAGGCGATCCCCTTATCCTGTTCATTCACACAAGCCTGCTTGAGAAGAAAGACTGATAGTGTCACTGGCAGCACGGGCTTCTGACCTCTCCCCTCTTCTTTTCCGTCCCACTGTTAGTGCAATGCTATAACTTACAGTCCTTTTTAGAATTTTCCCATTAATGTCTTCTTTCTGTTCCAGAATCCAACCTAACACCCATATTCCAGGCAGTTACCTTGGTCTTCTCCAACCTTTAAACACCTTAGGGTTCTTTCTTGCCTTCTATCCCAGCAAGCTGGCCATTTACATGTTAGGTCAAGCTGTTGCCTCCATTATCTGTACCTGGCTGGGGCCCATGGCTGCTCCCTGCATTGGCGGCGCCTGGCTGGGCTACTTCCTGAATCTGCCATGGGTCTCCCATGCCTCCCGTTGCCTGGCTGGAGAGCACTGCAGTCAAGAAAATGTGGGGGCTTAACCCAAAGCTTCAAGCTACAAGTCCGAGATTCTTTTCAAGTCTAATGCTCTGTCTTTAAAAATTTCAGGGGTTTTATATTTTGCTCAGTTAATTATGCGTACCTATTTTCATTCAGAAGAATGGCTCTCTAAATGTTATCACAAAATTAACGCGCAGGAAGGGGCACCGTGTGTATTCCTGGGCTTGAAGTAGTCGTCATCATGCCGCTGCATTCTTAAGTCTGAGAGGCTCTGACAGTGCTATTCGGCTGCTCAGAGGCAGGACCCTGGCTTCCACAAGCCATCCTGACTCAATGCCCGTGCTGCCACCACCTACAGCACTGTCCCTATAGGCAAATGCCTTCTAAGTCACAAAGAACTGACTCACAAGCTTTTGGTTCACAATCCACTTCTGAGTTGGGAACTGTTAGTACTACCACAGTGTCCTTGCCACTGGGTTTGTGTAAGTCATCCCAACAAATAGTTCTTTTAATTCCTCTAAAAGCCCTCCACATCTTCAAGTTGCATGACTTTTCTCTCTAGACACCAAATAGCCTTGAAGCAGAACTTCCACGTACAGATGTCTAGTTGGGAAAATAGCCTAACGACAGCAAAAAGAAGCTAAATGAAAAGGCAAGATTGAACGGAATCCACTTAACAGCAAGGGCCTTTGATTCTGTACTGTGTCATTCGACTTCAGAATCTGATTTTCCTGCTCAATTTTCTGCTGTTCAAATGATGCCCTCGCTTGGATATAAATGGTAGACTGCAGCTCAGAAAGCAGCTAAATGAGTGAAAGCTCTCAGGAAGCCAACCTGTGCTTTGAGTCTTTTGTCCCTGGGCACTTTGTGTCCTCAGGATGATCAAAGAGGAGTGCAGGCCCAAAGCAGAGCTGTGCCCAGGAGGGCCACAACGTGGACACCCTGGAAATGCTGTTCTTCATAGAGATGGTTTTCAATGAATGGAGTGGGAGAGGCAGTATTGTGTAAGTAACCCCAGAGGGTACTGCCGTGGAATTTGAACTTCCCAGCACCATTGTAGAGTTGGGCCATTGTTGTTATTGGCTCGGCTATGGGAGACCTCCGCTGGGAGTAAAACTCTTTTCTTCCCCTCAGGGGATGTTGTTCTGGTCCTGTGACTTCCCCTCTCTCCACCCTTGGAGCAGAGAGACAGCTGCTCCTTCCAGGTGGAGGTAATTGCAGGTGGAAGACACACCTCAGGGCCATGATCATGTAAAAGGTGACATGAGTGGATAATAATGCTCAAAATCTGAAGTCACTTCTTTCAAGATGGAATACTTCTCCCTCCTCACTTAGGGGTTGGGATCATTGGATGCCGTGAGGGAGTCTTGAGACATATTCTATTTAACCAGTCCCCCCCTGACTTGGGCCAAAATAGGAGGAGATTAAACTTGATGCCACTCACCTAGAATTCCTAGCCTCTGAAAGTTTATCTTTTATATTAGGGATCTGCCGGCTGCAGCCTCCAGCCAAACATGGCCCCAGGCATGGTGTTTGTCCTTGTTGTTCTTCAGCCTCCTAGTTAAGAATATTTTCTAGACTTCTCCGTGGTTGGGGCAAACCAGAAGCGGAAGAACATTTTGTGGCACGTGAGCATTATTTGAAACTCACATTCCAGTGCACGCGGAAACGGGCTCATTGGACCCCGGCCATGCCCGTTCGTCTAGGTACTGCTGTTGGCTGCTCTCGTGTTCCCACTGCAGAGTCGAGCAGCGGAAACAGAAACATGGTTGGCCTGAAAAGCTTAAAATATTTACTATTTGGCACCTTTTGGGAAAAGTTTGTCATCCCCTGTTCCACAGCCACAGAAATTAACTGTTGCCCCGTGATGTGCAGCAATGGATTGGGACACACGGGCGGGGCGGGGTCGGGGGAGAGAACAAAGGCAGGTGTCACAGGGAGTGGGGGGTGGCGGGGGTGGCATGAAGGAGCAGCTTCGGGAAGCTTCGGAAGGCACACCTGCCAGGGCCACAGCTTGTCTGCAGCCAAAGCTTGCTTGCTTGCTTGTGTTTTTTTTGGCTTTGCTCTGAAGAATTTTATGCCTTTTTTTTTTTTTTTTTTAAATTCCTCACCCTAGGATTTTTTCCATTGATTTTTAGGGAGAGTGGAAGAGAGAGGGAAAGATAGAGCGGAACATCGATGTGAGAGAAACACATCAATCGGTTGCCTCCTGCACAAGCCCCGACCAGGGCCTGGGCCAGGGAGCAGCCTGCAACCAAGGTGCGAGCCCTTGATGGGAATCAAACCGGGCACCCTTTGATCCGCAGGTGCATGCTCTATCCACTGAGCCAAATTATGCATATTTTTAATAGAAGAAACTAAGATCCAGTCACAGCTGGACAAATGAGGACCCAGAAAACAAGAATTGCTGTAGCTCGGCCATGCCTGCACTTGTCTCCATCCCGGACTCCTGCTCTCGGCCTCGCCATCTGCGGTGCTTCCACTCGAAGTGAGAGGGAGAGGGAGAGGGACGGAAAGGAACAGAGGACATTTTAGATGAAAGCAGAGTCCTGGGAAATGGAGTAGAAGGCGAAGGAGAAATGGAAGCAGCGATGGTAGAGAAAAAGGAGCCGGGAATAGGAGAAGAGCCCCACAACAACAAGTTCTGAGCGGTAGATGGTGCCATCCTCTGTTCCTACTACAAACTAGGCTTCCTTAATGGAATGATTGAGACTGATTGATTGATTGATTGATTGGCCTAATGTTCAAGAAAATAAGGATGTGGAAAGAGGGTGGAGGTGAGGCATGTCATAAAAAATTAAATTTGCTAACTATAATATGTTAATAAGTTGTTTTAAACCTTTTTTGCCATTGTACTCTTAGTTCAAATAAAAGCTTGTACATGAGCCTAATATGTAGACAACATCAAGACATACAAACTGGCTGAAAGGGGTGTGACCTCCAACCACACACACCCCTCTCCCTTCACCGGGTGTTTCCACAGGGTATAATTCAAGACCTCTCTCTTTCTCTCCTTCCCTCTATCCCTCCCCCTTTTTCAAAAGAAAAATCACCACTTCTCGTTCAAGGGGGGTCATTAGGACTTTAAGGGAGTCACTTTGCCAGAAAGAGGGAGGACATACACACGTTTGCAGTCTCGTCTTACGTAACTGCCATAAGATGGTTTCTAGTTTGGTGATCACATGGGTGAATTCACAGCTTACGCATTTTTGGGCGATGTTGTCGCTCTCCCATGAAGCTCGAAAACACTAAGTAAAGGGCTCGTTTATGATGCCTAAGAAGCACATGTGGGTTTGTTTCATGTGGTGTTGGGCAGCATTTTAGGGCCTCAGACACCAAGAAGAGGAGGACCATTAATTCCTAATTTTAAAATAACAACATTAGCAGCACAGTGCCTCCCTCCTCTCAGTGAATAGGACTCTTTGTAACCTCCATCCTGGTGCACTGGGATTTAAAAAGGCACTTGCCATTTGTGTGACCCAAGTCATACCGATATTTAAGGATCAGTTTATCGGCAAAGTTGCCAAGATGACAACTCGTCTTCCTTTCGACAGTTTTCCATCGTTCACCCTGGGCCACAGGGGTCAACTTGTGAAGAGACCAGTAGACGTGGAGTCTCCTGGCCCCTCCTCACCATTGACCTGCTCAGCCCACACAAACCAGCCACATTCGAAAACACACAGAGGTGTCCAGCCCGCCTGCCTCTCTGAGCATCACATTTGCAGCCACCTTTCCTAACAGAGCTCCGAATTCCAGAACCTCCAGGCACACCAGGACGACTTCAAATGTGCTAATGAGTGTGGAGTTGGGCTTCACTCATGATGTTCATTGAGAAATGCATCACCAATGTCTGTGCTCAAAGAGGACCTTCAACCAACCTGAAACACCGCCTCAGGAATGTACAGTGAGGAACAGGCAAATGAAACCTTCCACACATCCAGCCTCACTTCTCTCCCGTGGCTAAAGTAAGCAATGTATTTCCCATCATCTCTCTACCCCAAAATCAACGGGAAGAAACATGTTAAACATAAAGTACAAATTACCTTCTATTTACATAAAGAAGTCTTCCCTCAGGAGCCTATTAACATTTATTGTGAGTTCTTCAAAAAAAGAAACACATGCCTTCTGGGTAGGCAGATATTGAAATCGACAGATGTTCAGGTTAACATGGGAAACCGTAGGCTCATGCTGAAGACAGGGCCTGTGTAATTCATCTCTAGCGTAAGCTAAACTCGTGTAGCCCACATAAAGCTCCACTACATAAATCAGTCAGGACGATCATTAATGACTTGTAGGACTTAGGACCTCTGAATAACAGATCTTTGCAAAGGGCAGGAATTCGGGGCAAATGTTATCGTCCTTGCACAGGTTGCTTACATACTTTTAAAATCCTATTTAGGTTGTAATTCTTTATATCATCCCTGGATTCAACATGTTTCTTCACTATTGAGCAACAGAATGCCTCCAGTTGATAGCTGGACCAAAGCAGCTAAACTAACATTACCAGGGAATTCCCAAGGTGGAAAGATTAAACCATTCTAACAACATACCATGTCATTTTGTTTCTCTGTTTTCTAAAGGGTTTAAGCTGAAAACTGGTTTATTGTTCCTCCCTGCCCTGAATATTTTTAGGGTATTTCACACAGTGATGAAATATCTGTTGCAGTTTTCTCTGTGTGAATCTGCTCGCCACTTACAATAGAGCCATCTCTAGAATCAGATCCACCAATTGACTCTTTTAATTTAAACACTGTTTCAATTAACATTTAATATTCATATTCAATATTATGTTAGTTTTAGGTGTACAGCATAGTGGTTAGACATTTATATAACTTTTGAAGTGATCCTCCCAATAAGTCTAGTACCCACCTGACACCATGCTAGTCATTACAATATTACTAACTATATTTCCTAAGCTGTTCTTTATATCCCCATGACTATGTTGTAACTGCCAATTTGTACTTCTTAATCCTTTCACCTTTTTCACCTAGACCCTAACTCCCCTCCCATCTGGCAACCATCAGTTTGTTCTCTGTATCTATGAGTTTATTTCTGTTTTGTTTATTTTGTTTTTTAGATTCCTCATATAAGAGAAATCATATGGAGTTTGTCTTTCTCTGTTTGACTTATTTCACGTAGTGTAATACTCTCTAGGTCCATCCATGTTGTCACAAATGGTAAGGTTTCATTCTTTTTTACGGCCAAGTAACATGCCAATTGGCCCTTACTGTCAATGACTGGATTAATCAGGGCTTCCTACTTTAGATTAAAAAAAAAACACTAACTGTGTCTTCTCTTTGATATACTAGAAATTATTCTCAGGGGAAGGCAAAATATTGGGCTATATTGAACAACTTAATAATTCTTGGATGACATATATACAATCACTACAAAGACCTAATAATTTGGGTAAATACTTCTACTTACCATTAGTTTCACAACAAATATTTCCCTAAATAATAATGAAGACATTGGAACAAATAGGTTTTTGGTCCTGGTCAGAATTGACGATGACTCAAATTATTTTTGAAGCTTTTCTGCATCCTCTAGAAAACAAGAACATATCCCAAGGAATATTTGTGAGGATTGAGTTCAATACAATTTGATTAATTATAAAATTTATTTACCTAATTCAAGTAAAATACTACATATAATGCCTGGCATATAATAACAGATCATTATTATTAGCTGTAGCTCTGTTGATTTGCTTCATGGATTAGTCATTGCTTTTGCACAAAAAGGGCCCCTGATCCTTCCTCTGGACAAATGATGACTTTATTGTACTCCAGCTGAGCACAGCTTGGTACTATCACTAATAGTAGTGGTAGTAACACCAATAATGGAGATTGAGTGTGAAAAATAAAAAGTTACTTTATCCAAAAAACTTACTTCTAAAGGGGAAGATGAAACAGCTATGTTATTATCTAAAAGATGAAAACTGATTATGGGTAAAAATCAATATCCAACAGATTTCCATCTCAAAAGAATTTAAAATTGAGTTTTTGTGTGGAAAACAAAATTAGATATCTATGTCACACAATGCACACAAATAAATAACAAATGAAAAAGATATCTCTATGGCATTGAGGTAAAATAAATATTTCAAGAAAGAAAAAACTAATATATTCAACTAGAGGCCTGGTGCATGAAATTCGTGCACAGGTATGGTCCCTAGGCCTGGCTTGTGATCAGGGCCATCTTCCCTGGCTGCTGGCAGCTGGCTCTGGCCCCCACTGCCACCCACCCCTGGTTCCCCATTTGCCATCGAGCCATCGGAGACTGCCAGGGGGGAGGGACCGAGAGGTCAGCCATTCCCACCTGCTTACTGGCCCCACCCCTGCCACAGGTCACCCTCTGTGTGGGGGGTGACTAGCGGAGCAGGGGCTTTGGCTTGGCATCACCACCCACCCTCAGTTCCCTGTTCACTATTGGGCAATGGAAGCCTGCCAGCCGGAGAAGGACCAAGAGGTGGTTAGTGCGCTTCATAGAGACTGATCAAGCGGTTGTTCTGGTTATTCTGCCGTTAGGGTCAATTTGCATATTACCCTTTTATTATATAGGATTCCTTTGTATTCAAGAACAAATAAGAACATTTTGTTTGAAACAAAGTTCCATAAATAAATTTTAAAAACACACCATTGGCTAAGAAAAGATAATTGCAACATTAAAAATTGGCTAATGGTCAGTATTCACACACATAAATATATCTACAAATGAATATGAAAAATTCAAGTGACGTAGTAGGAAAATGAGCAAAGGCTATGAATATGCAGTTTACAGAAGCAGAAACCTGAATGGCCACTAAGCATCAGGAAAGATGCTCTGCTTCCCTCATAATGAGAGAAATGCAGATGAAAACAACAGCGGCAAATCATAGCACATCATCAGTTTGGCAAATACGTGGAAGTCTGGCAAAAGCAACAGTTGGCAAAGAGTTAAGAAAATGGGACTGGCCAGGCATTGTTGGAGGGAATAAAAGTTGGCACAACCTTGAGTGTGCTTTGCCATATTCAGTAAATGTGGACAGCATAGTGGTTAGACATTTATATAACTTACGAGGTGATCCCCCCAATAAGTCTAGTACCCACCTGTACATCTTCTATAACTGAGCTATTCTAATGCATGCTGTATACCCTCGAGAAAATCTGCTACATGCATAGTAAGATGCCATGTACATAAGGAGCAATGTACAGGAATGTTTATAGCAGTGCGTGTAGATGAGTGAAAAAAATCACATCCAGTGTGCTAAAGCCAGCCAATAGAATATTGTGCAGCATTTAAAATTCATGTCCTAGAACCACGTGAATCATATGTATCAACCTTGAAAAGGAAGTTTGAATTAAAAAGCATATTGCAAATGCTACATAAAGTATGTCATTATTTATGTGAAATGTAAAAACATAAAGCTTTGTTATATAAATGAATTATGAGTACATACACACTGTAAATGTATAAAACTTTGGGCAGAAAGGATACTCATCAATTTGTCAGGCAAGTGGCTACATTTGGGAAAGAAGGAGAAGGGAATCTGTGAGGAATATAAAAATCTTCAATTGTTTCTATAACATTTTTTTTCTTTAACAAAAATCTTAATACAGGAAAATGTCAATATTTTATACAATCTATTAGGGACAAAACACACTTTTTAAAAAATAACTTTTTTATAAAAATGACCTCTTTGGGGTATTTTGACATTCTTAAAATATTTCATACTACACGAAGAGGGACATTTCACCCATCATTTGGGAACACATGTAAAGTCATTAGTAAGCAAAGCATATCATCAGACCCTCTCACCTTCGCAGCTGCCACTCACTGGGCAATTTCTGGCGCACAGAAGACAACTGAGACCAAGAGGTCTCTGAGCTGCCAGACCAAGCTTCATCACCCATTTATTCTCAGCCACGCATGAAACTGTAATAAAACACTCAGAATCGATCTTCAGCCAAGTACCATAGCAATACAATGCTGGTTGTTCTAGGGAAACCAAATAATTTGGCTGGTCGGCAGGCAGAGATGGATGGCAGTGCTGGAGAGCCTTGTGCTGGATGAACGTCTCCATAAGAAAAGTGGTTTAAGCAGCAGAGTGAAAGTTGAGGTCCAATAGAACACAGAGATCCGTGCTAGAAATAGCCTGCCTGGCTATTCTGATTAAAGAATAAAATCCTGCATGGCTGCTGAAAAAAGAAAAATCATACACACACACACACACACACACACTCTTTAGTTGGTGAAAGGTATGGAAATCTCTGGTAGAAAATTTGGTCTAAATTCAGCTAGAGAATGGGCTCTTTCACTGGGTATTAGCAAGCTATACCACCCAGCTTGATTCTGAACTTGGCCTGGATACAGAACATGGGCTTACAGAGCAGCTTTTCTGAAGAGGTGACACAATCAGGTTTTCTGACCGGAACTACCAGCTTTTGGGCAAAGGCCAGATGCCATTTCCCGCTTGCTTCTTACCCAATGCTGCCATCTTATCTTGGTTCCTCAGCCTGGTAGACTTTGGTCAGTAAAAAAATAAATAAATAAAAATACTGTTACCAGACTGAATCCAGTGACATCTACTCCAGGAAGTAAAACACAAGGACAAAACAAACAAACATATCTCTGCTCTCAGAGCTCAGGCACACTCAAGTGTTGGGAATATGGAAAAGGCACACAGTTGAGTCAGTGAAAGGCATCAGCCGTTAGTACAGTAAAAAAGAGTCCAATATTTCAAATAAGCCGGCTCATCTTGAGTTCACAGGTTTGGTGATGGACAACATGCAGTTGGCACGAAAGAGAAATGAAGAAAGAGGAATGCCAGGCAGATCCAAATCCTCTCTCTGCTAGAATACTCACGTCTCTGGTGCTCTCGTCATTACATTCTCCAGACACGGCTTTTTGTTAAGTTTTTGGTCCCCATTCTGGCCACTGTTCAAAGCTAACAATGCCACCTTGTTTGTTTCTCTTGCACAATCACCCCTGCAACCAGAAGAATCACATTCAGGGTCTTGGTGGCCAGAGCAACTGGTAGAAGACTCCTGCTCTCTCCAAGTCTCCCTCGCTCTCCTCATGACTTTTACAGTGTTGTCCAAATGTCTGTCAGTCCTTCTACGTGGTTTATGGATGTCACATGTGGCTGTCCTTTGTATGGATCTGCCTCTAGGTAATTGCATGTGTTCTCTTGAGTCATATGACTCCTACTTGTTTCTCTGAGAGACAAGTTTTTCCTGTCTTATGGCTACTATCCCATACACCTCTCCAGTTCATTGATAACAGGGACTCTTTTCTTATTTATGTTTTGATGACAAACACCCAACTGCCCAGCACATCATAAGTTCTAAGTGCCAAATACGTGTTTCTTTACGGATTGAATGACATTTCCTTCAGTTACTGTAGCTTTTTGGAAATCAGTTTTCAGTGTCTTTCTTCTCCAACCAGCTCCACTGACAGCCTTCACACGGAAATAATTAACTATTGCCTTGGGTGTTGGGAAGGAGCAATAACTTCCAGACCCTGGCTATAAATTTAACAAGGTTCATATTAGATACAAAATGAGTGTCATGCTTGATTTCATCATCATGTCTTTAAAAATGCCTTGGGCCACTTCTGGATGCCCCGAAAGGCGGCAGGAATTCTAGAGTTGCCCTGAACCCTGGCCATGGCCATCAAAGCTGAGGAGAACACCCCAAGTACACGATGGCATGCTGGACACTGTGAGGGTGAGCACAGGAAGAAGTCCACACGCAGCTCTTTAGATGCCTCTACTCAAAGGGGGAGACCAGGCACTCAAACACATCAAGTCTGAATAAGGTTTTGAACTCCCCAAAAGCTTGACAGCCAACTGATTTACGTTCAGTTACATAATAGGTCTGAGTGTGTAAGTAATAAAAGGCCAGTGTCTGCAGTGGTCCTGCCCTCTTTCCCTACCAGGTTCCCAATCCCTATCCCACCCATCTGACCTACATCATTTTAGCTATCACTCATGCTTCTCCCAACAGACACACACACACACACACACACACACACACACACACACACTTTCCCCAACAATATGCTTCACTAAAGTATAAAAATAAAGTTTTCTTCTCAATTCAGCCAAATTAAGGTAAAAAAAAAATTTAAGAAAACTTTAAGAGTGAAAAAAACCTAAGAGAACAAAACTCCAAACAAAGAGTCTAGAAAAAGATGAGTTTAAAAGCATATGCTTCTGAGCCAAATGAAACTCAGTTTACTAAATTTAACAGGTTCAATTGGCCTGACACCACTTTCTTTCCTCACTTGGAGAGGCGGAACCCTTGTAGCCCTGAGCACATTTGCATATCAAAAGGGAAGCCTCCCTAGGACTCCATGAAGCAGCCAGCTCAGCACCTGCCCCTCCTTTTCCCCTAAGATGATTTGCATGGCTCCATGTGCTGGCTCCAAAACAAAATGAAACCAAAAAAAAAAACCAAACAAATAATAAAACACGTTTTTATAACTCCATTCACCACCAAACTTCTTGAAAAACAAAACCAAGCTCACTGCCTTCCCTCCACTTGCCCACCAGCCACGCACTCTTTAGCCCACTGCACTCCGGGTCTGCCTCCAGCTCGCCTCTCAAACCGTTCCCAGAAGGTCAGCAACCACCTCCGATTGCCAAACCCAATTCCCAGTTCTCTGTGCTTGTTCTTTGACCCTGTTGACCAATTCTTTACTCTTGAACCTCTTTTCCCTTGGTTCCTATAATCCTTCTAGTTCAACTACCAGAGAGTATTTCTGTTTGTTAGTTTCCAAATTGACTTGCAAGGGCCAATAAGTCATATGAGTTTCTATAATGTGTCTCTTCCTACCTCTCTGAACATTCTCTCGCTGTCTCTGTCTCTGTCTCTGTCTTTCTCTTTTTGGTAGTGACTACTTTTACTTATTCTACCTTCATTTGTATCACTTTCCCTCTAGTTCCCGAGGTGCAGCACAGAGAAGAAAGAGGACAATCTCACTCTGTCTGAATTTAGTTTCCCTCTTGTGAAATGCCAACTTTACATTTTCTCCAACAACATAACGGAAGGACGTAGCTTCTTACTGCACAAACGAAAACTTCCATGCTTCGGCATTTATTAGAAGGGTGTATTGGCTTTTATTTCAGGAGTGAGTTTATTTTGAAAGAAAGAATTATATTCAGCCTCATACTTGAACATTTTTATTTTATAAGAATATTTTCTCAAATAAAATGACTTAGTATTTTAATACATATTTAAAGATTTTCTTCAAACATGAAAATTGTTGTAGTAAGTGACAAACAAAAAGTATGGAACTAAGGAGGGCGATCTGGCTGTGACACCTGTCACCCCATTGATTGTCAGGGTGAATTCGACTGATATGGCTCGCTGGACAGGGCTCACCCTCCTCCCTCACTGAGCCATGTGAGTCCCTCCAGAAGCTGCAAGCTCAATGGAAGAGGACGACCTTTCCCCAGAGGAGAGGACTGGTCTTTGGATGAGGGTACACGAGTAGCTGGGCTCCCCTGCTAGATCCTCCAAACAAGCTCTCAAAAAACATGGAGATAAAAGTCCTTCTGCCACCAGTATCTTCTCACTCGCTATGTCCTGGTCACCAAGGGTAGGTAATACCATGGGTATAAATAGGACTATGCTGTGTTTTTCTTACTAAGTAAAGACTAAGTGGTTTTTACTCTGGTGGTTCAACATTTTTTTTTTCAAATTCACTGGAAGCATTTGTTATTTAATGCAGGATGTTTTCATAAGCTCGTCTCATCTTGATGCGTAAACAACATTTACTCCTGAGGAGTAAACAAGAGGTTTTGAAATGTCATTACAAAATGTCATTCAATGGTGGTTAGTAAGAACATAAGATAAATATAATGCTTACCTCAATGTCTACCCTAGCTTTAGTGAAATAACACTCCTCCAAGCTGTCACCCATTCTAAGCCATGCTGTGCTAGAAGAGAGCTCTGTGGGGGTCCTATCTCTGCAACTCTCCCCCATCTATCTATATAAAAGCCTAAGCGACCATTGCAACCAAATGGATGACTGAACAGGCTGCATGGGGTGACCAGGCTGGCAGGGGGGTTAGTGAGGGACAATCAAACAACTGAGCAGCAGGCTGCGTGGGGAGATCAGGCTGGCAGGGGGGCAGTTAGGGGCGATCAGGCAGGCAGGCAGGTGAGCAGTTAGGAGCCAGTGGTCCAGGATTGTGAGAGGGATGTCCTGGATTGGAGAGGATGCAGGCTGGGCTGAGGGGACCCCCCCATGCACGAATTTCGTGCACCGGGCCTCTAGTACATAAATAATGCCACATGCCTATCTATACCTACATGGGAACAGTCCTTCTGCATCTCAGGGCCATTCCTATTCTGAGGTTGGAAGTCATGTGCATCGCAGCCTCAAGTCTCCCTCTCCCCTTAGGCAGAATCATCTCTGCCTCTATTAGTTCAGCTAGTGACTTCACTGTCCACCAGTTTCCCACTGGGAAATCCCAGCCATGGAAGTCCAGCTCACAGTGAGCCCAGGACCAAGAAAGGCCCATGCAACTTCATGCTTCCTTCTTTGTTGAGGAATGTGGAGATGGGCAAGGTGCAGAAATTTGGTCTTTACTTAGTAAGAATACCACAGCATGCCCCTGACCGTGGGTCCTTCAGGTCTTCACTGAATGGCAGGCACTTGAGTCTTCATAAAGTTTGCATGCCCCTGACCATGGGTCCTTCAGGTCTTCACTGAATGGCAGGCACTTGAGTCTTCATAAAGTTTATCTGCAAAGTGCATATCTTTCCAAAGCTTCCTGCATATTAGTCACCTCTTGCTGGTCTTGCACAATCCGCATGATATCACTGATGTAACAGGTCTGTATAGGGTTCTGTGGAATGCCCACATCACCGCAGAACAGATGATGTTAGGAACAGAGGAGTTAACAGAGGCCTGGGGCAAGAGTGTAAATGACTATTGCTTCTGTTCCACACGAGTGCAAACAGCTTCTGATCCTCTCTCCTGATACAAAAGAAAAGAACACAGGCTCCTCAATGACTGGGTACCATGTACCCGCGGCTGTATTAACCTGCTTTTCTCATGGCAGTAGGCTCTTCACCACCCGGCACCCCAGCTGCACAGAGGCTGCTGCTTGGCAAAGCTGCCTGTCCTCAGTCATTTTCCAGGACCAGCCAGTTCCTGCTGAGGCCAGACTGGCAAAGTGAACAGGACTCTGATAGGGACCACTACCCTGCATCCTTCAGGTTCTTCACGGAGCTCCTCGTTTCTGCCATTTCACCCAGTGTCATTGTTTTGTAATTACTTTCTTAACCAGTATGGGAGAAACATTTCAGCGTTCTCCCCTGGGTCTTCTCCATTATGTTGGCTCTGAGAGGCGGAGGACCACTTTGTATGTGGGAGGGAGGGAGCTGGAACTCCAATGTCAAGTATAACAGTGCAATTATACATTCAGGGCCTGGAGAAATGATTACAGTGGGCCCACGAAAGTTGGATTTTAATTGGAATTCCAGAATTACTTTTATTTATTTATTTTTTGGTTGTTAGATGGTGAGCTGCACCCCTATCGGCTGCCCTGCAAATGTCCCGGGGGAAGTCATGCTCTGTTTTCATTCTCTGCAGCTCCTTGCTGGTGGAGTCCTCTCAGCACCCGTTACAATCTCACCAGGCACTATGGTCATTTCAGCTGTCCAGCTCCTATCAGTTACGCATTGCCAACTGGCTTTGCTTACTGTCAGGCCCTGCATCCCCATGATATTAATGAGCCTTGCTCTGCGACCCCCTCCTTTATTGTCAACACTGGCCTGCCATCATTTTGGGTGGTCCTGGAGAACATGCTTCTTCCCAGAGGATTATTCCATGGCCTCGGGGAATGGAGTGTCCTCTGGGATCTCATAGGACACACACCTCTGTTGGCTTTTCTGGCCTTAGATAGTATATTTGTTCTGGGATGCTCACTTTTCTAGAGCCTCTACATTCCTCTATTGTTTGCCAGGGCAGTTCAGGCATTTCAACTTTGTTCGGCATTGGCCATGGCTTCCCCCACACCTATAAAAGCCACCCACACAGGGAGTTCGGCCCATCTCCTGAGGACTTGCCAGGTTGAGAAATCCTGTCTTGAAAAACTGATCATAAACCAATACATTTCTTGCTTATCCAATCTTATATTATGGCCCCTTCATGCACCCTAAAAATCCAATCCAAGTGCTACTCCAATGACTCTGACTAATACAACCTAGCTAATTCTTTCTGTGTGTGAATTTCCTCTCCCTTTTCAGATCCAGCACTTCCCTGGCAAGGCCTCACTAGCTATTGGCCTAACAGCCAGGAGAGGAGGTGGGAACAACTCTTAGGGGTGGGAAAGGGAGCTCTGCAGTATTATTCTGTAGCACAGAGCAAATGTTAGCTCTCACTAGGAAGTGTGCTATGTCTGTAAGGATTCTTCAAAGCCAGCATCCTCAGGGGCATTCATCCAGATGTCCCCATACATTCAAGGTCCCAGGTGATCCCAAGTGAGGTCTGTTAGTGTGAGGGTTTCATTTTGGCAGAACATTAAAACATCTGGAGCTCTGTAACTCTAACGAACTCCTGTTTACTGCTCCACTGTGTCAAAAGTCCTATTGTATGGGATATGGTCCTCCTTCTTAGCCACCAGTGAGATCTTCTGGTCTTCACACTTAATCTGTAACTTCTTGTCAACGGATCTAAGTTTCTCATTATCACTCTGCAGGACATAAGTACACGTTAGTGGCAACCATCCAGCTCTGCTGCCTTTGTGAACATCCTCATCACCCCCAGCATCCTTTAAATTTCTGAAGCACTGCACCTGGAAAGGCATATCCCTCCACTGAGGTTTTCCCAGGTCACCTTCCATGAAATTGTGTAGCAGTTGGACCATGACCAAGTGCCAGGTCATCTTAAAACTCCGTTGTTGAGGAGAAACCAAGATGGTGGTATAGGTAAACACCTGAAATTGCTGCCTCGCACAACCACTTCCAAACTACAACTAAAAGACAAAACGCACATCATCCAGAACCACAGGACGGCTGGCTGAGTGGAAATTCTACAACTAGAAGGAAAGAGAAAAGCACACTGAGACTCAGAGGAGCTGCAGGAGTCAGAGGTACTGAGATGTGCACACAGAGAGGACTGGAAACTGAGTGCGCGGCTGGCTTTCTCAAGCAGGAGAGAGACAAAAGCTCCTGACTGTGCTGAACTCCAGTTCCGGGCGAGACTCTGGGGACCCAGACTCATATGGGGAGAAACTGGACTGTCAGGAAAGAGAAAAGCACACTGAGACTCAGAGGAACTGCGGAAGGCAGAGGTACTGAGGCGCGCACGTGGAGAGGGTGGGCAACTGAGTACATGGCTGGCTTTCTCAACCGAGAAGGAGACAAAAGCTCCCAACTGCACTGAACTCCAGTTCTGGGTGAGACTCTGAAGACCCAGACTCATTCGGGAAGAAACTGGACTGTCTGGCATTGGGCGGAACTCGAAGGCGGCTTTCTCTCAGAGGTGCTTGCAGCAATTACCATGGGACACTGACACACAGGGGTCTATTAGGGCAGGGCTGATGAGAAAACAATGCTGTCTGCTCCACCCTGAGACTCTGCCCCATCCAAGCTGAGCACAGAGGCTTTTAGAAGTCTTCTCCCATAAGGGTGTCTCCAGCACAGAAGTTCTCCCAGTGTAGACCCAGCTGATCCTCACAGCCAATTGGCCTGGAGGTCAATTCCTCCCAGTGATACCAACAACAATCAAGACTTAACTACAACAAGACTGTGCACACAGCCCACAAAGGGGTGCACCAAGAGTGTCCACCTCAGGTAACTGGGGAGGCTGAGCCACTGGGCCCTATAGGACACCTAGCACACAAAGCCACTCTATCAACTCAGGGAAGCAGCCTAAATGCGGAGACAAAGAAACAGGTCACAGATGACAGAAATGGAGGACAGCAAACAACTGGATATAGAGTTCAAAACCATGGTTATAAGATTTTTCAAGAATTTTCTAGAAAAGGCTGATAAATTTAGTGAGACCCTCAAAGATATGAAAAAGGACCAACTAGAAATTAAGCATTCACTGACTGAAATAAAAAATATTATACAGAGCTCTAACAGCAGACTAGAGGATCACAAGAATTAAGTCAAAGAATTGAAATACAAAGAAGCAAAAATCACTCAACCAGAAAGGCAAAAGAAAAAAGAAGCCAAAAATATGAAGATAGTGTAAGGAGCCTCTGGGACAACTTCAAGCATACCAACATCAGAATTATGGGGGTGCAAGAAGAAGAGAGAGAGCAAGATACTGAAGACCTATTTGAAAAAATAATGACCGAAAACTTTCCCCACCTGGTGAAAGAAATAGACTTATAAGTCCAGAAAGTGCACAGAACCCCAAACAAAAGGAATCCAAAGAGGACCACACCAAGACACATCATAATTAAAATTCCAAGAGCAAAAAACAAAGAGAGAATATTAAAAGCAGCAAGAGAAAAACAGTTAGTTACCTACAAGGGAGCACCCATATGACTGTCAGCTGATTTCTCAACAGAAATTATGCAGGCCAGCAGGGAGCGGCAAGAAATCTACAAAGTGATGAATAGCAAGAACCTACAACCAAGATTACTCTACCTAGCAAAGCTATCATTCAGAATTGAAGGGCAGATAACGAGCTTCACAGATAAGAAAAAGCTAAAGGAGTTCATCACCACCAAACCAGTACTATATGAAATGCTGAAAGGTATTCTTTAAGAAGAGGAAGAAGAAGAAAAAGGTAAAGATAAAAATTATGAACAACAAATACATATCTATCAACAAGTGAATCTAAAAATCAAGTGAATAAAAAAATGTGATGAACAGAATAAACTGGTGAATATAATAGAATCAGGGGCATAGAAGGGGAGTGGACTGACAATTCTCGGTGAGAAAAGGGTGTGGGGGTGGGGGACAAAAATCGTACACCTACGGATGAAGACAGTGGCGGGAGGTGGGGTGTAAGGGCAGAGGGTGGGGTGGGAACTGTGTGGAGGGGAGCTATGGGGGAAAAAAGAGGAACAACTGTAATAATCTGAACAATAAAGATTTATTAAATTAAAAAAAAAAAACTGTTGTTGAAACATTTCTGGCACCATTCGTTTGTTGAGGAATCCCAAGAAACAGATGCCAAGATGGAATTAGTCATACAACTGATTTATTGGGGAAATTGCCTGTGAGGGACAGTGCATAGGTAGCCTTAAGAGGCTGGGAGAGCCATCATACTGGGATATGGTTCTGGCCCCTGTCAAGAAGAAGGGTGAGGAAAAGCTACACTCTGCTGCAGTTCTAAGAGTGTTTCAGCAAGGCTTTTAGGGAGTTCTTAAAGCCTCAGAGTTGCCTATAGACAATTCTTACAGTTTGCAGCAATAGGCCTGCTTGGTATCCTTTCTGTGCTCAATGATTGGCTGAGAACAGCCTGTAAGAAGGCCATGGTAGATTCAGAGGGCAGTGCTAGGGCCTTTTGTGGCCACAGGTATATTGTTTAAAAAATTTCAGTATTATAAACAATTCTTCAATTAATATTCTTATTCATGTCTCCTTTTATACATATATGAGATTTTATCTAGGATTTATATAAATAGTTGCAGGATTACTGGGCCACACATTACATGCCGTTCCTATTTTACTAAATCCTTGAATCCTTACTTTCAAGTGCCTGTCAAATTTAAGCTCCCAATAGGATTTAATAAAAACTTCCTTGCTTTGTCAGCACTTAATCTGATCCATTAAAAAATATTTAGCTGATCTGATGGGTAAATAGGGGACTCTCATTTTTGCTTTCACTTTGTATTTCTCTGATTACTAATGAAGTTGCATATCTTTTTATGTGTTTACTAGAGGCCTGATGCACAAAATTCATGCAAGAGTAGGCCTTCCTTGCCCCAGCTGCTGGCACTGGCTTCCCTCTGGCACCTGGGACCTGCGCTTCCCTTGCAGCCCCAGCTTTGTCAAGAAGGTCGTCTTTGTCAGAAGGACATCTGGAAGGATGTCCGGTCTAATTAGCATATTACACTTTTATTATTATAGATTAATTCTTTAATGTTTTTCTTCTGTGAACTGCCTGTTCTTGTCTTTTCCCCATTTTTCTTTTGGTAATCTTTTTTTTTTTTCTTTTTTAAATTTGCTCTAGTATACTCTAGATATTGACCCTTTATCTTGTACACATTAAAAATATGTTTTCCTCCTAAGTAGTCAGACTTTACTTTTAACTTGTGCTTTTGGGCCCCATTTAAAAAACCCTTCTCCATCCTAAACAGATAGAGATTTACAGCCATATTGTCTTCTAATGGCAGATTTAAAATGTTTTTTCATACTTGGTGCTTTTGTCCATGTGCTCATTTTTGTGTATGTGGATGTGTAAAAACTATAACTTTATTCTTTGACTAGAGGCCCGGTGCACAGGCAGAGTCCCTAGGCCTGGCCAGTGCTCAGGGCTGATCAGAGCTTTCCTGCTGCTGCTGGGGCCTCCCTTCCCTGGCTGTTGGCTGTCGGCTAGGGCCTTCCTTCATTCCACACTGTCCCCTGGTGGTCAGCACATGTCATAGCAAGCTATCAAACTCCTGGTCTCCTGGTCAAACTCCTGAGGGGACAATTTGGACATTAGGCTTTTACATATATACTAGAGGCCTGGTGCATAAAATTCGTGCACAGGGGTGTGTGTGTGTGTGTGTGTGTGTGTGTGTCCCTCAGTCCAGCCTGCACCCTATCCAATCTGGGACCCCTCGAGGGATGTCCAAATGACCGTTTAGGCCCGATCCCAGTAGAATCTGGCCTAAACAGGCAGTCAGACATCCCTCTCACAATCCAGGACTGCTGGCTCCCAACTGTTAGCCTGCCTGCCTCCCTGATTGCCCCTAACCACTTCTGCTTGCCAGCCTGATAACCCCTAACCACTCCCCTGCCAGCCTGATTGATGCCTAACCGCTCCCCTGCCAGCCCGATTGCCCCTAACTACCCTCCCTTGCAGGCCTGGTCACCCCTAACTGCCCTTCCCTGCTGGCCTGGTCCCTCCCAACTGCCCTCCCCTGCTGGCCATCTTGTGGCGGCCATCTTGTGTCCACATGGGGCAGCCATCTTTGACCACATGGGAGCAGCAATCTTGTGTGTTTGAGTGACAGTCAATTTGCATATTACTCTTCTATTAGATAGGATAGAGGCCTGGTGCATGGGTGGGAGCCGGCTGGTTTGCCCTGAAGGGTATCCCGGATCAGAGTGGGGGTTCCCTTGAGGCATGGGACAGCCTGGGCGAGGGACCTGTGGTGGTTTGCAGGCTGGCCACACCTCCCAGCGACCCAAGCATAGGCCAGGGCTGGCTGGAAGCAGGTATCTGGGATTTATTTATCTTCTATAATTAAAACTTTGTAGCCTTGAGTGGAGGCCAGGGCCGGCCAGGAAGCTTGGCTTCCTCCATCTCCGGGGCAACCCAAGCTTCCTGCTGGCTCCAGCTCCATGGCGGTCACCATCTTAGTTGGGTTAATATGCATACTGGCTCTGATTATCTGGTGGGCATGGCGGAGTGATGGTCAATTTGCATGTTTCTCTTTTATTAGTGTAGATAGATGTGTTCAGTATCTTGGTTATCTTTCTTTGTATATGCAAACAAGAATATAAATGCATATGTGTAGCAATATACACATTATTTAGCACTTCACTTTTTTACTCAGGAATTCCAGATGAGTACAGAATAATTCTTCTCATTCTTTTTAAAACACACACACACACACACACACACACACACCCACCTTTTCTCTTTTAATCAGATACATATTTCATGACCTACATATTGATCACTACCTTTCTAGAATCAATGTTCCTTTGACCTTAATATAACTATAATCCCTTAATGTTTTCATGGTTAGTCAGTGTTCTAGCCTGTGATAAAAGTGGCCTCCAGAAGGCCCACTAGTTCTTTAACTACAAGAAAAACTTTTCTTATAGAAAAAGGAGTGGATATCAGTATATTAAAGAGAAAATAAAGGTGAGGGAATAAAATAAAATACGTTCATAGTATTATGAACTGACAGTGTTACCTCTTTTAATAATCACGGCATTCCTCTATTTCCGTTTTGAAGATAAGACACAGCCTCCAGAAACATGATCAAAGAATAAGTGTATGATTCAATGCTTCTTACTTGCCCATTTGACCATCACGCATATCTAGGTTTAGGACATGATAGCACACCGTGTCCTCTAATGGCCAATAAAAGGTCTGACCTAAAAATGGAAGTCATGAAAATGGATGAAATCATCAGTGGAGTGGCCACCATGGTAGGAGAAAAAAATTGAGTGAGGCATTCTGGGGACCAGTTGATAGCAAAGAGGGTCACGCACACACTAGTTGTGAGCACCATGCTATATACAGAATAGATTTTATTGGGCAAAGTCTCACAAACCAAGAAGTACCAGAACACATAGGACTCCCCCAGGCTCTCATTTCCACAAACAAGACTCCAGGAGATGGGCAAAACCCCTGTAACACTATGTACATACAGAAATGGGCAAGCACGTCTAAACTACTGTGTAACGATGGAAGCTTCCTTCTTGGGACAGTGACTCTCTTAGAAAGCATTTTCTGGAGCTCAGCAGCTGGATCCCATCAGTGCTCCCCTCTGAGCTAATTCAGCCTCACTCTGCTACTAAAAGAGAAGAAATGAGCCACTAGGATCATGTGCTCCCTCTCCTTGCCTGACGAAGAAGCAATGTCAAGGAGTTGAGTGTAATCAATTATTTCAAATGCTGCTAAGATGAGGAATAAAAAGCATGACAATTGGATTTAGCAACGAGGAATCACTTGACTACCTAGACAAAGCCAGTATTAATGAAATGAAATTAAGAGCAGTTGCAGAAGAGGAAATGGAAGTAGTCAGTATAAGAAACTCTTTCAAAGAGTTTTGCTGCCAGAACCAGGGGGAGGGGTGAGATGGGGAGGGGTGATAGCCAGTTAGGAAAATGGGATCCAGGACAGTTTTTCTTCTTAGTATAAAAATGACAATATGGCCTGGCCATGGTGGCTTAGTGGTTGAGTGCCAACCTATGAACCAGGAAGTCATGGTCCAAATCCGGGTCAAGGCACAAGCCCAGGTTGTGGGCTCAGTCCCTGATGGTGCAGGAGGCAGCCGATCAATGATTCTCTGTCATCAGTGATGTTTCTATCTCTTTCCCCTGACTCCCTTCCTCTCTAAAATCAATAAAATTATATTTTTTAAAATGACAATATGTTTGCCTTTTTACAGAAATGATTCAGGAAAGAGCAAAAACGGATAGCAGGAGAGAAGGGAGAGAGCAAGGTGAGGAAGATGACACCGTATCGTAGGCACGGAAGGGAGTCTGGTTTTGGCAGGAGTGGGTGGAAAAATTGATCCATCAAAGCAGATGTATGTGGACAGATGCTGGAAGTTGGTAGATGTGGCTACCGGGGTGGTGGCAGAGGTGGCAGTGGAGGTGATGGTGTAGATGGCAGAGGGCTGGTCTGTGGAGGCTCTCTTCTTGCTTACTTCAATTTCCGTATGCACTTGAAAAGCAGGGCCACCAGCTAAAAGTGAGGATGGAGAGCTGTTGGAGGTTTGATGGGAGTTTAAAGGCATATGAAATAATCATCTAAATTATACACCTTAATTATAAGTCATTCTAAACTGGCTCAGACTGGGAGGATAGACAATGTCAGGAAATGAACCAGCTACAAACTTAAACTATTCACCCAGAAAAATATGGACATGGCTGAACTCATTGCTCTCACAAAACCTGAATCCTGACTGTTATCTCCTATGGTTTATCACCAAGATATTGAGCTAGAACAAGTTTTCTGAGTCTGCCTTTCATTAGGAAACGTGACTTTGGGATTGAGACCTATAAGCCAATTTCCTTTGAGACTCTTGCCATTTTGCAGTTAGTTATTGTTTGACAAGAGCCGTATAGCTGGTTGGCACCTCCAGGGAAGGGTGGCTAGGTGTGTTTCTGGCAGGATAGGAAGGAACCTCTTTAGCTTCCTTTTGTTAATTCTTTGTTTCAACTAGGAAGAAAAGTCCAGGCTTCTCTGCTTCCTTTTGGTGATAGTGTATCAAAAGGAGACCATCCACATAAATGGAGATAGCTCAGATGTGTTTAACAGGCACATTTGCCAAATTAAAATCTGGGTTGTCTCCAGCATGAGGAAAAGAAAAGGAAATTATATTTTCAGGTCTGTCTTAGTGCATCCATAAAAAGAAGGAGCAACTTTTATCTGTTCCTAAAGGATGTGAAAGTACCTCTCTTTCAGCTGCCATTGTGGGGCGGGGGGCGGGGGGGAATAGGAAAGACTGAGCTTAACAGAATTATTTCACTTGATCATTCAATATATTTTCTATAAGATGCTAAGTTTGATTTTAAAAGAAATAATAAAAATGCAATGGCAGGTCCATTAGGCAAAAGTTTTGGATTGAACTTGAAGTGGATGATAAAATAGGAATAACAGATGGGGAGAGAAGTTGTAGAATCAGTAATTTTATAAACTAACTCTGGCGCTCTGTATTTTTAGGGCTCTCAGTGCTTTGACTAGTTATAATGTCTTCACTCCTAATGTTTGATAATAACCAGTGGAAGATGAACAGGATATTCCATGGTGATCTATTACTAGTTTAGCCAAAAATGCCACACAAAAAACAACAACAACAAAAACATACAAGGCTCCCTGTTGTATACAACTGTGGGAATAAAAGAATAGAACGGATGGGAACTCTGAGGCAGAAGTTATAGGTTTGGGTCTTAGTGCCACCTGGACTATGCAATAATACTCTGCTCGTGCGGCATCAGTTTGTTAATACAAACATGGAATGGACTGTATTTTATATGGCCATTATGTTTTTTCAAGTCCAAGATGAATTCGAAATGCCAATCCTTCAAAGAGAATGAACACTTTATATTATTATGCACATGGGAGATGTTCAATTTGGATCACTCACTGAGTTTTGAACTGTTTTGAAGGGGTCACTTCTAGATCCATATGGCCTTTATCTCAGATATAATAACTTGCTAGTTTTATCAGATCAGAAACTCTAGGCTGAATCCAGGTGAGGAAATGTACATCTCAGAGACCTATCACCCAAATACTATTACTTAAGTTAGAATTTATAATAAGAAACAATAACTTAAATTTTGTAAGATGTGTGCCTTTTTAAACTTTTAGGTAAGTTTATTTGCATTTTTATATAAAGTTTGTAGCTATTCATTCACTTTAAATTCCAGGGTCTTGGTTTTGAGATCTGTTGTTTGTGGCTTTCAACATAAACATACTCCCCAAAAGGAATCCAGGCTATCCCTCATCAAAGCTGTGAACAGCATTTTTCTGTTCTTGCCACATATGCTCTATTTTAAGGTAGAAGGAGGAATAGAAACTTAAGGACTTGGATACCTGATCACCCTACAGCGCATAAAACTTTTTTCAGATTATATTTTGGTAGGAGTTTATCCAGGTTAGCTACAGAGTAAAGGAATGTTAGAGAAGGAAGGAACCCTGGGCGGGTCTAGGACTCAAGCAAGGCCACGCCAACCTACTTGTTTTATAAATTCTCCTAGAGAATGTAAGAGACTTGTCCAATGTTACATCAACATGTAGCATGACCCCTGTCTTCTACTGTGTAGGACGTTTGGGGAGGATGTACCATATGCATGTAAAGGGACACACTTGGGGGTCAGGCCGATCCATATTAAAATCCCTGCCAAACTCATAGCCTCGCCATGTGACCTTGAGCAAGTTGCTCAGTCTCTCCAAAATGCTGTAAAACGTCTGTGTCTTAAATGAGAGATACCAGGTTGTAACATGAATTGCAAGATAGTCAATGTAATAGGTCATTGCACATAGAAAATAATAAAAGAACACCGAAGTTATATAAATCCACTATGTGGTATTGTAATGCACAGTGAAAATAACCTGCTCTAAGTAGCTTAAAGTTAAATTTGAATGGAGTTTTATCAAGAAACTCCAGGTTGTTTAGATTATATTCATGAATCTCATTCGCTGCACAGGATATACCATTGAAACCTCACTTACATACCTAAAGGGCCTATGTGAAACCAAGATGCTCTGATAGAGGTCTGAGGATGTGAAAAGGTAGGTGATCGCATGCCCCCATCTGCAGGGCAAATGACCAAATTATAGATACTCCATATGTGACTGAAAATTTAAGGAAACGGGCCCTCTTGATTTATCCTTTTTTATTAATTGAACCTGAGTCTGGTCATATTAAAAATCATATGTTGACATCCTCGGTGAAGAAGTTATCATTTTAACCAGAAACAAATGTAACCAAAATCCTATGTCATACTCTTCTTCATTAGAATTTAATGGGTACAGTTGTTTGAGTTCTGCACATGAGAACTCTGAACCTGAGCATCAAACACGATTTTGCAAAGGATAGCCAATAAGATGCCAATCCCCAGTTATGGCCAACTGGCACTGAAGTAACTGTTTTCGGCTTATGGGCAAATTGTATTTAGGTCAGAGAGAAGGCCAAGTCCCTGAAGGTTCTCTCATAGCATTTCAAATAGCAAAAGCTCCATCGTTCCGATAAGGGGCCTCTTACTCAAAGCCTTCCTGTAAATAAATAATCGAAAACACATTCAGACAGAAATGACTCTTATTGGAGCAAGATTTTAAGCAGTGCTTATAGTTCTTAAAAAATAAAGGGCTTAAAAGTTAAAAGAACTTTTATCTCTACTGCCAATTGGGGTCACTTAATTCAAATGCTGTATCATTTCAAGATGTCTGAGAAGCAGATGCCAGGATGGAATATTTGCAAGGTTTGTTGGAAGAAACACCTGTGAAAGAGGTAGGGGAGAGGGATTCAGGTCTAGCACCTGTGTAAGGAGCAGGGGAGGAAGGATGATCAGGCTGTGATGCAGAGTGCCTACAGCAGTCCACGGGGAGCCCCTGAGCACAGATTGCCCTTTAGAGGGGTCTGGTGTCAGGCAGAAACAGAGCAGCTCCAGTAGCCAGTCGCTGGTTGGGAACAGCCTGGAGCAGCCTTGGCATGATATTATGGCGGATCCAAAGGTGTGGCCACTGGAGGCTGTTTGTCAGCCCCAGCACTGACATGAAGTTCTCTGAAAGGGAGAGCTGAGCCAATCGTCTCCATGGTAGCCACAGATGTCTTCCTAAAATGATACCCACAAAGGTTCTCTAACTGGACTCCTAAGCAAGATAAGAGGGTTAGTTAAGAATGATTGAAACAGGAATTGCATGCCAATTACTATATGTAGTGTGATATACAATGAAGTACAGACAATAGCTGTACCTAGGAGTGGTAAAACCTTTGGCCTCGCAGAGCTTAAATGCTTGCCTTTGTTGTGGTAAGTTCAGATTTCCTTTTAGGCTATTTTATAGCCCAGATCTTGATCATCCTCTTCATCTGAATTTCGTGCAGTTCTAGATTGAATGGCTTTTCCATCAAACAATGGACCATATGAGTAATAATACTACAAAATGTATCAGCACAAAATTCTTATTTCATGAACCATGACTCTGTACATGTTTCCATAACTTGATGACTCTTCTTTATTTCACAAAATTTAATGAGGATTCTTCTTCCTTCTTTGACGATCATGGTCATGTGGGAATGAAGATCCTACAGAGCTCCGCTGTTTCCAAGCTGCTTCTGTCCTTCTACACAAGGGTGGTGGGTTCCTAGCTTTGGGAGGAAAAGTAACTTGAGGGGTTGACTGAGAAGAAACAAAACATAGCCTGTTACATGTTGCTTCTGTGGAATGCTGTTGAAGCTCTCACTGCAATGGCCCAGAAGTGTTTCTATAAATTTCATAACTAAGTGTAAACTCTTCCAGCATGGGCCCCAGACCTTTGGCCAGCCCAGCCCCCTGTCTAGCATATCTAGAATTTATCTTTTTAAAAGAATCACCTCAAGCTTCCAACTAAAACCTTTATTTAGATAAATGCAAACTTTGGTAGAAATTTCTGGTTAATAAAGCACTTCATATGTAGAGCATTCAAGCAGCATGGATGTCTTCTTTGAAATCCATTTGGGGAGCAATAACTAGAGTTTTTCCTAAGTAAATTCTGTGCTTGGATGAATTAACAAAGTACATACAGGTCATCTTCTGAGTTTGATTTTTTACCATGATAGCATAATCTAACCTTAACCTAGAATTAGCCAAGTTTGACTGCCTACCACCACAGAACCCTAACTGGCCAGTATGGCTCAGTTGGTTGAGCGTCACCTATGCACCAGGAGGTCGCTGGTTCAATTCCCAGTCAGGGTACATGCCCAGGTTGTGGGCTCGATGCCCAGGAGGGGGAGTGTGGGTGGCAGCCAATGTGTCTCTCTCATCGATGTTTCTCTCTTCCTCTCCCTTCCTCTCTCCCTAAAATCAATAAAAACATGCTTTAAAAAAACAAATAAACAAACAAACAAAAAACACAAACTCATGAGATAGGCGCTGGTGAAAAAGGAAAGAGGTTTATTCAAATGCTAGTCACCTGAGGAGATCACGGACTTTTGTCACGAAGCCCATCTCAACATCTCAGTGTAGGCAGAGGTTTTTATAAGGAGGGAGAGGGAAAGATAAAGAAAGCAATCAAGGGGAAGAGGCTGAAAAGTTCTCCGTGTGCAGACTAGCACAGTCCATTCTGATAAGGATCTCAAAACTGGTCACATGATGGTCTGGTTGGCGTCATCCTGTCACGGTGGTTCTATGTCATCTTGGTTTTCTGTTTAATAGTCAGCAAATCTCCTGGAGCTGGGATGACTGAAGGTCGGAGTCTACATCTTCTGAAGATGTAGTTCCTAGGATTCTTCTATAAACATGCTGTTTATCTACAAGCTACATATTAATCAGAATCAGTATTTACAGAAACAGTGTCAAAAGAATAGTGGGGTGGTTTACAATTTCCCACTTTTACACCATGTGCCAAGAATTCTGACAACTCATCCATGGGAGAGAAGGCATGACTTCACCCTAACTTATGATATAATACTCTGCCAAGCACGGAGATGGATGCCAGTACTCAAAAAAAAAAAAAAAAATTGATCTATAGTGAGATTTGGAATAGTGACTAGCCTTATTACACTTTAAACTCTTTTTTCAAAGTACACAGATCAGTTGCGTTTATGCGAACAAAAGGGAGGCCTTGTGGGGATTATAACTTGTGACTCCTTTTTGCTTAAATGGTATGAGGACATCTCAAGAGAAGTTGGGTTAATAATGATGTGAACATTCAATGTAAACAATTCTTATTGGAAGAAAAACTTTCTGATCTGTTGCTTTGTGTTGTTCATGGAAGATAGCTTTCAGCCTTAGTCTGCTTCAAGGGGCTCTCCCAGCATGTAAACTACACAGCTTGGCTACACTACCTGTTTCTTAAACCGAAGCAGATGTATTCCTTTCGTTTTTATAAAATCAATGCTTTTTAAAAATTATAGAAGTTGTCCCTGTTCATTGAAAAATATCTAATAAAACAAAAATATATAAACAGTGAATTTTCCTTCACTTATATAACTTAGCAAAATATTATGAGTTTATTTATAAGTATAAACCTTTAAAAGTAGAATTTCTGGGGAAAAGGATACACGAATTTAAATTTTACAGATATGCCAAATTGTCCTGAAAATAAATTTTACTTATTTATATTCTCAATTGACATTAAATAAGAATGTCTTTGTCCCCATACCTTAACAAATAATGTATACTACTAACCTGTTTTATCTTTTCCAATCTGACAGATTTTTAAAAATTTTAATAATGAATCAATAAGAGGTGGTACCTCATCTCACATTATACAGTGTATGGGTTTTTAGAATGTGGCTCATGAACCAAATTATTGTAAAGTAAATTATATATTTAATCTATTAGGGCAACTTGTATCAAGCACTTCCTAAAGCACAGAACTTTGGTATCCTGTAAACATTCAACTTCTGAGGTACACGAGGGTTTGTTAGGCACATCCACAGTTCATGTTCCCTAGTTTAAAAGAAAACTAGAGTAGAAAAGAAAAGTATAAAATCCTTGTTCTTTCATTTTTTACTTCTCCCACTCTCCAAATTTTTCAATCCCTAGGGGAAACCACAGTTAATAATTTAATATAATTCTTCCAAATAATTTTTTTTTAATTTTCACATATTATATATAAAATGTGCAAGAGTTGAACAGGCACTTCCAAAAGAGGAGAGTCAAATGACCAATAATATGAAAAAATGCTCAACTTCCTTAGACATCAGGAAAACGCCAGTTTAAATCACAATGGAGTACATCTCCACAGGCACCGGAGGGGCTAAAACAAAAAAAGATGAAAAATGCCAAGTGTTGGTGAGGCTGTGAGCGATCAGAAGAACTCTCATAAATGGCTTGTGGAAGTGCACATTCACATCACCGTGTTTGCACTCTTTGTCTTTTAGTACACAATAAAAATGTGTGCAGATGCTCACCAAGAGACATGTGCAGAATGTCCATGGGAGAACTATGTGCAACAATAAAAGACTTCAATCTACCCAAATGCCCACAAATAGCAGCATTTTTGCTATCAGATTGTTGGTGTCTTCTGGATATAGATTTTCAAATATATTTCACAATGTGTTACTTTTCTTTTAGCTTCATCTTCAATATTGAGCATGAGATTGTCTTTAAAAATTAATTACAGCTTTTTAAACAAACATCTGCTACATACTTAGTGCATGCTGAATTCTGCCCCGGACTCCTCAGTTGAAAATCCAATGGACCTTCTTTCCAAGGTGTCGCTAGACCAATGCCCTGCTTCCCAACCCGCCACTAAGTCAGCAGCGTTGGTCTCAATGAGATCAGAGGATGAATACTGCCCTCAGGCCTACAGAAGGGAAGCCCTTGCACTGTTGTCTTCCTTCCGTGTCCCAGTTCACAACACATAGAAACTTTGGATGGAAGACGTGTGCTCCCATGGGCTGTGCCTACTCTTTAGAACACTCTCTGGATACCTCAGACTTTGGAGTTCCCATGTTGAATGTCCTGGAGTTCTGGGATTGGCGAGGGTAGGTTGGATAAAGCTTGGGCATGTGAGCTGGGGCTTTACAACATGTGTAGGAGACCCTGTCTGTGTGTAGGGGAGCTGTGTGTAGGGGAGCTAGGAGTGGGAGAGAAGTGGGGAGGAATGGAGACTGAGGATCCAGCTGAGGACCACATCTCTCTGTGTCACCTCTTTCTGGTGCAGAACTCTGAGAAATCTGAATTCAAGCCTGCCCTCCCAGGTCATTATGAAGACATATTATCAAGATAAGATAGAATATATTCTATTGAACAATTTGTTAGCGCGACTGTAACTTTTAAGTATTTAAAGCTATGATATAGGGCCTCCATTTATCCTCTGGCTCTTAGATGTGAACCTACATCTAGTACATTAAAAATGTACTAGAGCCCTGACCAGTTTGGCTCAGTAGATAGAGCGTCGGCCTGCGGACTCAAGGGTCCCAGGTTCGATTGCGGTCAAGGGCATGTACCTTAGTTGCGGGCACATCCTCAGCAGGGGGTGTGCAGGAGGCAGCTGATTGATGTTTCTCTCTCATCGATGTTTCTAACTCTCTATCCCTCTCCCTTCCTCTCTGTAAAAAATCAATAATATATATATATATATATATATATATATATATATATATATATAAATGTACTAGACTTGCCCTAGCTGGGTTGGCTCAGTGGATAGAGCATCGGCCTGCAGACCGAAGGGTCCCAGGTTCTATTCCGGTTAAGGGCACGTACCTCTGTTGCAGGCTCCTTCCCGGCCTGGGCCCTGGTCAGGGCTTGTGCAGGAGGCAACCAATCGATGTGTTTCCCTCACATAGTTATTTCTCTATCTTTCCCTCTCTAAAAATCAATGGAAAAGTACCCTCAGGTGAGATTTGAAAAAAAAAACAACGTAGTAGATTTTGCTTGCTTCCCCTCCTCCCCATTCAGGTGCTGTGGTCTGGTGGTTTCAGCCACAGGATAGACAAGATGGTGGGTGTGGCACCCGGAGAGGCTGTGGAGAGGGCCAAAGAGTGGACTTGGCCCAGAATGGCTCTGGGCTCCCATCCAACCCCTATAGCTACGTCATTGTAGGACTTGGTGCCGTGGCTTTGCTGCTCCAAGCCAGCTTCCTCACTGATAAAGAGTGGACACTAGCACCTTCTCACAGCATTTCTGTGAAGGAAAACTGACATAACTTATGTGCATGTGCTTGAACACTGTGTAGTGTTAAGAAAGCATGCGATAAATTATGAAGCAAAATTACTTTTGACAGATATTCCACTTATTAGATATTATTGTATTATATTATATTTATTATATTATATAGCTGAGGCCTGTTTTGCTTAGTTTTCCAATGCATTTATACAGCATATCAAGGTTTTCTGTAGGAAGCTGTCTCAACCCTGCCCCTGGGTGAGCAAGAGCAGCAGAGAGGCCAAGCCTCTCTCTCTGCAACACAGTCCTTGCTCTGCCCCAGGTTTTCCAGCCAGGAATTCTCCAGCAGCTCATCTCCGGCCCTGACCTTCCAGGGCCTCACTGGGAGACACTGCGTGGTGGGCAGGCCTGTTCCTTTCCTGGGAAAAGGGTTCCTTTCTCTTAGGCCTTCATGATGCCTCTGGAGAAGTCTGACTAGCAAACTAGATTGATGGTCTCTCTAGCCATTGAAAATATTCTGCGTGGCTAATTTCTATAAAGGAAAGGTGCAGTGACACTTCCATACTTGCTCAGATGCCTTTCTCACTCATAGCCTTTTTGGCTTGTTTAGTTCCACCTCTATAAAAATTGAAAAGGAGAGAAGCAAAGAATAAAATGATACGTGAAGACAAAACAGAGGGAAGGACTGAATGTGAAAGGACAGAAGAGATGGAAAGAATTGCCTGGATCATGTACATCTGCTCAAGTCACTTCCCTGGAGGGGAAGCTGAGTGATGGACAGAAGTCGGGTCGGTGCTGGGGTTCCCACCACATCTGTCAGCCTCCGGGGTTCCTGCCACTTCAGTACTCAGAGCACCGCATTGGAAGCTCATGCTCTTCCTCTCTCCTACGGTGACTGTGATGGGACCGAATCTGATACTGGGCATAGAAGTGTAGGAAGGATTTTGATGATCCAGAACATACACTCAGGTGGAGGCCCAGGATGGCGTAGGGTCTGTAAGTAGGGGAAGGACCTGCATATGTTTGGGCTGAAGAAGAGGTAACTTGGTGGTGAGACATGTGAAAATGTGTCTCATGGAAAAACGAATTTTAATTTCTAAATTTTCCCCTATGTGTTCCAGAGATAAAACCAGGTATGAATAATAGAACAGCAGAGTCTGGCTAAAGTACTTTTAACAAAGAGTGCAGATGCAAAATGGAACACACCTCCCAGTGAGGGAGTGAGTGGGTTACTCACCAATGTAATTATCCAGACAGAAGCCAGATGACGGTCAATCATATGATTTAAAAAAAACAAGTGTTGGCACCTGGTGGGAGGATAGAGAAAATAATCTCAAAAATGTTTTTAAATTTTTTAAAAAATTTTTTACACTTAGCTGATTTAAAGGGGAACCTTCATTCTTAAGTTCCTGTTGAGACCTAGCTTACTTTGTTCCTTTCAACCAGGTGGCATTTCCCAAGCCCCGAGCTGTCCTGTGGGTGGCTCTGAATCCTTGAAGAGTCAAGGCAATCAAATTCCTTTTAATTGCTATGAGTTCTGAATTGAAACTCTTATTTTTTTTTTTAATCCTCATCTGTGTTTCATTGATTCTAGAGAGAGGAAAGGAGAGAGAGAGAAACATTGATCAGTTGCCTCCTAAATGCACCCCAGCTGGGGATTGAACCGGCAGCCTGAGTATGTGCCCTGGCCTGGAATCAAACTCGTAACCCTTCGAATTCATAAAAATAAGTGGTGATTTGAAGCTTTAATTCTGGCTCTGAAACTGCCTCATAAGTCTTGGCTAAGAATGTCCAGATCATGAAATAGCTTTCTCCCTGATGCCTCTCGATGGGAAAGGAAAGGCAAATGCTTCCTACGGGGATTGCTTTATCCCCATCATGATTCCCTTGCCATCCTCTCCACCAGCACAGCTGGGCACTGGGGCTGGGGACCAGGGCTGAGTGCTTACCCTGGTCAGGCAGCTCTTACACACCCATCACCCACGGGACTCCACAGCACACTGCAGAGTCGGGGCCAGGAAGGAGCTCCAGCATTCTAGCCCACTACCTGGCACTCTGAGCCCTTATCCTATCATCTATCGGTTTTTTTAATCAGCCCGCCAAAGATTTACTTATCACATTTATCAGCAGTCTCTCCCAACTTGAATGCAAGCCCCTCAGGGCAGGGTTTTTGTGGTTTGCTGTGTGTTTTCTGATGCATCTTAAGGTCCCAGAACCAGTCTGTCGTGATGCAGCCTCTCCAACATTTGTTGAAAGAAACTGGTAGATGGAAAGTCAGTGTTGTTTGGGGAAAAAGTCCTTTAAAGTAAGTGTGTTTTATTTTTAGAATTTACCAATGAATATTGTGTTAGTCTGGGTTCTCCAGAAAAATGGGACCAATAGAATAGATAGATGATAGACAGATAGATAAATTTGTTTCAATAAATGGGCTAATGCAGTTGTGAAGGTTGGCAAGTCCAAAAACTGCAGGGGAGGCTGGCAGGCTGGTAGGCTAGGGACCTAGGGAAGAATAGATGCCGCAGTTCAAGTTCAAAG
Organism: Corynorhinus townsendii; assembly: GCA_026230045.1. Taxonomy (NCBI): domain Eukaryota; kingdom Metazoa; phylum Chordata; class Mammalia; order Chiroptera; family Vespertilionidae; genus Corynorhinus; species Corynorhinus townsendii. The sequence continues at coordinate 667,931 of JAPDVU010000018.1, read as the reverse complement.
GCAGTCTACCAACAGAATTCCCTCTTCTTCTGAAGAGGTCAGTCTTTTTCTATTAAGACCCTCCACTGATTGGATGAGGCCCACCCACATTATGGAGGATAAACTACCTTACTCAAAGTCTACTGATTTAAACAGTTATCTCATCTTTAAAATATCTTCATAGAAATATCTAGACTAATATTCAAACAAATATCTGAATACCGTGGACTAGCCAAGTTGACACATAATATTAACCATCACAATTATCAATCCAATAATTTGTTTTACAGCTGAAATTATAGCAACCCCCCCCCCCCCGCCTCCTTCTATAGACCTAGAAATGGAGTCACCGTGAGCTTGATGAAATCACAGATGGCTCACACAACATCCCCAGGCACCTGGCTACCAAGCCTACTTCTTCAACCACAAAACCAACAAAATGAAGCAGCTACAAAACGCTGGTTCGGGTGTTTTGTTTTGAGAAAAAGTTTTATCACTGTAATCAAAGCTCATCCCAGATAACTGTAGACTTAAGGAATGTATACTGTGGAGTTGTATAGTTTGGGGAGATACAATTCCTGGAAGTCCCCACTTGAATAGGCATTATCTGAATCATGTTATAAATTGTCTTTATTGTCTTTAAAATACAGTCTATCTTTCCAGCCATGTTGTAGCAAAGATTTGCAACAGGGTTGGGGGAAGGGTTGGCTGCAACAAGGTAACATAGGCCCATCAAGACAGAACTCACTGACAAGGTAAATTGGAGCAAAGATTTAAAGGAAGTAAGGGAGGATAACTGGGGGGAGATGTGTGAGGCAGAGGGAGGAGGCAGTGCGAGGCTCCAAGTGAGGAGGCACTTGGCCTGCTTAGGAAACAGCCAGGAGGCCCGGGCGCCTGGAGCAGAATGGGTGGCTGAATTATGGGGTAACAGGAGACAAAGGTACCCAGCTCATGGAGGGCCTCATGGGTCATTTTGAATTTTACTCGGATTTAAATGGGGAACCATTGAAGACTTTTGAGCGGAGGAATGCCACCATCTGACATAGTTTCGAAAAGAATCCTCTGGGAACTGAGTGTAGACTAACTCTGGTTGTCAGCGGCGGTGGGTGCTGATGAGGGAGACCAGTGGAGTAGAAAGGCCAGAGCAGTAACCCAGGTGAGAGGTTAGGGTGGTGCAGGCCAGGTGCCAGTTGTGGAGAATCAGGAAGTGAACAGATTCGGAACGTGGAGTACAAGAGGCTGTTGAGTGTGGCTCTCTGCAGCTCTGTATAAAGACCTAGGTTTGAGAGATCCAAATTCGGGAGATATTATTTTTCATTCCATTTAGTTTAAACGTTTTTCGGGCACCCTACCATTTACTGGGGACTACCCTGGACATTTCAAGTACAAATATTAAGGGTCTCATAATTAATGGGGAAAACAAACACATCGATAGAAACTGAAGTATTTCATGAAAGTAGGCACAGAGGCCTCTGCTCTTGCAGATGCAAGGGTGAGTTATTAATGAACGCCACCTGTGGGAACAGCCAGAAAGGCTTTAGAGAGGAACTAAACAATTGAGCTGAAACTCGAAGGTCAAGGAGACTTCCCCATGAGGTCAAAGTAGGATATTCCAGGCTTGGCGGGGGTGGGGGGGGGAGGGGGGGTTAGCATGTACAATTTCAGGTTTCATAAGGTAAAGGTGTTCTGGTGTGCCTTCACTCAACAAATCAGTCAACTCAATTCCTGATACACTTCTCCCCATAACCTGGAAAATACAACGCAACATCTACCACCATAGACCTACACATAGTCATATATGAGACCCAGGGACCTTTATTCAGGGGACTTCAAAGTAAAGCCTGCCCTTCATGCACATTGCAAGTTTCTTCTGGTTCCATAATATTTCATATTAATGAGTACGTCTTTTCCTATGTCTTCTGTGCATATTACTTTTCTACCAAAGGCAGCAATAGAACTTTGAAAGTATTTCGTGAATCCATCGGGCACCTCCTAGATGAGGTCAGGGTTCTCTGAGCTCCAGGGAACTCAGAGAACCTTGGGGGGTGGGGGGTGGTCAAAGACTAAAAGGAGGGGATAGAACCCTGGCCGGCTTGGCTCAGTGGATGGAGCATCAGCCTTCGGACTGAAGGGTCCCAGGTTCGATTCTGGCCAAGGGCACTTGCCTGGGTTGCGGGCTTGATCCCCAGTAGGGGGTGTGCAGGAAATAGCCGATCAATGATTCTCTCTCATCAATGATGTTTCTATGTCTCTCTCCTTCTCCCTTCTTCTCCGAAATCAACAAAGAAACATGTATTTTAAAGAGAGAGAGAGAGAGAGAGAGAGAGAGAGAGAGAGAGAGAGAGGATAGAGAAAGAACTTGGTGGTACCAGAGTCTGAAGAGCCAACTTGGGAAGTCATCTCAGACAGGAGCAGAGCCAGCGCTTCAGGGCTGCCTGGTCTCTGCTCCTGCCAGTATTGCCTTTCACCAGCTTGGCATGTGCTGACCGACCACCCATCAGCAGTCCTGCCTGCCTGTGTCCTAACCTGTCTTTCTTTACATGAGCAACTCCCCTAAAAAAAGAGAGAGAGAGAAAAAGAGAAAAGAAAAAAAAGAACACCCTCCAGACACTGGTAAGCACTCCCACTGCTCTAGCGTAGCTCCCCAACCAAGGAGGGACTGGGGGAGGGTCTTAGGGAAAGAAGGTCTTTTTATACTGGGGTGAGACACAGCAGGACCAGTTCCAAATCAACATCCACCTCTCTCCTGCCCCCTATGGGACAGTGATGGCACACACCCCTTCCAGAATCCTTCCTCCTGTCATTCCGTGTGTTTTTGCCTGGGAAAGGTGGGGTTGTTGAGCCACAACTCAGCCTTGGAAAGGACTCTTAGTAACAGAATTTTCCACTAATCGGGTTTCTTCCAAAACAGGGGTGTCTTATGTGATATCTGCCGCGCTAAAGTATTTAGTCCTGTGTTCCTACCAAGTCTTGGCCCCCTCTTGCCACTCTTTAGACCCGGGGATCTTTTATGCTAGCGCTAAGAGGCTTGGTTTAAGTTTAAGTTGTTTAAACATTTCTGTCTGGGTATAAACTTGGCTTTGTGTCGGGGAGCCCTGTTTAAAAAAAAAAAAAAAAAAAAAAAAAAAGTCGTTTAGTAAGCCGAAGCTGTTAGATAAATGACGTTACAGCTGGCAGTCGGCAATAAAGTAAATAGTCAAACGAGAGCAGGACTCGCTGCTCCTTCAGATCTCGAGACAACCTGGAACTGGACTTTTGTACTTTCTGCTTCGGAAGGCATGCAGTGACTGGGAGTGTGATGCTTTACAAAATCATAGGCTTAACTTTCGGGAGCACTTGCCCGGCTCCTTTGTTTTGCCTGCAGGGGCATGAGGTGGGCAGGCCCGGATCTGACACATGAACTCTGTCCAGGCCGGGGAGTTAAAAAAACCCGGTCCTACTGGCAAGGACAGTGCTCAGGCTGGGCCCGCGTCAGGGCTCCCTGCAGCCCTGGGCGAGGCTTCTCGACAGACCTCTCTTCTAACACGCCCGGTGCCCTTGGTAAATCACTTCATCTCCCCGTCCTCTTCGCTTTCTCGTTTTCTAACCTTTAAAATAAGGTCTTTCCTCCTTGAAGCTGGTGTGTGTGTGTGTGTGTGTGTGTGTGTGTGTGTGTGTGTGTGTGTGTTACCACTCCCCACTGAGCAGGAGTTTGGACATTGGTTGAACGTGGAGAAGAAGCAATGTCTGCTTGGCAATCACGCTTTCTAAGCTACCTCCTGGGTTTTCGCCCGTGTCCTGCGGGGAGCGAGCTTTTCCGTGCGGCTCCGTGTGTAAGCACTTAACGTCTTTTAGGTCCTGCCTTCTTTTTGGGAACCGGGTGGGCGGAGAGGAAGGAAGCGTCCTGCAGCTACCAATATTTTCCTCTAGGGGGAGCCGCGCAGCCCGGAGGAGGGTGACACGCACTAACTCCGAGTCCTCGCCGGGAAGCGCTTCATCCCAGCTCCGCGGAGTGCGTGGCCCGGACGGCGTCTCCGCAGCGGGTCTCGCACCGGCGGCGCTGAACTCCCGCTTCCTCTCGCTTCGGCAGCTCGGGTCCCGGGGGCGGCGGGCCAGGCGCGACGTGACCCCCGCTGAACCGCGGCCGCCGATTCCCACCCCTCCCGCCCCATCCTCCCTTCCCGTTTCACCCCGCCCCCTCCCTCTCCCCGAGCCTGACAGCCCCGGAGCTGCCAAGCTGGGCGCAGCCATGGGAAGAGGAGGCGGTCCAGGGAGCGGCGGCGGCGGCGGCGGCGGCGGCTGCAGCGGCGGCGGCGGCGGCTGCTGCTGAGCCCGGGCAGCGGCGGGGACCCCGGGCTGCGGCCACTCGGCCCGGAGGCCCCCCGCGCCCTCGGCCCCAGCGCAGATGCGAACCCGCACTCTCAATCCCGAGGCGAGGCTCCAAGGTACTGGAGGGGGTTCCGGTGTCGGCTTCTTCTTTTCCCCCGGTGGTGCCAGGGCGCCTGGGAGTGGACCTGGGACGCCAGTTGTTTATGAAAATGGGGATCTGTCTCCTGTGTGTCCAGGGATCGTTTTTCCCGGGCGACTTGGGGTTTGGCTGTGCTCCCCTCCTCCCCGCGAAGTTGTTTTCTGCTGGTGGGTTGCTGTAACCTGATCCACTGTGTGGACGCGTGTGTGTGTGTGTGTGTGTGTGTGTGTGTGTGTGTGTCGGATGGGGGACAGCCGGGATTTGGGGGCGACCGGAGAACCGCCCTACGTTGGCACTCGCTCTGACTGGTGTTGGCGGTGCCTGGAGGGGCTCTCTCCACAGATAGTTTCGGTGGAAAAGTTTTGCGGGTGTTTGACATCGTCAGCGGGGCTGGGGCGGGAGCGCCAAAGCGGAGCGGGGAGAGGTCCCGGGCAGCGCGGCCGAGCAGAGGAGTCCCCGGGCCGTGCGCGTCTACACCGCGCGCTCCTCCCCAGAGCGCACGGTCCCGTGCAGTGCCGGTGGCGGCTGCAGCCTGGCATTGGCCCCCGCAGAGCTGAGGTCAGCAGAGGCAGGCCCACCGTCCTAGTGAGTTGGCGTGGGTGGAAATCCTGGCGAGCCGAGCTCCCCCAGCCCCGGACATACTCGTGGTTATGAAATCAAGCAGGCTCAGGGTTTTGACAGAAGTGTCCCAGGCGTGAGGGTCCCGATGAGTGGGGCAGCCGCGCGTCTGGGGCGCTGGTGGCGCTCAGAGGGTAACCTGGCAGAGTCACCCACTTGAGGGTGCGTGGGGAAGTGTATTTGGGGGCGAGCGCTTTCTATATGACCCAGAGGGGGCCGCTTGTTGGGGCCGGGCGGGCGGCGGAGTCGGTGGCCGGGTGCGGGGTTTGTGTACCCAATGGGTGTACGTGTGCGCCTGGGAGGCGTGTCGGCGCCGGAGCCTTACTGGGGGGAGGAGGCCAGAGAGGTGCCGCCTGCCTGTTGGTAACGCCTGGAGACCTTGGAAGGGGCAGGGAAAGGTAACAGGAGGCCTGAGGGCTGGGACGCTGCAGGGGTTCCTGCGTAGGATTGAAGTGCCACGGACTTGACAGTTCTAGGCCCTTGGCCTTTCAGGTGCAGAGGGCTAGAGGAGGCTTCTGGAACCCGCAAGAGACCTGCGTAGGCGGGAGAGGATTCTAGGAAATGTGTGTCTGTGTGGGGACGGAACCTTAGACACCTGAGCCCAAGGCAGAGCTGCGGATCTGAAAGGGCTTGGGGTGCTGCTGTCCGGAGTGAAGACTAGATGTTCTCCGGGGTGTTGACGGTTAGGCTCCCTGGCACGTGTGCCCCGGAAGGCACTCACCTTTCCTGGCAGCTGTGGTAGCTCTGTGCCCCGACCATCTGGTGTTCTAGGCTGGGTTCCACCTGGGTCACCCTGGAAGGCCTTCTCCCTGGGGTACTGACCGATGCGTCTTGGAGGTAACTGGTATTGAAACTTTTCCGGAAGTTAAAATGCTGGCTAGAAACAAAATAACATGATTTGGCAGACAGGGTTGTTGGTCCCACCTTTTCTGTGATTGGCGATTCTGGTTCCTTTTGAGAAAAGCAAAGCTCAAGGTGTCCCGGATGGGATTTCAAGGGGTCGCCAGTTCTGTGTGGTTTCCCTTCGGACGGGACCTGGCGAGCATCATTTGCAGCGGAAGCGTGTCCCAGGCCTCATCTCCTCCCACCCCTGTAAACTTTCTGCTTCACAGGGGTCTAAGGAACGTTGGCGAGTCTACAGTCAGCTCTCCTTGTGGAGTAAAGATATCAAAGTGAAATTGCAGTTGGGTTTCCTGCATGCCACGGAGAGCCAGCACTTAATGGGCAAAGGTGTGAAATGCAAGTCTATAAACGCAATGACAAAGTGCCGGCATAAGTACATTATTCTTTTCCAAACGGAGCACAACTCTGCCTTGCAGATATTTGTTCTAGGCAGAGTTTGGGACTGTGTTTTTGATGATTAAACAGCAGGCTCCACATCATAAACCACTTAAAAATGGGTGCTCGCCGCCTTCCCTGTGCTCTCTGTGGCGCCTGTGTTAACGGATGTTTATGGTGCTTGGTAGCCTATGGGACGGTCATGCTGGGTTTCTTGTTGGCTGAGGACATGATGTTTATAGCATAAAGTAATAAATGGGGCCTCGTGCAGCCTGCTTCTGCCAAGGGCACGAAGCACCCCCCCCGTGGACACAACTTGAAGTTGGTCCAACTTGGCGAGCCTTTTTGGCTATCCGCTGGTGAGCACTGTTAATGTAAGGATAAACCTGAGTGATACAGTGAGAATACCGCACAGCAATATACAGAGCTGAGAAAAAGGCGTGGGCTTTCTTTTTTGAAATCTGCTAAAGCTTCGGTGTCATTCCACTGGTAAATTGCACAATTATGGAGATGGGGTTGGCTTTTAGAGAACAAATTTTTTTTAAAAAGTGTCAATAATAAAAGTATCATCTATTTCTTAGTGTGTTCACGTGTCGATCCAAACCACTTTTCCTTCTTTAAAAAAAAAAAATACACCCTATGATCTCGTTGGTAATGATTTACATAATATGAGTGTTCAAATCACCTAACCACTTAGTGAATCTTGAATTGATAAGAATTGAAGCTTGGCATTGAACAGACTGTCAAACTACATTGGGAAGACAGGGGAGGTTGGGCGAGGGGGGCTGTAAGAGACCAACCGAAGGACTTGTACGCATGCATATCAGCACAACCAATGGATATAAGACACTGGGGCGGGGGGGAGGGCGGGCAGGTGAAGGCATGTCCTGGGGGGTAGGGGAGGTCGGGGGGAGGTCAATGGGGGGGAAAAAGGAGACATATGTACTAGTATTTGTAATACTTAAAACAATAGAAAAATAAATTTTTTAAAAAAAGAATTGAAGCTTGGGAAGACAGGGGTCAGCTCTCCACTCGTGGTGTAAGCAAGGTGAAACGGGATGGCTTTTTGGCAAGTGATTTTCTTCAACCTGGAATAGTATAATGTAAATAATGTGCCCAATAAAATGGTTGACTGGGCTGACGACCAACTTTAGAGTTAACTCTCTATCAGGTACATGAATTTCCACATCAGTAAATGGGCCAGCCCACCTTTCCTGGGACTAATCAGATGGGGATGTCTCCTCCTCGCTGGCCAGTCCATTCTAGGCAGTTGATTTTCAAAAAGCTCTGACTTATACTGAATCAACAATTTCTTCCACCCATTGGCCTGCTGTCCAGTTGCTGGAGCCACACAGTGAATCTAACCTTTTCCCTTTAGGTACTGTATTTGAAAGTAAACATTGTGCTCCTCCCTCCTGAATTCTTTTCGACTATTCTTGTAGCCTTTCCTCACCCATGCGGGGTCCCACCCTTCTCTACCCCCACCACTGTGTCCTAGACTCCACATCCTCGCCACTTTCTCGTGTACCGTCTGAAACACAGATGTGAAATCCATAGTTCTGGACTCTACATCTATGAAGGCAGCTTAAAATTTATGGGCTTTCTGAGCCATCTCACTGCACTGTTTGCTAATTTTAAGCCTATAAACACGATAACAACTCACTCTTTTCAGATGATTAATCATCCTTAGTCAAAACACGATGATAATGGTTTCCAAATATTTCTTTGTGCCTGAACTTTTTATAAACCTATGGGAAGTAATACTGCCATGGTCCATTGACTTCTACATGCAATAGAAATAGCTACTTCATTTCTCTCCCTCAAGGACTACCAACCCCCTAAATACCAGATGTAGAATGTTCTGAAGACAAGCAAATTGAAGCTGCATATTACAAACAGGTAGAGCCTACCTTATAAAGTATTCTTTTCTTAAAATATGTTTTTATTGATTTCAGAGAGGAAAGGAGAGGGAGAGAGAGATAGAAACATGAATGATGAGAGAAAAATCATTGATTGGCTGCTTCCTGCACCCCCCACACTGGGGATCAAGCCCGCAACCCTGGCATGTGTGGGAATTGAACCCTGACTTTCTTGTTCATAGGTCGACACTCAACCACTGAGCCACACCAGCTGGGCCCAGGGTTCTTTCTTCACACCACATGCCCACCTGTCAGCATTGACTCGGACCATGGAATAGGATGCTGCTTATCTCGTCATTCATTTGTGTTAACTAGCTGAGTGGGTAGGTTGTGAACTGAGATAAGTGACACTTGTCCAGGAATTCTGTTAGCCTGTGGATTAGGGCTGGCTGATGCCCTCTGAGGCGTCAACCACTGTGAAAGCCTAGGGGTAGGTTGACATTCTCTAAAGGGCATGGAGCAGGCTTTGGAATTGCAAATCTTGCTTGCCTGATGGAATCTGAATCTGGCTTTGCCATTTACCACCTTCATGATCTCAGCAAATCAATTCAACTCTCGGAGCTTTATCTGCCAAATGGGGGTGGTGATTCTTACTTCACCAGGCTGATGCCCTTTCAATGAGCCAAACCATGCCTGGTAGCATGGCAGCCTGGCAGGTGGGGCACACAGCAGGGGATGACTCTGCAGCACCTTTTTGAGGAACTCTGAGAGAGTAAACTTGAAACCTTCACTCCTAAAAGATCTGCTTGATACCACCTGCTTACTTCCTCCCCTCCTTCTTTCCCAAACCAAAGTTATGGCCTCAGTGAGTCCCCAACTGCTTCTTTTGGTTGTGTTACCAGGACCTCAGGAGGAGAGTCTGCCTGCTTGTGCACTGGCCCAAAGAAATGCCTGAGCAGGAGTTTGCAAGATGGAGAGAAAAGCAGTTTACTATTGAATAGGCCATCCCAGAGGCGGGGAGCCCAATGGCATGTAGGTTACAGATTAGGGCAAGTCGCAGGACACCGTGGGTTAGCGGTTCTGGTCCTACAGGGGGCTTACTAGGCAGAGGTGAGGTAAGGATAATGAATCTTTTGTTCCAACACCCCTGTGGGAAAGTAGCCAGGGGGTCCTTCCTCCTGAAACAACTTCGGTCAAGATGTGCTTTTTCGCCTGCAGAGGTCTGGACCTGTGACCAGCAGTCAGGTCTGGGCTGTTCTGCTGCCCGGGGAGGCGGGGAGGGTGCTGATTATTGAGGGAAAGGCTAGGTCTTGAGGGACCTACACACACACACACACACACACACACACACACACACACACACACACACACACACACACACACGGGGGAAGGTGGATTTCTAGAGGTAGGCCTTAAGCTAAATTGAACCCAAGTCCTAAGGACCCTCAGTTTCACTGGAACTGTTGAAATTTCACTCCTTCAGAAGGGGCTGCTGTCCAGAGATGAGTTGCTTGGGACATTTCTGCCAGGCTGCCTAGACCACTGCCACACAGCAGTGAAAGGTACACCCAGACGATTATTGGTGACTTACGAAGTTTGGATTGAAGAATCAATACCGAAAGCCATTCCTGGGTCCATATATTTGTAAGAGAGATTTCTATTTGCCAGTGTTGGGAGACCCTCCTTAGACAAGGTGGGACTTTGGGGAAGTTAAGGGACAAGCGAATGTGGGCCAGTTGGGGTGATGGGGGTTGTGGTAAAAGGCCTTTCTTGGTAAAGGGCAGCCTGTGACGATGTGACTGAAGAACTGAGAACCCGGAGGAGTGCACACCAAAGCCTACACGTGTTTTGGTCCCTGTTAGAGTAACCTTCCCCCATCTAGGTCATGCTATCATATGAGCTTGTTTTCTTTTCTTCACAGCACTTATCACTGTCTAATATTATCTTGTTTATTAATTTGTTTTCCTGGGTTGTGTGTGTGTGTGTATGTGTGTGTCCATGTCCACTGACAAGAAATGTAAGCTTCCTAACAGTAAGGACCTTTCTATTTTGTTCACTTTATATCCTATAGAAAATCCTTAGTAGCTTCTGGTTGAATGAATGCATGCATGCATTTTAGAATGGAAATTTCTGCTAGCATTTCCCCAAACATTTGTTTCCCTTCCACACATCCCAAAATGTGTGGCTTTCGAGTGTGTCAGTTCCCAGTGTATTTATAATTTGGTGAGATTTCTTCATGGTATGGAGTGAAGAGCTCTTTCCAGGAACCGAAAAATAATCCAGGGCACCCCTAGTATCTCCCTGACAATGACCGTGAGCTGATTAGGCACTCAGTAGGCACTTATCTCCATCAGCAAATATAGTCAGGAGTGATGTCTTGGTCTGGATTTCTCCCAGAAGCAGACCACGACATAAGGATTTAGGTAAAATTTCATTTGGGAAAGTGAAATGTGGCCGGGCAAGGAGCCACTCATGTGTGCATTGTCAAGCAAATTACAGCCCTTAAGGAAAAAAAAAAAAAAAGATCAGTGATCTTTTTGAAGAGAGTTTGGGAGCCCAAGCAAAACACACAGCTTAGAGTCCTCTCACCCAAGGTTGAAAGAGTTAGAATATTTACCCACTAACTTTCATCAGGCAGTAATTGCTGGGCACTGATGCTGGGCAGAGCAAAGCAGTCTCGGGATGCCAAAGGGAGCCTTCAACCAAAGCGATGCGGGTGCAGGCGGTTGGAAATTAGTCAGTGTGAGGTTGTAGGATGAGAGGATATGGTTGAGGAAGGGACAGGCAACTTGCCCTGGACTCATTTCATATTTACAGAAAAGTTATAAAGATGTAGAGTTCCTTGGTTAGCTTTCCCCTAATGTTAACATCCATAACCATGGTGTACTTGTCCAAACGAAGAAACCAACATTAGTACACTATAAATGAAATTCCAGATTTTATTCAGATTTTCTGTGTTTCCTCTGATGTCCTTTTATCGGTCCCAAGATTCAATCCAGAATATCACATTGCATTTAATTTTACAATTATGTAAAATTTAATGCAATTAAATTTAACCACTATGCATACACTTTTCTTTGGACCCTCTCCTATGTTCAATTAACTAGTCTTTGTCAGTAGATAGTAAGTTCTATGAAAATACAATGATATTGACATCCAGCATCATGTTGGACACAGTGTATGTTCTCGAAGCAAAAATAATAAGAACAAAACTTATTCAGTAGACTTATGTGTAGCTGAACCTCCATCAGTTAGCTAAGAAATACTCATAACAGTGTGACGACTTAGAAGAACTTTGATTTTTGAACATGTGTCCTAAACACCAAATGTGAAGCAGGACCCCCTAAATCAGACACAGCCCAGTGCCTTCAATGTGCCTGGCATTGTATGTGCATGTCACATTTAATCCTGCTGCGAGTCACATGGCCTTGAGGACCTTAGACGGATGGAGTGAGACGCGGGGATTATAAGGTACTTGCCCGGGGATTCATAGGTGGTAAATGACACAGCAGAGGTTACAACTTGGTTTCTGACTTTGGAGCCCATACTCTTAACATTGTAGTCAGTTATTCCTGCTCTTCTCCACTTGCCCAGCCCCTATCCTTGGTGCTTTGTGGCTAGGCCTGCAGTCTCTGACAAGTCTGTATTATTAAATCGCAGCAGACGTGGGCGCCTGGAATATTTCACGTGAGCTGGATGAAGTTAACCTTGAATCTGTGGGTTGTTTTCAAAGCCTACCTCACTTTGGTCAAACCTGCTATCTTGGTATCCACAGACATTGACCACAAAGCTCTTCAGAAAGTCACCCATCGGCCAAGAATAAAGTTTTGATACGAGGCTAATAATAGGCTTGGATGCAAGCAGCTCTAAAGAGTAGGATGCTGATGTTGTATAATAATTCATGTATTTTATAATGTGTTTGAGTTTGGATTGTCAACCTCCATTTTTCAGTCTTTCCATAGTGACCGTTTTTTTGGTGGGCTTTGTTTTTTTGTTGTTGTTTTGTTTTGTTTTAATATATTTTATTGATTTTTTTTTTTTACAGAGAGGAAGGGAGAGAGATAGAGTGTTAGAAACATCGATGAGAGAGAAACATCGATCAGCTGCCTCCTGCACACCCCCCACTGGGGATGTGCCCGCAACCCAGGTACATGCCCTTGACCGGAATCGAACCTGGGACCCTCCAGTCCGCAGGCTGACGCTCTATCCACTGAGCCAAACCGGTTTCGGCAGGGCTTTGTTTTTTAAATGCCACACGAGGACTATGGAATATTTAATGAAATCTTTGACTACTCTTTATACTTGCAATAGCCCAGAGGAAAATTACCCTTGGTCGCCTTGGCACTTGGGCAGCGAACTTGAAAGGAGAAATTCTTCTCAATCATTTGAGCTTTGACTCTTGGATGCTAAGCAGCATGGATATGCAGGCTAACCGGCGCTGAAATTCCTCTAACCTCTCATTCTAAATTGAGAAAAGACGAAGCTTTAAGGCCTCTTGTTTATTTTCGCTTTGATTACAAGTTGTGGGGAGCCTAGAGTTAGTATCTAATAGCGTAACCTATGTGACACACACATTATTGAGTCAGAATGAGATCTACGGAGATACGAAAGGACAATCGTGTAGAAATGGTCTTCTATTGTTTTTCTTAGAAGAAACAAGCTGGGATTGACTGCAAGGTATTCCCTTCAGTCTCTAACGGGTAGAGCTTTGCACGTTTTTAAAAGGAGAAACAAGATTTCCTTGTTGAACATATGTATGACACTGTTTACTTAAATGGCTATATTAAGTTGACATGGTTTTAAAGCAGGACCTTTGACCCTTTGTACTTGGGATTACAGGCACAATCTGTTAGTGCAGATTTGTAAACTGTGCCCCAGCAAGACCCCTCAGGCCCTGGGGTGTCCAGAGGAGAGACCCAGCTGGCGGCGCTGCCCCCTCCACTCCCTCCACCCCTGCACAAGGCTCTGCTTCTGAGAGAGTTACGTTGAAAGAACAGCCACTCTTTAAAAAGCAAGCAAACGGAGGTGCTTAAACCTGCTATTTCCTATGTCACATAGACTACTTTCTAACTGCCTCTCTTAAGGAAGCCCTCAGATTCCTAGAGGAAAAAGCACGTAGCTGTTCTGTGTCCAAGTTCAGATTTACTTTCGTAACTGCTAGATGTGAGCTCCTAAGGACTGTGTATCATCTGCTTAGTGGGCACTCAATAAATAGGTTGCTTCACTAATTACTGTTATGTGGACAATGTTAAGGGAGTGCTCATTATGACTGGGGCTATACCAAAGTTCTTTTTCATGTTATATTATTAAATCCCACACGAGATTCCTGGGATTTACCTCATTGTACATTTGGTGAAACTATGACATGAGGAGGTTAAATGATTATACAAAGCCCCTCGGTAGGTAAGTAACACAGTCCAGATTAAAACACAGATATTCTGCCTGGCCAGTATGGCTCAGTGATTGAGCATCAACGCATGAACCAGGAGGGCATATGCCTGGGTTGTGGCTCGATCCTCTGTAGGGGACATGCAGGAGGCAGCCAACCTATGATGTTTATCCCTCATCGATGTTTCTATCTATCACTCTCCTTCCCTCTAAAATACAATAAAAACATACTAAAAACAAACAAACAAATAAATAAAACACAGATCTTCCTAATTCCAAATGTGTCCAACTCTCCTGCTGCTCACTACTGCCCATGGGGTGCTTTTAAAAAATATTCCACAAGTTCTTTGGTATTCCTTCCTTCAAGAGGTTTAATCCAAATCCCCTCCCCTGGAGAGTGGGCTGGACTTAGTGGCTTATTGCTAATGAACAGAGGAAAGCAGAAGCGAAGATGTGCAGCTTCGGAGACTAGGTCACTCAAAGGCACTGTGGCCTCTGTCTCGGTTGTTGTTTTGCGGATCCTTCACTCTGGAGGAAACCAGCTGCGATGTATTGAGCGGCACTTGGAAGAGACGCATGTGGAAAGGAAATGAGCCACAGACACCCAGCTAAGCCTCCTCGGGCCCTGCACTTACACTGTCAGACAATACATGTTGGTTGTTTTAAACTGTTACATTTGGGGTTCATTTGTTATGCAGCAGAAGATGACTAAGGTAGCCTAATACCTTAACCATTTTTTAAAACACGAATTGTCTTAACGTTATTATATCTCAAATTTTGAAATATTCATACAGCAAGGAAAAAATTTCCAGAGAAAATCATACTGCCCAATGTAAGTAGTAAATAATAATGCCCGATTAACATAACAATATAATGACTTCTCTGGGATTTGGGACTTTGTAATTCAAAGGACAACGGCTTTAAAAATCCATGATTTATAAAGGAAGGATATGAATAATAACCACATTGCTGAAGATAGCATTTTAAACTTTTTAAAAAATCCTCAAGGAGAAACTCAGGAAATATTCTGTTCAGTAGGTTATCGCTCACAATCTTAAATGATTGGGAGCTTGCACTTTACATGATTTAGAATTTTAACCTCTTCCCTAGTGATTTTACTCAGCTCGCAGGTCAAACCATTTCTTGGTCTGCCCTGCCCAAAAAATGGCATTAACTCCACTTTATGGCCACTTGCCGTTTAATAAGTGACTTGGACTTCTATTCATATCTTTTAAGCTTAAGCCCAACACTTTGTAGAAGACTTTAGGATATAGTGCCATAATCTTAATTTAGGGATGGACTCTGAAAGCTGGAGAGAGAGATATTTAAAGTATAAATGTAAAGGACATATTGAGGTACTGAATTGGGGTCACTTTAAGTCCTTATAGACGATCCTAGGTGACTTGCCTTTGTAGAAAATATATAGATATATGTGAAAGTGATTTTTTTCTTATGTATTTACAAAGGGATTTACATGAGCTAAGGAATTCATTTATGTAACAGATATGGCTAGTTCTTGTGTGGTATTCAGAGTGAATATACGTAGAGATGCTGTTTCCCTTGCTCAAATTGGAGAACCCAGATGAGACCCTTCCTGGTTCTCCTTTTCAGTGTTTCCCCCTCCATGCAGCTTATACCCTGAGTTCTCAAAACGACTTTTCACATTGAACTGGCCCTTCTTCGTGTCTCTTGATCTTGATTCATGGTTTGTGCTGTAGGGGAGGATAAAGATGAGTGTGGATAGCCAGAGTATAAAAATCCATCATTACCATAATTCACTCACTCACTCACTCACTCATTAATTCAATTGACATTTTGCCCAGCAGAGCAATGGTGTAGGTGCTGGGTTACTATGATAAGCAATTTTAGAACTAGCTTCCGCCTTATGGGAGTTTGTGGTCCAGGATGGAGAAAGACATTAACCCAGTATAATTAAGAACTGTTGTGAGTCATGTGAAATCAAGGTATAAGGGGGCCTCATCCAGGTTGGAGCTTGGTGGTGAGGGAAAGAGATATATAAAGTCTTCAGAAGTAAATCGGGAGGGAGAAGGAAGAACAATTTGGGCAGAGGGAAGGAGAGCCAGAAGGTCCCCAGTGCTATTGAGAGCTGAGAACAAGCAGTGGTCAGAATTCAGAGAGTGAGGAGGGCCATTATCTGAGAAAAGTCCAGAGAAGCAAGCAGGGGCTATATCTTACCCAGTGTGGCAGCCTGCGTTACAGTCTTTATCATAAGAGCAATAGAAAACCTTGAAAGTTTTAAAGCAAGGGAGTGACATAGTCAGGTCTGCATTTTAAGCAACTCACCTGGATCTATTGTGAAAACTGGATGGAGGAGGGGGGAAAGAGTTATTGAGGGAGATGGATTATGAGTCTCTTGTGAGCCAGAGATGTTGGTTGCTTGGACCAGAGTAGTGGTGATAGAGAGAAATGAAGAGATGTACTATTATGTATGGTAATCGATTTACCATTTATTTGTGAAGTAACCTTGATCGGACTTAGTGCTGACTTGGACATGACTGAGTGAGGGGTACCATGGGTAACTCCCAGGTATTGGGTTAAAGTGAATGTGGAATCCTGGAGGGTGGGCCAAGTACAGGTTGGGAGAAAGAGGTTTAGTTGGGGACATTTTGAATTGGAGGCCTTTTTTAAGACATCCCTAAGGAAATGCAGTGCTGTCTTGGGTCCTAGGTCAGAAGAGATAAGAAATTGGAAGTTAGTGGCTTACACACAGAATCAAAGCCACAAAGATAAGTGAGATCACAGACAGAGTGAAAATGAAGTGAGAACGGAAAGCACAGGTCTGAGCCACAGGGAATTCCAACATTTAAAAGCGAAGTGGAGGAGGCAACAAGTAAGAGTGAATAATGGGACAGAGTAGATGCAATACAGAAAGGAGCAAATTTTTGTTTGTTGGTTTGTTTTAATGTACTTTAAGGGCCTTATTGAGCTACAATTGGCAATAACCTTGTGTAAGCTTAAGATCACCATGGTGATCTGGTATGTGTATACATTGTTAAGTGATCACCACATTAAGGTTAGTTAACACACCCGTCACCTGTCACAGTCGTGTGTGTGTGTGTGTGTGTGTGTGTGTGTGTGTGTAGAACATTTAAGATCGGCTCTACCAGAACATTTCTGGTAGACAATACAGTATTAAACTAACTGAAGCTTTCCCCTCAACAGTGTAAAAGGTACAGGCAACCCTTTGATACTCTCATCACCAGTTGGAGATGGGTCCTTGTGACCAGTTTGCTGTGCCCTCACTTACTGTCAACAGTGACCTAAGTGATCCTCCCCTTAAATAGCTGAGACCTCACTGTGTGTTTCTTCTGAATTGGTCCTAGTCGCTGACATTTCTCTGTTGGGCATTGATTTTTGAGCTTTCATGGAACTTGAGTCCTAATTTACACAGAGTAGAACTTTGAAAATCCGACAGTTATCCATTGAGCAAGTTCTTATTGAGGTGCACGTCACCCCTCTGGTAAGGGAGGGCCTGACAAGTCCTTTGCCTTCGTGGAGTGTCTGGTCCAATGTCAATGTTGCATGATGGTCACTGGATTTAGGAAAAAGGGACTCTAGCATCGAAAACTAATACTTCTGCTGGGGAAGTATTTGAAATATTTACAAACTACATATATCGAAACCTAAAACTCTAGTTCATTGGCAAAATGGTAGCCTTGAAATTAGAGTTTCCTTAACAGCGTGTTGGGATAAACGATGTGTGTCGTCTCCTGCTGGCTGTAGGCTGCTTTCATCTTCGGACCGCCCTTTCATCTTAATAGGTTAGGCCAGATTAGTGGTTTCCAAGTCTGGCTACACATTAGAATCACCTGAAAGCTTACCAAATCATCAGAATTGCCCTTGGAGGAGGGGGCAAGCAGGCACATTTTCAAAGCTTCCAGGTGGTGCTTTTTTCTTTTTGTTTTTGAAGCCAGGGCCGAAACTGACTGGAGGAGGTCCCGTCTGGCAATGCAGAGGTGAGGTTTTCTCTGCACATGGGTACGGAGCTTACTTATTTATTAAATTAGTAGGCAACATTTGGGGAAGAAAAAAAAAAAGATTTTCAGTTTCTCTTGAAAAAAATGGAAAGATTGGGCAACAATTGGGCTTTCATTTCTGAGTGGCAAAAATTCAGCAAAGTAAACCACAATTTCTGCCGGGACCACTTCATTCATTGGTGTTACTTTCCTGGCTCTTGGCGGCCTTTTCATTTGTGAAACTGAACTAGATGGTCTTAAAAGTCTCCCAAGTATTTGAATTGCTTGTTTCCAAAGCCAGAAAACCGATGGCAAACAAATGACACCTTCATCTATAAACTAGTTGTTATATGAAATCAAAGGGGACTTCATCTTTGAAGATGGAAAACCCCAGGTCAGGTGGAGGGGAGATAGCGACCCCCACCCCATGCTACTTGTAGGGGCCATCTGTGTATGGGGGGGGGGGGGTAGAGGGGATTAGTGGGAGGAGGCAGCAGATGATTAATTCACTTTCTGGGGATTTTTAATGACGCTCCCCTCCCCTTTTGCATTCTTTCCTGTTTGGGAGCTGGGTCATTAGATGTGTCTGGCTTTCCCCAGGGAGCGAAGAGGCCATTGTCAGGGCTTTGCTCACTTCTTCCTGTGTTGTGTGCAGAAGGCTCCTCAGGTTCTGGCCCTCCTTCCCCCTCCGTGTGGCTTCCTGCTGTGTGTCTGCCTGAGAGCATGTACCTGCGGGGGGGGGAGGGGGGGAGGGGGTCTGCTCTGTGTGGTTAATTGGCAGCTGCCTGGCATGAGATTTAAGTGGGCGTCTTTGAATTAATAGGATTTTGCAGGTTGAAAAATATGTACTTGATTTGTGTAGGGCCTTTTGCCCAGGTGGAAAGTCCTTAAATAGTCCTTTTTCTATTAAAAAAAAATCTACAGTATCAACCTGATGATATGCGCTATATATGATAACAATACGAAACATAAGTTATAAGCACTTTACACACCCAGCATGTTCCAGGTGCTTAACATAACTATCCCATTTATTCCTCACGGCCATCCTATGAATTAGGTGGTATTATCATTCCTGTTTCATAGCTGAGGCACATTGAGGCCCAAGCAGCTATTTGATTTCCCATATTTCAAAGCTACGGAGCTCCATTAACCTGTATTACCAGACCTCTGTTAGCAGTTTTTGGTACATTCAGATGTGTATTGGTTTTGCCAAAGATAAAACACACTGTTGTATATCAAAAATGATTTTTTCCTTGTCCCTTCAGTTACTACGCTGGATATGTTGTTATTGTCTGTGCTGCTGTTTACGCATGGTGGGTAACTGAATTCCGTGTAACTTCAAAAGTGCTTAATGTATCTAAGCTTATGGCCTCTATTTCCCACCTTTAACTTAAAAAAGAGGCGCTGGTAACCCAAGCAAATTGCTTACTAACCATAAAACCCTGGGCCCCTCCGCTCCAGTTTTCCTGTTGGGAGAATGGAGGTTATACTATACTAGTAGCCCTGCACACGAATCCGTGCGCCAGTAGCTCGCTGCTGCCCTCCAGTAGCTCCCCCCCTCCGCCCCCACCCCCCCCCCCACCAGCTTGCTGCCCTGCTCCCTCCTGTAGCTCTCCGCCGCCCGCTTGTAGCTCGCTGCCGCACCCTCCTGCTGATCCGTGATCAGGTCGTTACGCGGTCGGTAGTTATGCTTCACGGCGTAATGACCATTTACATATTACATCTTTATTATATAGGATACCTAACCTCAGCCCACATGGACATTTCCAGGGCCAAGTGTGATAATCAACCACAACGCGTTCACCAGCCCTAGAAGATGCCCATGTGTATCTCAGGTGCTGCTGCAGCCACTGTGATGTGGAATGTGAGATGAACATACTTTTGCTTAAAGACAACTCTCCACGGAGAGCTTCTCATATTATAGACTTAATCTATTCAAGGTTTTCAGACTGGTTGGGCAATGAGAATATTTTGTCCCTGACACCCAGGCTGCAAGCTGATTTCATTTTCCCACTCATTTCTCACAGTCTCCTTCCTCCCAATGCTGTCTCGAGGCACTTGCTGCCGAGTGCTTCCTTGTGCGGACGGACTGACTTCCCCGGGGAAGCCACGTCTCATCTTTGTGGCTGAGAGGTTGCTTATCCGTGGCTCAGCCTCTGCAATAAGTTGGCACATGAAGTGACTGTCCTTGCACAGCTCATGCCAACTGGTCAGGAAAAGATTTGTGGGGAGCAGGAGGAGGTGGGGGCACAGTATCTCTTGTCTGTTAAGTAATTGACGTTATGAATTGAGCCTGTCAGTCATTGTTGTTTGTGCGGTTGTATGCTTGTCATAATTGTCTGGATGCTGTGGCAAAAATAGCCGCCTTTAAAAAATAAAAGAGTGAGGACAGTGTCCACACTCTGCCTAAGTCCCTGTCCCTGTGTGCATATGTGCACCTCTGTGTGTGAATGTGAATTTTTACAGTTGCTTTCTTTGTGTGCATGCTCACTAACACTCATGCTCTGCACAATTACCGCAGCGAGTTCAACCAGGACAGCAGTTACAAAGCAGCCAAGAAATTATAATTGTCCCCAGTAAATACTTTTGCTGCCTGAGAAACACTTGTTTTTCATATGGTGGGATAAAAATAAACATTTGTTTTAAAACAGCTTTCTCATAAAGGTTCTCTGGTTGGCACATATAAAACCAAAGTTTATTAACTCTTAATCTTATGGAGTTAGTGAGGGATAAACGCTCTGAGCTCTGTAATCTCTCCTGCTCTCTTTAAAGGTTTGTGAAAAAGAAACTTAGGAGTTTTTATTTTTTAATTAGTGTGTATTAAGGGGGGGGTATGTTAGTTTCAGGATAATTTCAAGTCTTTTAAGGGTTGCTTATTACTACAAGTTTTAACTATTACTTGTTCGAATTCAGTTCATGCAAATTTCTGCTTTAAGGAGAGGGTTTTTACTGCCAGCCTCTTTAGTAAATTCTCACTCAAAAGGAAATAATGCCAAACTAGAGAAACTATATGAATAATTTCCCTCAATACCTGTTTTCTGGCAGTAATAAGGCTTTTGACTACATCAGACATAATAATGAATTACCTGCCTGTTTATACTTTGGTCCCAAAGGCTAAATGCCCCTTTTTGTTATCCCGTGCTTCAGGCAAAGGTTTTCGGTCAGCTTTGCTCCCTGGTGTGAAAAGCTGGACAAGGGAGATCTGCAGTCTAATCATGAAAAGTTTCACTCCGTTTCATTTCCTGAGCAAGGAAAGAAGAAATGGGAAGACCAGGGGTGTGACACAGGCACAGTGACCTGAATGGGCTGTTTCTTTGTTTGCTAGCAAGCTAGAGACTTGGTAAGTTATCTTAACACACAATGATGTCCTAGCTTTCTGAAGTTTAAACTACTCTATACCTCCCACTCTGAGATGGACAGCATGAAAAGTGGACTGATCATGGGCTTTAGACCTCCATTCAAATCTGCTCTTACATGTTCTAGCCATGTGTTGTATGGACTGAATGTTTGTGTTCCCCTCAAAATCATATGTTGAAACTCTAACCCCTATTGTGCGACTGGATTTGGGGATAGGGCCTATGAGGAGGTGATAGAGATTCAACAAGGTTGTAAGTGTGGGGCCCTAATTCAACAGGGCTAGTGAATTTATAAGAAGAGGAAGAGACACCAGAACTCTCTTTCTGACATGTGAAAACATACTGAGAAGGCGGCTGCCTGCAAGACAGGAAGAGAGCCCTCACCAGCAACAGGTTTGGCTGGCACCTTGGTCTTGGACTTCAGCCTCCAGAGCTGTGAGAAATATCTTTCTGTTGTTTAAGCCACCCAGTCTGTGGTGTATGGCAGCCTGAGCAGACTAGTGTAGCGCGAAACTAAGTTACTTAAATTTAGTAGAGGTAGCAAATTACTTAAAATTACAAATCCTGACCACCATTTATTCTAGCCATATAAGCTTTTTCATCAACCTACAAAATGGTTTTGTTGTGAGTTTTATTTTTTATTTTTTAAAATCTTCATTGTTGAAGGTGTTACATAGGTCCTCTCCCCTACCCCGCTCCCCCCATTAACCTCTTCCGGCCCGTGTGGTGAGTTTTAAATCAAATTGCACATGTGCTTGTGCATCGTGGTGCTGAGCCATAGAAGGCACTTAAGCTTGTTTTTATTTCCAGGAAGTTTGGAACGGATCTTAATTGTGCAAACAGTTTGCGCAGGCTTCACCTGCTGATGGAAGAGTCCTATGACTGGTGCAATAATTTTGCATGTTAAACTTAGATTTTTATCTGCAGGTTGTTGAATCCGCAAACACTGTTGACCAGCCTAAAAGCAATAAAAAGTTTTTCCTACAGTTAATAGTCGACAGATTCCTAGGGAATCTGGAAGAAACCAACTGTTTAAGAATGAAGCTGTATCAGTGATAATTATTTAAGTGCCTGTCAGTTAAGAAATTAATTATCTTTTATTATTTATTAATAAAAACCAACTGGTATAATTAGGCTCTGGTGAGTTTTCTTCAATGGCCTTCTAGTACCCCATTCAGTATCACTTAAGAGGCACAAAAAGGCTTCTGGGCTCCCGAATAGATCCCAAGGTCTGCAGCAGCCCTGCTTCCACTTTTGATCATGCAGGTCCTCACCAAGGAGGATGCAGCTGGGTCTTGTGAGCATGGATGGGGGTGGGGGACAAACTCCGCCTGGCCAAGCTTTGCTCTCTCCCCTACCTTCCTTATTGACCACATTGGGCCAGAGTGACCATTTCCTCAGAGTGACCATAAAATAAGCTCAGACCTCCTTATTTTATTCATTATCTGCACAAAATTCTTGACTGGTTCCCAGCGCCCTTAGAATAAGCCTTCGCCGGTGGCCCCATTTGTCATCTTGCAGGTGGTAAGACTCTGTGCTCCCTACTGTGTCCCCCTTATATAATGACCAGCAGTGCCATTGTCATATCCTTAGGGAGGTCTTCCCTGGCCCCCCTTGACTGGCTCTGTGTTTATGTGTACAGTTTTTTATCAAGTTGTCTTCTTCCCAATAGTTCATCAGCACCGAGAGGGTGGGCCTGTGTGTGTTTGGGCTGCAACTCTACCTCCAGCACCTAGCTCAAAGGGAAAGAATGGCATGAAGGTTTACCCAGGGAGAGGAAGGGAGTATCTACCCTTAGGGAAGCATATGGTGCTAGCAGGAGAGACTGGGGCCACCTAGATGAGAAGAATGGAAAAGCAGAGGGAATGAGTGTTACCTCCTTTAAGATCATCTCCAAGTCAGATACCTAAGAGGTGATAGAAATAATCCCTAAGGTGTGCAGATCCTGCCAGAGGCATGGTGCCAGGGACCAAGAACTGCTTCTTAAGAAGCAAATTCTGATGAAACTGTTCAGGACCACACGTTGCACATAGGGTCTTAGAAATGAATGTCAGATATAATGTTCCCATTTCCAACCAGCTACAGACACTGGCTTGAACAGTGAAACTGGGAAGTACTCTGTATAGAACTGGGAAGTCCTACTTGAATGGCTGGGTTTTTCTTGTCGTCTGCTTTGGTCATGACAATAACCCAGGCTCTCTGGAAGTGAGTGGGGAGTTCCATTGCTCAGTATGCTCATGCTAATGATGAAATAATTTCTTATTGAAATAACTTATTTATTTATTTTAATAAATCTTTATTCAGATTATTACAATTGTTTCTCCTTTTTCCCCCCATAGCTCCCCTCCACCCGGTTCCCACCCCACCTTCTGCCCTTACCTCTCCCGCACTGTCCTTATCCATAGGTGTACAATTTTTGTCCAATCTCTTCCTGCACCCCCCCCCCATACTCCTTTCCCCCTGAGAATGATCAGGCCACTCCCTTTCTGTGCCCCTGATTCTATTATATTCACCAGATTATTCTGTTCCTCAGGTTTTTAATTCACTTGATTTTTAGGTTCACTTGTTGATAGATATGTATTTGTTGTTCATAATTTTTATCTTTACTTTTTTCTTCTTCCTCTTCTTAAAGAATAGCTTTCAGCATTTCATATAATACTGGTTTGGTGGTGATGAACTCCTTTAGCTTTTTCTTATCTGTGAAGTTCTTTATCTGCCCTTCAATTCTGAATGATAGCTTTGCTGGGTAGAGTAATCTTGGTTGTAGGTTCTTGCTATTCATCACTTTGTAGATTTCTTGCCACTCCCGTCTGGCCTGCATAGTTTCTGTTGAGAAATCAGCTGACAGTCGTGTGGGTGCTCCCTTGTAGGTAACTAACTTTTTCTATTGCTGCTTTTAATATTCTCTCTTTGTCTTTTGCTCTTGGCATTTTAATTATGATGTGTCTTGGTGTGGTCCTCTTTGCATTCCTTTTGTTTGGGGTTCTGTGTACTTCCTGGACTTGTAAGTCTATTTCTTTCACCCGGGGGGGGGGGGAGTTTTCAGTCATTATTTCTTCAAATAGGTTTTTAGTATCTTGCTTTCTCTCTTCTTCTGGCACCCCCATAACTCTGATGTTGGTACACTTGAAGTTGTCCCAGAGGCTTCTTACACTATCTTCAACTTTCTGGATTTTTTTGCTTTTTGCTTTTTCGGTTGAGTGTTTTTTGCTTCTTTGTATTTCAATTCTTCAAGGGTCTCGTTATATTTATCGGCCTTTTCTAGGATATTCTTGAAAAGCCTTATAACTGTGGTTTTGAATTCTATATCCAGTCGTTTATTTTCCTCCATTTCTTTCGTTTGTGATCTGTTTTTTTGTCACCGCATTTTCACTGCTTCCCTGAGTTGGTAGGGTAGCTTTGTGTGCTAGGTTTCCTATATGGCCCAGTGGGTCAGCCTCCCTGTTACCTGAGGTGTACTCTCTTGGTGCACCCCTTTGTGGACTGTGTGTACAGCCTTGTTGTAGTTAAGTCTTGATTGTTGTTGGTATCACTGGGAGGAATTGACCTCCAGGCCAGTTGGCTGTGAGGATCAGCTGTGTCTACGCTGGGAGAAGTTTGGCGCTGGAGACAGCCTTATAGGATTAGACTTGCCAAATTGCAAAAGCCTCTGTGTGCAGCTTGGATGGGATGGAGTCTCAGGGCAGAGCAGACAGACTTGGCTTCCCGTCAGCCCTGCCCTTGTGTGTGCATGTGCACTCTGCCTTCCCTGGCTCCCGAGCCTCTGCCCAAGAGTCCAGATTCCCCCCGCAAGAGCATGGGTCCCCAGGGGCTCACCTGGAACTGAGGTTCAGTGCAGTCAGAACTGGGGTTCAGTGCAGTCAGGAGCTTCCGATTCCCTTCTGCTAGGGAAAGCCTGTGGCAACCTCCGCAGTCTTTGTGCGCACCTCCAGACCCTCTCCCCCGGTGTCCGAGTCTCCGAGTGCCTTTCTCTCTACCTGACAGTCCAGACTCCCCCTGTATGAGCCTGAGTCCACAGGGTTTCACCCAGAACTGGGGTGCAGTGCAGTCGGGGGCTTCCTTCCCCCTCCCACCAGAGAAAGTCAGCCAGGCTCTCAGCCGCCCTTCCTCTCTGCACGCACAAAGACCCTCTGCCGTACCTCAACCCTTTGCTGTTCCTCCAATTCTCCGTGAGCTTTTCTCTTTCCTTCTAGTTATAGAATTTCCACTCAGCCAGCTTTCCTGTGGTTCTGGATGGTGTCCGTTCTTTTAGTTGTAGTTTTGAAATTGTTGTGCAAGGCAGCAGTTTAGGTGCTTACCTATGCCGCCATCTTGGTTTCTCTCTGAAATAACTTATTTAAATTAAGTATAATTGTACTTGTTTGGGATATTTTGTTTTTACTTTTGCATCAAAAAAAGATGTAATGGGAGCAAAATATTAGATCTTAATAATTAATTCAGATATAGACTGACACTTTGTCAAACTATGTCAGTTAATTACTTTTTTCACACAGGAGGTCTATTTTCAAATAGGTAATAGGATTACTCAAACGTTTGCTCTATGGAAGGTTACAGTCATTCCTCATGATTGCTTCTTCCTTTGTCTCTGCCTTGTTATGGTTATAAGACTGAGTACTTGGTTTTAGATATGACAATGTGTGTTTGTGTGTGTGTGTGTGTGTGCATGTGCATGTTTGAGAACACACATCTTTACATAGGGAGATCCTCAAATCCAGACATGATGGGAGATGGAAATGTCAGCACCGCCTTGCATGATTTTATGTTGAAGAAGTATAGCTTCACCGTAAAATGCATTACTGAAATGGAAACTAGAATGTGTGCGGGGGGAAGGTCATCTATATACAGACAGTCTTCTGGTTACGTCGGATTCGACATATGTCGTTTCATGGTTACATCGCCATCTCCCATTATTTATATAAAAAGAAGTGCCATCATTTCGACGTATGTACATATGTGCTTTATGTTTTTTACTATCTATTTACCACAAGTAAAGGTCAGGAATTGTTATCTTTCTTTATAATTTTTTTTTTTTTACTGTTTCACTTCATTACTGCTGTGTATGTGCTCCATGTGAGTGACATAGGTGTTTATGTAGGTGGGTTCCGACTTACGGCGAAAATTGTGTTACGCTGCATGGTAGGAACGGATCTTCAACGTAACCCAAGGACCTACTGTATAAAAGTCTAAGCGACTGGCCAATTGGCCGACTGGCCGGTAGCTATGATGTGCACTGACCACCCGGGGGAGACGCTCAATGCAGGAGCAGAAACCACAGGCATGGAAATGTGAAAGAGACTGATGAATCTCAGAGGGAAGGGATGGGGAGAGATTAATCAAAGATTTTAGATGCATACTAGAAACCTGGTGCACGGATTCGTGCACCGGTGGGGTCTCTAGGCCTGGCCTGCGGGGATCGAGCCAAAACCGGCTCCCTGACATCTCCTGAGGGGTCCTGGATTGCAAGAGGGTGCAGGCCAGGCTGAGGGACCCCACTGATGCACAAATCTGTGCACCAGGCCTCTAGTGCTTAAAATAAGGTCTTAATGGGAATTGGCATATCCTTTTAACTCAAACTGTTGACAAACAAAGAAATTGCCAGAAAAGAATTAATGATAACTTAGTTTCAATATTATGCTGATTAATATTTTAAGACTGTATTATGAAAAATCGGGGGGCGATTTATAATTTTAAGGCTTACAGTGTAATTCCTGAGAGATTGTGATATTTATTTAACCTTTTCTTTATTTAATTTAAATAAAATTACTGTCATTTCTGTAAGCATTTATATAATGATGTTTTGCTTACTTTTCCATTAAAAATTACTAAGATAAATAAGGAGTCCTGGTAAATGAGATATAATTTAATAAACATGTATTTCTTGGTAATCAAGTCTTGCTACAAATATATATTTAGAGAGAAGCACAGTAGACAACCTGCATGATTTAGCCAATGATACAACTTCAGGGAAATGGTTTTATGCCTTATTGGCCATATCGTTTAATACTTGCCTTGGAAATAAAATTACATTCCAAGATTATGAGGATTGTGGAATTTTATAATCGGATACTCAAGTCCTAAATTGATAAACAGCACTATAAACATAGAAATAGATTTTAGGTTAAATCTGAGAATGATTTAAAAACACACACACACAGTTAAATCTTAGAGTAGACAACAATAGGAAATTCAAACTTTTTCCTGGAAATTTTCCATATGGGATAGTCATCATTCTGGAAATAGAAATAAAGAGGAGAGATGGGTGGCTCGACCACAGATCTCTTCAGAGACCTGTCAACCTATAGCTATAATTCATATATTTTATCATCATAGAAATTTTAAAACAGAAAATACATTAAAAATAATTTAGTGCTACACTGTTGATTTTTAACCAAGAAAAAAAAAATCCCCATAGCCACATAATTTAATTCGGTCACAGCTAGCACTGGGATCCAGGTCTCCTGACTTCTAATACAGTTTTCCTTATTATCTTCTCCCTGGTCCTCCGAGTTTCTCAGGAATGTGTGTGTGCGCACACGCGCGTGTGTGTTTATTGAGCATTTACAACGTGCTAGCTCTACTCTAGACGGCAAAGACATAATGGTGAATGGGAACTCACATTCTGACTCAAAAACAAGCTTTCTCTCTTCTTCAATTGAAATGGCCCTTTTGCTTTGTCTGCAGCACTGAGGTGGAAGTTCATTTATTTTTACTTCTGCATTTTCAGAGAATTCGAGTGGGGCCCTGTCCTGAGAAACACCTGCGTGAAAAGCTCAGTGCACTGTGGGAAGCAGGCCTTGAACAGGTGGAAGGTGATGCAGGTGGGAAGGCAGCTGTGCGAGTGGACCTAGTCCAGGGAAAAGAGAGAAGGAGGCAGAGGGAAGCAGAAGAAAGCTGGACCGTAGGTGTGTGCTGATGGAGCAAAGAAAAGAGACAGAACCAGGGGACAATCAGCCACATTACCTCAGTTTTATCAGGAGTATAATGGGGATCAAAGTGGGTCTAAGCCAACCCTAGAGTCCTTGGCAGAGCTCATAATTCTCGATTATGGGCATTTTGTACACACACGTACACAGTGCACTTCCTGATATCTATTATTATCTTCTCCATTGCATGGAACAAAAGAGAATAAGAGAAGTAACCAGGCCGGAGTGACCCCAGTGAGTGAATTAAATGGACTGAAAAGGCACACTGAAATATATTTATTTGGGGGGGAAATAATAAAGAAATAAAGTAGGAAAAGACTCTCTTTCTAGGAGTAGCTGTTTCCTGTTGCCACTTGAGCAGCTCTGTGACCTTCCTGAGAACGATCACTGTGTAAAAAGTTCCGGACTGTGGGTGCGGTGTGACACAGAGCCTGGCTCCTCCTGGTCTAAGTTAGATGGAAGGAAAAGCTATGGGGCCTGCTGGTTAACATGAGCATTGGAATCAGGAAGAAAAGCAGACCTGCCGGGCCCAGAGGCGGCTGTCGGGTTGGCTCACAGTGGTGGGGACGGGACTGCCTGCTCCTTGCCCTGGCTCTGCCCGCTCTGCCTCTGCAAGGCATGTTGAAGTGCCTGGTGTTGGAGCCTGAGGAGACCTTCCCCTCCAGCCAGTATGCAGGCGTCTCCCCAGAACCCAAATTCCCCTGACAATAGGAACAGCCAGATGGGCAGACAGACCTGGTTCTGAGAGGAGAGCAGCCTCCTCGGACCCAGAGATCCGGGATATTGGCAGACTTGATACCCTTGGCAGCTGCATGCCCTGCACAGCTGGGAAATGGGCCCGCGGGTACCAGAACAGAAGCATAAGCTGTGGTGGAGTTCTCAAGTTTGGACTTTACCTGAGATGTTGCTTCATGTTCTGGTTGTTTACTGATTTTTAGTGTCAGAGTTTCTTTCTGGAAAGTTCCCAGGGACATTTACTCAATGGGAGTAAATATTCATTTTGTCTTTCAGAAGAGTGTGCCCAAGAGTTAATTAGCCTGTCTCAACAACCCAACAGCCTCACCTCCTAATAGGGGGTGGGGAAGAGTATATATGTATATACAATATATAGATACTAGAAGCCCAGTGCATGAAATTTGTGCACGGGGTCGGGGGGGGGGGGTATCCCTCAGCCCAGCCTGCACCCTTTTCAATCTGGGACCCCTCAAGGGATGTCTGACTACCCGTTTAGGCCCGATCCCACCGGGATCGCTTCCACCTGCCAGCCTGATCACCCCCTAACCACTCCCCTGCCAGCCTGATTGATGTCTAACTGCTCCCCTGCCAGCCTGATTGATGTCTAACTGCTCCCCTGCCAGCCCGTTTGCCCCCAACTTCCCTCCTCTGCCAGCCTGATCACCCCTAACTGCCCTCCCCTGCAGGCTTGATCGCCCCCAACTGCCATCCCTTGCAGGTCTGGTCCCTCCCAACTGCCCTCCCCTGCTGGCCATCTTGTGGTGGCCATCTTGTGTTCACATGGGGGCAGGATCTTTGACCACCTGGAGGCAGCCATCTTGTGTTGGAGTGATAGTCAATCTGCATATTACTCTTTTATTAGATAGGATAGAGGTCTGGTGCACAGTGGGGGCCAGCTGGTTTGCCCTGAAGGGTGTCCCGGATCAGGGTGGGGTTCCCTTGGGGCATGGGGTGGCCTGGGCGAGGGGCCTGTGATGGTTTGCAATCTGGCCATGCCCCCAGGTGACCCAAGCAGAGGCCCTGGGATCTGGGATTTATTTATCTTATACAATTGAAACTTTGTAGCCTGGAATGGAGCCAAGCCTTCTGCTCCCTCAGCTGCGGCAGCCATTTCTGTTGGGATTTATGTATCTTCTATAATTGAAACTTTGTAGCCTTAAGCAGAGGCCAAAGCAGGTCAGGGCTGCAGAAGCTTGGCTTCCTCCATCGCAGTGGGCAACCCTAGCCTCCTGCTTTCTCCAGCTCCGTGGTGTATTTATTTATCTTCTATCATTGAAACTTTGTAGCATTGAGTGGAGGCCTGGGCCAGCTAGGGCGGGCAGAAAGCTTGGCTTCCTCCATCACTGGGGAAACCCAAGCCTCCCTCCTGCTCTCTGTGGCTGCAGCCATCTTGGTTGAGTTGATTTGCATACCCGCTCCTGATTGGCTAGTGGGCATGGCTAGTGGGTGTGGATTGTGGGTGTAGCGGAGTGATGGTTAGTTTGCATATTACTCTTTTATTAGATAGGATGTGTATATATACATATATTGTGTGTGTGTGTGTATGTATATACATGTACATATCTCCTTATCTAATATAGCAGAAGAATATTTCAATTCCCCAAAGGTCAAAATTCAAATTCATAGCTATATCCCTAACAGGTTTCCTCTGGAACCTTGGGGATCATGCCATCCATCGGTAAACATTGCTTCTATTGTTATTCCAGTGCTTCCTTCAAATGGAACTTCCATCACTCAGAAGCCCAAGGTGTCTCTCTGATGGTTAGAGCTGATCACCACACACTCCTTCAAGACACAGACTTTCCAGAGAGGAAGCCTGCACTTAGAGACTAGTTTGGGACAGACCAGTGTATCTACTGAGAGGCTCCCCACCAAGCAGAGACACTCCCTGGAGTTGCCTGTGGGGTGCTTCTGTGTTACTTATTCAGCTGAAGGAGTACTGAATTCAGTTGGAATTGAAATTTGGAGTAAAAAATACCATGCAGTAGAGCTGCTTCTGTAACCACTTTGCCTCCCAACTTGCTTTTCCTTCTTTCCCAAGCACCCCACATTCTTTTTTCCGATATTATTCTGTCTTCAGATGTACAGCCAAGTGGTTAGAAAATCATGTCCTTCATAGAGTGGTCCCGCCAATGCTTCAAGTACCCACCTGGCAGCATGGGTGCGTAGTTACCTCAGTATTCTTGACTATAGTCCCTATATTCTCTATATTGTACTTGACATCCCCATTTCTATTCTGTACCAATTTGTACTTCTTAATCCCTTCATTTCTTTCCCCCAGGCTCCCAACACTCCTCCCCTCTGACAACTGTCAGCCACCCCACATTCTTGAGTAGTTTGTTTTAGATTTCCTGGGCTGGTTTAATTGTTTTTCTAAAATTCATTTCACTGAACCCATTGGGAATGGGTATGTGTTTGAGGAAGACAGGAACAAGGTAGTAAGTCCT
The DNA here is from genome assembly GCA_026230045.1 of Corynorhinus townsendii. NCBI lineage: Eukaryota > Metazoa > Chordata > Mammalia > Chiroptera > Vespertilionidae > Corynorhinus > Corynorhinus townsendii. The sequence goes on along the minus strand of JAPDVU010000018.1, from coordinate 636,924 downwards.
GAGAATTTTCTCATTGGTGAGGGCAGAGGTCACTATTTATAGTATTTATTTAAACTGCCTGCAAATATCTGAGTACCTTTCTGTTCCTACCTTCTGGACTAGTATGTGCCTCAATGTTTTTCCTAGGAAATGCATGTGTCCCTCTCCCTCAGATTCCTGGGGCGTGGGGTGGGGGGCACTTTTTGATTTGCTGCTGTTCTGACAGTACAGTGGTCGGCAAACTCATTAGTCAACAGAGCCAAATATCCACAGTACAACGATTGAAATTTCTTTTGAGAGCCAAATTTTTTAAACTTAAACTATATAGGTAGGTACATTGCTATTAACTTAATTAGGGTACTCCTAAGCTGGCCTTTGCTAAAAACTCAAGGGGCCAAAGAGCTGCATGTGGCTTGCGAGCCGCAGTTTGCCAACCACTGTGACAGTAGGTTGGCTGGCTGCCATGGTCCTTAATGTTTTGGGTAATACTTCCACAGTTGTGACTGAAAGGAATCCAAATCAATGCAAGGCATTTGCATCCACTCAACATTCATGATGCTATATTTTGAGTGATTCTTCCATTGGTTGGACACTTTACAACAGCATGATTCAGGAGAAGCTATTGTCTTGGGAAGTAATAGAAAACCAAGCATTTTTTTAATATACTAGGAGGTTCACTTATCATATAAGAAGTGTGATCAATGATCAGCCAGAATATCAGAGTCAGAAATAAAAACGGGGCACACAGCAAATGAAGGTGAGTGGGAACCCGAATTCCTCCCAGCCCTCGACAGGAGGAAAAGGGGGCTTTCCCCCTCATCTGTAGGGTCTCTTTTGGACAGGAATACTCTTCGTGTGGTGCACTTTTCTGTATGAGTTAAGAAACATACACCAAGTTAACTTTAAAAACCATGAATTCTTAAAGATAATGCCAATTGGCAATGAGTGAATGGTCAGAAACTGCTGACTGAGGAGAAAACATGTTTGAACCTGCATGCTCCTTTTCCATGGCTACATCACATAATTGTAAAGCCTTTCCCCAAAGTTCCCTTTGGGAAGTTTGTAGGGAGAACACAGCCAACAGAAATGCGATAGAAATTGGTGGCTTCTGGGTTCAGACAATTCCAGTGGGTCGGGGTATCACCCCCTGTCCAGTAGGCTGTGGATAAAGTCCTGTTGGGGCTGTGTTCTGCCTCTACCCCGGCTCCCGGCTCTCCTCACACCCACACCGTGGTTGCTGTTGGCACATGTACTCTTCTTAACTGCCAGTGTACACAGCTTGCAAATGAGAAATCTGCCCAAGGAGCCTGGGCTTGGTGCATGAAGGCTCCTTGGCCCCATCTGTGAGTTTCTGGTTCTGTGAGATCTTAAAGATGTATTTTATTTGGACATGTAAAAACAAAACAAAAATCCCTGTTTCTTCCCAGCATCCAAATTAAATACTTTACCGATGGCGATAATCCTTAGTGAGGAAAGGGGTAATCATTCATGATATCAACTATTTCTCGAATGATGTGTTAGGGTTGCGAATCAAGTCTAAATGTAATGCCCATTTAATGAGGCCACGTGATGGAACAAGAGCCTGGAAATATATATAGTATATCCTCTATAATAATAAAAGCGTAATAATGCAAATTGACTGAATGGCCGAACAGCAGAACAACACGCTATGACACCCACTGGCGCCAGGCCAGCCAAGGCAGGTGCGATGTGATTGGTTGGGGGGGGCTCTGTGATCACCCCGCAGAGGGAGGCCCAGGCCACCGGCCGGGGGTGACCAGTGGGCGGGGGGGCGGGGAAGGGGACCCGCGATTGCCCCAAAGAAGGAGGCCCAGGCCACCCTCTGCTGGGCAATTGATCCGGAGGGGCTAGGGGGGTGCTCCAGGGAACTGGGGATGTGTGGCAGCAGACTGGGGCAGTGCCAGGCCAAGCGGGTACAGGTGGGGGCCAGGGCCATGAGGCAGCTGGGGCTGTGAAGGCCTACCCTTGCATGAATTTCCTGCATCGCGCCTCTCATATAGTAAATATAGTAAAGAGACGTCTTAGCTCACGTCTAAGACCTAATCAGTGACCTAAAGACCAGTTGCCAGAGAAGCAGTAGCTGTTTGATCAGATCTGAACTCTCAACACTAAGACACCACCATTGTGTCAGAGTGCTGTCAGGAAAAGGATTAAAACCTGGGGGTTGTGACATTCTGGGCTCTGTATTCCAGGGGCAGGATTGGGCAGGATTCTCACCTTGTAGTCAGAGTCAGCCACAGTGTCTCTGCGCTCAGCACAGAGGAGGTGCAGTATACTGCTCGCTGGCTAGCACCTGCACTGGTAAGGGTGCCGAGCGCATGTCCTGCACACTTTGCTACGGGAGGTTATCTCCCTGTTGGAGTTCCCATACTGTGGACATCCTTAAAAATTCCAGGAAAGTCATCTTTACAGACAGGCCTGCGACTCATACCATGGGGACTCAGAACTCAGCGAAGCGCTCTTCTTTGGACTAAACTTTCCAGGCTCATGTGCATGGCACACAGCTCATTCAGTAAAAAATGTGCTTCCTTCTGGACCTTGGGTAGGAGCACTTTAAGGATGTCCTTTACTAGAAAGTCTTGTAGTTGGGAAGTTGTATTAAAAAAAAAAAAAAAAAAAAAAAGCCCTATCAGAAACAAACATTTTCTGGGAAGGGGAGGTGTGATGCTGTGATTGATCAGCCTGAGGCTTGGTCCTGGAATCCTGAAATCTGATCAAACTGTAGAAGATACTTTCTGTGCTTTTCTCCTGGAAATGGAGCGCCTGCTGTTCTTTTGTCTGGAATGTAATCATCCTGCCCGAGAAGAGCCCAGAACTGCTTTTAAATTCAAGAGGACACTATTTTCTGCTCACTCAGTCCTCTGAGGCAGGAACTGAGGCAGGGAACGGGTGCTTATCAGGGGCTCTTTGCTAGAGACACAATATATGAATTTTACTGTGAGAGTGAAACGTTGGCCTGTTTGTAAAAGGTTAATCAGAAATTCATTGTAGTTCTTTCCTAAGATGGAACAATTTAAATTCTGGCCTCTGGGCAGCAGTATTTTTCAGAGGCCAGCCAACCCTGCCAAGCGGCCCCAGAAATCCTGCAATCCTGGGGCCATGAGTGTGGCAAGTGCAAGGGTTGGACACTCCTTGGGCTACTTACACCCCTGCTTCTTTACGTGAAAGCCAGTCAGGAGGAAATCTGACAGAGGCTTTTACCCACGTGCCATGGTTAGGAGCTGCTGAACATGAAAGAAGTGTCCTGGCACTGGGTTGGTTGATAAAATGATGCCATCCCATTTCCCGTTATTTTCAGGCTGCTAGAAATTGTTGGGAAATCAGTCCTGGAGCTGGAAGAGACCTCGTTCCCCGCCTCGGCAAGCAGATCCACCGGGGCTGTCCCATTGCCGTGCCTCCTGCACTTTCTCTCTCTACCGTCATGCTCTTCCATCTGCTGACTTGCCTCTCACTCTCCGTGGTCCAGCTCCAGGGCTTCCTCTAGGTGAAGGCTTTCTTGCTTTCCTTATTAGGAGTTAATTGCTCATTCCTCCCTGTTCTCTAAGTCTTTTGCATATATCAGTACCCCGTCATTGCCTTCATCACCATATGCTTTGTACCGTGGTTATTTCTGTAGCGATCTACTTGCCTCTCTCTTACTGATTGACTCAGTGAATTCTAGGCCCACTTTACAGGTGAGAGAATGAGCCCTGAAGAAGTTTGATCACTCGCCCAGGGCCATGCATGTAGCATAGTTATGAGTCTACTAACTTTGTGCCAGAATATCTTCTCCTCCGGTATAATACAGAAAAACCTTTTCTTCTCCTTTACTGCTTAATCAGATTTATTCTAGACGTACATACATATGTACACATATATACAAACATCGGTACACATGAACACACACACGTGCACATACATATAGCAATCCCTGACTTTAAAACCAAGCTGCCTTTTCAGGGTCATAGTCAGCTATATGAGGATCCGGATGCAGTTTTGCAGAGACCCAGGATTGCTCGGCATGGAAGTTACACTCAGCTCACCGGAAGACGTGAACTGCTGGCTCGCTGCACACAGGCCTGGCGCAGCTGGGCTGGTCTCTTCCTAAACTCCTCACCTCCTTCCTGCATTCCTCCCTGCAGCTGTTCTGTCTCCGCCCCAGACGGCGACCCCACCCTTGCTCTCTCGGCAGCTGATCTGGTTTACTGCTCTAGCTGGGGATGTAGGTCAGTAGTTCTCAAACTCGAACATGTATAAACATCACTCAGAGGGCTTGTTATACCAGTGCCCGGGGCCTTGTCCCCAGGGACTCTTGAGTTAGTAGGTCGGGGTGGGGTTCTGACTTCGCTTTTCTAACAGGCTCCCAGGTGGTGCCCATGCTGCAGGTCGGAGGACCACACGCTGGGAACCACAGCTTTAGGCCGTCCTAGGTGACAGGGTGTCTTCTCCAGGAGAGACCTCCCCAGATTTTCATCCTTGCTCTCTCGCTGGGTCAGAATTCAGAGAAGGGCGGGTCTCTTCTCAGGCCCAAGCCTTTCACCACCAGTTTTGTTTTGGTTTTAAATTACTGTTGGCATTCAGTATTGTTTTGTAATAGAGTCAAGAGTACAGCATGGTGCTTAGACAATCACTTAGACAATCGTATTATTTACAAAGCGATTCCCCCGTTGTTTCAAGCGCTCACCTGGCCCCATAACAGTTGTTACAGTATTATTGACTGCATTTCCCAGGCTGTACTGTACATCCCACGACTATGTTGTCACTACCCATCTCTACTTCTTAACCCCGTTACCTTTTTGACCAGTCTCCCTGGTCCCCTCCCCTCTGGCAACTACCAGTCTGTTCTTCTCTGTGTCTATGAGTCTGTTTCAGTTTTGCTGTCTCTCCACTAGTTTTTCCTCCCACCTCATCTCACTGCTTCAGGATCTTGCTCCAGCCCTTAGCCTGTCTGTCTCTGCATCTCTCATGCAACCATTCCATTGCCTTCACTTCTCTCCTATTTTTCTAACAAAGCTGCTCAGGGTTTCTCTCCCGGGTGTACTATTGAAGATAATAGCTACCTCTAACTGAACAGCAAACAAAATGATTTCCATAGGAACACGTGGTAATTTCAGATTCAGTTCAGTTGGCTAGGACCTGAGCCCCTGTAATTTGGAAATAGGCTTGCAGACAGCAGAATTAAGAAGCCAAGTTCTATTTTTTTTTTTATGCAGGTGAAGGAAAGACTAATGGCATAGCAAAATAACCTTGTACATTTCTGTATTCCTTGTACATTTCTATATTTTAGTAAGGGGTGGTTCCTGTAGGTATTTAAATAGCACACTAAATATTTTCCCCTCTGAGGCATTTAATACTGACCTGCCAGGCAAAGGCTCCCCAGCCCTATATTAAGCAGTTGAAGATGGAATAAATGCTGGTCCTCAAATAACACCGTTTTGGTCAATGACATTTGTTGTAAGTAGATGGACACAACTGATTTCCCGAGGGGTCCACTATCTGGGTGAGTTTGCACACTCTCCCAATATCTGCTTGGGTTTCCTCTGGGGACTCCAGTTTCCGTCCACGTCGTGAGGATGTGCACGTTAGGGGAGCAGGCATGTCTAACGGTCCCAGTCTGAGTGGGTGGGGATGTGAGTATGAGTGGCCCTGTGGTGGAAGGGTGTCCTGCCAGGGTGGGTCCTGCCTTGCACCCTGAGCTGCCACGACTGGCTCTGGCCACCCACCACCCTGCACTAGAATCAGTGGGTTGGGAAACAATGATCTTACTTGTTTTTAGTAATCTTTCTCAAGTGTATGCATAGCTCACATTTATTGCAGTATCTTTGAGATGACAAGAAAAGTTTGACTTAATATGATTTCACTCATATGTGGGATATGAAAGTAACAAATGAATAAACCAAAAAAGCAAACAAAAACAGACCAGAGTAAAGGGGGTGTATGAGGCAGTAAAGGATAAGGGGTCAACTATATGGTGATGAAAGATGAGTTGACTTTGGATAGTGGGCACACAATGTAACATATAGATCATGTATCATAGTAATGTACATTTGAAACCTCTGATCATATTAACCAATGTTACCCCAATAAATGTAATAAAAATAACTAACTAAATAAAAACTTCATTGGGAAATACAGAAGAAGGAGAAGAAGAGGAGAAGGAGGAGGAGGAGGAGGAGAAAAGGAGTGAGGAGGAGAATTATTATTATTTTGGGGTCTTAATTAGAAGTTCGGTGATGTTTTTGTGACCAGAAATATGCCGTAGGGACCTAACTCTTGCTCATATCAATTACCCTGTAGTGACATTAGTTGCCTCGTTTGCCTTGAAGTCGCCGTTTCCAAGAGCTATCTTAGACAAAAGTGGGGACTTACTTAGAAATGGTTCACATGAACTATTTTGCATTCTAATTACTGTTCTCCTTTCTTAAGAACTTTGCTTTGTCTGTTCTTCCCGCAATCACTTACACTTTATTTGCATTCACATCACTTCATTAATCTTGATGACTTATAATGAATAATAATCTTACCCAATTACACCAATGTGAGTCATTCCTACTTGTGTTCTTGCCATTAATGCTTTTCCAGTCCAATATTGATATTCTTTAGAATACATAGGACTCAGATAAAACATGGAGGAAGGCATATAAAAGAAATAGAAACTTGTCTGCTCTTTTGTTTATTTAAAAAATGTTTATATTCTTTAACACATGCAACTTTATTTGTTCATATATAACTCTACATTGTTTTAAATTATCTGACAGAAACTTAATGAAACATTCTCTCTTATCTAAGGTGTATATTCTATGAGATCAAAGACCAAATATTTTATTCCTTTTGAACTCTTAATAACAATTTAACAGAGGGCTCTGGGCTTATCAGCGCCAATTGAATGAATTAATTAATGTAGACATGAGTGGAAGAATGTAAGCCTCCAACTTCATCCTTCAAAAGTCTCATTTGTTTTAATTTAAATGACACTCCTCTTTTAAAAAGTTTGTTCAAAATTTTCCTTTCTCCTCTCTCTGTATGGTTTAGAAAAAAATACTTAGCTACTATTATTTAATGATTTTTTTAAATCCAGAAGGTGGATTTTAAAACATTTTATAAATTTGCAGAAAGCAGTGTTCTACATAATGATATCCTTAATAGGCTCAATGATCTAGGGTCCATTATTTTCTCCTTTTAATATGCTGTTACTATTGTGACATTGGTCTTCTTCAGAAAATTTCATACAATTAGAATATCATTGTCCATGATGAATCTCAGCAGTCAACATTGAATGATTGAACTCTTCTAACATTGCTCCCTAAATGGCCAAAGGGATTCTGGATTCTAAGAACGGTGGGAAGGTTTTTCCACCAAGTGGAGCAGGCTTATCAAACAGAATATTGTCGTGCGTATTTTTAGTGTATCACTTTAGTGAATGGGAAACATTCTTTTCTATATCCAATAGTTATTAGGCAGTTAATGCTGTTGCTTTTATCGTGAGTCTTGGCAAAAAGATTTAGATGGAGGAACGCTCTCCGTTCTGTGTTTATTTTGGACATCTAATTTAACATCCTTCTGCCTCAGTTTCCAAATTTGCTAAAGAGTATGCCTAGCTGTCACCATACGGTTCACCAGTGGGATTACAATGGATAGAGATCATGAAATACAACACCAAAATAACACCATTAGGGACCAGATTGCAGAATTGCTACAGGTCAACCTAGCGTGGTGCCAGATTCCTGAATGTGGTTTCTTGAGGAGAAAAAAAAATATCATATTTGTTCCTCCCTCTTTCTTTTTGTCCGTGACACTCACCAAAACTCCATTTCAACCATGAGGCGGATGCCGTTTATCTGCAATGGAGGGAGATGTACTGAGACAGTTATTTATCCCATCCATCAGCCTGTAGGCAGAACTGTATTAAAACATGAATAAAGACCACTGCCTGTGTGTGTATCTTAAAACCCTCCAAACGGGGCTGATACTGGTGGTGATTTTTGTCAGTGGCTCTGCACATTTGCATATCATGAAACTTTTCTATCGACATTGAACTTAAATCTCTTTCCAGCTTGTTTTGGTCACAGTGCAACAGCTGCTTATCTGTTTTGATACCCCTCTTCATGTGGTTTTATTTCTGCCTCCCACTGCCCACCCGACATGCATGGCCTACCTGCTGGGCCTGTCCTCTGGCTCCTGGCTTCTCTCCTGCAAGGTTACTGAGCCTCGTTTATTTAGTTCCTCATGCAAGGTTGTTCTCTAAATCCCCTATGAACTTTAACTATAGTACTAAACTCAAAGCAATAGTGGTGTCACCACTTTTGTTAAACCACTGTGCTAAATTTCTATACTTCCTCAATTAATCCACATAACAGTCTTAAAGAGATTTGTATTCCCCTTTTATACACAAGTAAACAGAGCTCCGGAAAGCAAGTAACATGTTCAAAGTCACCCGGTTAGTAAACGGCTTAGCTGGGATTTGAGCCCAGATCTGCAATTTGAAAGCCCAGCCTTTTAACTACATGCACACAGTTACTGTATTCCTATCTGCTCTCTTCCTATATTGTGACACCTTATTTATTCACTTTTCATCTCTCTATCTTAACTTAATTATTTTTAACTTGGTAGAATTTCAGTGTATTGGTCTTCTGAGTTCTTTAGAGCTTGTGTTATTTTTGAAGACCCACCAAATATTTCATTTTTTTCTGTGCTAGAGATCCATTTGTGTACATATTTTATCTTCCCTCCTAATGTACGTTTCTGGAGGAGAGAAACTCTAAGTGGCTCATGTAGAGACTCCCATGGAGCCAAGTCGTCACCTTCATCAGCCCAGCTGACTTTTGGGTAGTGCTCACCATGTACAAAGCATTTGCTTGGATTATTTCAATTAATCCTCACAATAACTCTGTAAAGTGGATTATATGTTAACCCTAAGGTTAAGAAACTTGCCCGAGTTCATCCAGTAACTACTACATGGTAGAGTTATCCAACACCAAATTCCACATGCTTAACTACCTGACGAGTCTCTCAGTGCAGTCCAGAGTTCTACCTACTCCCGTTCCATGCATTCTTCAACATCTGTCCTCTCTACCTCCTTTTCCTGTCCTCTCTATTCCACACTTCTTGCCCCACCGATCACCACCTGCCCGCTCAGTCTTCTTGTCCTTACCCATTCTTCCTCAACTTCGTTCGCTTTCAGTCCTTTCCCACCTTCCCAGTGGCCCCTCCCAGCTCATTTACCTGGCTCTTTTTATTTTTTTTAACTTCTTACCTTTCTTTTTGTAAAACAGACTTCAGTCCTGAAAATGGACTCCCTAGCTCTCTTGGCAATGTTTGATCAGAACCACATAAGATGAAAATTAGCTTGGTGAAAAGAGAAGTAGAATATGAGACTGAAATAACAAAGAAGAATCATTTTGCTTTTTCTGTTAGAAACATAAATGAGTGACTATAGCGTCTTGCTGTCCAAAATTTATAAGTAGCTAAATAGAGCATGATTTAAACACACACTCACACGCACATGCATACGCACATACATACACACTTGTTTTATGCACTTATTGCCATTTTATTAAGCAGCGTATTTTTGGCAATGCAGCAACAACAACGCAGAATTGGAGCTGTCATCATACAGCATCATAGGCAGGCTTATCGTTTTGTCTCCTTTCATTTGTTCTATTGTGTAGGGAGTTGCTCTGGAGAACATTGTGTGTTGATATGAGTTATCGCTGGAGTTTCATTTGGATGTCTGGGCTCAGGCATTTTGCTTCTCTCTCCAAATTCAGAAGTTATGGCCATTAATCTTTATAAATAAGACTTTTAAAATAGGACAAAGTTATAAAATAAACATTTGAGAGCAGGGTTGGATATGCCCAGCTGAACAAACTGCCCTTCTAGTTAGCTTTGAACTCTAAACCTCATTTAAATACCCTCCCTTTTTCTCTTAGAAGACAAGGAAGAAAAAAAAAAAACCCTAACAGTTACAGTAGATTCTAAGGGAAAATAAAGCAAGAATATTTTGGTAAGAGATATTCCCACATGGAAAACACAAAAATTGGACAAGTGCTTGCAGCTGACCGGTGTAACTTGGAAGAAGAAGAGTGAAATGAACTTCTGAAGCTAGTGGAAGGATCTGGATAAGTTTTGATTCCTGAGATGTTCATAGAGATCCAGCATTTACCCCCCTGAAACATGGGAATGGCTCCCAGGTCCCTGTGGCTTCTTCCTTTTCCTTCCAGAAGCAGTAGGTTGTATGCGGCCGAGGGTCGTATTTATTCTCAGTAATGGCATCACCATGAGGTTTATATTATGAAGACCATTGCATCTCACTAATTTCTCCGCATGGCAGACTGTGATTAGGACCCTGGCCTAGCTATCTTGGCAGAGCTGTGCCATGTGATCGAGTCCACCTGACTGCATTTGCCTTTGTGTCAGCCCGATGGCCTTCATTGGCATCTGCCACTTTGCTGGGCCCAGGACTGCAAATGCAAAATGAAAGGTCAGCAATATCTCCCCAGGAGGCACGTGCTGCACAGATGTACTTAACCTGGCCCGCAGTGTCCCGCCTGGCCTTTCAGGACTGAACTTCCTGTGACATATTTGTTCCTTAAAAAAATAATCTGAGCGCCAGCTGGTTTGGCCCAGTGGATAGAGCGTTGGCCTGAAGACTGAAGGTTCCCAGGTTCGCTTCCGGTCAAGGGCATGTACCTCGGTTGCCGGCTCAGTCCCCAGTGGGTGGCTGATTAATGATGTTCCTCTCTTATTGATGTTTCTCTCTCTCTATCCCTCTTCCTCCCTCTCTCCCTGAAAATCAATAAAACGTATTTTCAAATAATAATAATCTTACACATTTTTCTTTTTTCAAAAAATAATGCATACTACTCCCCACCCGCTACTGAAATCAAAATGGTGATATGCATTGCACCACATTATGTCATTGTACAAACAGAAAAAAATCATAGCCACAAGCTTATCTCCTAAAACAGAACTCTGGGCTGTAAACCACAAATATATCACGAGCTTTTCTGTATTTTAAATCATCAGAAAATGCAACTATTGAAGAGAAAGTGAAGGTGTTAATGTTTTAAAAATATTTGATAATGTTTTTACTGATTTCTAGAGAGAGAGGAAGGGAGATGGAGAGGGAGAGAGGGATAGAAGCATCCATGATGAGAGGGAATCATCCGTCGCTGCCTCCTGCACACTCCCTGCTGGGGATCGAGCCCGCAACCCAGGCATGTGCCCTGACCGGGAATGGAACCGCGACCTCTTCCTTCATGGGTTGACACTCAACCACTGAGCCACACCAGCTGGGCGAAGGTGTTAATTTGAATTAAGCCTGGCACTTAAAGAGAAACACATATATAACTCTTAGTTGGGGAAAAGTGGTGGTTCCGTTTTAGACACTGCAGGTGGCAGTGCCAGCTGTGGTCATACCATTTCTAACGCCCGTGGAGGTTGCTTCCAGCCCATCAAGCTCCCAGCAGCCGCAGGGGGGCGGTCAGCGCTGATGCCCATCTCCAACACGGCCAAGTCAGGCAGCGGACCTCCGCGCGGGCTGTGTCCTGCCAACGCTGGCTTATCATGCCTGTGGATCATTCACTTGTGGATTATCTGCAGAAATTTTAATCCCAAACTTCCTTTCTTCTGCCCCCGGCCCGCCCCCTCCGCAGTGGTGTTCTCAGGAAGTGCAGCCTCATTGGAGTGGAACCTCCCCATGAATATTCATCGAGGCTCCTAGAGAACAAGCAGAGGACACTTAGGTGTGAGACACAGGCCTGACTTTAAAGCATTGATTTTCACTTCAGAAACAGAGGCGCTGGGCGGAGTGAACCAAACGTGGGTTTCTGAGACGGTGGGGCCTGGGTTCAAACCCTGGTTCCATCCTTGGGCCCATCACGGATATTTCCTGAGGCTTGGTTTCCTTTTCTCTGAAATATGGGCCCTAATGCAATGTGCAAGTCCTTCTGAGAGTTAGCAACGTCCATGCAATCCCTAGATCACTGCATGGCAGCGATATTTCCAGAAGGGATATGCCCCTTTGTATATGTCCTACAAGGCAGCGGGGGGAAGTGCCACTGAGAACAGGCCGGAATCCCTGGGTCCTCACAGAGGCTAAATGGAGAGGTCAACCTCCCTGGGGCCAGGCTGCAGCGAAGGCAGGGCCTGGGGCTGCACTTCACTAAGCAGGTGAAGGGAGAAGGCATTGCAGGCAGCAGGTGGAGGTCATGCCAAAGCCTGAAGACAGGAACACAGGTCGAATTTTCAAGGCAAAAGATTAGGAAGTTCTCGATAACATCTGGAGACTGTAGAACAGCAAGCCAGCTTAAAGGTACTCCTAAGAAAAAGCTTTCTAAATGGGGTAACCTAAAAAGACATTTGATGTGCATTCAAATTCAAGATAAGGGAATCAAAAATTCTGTTGCCTGGTTAAAGGTTTTCAGAGTTAAATGGGAATATGGCAAACATTGGGTGAAGGTTGGCTTAAAAACACAGATAAGCTGCAAGAATTTAAAGGGTGGCGGCATCAAAGTATGTCAGAAATAGTTTAGGTCACCACAAATCAAGTAATGGAATGTGTAACAGGAAATCCGAATCCATGCTGTCAGGAAAGAAGTCATATTGTTATGGAGATATTCCATTATTTGGTACATTGAAAATAAAACAGAAATGGGGTTTTCAAAGGATGGGCCCCTCCTCCTTCCCAGGAGTGGTGGGGACTTTGCAGGGATTCCTTGGGCAGAAGGCAGGATTTGTTGCCACGCGTGGTAGTGGAAGTGGGGAGATGGAGGACTTAACTGTGTTCATGAAAGCGATTGCTTAGAATAGAGCCAGCCTTTCTTTGGGATGGAGAAGGAATTTGGTATATCCCATTACCAGCAAAAATGTTCTTTCAATGGTAGGTTTAAAAATGTGTTGGTCGTCATATATGTTTTGAAAAACGTCTGCCTAAATATGTAAACATTTGCAAGTCCTGGTTTTTAAGAAGTAATGCAAACCTGTTCAATAGAGGGTTGTGTGCCTAAGAATTATTTTTGGTAATGTCATGGATACATACAATACACAGTTTCAGACCTGTGTACTTGACTTATCTTCCAATTTTCTTTTTTTAGGGGGATAGATTACATTGTAAGGTGCAGATATTGCTTGAGGTACATGATGCTTTTATAGATAAGCAAGAATGAGAAGGGACAATCATAGCTAGAAGGCACACTCAGGGTACTCCATCTATCTAATACATACTTATAGAATGTTTTGGGGACATTGGGTGTACTGGGAGATGTGCATGCAGAAAAAGAATATAGCAGTAAGCTCCATTGAGAGGGAGACAGCATGGCTGAAGAGTAGATAAATTTTCTTCCCTGCCCCCAGAGAGATTGATGAGTTATTTATTAGCTAATTTTTCCACCAAGATTGTAATCATCTCACCTATTGCTTGTCAGCCTAGTAGTTTTTTATTAATATTATTGCTCTGTTCATTTACTTATTTTCCTTATGTATGTTATTCATCCTGCATTACTTAAATACAACCCCACTCCCCCCAATCACTCATCTCTTATTTTTCTTCTGGACGGCATTTCATCACTGCCCTATTACTGTGAGATCAGAAAAAAATGGACTGGCCTCAAAATTAGCCCAACCCAGACCTATGGGATCGTAGGTTCCTTTGGGTTAGGGTAGAATGCTGTTTGTACAGGTAACTGAAGCTTGTGTACACATGTTCGATTTCAAGAAGAAACACTTGCAGTGGGGAAAACATGAAAGCCTTGGCTTACAGTAGCTGAATGGAAATAGGACTCAGGAGTCTGACAGGCATGTAGCTCTATGCGTCTTCATTATACAGGAGATTATGTTGAGTATTTTATCTCTTGAAACAGATTAGTTTTAGAGCCATCATCACAAGCCAGTCCTATCTGGGCTTGCCTTCACTGTCTGCATAGACTCACCCTTCACAGCAGCTCTATTGGCCAAGTCACCAGTCATGCTACTTATATCAAATAGGACTTCTCCTTTGTGAATGTCCCTCTTTTTATTTAAATAGAAAAGAAAAAGCTCCCTGTATCGGGCCGGCTCTGATTTAGCCCTTGGTGAGGAGTTGTTATAGATTGAGAGGGTGCCAGGCTGCTGCTATGATTCATCTCTTCTCTTGTCAAGACCAGTTGAGGCAGTGTTGTCGGAAAACCTCCCCGAGTTGTGAAGAGGTACTTTGTGTCAGAAGGGGAAGCATGAGCACAAAACTAATTAGGCTCTCTAAGCAGAGAGAATTAGTCGTTCTTGATTAGTGAATAATTCCTGCAATTTAAGGTCAAGAGTATTGTCAACCAATTCAGTATACCAAGCTCCTTCATCATTTCCAAGGACTTGTTCTTTCTTTGAAGGTCATTTAGCAAACCAGAACAATTATTTTCTTAAACTCTTGTTGAAGACCTAATGACTTCATGCCTGTACCTAATGTATATTGGATACATCTCCATGGAAACACAGACCTGGAGCTATGCCTGATCTTGGGACACCAAATGGAAAGTCATGCATTGCATTGTGGGAGTCTAGTTTCTGGAAGTTGAGGCAGTATTATTTGGCCTGTGAAATGTGTAAGTCCCAGGTATGCTTTGTCTGACATATGATTACAGTTGTTGAAGGACAGATTGCCTTCCAGACAGTCGGCACCCCTGGGTGGTTGAATACCTGTAGTTAGCAGTGCCCTGGCAGAAAACTCATTTACTCTCATCTGTTTTCATCCCATCATTTTCATCCACAATTTGTCCCCTTAGTTGAAACATTGATCCCAGTGTGGAGCATATTACTTTTCAGATTCCATTTTATTCAATACTAGAGGCCTGGTGCATGAAATTCATGCATGGGTAGGGTCCCTAGGCCTGACGAAATGATTACGCCGATCGGGGCCTTCCGGCTGCCAGCTGGGGCCTCCCTTCCCAGCTGCCAGCTGGGGCCTTCCTTTGTCTCCCGATTGAACCCCCGCAGGGACACTTTACATATTAGCCTTTTATATATATACTAGTGACCTGGTGCACAAAATTCGTGCACATTAAAAGGGGAACCCAGAGTCTAAGTCCCTACCCACCCACATATGCCTCAAAATCGCATGAGACCCAGACCCAGCCGCCCCCTCCCCCCCATTGGGCTAGATCCAGACCTGGCCAGTCCCACCCTTGTCAAGCCCCACTGGGAAGGGGGTGTAGCCTCAGATCCCCTGGCCCGGCGCCAGGACAGGGAGTGTGGCCTGAGGTCCCCCAGATGGGGCAGGGAGGCATGCCTTGAGGGCCCCCGTCAAGCCCTGCCAGGTGGGGGACATGGCCTGAGATCCCCTGTCAAGCTCCGCTGGGTGGGGGGCATGGTCTGAGGTCCTCCATCAAGCCCCACCAGGTGGGGGATATGGCCTAAGGTCCCCTGTCAAGCCCTGCCGGATGGGGGGGCGAAGCCTGAGGTCCCCTGTCAAGCCCAACGGGGCGTGGGAGCGCCTAGCCTCAGGTCCCTGCTGATTGCTCCTTAAGGCTCCTTAAGGGAACTTGGCCTCAGCTGTGGGTGCAGCCATCTTTGTGATGGAGTGATGGTTAATTAGCAGATTCCCTCTTTATTAGATAGGATATAGATGGTCTCTTCCCAGCTTCACTAATTTCACCTTGTTTCTTTGTCTTGCTAAAGACCCAGAGCTCTGTGGCTCAGTGGTAACATTTCAAAGAAGCCTTCACTAGACTAGAAATGAGTAATTTATCGGATCTAGTGTTCTGGCTGGCTTTCAAGAGCATATATCTTTAGTTTTATCTATTGGACTAGAGTATGGATCTTCATAGGAATGTGAATTCAAATTCCTCAATTTGAAGATAACATAGTCCACAGTAGTTAAGTGACCTTCTAAAATTGCTCAGCAGATGGGTTGTGGGGCTGGGACTGAAACGTAGGTCTCTGGGGAGAGTCCCTTGAACAGGACACCATGTAGCCTTTCACGCTCTCATGTATGTATTGCTCCCTATTCCCCTTCACTGAGGACTTCCTTTCCTCCTCCAGTCCTGAGATCTATGGGGTGATTTCCATCCTCCTCATGCTTTCTGCCCTGAACTTGTCAGAGCAGGATTAGGTATGGCCAGGGGGTAACAGAGGTTATGCCTCATTGGTCTGTGAGCACTTTCCTGCTATTCAAGAAACTTGCTCCTGGGGAATTAATTGCAGATTATCCCAGCATCTCCAAGGCTTATCTTTCAAGAATGAGAGCACTTCCCTTCCATACTTGCATTCCATTTAAACTTTCGCTTTAAGATATGTGCTGAAAGAGGACACACATGTAGGTGAAATACTGACAAATAGGGATTCTCCTCCTTGCCTGAAATTTTGTTCCTAAACCCTAGCGTGTCTCTCTTTCACACTTCTATAAAACTCTTATATATAAATTTTTTCAACGGATACAAAAGTAAGCAGAAGAGAATCCTGAGGCCTCAAACACCTATCATGCAGCTTCAGTACTAATCAAGTCATGGCCAATTTTGTGTCATTTCTGCCACACCCAATGTCTTCCTCCCGTACTATTTGGAAGCAAATCCCAGACATCATTTTATTATATTCATTTATTTTCTCTGTTGGTTTCAGAATAAATCTCTAAAAGATAAGTGCTTTAGAGGTATATTCATACTATCATTATATGAAAAAATAAATCTTTAAATCATTCAGATGGTGTTCAAATTACAGTTGTCTCATAAATTGTCATAATTTATTTTTCAGTTTGTTTGTTTTTTTTTAATCTGGCTCTAAATAATGTCCACACATTGAAAGTGGTTATAAGTCTTTTAAGTCTCTTAATCTATAGGTTCAAAATCAATCACTGTCTCTCTGTCATCTCGTCATTGAAAATGCCGAGTTGTTTATCCTGGAGAGTTTGCTACAGTCTGGATTTTGCTGATTGCTTACCCAGGGTATCCTTTCACATCTTTCCCTGTCCTCTTTATTTTCTATAAATTGCCATTGTATCTGAAAGCTATATTAAATCGTTTTCTTGAGAAAATGAAAAAAATACCTTCTGAGATACACAGGGGGGTAGAGTGGAAGGTGAGGTGCCCTGTCAGCGCTGTGGAGGAGGAAGACTGTGAACTCAGGATAATGTGGAGGCTGGGAGCACAGACCGTCTGGGTTCTAGTTCCAGTTCTGTCACTAGTTAGCTGTGTACCCTGGGAAAATTACTTGGCCTCTCTGTGCTTCAGTTGTCTCCTCTGTTCCATGAGAACATAATAGGACCTACTGCACCTATTGTGGATCAAAAGGATCAACGTATGTGTATATAATGTACTTAGAACATTGGCAGGAGGTGAGTCCTTCAGAAGTGTTGGCTGTTACTTATGAAAGAAGGGAGTTCAGGGTAAGAAGAAGAGTAGAAACAAAGTCCATTTGTAGGAGACAATAGCACAGCCACAGAACAGCCAAAAGGCCAGCCTTCCTGAAGGTGCTCGGCCTCATGACCCTCCTCTGGCTCTGATTTTCTCCAGTGCGTTGTCTCTCTGTTTTGTTCATCTCCCTCCATGTGCCTCCCACATAAATCATTTTCATCATATGAACACTTGCATATGAGTAAGGAAGAAAGCAAAGCCGTGAGGCCAGTGCCAAGTAGTGTTGGGGCCAGAGGGAGGGGCCTCAGATGTCTGGAGGACATCTGTTTGGACTGTTCTGCTACTGCCCCAAGCTCTTATCTCTGCCTCTTGTTCTACTTTTGTGCTTAAAGGTTCAAAGGCTGGAATTCTTATTAGTGTTACGCATTCATTCCTAATAGTTACCTTGACCTTCATGTGGAACCCCTGTGCTACAGTCTACAGATGATTTTATTCACTTCCTTGCTTATCACAATTTACATTAATCTTTGAACATTTGAGTCTTTGGCTTCGTATGATAAGCACTGTTTCAAATGTAGGGATGCCTGTCTCTTCCATTTCATGGTTTTCTCTGTTGGTTTTCATTTGGAGCCCTCTGGTTTGTTTCATGGTAATAATTAATGGTGAGAGAGTGTTGTGTATGATCAAATGTTTCTTGCTTGCTTTTGTGTAGCCTAGTCCCAACATCCTTTAAAGCAGAGATTGCCAAACTAGGCCACCTGCTTTGTAAATACAGTTTAATTGAAACGCAGCCATGCCCATTCCTTTCCGTGTTACCAGTGTTCCCAGTGGCTGCTTTCTCACTTCCAGAGCGAAGTTGGGACAGAGACTCGATGGACCACAAAGCCTAAAGGTATTTACGCTCTGGCCCTTTACAGTGAATTGGCTGAGGTCTGTTCTAAAGAGGAGAAAGTTAGCAGACTCACTTGGTGCCAGAGAACTGCGGGCTAGATAAGAGAAATTGTGGAAGTCTATGATTTCCTGGAAAAGTAGAAAACATGAGAAAAGAGTCACCTGTTCGCATGTGATTTGCATATATGTAGGAATCAAAACCATGTGTGTGCTCGTAGACCAGGGAAAAGAAGGGCCCCTGTGTCAGGTCCGCAGGCCCTGGAGTCGTGCGAAGGGTAGCTCTCCCGCTTGGCTTTTCCGTTCTGCCGCATTTCCCTGGAGGTTGACTGTCTTGAGCTATCAGGGCATTTGAGATCCTTCCTGATGCTTGCTTTGTTTCAGATATTCTCAGGCTCCCTACTGAGCAAAGCCACCCATTCTCTCTGCTTCAGCCCGCGGCCCAGTCTGCTCCTTACCTGGACCTCCTGCTGCCCGCCTTGAAGGGACTCTCTTTCTTTTGCCGAGTCCAGTGATTTTCAGCTGGTGATCGGCAAGACTTAAACAAGCAATACCTGACTTCTTAGTCAGGGCCGTTGACCTCTTTACCCCCCTACCTTGTCAAATTAAAAAATGACAACAGCCAACGTAACAGTAGCCGTCAGGTGTTGAATCAATCGAAATTACGCTTAATTTTTTTTGTCAGATCAGCAAAACATATATTTTTTGTGTGCTGCAGAATTTTAGTAATTAGTTCATGGGTGCCATGCGATGAAAATGGCTGGAAATCGCTGGCCTAGGGCCTTGTTTTCTCAATAATTTGACACCAAGTCAAAAAACACTTTAGACAGAGGCCTGCTTAGCTTATTAGTAAGCAGCAGTGAGTCTGGCTTGATTTCTCCTGAAGTCTGGAGATCTGATTGGAAAGGAGAAAGGAATGATTTATTTGTTGGTTTGGAAACTGATTTTTATCAGCCATTCTGAGGCAGTTTAGCAGATATTATCTCATTTAAATCCCCATAAGAACCCTGCAAGGGAGATAAGAACATACTTCAGGAAACAGACTCAGGAAAATTAAATAAATTGCAAAGTTGCCATTATAGTATAAGTATTGTAGTCTCCATAACAGCAAGTGTCTTGAGCTTCTTCGAGTTTTCTCTTCATTTCATAATCCTTACGACACTGCCCTCTTTCTTGTGCTCGAGAAACAGCTGCAGGGGATCCAGGCACATGCTTCCAGGCCAGAAGAAGAAGGGTAGAGGGCAAAAGGTAAACAGTTACCCAGCCAAGTTTGTTCTCTTCAATGTCCTACTTGGTGACCAGGGTACATATTGTTAATCAACATCATAGGGCCATCCCTTTCTGCAAGGGAATCTGGAGAATGTGGGCTTTCTGTTTGTTTGTTTTAAGGTAGGCACAATGCCACCCCCATAAAAATGTGTTCTGTAGGAACAGAGTGGAGCAGAACTCTTACTGACTAGACAATGTAGGGTCTGCTCCAAGAGGTCCTTCTGGTCCATGGAAAGATTGGAAATCTCTGGTCTAAACTCTTATGGATCTTGCTTTTTCTCGTGTGATAGAATAAAGGTTAGTATACCGCTCTGATCTCCCGGTACAGGGCAAAGAATGATTTCCTTAGGGCTCCCGTGGTAAAACAGGGCCCATGCCAGGGAAGAGCGGCCGCTGCTGGCTGGCCTCAGTCCAGTGTGGAGAAGAGTGAGGACGCCCACGTCTCCGAGCTGGGCATTTCCAACAGGTGTCTGGTAGACCAGCCAGCAGTCCCTTCGGTGGGGAAGGCCACTGGGAACTACTGAGTCGCATTAGCTTGGCAGAGACCAATGTAGCACCTCCGGAGCCCTAGCAGGTAAGGAAATGGCCTCACACCTGCCAGTTGACTACTGTTGAGTCAGCAGCCACTTTTCTCCCTAGTTGCCATCCCTTGTGGCTCTTCATTGGTTGCCCAAAAGCTCCAGGCCTGGGTGAGACCTCTGAGGTGTAAGGGGTTTTCACCTTGATAAGGAAGTTCTCTAAGTGTCTGAGTTATCAAAGCCTGAATCCTCGCCCCATACCTGACTACCCACAGCAAAGCTGTGTGTGGTTGCTTTCCTTTTCTTTTTCTTTTCTTTTCTTTTTTTTTTTTTTTTTTTTTGCTGCCTGGCATAGAGCCTCAAGAGAACAGTGTGTCCTAAAAAAAAACAAGAGTTTCAACCTGCAAAGAAAACGGTCTACCCTGTTTGGTCACCTGAGAGAATCAATCAGCTCAGGAGGGCTGGACTGGCTTTCTGTTGCTTTGCAAAGGGGCTGAAACCTAGTTGAAGCACCATGACTCTATAGACCCTCTTTTAGAGGAGAAGGGAGGGGATTTTAAAACAAAATGCCAGAAGTGTAATAGAGTTCAGAGGTCACAAACTCAGCCTATAGCATCTTGGCAGGTAACATACATGTGTGCCATGAGCCAGCTACATGCAGGCCAGTATGTGGCCCTTCTGGAGAAAGTGTGGCCAGAGAGGAATACTGGTTCTAACCTCGCCCTTCCTTTGTTCCTTCCTTTCTTCCTCCCTTCCTTCCTTCTTTCCTTCCTTCCTTCTTTCCTTTCTTCCTCCCTCCCTCCCTCCCTCCCTCCCTCCCTCTTTCCTTCCCTCCCTCCCTCCCTATATCCCTCCCTCCCTCCTTCCCTTTTTCCTTCCTTTCTGTCCTCCCTCCCTTCCTTCATCCCTCCTCTCTCTAGACCTGGGCTTCTCAGTCTTGGCACTATTGACATTTGGGGTCAGACTATTCTTTGTTGTGAGGACAGCCCTTCACACTATAGGATGTTTAGCAGCATCCCTGGTCTTTACCCACTGGATGGCCAGTAACACACCTCCCCAACTTGTGGCAACCGAAAGTTAACCCTGACCTCGCCAAATGCCACCAGGGGAGAAAAGTCTTTCTGGTTGAGAACCACTGCTCTAGGCTAAGAAAAGCAGCCAGATTTGTAAACACAACGGTGGGGGGAGGGGCCATGACAAAAAAAAAAAAAAAAGGCCCTAAAGATGGGCAAGTTCTGAAAATAAGCTCTTCTGCAAGCTATACTGACGACGCGCTTAGAGAAAGATCTGGAAGCACCATGGGTGATTTCGCTAAGCTCAGCAGCTTTTCCACGTATCGAGTTAACTGCTGTGAGACTACCTAGCCTAGAGGATAGGTCTCATCCAGATCATGCTCAAAGCATTCGTCCGCACCTCTGAGAAGGTACGCTGCTCGTCCATCGGCGCTTGTACGTGAAAACTTAGCAGCCGGAAGTCAAGGATTCATAAAACAGGGACCAGAGCTTCAAGTCCATGTCTCATATTTTATAGGATAAGACACTGAGGTCTAGGGACTCTGTGTTGTAGCACAGTTTTTCATGAGAAAGCCTCAGTGAGTCAGACACTCTCCTGGAATTTTCAACAGAATTATTATTGAGTAAAATGTTAAAACTATACTCTTAGGGCAATTTCTGAGATGTTTAGAGATGTTTTACAAATGTATGCAGTGTTCTTTTCTCCCTGGTGTCAGTTCCTGGTCTAAAGGAGAAGGAGGAAGGCAGGCAAATGATTGGATTCAGATGGGGTTCAGGTGGAAGATGAGCACATCGCGGAGAGAAGGTACAGCGTGTTCTGGTATGTGCACGCTCTGATTACAAGGTGTGCTCCTGCTGCCTGGTGTGGTGCCTCGGCTCTGTCTAACTTTAGTTGTGACTGCCAGGGTCATTCTTCGCCCACCATGTTCCAAATTTTCCCTGTGCCCAAACTTCTGAGCAATAAGAGGAAAGCTTCCCGCTGTGGCATGGTATGAGCTCACTGGAAGATGTCAGGAAATGCCTTTGACCTTGTTTTGGATTTGAGAGTGATGGAAGATATCGGAAACTTATAAATGTTCCAACAGGAAATTTATTAGAACTCAGAACAGCAAGCCTATCTGTGCTTCAAGGGGGTGGGAGGATAGAAAGGGGGGAGCTGTGGGGAAGCATTAAGGACACATTAAATGTATACAAGGAATGTGTACACAACTCTGATTGGGTAGACCATAAAATTGGATTATGTGTGCACATGTCTCTTACATGGTTTGTAAATATGAGACCTAGGCCCTGTTAAGCATCATGGTCTTTTGTTTTAGCTGAGTTGTGATGAATTTGGGATTGTCTTTTGGAGTTATCTTGCGAAGCAAGAGTTTGGATACATTTCTCAGGTTAATGTTACTAATCTGGTTTGGGAAGTAACACAACCAGATTGAGGCTGAGTGTGGGCCCTGGTCCAATTCAGCAGATCCAGTGCCCAATTTTTAATGGGAGGAGAGGGTGCTGGGCCAGGCAGGAGGGAAGAAGGGGGTCAGCTTCTAAAAAGAAATGGGTCAAGAACTCGTGCCACCTGCCTTCACATCCCTCAATTGACCCTCCTGCCTCGGTCCTCGGTACGAGGAGCCCTGCGTTCTCCCCAAGGCTGTGGTGCCATGCTCGCTTCCTCAGCACACATGCTAAAGGCTGAGGTGTCTTCTCCAGCCCGGGGCCCGGATGCAAGGACTGCCATTACGGTGCCTTCCCCAAAGACTAGTGGGAAATTCTTATCTTACATTCTGGGCCTCTTCATTCTCTCAAGAGGGGCTTCATTCTCTTTTCGATGTGAAAAGAAAAGCATCAGCTAGCACTGCCCCTTAGCTATGCATTGCTCCAGGTTCCTGAGTGCCCAACATTCAACAGCGTCACTCATACCAGTTGGAAGTGGCTCTGTTCTCCAGGACAGCTGGTTTCACCTGCACACCTCTCAGACGTGCCCTGCCTTGGGGGTGCTTGAGCAAGCTCGCTGGGTGCTGTTGACTATGAACGAAAGCAGCACTGGCGTCGGCCTAGCCGGAGAATATGCTACCATTCTGCTTCTTAGAGCTGAAGAGCAGTTCTCTTCAAGCCCAGTTCTTGAACTGATGAACCAAGGGCAATTAAAGAAGCAAGGACTCCCTTCCTGCCAAGGGATGGAATCCAGGCACAAGTCATTACCTGAGCAATTTTGTCCAGAGTTGGCTTGTCTCGAGTGCTTCCGCATTCACGGGTTTGTGCTGTTACAAGGCATTTTTTAATACTGCTGTACACTCAGCAAACATTTTTTTTGAGCATCTGTCCAGGACCCAGTCCTATGCCATGCATGTTCAAAAGAAACAGGTAACATTGTCCTTGCACTTGGTTTTGTTCAAAAGATAAGACTTCCAGTCATAAAGCAATCCAAGAAGAAGCAAGTGACAAGCACGTAGGAGGCATTGCTCAGTGGGAAGGGCCCAGGCTTTGGTGTCAGGTAGACCTTGGTTTGAATCAGAGTTCAAACTCTGACCAAGAGTGTGTCTTTGTGAGATTCACTTACACTGTGTGGTGGGGGCCTCAACTTCCTAGTCCATAAAATGGGATAATAGTAACTAGTATGGTATGCTGTCACATTGGACTGCTGTGCCGATTCAATATTCTACATAGAGCACTTACTACAGTGCCTGGCACACAGCAAGCACTTCTATTATTATTGTTATTATTATTATTAATCAGACAAATAGAGGGCTTTGGTAAGTCACTTAACTTTATCTCACCATCTGTGTAGATTACCTAGAAGCCAAGGAGAACAGTCTTTCTACAATATATTTTACCTCTAACATTCCATGGTATTTTGAACTGAAATATGTTGAGCAAATACCTTAACAGATGCTTCTCCTTCTAATTCTAATACTAATGCTAACAATAAAACCTCAGTGTTGATGAGGGCTTGCTCTGTCCCAGGAGCCATGACAGGCTTGGCAGTCTTTGTGTTTTACTTATGTGACACACAGAGAGGGGTAACCTTGTCCTGTTTCCTAGACTATATTTGGCCTAATTTAATATTCCTAAAGATAGGGTACATTATGGAATTAATTAGTACATTTGATGTGGTCATGCTTTTCTTGTTTTCTTTCCCAAAAGCCATTTCAGAGTGAGATAGGGCATCTTTATAACAGAGTTACCTGTAAAGCAAGGGAAATGAATATTTTCCCCTATATTTTGAATGGTAAACCTGGGACTTAGAGATGCTAATTTACATGCCAAAGATTAATGGAGTCACTAAGGCAAAGCCAGAATTTGGACTGACATTGGTCTTGTTTTGTTCACTCTAACATATTTCTTAGGAACAAAGGTTTAAAAAAGTTGCTAACAGTCCTAGCTGGTTTGGCTCAATGGATAAAGCGTTGACCTACAGACTGAAGGGTCCCTGGTTCAATTCTGGTCAAGAGCACATGCATGGGTTGCAGGCTCAATCCCCAGTAGGGGGTGGGCAGGAGGCAGCCAATCAATGATACTCTACTCTCTTATCATTGACTAGAGGCCCAATGCATGAGATTCGTGCACTGGGGTGGGGGGGTTCCCTCAGCCTGGCCTGCACCCTCTCACAGTCTGGGACCCCTTGCTCCTTAATGCCCACCTGCAGGGGAGGCAGGAGAGGCTCCCGCCACCACCTCTGCACTCGTCAGCCGTGAGCCCAGCTTCTGGCTGAGTGGCACTCCCCCTGTGGCATCACACTGACTACCACGGGGCAGCTCCTGCATTGAGCATCTGCTCCCTGGTGGTTAGTGTGCATCACAGTGACCAGTCATTCTGCCATTCAGTTGATTTGCATATTATGCTTTTATATATAGGACTACAGGCCCGGTGCACGAAATTCATGTATGGGGGTAGGGGTGTCCCTCAGCCCAGCCTGCACTCTCTCCAATCTGGGACCCCTCCAGGGATGTCTGACTGCTCGTTTAGGCCCAATCCTACTGGCAAACAGGCAATTGGACATCCCTCTCACAATCCAGGACTGCTGGTTCCCAACTGCTCGCCTGCCTGCCTTCCTGATTGCCCCTAACTGCTTCTGCCTGCCAACCTGATCACCCCCTAACCATTTCCCTGCCAGCCTTATTGATGCCTAACTGCTCCCCTGCCAGCCTGGTCACCCCTAACTGCCTTCCCCTGCAGGCCTGGTTCCCCCCGCCAACTGCCCTTCCCTGCAGGCCCGGTTGCCCCCAACTTCCCTCCTCTGCTGGCCTGATCACCCACAACTGCCCTCCCTTGCAGGCCTGGTCCCTCCCAACTGCCCTCCCCTGCTGGCCATCTTGTGGTGGCCATCTTGTGTCCACATGGGGCAGCCATCTTTGACCACATGGGGGCAGCCATCTTGTGTGTTGGAGGGATGGTCAATCTGCATATTACTCTTTTATTAGATAGGATAGGATGTTTCTATCTCTCTCTCCCTCTCCCTTCTTCTCTGTAATCAATACAAATATAAAAAATAAAATAAATTAAAAGTTGCTAACATACAGTCCTTTGTTGACTTCATTTTTCCAAAGCAAAATACTTTTGATCCATTTTGCTTGGGTGAACTGCAGATTGCCTGTTTATTCTTAACAGGAATATGCTTTGAGTCCTGCTGGCAGGACTTGATAGACTGTGGGTCTTGTGCAAGGTATGTTGACGTCTGTCTGATGTTGCATCATTGGTGCCATTGGTCAGTCTGCAGAGTTATTTTCCTCAAGATAAGAACCTCCTGGAGTCATAGATTTTCTTTAGAAATTTCACTCTGACCTGAGTTTACCTGGGTAATTGTGGCAGGTTTTTCCCCAGGCTTTTCAGGATCCTGGGTCCTCACAAGGAAATAGGACTGCAGTCTTCAAGGTTGATCATTAAGCACGCTCATGGAAAATTAACAGCAGTATTCTTTGACCCCAGTCTTTATAGCCCAACTAATCTTGGGTAAATATAAGATTGCATTACTAATCTTTTGACATTTGGCACAATTTAGCTATACAACAGGCCCGTTGTTACTGTTGAAAACTTTTTTGAAGTATATTAAAACTCTTCTCGTTTCCTCTGAATTTTATTCTCAGGGCCTTTTATTCAAGCTAGGAGACCCTCCCAAACCATCTTATCACTAGCTGATTAATTGTCTAGGATATCAAATCAGCTCTGTCATAAAAATAATTACAGTTCCAGGGTCATCGTTAATAGAACAAGGTTTCAGCAGTCTTTTGAATGACAGGTGACCACTAGCCTTTGTAAGTGTCCTTTGATTCAGGAAGTGAAAGTTTTATTAGGGGGAAAAAGCTATTTGTAGACCTGGTTTCATTCTGAAGCTCTCAAAATAAAGGGTTCTGTTTCTACTTTTAACAAAACTTGGTGTAAGCATATTCACCTGGAATGAAAGAATGAATGAATGAATGAATGAGTGAATGAACAAACAAATATATTGCACCTATTTGGAATTTGCTTTTTGTTCTTGCAGTTTCAGCACCAAAGTGCAGTTGTAAAATTGGTGGAATTCAAAATGGTGTCAGTCAGGGTCCTGGCAAGACACAGAGCCTAACTTAGAAGGTTTGATAGACCTTAAGAAAGGGGAGATGTGCAGAAGTGTGGGTGGGGTTAAAATCACCAACGAGGCATATTGAGGCACTGGGGAGGCCATGGGAGGCCGTCACCAGCCCTAGATTTGGGGCAGCAATGGGAGGAAACGGTGCTTCTCCAGTTCTGGGAGAGCAGGAGCCATGAAGGCGGACTTGGGCTCTGCCTGACCATAGGGATTGGGAGGAAGTCATCCCTGACCTCTCTTCCAACTTTCTAATCTCCATTGTTCAAAACCATAGGGAGTCAGCCAGAAGGGAGCCTGGAGATTCAGCCACAGCCGTCAAGGTGTGGGGTGTAGGAGGAAGGACCTAGAATGGATCTGCCAGGAGAGAAGGGCCAGACAGAGAAGCAGCAGCCCAGAGGGGAAATGCTATTTTAAAGCCCCAAAGAATGGTATATGCAAGCTGCCAAAACAAGCTGCCACAGAAGAATGGTATATGCAAGGAATGCCAGGCCCTGACCTCATTTGACCTTGAGTTAGCATCCACTTTCTGGAACTTCCTTTTAAATCCACTTGTCATGGCTGCCAGCAGTCAGAATTGCAGGTCGGTTCAGCCTGTCCCATCGCTAAGGTCCCTGTGTGGTGATGGCACTGAGAGAGGTGATCCTGTGCTCACTGGTGGAGGAAGGTCTAGAGAGAAAAAAATTAAGAGGGAAGTTGTTGAGAATCTCTCCAGGAAGTTCAATAACTAGGGATAGAATGAGAGTAGTAGGGAAGCCTAGAGGAGGCATGTGCATGAAATGACTTGCAGATGGTTTCACAACCACGTGGTCATGTTCGCTCCCATGGCCTGCCAGCCCCCACGGTCTCCTGGAGCCTTATTTGAGAGCAGGGGTGGTGATCTCTTCATTATAAACATTGAGCCTCAAAAGATGGTCTCTCTCAGTGTTATTAGAGATATTACACATCTCACTCAACTCCCAAGGGGAAGTTTGTGTTTCACATTACTGTGGTTTCACCCACTAGAAAGGGGAAAAGAAACATTGATGAAGAAGGGGGAACAGATAACACTTTATGATGAAAAGTATATCCGTATTTCTCATTTGCTGGATGACAATTGCTTAAAGCCTATGCAGGTTAACTCTCCATTCTCAGCTGACAAAAACCAAACATCTTTATCACACACCGTATTCCATGGTTCCCACTATAACAAAATACCACCGGCTGGGTGGCTTATACACAGCAGAAATGTATTGCTCACAGTTCTGGAGGCTGGAAGTTTGAGATCATGGTCGGGTGACAGTGCTCTTCTGGGTCGCAGACTTCTCCTTGTGTCCTCACCTGTGGAAGGGGCCAGGGAGCTCTGTGGAGTCACTTTTATAAGGGCACTAATCCCTTTCATGAGGGTGCCAGCCTTATGACCTAGTCACCTCCCAAAGGCCCCACCTACTAATACCATCACCTTTGGGTGTCAGGATTTTAACATGTGAATTTGTGCGGAATACACCATTCAAGCCATAGTATCATTATCATAATCTTTTGTGCTTCTCTTGCTTCATCATACTTTAACCTGGCAAAATCCCAACCGAGATTAAATCCAGCTCTCTGCCTACACCATGCCTGTACCTGGAGAGGACACACATGCTGACTGGTTTCACTGTAAATTCACAGCCACCACCTCACTGAGCCCTTAGTCATGAGTGGCAATGTGCCCATTGCTCCCTGGTTGGTTCACTTTCCTACCCTCCTACTTAACTGTTGCATATCTTCTTTCCTAAGCCTCTCACACTCACTTCCTGCATCCTGCCTCTGTGCAGATAGCCTTTCTTCCAATATCACTGCAGAACAAAACAAAACCAACCCAGAGGCCATTAGGAGAATCTCCAGCTCCCACCACACCTGCTCATCTTGCAGAACAGTGGCCACACCTGTACCTTCCTCCTGTTGACAAGGCACTTCTAAGACACACCTCTCCTTGACACTTGCTTTCCCTCTGGCCTTTATTTAAGATGTTACCCCAGCAATGTTTCTCCTTCTCTCTTGTATTATCTGTTTTCTTTCTCCACTGGATCATTCCCATAATTCCAAAAATATGCTGTAATCTCCCAGTGTGATAAAACCTAAACATTCGGCTGTTGACTTTGTCTTTCTTTAGCCATTGCCCTATTTTTAAAATCTTTTTTTTTTTTTTTCAGCAAAACCCCCTGGGAGAGTTGTCTGTACTCCATTGAGTGTGGTGGGATGGCAGTTGGAAACTGGGCTCGGTCACTGGGATGATCCCGGCTGGGAAATGCAGTAGCACAACCTCAACCTTCACCTTCATGGCCTGTTGGATCACCCACCCTTCTTTATTTGGTCTCCAGGATGCCACGCGTACCTGATTTTTCCTCACACCTCACAGGTCTTCCTTGTAAGTTCCTGTGCTGTTTTCACTCATCACCCCAACCTCTACCTGTTCGAACGACCCAGGAACCAGGCCTCAGGCCCCTTTTTCTGTACCCCTTTGCCACCAAAGGCACCCTCCCCCCCCCCCCCCCCGCCCATTCCAGGAACCCAAGCTCATGTGCTAAGAATTAAACATGAAGTCCACGGGCTTTGTAACCTGTGTTCTAGCTCCTGGTGGGGTTGCTAGAAAATCAATATTTGGTGGGAAGTTTAATACATTTGCTGTTGTGGCTTTAAATAATATTTTATACACTGAAAACTTCCTAATTAATCTCTCCTGGGGTCTGGACCTGTCTGTTCAGCTTCCCAGTTGAAATCCCAGCCGAGGCTCTGTAGTCCCTCAAAATTGACCCTCCCAAAAGGGAACTCATCACCCTGAACTGAGTCACCCTTCAGTCATCCCCATCTCAGATGGTGACACCTCCATCCTTTAGTTGCTTAGATTAAAAAGTGTTGGGGTCATCTTCACTCCTCTCTTTCTCTCATTTCCCAAAGCCTATTCATGTAACAATCCTAACCACTTCCCAGCATTTTCTCTGCGACCTTCCTGGTCCAAGCCGCATCCTCTCTCACCTGCATTACTGTAAAGGCCCCAGCTGGTCTGTCTCTTCTGCACCTGCCCACCCTCTCTCCATCCACCCTACACTAGTGCATTTCTGCACGTCGCATCATCGCATCCTCTGCTCTGAGCCCTCCAGCACCCTCCCCTTGCTCAGTGGCCTATAAGGCCCTTGGTGATCTGGTCCCCTGTAATCCCTGACTCCCTTGGCCAGAGGTTCTGGCTATAACACGACGTATGTGTCCTGTAAAACTTTGTGTTCTGCTATATGTACTCTAAAAATGCAGGGCGTATGAGAACATTGAGACGAGAGCAGACCTCACCTGCCTTATACAACTTGAGAACTGCAGGGCACTTGAAAGAGCTGGGAAGGGGGCACATTTCTGGGGACTCAGCTCGGGTGCAGCTGCGCATTTTTAATTCTCTTACTTGGAGCCAAAATCACTGCAGCCTGTGTAGCAGCCGACCTGAGGGCTGTCTCCTTTCTGCTATGGCTGGGTTTCTACTCCTGCTCTTCTGGCTCCTTTTGCCCAAGAAAAACCGTGTTTCCGTGTGATACCCACACTACCCTGCTATTTACCAATAGCCTCTGAGCTCATTGCTGTTCTGAGAGACATGTAACAGAACAGCCTGTCCTCACTTACTGTCGTCTTGGCTCCTTCCCAGATGTGTCAGGCAAGCACCTAGCCTCTTGCCCTGGCTCTTATCCTCACCCAGAGTGCCCTCCCTCCAGAACCTGCCCGGGGGTCTTCATCTCTTTCAGATCCTTATTCACACTCTTCCCGGGGAGCGTGGGCTTCCCCAACAGCCCATCTAAAATGGCGACGCCCTCACTGCAGTCCAGACATTCTCTCCTGCAGGTCATTGAGGATCTTTCTCCATGCTGCTTAGCGTCGCCTGGGATAGATTACTCACTTGTTGCCTAACCCACAGCCATGAGTACATGAGTTCTGTGGAGGCAAGGGTTGGGCAGTTTTGTTTCATTTGCTTCCCCTGTGTTTCTCTGCATTATCTTCTGTGCCTGGAACGTGCAAAGCAGAAGGAATAGTCCATCTGCTTCTGTTTCTGTTCTGATTTGGGGTATATGTTTGTATGTGATGGGACAGTGGCTTTTTCAAACCTGGATTCCTATGTTCTTTGCTATGGGTCAGACTTGCACGCTGGTTCATGCCTGCCATGCTGGGCTCGTTCAAACTTTCACAGCTTTGGTACTTAGTCATTTATTAAAGGGGTGTCCTGGGAAAATGTCAGATGCAGGTTGTGTATGCCTACTTGTACCCCTCTACCAACCTAAGCACTCCTTTCTCCCCCTGGCCACCCAGGCTCTCGGGCCGCCAATCAAAACTCAATCTGCAGGCTTTTCAGACCTCCCCTGTGCGCTAGCTGCTCGTAGGCGGCTAGACAGTCATACTTTTATGAGAATTTGAACACATTGCCTTCACACGCACAGGCAGTCTCAATGTCTGGTCATAGAGTAGGTCATTCCAGCACTCCAGAGTGGTGGCCCTGCTGCAGGTTTGTGCTGCTGCTATAGGGACAGGGACATGGTGAGTAGCTCCCTGTGATTCTGGGCAAGACTGCACAAGGGTGGTGATGGGAGCAGTTGGGGGAGGGGAGTATGATAAGTACAGAGGTTCTTGATGCAGAGAATGGTGGGGGAATCAAAATGCTAAAAGGCACAGAAATGAGCTTGTTACTGGGTCCCCAATATTTGACCTGTCTGCCTGACTCAAAGAAATGCACAAGCAGGGGTTTGCAGTAGAGCAAGAAAAATAGTTTGATATTGAAATGGCCAACCCAGAGGCAGGATTACAGATTAGGGCAAAGTCACAGGACACCGTGGGTTAGAGGTTCAGGCTCTTGCTGAGAGCTGATTGGTTGGAGGTGAGTAAGGGCAATAAATCATTTCTTTAGGTCTTGAGGACAGCTCTGAGGTCTGCTCCAGCATCCCTCTATCTGGTCTCATAGGAAAGTGGCCAGGGGGTCATTCCACCTTAGGGCTCAGGAGCTGAAACATAACTTAGGTCAAGATGTTATCTTTAGCCTGCAGAGGTCCAGGTGGTGTGACCACTTGTCAGGCCTGCGATGTTGTCTTCTGCTACCTTGGGTGTTGCTGAGTATAGTGGGACTGGGAGGGGAGAGGCTAGGTCTCTGAAGGCAGAAAGAATGTAAGAGAGGAAGGGAGAGACATGGAGATGATTTCTAGAGCTAGGATTAAAAGCTACATTTAATCAAAGTCATAAGGACCCTCAATTCCAGATTTGGAGAATCAGTAGCACAGGCAGGGGGTGGGGTGGAGTGTAGTGTGTTGGGTAGCTGAGGAGAGAGGTGGGCTCATATGCCATAGAGAGTTCTAAGTGATATGTGACTTCCCACTCCTCATCTTTCCCAACCAATCCCGGCCTTCTTGAAACTGTCAGCTGTAAGCTTATGTGACCTGTGCCCAGTACATAGATGGGTGCCTGGCATGTATAGAAAGACCTATTGGTTTCATGAATACATATGTATATACATGTGGTGTATATGTTCATATACAGATGTACATTTGTATGTATATATATATATGAATGATCTATCAATATTTCTACATTTTCTCTACAACAAACTAATTCTGTATCTAAATCCTTGACTAGCAAGTTGTCCATTAAAAACTAGCTTCATAGATTCTTAAGGTAATGGCACAAGTTGACACTTCATAACATATTTTGACGTGACCTACATGCTCTGACACTTTCTCATTCTACCAGTGCTGACCCACCTCTCCGTTGGGGGTGATATCACCCTCAGAACATTTTTTAACACCCTGAAATTCTTGCTTTGGTGTCCTGAACTCTTGGCTCTGTGAGATTTAAAAAAAAATAATCGGAGAAAGAAGATTGAATGAGAGAGATCCTTAGTTGGGGTCTGTGATGAAAACAATAGCCTGCAGTAAGCCACGTGGGGCTCTGCCATTGACAGGCGTGTGTCATTACCACGTTCCTCCACATTTCTGCATCTCAGTAGACTAATGCAGCCAAATTTTAATAAGCAAATGATCTCTAGAGACCAGGTGCTTTAACCCCCATGAATGTACCTCTTTGGTGAGCTTTAAAAACTGTGGAGGGGCAGTTATTTGGGAGAAAAATACCCATTTAGCCTTTTAAATCATACTTCCCAAGACTGGAATTAGAAGCACACTTCTTGCGTAAATGCCTTTGTAAATGGTCCCGCCTCTGGGCTTCTCTCTCCATGTGGAGGCCAGCTATCTTTGGCCGCTTCACAGCTCATTAGCAGTCCAGGGGAGAGGAAACAGATGAGATGAAGCTTAAATATGTCACATTGGTTATTTCTTAGCAGCTCTGATAAAAGGCTTAGCAGCAGAAGGTTAAAACTCTACTAAAGAGGTTTGAGGATTATCTGTGACTTTAGCTTATGGATGTTACCTTCCTCCTTTCCCCTCCTCCCTTTTTCTAACGATTAAGCATGAGTTGGCTGGAAACATTAATGAGGCCAATATAAAATATTTTACTATCCTGTCGGTCCTTGAAAAAGTGATTTTATTACTTACAGGAAAATCAAAATAAAATAAGACCTACTTTGCTCGGAATGTTATTTTTCTCAGTCAAAATTGGCAAGCTCTTGAAGACAAGTGGCTAATTATAGTAAAAGATTTGCTCAAGTCAGTGGATGCCTCTGACCTATGTTTTGGATTCTGTAGGCAGGAATTTGGCTACTTACAAGTGGCTCCTGGTGCAGGTCCCCAGACCAGATTTATTCTGCAGATCCCCCAGGAGCAAGGGCATGGCTTTGGATGGGCAGACCTACATTGAGGTTCCACATTGAGAAGACAAATTCACACTATTCTTCTTTGTGGGATCTCCAGTTTTGCTTCTCTAATAATCAGGTCTTCTCTTCTCTCCTGTTATGGTCCTCAAAAGCAAGTTTTATCTGGATTTATGCAAACGACCAGTTCTGTGTGATGATGGACATACATGGGTGAAGTACACAAAGAGGAGAACTATTCAGAGACATGGGCAAATTGTGAGACCAATATAAGTGGGGTAGCCAGTGGACGAGGTGCTGGATTTGAGAACTACCGGTGGAAACTTGGGGCACAGGGTAAGTGAGGCAGGGGCTAAGGCAGAGACTGGACTGGGATCTCTCCTGAGGCAATGCTCAAGTCTGGCCCTGGAACTCTGTCTTGGTGAGGACATTGGTGAATGTTCACGGTCATTACAGAATGAGAGGGGTGGGTGAAGAGAAAAGATTATGGGAGGGTCAATGGTGGTCCTGGGAGTTTTTGACATCTCAGAGGAGGAAGACTGATGGGGACAGGGGATGAGGAGAGCTAAATCTTAGAAAGTCTCATGAAAGGAGGCCTTGAGAAGGCAGTCCCCTTTTATCAAGACCACAGACTGAAGAGTTGGGAAGAGTGCTTAAGCCACAGGGTCATCAAGCATGATGCAGGCTTAACCAACATGCAGTCTCTCACACAGGTAGGCACTTAATGCATGTTTGCTAATCACATGTTAGCTGCTACTGTACACTCCCACCCCTCTCCCTGCCCTTCCCACTCCTCGAGCTCATCAGAGTTCCATAGAGACCTTGAACCTGGTCCCTTGCGGAAAACCAAAGGTGACTCCAAGGCAGTGGTTCTCAACTTTTCTAATGCCGTGACCCTTTAATACAGTTCCTCATGTTGTGGTGGCCCCCAACCATAAAATTATTTTCGTTGCTATTTCATAACTGTAATTTTGCTACTGTTATAAATCGTAATGCAAATATCTCAAAACCACTAGCAGGGTTGCCTAAGACCATCGGAAAACACAGATATTTGCATTACGATTCATAACAGTAGCAAAATTACAGTTATGAAGTAGCAACGAAAACAATTTTATGGTTGGGGGCCACCACAACATGAGGAACTGTACTAAAGGGTCACGGCATTAGAAAGGTTGAGAACCACTGCTCTGAGGGAAAAGGATTGCCCATCCAGAAGGCAGCTTTGCCTTCCTGGTGAGAATAGTTTTCTTCTCCGCGTGGTTTACCTTGGCAGAGGCCGGCGTCTCTTTCCTGCAGACAGCTACTCTTTACAGCTATTATCATGTTTTTCGTTCTCTCTCTTCCGCAAGCGCTCTTCTGTCCTTAACTACCGCCAGTTCACTGGGGGAACTGCTTTCCGAGCCACTGCCTTTCCCTCTTCCATGGGATCGACGTTGCTATGTCTGTGTCATCTCAGCAGCGTTGGCCCATGTGCCCTGGGTGGTTGCTCAGAGGGGAGGTGTGATGGTGGACGCAGGTTGGGGTCCGGCTTCATGATTTCATGCATCTGGCAGCCATGCCTAATTAAGATCCCGGTTCCATTCTGTTGGATTTCGTCTGTGACCTGCTGGAACTCGGGCTGGAGTGAACACTGGGTGGATATAAAAACAGTGAGCCAAGAAGTTTGCACTTCTCTCGACTGTAGCTGTTTACTTAGCTGGAGCAGGTTTAGTGGGTGGCCCAGCCTTCGCAACCGGTGAAGACAGAATTGAGCTATAAAAACTTGGGTAAAGGAGGCCAGTAACACTCCTTCCATTTCTTCAGCTTTATCACAGCTTATAAATTAGTTCAGTGGGTGTGTTGATCTTCTAGGAGCTGTACTTGAGCCTTCTTCCCATCAAGTTATTTAGTTTAAGTCCATGAGCTGTGCCCACTGAAAGCTCTTCCTGACCTGTGAAATGAATGACAATAATGTGTTAATAGAAACGATGACTTTCTTTGGCTTGTTTTTGGAGTAGGTCCAGAGAACGACTGTGACCAGGTAGATTTTTGTTGTTATTTACTTTTTGTTTATTCATTTGAGTCATTATAACCTTGTTTTTGTCAATGTGTTCCCACCTGAGAGAGGCAAAAGGCTTGAAGTTAGTGCAGTCAAGACATAAAACCTTAATAAATTGCCCCATTACTCACCACCTTCAAAGCATTTTACTACAGTGAGAGTTTATTAGATTTCTCTCAAGCGTACCGAAGATTAAGATTAAATTCTTACATGTCACAGCTATTCTTCTACTTACTGCCTAAAAAAAAAAACAAAACAAAACAGTTTACCTTTATTATAAACACCTAAGCCAAAAATCCCTTAAAGAGGACATGCAGTGGGTGAGGACTCTGGAGTCAGATGGGCTATTAGAATTCTGGTTTTGCTGCTTCCCAGCTGTGTGACCTTGAGCTTCAGGGTCCCCTTCTGCAACAGATGATTGCAGCCTCTTCATAGGGTTGTGAAATGAGGTAGTGCATTTAAAGAGCTAGAAGAGTGTCTCCCCTGTAGAGGAAGTATGGGAGAAACAGTGAAGGGAAAAGAGACAGGACAGACAGTCCAGGGTTGGAGCATGGGGTGAGGGCCCGGGATAGGTGACAGAAAGAAAGAGAAGTGGAAGAACCTCAAATATAAAATGGCTACCCTTTAATTTTTCCCAAGGAGAGAGAAACAGATGTGCTGATGTGGCTTTGAGAATCCCTAGCATCACCAGCAAAGGATGGGAGCTTGAGTCAAAGCCGAGGTGTGGCCTGGGTGATGTCTGCCTGGGCCAGCTGCATGGTGGACCCTGTGGTCCATGGCCCCCTATCAGCACACAGGACTTTATGGACATGTGTTTGGGGCAAACTTTGAGACCTGATTGTTTGCACTCGATTGCCACAATGTGTACTTAGTTACTAGTGCTGGCTAAGGGTGTCAGTTTAGCATTTCTGGTGGAAGAAGCTTGAAGTTTAATATTTGAAGGCATCTTTTTCAGGCGGTCTGCCCTGGCTTTTGTTAGAGCACTTAGGGTGGCATGGAGCAGCCAAACCTACTGGTTAACTCATTAGAAGTTTATTACTTAGAAATTCACCTTCTCAATTCACTTTATCAGGCCATAGCTCTTTCCTCTAAGAGTGACACTAAATGTGGGTTTCATATCAGTGGTCTAATTGGAGGGCTAAGAAAATACAGTTTGGAAAGGCAGTAATAGCTTAAGAATGTTCCTTACATGGAGCTTTCCTTTCTAAAACCTGAACTGAGTTTTATCAAAACAGTAACTAGAATTTGAAATAAGACTGCACTACTTGGTTAGAAGCTACAGGTGGGTAGGAATGCATCTTTGTTGTTCATAACCGTAGTCTTTGGGCCTAAATCTGTATGCAGCTCAGAGTAGGCACTCACATGCTGAGTTGATGAGTATGATATTTAAATTAGCATAGCTGTCCCTTGGGATAATAAGTCAAAGGGGAATATGTGTGTGTGTGTGTGTGTGTGTGTGTGTGTGTGTGTGTGTGTCTGATATGCAAATTAGCCAAGACACCATAACAGTTACAACCGGCTCAGGAAGAAGCTGCGCACTTAATGCAGATGGGCAGGAGGGGACTGTGTGCACGGTGAGGCAAGCCACAGATGGCACAGGCCCGGAGTGGACACACACAGGGGGGTGTGCCCCAGCTGCCACTGTGCAGCTGGAGCAGGCCCAGAGTGGACACACTGTGGCATTCCAGCAGTCCCGGCTCTGCATGTGAGCTGCAGAGGAAACACCTTTTCTGACTGCTCATTGGCTATGCTCCTGGTACACCACTCGCAGCGTTCTTGGTAACTTGGGTAATAAGAATCCAAGAAGGTGAGCTAGGGTTTTTCCACCTCACTCCTGGAGGAAAAAAACGAAGGTCCGTTGCTGGAGGGGCTAAGAAATGTCATATCCTGCCTTAGCCAGTTTGGCTCAGTGAATAATGCCTTGGCCTGTGGACCTCAGGGTTGGGATTCAATTCTGATCAAGGGCATGTACCTAGGTTTCAGGCTCCTCCCTGGCCAGGGCCCAGGTCAGGGCTAATGCAGGAGGCAATCAATCGAAGTGTCCCTCTCACATTGATGTTTCTCTCTGTCTTTCCCTCTCTCTTCCACACTCTCTAAAAATCAATGGAAAAATATCCTCAGGTGAGGATAAAAAAAGAAAAAAGAAAAAAAGAAAGAAATGTCATAGCCTTTAAAAGAGACATCTTGAAAATGCCTAAAGAAAGTCGTCATTTTTTTCGTGGTGAAGGGACTGGAGTCCGTGTTCATGAAAACACCTTGGTGGCTGTGGTGGCCGGCAGTGGTAGCAGCAGCAGGGTGATGAGGGTGGCGCCTTCCCCTGATCAGTCTGGTCGCCTTCCACAGAGGGAGGCCAGACTGCGGCTAAGCCATCAGTAGGACATCCCCTGAGGGCTCCTGGACTGTGAGAAGGGGCAGGCTGGGCTGAAGGACCCCCTGCCCCACCCCAGTGCACGAATTTTGTGTACCGGGCCTCTAGTAGAATTCCTGTTAAACTAAAACAGAAGTCCTTATGCTCGAAATAGCGTCACTTTTTTTTTTTTTTTTTTATGGTCAGGACCCATTTTTGTTTCAATTAAAGAAAATCATGATAAAAGACACATAAAGTGAAATATTCTATATTCATATTGTGTTTTGACATCTGCAATAAGTTTTAAATAAAAATGTCCCAGATCCTATTATATTGACATTGCCATGTGTTTCTCAGAGGTATTGTTTATTCAGATCTAAAGTGAAGGTAGTTTGTGGCCACTCAGAGTGGACATGTTTTTCTCCTTATTAAAGGGCATATCTTCTGGGCGCAGCCGTGCTCTCCCAGAGCTCGCATGTTTCTCTCGATGCTGTGCCTTATTGCCATTGCAGAGTCTAAGGACTACATGGTCCTGTTTCCTTCCTGATAGTCTTTTGGCCATTTTAGAATGTGCCAGGTCCACTCACACAGCTAACTGGCTTATTCCCTCAGCTCGCTGTTCTGATCTTAATTAGATTGTTCTCCACCAGCTAGATGTTTAGACACTGGAAAGAATGGTTATAATCTTCTTCCTTCACAACCCTCCCTTCTCTTTCTTTCCTTAAAATTGGCCTAATTTAATAATTTTATTAATAGCATTAGAAATAATTAAAAGTGTATGTGTGTGCACAGACATATACAGAGAGAGAGAGAGAGATTGATGGGGGGGGGGGTCATTTGATTTGGTATTATATTAATGCTGAAATTTCTTATTGAACAAGTGTTCCAGATGAGTGTGTAGTAAATAACATTGTCTTCCAGGGATGTGGAGAAAGCATGCGTCAAAAATTAGGCCTCCTTTTCCCAGTGGGTGTGGAAGTCCCATGCCAGGGAATGAAGGGACCCTGTAGCCAGGGCTGAGTGAAAAGTAACACTGGAGAAACAGGCTCGGAGAAATGAGAGCTGACAGCATGTTCTCCTGGCAGACTTGCTGTCTTCCCAGCTTCTCCTGGGCCTCGGGGGGCCCCTCTGGAGTGACCAAGTGGAGTGCCCAGCCCTGGGCTCTGAGCTGGCCTTGGATCGCTGTCTTCACCCTCCCAATGGGAGCGGAACATGGCAGGGCTGGCTCCTCCCAGATGAGTGATCCCAGTGGAGGGCCCGGGGGATTGAGATCTTCACTGGCAACCCAGTGGCTGTCTGATCTGCCCACTGGAGAAAAGTGAGGAAGAAGGATCCTCTGGGACTCTGGAACTATAAACCCAAATAGAAAATGAAAACCGAAAAATGCACTTGGCGTCCACGAAAGGTGTTAAAACTCTCTGCTGGTCATGTGACTTGTTCTTGGCATTAGGGAGCCGGAGGCCCTAGTGGTCTAATCTGGAAAGAGTCGCTGACTGTGTCACCTTGGCAAATCGGTTGATCTCCCTGGGCCGCGGTGCTGGTCCAGCTGCTGGCCTCACCGAAACCAGATGCTGCCTCTCAGAACAGCTCTCAGTCATAAATAATATCGTATATACTTTGTTCCTGGCAGCGAGGCCTGAACTGTTATAACCCCCTGTTTTCACTTGCTTCTAAATTTCTGGAAATTTCTCCTTCGGGCTTGAATTTTTCCATGCTTGTCCTCAGCCCAGAGCTTTTTGGAAAGTGTAAGTGAAATTTTACGTAGCGGTTCTTCCTGAATGATGGGAGAAAAGGGGCCGCACATTGTTCTTCAGTTTATTCAATAAATTTTAGTTTTTCCCGGTATACCCCAGGAAACTGCTGGGCTGTGACGTTGAAAGTGTTTAGTTAAAAAAATAATCCTTGTATGCTAAAGAATGTCTGCAGAAGACAGTTTTAGGTTGCTGAGTGCACCTTCCTGTCTTTAAACAAGACCACACACAAGCAGGACACATATAAAAAGCTCTGGTCCACTTTTAACGATGGCCAAAGAGGACGACCCACAAGTCCGCTCAGTAACCATTCCGGTCACCAGGAGGCAACATTGACCACCATCAGTTGTCATATTTCTTGATCACATGGTCCCTGCTTTCAGTCCTGGCTCCTAAGGAGAACCCCGTGATCAGGTGCTGGCACTGACCCTGGGCTACATTGGGAATCAAGTTGACTGGGTCTTTCAGGTTCCCTTCAAAAAAGCCTTCTGCTCCTAGCCAGTTTGGCTTGGTGGATAGAACGTTGGCCTGCGGACTGAAGGGTCTCAGGTTCAATTCCACACAAGAGCACATATCGTGGTTGAAGACTTGATCCCTGGCCCAGAAGGGTCTCAGGTTCAATTCCACACAAGAGCACATATCTTGGTTGAAGACTTGATCCCTGGCCCCTGGTTGAGGTTCATGTGGGAGGCAACAAATCGATGTGTCTCTCACACATTGATGTTTCTCTCTGTCTCTCCCCTTCCCTTCCACTCTTTCTCAAAATCAACAGGAAAATGTCCTCGGATAAGGATTAGCCAAAACAAAAACAAAAACAAAAAACCCACACAACAAAATAGCCTTGTGTGAGCCCCAAATTAAATCATGTATTTCTTCGTAGCTCTTATAGCATGATTACATACATGTGTGATGACTTCGTTCTACTTCCCTAGGAGGCCAGCCGCTCCATAACAGCAGGACACATGGCTGTTGTACTCACCATTGTGGCTGTGGCACTTCAGTAAATACAGAACATATCATAGCAACTCACTGTTGAGTAAATTAAATGGCCCCAAGTACAGTGTTCTTGTTGGAATTTAATCATAGATTTGTCCATTCAGATATGGGTATGTATATTCAACAAGCCTCATTGAGTATCTACTGTATGCCATACATGGCTTTCCTTGGGCAGATAGCATGGAAGTTCTTGAGGATTCTCCCAAGAGAATTATATTATTGCTATACCTAAAATTGCTATACCTAGCATTGGAATATTGGGTTATTGAAGCCAAAGCCAGTCAAAGGAAATTTATCATTTATTGGGCATTGATTATGTGCCCGGCACTGTGTTAGGTACTGAAAAGAGAACAGTTAGTAAGATTCTAGGTCAGGAAGTCACTTATAGGTTGACAGCAGCAAGAAAACAAATTCTGAAATAACTATTATTCAAGGGGTGGAGTATAATTGGTGGCAGGAGACAACTGCAACAGAGATACCACTGTACCTTGTGACCTTGTGCAAATGTCCCAAAGAATCAGGAAAAGCTTTATGGCATTCCCTTTGTGGTCAGAGGCCCCATGAGGATAAGACAGTTGGGTCTAGTCCCTCTCATAGTTATCCTGCACTGCTTCCCCTATAGCCATATGCACTCTCTCTGTGTCTTCAAATGCAAGAAACTGGTCAAATCTATCAGTCCTAGGAAATAAACCAGAACATAGGTCAAGTGCTTGACATCCAGATCATGAGTGTGTCATTATTGTGTACACCAGAGTCCAAGACCTCGTTATGCTTGTAGGAGCTTGGGTATGGTATTGTCCCTGGGCGTCTGTGTTTCATTCCAAGTGTGAAGAACATGTCATAGTTACATGAATGTATGGAATCATAGGTGATGTAGGTGATCGAATTGAAACAAACAGCTCACTGAGCTCCAGCCACACCGAATGTTCTTCCGTCCTCTAACCTATCCACCTGTCTGGAATGCTTCACCCTCAGATTTTGGCATCGTTGGTTTCTTTTGTTATTCAGGTCTCAGTTCACCTGACAGGTCTCTTGGACCCCGGTTTCAAAGTAACCCCCTCAGCCCACCCACGTCTGTCTCCATCAGCTCTGTCACATCACCCTTTATGCTGTCTTTATAGCATTTATCCCATCTGAGAGTTTCCTTTTCACTCCCCTGTTTACTTTTTATTGTCAATTTTCTCCCACTACAGTGTCAGTCCCAAGAAATAAGAGATATTTATTAGTCTCTTACTTCATGGAAATAAGTGCCCAGGAAAGTGCATGGCGTGTGATAGGTGCTGAAACATGCTTACTGAATGACTGATTGAGTGTGTGAATGGCCAGAGGCTGAGGGAAACACTCAAGAGTCCTATTCTGCTTTTTTTAAAATATATTTTTATTGA
The DNA here is from genome assembly GCA_026230045.1 of Corynorhinus townsendii. Classification (NCBI taxonomy): domain Eukaryota; kingdom Metazoa; phylum Chordata; class Mammalia; order Chiroptera; family Vespertilionidae; genus Corynorhinus; species Corynorhinus townsendii. Next base: position 595,132 of record JAPDVU010000018.1, on the reverse strand, counting down.
TTTCAGAGAGGAAGGGAGAGGGAGAGAGAGATAGAAACATCAATGTTGAGAGAGAATCATTGATTGGCTGCCTCTTGCATGCCCCACACTGGGAATCAAGCCCGCAACCAGGGCACATGCCTAGACCGGGAATTGAACCATGACCTCCTGGTTCATAGTTTGATGCTCAACCACTGAGCCATGCCAGCCGGGCCTATTCTGCTTTTTTGCCTGAAGAAAACATCTTGCAAGAACATCAGCTGTTCGGGAGGGGCCTCTGCATTGGCTCTAGCACAAACCTCCTCTCTACTGGTGCAGCAGCGGGCGCTAGGAGTGTCCATACCCATGCTCTCCAGATGAAAGATGTCGGGGATAGAGGCTCCCTATAGTCTGTGCTGCGAAGCTACAGTTGCTGAGGCCGGCATCTTCCAGGATTTAATCCATATGCTCATTCTAAGCCTTTCAGGCATGGGATGCACTGGGCTCCAGGTGTCATCTGAAATGTTGCTTTAGGTTAGAAAGCTGTTTATGCTGTAGCTCTTCTCTGAAACGTGTCCAAAACGTTCCAGGTTCTGTTGCTAATGGTTTCCATCTGCCAAAGAGCTTGTCTAGTTAGAAAGGAGGTTGCTGAGGACACTTGGCACATCTTTCTCATGTTATATAGGCTGCTTCTGTTTTAATTTTTTTCTTTACTGGGAAACCTGCTAATAAAAGAAGAGAACAAAATGGACTTCTCTTTTTATTTTATTATTTTTTTTAATTTTATTTTATTTTTATTGTTTTAAGTATTACAAATAGTAGTACATATGTCTCCTTTTTTTTTCCCCCTTTGATCTCCCCCCGACCTCCCCTACCCCCCAGGACATGCCTTCACCTGCCCACCCTCCCCCCCCCCCCCACCCCAGTGTCTTATATCCATTGGTTGTGCTTATATGCATGCGTACAAGTCCTTCGGTTGGTCTCTTACAGCCCTCCTCGCCCAACCACCCCTGTCTTCCCAATGTAGTTTGACAGTCTGTTCAATGCTTCTTTGCCTATGTATCTTTTTCCCACCATTTCTTTCCTTTAAAAAGTTTTGCCTTTGCAGACTGGACTTCTCTTTTTAAAAGAGAAAATGTAACTCAGGTTGAGAGTTCTGGTTATCTAAAATGTATTTCTCTAGCCTGGCCAGTGTGGCTCAGTTGAATGGGCATCATCCCATACACCAAGAAATCTCCGGTTCCATTCCCAGTCAGGGCACATGCCTGGGTTGCAGGCTTGATCCCGAATAGGGGGCATGCAAGAGGCAGCTGATCAATAATTCTCTCTTATCGATGTTTCTAACTCTCTGCCGCTCCCTTCCTCTCTCTCTAAAATCAATAAAATTCCAAGTGTGTGTATATGTATGTATGTGTATATATATTTTTCTAGTTCTTAGCTGAATTTTAAAAAATGGAGCTAATAGAAAAATTTGGGATTTGGGATAAAAAAGGTTTGGGCATATTTATGGGTTCTCTCAGCTATTTAAAAATAATTTTAAAAGACTTATTTGCATTGTTCAAATTAAAAATTTCAGCAAAAAAGAAAGGTTAAAGTCATGTGTTATGTGTTTTGTTTTTTTTTCTCAGCTTGACTTTTTGGGCGTTATGAATTTATAAACAGGATTTTTTTGAAGGGGAGCATAGATAGGACTGTTGGCCAAAATAAACACTCCATTGTTTCATAGTTTTGTATTGCACATAGGAAAAACATCCCTGTCCTTATCCCATTAAGGGGACACAGATTCCCAGATTTGTAAGAAAAGGTCAGTGGTTGATTGAGCCACTTTGTATGGAAAAGGCTGTTGCATGTTGATCGCCAAATTTCTGTTAACACAAGCAAAAACATTCAGATGTCAAACATTTTTTTCTCATCCATTATGTAAGAATTTTATGTGTGTTGGTGCTTACCAGAAGAAATGGCACAGATATTGTTCATTTGCAGCAGTCTGTTGAAATATCTTGATCAAAGGCATTTTCTATTTGAAGCTTAAATGTGACAGTATAAACACAGGTAAATTCACTTCTAATAGATTGGTCTTTCCATTATTTGACAACTTTTTTCACTCTGGCAACAACATGAGTGATGGTAATCAACATAAAACTGCTAAATATAAAAACATGTTTCTCTCATCTTAAGATGACAGGTCAAAAAGCACCCATCCCTACTCCCAGCTCATCCTGGAAAAGAGGTTAGTGTTGAGTCATCACTGGTCTTTGCTGCCAATGTGGGTTGGCATTATGGTTGCTGGTTGGGCAATTTTTCTCACTCCCAAGGTTATTTCTCCCCTTATAAGAAAGAGTATCAAAACCCAAAGATCATGTACCTTGTGGTGAGGTGGTTGGCTCTGCTTCCATTCAACCAGGGCTCATTTGGTGGAGGAGAAAAAGAACATTTTATTAGGACCTATAATTATCCAGGCATTATGCAAAATAATAGAGGAGGCAAAGATGAGGTCTTGCTTCTGAAGTCTTAGATCTAATTCCCTTTGGGCACCAGAGAATGAGAAGGCCAAGCTGAAAGGCTCTGGATGATTTTGAAATTTACTTTGTTCTGTAAACCACATGTCCACATTTATCAGGCACCCTTTCCAATATGAAATAGTGTCAGCTTAACACTAAATGTATTTATTAAGCCTCTATTGTCATGAAGGAACTTATAGTTTGGAAAAGAGAAGACAACTTTTCACCTCAGGGTCATAGGCAGGCTGTGATAAGCTGAGGATAAGAGTGAAAAAGAAAGTACAGTGGAGTGCCGGCCACTGTGACTCAGTAGTTGTCACCAGGAGGTCATGGTTTGATTCCCAGTCAGGGTACATGCCCGGGTTGCAGGCTCGATCCCCAGTAGGGGGCGTGCAGGAGGCAGCCAATCAAAGATTCTCTCTCATCCTTGATGTTTCTCTCTCCCTCTTCCTCTCCCTCTCCCTTCCTCTCTGAAATGAATAAAAACATTTTTTTAGATAAAGTACAGTGGAGCTTCAGAGGAAAAATCCCACCTACCCAGTGGCTGAGGGGAGACTTCTGAAGGAGGAGCCCGTGGGTGGACCAGGGAAGTTCAGTACAAGATGAAAAGAGGTGAAGTGTGGGGATAAGGAACAATAGAGGGTACTCCAGGTAGGGATGAACATGTCGAGTAAAAGTTTGGGCCTACCCATGTAGCAAATTGAATGAAATTGAGTGTAGAAGGGAATGTAGCTTGAAAGGTAGACCAAGACGAGTTTGTATGGGGCCTTGATTGCCTGCTAGGGAATCAGGGTCCTAAGCAATGGGAATATACAAGGAAATGTCATGTTCAGAGACAGAATTTGATTCCTGGCAGCAAAATCCAGATGGGTTAGAGATAGGAGAGTTGGAAAATAGGAAGACCAATGAGGACTGTATGGCAACAGTCGCTAAAATGAACAAAGAGATCCATTCTCATGTATGATTACAACAAAACCTCCTAGCAGATTAGTGTCTTTCAAAGGCATAGTAACAGTTTAGAACACAAATGAAATGGAACAATTTAATGTTTCGTTGTAATGGGATTTAGTCTGGATGGTTCAACTGTGGAATTAGGAGCAAAATCTAATATCACAGATCACAGACAACTGATAAATGCTGTAAGACATATATTCAAATATATATGTCAATATGAATCCCCTGTTACTTGTTAAAACTGTGCCCATCTCACTATTATCTATGGCATTAAAGCTGGCAGGGCTGCGTGCCCTGACCCACAGTAAAGGCAGCCTTGGCCATTTCCCATTGTTCCACCTGTAACAACAGACGTCTGAGTCCTGAGGGTAAATCCAGCCAGCCAATTTTGAGTTGGAAAGCCTGCATGAAAGTGGATGCTGCATACTGTGTGTAACTGAAGTTCATTGTCAGGGACACAGCTGAATTCTTGGGCGGGTCACTTAGTTCCTGCTTATAGTTGAGGCATCAGTAGGTTTCACATCTACAGTAGAAATATCCTGCTTGCTTAAAGTGTTATTCCTTCCATCCCTTTGATATAAGATCTAAGACTTCTTCTAGACCTAGGATTTTTAAATATCTCATTATCAGCTAAAATGGAACCAAAACTCATTCTCTGGACCAAAAGGAAAAGGAACAAATAGAGGGACTCCAGTCCGTCTTCCCGACTTTGTGACATTGGCCCATGTTCTTCACCTGAAACAAGCAGAATGTGGAATTAGCACTAGAGAGAGAGTGAACATGTTTGCTTTGGACACTGGCTACAGCCTACAATACAAATTAAAATTCTGATGGAAGAAGACAAATTGTCATGTGGCTGTTCCGTTTTAGAAATGTTAACTGACAAAATTTAAACTTTCACAATATTTTTTTAAAACCCAAACCTTATGAGGAAAACTCAGGCAGTCAAATATGCATGAGTGAATGGGAGCACTTACCTCTGAAATTATCATGGGATACACGTCCACACTGTCTTATAACATAATTCACATGCCAGTTGAGTTCAAAGGGCAAGATGAGCCCTGGGAGTAACTCAGAGTGGCAGCTGTGATGTTTTTATGTAATCTATTGCTTGCTTTGCCCTTTTCATGGGGAAAAAATTAGAAGGACTTTTAAATTTTCTAGATGCTGATGTAATTCAGTTGTGGCTATGGAAATTAAACCTTGGATTGACATGTGAGGTATACCAGTTGTTCACAAGCTATGTCATATGCAGAGATAGGTTGTTGGCACAAACTAAGTCACCTGTTCTCTTGGTGTTCCCCTCTTTTAGTGAGGATGGCTAAATACACCATTTCTTGATAAGCAGTTCAAGCTGCTGTCATCAATTCATTGGAACTGTGAAGGGTATTCATACGTGACATGCAGAATAAATATATAAGGGAAACACATCTGCATACGTACATTGAAATATAAATGGAAACCTATTGGCACAGTTATATTATTTCTTAAATGTTAAAAATCATTTTATTTAAACCATTGATTCTGTCTCTAAGGAATTCTCAGCAGGGACTTCTGAGTTCATTCTCAATTGTTATTACATAGCAGTGGCAGAAAAAAAATGAATTATGGACTTTCTCAGGATATGCTCTGTGACCACTCAAGTGTGGCATTGCAGTGTGTTTGCACTTGAACTGCGATAACCACAGATGCATGAAGTTCTGGACCATTATGTCCTTTACAGGGCTCCTGCCTCGTGCTGTCCTTTTATGGTTACTTTTATGTTTCTCAATCAACTTAATCACATTGAAGTATGTGAGATATTTTGGTTCTTGTTTAAATGGGTATTTGCAATGCAGGCTTAACAATGGGCCACTTGAGTCCTTTAGGAACCAGCTCTCTTGTCATCATTTGTTGCAATTCAGGTGACTAACCAACACTTCGTGGTCCAGCTTACTGAGACCTTGTTGATGTATTTCTGACTTCCGGGAGAGAGGCTGTCCCTCAGTCATGGAGTTGTTCACTGGAATACTTAAATTAGCAAAAATGGTCATGGCCAGAGCACCACACACTACTGGAAGGCTGGTGACAAGTTTTTTTTTTGTTTTGTTTTGTTTTGCATTAACCAGACTCTGCTGGCAGCAGACCTCTGGGAAGCCTTGTGACAGGATCTGCCCTGTGTAACATCGCGTGTGCTCTGCTTTTCTTCTTGGAATCTATGAAGAAAAGTTTCCTCAGCCCAGAAGCTGGGATTGAGAAAGCTCCCCTTCCTTGTTATACAACACGAAGTCCGGTGAGGGTCAGCGGTTGAGCCATGAGGGTGGGGAGGAGGGTGATGGTCACAGATTCAGTGCCAGAGCATATTAGCTCTTTATTATATAGGACAAATCCCCTAATAACATGTGTGTCCCACTTATACCATTTCAGAATACATTGCTCAGTATACAATTTGGTTTTGGGGGTCAGGGTACAAAAGCCTGGACAGCTATAACCGAGTGACTCACCTGAGTCACCAGTCCATCCTCCCCACCATCTCTCCCCGCCAGACCCCCTCCCCGCCCCTAGTATTGTGGCTAGAGTAGATGCCCCACATGTGGAAAGTCATGAATCGCCTTTATCTTTATATCTGCATATGTTTTTATGACATTATTATTTTTTACTCTGGGAAGGGATATAAACTCAGAGCTCTCTGATTTATTTTGTTTTATATTCAATGGAAAAATAAAGAACAAACTAAAATTGAAATAGCTGTTTGTATGGGGCCTGTTTTCAACTTTCTTTAGAATTTTCATTAGAGAGAGAGTAACATAAAAGGTATCCAGAATTTATCTTACATTATTTTAATATTTACCAAATTTCTACATAAGCAAGACTCGTGCCTTTATAATCAGAAGGAAAATCAGAATTGTCTCTGGGAAAAAGGATCATTTTCAGGCCAGTATTACACCTACTCTTCATTTAGCTCATCGTCTTGGTATAAATATGAACTATCTAGGAATAAAATCCTGTTTGTGTGTCCCACTTACACCATTTCAGAATACATTGCTCAGTATACAATTTGGTTTTGGGGGTCAGGGTACAAAAACCTGGACAGCTATAACCCAGTAATAAGCCAGCCTCCTTTTCCTAAGCACTTCCTTACTATCTTTGTAACATAACAACCATTATGTATTACCTGTTTTTATTATTTGTCTAGAGGCCCAATGCACGAAATTCATGCAAGGGGCTCAGCCCTTGCAGCCCCGTCCGGCTCTTGCAGCCCCTGCTTCATCTGGAAGGTTGTCCAGACAGTCATTCTGCTGTTTGGTCTAATTAGCATATTAGCTCTATTATATAGGATAAGTCCCCTCATAACTTGAGGTTTAGAAACTTGGTTTGGGGAAGGTGAGCCAGGATGTCACCTGTTTTCTTCATTAGACCAACATCATATTCCTGTCTGCCTAGGATGGTCATTTCTGTGGGCTTGAATAATCCCCCAAATACAACTGTTCAGGAGTTCTAAAATTCCAAATGCTTCTGGGTCCAGCACATTAGGATGACTCATAACTCTATTAGGAAGGTTTATAAAAAAGCCAATTACCTACAAGGGAGCACCCATACGATTGTCAGCTGATTTCTCAACAGACACTATGCAGGCCAGACGGGAGTGGCAAGAAATTTTCAAAGTGATGAATAGCAAGAACCTACAATCAAGATTACTCTACCCCGCAAAGCTATCATTCAGAATTGAAGGTCAGATAAAGAACTTCACAGATAAGAAAAAGCTAAAGGAGTTCATCACCACCAAACCAGTATTATATGAAATGCTAAAAGGTATTCTTTAAGAAGAAGAAGAAGAAAAAAGTAAAGATAAAAATTATGAACAAAAAATACATGTCTATCAACAAGTGAACCTAATAATCAAGTGAATTAAAAACCTGAGGAACAGAATAAACTGGTGAATATAATAGAATCAGGGGCATAGAAAGGGAGTGGCCTGATCATTCTCAGGGGGAAAGGGGTATGGGAGGGTGCAGGAAGAGACCAGACAAAAATCGTACACCTATGGATGAGGATAGTGGGGGGGGGGGGGGGGGAGGTAAGGGCAGAAGGTGGGGTGGGAACCAGGTGGAGGAGAGCTATGGGGGGGGGGGGAGGAGAAACAATTGTAATACTCTGAATAAAGATTTATTTTTAAAAATTTTAAAAATAAAAAAAAAAGAATGTCATGCGTTCAGGCAAATTTTCTTTCTTTCTTTATAGGTATTGAGAATAAAGTTTCAGCTAATATTTTTACACACATTTCGTGTGATTATTCTTTCCCACTATTCTTTCAGTTGAACTGGAAAGATCTTGGCTTGCTGGCCACAAAACCACTGGCTCATTGGTCCTTTGCCCATGTTTAAACCCTGATTATCTGGGCTCCGACTTCATCATAGTGAGTTCCAAAGTGTGCACAGCTCTGGGTAGCCCTCATCTGTGTGTTTGGTGAGCCATCCTGTCAGCATCCATGCAGCCGGAGTGGAGAAGAGGAAGCAGAAGGGATGGGCATTGCCCTGCAAGAGAAGCACGTGCCACCTCCACTCACACACCCCGTGAGCCAGAATGGAGTCATGTGACCACAGTTAACTGCAAAGTTGCCTTTGAGATGATATCTCTCATTGGATTCTATTACTCAGTGAAAGTGGGGAGAGTGAATATTGGGGGACACCGAGTAAGCTTCAAAATATACTCTTTCTATGAAATAGTGGATTGAAGAGAGCCTGAGTGGTTATTGGTAGGCCATTCCTGAATGTGATGGGAGATGGTAGCTAGGACCATCTGTAGGGAGAGGATAGAGAAAATGAATCCAGAAATGCTGCAGAGTGACACTGACAGAGGAAACGGGGTGGAGGAGGTGGAGAAAAGGGCCAGATAACTCCCGGGTTTCTGGCTTGTATTGCAAATGCTGGAGAGAGACCAGGTTTCAGGAGGAGGTGTTTATGGGGCCCTGCCTTTAGCTTTGAAATGTGATTTAGAGGCATCTGTCAGACAGGCTGTTTCTAGGCATCCAACATATGCCTTCTAATAAATTAACCACCCATTCACGGTCAGGTGAGAGCCCCAGGTCTAGTCATTGTTAACTAATCTATTCAAATGCATGGGCCTCTGGGAGGGTTTCTTAGTAGTAACAGGCTTGGTTGTATCACATGTCACAGAATGATTAATCACATACAAAAGTAGGAAAACCCGCCAGGCAGAGGGAGCCTTTTAACCAGCTAAAGGCCTTGCTAATTCTCTGTCGTCATAAATCATGAGCAGTCTCCCTGTGTTGATAGTATGGACAGGACCATTGGTCACACAGGAATATTAGTCACATGGACTTGTGTGCGGCAGCTCAGCCCACATTTAGTGATGGGCATCGTCATGACTGTTTTAACCACGTGCGGAGCTGCAAGAACCACCACAGAGCTCAGGTGTTTTGTTTCTTATGTTGCTTGTCACGTAATGCACTGTTTAGCATTTTGTACCTTTTAGTTGCTTTGTGATATTTTTCTTAGGAAGGCCTACTTTGTCTAAGTGCTATGTCTTTCTGCCCAACTGACCAAAACATTCTGCAATTGATATGCAGGCAGTACTAACGATATGTTAGTCCACCGGTTTGCACCACTGATGGGTGCTGTGGTTAAACATTTACAATGAAGTATGTGAGGATTTCCAATGGGCACTGGTGTTTTGGAGTTCATTCATTTATCCTTCATTTAACAAATGAAGTTCTACAGTCTGGCCACATGTGATACTCAAGTGAGAGTCCAGTGAGCACGACCAATGGGTGGACGCCTCTGCCCTTGGGAGCTCCATTCCTGCACTCCTGGAAGCCAGGAAGTCAGATTCAATAAGCCTATCGCTGCCTGCAACCCATCCAAAGTGTCGTCGTTGTCAAATTGCAGTGCTTGGTCGTCTTCTTCCTGCTGGCCCTGTTGTGATGGGTCTGTTGAGGCTCCAGCCTCTAAGGCCTGGCTTTCCACTCCCATTGGCAGAGGCAAGGAAGTACCAGGGAAGGTTGGGGGAGGGGGGGGATAGAAGCGGGGGCATTTTGTGAGGCCATTGGGAATTGGGCTGTGTGCTTTCATCTACTCTTTTGCTACGAGAAGGGGGTGGTGAAAGAGAGAGAGAGACAGAGAGAGAGAGAGAGAGAGAGATGGGGAGGGGTGGGAGAGAGACAGAGAGAGAAAGAAACTGAGGAAGGTAGAAAGAGTATAACTGATTTGGGGAGAATTTTGCACAGGTTTATATATGAAAACAGCAAGAAACTAGAGAGTAAGACATGCCTGGCAGTGACCAAGAAACTTGCACCGTGTTCTACCTTCAACCCCATGCTCTCTGCCAAACTTTAACCAGATTAGTGTAATGTGGCTGCTTGCACACATGACTGAATGAAAAAGGAAATTGAAAAGGTTCTTTTCATAAAGCCCGGGGAAACCATAGGAAAATCCAGTCTCTGTTTCAGGAATGTCGACTGTGCTGTTGGTTAGTACCCCCATCTTATTGACTTCGATCAAAAGGCTGACCGTCGTGTGTCTTACTATTTTTAACTGGCTTTCGCACCTTTGGATGTCAATCTCCAACATGGCTTGGGCCGTGGTTCTCCTCCTGCCATCTCATTCTTCCCACTCTGGCTTAATTTGTGCTGCCTTTCCCCTCTGCTTCCCTGCTCTTCTTTCTACTCTCCGCAACACTTATCTTCCTTGTCCTGGAGTTTATATAGTATTCCTTTTAGGCAAAGCCCCAGACGGCCAGCCTTGTCTAGTCAGCCTTGAGCTATAATTTGGCTTCCCAAGTGTGTTCTCTGAACGAGAGCCTAGTGTTTGGAGTATGTCAGGAGCTGGTCCATTTTGAGAAAGTCCACAGAGGTTATAATTTGCTCTCAGGAAGCACTTGGGGGTTTTAATTCGGTCCGTGTTTTACATGTGAGCAGTCAGTTTATATTTTCAGAGAAGGTTGTGAAGAGAAAGTGATAGCCCAATTGCACGTTTGCTTGGCATTTCTTCTGAAGTCCTGGGGACTCAGTACTTTGAGGAGAAGAAAAATAAGACTGTCCTTCTGCGCTCCTCAGCGGACCTCCTGGCTGATTTTCTCTGATGCTCGGGGCTGCTCACTGCAGGCCTGATGAAAGCTGTCCCCTCACCTGATGTGAGGGGAAACCGCTTTTCTAGCTCATTGAAAGCATTCAGATCAACTTCCAATGGAAGGACATGCTCCCACTTCCTCCACACACCAATTTAGTAGCGTCTGGGATCTCTGAGTTCAGTTTGGACAGGAATCATTTGACATGTTTTGGGGCATCCAGTTGTATTATCTCCCCTGCCCTCTGGCTCTTTAGCCTTCCCATGATGCTCCATGTAAACCACCAGCCTGGGGTTCCCTGGAGCTTCTCTGCCTCATTTGGAAGCAAAGTTTTAACTGGTAGCATGATCACAAGTGGTTGAAAGTGAAAAGTTCATTTGAGTCATTTTTATATCTCTTCTACGAGATGTAAAAGAACTGGTTTCCCTCTAACCAACTGCAGTGGAAAGCATTCAGGTGGCTGTTCCTTGGACTTGGTGGGTCAACAGTCTCCGTGACTCAGCAGTGCTTCAGGGTTCAGCTCATGCCAGCCCTCCCCCACCAGCCCACTGATACAGGAGAAATCGGCCGGGCCATTGAACGCTGGTTTCCTGATTTGCGCGGTGGTGGTCCCACATGGTGGTAAACAAAAGACTCCTGGGACTTGAACATTCGATTGGGAAGCACGGAAAACAAGCTCTCTTGAGCCAAGATGCTGGATTTACGAGGACACGCTAGATTTACGAGGACAAAGATAGCCTGCCCTTTCCCCTTCTACGCCACTTTTTCTTTCCATAAATACATGCTCCTTGTCCTTATCTTCCCCTACCTCGTCTGTCGGAGACTTTGACCTTGGTTTTGGTTTGCCTTTCCATTGACACATCATCTGTGTTTTTAATTTCCTGGTTAGGCCTGAGGTTAAGAGGAGAAGCATGGCCAGCAGCTGATTGAGACAGGCTCTCCCTGGTTTTCTCGCTTGCCCTTGGTTATCTCATGCCCAGATTTATGTGTTCAAAAAAATAGATGCATCACCTGACCTAGAAGTGATCAGACTCAAGAGCCTGATTTATACCAGCCAAATTCAAGAGATGGGCAAATATATCAGGATGCCAATGCATTTGTTTCTTCTCCATTTCTACTGTCAAGCCATCTCATTTCAGTTGGTTATTAGATTAGTTTTCCAGAAAGAGAGCAAACCCAGGAGGCAGGATAAGAATCAGAAGGCCCTTTGGCAGCTGCAGATTTGAAATGGAGGGACAGAATGACTTCAGGAGAGAGCTTCGCCAAGCTCTGAGAGATTGTTTTACCGTTTCTGCACTGGGACATTCTTCTTGGCCGGTCAAAGCACTCTTTGCCAGAGGTAGCTGGAAGAGACAAAGCCATAAATTATTTACCATCTAATTTTTTTTTTGCATTCTTCATCCATCATTAATTGATTGGACTAGACTGTCTCTGAAGGCCCTTCTGCCTCCAAATTTCTATGCTCTGCTAAAAAAAACGCCCTCTCCTTCTAGACCTGTTTCAGTAGTGACTAGGTATTACCTTCTTTCTTTCTTTTTTCAATTTTATTTTGTATTGGTTTCAGATGTACAGCTTAGTGGTTAGACAATCACGTACTTTACATAATTATCTTCTTGTTTGATGTTTAGGAAGTCAACCTCAGGCTCTATAATGGACTTTTAGAAACAGTATTAGTTTTCTATCGCTTCCATAATGAATTGTCATATTTTAATAGTTTATAACAACTCCCCTTTATCATCTCACAGTTCTGTAGATAGGAAGTCTGGGTACAGCATGGTACAACCGCTTCGATTCCCTGCTCAAGTTCACAAGGCTGAAATCGAATTGTCGCTAGGGCTGCACCGCAGACCGGGCTTTGGGGATAAATTTGCTACCAAGCTCGTCGGGGTTGTTGACAGAATTCCGTTCCTTGCCACTGTAGGACGGTCTCCCCATCTCCTCAATGGCTGTCAGCAAGGAGCCAGTTCTGCTCCTAGAGGCTGCCTGTGTTGCGCCTTGAGGTCCCCTAGAGCAAGGGCGGGTCAAGCCCCACTCAAATGTCTACTCCCACTGACTGCCTGTCTGCTTTTACACGCTCATGCAATTACATTGACTCGGGAAGATAATCCAGGATAATCTCGCTGTTTTAAAAGCAGTTGATTAGTAACTTTAATGATGTCTGCAGAGTCCCTTCAGAGCAGTGCCTGGATTAGCGTGTTTGAGTGAATCAGAGACAGGAATCTTGAGGGACCACTTCAGCCTTCTGCTGGCCTGGTCTCAGCAGCAGCACTTTGCAGTCCTACTTTGTCATTACTTGAGTGACCTATCTGTGGGTGGCTGATGCCATTCATTTATGTGGATCTTTTGATTTTGCCACTTCACATGACAGTATTTTTTTTAATATATTTTATCGATTTTTTTTTTTAACAGAGAGGAATGGGGAGGGATAGAAAGTTAGAAACATCGATGAGAGAGAAACATCAATCAGCTGCCTCCTGCACACCCCCCTGGGAATGTGCCCTCAACCAAGGTACATGCCCTTTACCAGAATCGAACCTGGGACCCTTCAGTCCGCAGGCCAACGCTCTATCCATTGAGCCAAACCGGTTAGGGCAGGACAGTATTTTCGTTTCCTACCTTAATAGTTAGTATTTTAACTGCTTGGCGTAGAAGGTTCTCTTTTGCAAAAAGTGCATCAATGGGTTGGTTGCATGGAGAGACTGATCTTTCTTTTCTCTCCCTCCATGCTGCAGAGGAAGGTTCGTTGGGGCCAGTGAATTCCGTTTTCACAAATTTAAAAATCATCATGGTTTGGTTTGCACAAGATCCGTAATTCTCAATTCTAGCCGCACTTTAGAATCACATGACAAACATTTGAAGTATCAATACTTAGGCCCCGCCCCAGAGACCCTGACATCAATGTTGAGCCAGGACAAGTCTGTAATCCAGGCAGCTGTCATTTATAGCCATGGCTGGGAACTGTTGAGAGGCTGCAGACATTGTGCAGATAAGGAGGCCGAGGGTGAGAAATGATTTACTTCAAGTCCCATAACTAGTGACAGATCTGGGTTCTGTGCCAGTTCTGTGCCACAAACAGGTTTCTAGTGTAATCAGTGCTCAGCAATTATATGCAAAATGAGTGTTGGGAAGGTCTGGAACACCCTGCTTCTTGCTTCAATCACAGACTGCCTTCCTCGGACTCGGAGAAACTACTGGACCTGGCAGAAGAACCAAAGGTCTTCTCAGCAGCATGGCCTGCTCACGTGCAATAGTAAGCACATTCTGTGGGAGCCGGGGAGCTGGTCACATGGATATCCACAATCTTTCCACATCCCAACTGCGTAGTCCATGTCGTAGCCACTCACCTGCCTGTGGCTATGGAGCACTGGAGATGTGGCTAGTGCCCATTGTGGGGTGCTGTGAGCGTGAAATATGCACCAGATACAAAGCTCTGTGTAAAAAAAGAGTGAAATATCTCATCGATGCACATTTCATCGTTATTGCATGATGAAATGGTAATGTTTGGGGTATATTGGGTCAAATAGATATAGTGTTAAAATTAATTTTACTTGTTACTTGTTTAATGTGGCTACTAGGAAACTAAAATCACATCTGTGGCTGGCACTGGTAGCTCATATTATATTTCTGTGATGCACACTGTTCTAGAGAGCGTTTTGAACGCCATTAACAATGCACGGTGCACATCCGAGCTGTTGGACCTCCATGATCTTAAAGAATGAAGCGGTTGTTATAAATGTCCCGGAGATAAGACGTGACAGTGATCTGCCCTGTGTTGGCCATCTATCTGGCAGCCAGTCAGTCTGGCCAAATAGATTTCTTTCTATTTATACGTATAGGCTTAAAGGAGGTAGAGGGGTGTCCCTGTGTCATGGAAATAGCACACGTCATAGCTCTGAGGTAATGTACCGAAAGCAGGCCAGGTGTTCTCAGAGGCCCTAGGGCCTGGAGATGGATAGTACAGCCCTTGAGCAGTGCTGCTCCTGGGGAGTGCTGCCATGTCAGCATTTGTGAATTATCACCGAACTTGACAGGCCTAAGCGCTGGCTATCCTGTGGTGGCTGCCCCTGTGCATAATGCACATCCAAGCTTCACTCTTTCTCCTTTTCTGTCGTTTTCCCTGCCTCTCTGGTGCCCCGCAGTCGATGTTTGTTCAGCCCGGGTTAGCCTTTAGGAAGAAACATGGGAAGGGAATGCGGGCCTTGGAGACCTTGAGTGCGGCCCTAATGCTTACCCAAGAATGTTCTATCCGCGGGATTCGCCTCGCCTCTCAATGTCCCTCTAAACTTGCAGGTCTGGGTCAAAGTTGCATGGAATAGGCACCTTGCACACTCCTCCGTGGGCAGATCTGGGGAGGCATCTGCTCTGTGCCAGGCCCAGGGCTAGACGTTGGGGATACAACAGTGAGTGAGACGCAGCCCTCGGTGTGCTCCGGCTGAGAGCAGAGAGGACGGGAGCGGGCAGCCTCAGGACACGGGTCCTCAGTGAATGGCGTTTTTCATTGCCTGGCACAGTGCGGGATTTAGCTTAGCAGAGAATCACGGTGTGGCTGAGGGAACTGAAGCCCATGGTGATTACATCACTGCCGAGTCACCAGGTCAGCGATGCTGGGCTGGCACCAGGCACAGGACTGCTGACTCCCCTTGCTCTGCTTCGCCCAGGAGACCACATTGCCTCATGCTTGGTTTCCCAACTTGTTGACCTCAGAAGAACTTCACCGTTTGGGACCAGAACAGAGGAAAGAAGAGTTTTTCCTCAGTGTTTGCTCTCTGAGTTATCTGGGTTTGCTGGTACACGATGAGTTACTGTACTAATCATTGTCAGGTTATCATCTCAACAAGGGAAGACTTCACTCTATGAAATGTCCTCCACAGCTTGTCTATTTCCTATTAAATTAGGCTCAACAAAGCCATTCCCTTCTGAGAGTTTGCAGCTCCTCTAATATCTTCAACTTTGTTTAAAGTACATTCTTCATGTTGTAGATCCGTCACAGTAATAAAATTTTTTAAAAAATAGCTTTAAAAAGGAGCCTTTTGGAAAGAGAGAGTGAAACCAGAAATTCAATAAGAGGTTTGCTTTTTCAAATTTTATTTTGGAAAAAAAATGACTTGGTAGGTGCAACGGTATGAAAGTAAGATGTGAAAAGGAACATATTGTTCCAATAAGCGCCTGTGAAATGGGTGTTGTCTTCCATGTGCGCATCACGCTGCATTGTGAATCATGGGATGCACCGGGTGAGGCAGGCTGGGTGAGTTTGGCAGTCATGCATAGGAATAGCTGCTGTGGTGAACTGCCACAGTCGTAAAGTGCCATGGGGTCCTACTGAACTCAAACAGGGTGTCCATGCCCTGAGAATGGCCCACTCCCAACAGAATACCCCTGCATCCCAAGACAGGAGCAGCACCTAGCATTCAGTACTGAAATGCTCCCCATTCTTTCACTCCTCCAGAAAAGAAGAGGTAGACCCAGGTTCCTGTAACACGACTGTCTTCTCTGTTCTCACAAAGAGAGAACATTGCTAGAGAAGGCATCACACCAAGCTGCTCATCATGAAAATTCATCTACCCAATTTGCAGCTCTAGAAATCTATGATTCACAAAACAAATGATCTGTACCCAGTCACAACAGCGCAGACTTTTCTTACAGTAGCTGACAGAGTGGTAAGGGGGGAAATCAGCCTCTGGATTATTTCCCACACAACTGGGCCTCTGTGCCGGAGTGCAGTTGCCCGTGCCCCTAAGCAAAAATGGGTGGCATTCCTGCCTTAACCTAGGGGATGAGCCTCCCTTTTCCCTGGACCCTCCTGTGATGGAGTGCTTGATCGGAGAAGGCAGTCTTACACATGGTGGCTACCCAAGAACACATTTGCAGACCCCTTTGCCACCTCCCTAGGCTTCCATTTCGTGATATATAGGTTGGGCCCCACTCTCAATCTACTCCATGGGCATATTACAAAACATAGTCTATTCATGACGAGTATCAGAAAGAGTCAAGGTAGCTACCATTTATTGAATACAGGCGGAGGGCATGCCAAGTGCTTCGAATAAATCACCTCATTTAATCACCTCCTGATGTTCCTATGGAAAAAGGTAATATGATTATCATCCCCATATTCAAGATGAGTAATATGAGGTTTGGTAAAGGCAGGATTTGAACCTAGCTCTCTGACTCCAGAACCCATGCTCTTTACCCCTAAGGTTACCCTGTCTGTAAGTGAGGGTCAAGGATAGCATCTGAGGTAGAGGCTGGTGTTAATTTCTAAAGACCTGGGAGGTATCTGTGAATGATTATTAACTAAATGTGATCAATTGAGAGTGGAATAGATGGCATCAAATGAAACCAAGTGTTCCCAGGGTTCACTCAGAAGCACTTGCGTCTCGCATCAATGTCAGCAGATTGCTTAACCTGTTACCTGCATGGATAGTATCATCACTTCCCCAGCTGCTGGTGTGCCAGGTCCAGTTGGTACTGGCTTGTGAATCCACATTCAGTGACTGCAGTGAATCCAGTGATGGGGTAAATCCAGGTTCATGATGTGGTAGTTTAAAATCAGCCATGGTAGAGGTGTTTACAACACAGAAATTGGCAAGTGCTATATATCATGGCCCTTTACTCCAGAGGAACAGTTATTAAATATTTATCAGTACACCACAGTGTATGACTCAAAAAAAGATACAGTGTGAATTGTCACACTTCTGAAGGTAAGCAAAGGCACACCCAAAAAAATGTCCTACAAATATAATCATACCTAACCTTTCAGTGATTCTTCAGTCCCCATCATTTTGCATTTGGAAGGACTGCTTAATCATAATGATTTTATATGTCACTAGAGGCCCAGCGCGCACGAAATTGTGTGTGAGTAGCCAGCTTCCACTTGCCTCAGCCGGCTGCCCCGCCCTCTGCCGCTTGTAGCTCGCGCCCCACCCCCGCCGCAAGAGCCACTGCTCGTTTGGTGGTGACGGCGTTATGGCATGACGGCCATGGGCCTTTTACATAAGAGATTTTTTTTGTTTATTATTTTTTTACAGAATCAAATGTGCTCACTGTAACAGTTTAATATTTATGAATGCAAGCACAAACATACAACCCTTAAAGTTTATATATCAATGTTGTAAAATAGAAATATAAAATATAATGCAAAACATATATTTCTAAATTTAAATTAACTAAATTTTCTACTGATCACATTTTTTAAAATGAAAAGAAACAAGAATTAATTTTTAATAATATTTACCTCCAAAATCCAAAATATGATTTTAACAGTCAACATTGACATTATTGAAATATTTTGAAAACATTTTGTTCCAAGCCTTCGAAATCCATGTGTATTTTACACTATAGCACATCTCAACTTAATGCTAAATTTTCATCAGAAATACTTAATCTGTTTTTAGATTTTATAGAAACTACAGCTGAAAAAGTAGATCCATATATCCAACCTGTTTCAAATAAACTTAATTAAATACTTAATTGACATATTTAATTAATTAAAATTTAGCTTATTTAATCTCTCAGTTGCATTAGCCACATTTTAAATGCTTGATAGCCACAGGTGACTGACCGGTGGTTACTGAATTGGTCAGCATAGGTGCACACCATGTATGATTTGTTTTATTAAAAGTGACACTTACTATATATACTCCACCCAAAGACTTTCCCTCCTCATCCTTCATACATTTAAAATGCCTTCTCATCCTGTATTCCCTACTGGATGCTGAGAAAAAAGAAATCTCAGCAAAAGTAGTCATATTGATAATGTCTATGCACTTTTACTCCCTCACTCATGGGAAGGAAATAAGTAGACCTAAGGTATGTTAGTCTTACCAGTTCTCAAATGGCCACCACCAAGAAAAGTGGGTAATGAACTCCAAATGCAAACTGTTCAAATAAAATGCATGTTGCTAATTAGAATGGGGCATTTTCAATACCTTTTTGGAGTCACCTTGACTTTTTTTGCTATTGAGTTCTTATCAAAGCTTCACCAGACAGTCAGTGAGATTCCATTTTGCAATATTTCATTGGCAATCAACACCAGTATCAGAAAGTACACGTTTATTAGGTTACCTCCCTGGAGTCTTGGTTTAGCAATACAACAATTCTGCTTCTCTGGTGATTTTTTTTTCATCGGCTCTTGCATTTTTGGTATTACAATAGCTAGATCAATAAAACAAAAATTTGGGGAAACATTCTTTCTGATTGATTCAGCTGCTGTTTTGGTATTTTGCCTTAACAGGACTACAAGCAACTAAATCTATTATTTTATTCCCCCCATATATTAATACACTAACATCATACTTCCAGGGATGCTTTTGACCACTTTTCTTTTAAAGGCCTGATACAAATAAGAAGGTGTAGGTAGTTTTGGGTGGTTCATTTCATCTGTGCCAAATTACAAACCAGAAATGAGCACATTCCTCCCTATATGATCTAACTTATTTTTAAATACTATTTTTAATAAGGGTGATGTAGGGTTCTTCATGAATGTGTTTTGTCTTCACATTAAGTTCATCGGATCCTCATCGGCATCCAGTAATAACTTATCTTCCAGTCTTTGCTCTACCTAGAACTTCCCACTCAACGTTTCCAACATTTCTACAAGTCTCATAATTGCCTTAAACACCAAGTGTCCAAGACAGGCATGTGACCTTCTCCTCCCTCAAAGCAGCTCAGATCCCGCATTCCTGATTCCTGTCGACAGCACCATCTGTCACTCGCACATATGCTATAATCCTCAGTCATTGTGATAGACGTGTCTCTCTCATCTCCGTGTATCCATCCAGTCATCACCAGATCTTGTCAGTACTTCTCAGGGATACTGAGTTAAGAAGGTATAAGGGGCAGATTTCTGCTGAGAAAATTCACTTTTGCACATGATTTGCCCATACCAAAACTTCCAGAGAGTTTCTGATTAATGAGTTGCGATCTCATTTAGTCCCCTTTATTCATAATTCAGGAACCTTGTTCTCCAGCTCACCAGCTGCCTGAGACCACTACCATGAACTAGGCAGAACTCAGACCCACACCCACAACATTTGCACTGTTTGAACTTTGTTGTTTTGTTGTTGTTGTTGTTTTTGCCATAGCAAAAGTTCGCCCATCCCCTCTTACTTTTTCTAACCGATCACAATCTTACTTGTCACTTAGTTCTAATTTTAAGACCCATCAAGTCAGCAGCTGATTTTCCCCAGTTCTGACCTTCCATTGTGTAGGTATACCTCTTTTCCCAGTTTCCTGTGCCTATCTTGCCTAACTCCCAAAGTCAGCAACCATGGTTTGCATTGCTTTTGTTTTCTTCACTGTGCCTTGCACAGTGCTAACAGGCACTCATTGTTGGACCAATACTTGCTAATTTTAAATTAAAGAGAATTGAACCAATTGTTTTCTTTGCTTGAAGTTGGTTATAACAGGTTGGAAAAATGTTATGTTTATCTCCACTTCTTCTCATGTGTTTATGGACTGTTTTATAGCCAAGAAATAAAAGTCAGTATAACATAGGCCTAACTAATGTGGAGGCCTCCTCTGCGGAGCAGTCTACAGAATCAAAACTCATACCATCTGGATCTCACTGCTTTTCAACTGGCTCTCCCTTGAGAGAGGGGAGAACAGGCAAAATGCCTTGGGCTCTGAGAGTGGGAATAGTGTGTTTCCTTATGCAAGAGTAGAGGCTTGTCTTACTCCTGCAAATGCAAATCTTGCCATGAGGTTATAGCCGCAGAATGTATAGGTATCATTAGAAATCTAGAGAGGGATTTTTCCCTAGAAAAATATTGCAAACTTAAAAAAGCCAATAGGCTAAGGTACAATTTGGTAAAATCCTCTGGCCAATGCCTGCCTGTACTTGGATGGTTGTACTGGGAGAGGGGAATCATGGGACTTTCTCCAGCTCACATCTGGCAGGTCATTGGTAGATTGCATTAAAGTTCCACATTGTTTGTTGCACTCTGTCCTCCACTGGGACATTTCATCTCACCTAGAACCCAGTGAAGGGTCCTCTCATACAGAAGCTGCCTCGTGGAGCCTGCCCAGCAGAAGCGGCCAGCTTACACTGCAATCGAGTGGAATGCCCATGGACCTGGTTGTGTTCACTGGAGAGTTCACTGGGGAAGTGCAGCAGGCTGCCTTTGGAGTTGTCACGCCCTGAGCCAGCAACAGTGCAAGGAGAGAGCATTAGTCTCTAAGGAAGCCACCGGCTCCTACGGAATCCAGCCACATTTCTTCATCTTCTCTGCTGCCACCCTAGTTGGAGAGTGAGAGTTGGGTCCCTGAGCAATGCTCTCAGTGGCAGTGAACTGTTCTCGCCTCCTGTTTGGGAGGAGAAGGACTGTTTTAAATATCCCTTGTTTTGCTGTAGGAGTGTGAAAATAGACTTCTGCTTAATTTTGCTTTGGGGGATTCTGATCTATTTGTTTTGTGAGGTGGAATGTTTTCTATGGAGATATATTTGGCTCATAGAGGCATTGTGCTCATCAGTTTGTTACCGGCTCAAGGTTCTCGTGCCAGGTGCTTCAAAGGCCAATATTCAAAACGTCAGAGTTTGAAGTGGGGAAAGGTTTATTGACAGAGAAGGTGCCAACTGGAGAAGATGGAGGGATGCCTTATAGCTTCTGCAAATCCATCTTAAGAGAGCCCAGAATTCAGGCATCTTTTATGTCAGGAGAAGGGAGGAAGGGCAGAACAAGAGGAGAGGTGTGTGTCTTCCAGGCACCAGCAGGGACCCAAGGAAGAGCATGAAATCTCTAAATCTGTTTGTTCCCCTGGTCCTTGACCCCTGCTGCTCTGAGTCCCTGGAATCTTTACCAAAAGCTCCAACCTCAAGCAGAATTCCTCTGATAATTAGTGTATCTGGAGCAGCAGCTGTTCACCTGAAGGTCAAGGGAGAAATGCAGGCTGGAATGAAGAGCATCGGAGAGAGCCAGCAACCCACCCTGGGAGAAGTGAAGTTCATGTGCAGGCCACGGGAAGGGGTCAACAACTATTCACCTGAAGCAAAATTCACAGGTGTCTGGCATTTGCCAAGTCTCTTTGAGTTGTTTGGAGAGGTGACTTGCAAACCAGTGAAAGCACCCTTCTGAGAGCCACACACCTCTTTTTATCTCAGGAAGCAAAACACTGGCCTGCGAATTGGGAATCTCTGCTGCAACCAGACATCAAGAGAGGGGTGCCCCTGAGGTGCCTTTCCCTGCCACCAAGTGCGTGAGGGATGAGGGCTCAAATGAACTCTTCGAACTCTTCTTCGGGGTGCAGCTCCTCAATGTATTCCCTACTGAAAAGAATACTTGAACAATAAACATTGAAAGGAAACATCCCGTTACCAACAGGATGGCCTTTTCAGCCTAGAACAAATTTGTCTTTAGCCTTTTTCTGCATTTCTGCTGAGGCTTCCAACGATTCGCCGAGGAGCAGAGGGCCTACGGGGAGATGCTCAGAGGTTCCGTTGGCACTGTAGACAGGGATGAGGCAAGGACATTGGGCAGCGTGTTCCAGGTTAGGAATTTAAAATGTGGATGTCATAAATCTCATCACTGGAGAAGTGGTGGAGAATTAAGATACACACTCGGTCCTCTGAAGGACTCCCTGGGGCAGCATATGAGCGGTCTTCGTACATGTCGGCACACACATCCGTATTCAGATGGTGTATGTAGAGATGTGTTTTCTTAGAATTTTTTAAGAGCACAAAAGCATATGGAACAGCCCTAGCCAGTTTGGCCCAGTGGATAGAGCGTCGGCCTACAGACTGAAGGGTCCCAGGTTCGATTCCGGTCAAGGGCACGTGCCCAAGTTGCAGGCTTGATCCCCAGTAGGGGGCGTGCAGGAGGCAGCTGATCAATGATTTTCTCTCATCATTGATGTTTCTATCTCTCTCTTCCTCTGTGAAATCAATAAAAAATATATTTAAGAAAAAAAAGCATATGGAACAAAAACAATGGTGGGTTACCCACTGTCTGAAAATGAAAGTATAGACCCTGAGACAGTGTATACTGATTCAGAATTATGCAGCCATTCCCGGGGACCACACCATCCCATTAACCATGAAAACATTCTTGTTCACCGTTTCTGCCTGGTGCGGAATAGTGAGCAGGGCTGCTTCATTATTGCCGAGAGTGTACAGTAACAAGCATGAGGCCAGGAGGGGCCCTGATGGAGCTCCGCGTGTGGTGATCAGGTGCCTCGGTGATTTCAGGGAGATATTGGCGTTAGTTAGTTGTCAGCTGTAGCAACAGCTCTCCAAAGGGCAGTGTGCTGAGTTCACTTTAAATCAGCCCAAACTCGCCTCTTGAGAGGTCTTGAAGTAGATACCTTGTTTATTTACCCCAAATAAGCTTATTTCCATCGGGCAGATGCTGGCCAGGCATGCTGATCTGCTCCACCATTCATCAAACTGGAGAGTCAAGGTGTGGCCACACACGGGATTCCCAATGGCTAGAGGCATGAACAGACCCTTCTTCTGTGAGCCTGAGGTGTTCTGATTCCTCCTAAAACTCCTTAGAGCCCCAGGAGGATGCTGGGGAGGCCCCTGGGGCAGCGCACAGGTTCTGTTTTCTTTTGCTTCTCTCCTCTGTGCCGCCCTCCAGCTAAACCTCCGTAGGATGGCTTGTTAGCATGGTATTGGGTATTGTGTTCATTGAGCTCTTTTGTTCACTGGGAAACACACTGCAGTAGGTTGTTTTACTTTTCATTTTATGGCCCTGTGCTTGGTGATGCTAATGAAAGGTTTTTATATTTCCTGGTTCCATTAAAGCGAACCACACTGGCCCCATTATAGGAGCCATGCGTGGAGTGGTTCTGTGGCTGTGGGCCAGGATATGAAGATCTCTAGTGTCCGTGTGATTCCTGCGGGTAGCACCCACGGGGAGGAAATTGTATTACAGCCTGCTGTTGGCTCCCAGGAAAAGAATGACACTGGGAGACTCAGGGACCTGGAAGATGACTAGAGGTTTTGCTCTAGAACTGCCATGCATGTCAGCTCATGCGCAGTTTCCGCAGCCTTTAAACAGCATTTAGTGATCATGGTCTGCTTGGTGTTGGCTTCATCTTCTGCTTTTTTTGTGTGTGATTGCAGGTCCTACAGGTATGGATCTCTGGAAGCTGCTGTTGACCTTGGCAGTGGCTGGCTCAAGTGATGCTTTTGCTGGGAGTGAAGGTGAGTTCTACTTCCCTGTTCCCACCTGCAGTGTTTTGAAATAACAGTGAACTTTATGTGTTAAATCTAAGTTCTTGGGGTGATGTCATCAAAGTGTGTTACGTTTTAAGTAGTGGCAAACAGGAAACGTATCTTTAGAATCAGAAACTCGGAGGACTTTTCTGTGGATGTTTTACAGGAAACACAGTAGCCAGCTTTGGCATCTGGTATTTTCACATCAAAAAGAAATGGCCCAAATCATGCCGCGGGCATTTATGTGAAGGCAAACCAGGTCTCTCAGTCCTCGGGCTCCAGGAAAGACACTGAAATTACACTGAGGGGTTATTAACCTACTGATCACTTAGCTCCTGTGTGATTCAGGGCACCATAGCCTGTTTGCAGAGCTCAGAAGTAAGGCCTCTTTAGTCATATTCTCTGAGAGTGGAAATTGCAGGTTTCAAATACATTTCGCCTCTTACTCTCTGGGTGGTGACCATCTGGCTATGTTTGAAGGAAGAGACACCTGAAATAGTGAATAAGACACTCAGAAGTCCCGGGCCTGCTGGGCCATCCCCATAGTTCTTCCTGGTTTTACCTGTTTCCTGGTGGAAAAGTCAATCTATGCAACATATGTCTCAGAGCAGAAATAACTGGACCAAGAAAAGGTAATGGAAGGAAGAAAGAAGAAGGATTTTTCTGTCCAGAAAGTAAACTGTGTTCAGAAGGAGGTGGGGAACTTCTTCAGAGATTGTCTCGCACTTGCTGTTTTCCCAGCTTGGGCTTCTACGGAGGGAATAAGCCATCTCTGTCTCCCAGGCTTGTGACGCCACGTGCAGTGGCTGCTTTAAGAGTAGCTGAGCCCCTCTGCTCACCGGGCAGCTCATGTTGGAAATGAGAGATTCAGAGCAGAGGTGGTGCCCTCAGAAGTCCTCCCTGACCTTTGAGCCCAAAAATAAATCCATAGTAGTGAGCTGCTGAGGGCGACCAGGGTAACTAAGAACACAAGCAAGGTAAAATATGTTACGTTATCTCTTAAAGCAATGGGGAGATATTTATAGAAAAGCAGTCATAATTGTTTGAAATAATTTTGGGTCTCTCTGGTGTCATAATGTCAACATTGTGCAAGGCAGACATGGAGGGATCGCAGGCCGCGTTTCAGCAGCTTTTCCCAGGGCCGGCTTTAGGCCCTGGTTCCCAGCCAAGGCATTACAGCCAGGCTCCTCGCCGTTCCAAAATCACAGCACTTTACTCTCGACTTTCTTCATTAAGGTGCCTTTCACGCCACTGGGCAAGGCTTGGGGAATTTTAAAAACCTGTGAAATGGAAAGTATGGCAAATGAAATCTCTAAAGATGTATCTTTAAAAATGTATCCCCAGCTGAAAAATGAACTCAAGTTACACTTTTAGACCTAGAAAATCTGCAAAGAGCCTCGATTGCAGCGGCTTTGGCATTTTAGCTTGGACATAAACCTTTAGCTTCATGAGGAAAGTGGAGAAAACGGCACCATTAGCCGGCTCCATGTGTGCCCTTTGGTTTGCTTTGTTTCTGTGCTTGGGAGGAGCAGGACATGAGAAAAGGCAATGCTTGATAGTAAACACCAATCCGGCAGCCAGCCAGCACTTGCACATGGTAAGGAATTTAGCAAAGGAACAAATTTCTTCCTGCTCCTTTTTTTTCCTCTCCGTGGGCTAACCAAAATTCCTTTGAAGTGTGTGGCTACTCCAGAATTCTTCCTTAAAACGGCCCGGGGATTGTCAGGGATGGTGCCTGATGTTTCTGCAAGGAGGTGTGGATAGGCGTGTTTGAGCATGCGTGTGCCGTTCTGGCCATTTATCTGATGGATTTATCCAAAGCGATCACATGACAGATGAGGATTAAATGTCAGATAACATCCACGGGCCATGTGTTTCTTTTTCTGCCAGGGCCGGATTGTAGCCAAATCACTTTATTTTTATTTCCGCTCCCATTGGACAAGGTAGACTAAAAGTACAGGTGAGAATGGGGAAAAAAACAACACCAACTCTAGTGTACTTCGCTACCCATTCATTTGAATTCTGTTTGGTCAGTCAGAGATGCGCTCTGCTGGGTGAGGGACCTGGGAAGCTGCACCTGGAGAAAGGCGCCCGGGAGCTGGGGGGAGATGACAGATGTGTGTGCCTGGGGAAGGTTGGCACTTGAAGTGTTGAGCAGGGATTTTCGTGCCTGGGCAGATGAGCAATTAGAAATATACTGGCCCTGAGAGGCTTTTTTATTAAGTCTAATTGCCCTATGGGAAATTTAACAAGAACTAAACACTGAACAGTGCCACCATTGTCTTAGTTCGTGTTGCAATAGATGCTCTCTCATCTTTCATCCTGTACATTAGTCTCTCCACCTGCTCCTCCCGGCAGGTTATAGTCTCGGGGAGATTTCTTATTCCAGAATCAGGAGTGACCAGCAACGCCTCATTTCCAGGGGCCTTCACGGGGTCGAACTGTCAACTGGCCGCTTCAGAACTGCCCCTTCTGAGTTTAATGAGGAGTGTGTTTACAGATTTGATGGACGGAAATTCTCTTCTGAGGAGTGCCTGTGATAAATGAGTCTTATCTCTTCTATTTCAGTTAGCCCACCCCTAAGCATCCTCTTTGCTGGATGCTCCCACCTCAGCAACCTAAGGCGGGAGCTTGCCTACCTGAAAAGTTCAGTCTAGTTGGATGTGAGGAACTCCTAGAAATTAATGAGAGACTGTAGAGCTTGAAGGTCTAAGGATACTAATGGTGAAGGTGCTCTGAAAAAGAATCAACGTGGACCGGACTAAGTTAATTCAACAAATTCAATGTACAGATATTTTTTCAGAGCTTTCTGTTTTCAAAGATTGCACTTAGGGCTCTGAGGAATACAGTGATTCTCCCCTCAAGGAACTTACCATGAGTTAAGAGATCAGGATATACACAAAGAATTACGGTAGGGCCCTGCCAGTGTGGCTCAGTGGATGAGTGTTGACCTATGAACCAGGAGGTCATGGTTTGATTCCTGGTCAGGCCACATGCCCGGGTTGCGGGCTTGATCCCCAGTAGGGGGCATGCAAGAGGCAGCCAGTCAAAGATTCTCTCTCATCATTGTTGTTTCTGTCTCTCCCTCTTCCTTCCTCTCTGAAATCAATAAAAATATTTTTTTAAAAGGATTACAGGAGGAAACAATGTTGATTAACTACGGAAATAGTTAATAGCCCAAACTGCAGTCTTTACAAGTGAAGAGAGGAAGGTCACTTCTGACTGTAGCATAGTAGAGAGAACTTCCCAGAAGATGGAACATAGGAGAAGCTGATGTGATAAAGGAGCAGCACAAACAGACGCACACAGGAGTCGACACGAGGTGGCACAGAGAACAGGTTCTAGAGTAGTTGGGTTTCTCCTCTGGACAGCGCTGTTCCAGGCAATGCATGGTTCCAGTTCACACATTCAGTATCCAACAGATATGTTTTGAGCCTCTACTTTGTGGAAGGAATAGGATTAATTTGGCCAGAGTGTGTGGTACATGAGCACTGTAATTGTAACTATTCCCTTTGAAAGTAAACTTAGGTCAATAGATTGGAGTTAAATTATGGAGAAGATAAGACGTACTGGGCCTTCACCATGGCTAGTATTTGGAGAGGAAGAGACGAGAGAAGAAGTGTATGCCACATCCTGCAAGTCATGGTTTTTCTCAGAGTTGTAGGCCAGCCAAAAGTACTAAGCTCATGATAGAACATTTGTGTGTATGTGTGTAATATTTATATACAGCATATATAATATTTAAGTATAATATATTATATATATGTCTGTCCGTACATTATATATAAATATTATATTAAATATGTAATTATATATATACTAGAGGCCCAGTGCATGATATTCGTGCACTGGGGGGGATCCCTCAGCCCAGCCTGCGCCCTCTCACAGTCTGAGATTCCCCCGAGGGGTCCTTAGCACTGCTGTGGCGGTTCCCACCACCACCACTGAGCTCGCCAGCTGTGAACCCGGCTTCTGGCCGAGCACACTGACCAACAGGGGACAGCTCCTGCATTGAGAGTCTGCCCCCTGGTGGTCAGTGCATGTCATAGTGACCAGTTGTTCTGCTGTTCGGTCAATTTGCATATTAGGGTTTTATTATATAGGATATATTAGGTGTGCCTTGCAAGCAAAGTACATAATTATTATCTTATCACTCTAAAGATTTAAAGGTTCTTCATTGTTCTATTCCTCTCAAGATAAGAACCATATACTAGGAGTGAGATGGCATGTCCTGAAGAAACCAGGATCCCCAAAACAATACCTTTGGACAATTTCCATAAACCTATGCAAACTGACACAGCACTTGTATGAAAGAAGAGACACTTTTGTTCTCGTTGCTAACAGATCGGAAATAATGGCTCAATAGAAGGAACACCTACTTTTCTAAACAAACCCTGCCCCGTTACAGTTGCAGCTCACGGAGCCCTGAGCGGCTGCCAAGACATACAGCAGGTATGAGGGCCATGGCTGTAGAGGGGAGACAGTAAAGAGTGTGCCTATTAAATATTTTCAAGGAGGAGCAAACAATCCAAGGCTTCCCCTTCACCGGACGTGACAGAGACGCCACAGTTTTAGATGCTGCCGTCTCTCCTGTCACTAGGAGACCAGGAGCAATTTTACAGTGTCTTCCAGTGCCAGGGCCTGAGTCCATGCATATCAGCAACCCCGCATCACCTGGTCCTCCTGGGATCACAAACAGCTTTGACATCGGACTTCAGCAGGCCAGGTTATGGAGCTTCTGGTCTTGTCTATCTGGTGCCAATGGAAGATATGAGCTTAGACCTTTGGAGATAATAACACAGAACACTCTTTCAGCATGTTTTTCCCAAGCACTGTAATGGATTCAAGGGGGAATTTTATATTTGTGTTTTCCTTTAAGAGCCTCATGGTCTGTAGAAGAGGAGAAAGATACACACACACACACCAAAAGAAAACACACAACGTTTTAATTCTGGTCCCCTTAGATTATGGAAGAGTTTTAAGCAGGGTACCAGTACTGTTTGATTTTCACTTTGGAACTCATGCCGTAATAGAATGAAAGTGAATTTGAAGGAGATGGATATAGAGGAAGATGGGTGTAATAGGTCAGGAGAGAGATGATGTAAGTGTGACCATGGTGGTGAAAAATAGATGATCACAGACAGATGTTGAGGAGATGCATCACCAGTGCTTGGAGTCCAATTCCGTGTGGATGTTGACTTCAGGAACTGTCAGCTTTCCTACTCCGTCCAGTGCTAGGTTTCCACATTTTTTGTTGATGTTCTCGACATCAGCAATGACTCACTTTCAATGCAGTGAAGTCCTGGAGTACAGCTCAGCTAATTAGGAGCGAGGTGATTCTTACACACTACAGCTCTGTGGAGGAGGAAGCATACTGAGTCTGATGACAGCATAGAACCCAAGCACCCTTATTTTATACAATAGAACACCCACCTGCACCTAGCCCGGGTCCCACAGCCGTCAATCACCTCTGCAGTGTGGCTCTGGTATGGCTTAGGCTGCTGTGCACTGAAGGGCCACATCCCAGACACAGGCCTGAGCTTCCTCCCCATGAAGTCAGTGAACATTTATGACATATAACCCCACAGTATTGTTACCTCACTGAATGCAATCAAATATATGTTGGATGAGTTGGGAGAAGCAGAGCTGTGTGCTGGGCAGAATCTGAGAGGTCAGCTAGGCCTGAACAGTAACTAAGTGACTCACCCCCCAAAGGAGCTGGCAGTGTGAGTGATTGGATCTGTGCCTCAGGTAGCTGCTAATAAAAGGATCAGGACGGCTCAAGGATAGTCCAAACCTTGAATGTTCAATGCACACATACGTGCCAACAATAAACTGTATTTCTAATCTTCCACCTTAGATCCCGACCGTTACAGGACAAGAGCTAGTGCTGGGATGGGAAATGGGTTCAGTAGCCTAAATTAGGGCTTTTGGTCATGGGGTAGACAGGAACGAGGTTGACATTTTTTTTTTTAATGTATTTTTATTGATGTCAGGAAAGGAGAAGGAGACAGAGATAGAAATATCAATGATGAGAGAGAATCAATGATTGCCTGCCTCCTGCACATCCCACACTGGGAATTGAGCCCACAACCTGGGCACATGCCCTGAGTGGGAATCGGACCGTGACCTCCTGATTCATAGGTCAGTGCTCAACCACCGAGCCACACCGGCTGGGCACGAGGTTGACATTTGATATGCAATGCTGGCCACAGCTCTTGTTCATGGGCACACCCAGTTTTTTGCATTTGGCTTAAGGCTAACCCGGGTTCTATCTGTGCAGATGTCCCCACCAGCTTGGGCCAGGCCGGCCAGCCAGCTTCTGCCTGAGGTCACCCTCCACAACAAGGGACCAAGGGCCCTCAAGCACTCAGCACCTTCCCCCAGGCAAACCCTCTTAGGAAGACACTGTGGTTGGTGATTTTCTCCTCACTGTGAACTTAAGTCAATGGGTTCTTTTCTCAGAGCTGGTTTTGTTTAAGCCTCAACCTTAATGTCTATGTGATAAAGAATTTTAGGCATTTCAGAGCCTAAAATGAAGCCCAGCCCTGCTCCTTGTAACTGCCTGCTTACCCGTGGTTCTGTGCACCTAACTTGTCACCAGCAGCCACAACCCTGAGGACCATCCTCATCTGCACAAGTAGCGGGCGTCCCCATGCCATTTTGGCTTTTCCAGGAACACCCAAATGGCTGTTTAAGGAATGCTTTCTACAGTGTCTTCTCAAACCCAACACGAAGCTTCCTCATCATCAGGCCTCGGAAACCTAAAGGTGGTCATGGGGAACATGACGCTTTGAAATCAGATGTAACTGATCACACACACAGAGGAGCCCGTGGTGCCCTGTCTGGTGCCTATTGTACAGACCAGGAGGCCCAGGGCTCGAGCGCTTCTTCACCCTCAGCTGCAAGTCTGAGTTTCCCATTTCCCAAATCTGTTCAAAAGGAATCCATGCTATTTCATGCGAGATTCCATCAGGAATCTCTGCTTCTGTTTACATAACAACTTACTGGCCTTAAGCCTTGACCTTAGCTAATGGCAGTGTCTGTGTTACATCTCCATGGCAGGCTGGTAGGTGTCAGAGCATGGCGGACCATGTAGGGGGAAATGTCTTGGGGTGTTGATATAGAAGCTCTCATCAAGAGACAGGACACAGAGAGTAGACTGGGGGGGCGGGGGGGGGGGATAGGGAGAGGAGGAAGGAGGTGACATTTCTTATGTGTCCCTCTTCTAGATGAAGTTGTCATGACACCTACATTTCAAGTTGTGTGACAAAGTCTGGACGAGGCTTGAAATACATGCAATGTCATTTTTTTTTCAAGTGATTGACAAAACGACCACTACATACCCTGTGTCATAAATTGTTATGGATTTAAAACTCACTAGACCTTTAAATCCATGAGGATGTTTTCTGCATCCCTGCATTCATATTGTCTAGTACTCTGTCATATAAAGTAGATCCTTATTGATTTATTAAGTGAATGAACGAACAGCATCTACATCCTGACCTGGGACTTTCCCAGTCATACTCCACAATTGTCACTGATGCTCTCTATCTCTAGTCTTAGAGCAGGGTTGGGTTGCATTAGCATCCCCTTTCCATGGGGGAGGGGGAGTCTGGAAATAGCTGTACACTGATAGAATCCAGGACCAGTGCCCTCCAAGAAGCCCCAAGAAGCCCTGTGTCCTACCCTAAGCCCTGACTAATGGACTTTCCCTTTCGAGGGAATGATCTTATTTTCCTGCTGTGTACTTCAGATGTCACCAGGGCCAGAATGTTGCCATCTCCACCAATGCCAGGGAGCCTGATGCCCAGCCTAAGTTTTGTCAACCTTTGCCCAGGTGACTGAACTCTGTACCCCGTGCACCAGCCTCTGGCCATCATCCTGCATTGAATGAACCAGTCACCCAGCACCACCACCACCACCCCCCCCCCCGCCCCCCAGCAGGCAGCACCTTTATCTGTGCCCCACGTACCTGATTAAATTTCCTCAAATATTGACAGACATAGTGAGGTATCATGAGACCTAAATATTTCAAATCCAAGTTTTCTCTGCCCCTTTGGACATTGAGCTTGAGATTATGAAAGGCCCTGATTAGGAATTACATGAATAGCTGGTTCCATTTCCCAGCCCCATTCCTTGAATAGCAGGTCTTTCCAATTTTCCAATGAGAGCCCATCTTAAAGTATGAAACTCTCAAAATTAAGAACCCAAGTTACATTTATATAATCCTTAATTTATTAATATCTGAATATGAGAAACACTGGTATTTTATGTGTCCCCTAATCTTCCAGTAGAACGCTGCAAATCTGTGTAAGGAGAAATAATATTGAGTAGAATATTTGGCCTCTAGATAGCCATTGCCATGTGTATGTATTAATAGGTTCACAGTAGTGGAGATTGAATTGGTGATATTACCATGCTGTATTTTGGGGACCCTTGGCTTCTCTTAAAAATGAGAGGTCATTTTTTAGGAAAAGACTGTTTTGTGGCTGCCTAACATTTAGGACAACTCCTCCTATACCCAGCCACTGACCCAGCTGCTTCCTGGTTGGAGCAAGAGGCACCAAGCTTTTCTGAACAACAGCTGATGAAGGATGTGTTGTGATGAGTGTAGGGCAACAGAGAGATGGGGGAAGTCAGTCAAAGAGCCTTGCCTGGTGTCACGGCCCTGTTTGGCCAGATCAGCTTTCGGGGAATGATATGCAGTAAAGCACCCTATGTGCCATGCTCAGACACCCCTGGCTAGGTTTGCACGCTGTTATATAACTGTGCCTGACTTCCCCTCTGAGCGTGCTAGCACCACACTGTGTGGGCATTCACTCTGAACCTCATAAGCACGGTTGACCAGGTCTCTGTCCTCTGTGCAGCTATGTCTAAGCCGGGCTTCCTGAAAAGCTCTTGTCGAGGAATGGAAGGAGCTAGATGAATTTCTGTGCTTCTATCTCCTGGCCATATGTGCATGTCAAACTCACATTTATAGAACAATTGTGAGTGTGAAAGTCAAAAAGTATGGCTACTCCCCACTGTAACCCCACTGTCTTATTTCATTGGATGGTTGCTGAATACCTGTATTCTGAGGTGTAAAAAACTTATTTTAAGGAGAAAATAGGAGGATATTAAAGACAAAAATAGAAGGATTTTAAGCACTTTCATTAGCATGAGCTGTATCTAAAATGAAACTATTCCATGTTGAATTTTGGGGGTGATTTCTTCAATATGTTGGTTGAGAGTGGGTCAACTAACACCTTAAAACAGAAGTTGGAAGACAAAGATGAAGTAAGGAGACTGTGGCCACCGCTGAGCCCACACTTGGCATTCAGTAACGTCTGTGTAGATTACTGATTGATTTCTGCAGTTAGTGGTCAGGAGCTCAGTTAGCTCTGCATTTGACTTGGTTATGCATGATGTCCCCTGCTGCTGTGACCCCGCCCATAGCTCTCACTTCCTTGGAGCAGCCAGCAGCTTAGACTGGGAGGGCATAGAGAGCCATGGAAGAGCCATGGAGGGGAGGAGAAGCTGGTCAGATGGCCTTGGCTGGTGCTCAGAGAACCCACAGAGATGAGTGGGGTGTAGGCCAGTAAGCAAGTCTCTATACCAGTCATATCCGATTCCTGTTTCCTTCTCCTCTGCCACTGTCAGGAAAAGCAGTCAAGCCCTAGCTGGTTTGGCTCAGTGGATAAAATGTCAGCCTGTGGACTGAAGGGTCCCGGTTTGATTCCGATCAAGGGCACATGCCCAGGTTGTGGGCTCAATCCCCAGGAGGGGGCATGCAGGAGGCAGCCAACCAATGATTCTCTCTCATCATTGATGTTTCTATCTCTCTATTCCTCTCCCTTCCTCTCTGAAGTCAATAAGAAAATATATATATATATATATTTTAAAAGCAGTCAAGAGCATCAATCTTGGACTTCGTAAGAGTTGTGTTTGAGTCCCAGCTCTGCCATTTTTTAGGTTGAGTTCCCCAGAAACCAGATGCTGAGACAAGGGTCCAAATGAAAGTAAATTATTGGAAAGTATTCCAGGGAAAAACTGATCTGGGAGTAGGGAAGTGAGACGGGTGGAGACACCAAGCAAGGATGCGCTATCCAATCATGTCCCTTGGGCTGGGTGGCAGGGGGCGGATATCTCTCTCAGTGCCTTTGAAAGCAGTGTTTCAAGTTGTCCAGATCAGGCCTGGCCCCAGGAGGATGCAAGTTCCTAGACTTTCTCCGTTCTCCAAGTGCAGGTCCAGGTGGCTCCAGCGGCCCAGGGGCAGCCAGCAGAGACACGGAGCCGGGTGCTGGGGGCAAAGGCACACGGGGATCTGTGCACAGAAATGGTTAAGGTGTCATTGTCAGCAAAGCGCTGATAGCATTGGCCGCACCATCCTTGGTAGTTTCTTACACTGGCCTCAGTGCTCTCATCTCTTTAATGGGAGGAGAGTAATTGTTTAAAGACATTAGGAAGGAAACACCAGTGATCCACTTGTTGAGATCCCATAGAAAAGGCACATGCTTTTTCAATAACTGGTAACTTCTATTGGCTCCAAGTTGAGTTACTGCACACCCTGAGGCCTAAACAGACATACAAACTAAACAGACATGTGGAATAAGATTTATAGCAATATATGCCTAAAAGAAGCAGTTCCATTGCATAAGGAAGTTGTGGAAGCTAGAGTAATTTAAATAATGAGTCCAGACAGAGGATTCTACTGTTTAAGATGTTTTCAGCAATAGGAATAAGACACAGTGGCATAAACTTGTATAAAGTAAGAGGACTACTATATTAGTAGTTTTAATGGTGAATGTTCAGAAGATAGGGTTGCTAAAATCTTAGTGATCTAGTGCTTGTGCTTCTAATGCTAACAAATTTAAATCCGATCAATACACAGCAGGTGGGTCTATAGTGCGTTGACTGATGCTGGGGTGATACTGGTGAGTGGGTCAGTGATCATTCATTGAGCATTTGCCCTGTGACAGACAGGACACCAAGAGGTGGTGAGGCACAGTCCCTCGGCTTAGCCACCAGGTGCACTGGGGATGTGGCAGACAGAATTAAAACCAATTTACAGCAATAATACAAGAGCATTTTAGTGGATCCAGTTGTACCTCCTTTATAGTTAATCCCTCAGTTAATTCCCACAGCAGTGCTAAGAGGAAAGTTCATTATTACCTTGTTTTAGGTAAGGGCACCAAGAATAATTATGTAACTAATTTACATAACTGGTGAAGGCAAGTTTAAGCACGAGTTCAGCCCAGGCAGTCTGACCCCAAGCAGTCTGATACTGCGCTGCCTCTGTGTCCAGTTCCGGTGCTGGCAGAATAATTGTAGCTCACCTCTGTGGGCATTTTAGCTGATGTGTGGAAGCTGCATTGGTTTCACATGGTCATGTTTTACACGATGAAGCTAAAGAATCATGGCTGTGTCAAAAAGACAGGTGGTGGTTTTATGAACTTCTTCTATAAATCCCCTAAGATGCAGGTTCTTTAAGTTTAATGGAGCACTTAGACTTTCAGTGTGAGCCTCATTATTTCATATTATATATTTGTAGAGGGGTTATATTTGTGTGTGTGTGTGTATACACTGAGTGGCCAGATTATTATGATCTCTGAACGCATAATGATCTGGCCACTCAGTGTATATCCTATGTAATAAAAGGCTAATATGCAAATTGTCCCCTCGACCAGGAGTTCGATCAGCAGGCAGGCCGGCCATCTACCCATGTCCCCTCCCCCTGGCCAGGCTGGCCAGACCCCACCCATGCATGAATTCATGCATCGGGCCTCTAATATATATACACACACACTGAGTGGCCAGATTATTATGCATTCAGATATCATAATAATCTGGCCACTCAGTGTATATGTTATATATGGGCATGAGTAGCTATGATATATCAAACTTATATGTTTTTTTATGGGTATATACATCTGATATATAAAACTTACAAGCTATAGGTAATTTCCTCAAAGTAAATGGGCATCTCTTCTTGAGGCTAAATTAGGAGCCCAGGTTTGTGGGGACAGAAGCCATGGCTTCACCTTTGAAATAAACAGCTTCATGAACAGTACCTGCTGAGCTGTGAACCACACCCTCAGGCATCCTCTGCCCTTCGCTACCAGGCTTTCCACCATCTTTCTAGGGAGGGCTAAGGCCCGCCTTATGGGATCAACTCTCGGTTTTCTTGTCTGCATGATTTATGGATTATTCGTGAACTCAGTATCTGTCCAAGTGAAGCCATCCCACCTCTACTGGCTTGTCTGCAGAATTATACTACACACACACACACACACACTCACTATTACACTGTAAGCTTTTGCCTGTTTCTAAAGCTATACCTCCCTGTCCAAAGTGTTGCCCGTTCTCATAGGAATAACGTTCCCTATTTTGTCCAGAGGACTTGTGTTGCGCATAATGTTGTTCTCATACCATTGTTTTCTGATGGGCTTTGTTCACATGAATTAGTGGGAGTGAAACCACACTCACAAAAGTCCTCCATTCACTGGAATTTCTTTTTTGTGTTGCTCTTTTAGGAGAAAGGCAAATTGTCAGCAAAGAACATTGTGTCAAGCAAAATAAGCCAGTCAGTGAAAGACAAATATCACATGATCTCACTTGTATGTGGAATCTCATGAAATAATAAACTGATGAACAAAATAGGTCCACAGAGGCATGGATGCATGGAACAGACTGATGAATCTCAGGGGGGTGGGGAAGAGGGGTGGGAAGAGAGTAACCAAAGAACATCATATATGCATAACCCATGGACACAGACAATAGTGTGAGGAAGGCCTGGGATGGGGCTGGGGTTAGGCGGAAAGGGGCAGGTGTTGGGTGGAAAGGGGCAAAGGGAGCTCAGGAAAATAGGGGCCATCTGTAAGACTATCAATAATAAAAAAATAAATTATTGAAAAAATAAAAACAACAACAAAACCCAATCGGGATGCCTTCTTTGCCCCTGGTGATCCCATCGATTGGGTGATGGGAAGAAACAACAACCAGTTAGCAGCTCTGGGCCATGAATCCAGGAACCTGGGCTCTGTCAGGAAGCCGCTCTGTGGTTAGGGGTAAAAGCTCTTAATTTCTCTAGACACAGTTGCTCATCTATTAATAAAACTTTACAGAGAGAAAAATCGAGTCTGTCCCTTTCAACTCTAAAAATATTTTTCTGTCATTCCTGGATATGGAGGTGGACCTCTGCAAGGGACTCCTTCTGACCAAGCCCTGGCAATAGACCTTCGTCTCCTGCGCTGGTTTTTTAGTCAGTTACTCAAGTGAGGACAAGGAAGGCAGGCTAGCCCAACCTGCAGCTGGTGCACACGGTAGCCAACGTGCTCCCTGATGGACGGGCATTCAGAATACCCTGACAGCCTCCTGTAGTCCAAACCACTGGGGGCCAGAATACCCAGGGCTGTTTGATAGGGATGAATGTAAAGTCCTGTGTCTGTGTTTTGTTTTTTAATCAAGTTCACAAATGAAGGAAATGGAAGTCCTGGCTAAGAGAGTTGACTGTTATTTAGTTGGTTGCATGTATAATGAACTCAACTGTTACAATGCAGCTGCCAAAGCAAACTAGCTCAGGCTGCCTTCCTAGAAAGGGGGGCAGGGGGAGGAACAGGGACAATGGAAGCACCAGTCGTCTGAACTTGGCACTGGCTTATGTATCTAGAATAATCTGATGAGTCCCAGCCACCAAGATTTAAGAAGAGTGGGCACACCATGCAATATACAGATGATGTATCTTAGAAATGTGCACTTGAAGCCTATATAATCGTAGTAGCCAATGTCACCCAAACACACTTAACTTACAAAAGCAAAAACAAAGCTCCCTCACTTCCTGCTTGCTCCCAACCATTCAAGTAAGGTTTTTTCAAAGACAAAAGATGGAATTGACTTGCCAGCATCTAACCCTGGGCTCCCCTTTAAACAGCTGATATTTACATTGACATGGTTCTCTCTAGCTGTCCTCCTAGGAGCTTTAATCATCACAAACAGCTGATGGTGTAAATGTCCTGAAATACCTCAGACAGTGAATTCCTCCTCCTTCCAGTGCATGGAGGTACCAGGTGCTACACCCTGAAGGCACAGGGTTGGGGAACCAAATGTTCATCCCAGCTCAGCAGTTAGTAATCAAACCATGAGCTTGCCCTTCCCAGGGGTTTTGGTCAGTTTGTTTGCATATTTTTGAGGAAGATGAATGAACGCAAGAAGTGGTTTTATATGGTGCATTTCGTAATTTCTTATAGGATATATGTAGGCATTATAGGCAGATAACTCTGTGTGTGTGTGTGTGTGTGTGTGTGTGTGTGTGTGTGTGTGTGTGTGGTGGGAGGTGTCCTGTGCATTGGAACGTGCTCAGCAGCATCCATGGCCTCTACCCCCTAGGATGCACCCAGTAGCATACCAGTAGCACCCAGCACCCTCAGCTGTAACAACCAAAACGTCTCTAGACATTGCTAACTGTTCTTTGGGGGACAAATGGCCCCCAGTGGGGAACCACAGGTCTTGATCCAGTGACTGCATGTTGACATGACAGGGCCCTTAGTTGTTGAAGTGGTCAAATTAGATAAGCATGTTTTAGTAGTTTTAAAAGTTAAACCAATATTTAGACAGATAGGAACAGTACACCCCTTATCTTTCCACGGTTTCCTCTGTTTGTTCATCTCTAAGACCTTTGTGCACCGGGTGCTAGAGACCCACAAATAAATAAACCTTGAGAGACTTCAAGGTTTCCAGGTAAACAAAGAGGGTAGGAGAAAAAGAGAGATCATATGAGACATCACATAATGAGCACATGTATGTAACATGCACAAATGTGGTGGGAGCCCCAAGAAAGGAGGGGCTGCCTTGGAGCCAAACCATAGAAAACCAGTTGGACCAGAAAGCCAGTCTGTAGCAATTACATGTTGACTAATTGGGGCTAATTCCTTATCATGGGATGCCATGTATTTGAGCCGTTTTGCCACAAGTATTAAGGTGTCTGCTGACAAGCTGTTCAGCACAGATTACGGTGCTATCATGTCTTTAGGGCAGCTCTTCAAGCGTCTGAAATCTGAATGAGCGACTTGAGAGCTGAAGTTGTCACAGGCATCTGTCCTTTTCCCCTGTCCTTTTTCATACCTGCTCTGGTGATAGCAAACAGTCAAACAGAAACAGTAAAATAAAGATAAAAACTCCGACCCACTCCTCCTGAAGTAGAGTCGCAGTGACACCGGATAACACCACATCCAAGAAGAAGCTCAGTCCGGAATATATTCTTCAAGGGGACTTTGATCAACTCACTTTGGGTCTCTTGATTCAAAAAGAAATGTGCTACACTTCATGAACACCTGTTATAGACTAAATCTGACGCTGTACATTCAGATAGAAATAATTCTGCCAAAGTGACTACCTGCTAGTCCCAAGGAGACTGGGTTGACCATCCTGAAAAGACCAGGGTGTTCTACATCAAATAATCATTAACAAGGAAACTCCCTGTAAAAGCTGGGGTGCCCGATGGAGCCACGTGTAACTGGTACATTAAAGGCCGCAGCACCAACCCTCTAAGTCCACCCTGCAGGTTTCCCTGGTCCGTGTCCTCCTAGGGTGCATAGAGCAGGGCTGGTTAGGTTATGAGTCACAGTGTTTTAGAAGGGCACCCTTGCAATCTGTCACTCACGCTTATTTATGAGGAATGCAACCACTTACACATCAGCTACCAAATCCCCGTGAACGCACAGCCATACTGAGTACCTCCACCACATGCTTCCTGTCCCTTCCCTTCCAGAATTAAAGGCTGCTGGGGGGAACTGGGAGACAGACATGACCATCTATTCAGACGCGTGGAGAGTGTGATCGCTGCAAAGCCAGCTCTTGAAATTAATATCATTGGTGTGAGATTAAATTTCCTCCATCTAAGACCTGCCTTTTAGCACTGGAGAAATCAATCTCCCTATTGAAGGTTACATTAATATAGAACATTCCACGCACTGACTGTCACATGCCTTTGGGGTAATCTTCCCATGCTGTTTTTTCAAGTATCACAAGTGAAACAGACAAAGAGCTGACAGGTGGATCTTGTGGTACATTCAGAATCCTTGTGAAAGTGTCCCCACCATTTTTAAGTCTCAAGTTGATTATATTTATGAGAAATGAACATACTATTTATGGGCATACGCAGGTATCAATAGCCCTTATTTGGCAGCGCATTATTAAAACCTAGTCTGTATTATGATTTATAAATCGGAAATTTATTGGATATATTCATATCTTATCTATGGTTCGAGCTGATTGTCTTCAGACTCCCTCATTTGGAAAAAATATATACTTTTCATAGTTACCGTGAGTCAATTTATCCAGCAAGATTTTTTGAGCACCTACTATATGCCAGGTGCTTGGAATGCCTCTGTGAACAAGAAAGATTAAAAAAAAAAAACACCTATAATCATAAAGCTTTCCTTAGCAGGGTGTATGTGTGTGCGTGCTTGAAGATGACAATTATCTAGTAGGTTAGAGGGTGGGAAGGGCTCATTGGAATGTACCCCAAAGTTGACTTTGAGTATTTTATATGAAAATCACAGGTGTGAAATGTTAGAAACCAATTCAAAATAATTTGACACTAAACTTGGGGTCTGTCTGGAGGCTGCGGCACCGACCCTCTGTTTACTGGTGAGGAAGCCCCGGCCCAGCAGTGACCAGCAGGAGTGAGGCCCAGAGGCAGACTCTGCTGTGGCCAGCCCTGCCAGCTAGGGACCTCGCTGCTGGAATCTCCTTGAAAATCTGTTTGGGAACATTGCCAAGTCAGACATGTCTTCAGGTGCATGCCAAGTGGCATCCTCACAGCAGAGTGGTCAGCAGCAGAAGGATTTTGAGATGTGTGGATTAGGTTGAGACAAGACCCTTAAGAAATCACTCTACTGTCCCATGTGACAAGCAGTCATAGAAGTGAGACCCCCGATTTATTCGCCCTCGTTCGTCTGTCTCACTCACAAATGACCACTGACCATTCCCCAGGCTTCCTGGAGCACCAGCAGACACAGGTGAGGTGGGTCTGTTGGCCTTGCCATCACGGCTCTCTCTTATTCCTGTCTCCATTCCTGCTCTGCGTGTAACTGGGACTTGGCATCATCCTTAGATTTCCACTAAATCATTTGATTATGTCTAATTGTGTATAAATCCGGGTTAAGGACAGAATTGAAAAGACCCCACATGTTGTGATGGAATAAACCAAAGTCAACGGCCAGGGCATAGACTCAGCACCCTAAGGCAGCCTCACTGGAACTTGGTTCCCCAACTGTAAATGGGGTTTAAACCTTCCTACTTACAGGCTGGCTGTGCGGGTTGAAAGGTTAAGAGACTGTGTGTGTGGAATAACACTCCAAAAATTACTATTCACACTCAAGCACTTTCAGTTACTTTGGCCCGCTCTCTCTCTAGCGACAGGTTAGTAGAGGGATGGACAAGTCTACCATCTCTTTGAAGGTTGCTTCCTGCATAGTTTATGTTAGTGTGAGGAGTCTTCTGAGAGTTGCAAGGGACCTCAAACATCCAATGGGACCAACCTTGGTTGTTTTTCAGAATAAGCTGGAAGGTTTTTTTGTCTTCTTTTTTTAAATACAGATTCATAAGCTCCACGCCCAGAGATTCTGATGCATAAGACCTCGAGTGAGGCCTGGAGCTTGCTGATTTGTATGTTTTGCTCTTGTGATTGTTTATTTTAGGGAAACTCCACAGGAGTCTGAGATGAGCTGGTTTGGGAAACCTTGTTCCAACAGTCTATTAAAGCTGACCTCCTCTTTCCATCCTCAGCTTCACTTAGAAATGGAAAATAAGTAATTACTCAGGCGCTCATCCTTCCTACTCAGTTCACTTGCCTTCGTGCACCCCCATTACTTGGCACCCCACCTTGACAGCTGCTGTTGCCAAGCACCCACATTAATCTATTTTGACATCCTCTCCCTTCCACCTGCTGCCCTCTAGTGGAGGTGCTGACAAGCAGCAAACTATTTCAATGGCAGCGCCAGGGGGTGGTGGGTCCCAGCTGGTGAGCTCGCAGGGGTCCAGGCAGGTCTCACAGAGATGTCCACAGAACACAGCCATGAGAGAAATCACTAGCCTGAGGCTGCTCGGACACTGTGTGCAAACACCTTACCTTTAGAACCAAGCCTTACGGAAGACCTCAGCATCTGTTTATGGCTTATTTCCGGGTTTCAGAAATTTACCTGGAAAAGATTACCTGGGATGTTTTTACTTCCTTGTCCTTTATTTCTTTCTCTGTCATTTACCCACATTCCATCACCAGTGCATCTCTTGCAAAAAAAGAAGGGTGTTCTTCCCTACCTCTCCCAACCTTGCAGACTTTCCAAATCTTGCAAAAAAAAAATGGAAGGGTGTGTTCATTTAATCCTAACAGTCTAGAAGTGTTTGGTTACCAGGAGAAAGGGGCAGACGTGAGCTCAGTGTTAGTGTAATAGACACTGAGGTGATGTGCTGCCCTTGCAGCCCTCCGAGACCCCGGGAGCGCCTGGAGCCCACCCTCTTTTTCCCAGGCGGTGGAGAGATTGCGGTGCGCCACGCAGAGTACGAAGCTGGAGCTAGAGTTCAGGCTGGCTGATGGAAAGCCCGCAGGGGCTTCTCTCCTGTGCTCCCCTGCTCCCCACAGTGACTCTTCAGTCTTCGCCTTAGGAGTAAAGAAATAATAGCATTCACGGTAAATGTTAAGTCTCACGAGACTATTTTCATAGTAAGATTATTCAGCTTTTCTTTTTGTTGATGTTTAATCTTCAGTGCATCTCTGCACGGTCCTCAATTCCTCAGTTTAATACTCTTGCATCCAAAATTGTTTCGCCAAGGTAACTTGGCAGGTGGGTAAGGTCAGGTAGGAGGCAAGGATAGCAACAGCCACAAATGGATGCCACAAAAGCTGAGAAGAGATATGACAAGGGAGATGCCGTATGCTCCTATAAGCTGTGGTGAAACTTAGTTACCTGTATCAACCAGGAGAGCAGAACCCATAGGCCAAACACCAAAACAAGGATAAACTCATGCAGACATAGCGATCATGTAGAATCCTGCGGGGGATGGATACACACACACAGTTTACCCTTTTTATGTGGGTAGTTTTTCACTCTTCTTTTAGCCTTGATTGTTCGTATCTTGGTAAGTGATTTTTCTCAATATTTTTTCTTAAGGGACATAAACAGTACAAGAGTTCATTGGACTGATTTGTCTTTCCTTACTACTGTATATGATTACCATTGGAATACTGTCATACCACCCATTTCATTTCTTGAATGTGTGCACGTGCATACACACACACACACACACACACACACACACACACATGCACACACAAACTGCCTTTTTTCTCCTGTAATGACAGAAAACCCAGCTCTG
The DNA here is from genome assembly GCA_026230045.1 of Corynorhinus townsendii. Taxonomy (NCBI): domain Eukaryota; kingdom Metazoa; phylum Chordata; class Mammalia; order Chiroptera; family Vespertilionidae; genus Corynorhinus; species Corynorhinus townsendii. Next base: position 552,148 of record JAPDVU010000018.1, on the reverse strand, counting down.
TGTTGATAAGAGACGTTGCTGTGGGTCCCGGGCGCACGCCTGCCTCTGGGTGAGCAGTGCAGTGTGGAAAGGACAACACTGAGATCCGGACCGCAGTTCTCTGCCCTCCCTCCATGTTCACCTTAACCTGGCTCAGCCAGAGAAGTGAACTTCACTGAGACTCGGTTTCCCCTGTGAAGTCAGGATTATATTACGCATGTGCTGACCGGAACAGGCTTGTCCGGGGGATTCCTCAGGGCTCCTCCAGCTCTGTGAGCTGCGCCTTCATTGGTGAGAGGGCCGAAGCCTCTGATTAGGTCAGTGAAAACCATGCCAATTAAACAAACAGCCATCGGTTGTGTCTGAATGGCACACCTCGCATGCATGATGCTGTGCTTTCCTTCGATCCTCGGCTGAGAGGGTCCCTCCCATCTTTTCTCTCTCGTGTGATTTTCCTGGTTCTTGGTCGATGCACAAACACGGCACTGGCAGAGGTAGAGGCCCTCCACTGAGCCAGCGCGCTTCTGTAGATGATGGCAGCTTGCTCTTCATTTGGTTTCATTTCGCTGGGACTTCGAGTTCTCTGGTGTGGACCATGTGTGGCCAGAGGGCAGTGCGTCAGGATCCAATCCCCCTCCGGCAGCGTGCCAGCCGCCCTCTGTGCCTCCTGCCCACGGCCCCGCACTGACAGCTAAGGTGTGAGTGCGACAGGCTGCTCTGTGGCGGGGAACCTATCTAGTCGGCTACGGTTCTCATAGCTCCCGTGTTTAAAACCACAACTAAAACAGAACTTTATCCCCCGGAGTGTGCCCCCCTTGAAGTTCCAGGATCCCAAGGAGTAAAAATCTCTTTGTTTTTTGATGACTAGAGAAATGTGCAGAGATTATCCCTGTAACAAGCTTGAAAATGAAAAACAGGGAGTTAGTGCAGCAGAGAGAGAACGCCAGGAGCCGGCCGTGCTGGCCAGCCCGGTGTCACAGGTGGCTGTTTACGGGGAGGCGGTAAAGCAGAGGGGGGTACAGGGAGCGATTGCATGGTACCCCGCCTCTGGCACCTACAAATCCTGTGACCTGGGGGAGCGACGTCCCCTCTCTCTGCCTCAGTTTCCACATATGTAAAGGGGGATAATAGCAGCGCCTAGCATACAGCTTATTGTGAGGATGAAATCAGCTAATGCACATAAGCACATTCAGATCCATCTGGCACCAAAAGCTCAGCAGATGTCAGCGATCACTGTTACAAAACCCGAGAGAGAACCGAGTCGTGGGGTCCGGTGGGATACCGACGATGTCTCCCTCCCTTCCTCCTCCTCTGCCTTCCCTCACCCCACTTTGCTTCCCTCCCCCCCACCCGGCCCCCCATCTTCTCTGCCTCCCAGCTTCAGAATTTTCAGTGGAAGCCTTTAGAAGGTGCCAAGCTCTTTGTATACTTTTCAGCTAACATGACTCTCTCCAGCAGCCATGGGCTTCAGGACAGCAGAAAGCTTTTTTCCTAAGAAATGGTTTAACTTTGGGACAAACGGGTGGGTCTCTGTGGGGGAAGACTGAGTGGGCTCAACGATGAATGGGGACCGTGGAGCCAGGGATCTGATGGATGATGTCATCGCGCTCTTGGAGGGAAGTGGACGGTGAAGAGCGCACTTCACCGACCCTCGGTGTCAGGGGCCACACATTGTGCAGGGGGGACACTCACAAGCACCCATGGGAGTCACAGCCCAGGAGCACGGTCCCCCTCGGGCCCACGTGCCTCGGGTGTTGCTCCCCAGCCTCCCCACTCTGCGCCCTCCTCCGCGAGGCCCCGCTGACCTCAGAGGGCCTTTCTTGCCAGGCCACGAAGCGCATCTGACCGGAGGGGCTGGGATCACAGCCAAATCTGAGGGAAGGTGCAAACTGTGTGACTAAAAACAGCCCGAGCACGTGGCGCTGCGAATAGCAGATACCCGTGGTTTATAAATAACGCGGCTAGGGTCAGGGGAGAAGGCCAGAATAAGAAGTTGGTGTCCGGCTCCTGAGGTCAGTCTCACTGTTTCTCATGCTGAACCCCAAAGACACAGACACGTAACGAAAGGGGCCTCTGGATAAAATGAGCTCCACCTGGGCTCACCTGTTTCCTTATCGAGATGCCTTTCGGTTGGGCAGTAAGCATTTTTAATCGGGACTTCTTTCATTCGGAATGCATTGGAAAACTTGTGTAATTTTCAAGCAAACCAATGAAAGCGAAACAAAAGCAAGAAGCACTCCCCATACAAGGGTTGTGCTTTTCTGAGGACGGGCTAAGGCTGCGATGCTACAGAAACGAAGATTTAGGGATCACAGGGAAATGGTTTCCTTTTCCCTTACATAACCCACCGCGGGGGGCGGGGGAGGGGGGGGGACCTAACACAGAAGGAATGAGGAGAAAAGGAAGTCAGGAACTTGGGAAAGTTTTCTTTTTCTTTCCTCCCTTTCTGTTTTTGGCCTTGTTTTTTCCTTGTCTCAAAACCAAAAGGGATTTGAGTTCTGGTCCAGAACTCCCAAGACCAGAGGGTCAGGGAAGGCCACCCAGAGGCTGGGAGCTGCAATCTTATCGCTGGTCCCCACCCTCCCCCGCCCTCCCCTGGAGCCTTGAGCAAACACAACTGCTGGCCTTCCTGTTCGGTGGCCGAGGTTTCGCTGCTTCTCTTTCTGTGGGGATATGGACTTTGGGGGGTGTCTTTTGCTGGTTGTTTTCTTTAGAGAAACAGAGACATGGTGTGCTCTTCTCGCAAACCCTTTCCCTGGCACAGGGAGGCCACAGCTAAGTAAAGAACAAGATGAGACGCTCAGACACAGGGGACCACGGGCCTTCGCCAGGAGCTAGACCACATTTCCTGTCCACCATCCCTTCTTCCCACGCCTCCTCCATCCCCACCACACTTTGGGGTCACGTGTGTGCTCCTCACTGTGACTTCTCATCTCCCAGGAAGAATAGCCCATTGACTCAGGGCCAGTCCTCTTAAACTTGTCCTCTCTCCTCGCCAGGACCTTTCTGCCTCTGTCTTGGCCAGAGCAGGCTGAGCCAGAGAGAGTTCAGTGTTCACGTGTGTATAGTTTAAGGTTGTGATCACTGGCTATCTGCTTTGAATGTCATTTTCAAAATGAACAAGATGCCCTGAGTGGGACGGTACTGCTGCAGCATCTGGGGTGCGAGGGAAGCGCCTGCGAGGGCACGGGCTGTGGCAGCTGGAGCAGGCAGGCCTGCGTGGCGAGAGGGAGTACCCCGTACTTTTGCAGGAAAACCTCACATTTGAACTTGGGACTTTACATTTTCTCCAAAGGAATTGGAGGATTTGAGCTCATTTTAGTCCCTTCGTGGAATCTAATGTGATCTATTCGGTCGGAAATCCTGCTCTTCCTTAAAAATCATACCCCAGGCTGCTCAGGATTTTTTCATTAACGGCTTGGGTCATTTGTTTAGCCATCAATGGATTCACTTATGTTTCTAAGTACTCAGGCCAGGCCACAGTAACATAGTCTACACAATACCGCGAGAGAAGACACACCTGCCTCACTGAAATGAAGAACTCTCCCCAACAACAGTCAGGGAGCTCCTTCCTGCAGGAAGTGGAGCAGATCTCCTAGTGATTGGTTCTTTGTGAGCCTGTGCTGGCTCCCAGGGACTCACAAGCCATCTCACAGTCCCCTCTGGAATGTTCCTGGGGGTGAAGGTTAAAGGTATTCACCTTTTTAACCTACTCAGACATGGGCATGTCTCCTATTTTTGTCCTCTGAAAATCCCCAGGAAAGAACAGTGGTTTATGGGACCCTTTCTGCTTTCGTCTGTTTCTGTTTTGTTTTTGTTTTTAACATTTGAAGTCTTCATTACCTTTGAGGTTGTCTCACTGGCTTCAGGCTCCAGTTCTATTAATTACTCTCCAGACTTCACGGAATTAACCGTGAGAAGGAAATTCTCTGAGTCCCCCTTTGCTTTCCCTTCTCTGATGAGTTGAATCATCTTTTCTTGTTGCTTTCATAATCTTTTAGATTCTTGTGAGATGAGAAAAATGCATCTCAGTTTATAGCTTTACCTTTTAAGTGTAAAATTCTGAATTATTGGTTATTGCGTAATTGTGTGTTTTTAATAATTCATAGTGTGTGTGTGTGTGTGTATGTTTTCAGTATTAAGCTGGCCTCTGTCTTTCATGCCTCCTTACGTAAAGGCCATTTGTAATTCGTGTGAGAGTATTGACAGGCCACCCAGGCTTGAGGCTTAATTTAAGGTGGAGATTATTACTTTGGATTAAGTTTTATCCTTGGAAGCAACAACAAGTCTCAGAATTTCAATGCAAACAGCAAATCATGAGCTTGCCACTATTACTTGGCAAGACCAGGTAAACCCCACATCAAGTTTGGGTGGGGAGGAATGTGGGGGGAGACATTTGGGGCCAGGAGGACAGGCTGGAGGCCCTGAGACCCTGGGAGTCAGCAGGACACCATCAGAAGCCGGGGAGGAGAAAGGCAGCGTTAACCAATTGTTCCGCTCGTCAGATGATACATGTTTTGGGAGCACATTGCATGCGTGGCACCATTCTAGTTTCACTGAAAAAAGTGAAGGAAACACAAAGTGAGCTGAGACTAAATGAGAGGCGAGAGCCCTCCACCCTCAGTCACAGCTGGGCCCGTCCGTCTGCTTTCCTGTTCTGAACACACAGCCCAACACTTGGCCAAAGGGATAGCCGCAGACCACTCCCACGTTGACACATGATGTTTAACGCAGTAAGAAGACCCCAGAAGAGCCGATCTGAGACCGTTTAAAGAGGCTTGAGGTGACAATGAGAAAGGAGGGAGAAGCGTTTCTGTGGGGGAAGTTGTAAGACCAGTGTTGGCCACAGAGCTACTGAAAATGATGCTGAAAATGATGTTTTCTTTACTTCCTTCCTTTGCGGAGTGGATTTGGGGACTTTTCGTGGGGAACTGCCGCCTTGGCAGCCTGATAGAAGCGCGATGGGGAGATGGGAACCCCAGATCCGTCTAACATCCGAGGGCTCCTGTCCCCCGAAAACTCACCACAGGCCATCCGCTTGGGCCACAGATTCAGATTGCACACCCACTACAGAACATCGCAACGCGTTATTCCTGGGCTTTCGCTCCTTACACTCTGCTGTGGGGAACGGACAGCAGCATGAAAAGGAAAGGGTCTTGAGTAAGAAGCTGTGTGACACACCAGAAGAGCTGCTCACTGCCGTGCCAGTGGTGACTTCGGATGGACGCCCAGGATCAGAAACAGGGTGTGGGTGCCTAGAACCCAGGAAGCCGTGCCTGGTGGCTGGGTGACTCCTGCCCTCCCTGTGGGCCCCCTCCGCGCAGCTGTGGGTATGTCGCAGGGGCTGCGGTGGATGTAAGCCCAGCAACTTGTGTTTCAGTTCAGCAGGCAGTCCCAGAGGAAGAAGGCTCCCCGTTGGCCACTGGCTCACGGTCTGGAAAGGCCACTCTGGGGGACCCTCCCACATCCCTGCAGCTTCCAGCCTGATTTGGAAGGACCCAGAGAAGCCTGCAGGGGAAGGGGTGCCTCCAACCTGATTTAGGGAGACACAGGGCAGCCTGCAGGGGAAGGGGTGCCTCCAGCCTGGTTTAGGGGGACACGGGGCAGCCTTCAGGGGAAGGGGTGCCTCCAGCCTGGTTTAGGGGGACACGGGGCAGCCTGCAGGGGAAGGGGTGCCTCCAACCTGATTTAGGGAGACACAGGGCAGCCTGCAGGGGAAGGGGTGCCTCCAACCTGATTTAGGGGGACACAGGACAGCCTGCAGGGGAAGGGGTGCCTCCAGCCTGATTTGGAAGGACACAGGGCAGCCTGCAGGGGAAGGGGTATCTCCAGCCTGATTTGGAAGGACACAGGGCAGCCTGCAGGGGAAGGGGTGCCTCCAGCCTGGTTTAGGGGGACACAGGGCAGCCTGCAGGGGAAGGGGTGTCTCCAGCCTGGTTTAGGGGGACACGGGGCAGCCTGCAGGGGAAGGGGTGCCTCCAGCCTGGTTTAGGGGGACACGGGGCAGCCTGCAGGGGTAGGGGTGCCTCCAGCCTGGTTTAGGGGGACACGGGGCAGCCTGCAGGGGAAGGGGTGCCTCCAACCTGATTTAGGAGACCCAGGGCAGCCTGCAGGGGAAGGGGTGTCTCCAGCCTGATTTAGGGGGGGACACAGGGCAGCCTGCAGGGGAAGGGGTGTCTCCAGCCTGATTTGGAGGGACATGGGAAGGCCCGCAGGGGAAGGGGCTTGGCAGGCAGGAAGCCGCTAAAACACGGTAGGGTGTCTGTGGGAGCTGTGCAGGCTGCCACAGAACTTGGAAGGCCAAGGAAGGCTCAGGCGCTTTCCACACAGGTCAAAGGGCAGGCGGAGCTGGGCTCATCACGTGGATTTAAGACCCATTTGAGGCCTCCGGCTTTCTGGTGGGTCTTGTCCTGTCACCCCTAGGCTAGTCTCTCAGAAGCAGTGCTAGGAGCTTTGGTTTCCAAAATGCTTCACTTTCATTAAAGGTCGATGCTCCTCCAGCTGTGGCTAACGAGAGACAATGAGTGAGTACTGGTGCGCCCTGTTATCATCTCTCAGTACCGGGTCCAGTTCCCCCTTCCCCAACCCCCACCCCAGTGGCGGAAACCTGTCAGGACTGTGGCACTGAACTTTGGGGGTGCTGTCTAAGAAGCACTGTGGGTTGGCAGGGTTGTTTCACCTCTCTCTCTGAGACTGTGCCTCCTCCCCCCCACCCCCACCCCCACCACCACGCTGCCTGCTTCAGCACCCTCCACATCCTTGCTACCAGGCCTCCCTTGCCATCCCCAGCCACGCCTGCCCTCCCAGGAGACGTCCAGATGCGGGCCTTTCTTTCCACCTCAGCACCTGTGTGCCTGTGCCCCACCCATGGACATGGAAAGACCCAGATGAAGCAATTTATGCCGGGGTGTCAGTAGCTGGGTACTATGCTGTGATAATTCTGTGGCTGGGATCATTCTCTCAAGGGTATGTTCGTTTTCATTGAGAAACATGATTCACCCAGGTGAATACATTTCTAACAGCACAATTTCTGTTCTATGTCGCTGGCATGGACCCACCAATATACAGTATATCCATAACACATTCCCTAGCATCTAGAAACTTACCATCTAAGGCCCAAAATAAATACTAATAATTATGGTTTAACAATGCTTCTGCAATAATCCTAAAAGTCTAGATTCTTAGAAGCCAGAATACAGTCATCAGCCACTTGGTTCTGTCTCCTCTCTTAGCACCCACCCTGGAGCACTGCTTCAGTGATTTTCCTTCCATGAGAAGCAGCCCTGTAAAATGTTTCACCAGAAGCGTGGCAGTGATGTGGAACGCATTGTTCCCTTTTATAATGATCCGTGGGAGAAATGCCCAATGCTATCGTGAAAGTTCTGCTTCTCCTCAGAACCTGGTATGATGTTGTCTTAGGGCCACTGTAAATCTTGTACCTGTCCTTTCTGGTCTGCTTCAGCCACCAGGAAAACAAGAGCTGAAAATCCAACTTTTATTAATTTACTATGCAGGGCCCAATGGCATTATTTCTACATGAAGTTTTCCCTGGAACTATCTTAGTCCTTGGAGCTTGGTTTTCCTTTGCTCTGATTTATTTTTTAATCTGTTACATTGTGTATGTTTCTGAATATGTTTTATTGTCTATTGAATCTCCAATGGGCATGAATGAATAAATGAGAAAGAAAGAACTGTGATCCAGCTTGGAGAGCTTGTTGGAGGACCTGGACTGTGCAGACCAAGTAGGCTTAGCTAGCTAAGGATTCATGAATGAAACGGATCTTAAGTGGAGATTAGGAGGAAAGGAAGTGGGTGGCTGGGGACGGGTGTTTTCTGTGAGAGATTGGCTGGGACAGAGATGCAGCTGTGGAGTGAGTGAGTGATGCCCTGAGGGCAGGCAGTGAGGAGCCGGCCTGAGTCTTATACAGAGTTGATTGCCTCCTAGTGTTTTTATTGGATTGAAGAGGCTGCTGAGGAGAGGAGCTATGGAGAAGGGGCGTGCAGTTTCCTGGCACGGAAGGACTCCCACTTCAGTTTCTATAATAGATGATAAGTCTGGGAGGCCATTCAGGAGAAGATGCTGATGGGATATATGTATATGGGCATGGAAAGGCATAGCTAAAGTATGGAAGGAACAGTTGAGGGTGTGAAGACTCAGTGGATTGCAGCCAGCTTTTGTAGCTGGTTCCAGTTGAACTTAATTCACTATGTATTTACTTCACCAGGTCTGCTTTATTCACTGCTGTATACAGAGCCTACCACAGCGGGTAGCATACAGTAGGTACTTCATAGATGTTGTGTTAAGTGAATCAAATGGGACCCTACCTCCAAGGAAAAAGGAGGTGGACAGCTCGGTAAATAAAGAGATAAATGAAGTCCAGATAGGTTCCTTCCAGAAGGTCTTCTAGACAAGGACACGCAGCGTTCCCAGCAGAAAGGCTGGAACAGTGGTCATCGGGGAAGCCCATGGAGACAGCTAAGAGGTAGACACACAGCCCCTGCTCCACCTTATAACATCTTGGGCAGCACACAAGTGGTCTTGCAGAGTCAGGGCCCTGGGACTGTGGCATTTTTAAGTCACCTGACTACGGAAGCATCAGCTCCTCCCCAGCATGCTCAGGAGCCAGGATACAATAGAAGTATGTGTTGGAACCTTGGCTCCAGCCTGATGCTGCCAGCTTAGTGTTTGTGGTTGCAGGTAGCACCAGTCTCCCTCCTGGCAGGATCGAGCGCCTGAGCTCCAAGCCTTCCGGCTGAATGGAATTGAATGCCTTCAGCATTGGGTTAGAGCTCTTACACAGAGCTTTGCTGGCAGCCATTTCCTGTCTGTAGAGGCCAGCTGGCAGGGAGGTCAGTCTTGAGCCAATTAGTCCTTCATTCTTCTCTCACCAGCCTAATTGAAAGGGTGGCTTCTAAGCATTGTAATAGATCCACTCTGCTAGTACCCTGTTCCACTTCAACCTGCAAGACCTGTGAGGCTAGTCAGCGACATTGCGGTGGTTAGAAATGGTTGGGTAACCCCTCCAGGGAGCAGGTTATGTCACTCAAGGTAGATCGGTGAGGGCTGTTTGTGGTGTGCTGGTAAGTGTTCCCCAGCTGCTCCTGAGTGGTGGGGCTCGGGGGAGGGGAAGCAGTAATCTGTAGTATTTGCTGATATGTGTGCTATACATACTCCCACATGGCTCATTTCCAGCTACCAGCATGACTGAGCTGACAGGCACAGCAGTCCACCCTTGCACAGCATTTGCACTCTACAGATATAACAGACACAAATCTCAAGATCATACACAAAGGTGGTAAAATAATTATGAAGAGATAGGTTTTAAGTATTTATCACATTTATTTGCAATGTAATTTGTTTCACTTTAAGTTGATGTTTCATTTTTAATAGTGACTGTGTTTAATAACCAGCTCAAAAATTCCTGAAAATTTGCCAATCAGCTCATTCCCCTGAGCTGGTGAGAGCTGCCTCCAGCATATCCCTGGGTCAGAACAACCTGGAAGGAAGTACTTTGTCCTGCCAAGAACGGTGCCAGCACTGGCGTCCATGGTTCCAGTGCTCGGGCTGGGGGAAGTCTAATGAGGGCCTGCAGAGTCCTTCCCACGTCCCTCCCAGTGGCCAGGAAGCTGTCATTGGGAGGAAGAATGAATAGCCTACTGAGCTCCAGGCCCTGCTGTCCCTGATTGACAGTCAGTTTCATCTGCAGGTACTGGATGATGGAAATTCATGAGGTTTGCCAGGGGGCTGGAAGGCCCTGCGAGCTACAGAGTGATGTCATCAGGAGACTTTGAGAAGATCACCAGCTGTCCCCCTGCCATGCCCAGTACTAAGTGGGAAACCCAGGGGTACATTCACTGAGGACCCACCAAGAAATTCAAAACAGCCTGGATGACATTTTTTCTTGGAGGGATTCAAGTATATGACAGGCAATGATCACAAATGAAGGAGAAATAAGTATAGCTCTGCAATGCAATCAAAGAAGAGTGGAGAAAGGAAGGTGTCCTTGAATTGGGTATTAAATGATGTGCCCAGCCAGCGAGACTCATTGGTTGAGCATCGACCTACAAATCAGGAGGTAATAGTTCAACTCCTAGTCAGGGCACCTGCCCAGGTTGTAGGCTCGATCCCCAGTGGATCGAGTGCAGGAGGCAGCCGATCAATAATTCTCTCTCATCATTGATGTTTATATATATCTCTCTCTCCCTCTCCCTTCTTCTCTGAAATCAATAAAAATAATTTAAAAAATAATAATGATGACTAGTGAAGACTGATCACTGAAGTGGGAGGGAAGAGATGAACAAATGGGGATTCCTGGAAGAGGAAGCAGGGTAGACAAAGGGAGGAGTATGAAGGAGCATTGGGTGTTTCACTGTTGTCCAGGTTACTCCTTGGGTCCCTGGGTGGTTGATTCCTATGGTCTGAATGTGTGTGTGCCCCAAAATGTGTATGTTGAAATCCCAGTCCCCAAGGCAATGGTAGTAGGTGGTGGGCCTCAGGAGGTGATTAGGTCAGGAGGGTGGAGCCTCATAATTGGGATTAGTGCTCTTCTTATAAGAGGCCCCATAGAGATCATAGTGGAAGAGGACATTCAGGGCCAGGTTGCCAAGGACATTTTCATGACATGTTAAGGAGTTCTGAGTTTTTTCCTTCCGGTAACAGAAAGACCTTAGACTATACAAGGCACTGAAAGAATCAGGTTTATGTGTTGGAAAGAATTCCTAAAACACCCTTGGGCACCACTCGATTACCTGGGGATTATGGGTAAAATTTCGCAAGTCAGCACACAGGCTGCTGGTGACTGCTTGAGGCTTTCTCTTGCCTATTTCAACACCGGGGCCTTTTGGCCTAACTTGTTCTTAAAGGGAATGTTTGCTCACTGAAAACAGTAGTCTTCATATTTAAAGTTATCCTACTCCTTCCCAAAAGGTAAATTAGGAAAGCCATATACCTTTAGTGAAGAGAGTTAGCTTTCATAATTTAAGTAACTATCCACTGCCCTTCAATTTTAAAGGCAATTTGTTGCACTAAGTGAGCCCCCAGAGCTCTTGATGCTTGCATCTTGAATTTAGCAAACCCACCTTCTGCCTATAGTTCTAGAAATTTTCTTTGTTATCTTTAAGAAACATATTTCTGTATATCTGGATTGAGAATTTGGATCCTTTTTGAGAAGAACCAGAAATCTCCTTTCTTTTGATGTTTCCCTTTCTTCTTCCCCACGCCTATAACTCACTGTGTTTACCACACAATGGATTGTATAATTGCTGGGACAACTCTTTACTCTTAAATACATATTTCATTTTAATCTATTCGTGGGCACTGTTGTCCCAAGCATTTGAAAAAATATATATATCGCTTCACTGCAAAAAGGACTTTAGGGACCTTGATCCAGTAATAGATACTTTTTCTAAGTGGTTCTAAAGCAGTTGTCCCAAATAAGAAATCACAGTCCCGAACACATCACAGGTCTGTTATTTTCCCAAGTCTCATTAAAGCATTAATGCAAATAGAATTTTCCTACTTCTCCCCTGTCTTCGCCCATCTGGGCAGGATTAATGTCATTAATTGCTAAAATCTAATCTGATTTATTATAACTTTGTCTTATATTAAAAATACCTAAAGTGATTGCCCTCAGATGTCAAGTACTAAAGAATCTGCTACTCTTTTAGTTGTGGGGGTTCTTATCTTTCCTGTCTCTCATTCAGCTTTTTATTCACCTCATAAACATTTAGTGAAAACTTATTGTGTGTCAGGGGTTGTTTTTAATAGGATTTATCGCTTAAAAATCTTCTGGTTTTGGTTTGAAAATTTAAAAACTATAAAAAGAAAAAGGGAAGGTAACAGAAAGTCTAAAAATAGTCGGGCACTTATTAACTGTTACCCAACTTCGTAAGCACACCAACTGGGTGGTCCATAGAGTGTTCAGAGCTGAGAAAGACTCAGCCACACGAGGCTTTGTTACCCTTACTCTGAGAGAGCTTCCAGTGTAATCAGGAGAAAAGACTGATTATAAAATACAAGCAAAATAACAAGGCACCATAATCAGTTGCCAAATGTTGTGGTAGGCTGTAGATGAGAGTGGAACCCGGAGAACTGAAAGGGGGCAGGGTAGTAGATAAGAGTTGGTCAGAAAGGCTGCACAGAAGAGAAGGAATCTGAAATATCTCAGAAGGTTTGGGATTCAGAGACAAAAGGAAGCAGTTCATTTCAGTAGAATAACGATAATAGAGGCTCAGAGCAGGCACAGGGGTGGGAATAGCAGAGCTTTGATGTAGATAGGAATTTACTACTAATTTTCTCCTAAGAATTCCCATCTTTGAAGGCATCCAACACCTCCATCTACTTTCAGGATTCTCTGGCAAAGTGTTTTTATTGTTTTACAACTAAGGTTATTTGACTTTCTCGGTTACAGTTGGGGCTGATTCTAACTACAACTGGTAACCCAGAAGAGTTGAAAGAGTTAGCAGTTCAGAGTCAGAAGATGGAAATCTCTGCATTGCTTGGCAGGTGAACATGAGCAAATTGTTTACTCTCTGGGACCCCTGGTTTTCTTCCCTAGGAATATAAATGAGAGCCTTATCTCTTACTGGTTATTGTGGCTACTGAATTATACTAACTGTGAAGGTTCTTTGTAAACTATTAAACAGGACAGATTTTTGTTATTATTCTTGTTATCCTCTCCACTAAACTACAGCTTTAGGTCATGGATTTAGGGTCTTTCCACTAAAAAGTTAAGTTTATTCAGCAATGTTTTTTATGCTTTAAGCAGCAGTCATCAGACTGCCATGAAATGTATTTAGTAAGACTCGGCTAGTGTGTTTTAATTAAATAGCATAAAACAGAAGAGGAGGACATATATTATACTCTTCAGCATGGAATATTGTGCCATTCATAGTAATTGTAGGTATTTAGTGACAAACAGAGACATAAATGATCTACTTATAGGTCAGATGTAAATATATTTGTGTGTGGGGGTTGTTGTCAAAGAAGATTGAAAGCCACTGGTTAATAACAGCACTGTAAGTACAAAACATTCAGTCCTCATTTTTTGACCCCTCAAGTTAAACCAACCAAAAAGATATATTTCACTGATAAGCTATAACACTATGGAAAGAATGCAGATTGTGAAGAAATGGGGCCTGGTGCTACATAGTCTGCATTTTTTCCTTATGTCTGATGCTGACATGCAAATTCTATCTTCACTCCTATGAACCAGTGTAAAAAGTAAAGTGTTTGTTTCCATTAAAATCTACATGGCTAGACGTTCATCGTACCCTACTTTTTCTGGCAGCTTTTAAGTTGCTTATTTTAGAAAACTCTTAATCAGTATTGTGGAATCAAAACATAAAACTCAGTATGTGTAGAACTCCGTTTTTTAGGTCTAGGACCGAGGGGAGAAAAGAGATGGCATATGCAAAGAATTTACCTGGAGAGCATGTAGTGATGCCTCTCATTACCAAAGGGTCCACAGAGGTAAACAAACACACACACACACACACACACACACACACACACAAAACAACAACAACCAAGGATGGTGAAGGACCAGCACTAGCAATACTTGAGAGCCTTTACTGCCTCCATGGCACAAAGGCAAGAGGCAAAAATTGTGTTCTAGATCCCAGGCGGGATTCTAGATCCCAGGTGGGGTTCTACTCCCAAGCGGGGCTCCAAGTAGTGGGAGAGAGGCCTGATGTGATACATCATAGAGAGAGGCAGAAAGGGGGCCTTTAAATTATTTTTGGTGCAAGTGACCAAACACCCCATTAACAGTAGCTGAAGCCATATGGACATTTACTGCTCACTTAAATGCAGAAGTAAGTGGTCTCAGGTTTGGTGAGGCAGCTTAAGCATGTCATCAAGATCTCAGGCTGTCCCTGGAATTCTGCTCCATCCTTAGTGTGTCGGCCTTTTGGCTTTATGACTGTCATTGCATGCTGGCCAGATGGCAGCTAAAAACCCAGCCCTCACATTCAAGGCATGAAGATAAAGAGGGGGTGGTGTCTGCAAGCTCTTCTCTGACACCTGTCCACTTTGTTGAGGCACTTAAAGCTTTTCCAGAAGTCCTCAGCCAACTTCCACTTAAGTCTCTTGCGTCAGCACTCTGTCACCTGCCGCCTCTAGTTGCAAAGGGTTTTGGAAGGGAGAGCATCAGACAAAAGGTGAACGGGATACCTGGACTGGTTTAGCCAAATCCTGGTATAGCCATGGGTGGGGCACTTTGCTGGCTGTTGGTAGCCAACCAATGGTGTCCGCCCATAGGAACTTCTTAGAAAAGCCTGAGGGCAAGAACACAGTGTCCCAACTGACGCCATAGACATGACAGGTTGTAGATCACAGGTTCCAAGGAAGCAATGAATCAGTAAGGTAGGAGGGCGCAGAGTCGGCCAGATTCCTTCCCACTCTACTGTGATCGTGCTTTTGCCTTCTCAAGATTAATCTTTCCCAGATACCAATGGAAATCTCACCCTCCTTTTGTATTTGTTCAAAACCAACCCTCGACATCGGTGTTCTCTGTCTGGCATTTGGCTCAGTGCTCAAGAAGGGGACATAATGGTCTAGTGACTAAGCAAATCCTTGGAAGAGAAGTGGCCTGAGTGGCTGTCACTGAAATGCAAATATGGCTTTACATAGTAAGTCAGGAGGCATGAGGGGCCCTTGGCAGCCAAGGGTCCCAGGGAAGCCCTTGAATGGCAGGAAGGGGGATTCTATGTGTGTGATAAGTTACTCTTCTTTTTTTTCATGTATCCAAGAAGGGAAAGGAAATTTCTAAAGGAAGAAGACCAGCCAGAAACCACAAGAGAGGAAATGTGAGGGTAGCATGCTTGAGGGGAAAATGAGAAGTAGGAGATGCTGAGATCAGCCTTGCTCCTCAAGCCGCAGGTCCTCTTGGCAGGCACCCCATCAGCAGTGACTCTGACCTGAGTCTGAGCCCCTCGAAGTCCTTGAGACTCTTGTTATTTCCAAGCGTGCCAGCCTCTTTAGTCAGTGGTGCACTTCAGTCTTAGGAGAAGAAACAAGGGCGAGTGGCCCGCGCGCTCACCGTGCAGCACCCGGTCTCCAGCAGCTTGCTTGGGCTGGCCAGTGGGAAGCATTGATTTTTCTCAAGCTGCTGTGATTCTGGAGGCCCAGGATTTGGCTACTATGGCAGCCTGGGTGTTCTGAGATGCAGACCTGGTAAGAGATTTGCTGGGAGACGAGGCGTGCAGGATGTATATTAGAGGAAATGCCTGTGAGGAGGAATAGGGAAGGCACCAGAGGAGATCTGCCAGAGATAACATAGGTCTGACCCCTGTGAAGAAGAAAGAAACCACAGGGAGGAAGGAAAAGAGGGAGAGGCAGAAGGGACGAGTCATCTTAATATATCTATACCATGTGTGTTCAAATGCAAACTCACCTTTCAGATGAGTAGCCTTCTGACTCATAGACCGGTCCATGGCAATGCAGATATGGAGTTTTAACAGTTGGTGGTGGTTTTAAAAATCTTTTTCCCTGCCTGTCTTCTCAGAAATAAAGAACACGAGCAAGAGAAGGAACATAATGTGCCTCTGATAGGCTGATAGCGCAATTCTTCATTTCAAAGTTTATTTTGGAGAACTATTTTGATTGAATATGGACCTTTCACCAGGACAAGGGCTATTTTAATGGTGCCATTTTCTTTCGCAGCAGGAAACTCTTACTATCTAGACAGATTTTTCAAGAAGGCAGAACTATGCTTTTCACATTGTAGTGCCTTGAAACTCCAGTATGGGAATATTTCTCATACTAAATGCAATGCCATCATATCTAGTCTTACTACCTCCAAAGTTGCTTAGGGTGGAAAACTTGAAAAGATGGATGCGGGCCAGCCTCAGTCCACAGCTGGAGAGGCCATGCGCATTATTTTAAAAGAACAAAAGTGGTTGGTACTTACCCGACTTCTGTACTGTTTTTGTAGCCTAAATAGTTTCATTTGGGACCAGAAATAAATCAACGTTAATAGCTTATCTGCTGGAGAAACAGTGGACTGACTGAAAATCATCCAATTTAGGTATTTAACTTTTTATTTTCCAAAAAGAAAAACGGCTCTTCCATAGTGTTACGATTTACAGAAACTCAAAAAAGGGGCATTTCACTTTGGGGAAATGAGCTATGTCATTGGTCTGACCTAAAGTTACAGGCATGATATTTCTCATAAATGTTCTGCCAGTAATCCTGTTGGGAAAGCCATTTACTTTTGTTGTAGCATTAACAATTTTCACAGTAAGTGATTTGCCGCACATGGAAGATTAATATTGAAACTTTGATTCCTTTACAAGACACAGCCCCATAGATAAAGATAAAACTCTCTTCTAGCATTTTGATTTTGGGAAATGCAAAAAACAACAACAACAAAAGTTTGCTGGCTAGAGGCCAGGAGTGTGGAGTGCAGTGGCTTTAACCTCGTGCAGGGCAGGTGGCGAGTCAGGCAGTGTTAGCTGATGGGAATGGTGATGGGAAATGGGAGGACCAGACTGAGGACTGCATTTGCTCACTACCGGGTTCTGGGTTCTGAACCAGGATATCTCTGAGGTGGTGACATTTTTGCTCAGATACTTTGCTGGTGTTAACTTACTGGTGGTGGTGGTCTATTTTTTTAGGTTTTTACAAGTATTTTGAAACTTTTGGCTGTGCAAAGGAATTTCAGCTCAAGCCATTTGACTGAATGAAGATTTAGGAAGCTGTTTGTCCTTCCTGGATTAAATTAGAACTACCTTTGCTCTAAGAATGAAGTCTGCACCTTCCTGGGGTGGTTTCCCTCTGACTCCAGCGTCCTGAGCCTCACAAACAGTGTTATCTCTAAAGGCGCCTGGTCAGAAAGCCTCCATCTATCCAGCATTTATGAGGGATTGGGATCTAGACCTTCTTCAAAGCAAGCCTCATTTACTAAAAAAATGCAGGGAATCACTTCCAAACTGCTCTTCCTAATGAGAAGGTATTGCCTTTTCTAGTTCTTTCAGATAGAGTTGTTTCACCATCAAAATAAGTGTATACTTTTATCTATGACTGTGGCCCCTGCATTCCTCTCCCTCTGATGCCTACCTAGCCATCCTCCAGGGTCCACTTCAATCTTAATTTATCCATGTGGGTCTCCCAGGCCAGCTAGTCATGCTTTGTTAATGCTGACTCAGCACTCCTGCTGCTTCACTGTGTGTGGGTTCCTATCTGGCTTCTCCAGTGCAGCTGTAATTGACTTGAGCTTGGGGATTTACCTTATACTTTTTCTCCTCAGAGTCCTTACCTCTTCTATAGTTTAATCTGTGTTTGATAACTGGTTAAACTCATAATAGCCACTTGATAATTGTTTTTAAGAAATAAACAAACTGCGTGGCTCAGTGATTGAGCATCGACCTATGAACCAGAAGATCACAGTTTGATTCCTGGTCAGGGCACATGCCCAGGTTGTGGGCTCGGTCCCCAGTGTGGGGTGTGCAGGAGGCAGCCGATCAGTGATTCTCTCTCATCACCGATGTTTCTATCTCTCCCTCTCCCTTCCTGTCTGAAATCAATAAAAATATATTATATTTCTAAAAAAAGAAATGAACAAACCAAGTCTTTCTTGGTAACACTGTGTACCAGGCACCAATGTGGAAAGCTATGGAATTTGTAACGCATCATTTCAGAAACAGGAAATATCACTTGTAAATTATTTCTGGTATCTGATTTTAACATTATCTTGAAGTCATAAAATTGCCTTAACAACAGCTACTTATACTGGGGGGAGGGAGAATGGAAATGAGTGAACGCATGAATGAATGATGTACCGAAATGCCATAAAATGTGGAAAAGACTTTTTCAAACAGCTAACTTAATTTTTCTTCTCTAATAGTCTTCCCTGGAGATGGAAGTGGGGGAAAACTGGGTATTTATAACCAGCAAATATTCCTGATTCTTGGCTTATTAAATTTGGGGACATTGGGGATATCTGGTTGGAAATTAAATTGGCACTGCAGAGTGTAAACGGTTCGGCCAAGTACAAATTTTATAGGCCAAATAGAATTTTCGCAAGTCTAATGACTTTTGAAAAGTACTTGTACCCTGGCTCAGAGGACTTTTTCTTGCTGTCTGTTGTAAGCAGTCAGTAAGCTGTGTTTGGGACCTGGACCAAATGCTGGCTTTTCATTTCTCAAATTACAGCTCCGTGATCCCGGCTCAGAAGTCCCTCCATGCACAATTTAGAAATTAGCAGCATAAACATAGAACCAGAGTGTGACTGTGCCTTGTTCCCTCCAGAAGAAAAATGTGAACTTGTTTCCCACTGGGGACGTCTCTTGGTTGCCACATCCCAGATGTTGTGACAGTTTTCATCCAAGGGCTGCAGAACAGAAAGAACCCCCGTTTAAAAGCTCAATAATCTTCATTACTCATTTGGAAGGTATTTTTCTGGGTCCATGAGAAATGCAAGGGTCATTATGCCTGAGGTTTGAAAAGTGGGGAAGAAAAAAAGAGAGGAAAAGCCACCCGGAGAAGCGTTTCTCAAACTTAAAGGTGCATGTAAACTGGGGAGCTTGCTAAAAGGCAGGCGGCTCTTCTTCTGATGGCCTGGGGTGGGGCCTGCGCATCTGCATTTCGAAATCCCCCGGAGATGCTAAAGCCACTGGCCAGCAGACCACACTGCTTGGAGGAGCCAGCTCTATAGAGAATGTTCTTTTGCACGGAATACAAATTACTACTCTGTTGTAGGTCACGGTCCTAAGGAAATGATGACTAAAAAATACTGTCTTTCAACACTTCTGAGTCATTTGGTAGGAATGGGAGGTGAACACGAGCCACGTGACATGTCAGAGTAGCTGGAGCATTGATTGTTGCATTCACTTGTGTTTTCTTCCAAAAGGCAGCCAAGTAGCTTAGCCCCTTGGCTCCAGGGGACTGGCAGGTCTAGGACTGGACGTCTCTCCCTAAGTTTGTTTATAGATATTGGAGAAGGGAGGTGAGCATCTTTGGCGTTAAGGACAGTTGGGACTTAAGGAGAAGAAAGACAATGGATGTTTTCAGGGTGGGGGCGTCCAGGGTAGATATTTATCTCTGTGTGAGAACTCCGAAGACTCTCCCGCAACCCAAGAAAAGGAAATAGCTCTATTTCCTACAGAAACAGCTGAAACTGAATACCCCACCAACTTGGCTGTCAACCTCAGACAAAATCAATTTTAGAGAAGTGCAATAATATGGCATTTTCTGCAGCCCGAATGATGGCTTCACAGAAAATTCATACCTGCTTCACATGAAATCTATACCTGGGGAGTTTGTAAGAATATGCTCTTCAGGTTTTTTAAACTGCACGGCAAAAAATAGGCTAAAGAGAAAATAAGGATATTTTTGTGCACACACACTGATGTGCAGCTGTGAAATGAGTAAAAGATGTATAAGTAACCCACCAAGTAAACACAAACCTTTCATTGTTAGTAACATGCTGTCACTTCTGACATTTACTTAGGTCAGCAATTTTCAACCTTTTTCATCTCATGGCACACATAAACTAATTACTAAAATTCTGTAGCACACCAGAAAAAAAAGGTTATATTTTTTGCTGATTTGACAAAAAAAAGGTATAATTTTTATTGATTTACAAAAAAATAATAATAATAGAGATTACTTACCCTTTTAGTTCCAAAGTGACTTTTTTAAAAAATCAGGTGCCTCTTCTTGTATATAAGGATTTTCTGGTACCAAGAATTAACCAATCAGTCACAACCTTCTTATGAGATGTGACCAATAAGATGTAACCCTATTCTATAACCTAGATATTTATGGTTCAAGACAGGGCATTCACACCAGATGGCTATTGTTATGTTGGCTGTTGTCATTTTTTTTATTTGACAGTCTAAGGGAAAAGAGGTCAGTGCCCCTGACTCAATAGTCAGGTATTGCATCATTTAAAAATTCTTGCAGCACAACGGTTGAAATCGCTGACTTGGGTTAATGCATTGCCTATTCCCCAGAAACTGTTACTGGGTTCCGTAGGTGAAGATTTAACTAAGATTTGGGTTATCTTCCAAATTCATTTTGTAGTTTTTTCATCATCATAATCTCATCTCTTTGCTCACTAAACATACTGGATTACTTTTAAAAAGTCACCAGACAGTTACTTTCATGGGTACTTTTAACCAGATTGGTCCTGTTGAGACAGGGTAGCCAGAGAGCATCCGGCTGTGCCTTAGGGACTCTGAGTGATGTTTCCTCAGGACTTGCAGTCCTGCTCGATATTCAGCAGGTGTAGTATGTTATCAATCATTATTTACCGATTTAATGAATAAGTAGGAACAGTTCTCTTTTTTTAATTCTTTATTGTTTAAAGTATTACACATAATTCCCATTGACCTTTCCTTGGCCACCCCCTCCTTCCCAGCACATGCCCTCACCCCCCTAGTGTCTGTGTCCATTGGTTATGCTCATATGCATGCAAACAAGTCCTTTGATTGATCTCTTACCCCCCCTCCCCTGCCTTCCCTCTGAAGTTTGATGGTCTGTTCGATGCTTCAATGTCTCTGGCTCTATTTTTGTTCATCAGTTGTTCATTAGGAACAGTTCTTTATTGTGTTTACTTTACGTTATAAGCACCTCATAAATTTTCAGGTATCAGTAATGATAGCCTGAAATATTATTATTTCAATCAAATATTTTGTTTTTTCATTTTTAACCTTTTGCCAGAGGCTTTTTGGTCCGTGGTTTCTGCCAAGAGGAAGTGAGTAAATGCTGCCAGGTGGCCAGATGTGAGCCGTCTGCTTGCTCTTCCGTCAGCGTAGCCCTACGCTCAGATGTCCAGACCCAGTCTTTCAGATCAGAACCAGGTTATTCTGATCAGTGACGGAGTCTGGGATTTTCTGGACCCTCTGCACGTGGCCTGGAAGGAACTCCGGCTGCAGGGGCGGGAGCCTCTGACGTAGCCCACTTGGCAGCAACATGGGGAACATCTAATAGAAATGTTTAATATGTTATTTTTATTTCTCAAGTTAAAACTGTTCAAAGCAAACATTGGTGTTAATTTGGGCACCCTGCTGGGTTTGAAGTGCCAGCTGATGCAATGTGATGATCTCTTGTGTGTTTTATCATTGAATGGTGGTCGTGAGGTGAGGGTGGTTCTGAAGAGGAGGTCTCCAGCCACAGCAGGGAGGGAGCGAGGGGCATGGGCCTAGAAGACTTGGCGGGAGGATGGAAAAGGAAACTTTCCCATTGAAGTCAAGTCATGTGGGTGAAAGCCTTATTTTGTCAAGGTCTTCGGAACAAGCAGGAACCATAGAGGATAATGGGTATGAGCTCAGTGTTCTCGGAGGTCATTCCCAGGCCACTGCAAGAGCCCCATGGATTTGCTAACCCCTCAGGCATGCAGCTGAAGAGCCCGGCTTCCTGACACAGCCCTTTTGTCCTGCCATGCTCCAGCTCAAGAGCCTCCATGGCTCCCACTGCCAAGTGCTTCAAGTCTGTGCTTTGAGGCCATCTAGCTCCACATTAAATGTCCAACTCTTCCACCATCTCCTCCAGGACACAGCCCCTGTCACGGCCAAAGCTGTCCCTAGCCATCTCCTGTAAGCCATCATTGCCCTGGGTCATGGTGTTTCTCCCACTGCCCATTTATCTGCATCCTCCAGTCTACTAGCCGAAAAATCAGTATCGATTGCATTAAAATGATCCAGTCACTCCTGACTGTGTCCACCTCCCCATTCCCCAGCTCCTTATGCATCGATGAGTTCTAAACATTTTAGCCCTTAGGAGCCTCTGGTGGTATCTGGTCTGTTAGGTTTGCTTCCTGCCTAGACTGTGAATTCAGATCCCAGTAGCCAAGTATTCAACTACTTTTCCTTGTGCACAGAACCTAGCAGAGAGTGAGGCGTGGGCACATAGGCAGTGCTCACTTAAAGACGCGCTGACTGAAATGACTATGTATAACTGTTTCTCATCTCAGTATTTCTCAGTAGCAAGAAATAGGTTTAGAGAAGATATTTTTACACCACATGGCCATGTCATCCACTTACCTTTATACTACATGCCACCAGTTATGAACAATAAATAGATTTTGTGGTAAAGCTGAAACAGAGTAGATTACCCGCTAAAACTACACTATAGAAGTAGAAAAAAAATTTAAATAAACATATACTTACTGGGTTTTAATTAAAGAAAGCTACTTGGCTATACATTTTAATATTTCTAAAATATACCTATTTGTGCCCATCTAACTGTAAGAAAGTGCTCAAGGACAGAGAACAATGTGAATTATTTCCTGGAAGCTATGGGTAGATCCTAATCATTGGAAATGAGTATTACACGTAGTCCGCATTCCAGTGTGACTTCAAGGACTTTTTTGGAAGTCTCTGGGTCCTCTAATGCTGTTTGGCTACACATTCATAGCACGTACTCCGGACACATTTTCCTTTTTTCAGAGATCAGCCTAATGATAATAACTGTATACAAATAGTCTGCATTCCATGTTCCTCCTCAGCAATCTTTTCAAGAAAAATGACTGATGGAGAACTTCAGTGCCCAGCTCCAGGAGGGGTAAATGTCAAAGATTGTGAGAATGTAGCCACTGATGGGGAAGGTGTTATAAAGGAGGGGTGTTCTCCAGGGAGTTGGATAGTTTGCTTCAGGAAGAAAGGATGGGAACTTTCAGCAGGAGAAGATAAAGAAAAAAAATTAAGGAGACAGAATAAAGGATGCAGGCTGAGGATCCTAAGTATCCTATCTTGTCTAACACATGGGTTTACACCAACACGTTGTGGAAAAGAAGTCAGAGTAATGAAGCAGTGATGTGAATGTTGGGCTGAAGAATTTGGACTTAATCCAGCAAGCGAGAGGTGCCATTTGAGTCCATAAGTGGAGGTGTGGCAATGAAAAGGGTATTTAGGAAGATTAATCCAGCAGGAGAATGGACTAGGATCCTAGCTCAGAGCAGATGAAGGCCTGGGTGAAGACAGGTCCCTTGTTTGGGAAGCGTTAGATGGGAAAAGGAAGAAGGCAGAGCCTAAGGAACACTTGGCGTGAAGCAACAGCCAATTATATGTTCTGACAATTAGTAGGAAAAGGGGGAATCATAGACAAGTCCAAAAATTTGTGTCTTTGAGTCCAAGAAAATAGTGGTGGGATAGGGAAGAGATACTAGCTGCTCTTTAGATAGCCAACTATTTGCATTCAAAGATTCTGCCTGCTTTAACTGCCTTTGTGCCCAGCTAAGCAACTTAGCAACCATTTATTTGTTGCTAATTTTAAAGAATTGTCATAGGCTTTCCAGGTGTTTTTATTATGATGATGACTAGTGGCCCAGTGCACAAAATTCATGCACAGGGGGACGGGGGTTTCCCTCAGCCTGGCCTGCACCCTCTCCAATCTGGGACCCCTCGGGGAATGTCTGACTGCCGATTTAGGCCCGATCAGGGACCACTGGCTCCTAAATGTTCACCTGCCTGCCTGCCCAATCACCCCAACCACTCTGCCTGCTGGCCTGCTCACCCCCAACTGCCCCCCCTGCCAGACTGATCACCACCCAACTTCCCTCCCCTGCCGGCCTCATGGCCCCCAACTGCCCTCCCTGGCCAGTCTCCTGGAAGGTCTCCCGGTCTAATTAGCATATTACTCTTTTATTAGTATAGATGATGTTGGATGTATTGATTTTGGGAATACAGCTTACTTTTCATAGTGTTCCCTTCAATATTTCCAGTACTGAGCTAGCACCATACATAGTTATCACAATATTATTGACTATATTCCTATGCTTTACTTATTTCATGGTGACTACCTGGCAACTACCAGTTTGTGCTTCTTAGTCCCTTCACCTCTTTCACCCAGTGCTCAGCCTCCCTTCCCCTCTGGCAACCACCAGTTCTCTCTCTGTATATATGAGTCTGTTTCAACTTTGTTCATTTATTTTGTTCTTTAGATTCCACATATAAGTGGAAAATCATATGGTATTTGCCTTTCTCTGGATAAGAAAGCTGTGGTACATATAGACAATGGGACATTACTTGGCTATAAAATAAGAATGAAATCTTATCATTTGTGATGGCAAATAGACTTAGGGTGAAGGGTTCCTTGAACTTCAGAAAAGGAAGGGAATAACCCTCCATCCCATTATACCTTCTTGTGGAGCTGGGGTTGGGTCACCTTCCCTTGAGGCACATCAGCTGCCCAGAGAAGAGTGGCTACCTGGACAGAATCAAGATTCTGTTAGGAAAGAGGAAGGGGAAGGTATACACAATCTTGGTGGCCATTATAAGGAGTTTGGACTTTATTCTGATCACATAGGAAGCATTGGAGAATTTTAGATCATTGAAGTAACATGATCTGATTTATGCTTTTAAAAGTCACCCTGTTTAATGTTTCAGTCGTTAATTGAAGTGGGACAGATGTGCAAGTGGAAAGATTAGGAAGCTATTTGAGAGTTCAGACAAGTTGTGTTGGGGGCTTGGACTATTATAATAGCAAAGGAGATGGAGAGAAGGGAATTGAGGTGGAATGGACATACTTGTCAATGGCTTAAAGGGGAGAAGAGGAGTTACGGAAACTGAAGACACAAAGATGACCTATAGGTTTGGGGCTTAAATACCAGGGTGGATGGTGAAGTAATTTACAGAGATAGCGAAGAGTTGAGCAGGAGCAGGTTTGGTCAGAGATTACTCAAGAATTCTGTGTTAGGACTGAGACACTGATAGAATACTTAGTGATGATGCCAAGGAGGCTGAACAAAGACTGCAGTTCATTGGAGAGGCTGAGGCTGAAGGTAGAAATGTGGAACCATCAGCATATAGGTAATGTTTAAAGCCATGAGACTAGGGAAGTGAAGAGTCTGTGACACTACAGTATTTAGGGCTCAAGCAGAAGAAGAGAACAAGGAAGAACAGCCTATGAAATGAAAGGGAAACCAAGCCAACTCAGCGTCATGGAAGCGAGGCGGAGCATGTCTCAAAAGGAAATAGTCTACTGGGTCAAGTACATCTCAAAAAGTGAGGAGTACAGGGAAGGGGAAGAGCCCATGGGATTTGATCGGGAGAGTTCGTGGAGGGGAGGGATCAGAAGCACAGCTGAAGTGGACTCAGAAGGGAAGGAACCAGAAAGTGCAGGCAGTCATTTGGGCAGCGCTGACAAGGTCCGGGAATAGCAGAGAAGATTCTGGGAGAACAACTCCAAAGAAACCAAAAATAGACTTCACTTTCCAGATGAGTTTTTCAGTGTTTTTTATGTTTTTCTTGAGAAAGAGAAATGTCCAATTACGCAGAACCTATTGTGGTTTTCATTTGAAATGATGTTGGTGGCCCAACAATTCCTGACCTCTATAGATCCCTTCCCCTGCACGCTCCTCCTTTAGACAGACCCAGGCCATTCAGAGTTCTCGTTCAGGGCAGGGGCTAATGGCAGACAAGACTCCGTTGCGATCTAAGTGGTCACACCTATTATTTTGCTTGCTCTTCAGCTGCATTTAGTGGATGCTAGGAAGTTCATTAAATCTAAATATTATAATTAACCAATTAAATATCAATCACATTTACTGCAGATCCTAAAGTTGAACTATGTAAAGTCTCATAGGTATCTTCCTTTGCCCCATAGGTGTCCTTCTTGGCCTTTTAAACATACATCTACCAGAAAGCAGAGCAGGGCAGAGTTGTGTGGGAGCCCTGTCCCTCTCCCTCCCCCTCACCTCTTGGCCTCCGCACAATAAAAACTCTGTTCAGAACTTGGCTGGCTGCTGCTTTTCCCACATTGGATCAGGGAACACTTAAAGCCATACAGTGTCCCCGTCCCGCCAGAAAGCCTATGCACAGGGTGCCTCTCCAGGCCGACACAAAGACTCACTGTCCCGGGCATCTGTGCCAGCGCAGTGGCCACATATGGATTGTCAATAAGGCTTGTGATTTTTTTTCTTTATGTCATATCATCATCCCAGTAAATGTAATTCAAGCCAGAAAGCAAAACCTATATTCTAGACTGGGAGACTTTGCCTGCCCTATAGCTACAAAGAAATATAGCTCCTTTTCAGTTTAAACATACTCCTTCCAGAAAGATGTCATATGTTTTTTTTCACACCTGGTATAATTTTCTACTTTAAATGAATGTTGTGTGATTTGATTGACTGTTTTGACTGTACTTTTAATTGTGCATTTTGGAAACTCAGAATGTAGAGTTAGAGTTAAGCTTCAGCATCCATAAAGGTTTCTTCTCACTGGAGCCAAAAGCTACAGAAGGCCCAAATGAAAAGGACAAAGTTTAAAAAAATAAGCACTGGGTACCTTGCTGCCAAGGTATGTGCCTATGGTGGCTTGTCACCTTATCCATCTCCATTCACTTTCGGGTAGAGCTTCCATTTTCCACTGCAAAATAATTTCTGGAGCTGGTCCCACGCTAGCCACAAAGCAGAGTTTCAACTATTTCTTTCTAAAACTGGCCTTTAGAAAGTGAACCTAAAAATTGTGAGTCAAGTATCTGAGAGAAGCTGTGTCAAAGTCCTCTTTTTTCTCTTATTACATACAGATGTGACAAATACATCTGTAATTACACATAACCTTCCACTGAGACTCTTGGTTAACTCATAGATAGGAACTAATCCAAAGAAGAGGCCATAGGTCTGAAAGGCCAGATTAGCCTTCATACTACAGATATTTATTAAGGGCCTATTATGTGCAGGTTTAAAAAGATTAAAATATGGTTCCTACATTCAAGGGACTTGTAATCTAATTGTGGGGGCAAGAAAGTAAACACAAAACAGTGCAAAATACAGCATAGGACATTAGTAACTATAAGCTGAGTGGCAGATAAAATAAATGCCACTAATTGAGAGACCATTGTGATCATAAACACTATGCATCAGCCCATGGACATGGGCAATAGTGTAGTGAAGACATTTGGGGTAGGGAGGTAAGGGCTGGGAGCAGGAGGGTAAGGGGGGAAAGGAGAGATATCTGTAATACCATCCTATCTAATAAAAGAGTAATATGCAAATTGACCATACCTCTGCTACACCCACAAGCTATGCCCACCAGCCAATTAGGAGCGAGTATGCAAATTAACCAAACTAAGATGGCTGCAGCCATGGAGCAAGCAGAAGGCTTGGGTTTCCCCGGTAATGGAGGAAGCCAAGCTTTCCGCACACCCTGGCCAGCCTAGGCCTCTACTCAAGGCTACAAAGTTTCAATTATAGAAGATAAATAAATCCCAGATACCAGGGCCTCCGCTTCAGTTGCTGGAGGGCATGGCCAGCCTGCAAACCACCACAGGCCCCTCACCCAGGCTGCCCCACACCCTAAGAAAACCCCCACCCTGATCTGGGACACCCTTCAGGGCAAACCAGCTGGCCCCCACCCGTGCACCAGGCCTCTATCCTATCTAATAAAAGAGTAATATGCAAATTGACCATCACTCCAACACACAAGATTGCTGCCCCCATGTGGACACAAGATGGCCGCCACAAGATGGCCTGCAGGGGAGGGCAGTTAGGGGTGACCAGGCCTGCAGGGGAAGGCAGTTAGGGGCAAACAGGCTGGCAGGGGAGCCATTAGGCATCAATCAGGCTGGCAGAGGAGTGGTTAGAGGGTGATCAGGCTGGCAGGCAGAAGCGGTTAGGGGCAATCAGGCAAGCAGGCAGGTGAGCAATTGGGAGCCAGCAGTCCTGGATTGTGAGCGGGATGTCCGACTGCCCGTTTAGGCCCGATCCTACTGGGATCGGGCCTAAACGGGCAGTCGGACATTCCTCGAGGGGTCCCAGATTGGAGAGGGTGCAGTCTGGGCTGAGGGACACCCCCTCCCCCGTGCACAAATTTCATGCACCGAGTCTCTAGTCAATAATAAAAAGTATATTAATATATATACATATATATATACACACACACACACACACACACAAAATAAACACTATGCATCAAACATGCTGTTAAGTGTTGTATGTATATTATTTTATTTTCTGAACTGTTACCCCCACTCTATAGGTGGAAATTAACCTCTGGTCTTCTCCCCATTCTGGAGACAGCAAAGAGAATTATATAGGTAAGCAGAGACCTAGAATCAGGAATGTGCCCGATGGCTCGCAGACACAGTGGTCTGGGGTGGAGGGACCGTTTAGGGCAGTGATTGGCAAACTGCGGCTTGCAAGCCACATGCCGCTCGCGAGGTGTGGTTTGCCACTCTGTTGACTAATGAGTTTGCCGACCACTGACCTAGACTCTCAATTCCAAAAATTACAGGCTGTTGTTCCTTGTGATTAAGCCCCTATCCCAGTGGTCAGCAAATTCATTAGTCAACAGAGCGGCAAAGCACGGCTCACGAGCCACATGTGGCTCACGAGCCGCAGTTTACTGACCACTGGTTTAGGGAAATAGAGAGCAGTGAACCTTGGGGCCTGTGTTAGTCTGTTCACCACCATATTCCAGTGTCTGGTGGAGTGTCTTACACATAATGGCTGCTCAATACATATGTCTTTTATCAACAAATGGCCCTCTGGGTTGTGTCTATGACCTAGACCCATGGTCAGCAAACTGCAGCTCATGAGCCACATGCGGCTCTTTGGCCCCTTGAGTGTGGCTCTTCCACAAAATACCACGGCCTGGGCAAGTCTATTTTGAAGAAGTGGCATTAGAAGTTTAAGTTTAAAATATTTGGCTCTCAAAAGAAATTTCAATCGTTGTACTGTTGATATTTGGCTCTGTTGACTAATGAGTTTGCCGACCACTGAAACTAGACCAACTACAGAGGAATCGAGGTAATGAGTGAATTAAAACCATACACCAGACAACCTCCTGACCCAGTGCCAACACCTCCCAATTCCCAACTATGGATCACAGTGAAGGATTCAAGTGGGAAGGATACGCTGCAATGGGACAGGTCTGGCAGCAATAGCAGCTGCAACTCAATGGGGTCCCTTTCATGGAAGCTGACATGGTAAACACTCCACAGGGCCTTACCCTGGCCTGCTGAACTGTGCCAGGTCTGGCCCTGGCCCTCTGCAATCTCAGCTCCTTTGCCTGTCCCCTTCCCCGCTCCGCTTCTGCGACACTAGCCTCCTCCTTATTCCTCAAACCCACCTTCAGGCCTATATTTTTCCATTCTGCTTGCAGGGCCACAGCAGCCACTCACCCACATCTTACTGCTCTACTCTGCTACCTGTGCTACCTGTTTGCTTATCTGTTGCCGGTGCCTGCACACCCTCCAGAACATGAGCCCAGAAAGGCCTCTTTTCGCCTCTGTGTTCCTGGCATCTAGGACAGCATCTGGCACATCAGAGCTGCTCACACACTACAGCTTCAACTGATGGCCACTTTGTTTAGCTCTCAGATACCTACTTACCAAGAGAACAGGGTTTTGTTCAAGAAACCTTACATGAGAATTGATGAGTGGAGCTTGGGAAGAAACGAGAGGCAGGAGCCTAGACCAACCAGTTTATAGAAGATGCCTTTGCCCAGTGAGGGGAAAACACACCTCCAAACCTCTGGCAAAGCGGTGCTTTCTTAGGACACATTTGACACGCTATGCTTCTGAAACACTGCCTGGTCTCAGCAAGGAGACTCATGAACTGGCCAAAGCAACCAATTCACAGGTCTTACAAGTCACTACTACCAGTCTCAGCCCAGTACATGAGCAACAAGGATGGTATACCTCAAAACCAACAAGGTGGCTCTCTGCTGTGATCAGAACCGGGCAGATGCATCCTTCTGGGTGACAGGAAGGGGGTAAGGAAATAAAACAATCTTGTTTTCATTGTTTCTTTCCTTCACCCAACATTTTTAAGGAGCCAACTACCATAAAAATGTGGTAAAATATGCTGCCTGTGCCTCAAGTTTGAGCATCAATGTCCCAGGAGAACACTTGTCATGGAACTGATGATGCACTTTAGAATCTTCTTTTGTGCAAGTTGAGACTCCAAAGGCCACAAAATGATAAATTTAAAATAATTCTATAAGTAAAATCATGATGCCTCACACCTCTTCCTGAAAGACTTCCTAGTGAGATACTCAGTAATTTTATGAATATGCATTTAGCATTTATTTAGCATATATTTAAGGGACTGAGCTAATACTATGGTGGATCCAAAGGAGAATGAGACATGGTCTTTGTCTTCAAACTTCAAGTTTATCATTCATTGGGCAAGTCAGATAACTAAGGTACTAGGCAAGGAATCCTATGTGCCCGGGTCCAGGTATCAAGAAAAAGTGTTCTGAAAGCAGAAAGCACAAAAAAAGTGTTCTGAGAGATGGA
Source organism: Corynorhinus townsendii (assembly GCA_026230045.1). Taxonomy (NCBI): domain Eukaryota; kingdom Metazoa; phylum Chordata; class Mammalia; order Chiroptera; family Vespertilionidae; genus Corynorhinus; species Corynorhinus townsendii. The sequence continues at coordinate 521,985 of JAPDVU010000018.1, read as the reverse complement.
TTTCAACTGGGAGAATATAAAAAATACTTCATGGAGGAGAAGACACCCAAACTGATCATGAAGGGCAGGTGGAATTTCCACAGGCTTCAGTGATGGAGAGCCTTGATTTGTAGCAAATATTTGCCAATTATTTTGGTGTAAATATTCCCACTATGGCTGATTTCGAGTTAATGGTGTGACATCACTGAACACAGAGGTGGCAGGTCCAGCACACCGCCTGTGAGTCACCATCTGAACTTTGGACTGTCAAATCACTCTGACTCTGTTGCTTCAATGAATGAATTTGCAGGTATTAAGAACATCTAAAACCACATTATAAAGGGAGAGACCCTTCTGTCCTCCCCACACCTCAGCCTGACCTTTCAGTACTCTGGTCTTCTGGTCTCAGTCCTATGCTCCTGACTGCCCTACCTCGTATTGATGTCAGCTCAGCCAGCCTGCGATTCTGATCGTTCCTCTGAGCACGGCTGTGATGACGTTGGGCCCCTGCTGTCACGTGGCACAGAGGCTAGCTTACTGCCCACTGCCTGGTGTTGACACCTCTGTTCTTCTCCTTAATGAAAAGCAGTTATGTCCGACCTTGTACTCCACTTCCCGACTATGGCGCATATCTGGACCTTGGTGTCTCTCTCTCTGTAAAATGGGGACAGTAACGGTATCTACATGTAAGGTTTAATGAGTTAGCACCTTCAGAATACTAGATAGACAAAATATTAAGTGCCTAGTGAATGTTAGAGAGTCTTGTCATTTTCATTATCATTGTCACTGTTATGGCTCCGCTACTACCCTGACTTCTCCCCAGCTCCACACATCTCAGATCAGCCGTACTCCACTCCCTCCAACAGATCAAAGCCCTCGCATACCCTGGCCGTCTCACGTCTTGTGTTTGTGCAGTGCTTCCCTGGGCTCCAACTTCCCTTTCTCTTCCTCTTCCCTGCCTGTTTATCTCAAGTTCAGCCCCCTATCAAGCTTGTCCAGGACCACTCCTTCCTTGAAAGTTCCCTGCCCAGAAACTGGGCTCCCAGAGGCCAGGGGCTGTAGCCACCTTGTTTATAACACCCACATTTCAAAGCCCCTCTGTAATAGATTGGAGTCAGGATCTTCGGCTTATTGTCACCCCTGATTAGTGTTTCCCTCACTGCCCAGCCTTTCTAGATATTAAGGACAGCGTTGACACTCACTAAAACTGACAGCTGGGCGCGACACCTCCATCGCTAAGATGGCACAATAGTGTTTATTATGCTTCACTTTGGTAACCAGCACCTTCCCGGCGCTGGCCTAGGCCTGTGCTCCTTCCCCAAGAGTCATCTGCTCCTTTCATGTCTTTATTCGGCACATATTGTGCAGGGTGTTAGCTGAGTGAGAATTTTTGCTTCATGAAAATGTTACCAAATACCGACACCAAGAAGGGGAACGCACCAGATGTCTGTCTACAAGGAAAGCAGACTCCTGGCTCGCGAGGGGCCCAGCGGCCGGCTCCCCGAGCATTTCCAGGCCTGAGGCTTGGCTGTGTGCGCTCCCCCGGGGCCTCATAACTGACCCCCACATTCCATTTCAGGCATCATTCTGGAGAAATCTGTCAGCCGTACCGCTGATCCGAGCCTGGAAACTGGTGTCTGCTCGTTTTCTCCGTTTCCAGCTGAAAACTGAGACACCCTTGCTGGATAACTCTGACCAAAATGACACATGGGCTTGTGTGCCATGCCACGATTGACTTAATTTTCCTCTTCCTTTGAGCCATTGGAACTTTCTCAAGGAGCGCATAGTTGTCAGTGATACAGGCCACTCATGGTTGCAAGTTGTCTACAGTTGCCAAACCTTGACCAAAAATATTTAATGTTCTAGTGCCCAAGGGGTAATAAAAGTGTTCTCCAATGTTAGCAAGGACTTGGGGTGGGGGTGTGTTCTAGATAATGGTCATACTAAACTCAGGGTACCAAGGTAGCGAGTGGACTTGTCCTAAGATACAATTTTCCTTTCTGGTCACATTAAAATCAGGGGGTAGTTTATTATCTCTTTGTCATAATCCATTATTGCATTTGGCAGTAAATGAGTTTCTACATATGATGCTACTAGTAAAATTTTGAGAGAGAATAAAAAGAAACACTTCCAGGACTGATAGTCATATAGAATTTAAAATGTTAATTCACCCAAGCCCACAAAGCTTAATGTGACCTGGGAACATACTCTCACTGATGTGCCCAGACTGAAGAAACCTACAAGGCTTAGAGTGCTGTGGTGTTGAACAAAAGGATCTCTTATTTAAATATATTTTTATTGATTTCAGAGATGAAAAGAGAGAGAGATAGAAACATCAATGATGAGAGAGTCATTGATCAGCTGCCTCCTGCACGCCCCATACTGGGGATCGAGCTTTCAACCTGGGCATGTGCCCTGACCAAGAATCTAACCATGACCTACTGATTCATAGGTCAACGCTCAACCACTGAGCCACGCCGGCTGGGTGAGGATCTTAATGTCATCCGTAAGGTTCTATATTATGAACTCCAGGCCCGCTGAGCTCGGTGGGGAGGTGTGAAAAAGCAGGTTGAAACGTGGACCAGGGCAGGTGGGCAGGGTTCTCCCAGCTCTGAAATTTAGGGGGATGGGAGTGGGTTCACTCACTGCCCATGCATCTTCATTTTCTTCTTCTTCCTTTTTTCGTATTAGAGAAAGATTTCTTAGCATTGTTACTGTTGGTTTCTATTGAGGCCCAAAGCACATCGTTTCCATGCTGTGATTAAAGCTCCCTATTTGTTGGGGGCCTGGACCCCATTGCCTCTCTAAGAATAGCCCCCAGATCACGTGTTCGGGGTGGGGAACCGCAGAGGAACCCCTTCCTCACCAGGTAGCAGTTGCGTACTTTGTAGTCGAGATGCTTGCAAAGCAACCCAGTTCAGCAGCCCAGTGATAACCACCTGATCATTTCCCATTTTTCCTGTTTTGAGTGCAACCGAATACTAGTATCAATAAAATTATAGCTGCTTATATAATAGATGACTCACTGCCCATCTCACATCATAAAGTTCAGTGTCTCTCGTCCAACTTTTGCTTCCCCTCATTCCTTCCCTGCTCCCAGGATCGTTCACATGTTTATGGCTAAGAATAAGGTTTTTTGAAGGAACTTTTATAAAAATGTAAGAATTGATATGCTTCCTTTTCCTAAGCAAGACTCAAATGATATAGGCAGACTTCTTTCATTGTTCCTGCAGGTCTAAAGGGGACTATGAGCAGAATGTTTCCATTTGCTCTGACACTGCTGGGGGTTTCTTAGAAAGCAGGTATAATTTTAGTTTTAAAAGAAAGAAAAAGATGATGGTGAGGTTGGCCCACCTCACCTTTTGTCATTTGAAGGTGAGATGGTAACAGGGTCACCTCAGACCATTTTGGAGAGATGACTAACGGTTTTCTTCTCTTTCCGTTGCAGCCATACCAGCTGTCCTTGACAGAGCATCCCAGAGTCTACAAAGAGTTAATCCTGACCCACTGACAAGTAAGAATTGTAATCCTTTTTCCGCCTTCAGCGATATTATCTTTGCTTTACTGTAATTCAGGGGTGGGGAACCTTTTTCCTGCCAAATGCCATTTGGATATCTATAACATCATTCACAGGCCATGCAGAATTATCAACTTAAAAATTGTCCTGCAATATTTGCTCAAACATTCAATTAACTCACCCCTACTGCCGTGGCAAAGTCAGACCAAGTGATTTCAAGGGCCTTATACAGCCCGCGGGCTGGACGTTCCCCACCCCTGCTAATTCAAGCTATTGTCCTTTCCCTATTTTTATTTGGGATACAGTAACTGGATGAATGAATGACTGAAGTTGCACAGGCAAGCTAAAAGACTCTTTGTCAGCATGTCTCTGTCAACTTCTCTGTGAGGCAACTTCTTCATTTCGCTAATGGGCTTGTCAGTCGTGTCAGAACACACACTGCACAACCCCCCAAGTTAGAGCGTCTGACAAGTCGATCTGCTCCCTCATTAACGTGAGGGGTTGAGAGGGATGGCTGTCTGGTTAGGTCTGGGTTTTCCCAGCTGGTATGTTCCACACTCTTCACTCAGCTTACTTTATGGAAGGAAGTGAGAAGGAATTCGTGGAAAATGTTTTGCTGAGGGTGTGTGCTCCATCCCACATTGGAACCCTCCCCATGCACAAACACAAGGCATTGCCTGCAGACTCCCCCAGAGCCGCAGTGATTCCCCCAAGCCATTGTCTTCGTCACGTCATGGGGTCCGAGGAGCTGAGCATTGAGCCGTGTGCAACTACAGGTTGCGGAGTGGCGGATGTGGTGAAGGAACTGCTGCCAGTCACTTGGCATCTGCAAATGTTCTTTGTGATAAGCAAGAATACTAGCTACTTATCCTTCATGTGTGGTGTATCACACAGAACTCACCTCCTTGCACAAGGGAGACCCGTAACCCCTTCTTTCTCGCTCCCGGGGAGAGTGCACACAGCTCAGGAGGAGCGCAGCCTCAGGAGGCCAGCCTGGGTTAGTCCCAGATGCTCCCAGCACGCTGTGGGATCTCCCCGGAGCGTCACACCCTCTCTGCACCTTGGTTCTGCTCTGTTTTGCTTTGTTATCTCTAAAATAGAGATGCTGATAGTACATAACTCATACAGTTATTATGAAATTACAAGTGTTGATACGTTTAAAGTAATTAGAATAGTGTCTGGCCCTGGGGTGTTTATTTGTATTCTCTCATGGCTTTTATTTTATTCCAGCAAGTATTAGAATTGAATATGAAATTTCCCTTCTTGACTCTGTTTTGCATCTTAGTATCGCTGTCATTTGTTTCAACCAATGGAGACTTTTGTGTGCCCTCTAGTCCTTCTTAATAGACTGTGCTGTCTGTAAGGATAGGGGTTGTATCTTATACATCCTTGTAGCCTACACACACAAAAATATGCAAAAAAAATAGAAGCCAGGTTTTCCCTAATATCTTAACCATTTTTCGGCTACCATGGAGTACCTCCATGCCCTTCAGCCGGCCTTTATGAAAGCGAGGGGCCCAGATAAACACTTCTCTTGTCAGGACATCTCTATTGTCATCACTGTGGCATCCCGTTGGTACTTCAGCTGCCCATGCCTGCCTGTGACCCATCGCTGCCTCCAGAAGAGCCAAAGGATCGCTCAGCTTTAAGCATTCTTTTTCATCAGATGTTTCAACCTTAAGGATCTCATTAGCTGACAACACAGCTAAAATAAGCACAAAAGAGAAGCGTGTCTGTGCAGGGATGGCATCTTAGCGGGAATGTGCAGCATGTATTTGTTGCAGAGAACTTGAGCTTTGACCTGCATTAGAGAGCCACGCTGACACTGGGTGCTGACATTGAATTCTTGACAGTCTGCTGTTTATAAACAATTCCACAAGGATGCAGTCAGTAAGCACAGATGCTATGACCCTTCTAAGGAGCCAGTGTTTCTGTTGGCTCTCTCTTGCACCCACACTGGGGCAGCCCTTCCTGACTCACAAGCAGCACTAATCTCCAGTTAATGCCCCACATCCTACAGATACTGTTTATCCCCCTTCCACGTGTCTCTGAAGTAGCAGGAAGCAGGTAGAATTCTGTGCTTTATACAGGAAGGAACAGAGGTATAGAGAGAACAGCTTTACTGAGTCTCTAACCAGGAAGAGTGTAAAGAGGATACTGTCGGTGCAAAGCTTGCAAAGTAGATAATGCATACTATTGGTAATTCAGACAACAGTGTTCAGTTGTCTTAAAATATGGACTAGACAGTGACATTTTCCAGAGGACACCTGCGGCGTTTCCAGTGCCTGTGCTTTCTTACACGCGGCTCTGCTTGCACGTGTCATTGTGGGAGATAAGATTCTTTGTAAGATAAATATTGGGTCTTAACTTTTCCTCCTCCAGTTCCCAGCAACCTGCTGAGCTGTCATCAGAGGGAAGTAGATAGTGACCACTTAGTTCACAAGAGACCTGTTCTTCTGTGTGCTTCGGCCCGTGTCCATGAGCTCACAGCTCAAGGTCAGCCTCCCCAGGTACCTGCAGGTCCTTTCGGGTTGTAAACAGACCTCAAGGTCTTCTATTTCTTCTGGAACCCAAACAGTAAGACCATCATTAGAGATCTACAGGCATAGGCCTCTAAAAGCCTTTGTCTTTGCTCTAAGTATATATTTATTTTTTTTTTTTTAGTCTGAGAAGGATGATTAAGCATCTCTCTAAAAATTCCAATGGGGCTGTGTGTTCTCCATATACCAATTCCTGGTGCGGTTTCTCTTCCAAGGCGTGACACACAGTTTTCAAGGATGAGATCCAAGACAAACATTCGTTCACCCCGGGTGACCCCAGCGGGTGGCGAACACTCCTTAGTGGCTCCTGGAAGTGGAAGCGTCCCCAAGTTGATTGTGACCTTTGAGTTCCTCTGGCCCGCGGCATTCTGATATGCTGAGCGCTGCAGCCTCAAACCAGTGGGTTACCACTGCTCTCCAGAGAGCCCTGGCTTCCGCACACAGACGCCTCTCCAAAGACAGGGCCCTGACCGTCAGTCCAGAAGGGCCTCTGTTCACACCAGCTCCTCATGGTGGCGAACAGCTTTCAGATAGTGAACGTTTTTGCCCTGAGGACACAAAACCTGAATTCATTGTATAGGTGCCTTGCACCTGTTACAAATGAACCTGCATATACTGGGAAAGCAGGCTATACATCACATTTACACAAAGATTTGTGGGAATCAAACACGGGCACCAGGTAGTGGTAGTTCAGGTAATAGTGTGCCTCATGGCACACATGTGAGATCATATATATTTCAACCAGAAGTAACTCAAGAAGTGATTAACTATTCAATAAATAATGTATCACTTAGAAAAGAGGATATACAACTTCCAAAGGGCTTTTAAAAATATAGGATTAGTAGGAAATTAATTTGCACATAATTCACAATATATTATATGAAATAAGCTAATTTTTTTGAAGGTCAACAACTACTTAAACCAGGGGTTGGCAAACTGTGGCCCCCAGACCAGATGTTTGTTTTTGTAAATAAAGCTTTATTGCAGCACAGCCATGCCTGTTTTGTCAGATTGTCTGTGGCTGCTTTGGGGCCACAATGGCCAAGTTGAGTAGCTGAAACAGACTATACATCTGCAAGCTGAAAATGTTTACTATCTTGCCCTTTAAGAAAAAGTACGCCAACCCCTGTTATAAACAGGAAAAAGTTTATTTCTGTAATAAATCCGTGTATGGAGCTAGTGATCATGTTTGTATTGGTCTCCTTCAGAAAATCATCTTCAGTTTGGTAGCTGACAGTAATGAGAATACAGGATTCACTTCACAATTTACTCACAGTAAACTCCTATATTGTAAAGTAAAATTAACAAGTTCATTTGTTATTGTTGTTATTATTATTATTATTCAATGTACTCCATCCAATGAAAGCTGAGCCTCTGTAAACGTGTGGTGATGAGTGGGGTGGGCAGTGATCTGCAGTCATCACGTAATATTGTCTTATAAAGAGTAGTCGGTGTAACACACACTCCATATGAGGGCAAGCTTAACGCTGCAGATTTGTAGGGTTTTCATAAACTGCATTCCTGCTGAGAGATAAAGACAGAAGACTCCTGTTGGGAAACTCTGCGCTGCCAAAGGCTCCTCAGCTTGCAATCTCACAGCATCACGGTAGACATTGCAATTCCCATGAATGGCCTTCATGACTCCCCAGGGTTCTCAGGCGCCGCTCCTGTCTGTACGGCTGCAGGTTGTCTTCTGGTCTCCATGTGACATGGAGAAGCAGCCTGTAAGTCTTTGCTGTTGCCTCTCCAAATTGGATTAATGGAAAAGCAAATATTTGCAGGAGAGGCCACCTGTGCTGGCATTGTCAGCACAGATGGTTGTGTGCACCTGTCACTGCAAAGCTCCTGGCAGGAAATGGAGAAACACCTGGGCAGCATCTTGCTGTGACAGAACTCTTTTGCTGAACTCCAGAAGCTGTTAAAGTTGTGCGTCTTTTGCACTGAACTCAAATGGCTTGTGTACAATCCTTTCCAGATCGTAAGTTCTTTTGAAGGCAGTGCCTGATCTTCCCCCATCTTCATATGCTCTGCTCCCTCTCCCACAGCTTCTACAGGACCTTACACAACATGAGGGCTTTGTATTTGCTCAATGAATATCTTAATGAGGTCCAGGATTATGTGAGAGCAAATACAGGGAGTGGAGAGAGAGCCCTGAGCATGGACTTTCTGGTTTGCACTTGCCATTCCCCCAACTCTAAGGCTGACACAGATGAGTAATGTAATTATTTCCTTGACTCTGAGAGCAATAGATGCATTTTCTCTTCTACCATCTTCCTTTCTCGTGGAGTAAAGCAGGCAAGAGGCCCCACCCACAGTGTGGGAGATGTTCGTTCTTTCCAGACAGTAGTGGCTATGGGAACTCTGTTATTGGCTTCAGCTGGTGGCACAGGCTGTGTGCAGAGGACTATGTATGGAGTCGGGGAACTGGCAATGTGAGTTTCACATATACACACCCAGCACACTGCCCATGTGCCATGAGCTTCCGTTCTCTGTCTGTGCATGGAGACAGCAGCGTCTATCCCTAAGAGTCATTGTGAGGAGCAGGTGGGTACCCGGGAAAATCCCTGGCATGAGTAGGAATGGAATAGTTGTTAGATATTTTATTATGTTGGCAGCTGCTGCTGTTACTATTGCTCCTCCTGAAAGAGTAGTGATGGCCGCCAGGGTCACTGGAAGCCCCTGCTCTCTCCCTCACTGGCTTACCAAAGCCTATCTCCCAGTTAATTTACTTCCACTTACTGGGAGGATGGGAAGGATGATGGATCTAATACAGTAGATCTCAGAGTTGAGTCATATCCTATATAATAAAGAGGTAATATGCAAATTGACCATCACTCCAACACACACAGGATGGTCACCCCCATGTGGTGCAATTGTGCAACACACAAGATGGCCGCCACAAGATGGCCTGCAGGGGAGAACAGTTAGGGGTGACCGGGCCAGCAGGGGAGGGCAGTTGGGAGGAACCAGGCCACAAATGAGGGCAGTTGGGAGGAACCAGGCCTGCAAGGAAGGACAGTTGGGGGCAATCAGGCCTGCAGGGGGGGGGCAGTTAGCGGTGACTGGGCTGGCAAAGGAGGGCAATTGGGAGTGACCATGTTGGCAAGGGAGGGAAGTTAAGGATGACCGGGCCAGCAGGGGAGGGAAGTTGGGGGCGACCAGGCCTGGAGGGGATGACAGTTAGGGGCAACCAGGCCAGCAGGGAAGGAAAGTTAGAAGTGACCAGGCCGGTAGGAGAGGGCAGTTAAGGGATCAGGCCTAAATGGGCAGTCAGACATCCTTCAAGGGGTCCCAGATTGGAAAAGGTACAGGTTGGGCTGAGGGACACACACCCCACCCCCAAGCATGAATTTCATGCACCAGGACTTTAGTATATATATAATCTTTTTTAAATCCTCACCTGAGGTTGTTTTTCTCATTGATTTTTAGGGAGTGGAAGGAAGAGGGAGAGAGAGAAATACCAATGTGAGAGAGACACATTGATTGGCTGCCTCCCACATGCCCCTGACCAGGGCAAGGAGCCTGCAATGGAAGTATATGCCCTTGACCAGAATCGAACCCAGGACCCTTCAGTCTGCAGGCTGATGCTCTATCCACTGAGCCAAACTGGCTAGGGCTAGTTGTAGATTTTTTGAGGAAATAAAATTCTCATAGACTCTAGAGGATGCCTGCACAACCCCTGTCCTGCTCCTTACTAGGACATCACCATGGAATGCAGAGCCCCAATACAAGATAATCTCATCTTGAGACCCTACCTTAATTACATCTCAAAGACCTTTTTCCAACTAAGGTCACAGTCAGAGGTACCAGCGGTTACCACTGAGACATGTCTTTGGGGAATACAATTTAACCCACCACATATGTCTTTTTTAATAGCCCACCACGTATCATTCTTTGTGCACTTCTACAGAGAACTCTGCCCTTGACGTAATAGCCCACCATTTCTCCAGTGCTTGGGCAATGCTGGAACACACAAAGTTAAAGGCTTCTTTATTGCAGAACCACTCAGAGTCTCTAATATGCTTGGGCGTTATGAATATCCAAGAAAAAGAAAGGAACCACAGCACATCCTGAAAATAGTGGACCAGGGAACTTCTTTTCAAGGGCGTATCTATTACTGCCTCCGTGGCTGTTAGTAATCAGGGGTGTGGGCATGTGAGTCTATTACAGTGTTCACACACTCAGATTGGGGACGGTTGTCCTGATCCTGAGTGTGTGCAGATCCTCCATTAAATATCCACAGGGTTCCACAGATGTGCACATGTATATGGATTTTAGAGACCACCTAGTCTCCAGTCTTGACTTCAGCCACTGTTCTGGAGGGAGCCTGGTAAAATATGAGGGTGATAGAACAGATATAAAAAGAGAGTGGAAGGGGAACGGTAGCCCAGATTACAGAGTGTGCTTTTTCTTTGAAAACAGCCCAGAATAACTCAAAATGGAGAAATGACTTCACCATTTCTATTCTGATCATTCTAGTCCCTTAAAGAGGGTATCAACATGATGCATCAGTGAGTTCATAATGATACTTTTTTTTAAAATAGTCACCTTTGTAGATTACTAGAACATCTACTCATGAGTCTAAAAATTGATACATTAAAGGACAAAATCAAGCAATTACCTTGCATTTTTTTGTATGAGTTGCATTTCAGGGTAACTGAATAACTAGTGAAGGAAAGTTGCTTTATTTTTGTTGTTATTTTTTCCCTTTACATAGAAATAATCTAGATTTAAAAAATGCAGATGAAGTGATAGGATTCAAGAAATAACCACTTTAGAACCTCTAATGACATAATGGTGTGAGGTAAGATCATCCGTGAGTGACAAAATACTCAGAGGTATACTCTATTCTGGGTGCACCAGGCTGATAACACTTTGAACCCAGATCAGTGTTATCATCATATGACATGTCTCTGATACAAGACTTCACAGCATCCCCCAGAAGGATTCTTTCCATTAGCATTGAAACAAGTCACATTAAGCCTGTAGGTCTTAATGCCAGTTTATGGGAAATAACAAGAATAGAGGAACATTTTAAATGACTTTTTAGGGATGCAATAAACTAAAGGAAATTATCTTCCAAAAAACAAAAAATATATAATAAAAAGGAGAGGAAATGTCCTGGATTTAAACAGACCTAAGAGACCTTGTAGGAGCCTTGTTTGCTTTCTGATTCAAACGTTGTCAAAAGACATTTTTTAGATAGTTTTGGAAATCTGAGCACAGGAGTGGGCATTAGATGACATTGTAGGATCATTATTAGTTTGTTAGGTGTGATATTGGTTATTTTCTTTTTAAATGAGAACAGTCCTTAGCTTTTAGAGATACAAAAGTTGGTAGTTATGATTCAAAGTAGATGAGGAAAACAATAGATAGGGGAGGTACACAGATTGGTCAAATGCTGATGATTGTTGAAGCTGAGTGAGGAATATAGACTGTTCATTAAACCATGCTCTTTATTTTTGGGTATAGTTTTAAATAATAAAAGTAGAGTAATTCCTCATGAATAGATGGTCAACCTGTCCCCAAGTAAAGACAATTCACATTCCCAGTGGACCTGTGAAATTATCCTTACTTGTGATCAAAGATCTATCTCTGAAAAGTAGGGCAACCCCACATAAGAACACATCAGTTAGAGAACTGTTATGGAAATCCAGAAAATGCTTGAGTTCTGGCTAAATAGATACTGAATGAGTTGTGCTGAAGTGTGTGGGCCTGCAGGGTTAATGTTGAAAGACATCCTTGTCTTTAGTGGCAACAAAAAGTAAACGACGTGGCTAGAATTTCAGGCTATGGCCCTAGGTCGTGTCTGAGCTAAAGATTTCATTGCCACTGTTATCTAGTGTGATGATAGCTAGTGTGATAGCTTGCACATAAGCTCTGTTATAGGCCTAATGTTGGTGCAAGCAATCTCCTAGAACTGAAGGCAGTAAATACAGTAAATACTACTGTGTCCCAGTAGATTTCAAGATAATGTGACCATAGAGAATTTGCATTTTGTCCCATTGGGTTAGCCTCTCACCACTCCTAAAACAGGAAACAAGGTAAGATCACCAGTAGGCTTTTGATTAAATTACTGACCAGAGAGAGAGGGGAGGGAGCCATTTAGGTGCACGTTTATAAATGGAGCTTTTTTCTTATTTCTACTTTCTAGTTCTTTGCTCTTGAAACCACAACATGAAGGCTTACCATTTATAAGCCTACAGAGAACACTTGGCATTTGGCCACCTTGTCCGTGTCCGTGCCACGGGGCCTGCTTTCCTTCCACTCAACTATATCCCAGGTCAGGGACTTAAGAGGCTAAGAGCAGTACAGGTAGCCTAATTATTCAAGCTCACAAAGTAAGAAGAAATCCAAATGGTAAGCCAAAATAACAGAACTTTATTTCAAAGATGGTGTTGCTGACTGATTTCTGGGAGCCCTGGGCTCAGTGCTCAGATGTCCCAGAAACAAAGAGAGGAATCATTTGCACCACATGCGTCCATTCATTGGCCTGAAAACTATGAAAATTGGTTCATAACTTGGCCTACTCTTAAAAGAATAAGAAAGAAAATTGCACACTTGAGAAAAATTCCTAAAATAAAACCATGAAGCATATGCCTAGATATGTCTTCCCACCAACTCTTCCTTTATGGTTCCCCTCAATGTATCTTCTATTCCTCCTGCCGCTAATGTTTTATGGAGCAAGAGAAATCAAAGATGTCAAGGTTTTATGAAACATTTTAAACCAGAGGCTTTGGACAAGCACTGGGAATGAATTACCTGTCTGCCCCTATTTCTATCAGCAAGTGGACAGGTCCTCTCTCATAGATGATTACCAATGAACCTAGCAAGTGTAACCCAGCATGTTCCACTCATACCTCATTCCTCTCTTTGCCAGACTGGGTTCATGCCCACATATTAACAAAAATCGTGATTTTCAGTCTTCAGCTGACTGAATGAGATTTTGGCATGCAAGCTAATATAGGTGAGCTTACAATCCTCATAGTTAAAGGAAAACATTCTTTTTCTTTGCCCAGGTAAAGAAGCAAAACACAGTTCTAGCATGCATTAGAGCTCAGTTCCATGAGAACAGAGATTTCTTCTTTGTCCCTTGCAGTGTACGTGGCACTGAGGACTGGCCCATGATGGATATGAATAAAATACATCCTAAAGGAATGAATGGTCCTGCAGGACAGAAGTTCTCTGTGCTTGGACGAGTCCTTATCCTATAGGCTCAGAGCCCAGATAGAAAATATTCCTGCAAACTGACTTGAGATGCTCGGGGATGCCCTGAAGCAAGGCAAGTCCAGTGAGGGCATAGCTGAGACCCCACAGTGGCTGGCAGCATGCTGGTCTTCATTGCCTTGCCCATCCTAGATTACCAGATCATGGTGGTAAGCAGACTGGGAACCATGTCTCCCATACGTTCTCATATTGAGACTTGGGGGCTTTCTTTTTCTTCTTTGGTTTATTGGTATCTGAAATTGTTCAGATACCCATATTAAGACCACGACTTTTCCATTACCAAGCATTTTTGTTATTAACAGAGGAGGTAACTGAACCACTTAAAATGAAACAACTCCATCCTCTTTAGTGCACCATACACATCCTTAGCTTTGACTGTAATGATAGGGTGTGGGTGATGCTGCTGAGAAAATGGTGTAATTATAACATTACTGTTGAGAACATTGAGCTGTGCTGTGCAAAGTTTAAGATGGGATTAAGGTCCTTTTTCAATATGAATGACACTAATTAGCCAACTGTAACCAGGAGCTTCGTAGTATGACATTAATAGTATAATAAAACCCAGCCTAGCTGGTACAGCTCAGTGGTTGAGTGTTGACCTATGAACCAGGAGGTCCCAGTTTGATTCCCAGTCAGGGCACATGCCTGGGTTGCCGGCTTGATCCCCAGTAGGGGGCATGCAGGAGGCAGCCGATCAATGACTCTTTCTCATCATTGATGTTTCTATATCTCTCTCCTTCTCCTTTCTTCTCTGAAATCAATAAAAATATTTTTAAATAGTATAATAATATTCAGAGTCCAAGTAAAAATGAAGGGGAATGGATGCCTTTCTGACTTGTCATGTGTTCCTAGGAGTCTGTATAAACACGTCATGTGGGTCAGAGAAGCTCACCAATGTGAACAGGCGTGGCACGGTCAGGAGGAGCTAGCTTAGCACATCAGCACTCTAGCTGGTTCCCCGCCCCTCCTGGCAGAAGCACCTGACACAGGTGTATCACGTGCCTCAAGTTTTATTTCCCTGAATATGGCTTTCTTTCCTCTTTTTCACCGACTTGCCCAATGGCCCTTGATTTGAGGCTACCATGGATTTATATGGGCAGTGTTCTTTGTCCTGACTGGGGTATGGGTGGCCCTGGGCATTTGTAAGTCATTGGAATGTGAAATTAAATGTGTACTTTTCACTGTGTGAAGTTTATCTCAACTTAAATAATTAAAGACCAGAGATTTCTAGCAACAAGAAATATAAAGAAGTAGAAAGAACAATGTCAGGATACCTGGCCTAGCCCCACCACATGAAAGTCACGGACTTCTTGAAGCATGTTTTCTTCTTTTCAAAGGTGGGAATATCTGTATTTCCACTCTCACCCTCCCAGGAATGAAGTGTGACAACAGTGTGCCTGGTCCCGGCCAGGGGTCTGGGGCTCTGTAAACCATGCGGAGTTCTGAGATTTATTCCAGGAGCAGAGCAGATTAGGGGTTGCCCCCAGCCGTGGAGCAGGTGGGGAGCATCCCACCATGTGACCAGGCTCTGGTGTTATTTCTCTGGTGCAGGGACGCCTAGCCAACAGCACAAGGAGTCTGTGCAGTGTGCGCGTGTGCTATGGAGGATGAAAGGGATGACAGTTTGTCTTTCTGACCTCATCTCTATTTCTGACTTTTCTTAAACTCTTCCTGTTTACCCTCCACCTCAAAAAGGGGTCTCCTCACCCCCCCTTTGTTAATAAACATCAGAACACTGAGATTTCACTTTGCCTTGTCTCACCCACTCCCTTGGTCCATGACCCTTCTACATGTATTATTATAATAATAATAACAATAGTAGTAGTAGTAGTAGTAATTTTCTTCTTATTATTACTAAGAAAGGGGGAGAAATATAAATAAATATAAATACTTCCTGCACCTGCCCAACAGCTTGTATGGAAACTGCCTGCAGATTGGGGCTGTTTTCACTTCCCTTATTCTGTAGCTTCGTCAACAACCTAGACAACCTGCAATACCTCCCGTCCTTAAGATTTTGTCTCTTAAACTTGACCAATATTTCCATTCCTGGAATCAGTAATGATCATCTCTTCCGTCTAGAGGCTCTGAAAATGCAACTGGGTTCGTAAAACTTCCCTCAAATGACAGAAGTGTTGGAAAAAATAAAAACAAAGGAGCTACTCAGGCAGAACCTGCTTCCTCGCTGCTGCTTACCAGCTGCAGGGTGTCCTGACCGGTCACTTAACCCTGAGCCTTCAGAGGCTGATAATCTGTACACAAGGACAAATACCACCTACTTTGCAAGCTTGCATGAAAATTCCCACTGAGCGTGCTATGAATTTCCTCCCCTTTTCTCTCTAGCTCTGAAAATATGTGGTATAGGAAGTTGTTAATATTTCATTAACACAAGAAAAAAGTATACAGATATACCAAACCCCAAATCTGATATTTTTCAGAATAATTTTAAAGGGGTACTAATTTGGAATTGTATGAATGGAATAGGAGTATTTATAAAATCATAACAATTATTGATTTAAAATAAACAAAATACTTTAATTAATATATCTGGGGGAGGGAGGTCTGAAGATAAATATTCAGCAAAAGAGGAAATTATTAAAGGGCCCGGGTGTTTGCAGTTAATTCAGAAGTTATACACCCCGTGTAAGAGGCAAAGCCAGGAAGGCTGGTGCTCGGAGGACTATGGCCACTCTCTGGACCGTATGTTTCACTCTCAATAAGCAACCTCCTCGTGTACAAATAGAACAGCCAGAGTAACTAAAGAAATGATTTCTCAGAACTGGTTAAAAAATCAAATCCAAAAAGCATGATCCTGGGCCTGGAGTGGGGTGATCGCTGCAGACAGTTTTAAAATAATGTACCCCTGAGGCAGGGTTCGGCTTGACTGCTATAAAGCGATATGACAAGTTGAGAAGGCGGAGCATGTTCTGAAAATCCTGTTCACTTTGGTGGTAAGCCAGCCATCCAGGGTCGAAAGCAGAGGCCCTCGCTTTAAGAAAAGTAGATTTCAGTTGGAGGAAACAACAAGAAAGGTAGGTTTCCACCTTCAACCTACTAGTGAATGGGGAGTACTTACTGAGCACCTGTTAGAGCCATAGAAGGAAAGAGGCCTAGGGAGTGGATGGTTTAGGGGCCCAGGGATTAGAAAGAAGCTATGGCTCCTAGACCTGAAGTGCTTACAATTTTTTGAGGGTTCTTTGTCCCCATATTCCTTATACTGTAACTGTTATTCAAAGTCATAGGCCACGTGAACTATTAAGGAACCTCCAGATTCTCTAGTATTTCGGAGAGCAACGGTGACACTAAGAAACTGTGACACTAAAATGCTCCCCATTCACTACCCCAGTTACTTGTCATTGCTTGGGGCATTTGCAAGCAAGGACAGGAAAATGCCAGTACCAGCCAGTTCCAGATAATGAAGTCATTTGTTCCAAACATTTTCACTGTGTTATTAAATTAGATCAGTTGGGAACCAAAAAGTAATAAGGTTGAGGTTCTTAGGAGGCTCATGAATTAATTAACTTTGAAGATAATCCCCAAGGAAGATTTAAAACAAATTTTTGAGCTGTAATGACTTTATTGGGATTTATTTAAAACTTCTCAGTCCTCACTTTTAAAGATGATGTTACTTAAATATATGAGTGCTGGCATAATGATTAAACTTATGTTTTGTTACTTTGTGAGCACAGCAGGTACTAATCATTGAAATAAAATCTGTGAGGTTGGTGACAGCAATAATAATATACCGCACATGGAAGTCTGGCTCTATGAAACAGCATTGCTGTAACTGTGGTTGTCCCTTGACCCGGAACCGATTCCCCAAATGAGTGGGTTACAGAACCTTCGTGTTGAGCATTTTTCCAAGCATTGCAAATTCATGAGTGCAAGTAGCCACACAGATATGAACTCCGAAATGATTTTAAATGGTTATAAATCTTCCATAGAATAAGCTGGACTTGCCATCTACCTGCTTTATGGGGACTTCGCTGGGAGAAAGTGGAGGTGTCAAATAGGGGAAAGAGGTCATGGGAACAGGGTTTGCCTGATGTCTCCAAAGCCTAGGAAAAGGGTCCTGCTTGGGTATGGAAGACCCCTAGAATGACTCTGGGAGACTCTCACACATGCTGAGGGTGTCAAGGCTTGGGTTTCTATGATTGAATGGGATGCCAAAGCGGCCACACTGCTCACGTGTTCCCCTGAGGTGTGCCTAGTTCACATCTGAGAGGAAAAGTCTTTCTATTTTATTATAGTTTGGTCCCAGGTAACCTTCAGTCTCTACTCAACCGCATCTCTAATCTTTCCATCGCCTTCCCAGCATCTTGAAAATCCCAAAGGTGTTAGAGAACCTCCAGATTCTCAAGGCTGGACCAGATTTTGAGTGGATAGCCTGAGAATGAAACAGAAGCTTTGATGCGTGGTAGCCTTTTATCAGTGGAGGATTAAGACGAGCAAGCCAGGGGCCCAAGAGAGTAGACACACATGGACCAAGGAATGGACTTCAATCTCAACTGGACCATAGTGTATCCCAGAGCAATGGGAAATGAGAGAGAGAGTCCACTTAGAGTGACACGTTGAATTGTTTGGTCTCTCCTTCCTTTACCCCTCCATTTCCACTTAGTCCCCCTAGCACATCTCTCCAACAGATGTGTTTACTCAAAAATATTTTCTAGATTGATAATATCAATCAAGAAGATGGATGGTAATTTTTTATTAAAACAGAAAAGTTGTATTAGCTGATTTCATTTGGTGAGACTTCTGTGTTCTCAACGTCAGTGTTATGTCCCAATACAAGTATTTTTGAAGCATGTTTTTAAACCTGATGGTATATTTGCCTCCCTCTTGAATTAAACTCCTGGTTTTAAAAAAATAGTCAAAAAAGTACCAAAAAGGGCATTGTTTTAAATTCTATAAATGAGCTATATATTAAACTATTTGGGGCCATCAATCAATTTTGTTTATTTTTGTTGATACTTTATTTTAGATGATACTTTATTGTATAGCTGTGCTGATATGCAGCTTTCAGATTACAAATCATAAACCAAAATTTGTAGGGTCAGAGGAAAATTCAAGATTAGAACCTGATAAATCCCAGCTGCAATAATTAAGTAAACTATTGCACACACCCTGCATCTTACATCAAACAGATGAAATGAAAGTGCTAGGTTTTTGTATCTGAGGTAGTCATGGCAACTTTCAAACTTCAAATCCTGAACTTGGGTTTTTGACCTTGAGAAATAAAACATGGTCTTTAAAAGTAGGTCTTTGACATGATCTTTAAAAGTGATGGCACTTCTACAGAGTGAATTTTCAAAATTACAGTCTACCTTTGGTGCATATGGGTAGGATGTCAAATGGGGTCTCTGGTTTGTTAAGTGCCTACTTTTAAAGACCAGGTTTTTATTTCTTCTTTTTTCTCACCCTGTGATTTCACTGACCTAAATGGGTTTGAGGACTATTGCGTCACAGAGAAGCCAAAATGGATGATGTTAGTTCATAATAAGATATGTTAGCCACAAAACACTAACAAAGTTAATATTTGATGCAGAATTGTAAGGAAGTTTTGTAATTATTGAAAGAAACAAGAAAAAAATATTGTTTTCATTTCCAGTGTTGAAGATATTCATCATTAGACTTATCACCTGAAAATACTTTATCATCATAACAGTGTTTACATCATGTTCACCATGACCTAATCTAAGCCCTTTATTATCACAAGTCCGTGTGGTCGGTCCTGTTATCTTTATTTAACAGATGAGGAGACTGAGGCACAGGAGAGTAAGTGACTAGCAGAAGCACACAAGCACACACACAGCTGAAAAGTGTACAGCCTCGATCCGGCACGGGCATCCTGGCTCAGGCACCGTTCTTGTTACCATGGTGCTATGCTGCCTCTTTATGTCTTCTTCATGTAGAGCCCTTGCTCTAGAATAATGGGAAGCCATGTCATAAAGAGGGTGAGGGTATGGGCTTTGAAATAGGACTTTCTACACACGGTGCTTCCCATCTCCTGGCCAGAGTTTTCCCATCGTTATCATGGGATACCCATGCCCATGTCATACTACTTGTTGAAAAGATTGAATGAGATAAAACACGAAAAGCTTTGAGAACAGAGCCTGACAAATGAAAGTACCCAATAAGTGTTAGATATTATTATCATGATAAATACATTAACTTTAGTTTGTGAATTATGGTAGCCATAATTCACAAGTTTCCTGGGTGAGAGTTGATAAACACTTATTAAACCAGCACTTTTTAGAATTCAAGCACTTTTTAAGAGTGTATCTCACAAGAACTACGATTATTCTTTTTCTGTTACTGTTGTTAATCCTCACCTGAGGATATTTATTCCATTGGTTTTTAGGGAGTGGGGGAGAGACAGAGAGAGAGAGAAATGTCAATGTGAGACATCCATTGGTTGCCTTCCATATGCACCCCAACCAGGCTGGGGATTGAGCCTGCAAGTGAGGTACATGCCCTTGACCAGAATTGAACCTGGGACCCTTCAGTCCACGAACAAACACTCTAACCACTGAGAAAACTGTCCAGGGCAAGATTACTCTTACCATTCTTATTTCACAGAATTGGAGGAAACTCAGACTACAAGAAAATATGTTATATTCCTGAAATCTAGTGAGCAAGAATTCAAACTCAGGGCACTCCGGCTGCAAAGCTTCAGCTCCTTCTACCACCCCATCTTGTTCTAGAACCAGGTTTGTTCAGCCAGTGCCTGCTCACTGATCAAAAAACATCAGTGCAAAACCAAGGGGGAAAAGCAAGCTTGTGAAATTTCGTTGTGCTCATTGTAACATATGTGATGCAGCTCTGTTGACTCAGTGGACAACAATCGTGCTGCTCTGTGTGAAGACCTGTTCGAGTCCATTAACAATTATGGCATGCTGAGAGACCACCCAGGAAGTCTCAGTGGATACAGGAAGTGGCAGCTAGGGCTCCTAATTGAGAACTGTTGCTTCTTGAATCAGTGCTGAGCCATTGCTCCAGGGGGATATTAATTCACATCCATGGACGATGTGAAACTCAACATCTGACCTGACTACTTGTCACTGCTGACAATCCTATAAAACTTCTCTTAAGATGGGAACTCTGTGTTCTAGCAAATCACATGAGTATTTCCTGTGTGTTGACCTACAGCTTCCAGAGCTCTAAATCACCAGCATAGAAAGGTTCCTTTACTCCCCTCAGTTATAAATATTGTGGTTCTATTAAGTGTTCAAAAGGAACGCCTGCATATTTCCTTTTGGACAGATACGCTAGCCTGCCCCCCTTTTTTCCTATTTCCTCTGTACTTCTACTTTTCCTGTCAAGTTTTCACTAATGGTACCTGCATTTTAGAACCAGAGGGCAGTTGGAAATGCCCTGCTCGTGAATTTCAGAGATCTGGGTCAAATCTTACCTCTGCCTCTTATTGGCTGAATGAACTTGGGTAAGACATTTAGCCTCTTAGAGTCTTTTATTCCCCATCTACAAAGTGGGGATAATAGTCTTCTGTGGTTGCCTGGAGCATTAAATGTATGAGTTTCTGGAACATAGTTGCATGCGGTGTTAGCGGAATCTGACCCATTGCCCTGCCCCCCACGTGAGCAAAGCCATGTCCCAAAAGACCCAAGACATGTTCTTCTTTTCAAGATGAAGATTTACCATCTCTCCTTAAATATATGCAATTTGTGTGTTTAATTTCCTTTATGAACCAGAAGTTGTCTTGTGTCTGACTGAAGTTTACCACATGAACATAATACTGCCTTTCACATGTGAGCCCTTCGAGGCCAGGGCCAGCAGGAAAACCTCTGAGCTGGTCTTTTCTCCTTTTCTGGTTATAAGACAGCACATCGTTCCTGAGAGTTGAGGGCCAATAGTGTACAAATCAACTAGGAGAATCAAAAATAGCCACTCCTAAGCCCCTCCCAGAGAACCTGCTGTGGTATGTCTGGGGTGGATCCCAGGAACCTGGGTGTCTGTCTAGCTCCCAGGTGTCCTGGTGTGGGCAGAGCAGACCCCTAGGACCACAGGTTGAGAACACTGACCTGTAGAAAGGGGTGTGCCTTCTGTAGCAGAGTTCATGCAGACCACGGATCATGGCCTCGGCCAAGCTCTGCAAAGGAAGGGGAGCCAACATAGAAGAAAACCATCAGGGCCATGGAAACCCCTTACCTGGGAGGGAAACTCCCCTTGGCCTGCTCCAAAATGCCAGGTTGTGTTCTTCATACCTTTTCATTTCTAAGCCATTCCTCATTCTTCTGTACAGTTCAAAATAGTGAACATAGTTTTGGCAATTCTCTTGCTTGCGAGTCTTATCTGATGGGCAGATGCCTCCTCTCTATTATTCCTTTCACCTTTGTTTGTGCTTCCAATGGTGCCATCCTTTAAGGATGAAGGCACTTGGAGAGTGGGTTATAACAGGATAAGGAGGCCAGGTCTGAGCCCTGCCTCAGTGGACCTAAATGTATAGCTGATAAGTTAATCCTGAGGAGGGGGGTGAAAGCAGAGTAGAATGAAAGAGTCTGAGTATTAACAATTTTGGAACTGATGCTGAGTGGTGGCATTGGCAGTGCCTCTTGCCTCATTTTACACTTTTATCTTGTAAAGGGATCTGCTCAGTTTTAGATCATGGAAGTTTGAATTTTATATCCATTAGTAAAACCATTTTCAAACACACACTATGCATATTTACATATTTGTAAATTGTACACAGGGTGGGGCAAAAGTAGGTTTGCAGTTGTATATGCAACACAGAGTTTATTTGTGTATTATTATTTATTAATTATTGCATTATTTTTCCATATGAACAACTGTAAGCCTACTTTTGTCTGACCATGTATATGTACAATGATCTAATATATATAAAACATATATGAACATACAAATTTTAAAGCCTTGATAAAGTTGAACCAAGCAGTATTACAAAATACTTTAATTGCAGTGTTTGATAGAACAAAGTACTTCCTTCATGTTTTGGAATAAGTTTCCTTCTTTTGGAGGGGGAAGTCCCCATTTAATGTTCAAAGTTTATGAAAAGTTCACAGTTGATAAAACATAGTTTGAAGGTTGGGTCTATGCTATATTTGTTTCAATATTTGGTTTTAATTGTGAATCTGTCTCATCTGAAAAGGGCACAATATACACCAAGTTAGAGGTTCAAAAATGGATAGTAGGTATAGTAGGTGTTGACCTATATTCCAAATAGTCTCTAGGATAATTTCCCATTTTGAAAGTCTACTTCCTATCAGTTTTGCCAAAAGCTTATCCTAGGAGTAAGGAAGTATACGAGGAATCTCCTCCCTGACTTGGATGAGGGTGAGGCAAATGAGGTGGATGATTTTATTCCCTTTTTTCCATTAAACACACACACACACACACACACAAGAATGACCACAACTTCTTCAAGAATCCGTGAGAACATGGAAGAGCTTAACACTCGTGGAAGCTTTACCTTTATTCAGGAAAACTTAGAGTCCATCTGTGTGTGATTTTGTTTTGTTTTCAGTTTCCTAGTTAACTGACCGTATACCTAGATACCTATTTGCTGCCATCTAGTGTAATAAACAGGTTGATTATGCATAGAATTCTGAACTCATTACATGGTTGAATGTCAGTACTCAAAATCATTCTTCAGCCCTAACCGGTTTGGCTCAGTGGCTAGAGTGTCAGCCTGCAGACTGAAAGGTCCCAAGTTCGATTCTGGTCAAGGGCATGTACCTTGGCTGCGGGGCACATCCCCAGTAGAAGGTGTGCAGGAGGGAGCTGATTGATGTTTCTAGCTCTCTATCCCTCTCCTTTCCTCTCTGTAAAAAATCAATAAAATATATATTTTTTAAATCATTCTTCACGTTGGTGTGTTGTAAGTTTTGGAAGTGCCTAATCAGAGACCTGCCTTTCTTGCCACTGTGACCCTGCACATGACTGTAATATTGTCATAGACTCTAGGGCTCAGGATCGAACCTCGTTCACTCTATAAATATGACACATGGAAATTTGATAGAGTCTTAAGGTTGGTAGATCTGAAATAAATACATAATAATCAAGAGGTCATCCAACTTTGGTGATGATTTCACTTTATGGAAGCAGAGGGACACATTGCGTGACTTCTTATCAGATGTGTGGCAATCTACTTCTCTTTTTTGGACATAATTTTCTTCTTCTGTAAAATGAAATGGTGATGAGCAAGGTCTGCTTCCAGGAAAAGAGTGTGTGATTGCATATAAACTATTTTCTCTTTGAAATTCCCAAGTCATGTTCCCAGAACCCTCTTTTCTGTCTGAAATAAACGTTGCTTCTCAGGCCCTTTGTGTTTATCTATCTTCGGGTATGGTTAGAAGTGAGAAGTTCTGACTTGGATAAGGGAAAGGCAAATGTGGACCGTGATTTTATTCTTCTCTTTTTTCCTGAGCGTTGTCCAGTGGAATGTTGTCCACCATTGGAAAAATAGGTACTCACCAAGATGCATCTAGCCTCTTCTCTTAACTTACAATGGCAAAGTTAGGAATGTACTACCTGTTAGAAATTATCAACTTCCTATATTGCACTTCCATTTTCTGTCTCTCCATTTCATATGCTAACTTCTCAATGGAGTGTTCTAGGTCTATTGTAACTCTTCCTTTTCTTTATACAGTTCTAGATAGTTATTCCAGTGTATCCTAAAATGTTCCATTTTTCAGGTCATTTCATATGTGTAAATCTTATTTCCCCAACCAGACCGAACATTTCACAGAAGCAAGGACAGTTAGTTCTCATTTCTATGAGGGGATCTGGCATTGTTGTTTAGGGAATATGTATGGTTCTGATAATAAGGTCTTTTCCTAATTTGCTCTACCATAATGAGGATAAAGCTTTTATTTGCTTTACATAATGAGGGTAAAATGTGAAGTATAAGGTCATATCAAGTCAGGTATAGGACAGTTCATCTCTAAGCCTGAGTGTTTGTGAGCTAACAGCTCATAGAAGCCAATACATCTCTGAACCTAAAACCCCCAAAAAGGCATCATGACTATAAAGAAAAAAAAACATATAAAACTGAGATACAGCACAGCACATGGAGAAGAGTTTTAAAGCAAGAAAAATCTGGATTTAAATCTCAGCTTTGCTACTTATTAATCAGTGTTTTGGCTAAAAATTATCAAGCTTTTCTAAAGTTGAGTTTCCTTATCTACACAATGAAGATTGTAATACTAGAACATTCCTTATAGAAGAGTTCTAAACTCTTAGAAATGAGAGGGCCCACGGCAGAACTTAGCTCTGAGTAGTATCTCAACGAGTGAGTTACAGAGAATGTTTGTGCATTGTTTAAGTAAAATGTTTTCACTTACCAAGAGTAAAAATTCAATTTCCATGGAATCCTGCGATATAAACATAATCAGAGCATCTGTAATTGAGGTATTAAAGTGAGTGCTCCATGCCCATAGAGCAGAGGGTTATTTGCAATGTCAAGAGACATCTTGGTTGCCACACGGGGGAACAGAGGAGTGCTGCTGGCATCCAGT
Organism: Corynorhinus townsendii; assembly: GCA_026230045.1. Classification (NCBI taxonomy): domain Eukaryota; kingdom Metazoa; phylum Chordata; class Mammalia; order Chiroptera; family Vespertilionidae; genus Corynorhinus; species Corynorhinus townsendii. The sequence goes on along the minus strand of JAPDVU010000018.1, from coordinate 497,233 downwards.
GGGTGGAGGCCAGGGATGATGTTGAAAATCCTACAAGTACAGGCCCCTCAACAAAGAGCTGTCTGGTCCACAACATCCGTAGTGCTGAGGTTAGAAACCTACCTTAGAACCTTGGGAGTTCGTTACTTCTGATCTGAATTTGTTTTGCACTTAAGACCGACTGGGTGCAAGAATAAGAAGGTAGCTTCCATTTTGGTGGATTAGGAAGGTTTGCTAGTCCTAAATGCCTTTCTAAGTGACCCATTCCGGTGCTATAGATTCTCCTTGTGAGGCATGTCTGTAGGCTAAGACATTGCAATGTAGAAGGCCGTGTTAAATTTCAAACATTTCCATGGAGCACAATAGATGAAGTCAGGACCGACTAATCCATAAAAATTGGTGAGCTTTTTCTGTGTGATGCCAGTGGTGGTAGTTCTTTTTTGAAAACCACATGCCAGGCACTTTGTATAAATAATCTGATTTGATGTCCAGCAACTATGAGGTATTTTGCTCTCATTGTACGCATGGGGAAACTGAGCCTAATACTCCCAAAAAGGCTTAGAAAATGTATATAATATTTCTATCAAGGCACACATCTGGCAAATCCAGCTTGCTCCCAGGCCTGTGCTCTTTCTACTATTCCATACTGCTCCTACCTGCCAAGGGTCTAACATTGGAGAGAGGGCTATTCCATAGGCAGCAAGTGAGGAGAGGCAATTTTAGAATAGTAGGTGCTCTGCTCAGGAGGTTAGATTGGGTCTCCGCTGAGTGTCTGTGAACTACATGAAAAACGGAGCTCTCTCAAGAGAGTGGACCAGTGGGATGGAGTCATTGAATCGGGGTAAGCTCTATACTTTGGTATATAATCTTCTACTGAATTTTCAGTAAAGTGAAGTGTAGGCCTACTAAAACAATAAAGTTATATTTAAGGGAAGATATTTATATTGTTTTCATGTTTCAATTTGAATTTAAATTAATTAAAATGGAACAAATTAAAAACACAGTTCCTTGGTTGCACTAGCCCCCTTTCAAATGCTTAATAGACACAGGAGGCTCGCGGCTACCTTACTGGACAGCACAGGTATAAATTCCTGCTCCTCAGGCTGTGGTCGCCAGAAGCAGCATCAGCAGCATCTGGGCAAATTCTCAGACCCTGCCTTTTAAATCTGCACTAAAAAGATCCTCAAGTGAAGCTCTGCAGCACAGTGACGTTCAAGAAGTACCTCTCTAAAGCACACAGATCTCTCCAACAATGAGCTCCAGAAAGAGCTGATGAATGAAGAACTAGAAGGGCTTAGGAAATTTGCCGCAGGAGTGCCATGCCGGGGACTGCTAGGACGTGTTCTGTTGAGAACTGTTTGTTTCCCTGCAAAGGCAACCATGGCTGTTCTGTTGTGTGGACCGACACAGGGCCATCCTGGGGCTCGGGGTTGGCTCTGCTCCCGGGATCTGCAGGGGAGAATCTAACACTCACTTCCGTGACTCCCGCAATGAGCGCCGCTGCACTCTCACCGCCTTACACTCTTGGAACTGCAGCGTTCGAGCCCCGGAAACGCAGCTGTGAGCATATGTTTCTGCTCCATGCAAGTGGGATTTAGGCTGGCCCTTCCTGGGGACCAGGAAGATCACCCGCAAGAGGGGCTGAGCCAGCAGGACACCCCCCACATCCTCATTATACGGAGTTTGGTCCAGCTCCCCCACCTCCCCCCCACCCCCAAGATTCGATGCCTGCTGCCTGACCTCGCTAATCCTTATTTGGTTTGTTTTTCATGGGACTCGGCATTTCAGGGGCCTTTCAGTGTACTATTTGCTTAAGAATTTATTGTACTTTTCTAACAGAGAAGCTCATTGTTCTAATTCAGAGAACCTCAACCTTGGTTGTGCACCAGAGTTCCTTGGGGCATTTAAAACAGTACCAATGCCCAGGCGTCACCCAGCCTTTTTTTTTTTTTTTACTCATATATTGAGAATCATGTTACTTTTTTAAAGATATAATTAACATATAACACTGTGTAAGGCATTGTCCAATCTAATTAAATTAGGTCTCTAGAAGGTAATCGGTTCAAGATCCTCTGGGTGATTCTATGGTGTAGCTGCAGCTGAGAACAGCTGGTCCCATTAGAAAGCATCCTTAGCTGGCAGTCAGAGCTTTACGTCCATGCCTCTCAGTCTCTAATGTGTGTGCGGATCCCCCCGGGATCTCGTTAGAACGCACATCCTGGCTCAGGAGGCTATGAAGGTAAAGAAGCTGATGTGTCCAGGTGGCTTTTGATCAGTGGTCATCAGCATTTTCCATCACAGCAAACCGATTGAGTTCATCGCCCTCTTCTTACCCCTCTGTGAAACCTTCCTCTGTCCCTCCACCTCCACTTCTTCTGACTCCCTAAAGCCCTTATCTTTCTGTGAACTTACTGTTAGCTATTCTCACAGGCACAGGTGTCATCTCTGGTGCCCGGTTACAGCTCTTCAAAGGCAGAGTCCACATTACACATTATTTTTATAACTCCTACTGTACCCCAAAGAGTGTCTTACACATGATAGCTGCTGCATAAATGCTTCTTGATTAACTGAAACATGGAATGCCTGATGCAACCAAAAAAAAAAAAAAATCCAAAGGACCGAGAAATGGAAGGTGTTTTTCTTTGTTGAACAGAGAAAAAGTTTGGACAGACAAGGAGGAGAGGAGGTTGGGGATTCAGATTTTCCTGTTAGCTGTTTTCTGGGTGGGAGAGTTGGGTGGACCATTAGTGAGAGAACCAGAACTCCAATTCCAGTTCAGACTCTGCCCATTCAGTGTGCTGCTTCTGAAAAGGTCATGGCTAAGAGGCCTCGGCAGTTCCCACTGGGACTCCAGAGAGCCCAGGTCACTAGGGAAAGCATCAGGCAGCGTTCTAAATGTCCCTGAGGACCTCGTGGGGCCTGAGTCACTGCTGAGTCTCCTCCCACCCAGGAACTTCTAGACTTGCAACATGGTTTCTCAGGAACCACAGGGCAGGCCTTTGCATGGGGTTCTTTACATGTTAATACCAATATGTAAGGGTACAGCGACCTCCTCCAGTTGTGTAGAACTCAGGCGTTGGTAGCCCTGACCATCTAGAGCGCAGCCACAGAGAATCACCTGTGAACAGTGAGAGGCATGCTGTTACAGCACCACTTCACCCACTTCCGACGTTCCAGCCAGCACCGAAGGACTTGTCACCATCAGCCTGGGAAATGAGGATGGGTCTCAGATGTGACAATGTCCATCTCCAGCACTTCCCAGGTAACAACAGTCAACAAATCATTCACTGACAATCACAGCTGACTGTGAGGATGGAAATAACAACAAACACACAGTGCTTACTCTATACTGAGAGTAGGGCACTGTTCTGAGAGGTTGACATCTATTATTACCTCATTCATCTTCACAATAACCCTATGAGGTACTGTCATCATCCCTGTTTCACCGGTGAGGAAACTGAAGAGGCCAAGTTGTTGCCCAAGATCACACAGACGTAAGTGATGGAGGTGGAGCTGGAACCCAGGAGGCCGGCTCCCGAGTCTATGCTCTCAGGTGTTATCAGTGTCATCAAGTTATTTCTTGGTAACTTTCATCAACTGCCAAGGCAACTGAAGATGGAGAATTGTTATTATTATTAATAAACTACGCCACTCCAGGGAAAGAACGACTTGTGAATTAAGCAAAGCTGAAGTGAGAACAATGAGTCCCACCTGCAAAGCAGTGCAGCTACTTAGTGTGGGGGCAAGAAGAGGCCAGCCTCCCCTCTGCACACATACATCATAATTCAGTATAATAGTCCCTGGCCCCATGCAAAGCCATTAAAAAGGTCATGTGACATTTGACTTTTTTTAGTGATCAAAACAATCTTTAAATATATTTGCGGGGGAGAGTATTTCAAGAATAAGTTTTGGTTACCTGGAAACCACAGTCCTGTTGATCATGTTATAACGTTTGCCAGGTAAAGGGTGCACTCTTGCCTGGCTCTGAAGGCGATGTACATTAATTTTCAACTTTCAGGGACACAGGAGAGCTTTGTGTGCAGTGTCTCTCAAACTGAACATGAGGACCCATTAGGAAACCACTTTTCTGGGTCGTGAGCAGCATTCTTTGTAATAAAGAGGGGATATGCAAATTGCCCATCACAAAGATGGTGGCACCCACAGCGGAAGCGGGGTTTCCATAACACAATATGGCTGCGCCCACAGCAGAGTAACACAAGATGGCTCCACCCACAGCAGAGGCCGAGTTCCCATAAGGAGCCTTAAGGAGCAATCAGCAGGGACCTGAGGCTGCATGGCGCTGGGCCAGGACAGGGGACCTGAGCCTGCACCCTCCACCCAGTGGAGCTTGACAGGGGACCTCAAGGTCCCCTGCCCTGAGCTGGCCCGCGGGACATCAGACTGCTCCCCCTAGGCCGGGGAACCTCAGGTTGTAGCCCCGGTGCCAGGGGACCTGAGACTGCGCCCCCCACCCGGTGCCAGGCTGGGGGACCTGAGGCTGTGCCCCTCGCCCAGTGGGGCTTGATGGGGGTGGGGCTGGCCGGGTCTGAATCTCATTCAGTGGGGATGGGGCTGGCTGGGGCTGGGTCTCATGCGATTTTGAGGTGCTGCAGGTGGGTGAGGACTTAACTCTGGGTCCCACAGTGTGCCCCAGACTCTGACAGGAGGAAGATTTCCTATACGTTTTACTAATTTTCTTTCATCTCTGACACTTCTATTATAGAGAACAGGCAAATAGCAATATTAAAATATTTCCTATAATTAATCCCCTTTTAATGTGCATGAATTTCGTGCACCGGACCACTAGTCATTTATAAACTGGAATAGCATAGATTGGAGTTCATTGCAGTCATGAAGAGTTAGCATATCTTGAGATAGTTTCTTTTTTGAAATATCACGTAAATAACTATGTGCATACTGGGTGGTGATTTCTTCCCAAGGGTCACTCTCAGATGGCTTCCATGAGACTCTGAAGTAAGACTGCCCGGTTGCAATGAGCGTTCTTGCTCTTGGTTACCTAGAACTGCAGGCCAGTTATTTGACTTCTGTTCTCAGTGCTCTTGGCTCTGAGATGGTGAGAATAACAGTACCTACCTCGTTCCTAGCTATGAGAATGAAGGGAGTTAATACATATGATGTGCAGGATGGTGCCTGGCACGTGGCACCCCTGAGTCTTAGCTGCTGTGACCATGTTATTAGTCCCCTTCCATCTGGTCCTTGCCCAAGAGAGGGGCTTGGAAAATCTGCTGTGCTGAATGCAGTGGCTTCTCTCTACCATGATGGAACCACATGCCCACGTCCTCTCTCATCAGACCTTCCAGGATCGTGGATATCTATGCTGTTGCTTTACCCAAGCGTAGAGACTGTATACAAAGGTGTTGGTCGATCCCTGATACATTTCAGCTACTCAGTCCCCAGAAATCTTGCCCAAAGCCTGTGCAGGCGAAGACTGGGGAGTGGACTGACCACTGGGATCACCGCCTCTTGTTTATCGTTTGGGGAAGGAACACTGCAGTTTCTCCACACTTGGCCCGACCCATGTGCTTGTGTAATCCTCAGAGCATATGAAAGCTATTTCCACTGACAGCAAGTATTTCCTCACTCTGGCTTATGTTCAGCAGTAAACCTCTTGATCCACATCGGGGTGACCGAGCTGCTGTGGCAACGCTTCCCAAACTGGCCCGAGATTGGCTGCCTTTGCAGATTTCTGAGCAGAACCCAGATCCACCCAAAAGGGGCCAGAAGCCGTCGGGCCCCATGAGCTTCCTGCTTTTCTCTCATTACAATGTTTCCTCTTTCCTTTTCCATGCACCTATAATCCCGTACTCTGCTCTGCTCTTACCGTTTCTCTCCTTCTTTAGGATTAAAACCATGTTTCGAGTTTAGCTAGCTATCCCATAAAATTGTTTTTCTTAAACTGACAAGTTGTAGTTCTTATTCATACGGAGACCCGTGGCTTTGTTTTCCTTCTTTCCCCATCGTTTGCCACTGCTGCTCAGCTCAACAGGAAATGCTCACATGCTGTGCTGGCTGAACTGCACTCTGGCCAGGGGGCACGGTTGTCCCTTCCAGCCCCTCCCCCCACGAGCCTGTGTGCAGGGGTGATAACAAGTGTGCAGGGCTGTTGACAGCAGATGGTCGAAGTGGTGCAGCCGAGGTCCTCCGTGCAAGGGCAGGTGGCCGCTGAGGGTCACTCCCCACCCAAGCTCTGGAGAAGGTCAGCTCTGGAGAAGGTCAGCTCTGGAGGTCGGGTTGGCCTTTCCCCCCAATCATCCCTTCCCCCTTCAACTGCTCCTCCTCTTCTTTCTGACCCAAACAATGGTTTTGGAAGGTCACAGGCAGACAGTCTCAGAGCCACGGCCAGCACCCAGATCTCTCCATTTGTAATGCAGTGGAGTTCCTCTTCTTTTTTGGGGAAAAAAACAAACAAACAAAAAACAACTACTATTCAATTACAGTTGACATTCAGTATTATTTTGCGTTGGTTTCAGGTGAACAGCGTAGTGGTGAGACAAGCGTATACTTTTCAAAGTCTTCACCCTGATATTTCCAGTACCACCTAGCCCCATACATGGTGATTACAGTATTATTGGCTCTATTCCCGGTGCTGTACTTTACATCCCCCTGACTATTCTGTAACCGCCAATCTGCACTTCTCAATCCCTTCCCCTTTTCACTCAGTCCTCCAGCCCCCTCCCCTCTGCATTTTCTCTTCTGACCTTTTGTGTGAAAGAACTGTCAGAAAGAAATACTCTCTCTCCTCAAACCTGCAGGCATTAAAATAGTTGTGGTTTAAGTATGTTTTACTAATCACTGATTTTCTGGAAGGACCAAAAATTACCGTTGTCAGTGCTTCAGCTATTAAGAAAAGGAATTTCTCCAGGTCCTCTCTGTGTAACAGGTGTTGCCTAAGGAAACACACGTTTTTCACCATATTCATGTGTAACAGCTCCCATCACCCACTGGCCGAAGGATGCCCTGGAGGTATTAATGCCCATGAACTCAACTGCACCTGCACTTGGGCTGAGTCCTCACCTGACTTCTGAGAAACCTAGGCAGGCACCTGAAGTATGCCCAGCCATGTGCAGTGGTGGCTACATTGACATCCGGTGGGCAAAGAGATGGGATGTAGGGACCACAGCATCCATGACAGGGCCTTTTCTCTGTATATAGATTTTTAAATAAAAAGTCACTCATGATTGCTTTCTTTTAAAAGATTCAGCCAGTAAACTCATTAACTAGATGTGTGACTCTAAACAACTTATGCGTACATATGGGTCAATTCTATTTTGGGAAGTAGAGAATGCCTCCCAACTTCTGTGTACAAATGGGTCAAATCTACTTGGGGAAGTGGAGAATGCCTCCTATATGTTAGGGCAGTGGTCGGCAAACTCATTAGTCAATAGAGCCAAATATCAACAGTACAACGATTAAAATTTCTTTTGAGAGCCAAATTTTTTAAACTTAAACTATATAGGTAGGTACATTGTTATTAACTTAATTAGGGTACTCCTAAGCTGGCCTTTACTAAAAACTCAAGGGGCCAAAGAGCCGCATGTAGCTTGTGAGCCACAGTTTGCCGACCACTGTGTTAGGGTATTAGGTTAAACTCTCTGCATCTGTGAAATCTGCAGCTACACACGGGCGAGAGGCACATCTGGGACAAAGCGATGTTGTATATCAGTTCTCATTGTTCTTCTGACTTCCATGGCCATTTTGGAGAGGGTCAAGTTTTGGTTTGGTTTGGTTTGATGGTGTTTCTTGTTTTTGTTCTATTTTGTTTTGTTTTGTTTTGTTTGTTTTTCTTTTTGCTCCTTATCTGATTAGTCTGCAGTTCAACCCTAACCCTAACCCAGCCTGTCATTCTTGTCCAGGACAGCGGGGAGGCACACTCTCCATAGGATCTCAGAGGAGCCACCATAATAACCAGCTGAATAACACACACTTTATCTACTGGGCTCCCTCCCCTCCCCCAATCCCGTTCCCTCACTTCTAGTTCCTGGGGTCACCTCCCAAATAAACTTCCTATTCCAAAATGCTCATCTCTAGCCCTGGTTTCTTAAACAGGCCTGAGGAAATAATATCTGAAATCAAGACAAAATGGTTTGTCTGTTGAATCCAGGGCTGACAGAGAAATAACTGAAAGCAACACGCTCTGAAAGTGTGATTTAGGAAAACAGCATTTCTAGGAGAAAGGATGCTTCTCCATCACTTTCAGTGTGAGTGTCTTTGAGACCGTACATGACCCTCCTGGTTTCATGCTTTTCCTTTTCCTTTTATTCTGCAGACTCTTCCGGGAGGCCCCAGTTCACCAAGTGCCGTTCACCTGAACTAGAGACGTTTTCATGCTACTGGACAGACGGGGTGCATCATGGTTTCGGGAGCCCAGGCGCCGTGCAGCTGTTTTACATTAGAAGGTGCCGCCTTCATGCCTTTCTGACTTTTCTCTCCATAGATTTTCTGATTGAAGTATGCTGAGTCCTGAGCAGTAGTAGGAATTGAAATGGTTCCTTTGATGCTCTAAATGTATTCACTCACTCCTTTATTTAACAACTAGAGGCCCAGTGCACATTTGTGTACTTGGGGCGGGGGGGGTCCCCCTCAGCCCTGCATGCACCCTTTCACAGTCTGGGAGCCCTTGGGTGATGTCCGACTGATGGCTTAGGCCCGCTCCTAGGGCCTAAGCCATCAGTCGAACATCCTTAGTGCTGCCATGGAGGCAGGAGAGGCTTCCACCACCACCGCTGAGCTCGCCAGCCCAGCTTACGGCTGAGCAGCACCCCCTCTTTGGGAGCACACTGGCCACCAGGGGGCAGCTCCTGTGTTTAGCGTTAAAGTTCTTGGTCTCATGGAGATTCCTCTTCAGTGAGGAAGGATAGACAGTAAAACCTTGCAAAGTAAAATGGCAGCTGATACAATGGTTTATTAAGAAAACTAAAGCCGGAAAGAGGAGAGTGCCAGCACTGTGTGCAACTATATACATGTGCATGAGTGTGTGAGGGTGAATGTGTGAAAGTGTAAGTGTGCATGTGTAAGTGCATGGATGTGCATGAGTGTGTAAGGGTGAGGGTTTGAAAGTGTGACTGCATGTGTGAGTGCATGGATGTGCATGAGTGTGTGAGGGTGAGGGTTTGAAAGTGTGACTGCATGTGTGAGTGCATGGATGTGCATGAGTGTGTGAGGGTGAACGTGTGAAAGTGTGGTTATGCATGTGTGAGTGCATGGTGTATGAGGGTGAGGGTGTGAAAGTGTAAGTGTACACGTGTAAGTGCATGAATGTGCATGAATGTACATGAGTGTGAGTGTGAAAGTGTGGGTGAGTGTGGGTGAAAGTGTGTAAAGGGCGTTTGGGTGATATTTTGAATGTGGAGGTGATAGGAGGTCTCTCTAATGTAATACGTCATAGCAGAGACATAATAAACTGCAAGAGGCCACGTGAATATCTGGGAGAAATTGCAAGTGTGAAGGCCCTGAGGCCAGCTTGGCAGGAGGCCAGCACAGGTGGTGCCAGGCGGCAGGTGGAGAGAGTGCTATGAGAAGGGGTAGAGGACGAGCCAGGCCAGAGTGTGACGAGGCTGTAGGCCATGGGAGGGCTTTATTTTTCCTTGTCTATGTGGGGAACTCCTGGGGGGTTTTGAAAAGATAGATGTGTTAAGTCTCAGTTTGGTTTCTACATAGAAAAAAAGAGACTATGTCCCTGTTGAATTCCTTAATTCAATAAGGGACTGTAGTACTTTTCTATCTATTTTTGCCAGGAGTCCTTTAAAATAACAGTGAAACAGAGATCTCTCAATACAATCACCACCCAAGTCGTTTCTCTCTTACCCTTCACCTGACATTACTTCCAATACTACTGACTCTTAAGTTGTACCTTTGTGCTTGCTTTCTAATATGGGGGCTCAAGCACTCTATCGTGTCCTCTTTTCCACCCAAACCCAAGGAAGGCTTAAGCAAGAGGCAAGGTTCGCAGGACCCTATCTCCACGGAGCAGCGGGGAGAGGGAAGGAAGGTGCCGTGAGCAGTTAAGGACGTGAGCTCAGGGCCAACAGCTGCGTTGCGGCCTGGCTCTGGCCTTTGCTCACCAAGTGATGCGGGCAAATGGGTCAGTCTGTCCAAGCTCAGCTGCCTCGTTTGCAAAGCGGAGCTAGTGGGCCTTGCCTCATGGCTTCTGCTGAGGGTCTTATTAGCTAACACATGAAAAGCACTTAGCACAGTGCTTGGCATATGGTGAGGATGCAGTACATGGTAGCTGCCTATTATACTGTACACAATATGTGATGGCTGCCTATTTTTATTACTGTGGCATAATAACCATTTAAAATAATAATGATGTAAAATTCCAGTTCTGGGCTACGATATTGATTTCGATTCTTTACAATTGTTTGTGACTTTGGGTATCCTATAAGAACATGTTTAATGCAGAGCTGGGGTGCCTCGTTTGCAAATAAGATATACAAGGCCTGGCCTTACCTACCTTCCAGGTGTGAGAGTGGTCTCTTGGATGTCCCCCCAAAGGGCACACAAAGATGAGATGGTTGGGTACCAAATGCTCTTTTTCTGTTTGTTTTGTTAATGCTGCCACTGCAGAGAGAGAAGAGCCAGTAACCAAAGCTGATTTGTATTCGGGACGAGGAAGCGAAAATGTTTGGTAACACTTTTCAATATCTGTGGGTTGTGTTCAGAGAAGAGAGAGGAATTTCAGAGGCTCCATCTCATGCTTTCGCTTCAGCACGTCAGAGAGCCAGCTCAGTTAAAACTAAGCCAGTTATTCGTAAGCCAGGACAGTTAACTAAACGAATGGAGAAGAGCGGACGTGGGCCCACTTTATGAAAATGGCTTTCACCAGCCTAGGATTCACCAAATTTGAACCTGAACTAAAAGGCAAATCCCCAGGTATGAAGCCTTCACACATGCATGTTTGTTCCTCCCCCTCTATGGCAGGGCCCATTCCCTGGCCTCCGGGCTCCTCCGTGCAGCCAGGCCCCTTGGCATCTCTCATCCCAGCCCAGGCTCTGTGCCAGCAGGAAGCCACTGAAAGTGGACCAGGTGGAGGGGAGATCTCCAACATATGCAGAAGGATGCCATTATTTTGGGCCCTAGTGGAGTTTGGGGCCCCAGGGGAGGAAATGGTCACCTCCTCAAACCCTCTAAGCAGAACCTTGTGATTACTGCCCATTTAAACTGGTTAAAGTCAGCATTTTGTGTTTTTTCTATAAAAATATAATTATTTTTAATATCTCAGCCAAAATAGCAGAAGCCCCACCCGGTTTATCTGGGAAGGGCAGAACCGGAGGGTCGGGAGGGTTAGGACTAGCTGTTCCGATGAGAGAACAGCTATGTACCCTGACTCTTGTCACTGTCTCTTAGAAGTCAGTTTCCAGGCAGCTCCTGGGTACACAGACTCCTGACTCCCATCCCTGACACACAAATAAAGCGGTGACATGATTTCTCCCAGAACCAGAGCAGGGGAGGGGCCTGGCCTTGGTAACTACCAGTAAGGGCCAAGGCAACCTAAACATGTGGGCTGTCTGTCAACAGGACAGAGCGAGGCAGCTGGCACCCACCTCCCCAGGTGAACTGGAGGAGGGCAGCCCATCCAGGCCAGTCTCAGTCCCCCTGTGATGGAGACAGTACCACATTCAGCCTCCGTGCTTGGAGGGGACTCGACAGGCACCGCCAAAGGCAGCTCTGAGTCCAGCAGAGATGCTGTGCCCTCCACTCCTCAAGGAAGTGGGCGCTTAAAGACCCAGTCCCCGAGGCTATATCCCTCCACCTCTAACATCCCCCTCCATCATATCCTGGCCTTTTAAGAAGAAATTTTCTTGCCCAGCTGGGTGTGGCTCGGTGGTTGATCACTGACCTATGCACCAGGTTCAAATCCCCGTCAGGGCACATGCCCGAGTTGTGGGCTTAATCCCCAGTAGGTGGCATGCAGGAGGCAGCCGATCAATAATTCTCTCTCACCATTGATGTTTCTATCTCCCTCTCACTCTCCCTTCCTCTCTGAAATCAATAAAAATATACTTTTTAAAAAATAAAAATAAGAGAAAGTTTCTCTCCCATGCCAGGTTGTGGGGGAAATTAGAAGGGACATGTTACTTTCCTGTCTTTTTCTAAGGAAAAGGTTACATTTTATGCTTAAAACACATGCTCTGTATGTAATGAAAACAGTTGCCCTTAAAACGTAAGTGATGTTTTATTTCTTTTCAGTTGATTACCTGTAGATGGAAAGCATTTCTTCTGCTCTTCCTTCTGATTGCTATTGATCTCTCTAGTTCTCACTCCTGTCTCACGATATAGGCTGGGAATAACCTCGAGCACTTACCTTGGGGAGTAAGAGGAGAGAGTAGCCGTAGAGACTCTCACCCCAGTGAAGGCAGGCGGCAGAGTGCCTATTTTATGAGTCCATTTGGTTTTTTGTCTACATGTAATCATTTAAAAATAAATGTTAGATATTTCTTTAAAGCAAAATTCAACTTGGGTCCATGAGGGCAGGGGTTGGGAGCTGTGTGTGGAAGAGCCTCCGGACCCATCATGCTTCAGTTGTATGTGCTTTGGAGCTAATGGATTTGGGGTCATCTAAAGAGCGGCTGTGGTCCATGAGGGACAGGAGCCTGACATGCCAACATTGAGAAGCTGTGGAACACACAGAGCTAACCTCTCTAGATCAAATCCAGACCTGGCAAGCAGTGGCCCACCTCTTTAGGACATTTTAATACCAACTTTAATACTATGGGTATGCTAAATGTATTTTTTTATCCCTTCTGCCAGTAATGGAAGCCTCATTCCCTGGGCTCTCCTGTTAAACCGTTCCCTTCCATGTACTTTTATTTTCGGTTTTAAACTCAAGATAAAATAAACCGTATTATAGTTCAATGACCCACCTATTCCTAATTTTTAAAAATCTTTTTCCTACTATAAATGCACACATGCATACATGACTTATCCTTGCTTCTACCCAGATTTTTCCCATCAGGGCTGAGTCTTCCTCTCATCCAAGGGTTTGCAACTTTTAAGAAACTCAACCAGAATTTAAGCGATAGTTCCATGTCTGGGACCCTGGTTTTTCTGCCACTTGAATTCCAAGTTCTTTCAACAGCTGACGAGCAGCTGTCCCAAGGACCTCCTGATATTGCACAAGTTTCCTCCTGGTGCCAACAGACCAGCCTGAGAAACAGCTGGAAAGGAGGAAGCCTGTGTCTTCCCCAGGCGCCTCATTCCTTCCCCCAGGCCCTGCCTTCCCCACAGCGCCGTCCCCCCACCCCCGCAGACCTCACAGACCTCCAGTCTGGCCTGCCAGCCCCCACACCTGGGGCTGCACGGGACCACTCCTACTGCCCATTTCCTCTGCCACAGATTCCCTGGTTCCATGGCTCCTTGATTCATAAACCCTCTTCTCAAGCGGATAGCCTAGGGAAGAATAAACCAATAAGGACTCACTCCACCCAACTAGCATTTCTAATTGAAGAAAGTATTTCCCAGTTATTCCATTGCCTCCTGCGCCCCTCACTACATTCCGTCTCATACTTCTTTCCCTAAATGCCTTTGACCACCCTGCTCCCTCCTTTCCTTTCCCTATTGCCATCTATTAAACTTTACCCATCCTTCAAGGTTGCTAAGAAACACCACCTCCACCTTGAAGCCTTCCGTGAACAACCAGAGCAATCATTCCCTCTTCTGAGCTCTTAGGGAGCCTAATGAGCACTTACCCACACTCCTTTATAATACAGTTTTTAATCATATCCCTGAGGCAAGAGTCACTCCTTAGACACAAATGACTCTCCCATATGCCCAGCACAATGTTCTATAGATAATCAATGCTTATTAAATATCAATGGAATGAATGCAGGAGACCAAAAAAGTACTGAGATAGTCATTTCTAGTTCTTTCTCCAACCTAAAGGTAGAGACTGGATCTTATGAATTATCACATCCGCACAGCGCTGATGCTGGATGTAATTAATGCTTACATGGTGCTTGCCTAGTAGGGCCCCAAAGATGGCATGCTGGGTTCAGTCAGCCAGGCAGACAGATGGGACTTGGGAGAGCGGTGTCGCTTCCTGTCACATGTTTGCACTACTCCCGCTGCAGGAGACGAGTCTGAGCGGTGCTTTGATTGCTCTGCATTTTTGTTCAGGTCCCCATGGCAGCAGACCAGGGAATTTCCTTTCCCAAAACTCTGACTTTTGTCTGCAGTGAACTTCCTGGCATCTCTTTTCCATTCAATACATGCCCTGCTGTGGTTTGCAGTCATCTGGGTAAACGGTGCTCTCTGCAGAGTGGGGCAGAGATGAATAACTCCGTGGTGGAATGCAAATGTGAAGACCCAGCTTCCTTATTGACTCAGTGTTCTCTGTGTGTCTGTGTGTCCGTCTGTCCTCCGTGCTTTGTTCTGTTGTTCATTTGTGTGTTTTCATCTGATCCAAGATCTAGGAAAAGAGGAACTTGCTTGTGAAGAAACCAAAAAAAGGAACTCATAAGGAAATACATTGATTCCATTCAGCCCATGTTTGTTCCCCCCCCCCTTTTTTTTTTCTATATTCTGTCATTAAATGTCAATTTCTAGTTACAAAATGGAAAAAAAAATGCTTCTCTGGGTTTGGAAAGACTTTTAGATTTCTGGGTTTATGCCTTGTCTCTTTCAGGGGTAGGGGAGAAGAGGCTAGGATTTTCTTTTATTATTATTGTTTGAAGTATTACAAATAGTAGTGCATATGTCTCCTCTTTTTTCCCCCATTGACCTTCCCCCATCCTCACCTACCCCCCAGTACATGCCTTCACCTGCCCCCCCCCCAGTGTCTTGTATCCATTGGTTATGCTTATATGCATGTGTACAAGTCCTTAAGTTGATCTCTTACAGCATCCCTCCCCAACTTCCCTTGCCTTCCCACTGTAGTTTGACAGTCTGTCCAATGCTTCTTTGCCTCTGTATCTATTTTTCCCCTATTTCTTTCCTTTAAAAAATCTTGCCTCTGCAGACTAGAAATAAACATATAATAACAAAAAATGTTTGAGTCCCAATTTCAATGTCCAACAGTTCTGAGTCCCCGTTTCAATGTCCAACAGTTCCTTATGTGTACATGTCAGCAATGATATCTGGATGGTGGGCACATGGTGGCAATGCAGGTCCGACCCTCTCTGGTTTGGTCCTAGGCAACCTGCAGCAACGCACAGCTGCTGACTGCTAGTGTGGCAAGGCGTCATCAGCATCTTCCATCTCTGGACTGTTTCTCAAGAGGCTAGGATTTCATGTTCTCTGCATATCACTGGAATGTCCTGCATGTTCGAAATGTTCTCATGGCTCTTCTTCATATAATTAAGGGGGGAAATCAGAAGTATGGGAAGGAGTTCAAGGCATCAGGAAAACTCTCCCAAGCATAGGACATCCCTAGGGAGGTAGATACGGGACACAGTGGTCTAGAGAAGGGTGGTAACCAATTTTCCACCTCAAGGTCACCTGCACCTGAGGGTTACTCAGCCTGGAGAATGCCATCCATGTGCCCTGGTTCCTTCCACCAAGAGTTGGAGAAACACCCAGGATTAACACCCAGGAGTTCTCTGGGAATCTGTACAGTTTGGCAGTTAACTGTCCGTTGTGTTTTAATTAAGGACATTTTTCAACCTCCCTAAGCCTCAGAACCCTCCTTTGTAGAATGAGGGTAATAAACCACCTTCCAATGAATCACTTGGCTTAGGAGCTGGCATGTCACTGCAGTCAGTGAGTAAGTGTTCTTGCTATTGGCAGAAGTACCAAATGGCCCCTGATCCTTCTGCAGACCCTGACGATGCCTACGAATATGATGCATCTTGGAAATTATATCACTGAAGTACTTGCTCATAAATATTTGTGTTCCTGTTCATTGAATCTGATTGTCAGGCACCTCGCTTGGACTTGAGCTATAGCCTGGTTTTGGAACGATTCATCCTTTTTTACCCTCCATTTCAGGAACACTCAAGAATGGACTCAAGAATGGAAAGAATGCCCTGATTACGTCTCTGCGGGAGAAAACAGCTGTTACTTTAACACATCGTATACCTCCATCTGGGTGCCCTACTGCATCAAGCTCACTAACAATGGTGGTACTGTGGATCAAAAGTGCTTCTCTGTCGAGGAAATAGGTAAATCACAGGTTTGTGTTTCATTTGACATGGCTTTAGATTAAGTAAGCGGGGAGGTCTACAACGTTCAATTGGATTTGTGTAGGAAGACCTTGTCCCTGTGCTCGACAGGTGGATGGAGGTCTACTTGACCGGACATGAGATCAGCTGCTGAACGAGAAGGAAAGGGCAGGGGGGACTTAGGTTGTCTCTACTGTAAGAGAATCTGGCAGCAAGTGTTGAAAAGGGAAGAATGGGAGCCTTCCTTGAGGAGGTCTTTCAGCTGGATTGTATTGTGTGCCACTGCAGGGGGCAAGCTCAATGTACTCTTAAGATTCCCCCTCTCTTAATCATTCAATATGATTATTATATTCATATCTACTGTTATAGCTTGGCCTTCATCTCTTCCATTGCTCTAATAAGTGCCTAGATTTTCTTTTAACACAAAGCACAGTAACTCAGGAGTTTTACATTTACAAATTCATTTAAAGACATATTTATAAAATCTCCAGACAAACATTGGAGATAATCAGCACAGTGAACTAAGCTGCAGACAGACTGCCCCTTGCCCAGCATGTAGACACAGGGGAAATGCAACAAAAGAACACAAGCAGCTATAATTGGGCTGTTTACACTATAGTAGTATAAACAGCTAAGGAGAAAAAAAAGTCAAAGAAGGACTTTGAGTAGCTGACATCGGTGCCTCAAGTCTACCCACAAAAGCTCATTTGTTGCAGATAGGAATTCCTTGGAGCTTCTCTCAGACGGGCTGTTCTTGTCTGGTTTCCCAGGCAGCAGCAAATGGAAAGAGACAGAGAGAAAGTGGCTAGAAGCTGCAGACAGAAACAAGTAGATCTGACAGCCTGACTTGGAGGGAGAACATTAAGAAAACAAGCAGAGAAGAGAACCCAACTGCATAGGTTAGAGAGGCTCCTGAGCATATGCCCTAACACGCTAAGTGCAGCTATAGAGTGGCCAAGTGGGAAGTAGTAAGACCCTGTGTCTGCCAGTTGCCAATCCCACTCTTTTACCTGGCTGACGTCACTGAGTGCCAGCCATGAGCCGGGCACTAATTGGGCACTGCGCCCAGGTGTGATGGTTACATAATAAATAACAGTCAAGTCAGAGAGTCAGGTGTGCTGACAAATCATCATGATAAGTAATAAGTAACTGCCATAGTGAGTACGGGACTCCAGGTGTATGTGACACAAAGCCAGCCGAGGTGGGAGCCAGAGGTGCGAATGGTTGACTGAGGAAGGGCTGCACAGAGATGGTGACAGTTCAGTTGCTCCTTAAAGCATGAGTGGGGATTGCCAGGTGTACAAGATGGACAGTGTCTTCCAACAAGTACTACATTCCAAAAGTGACAAATAGCACCGAAATTTCAAAGACTCAGGAGCAGTTAGGCAGGCCTGACTGGTCAGCCACAGAAGTCAGCAGTGATCTTGTGTGCCCCACAAAGGAATTTGAACTTTATCTGACTGCCAAGGGGCACATTGGAGGATGTTTAAGCAGGGACATGACCTAAGGATAGTAATAGCTAACACTCCCAAAGCATTTATCACGATTTAGATCTAACAACGGGGGGAGATAGGTTCTTATCATCCCCATTTTACAGATGATGAAACTGAGGCTCAGAGCGTTAAATGACTAGCCCTGGGTCAATTTGGGGATGTGTCCAGTCTCAGGTGCCTTTTAAACATCTCAGAGGACTCAGTTAGCAGGTATGGCACGTGGAAGTGTAGAGGTCAGGAGAGGTCACCGTGCCTTCTCAACAGGCCCGTTCATCTTCTGTTTAAAGTAGGGAAACTTTAAAGATGTAACATGAGTAATATGTTTTAGAAAATCTCCCATGAAAAACATGTTTTATAGTTTGGTCACGTACAAGGTTAAGCTTTGGTTAGCAGAAAATCAGTCCCCAAGAAATCCAGAAAAGAAGGGTATTACTGTCCGTATGTGGCATATGTAGCTTAGCTGTTTTGCAAATCACTCTAATTTAATTTCCCAAATGTAGTCATGATTAGTCAAATTTGGACTTTCTCTATTTTTTTTTTTTAAAGTGGTGCTCACTCCACAGTGGCCAATAGCAACCTGCTTCACAGAGAATGTTTCAACTTGGTTGAAAGAAGAGCTCCCCTCTTTGGCCAACAAATGTTAACCACCAGTAAGCACTCCTCACAGGGTATACTGGTGTTTGTAGGCTTATCTCTGATCAACCCTGGGGACCCAGACATGGCCACATCCCAGGTGACCTTCTCCATATCATAAAAAAGAAAGTAAATTTCACTCCGTGTCTGGTACTGAGACCCAAATATCAACAATTTATTGGGGACTATCTAGAACAGGGGTGGGGAACATCCGGCCCGTGGGCCTTATAAGGTCCTCGAAATCATTTGGTCTGGCCCTGCCACGGAAGTAGGGGGTGAGTTCATTAAATGTTTGGCCAGATATAGCAGGCTAATTTTTAAGTTGATAATTTTGTATGGCCCGCGAATGATGTTATAAATACCCAAATGGCCCTTGGCAGAAAAAAAGGTTCCCCATCCCTGATCTAGAATGTACATTTAGATAAGAGTTCCTGGCTTTAGAATCCATATTTCTCTTCATCGACCTTTGGGAAATGGTGGTCTTTGTGGTGCTAATAGGCAAAATGCAGCAGATCTACCCGAGGATGTGCAGTTGGTAGAAACCAAGCAAAACACTGTTGCCAGTTGTTCACATGGGTTAAGTGAAGGAAAACACGACAGCGTCACCATCTGAGAGAGCTGTGCGGTGCCTTCCTCCTTAGGTCTGGGGAAATGATCGCATGTGGCTGGGAAGACGAGCCAAGGAGCACTGAGTGTTGGGAAGGACTGTGCTCAGTGTTGGGAAGGAGTGTGCTGGTAGCAACACAGAAAGGAGTGAAGCAAGGTCCTTGCCCCAGGTCCTGAACAGTTTGGAAGAAAAAAGACTCCTCTACCCCAAGTTCCTAATGCAGCCACGTGTTTAAATGCCAGGTCTTTCTGACTCTGTTCCTTAGTTAGAATGAATCCCTTTGCCAAATCCCAAAGCATTAATTCTATCAGAGCTCAAAGAAATGCAAAACCCAGAACTTTAAGAAAAGTTATAGTTCAGACTTCAAACTGGAAAAGGACTTTTATAGGGGATTTTTAGAGTTAAACACAGATCACCCTTAAGAAAAAAAATGGTGCTCTCTAATAAAGTGAGAATAGACTGATAGGACTATTAGAAGAATTGAGTATGAAAATGAAATGTGTAAAGTAACGTGGTCTCTTCAGAAGAAAGCATTCCGTCACTACCCAGCTGTGCACTAACTCTCCATTGAAACGCACAGTACAACCAGATCCACCCACCAGCCTCAACTGGACTTTGCTGAACACCAGCCTGACGGGGATTCATGCGGATATCCAGGTGAGATGGGAGCCACCACCCAACGCAGATGTTCAGAAAGGCTGGATCGTCCTGGAGTACGAGCTGCAATACAAAGAGATAAACGAGACCCAGTGGAAAATGGTAAGATATCATTACACATCACACTGGAAACCCTTTGAATTGGCTTCCTTTTATTTCAATACCCCCTCTCATGCATAGATGTCCTTTTGACCTAGTACCATATGTTCATGCTATATGCTGCATCATTTCTTATTGGAGGAAAAAAATCAGAAAAATATCTTCTTGAGGTCTTGTCCAACAGCATGGAGCTTCTATGGAAGCCTCTGAAAGGAAAAGGATACTATGTCCCCAGTCATCCTTGCTGTCCAGTTTATACAAACTTGTATACTCTAGCCACTTAGTTGTCTTTGGGGATGTGGCTAAACATGGCAAGGGTCATGATCAAGGTCAACAGTGAGCTATGGCTAAATATTCTCCCATGAGGTTAGTTGCTACTACTCCTCACAAGAGCTTCCTTAAAATTAAGTTCTTAAGTGACTCCAGGAGGGAAACAGAGGGAGGGAATGTGCCCTTAGAGGCTTCAGAAGGATATTTGGTTAAATACCTCAGGGGACAATCAAGCTAAGAGGTTTTTTAAGTCTGCAAGGAGCATGGTACTGGTTGACCTCTGAACTCCTCGCTTCCTTGCCAAGCGTGTGGGAACCAGGCACTTAGATAAATTCCGCATGGCACACAGCACGAAGCAAAACAGGATTAGCATGCTGTTCCCAATATAACTAATTCTAAATCAGTCTAACCACAGCCACAGCCCCGGCCAAGTCCAGTGGTTTCTGGCCGGGCATCAGTCATGCCCAGCGCTGGCACAGCCTCACTGCCGACTCCTCAGACACCGGGCCCTGTCCATTCAGTGAACTGCTGAAGAAGCGGCTGGTTTTGTCACCGGAGGAAAGCTAAATTTGGAGCAGCTTTGAACAGTTAAATATTGGGCATTGAGGTTCTGTTTTCAGCATCGTTTTAATTTAGATATCCATTCTGTAACTTGGTGTAAAAAAAGGCTGCTTGGATGCTGAGTCAAACGAGACTTTCTAAATCCAAGCTCATCCAACTAGCCAGCCACCAGGGATTGAAATAACCACTGTACTCAGTGCACGGTGCCAGGTACCCCAGGGCAGCCGATCTCAAAGCAGGAACTGTAGACCCCGGAGGGTCCCTGAGACCCTTTCAGCGAGTCCACAAGGTCAAGACCACTTTCATAATACTACTAAAATGTTATTTCTTTTTTTTTTCCACTGTGGTGATATTTGCCCTGATGGTAAAAAAGCAATGGTGGGGAAACTGAGGCCACCTTAGCACAAAGCATGGCAGTCAGACCATCCGTGCTGCTGGTCACCGAGCACTCACAGGGAGGGGAGAGGAGGGAGGGAGCCAGTTGCACACAAGAGCACCCTTGATGAGGCTTTGAAAATTATCCATTTTGTTCCAGCCCGGCCTTTGAGTACACAGCTTTTTCATATTCTGTGTGCCACGAGGAAGTCCACGTAAAGCGCGTTTGCTGCCTACGCGGTGCTGATGGTTGTCTTGAGAAAAAGCACTTACCCAGCGGGGCTGCCCGCGGAACTCACTGCTTCTGTAGGGAACGTGGTTTGGAGCGCCAGTTTCACCTGGAAGAACGGCTGGTAGACTGATAGATTTGGGTTGGCAAATATTTGGCAAACATTTCTTGAAAAAAAGAACGAAGTAAGCTCATCACTTTAAGAAAAACGATTGACAGTGTTTGTTGTCAATGAAAACTCTGAGCTCGCAAGGGAAAATCAGAATTTTGGAAAACTTTCTTGTACAACCGTGAACTTGCTAGCTTCCTATCTTCGAAGACACTCCTGATGGGATGAATGGTGATACCGTTAGCAAAAGTGACCTTTTGTATTGCATAATAAAATGTGTGTACATTTAGAAAATCTGCATAACTCAGGGAACCAGTCTTTTCCGAAGGATCAGTACGTGATGTAATGAAAATCACGCATGGGGAAATGGTCCATTCCAAGTATCAGAGGGAATGGTGGATGCTAACGGAACAGCGTACAGAAGATTCACGGATATGGTTTCCAGTTCCACACTGTAGCTAACCTTTAAGAAAAGACCACTTGCTGAGTTTGGGAGTTGGTGTTACAGAATATCCACAATTATCTGAAAAGCCTATTAAAATACCCTTCCTTTTCCTCAGTTTTGTTCATGCATGTCAACCAAAACAACACATCCTAACAGGTTTAGTTAGGAGCAGATATAAAAATACAGCCATCTTCTACTAAGCAGATTTGCAAAAATGTAAAACAATGGCATTCTTTTCACTATAATCGTATTGTTTGGGAAAGTACAATAATTTTTATGAAAATATGTTACCATAAAATCAATTTATTTTTTTAATTTTAAAATTAGCACATTTTAATTTCTCAGTTTTCATTTCTAATATGGTAAATAATGATAGTATAACCCAAATCAACCAGATCTTTACGACTCACGGTAATTTTTAAGAGTGTCAAAGAATCCTTGAGACTAAAAAGCTTGGCAAGCTAAAAACAGAGATGTACATCAGAACATTAGAACTCATTCATTTTCTAATCATAGTTTCAAGCCTGAAAGACCTGGGCACATAGTCATGTCTCAGCCGCAGCACAAGTAGGCAGCTTGCATCGTGAGCTCTGAGCTAGGTGCATGGGAGCCTGGGACTCAGTCAGTGATGCCCAGGGCTGCCTTCCAACAAGGCCTCATCACACTCTTCATTGTAACCTGCTAAACATCACATTAGATTAGTTCCAAGGGGTCAGTTAATGTTTACTTACCTTCTATGAGTGAAGTTACATATTCAAAGTATTTGTAAGGTTGGTCATTTGCAAGGGTCTCAGATAAAGTGGTCGTGAATATCAAGGGCCTATTCATAAGAATCGCCCTCTCTCTGGAAGAAACTCGCAGTCAAATGGGTTATGAGCACCAATGTCCTAAGGTAAAAAGAGGAGAGGTTTGTAAGTAGAAGGGAAAGAGGTTCGTGTTTGTTGTTTAGATCGCAAATTCTTGCTACCACTTGGCAATGTTGAATTTGGAATTGCTGTGTCTTTTTTTTTTTTTGTAATTAAATGCATTTTTAATATAAAAGTAATACTAATGACCATGTAGCTGCTTACACTATTTACCTGCTAAACAAGTTAAGAATTGATGGCTTTCTTTCAGGACTTATGAGTGGCATAGAATTATCTATAGCGTATAGCCATCTCTTGCTCACCCACCGTATACCTAAAGAGAATGAAGCCATTGTTTGCCCCCCAGAGAATTTGCAGTCTAATATAGAAATCTGAGCAGGAAAACTCCAGAAGTAATATATGATGTGTATTATCTGGCAGGGTGGTAGGGAAAGTGCCAGGAAAGACTCCTTAGAATTTCAGCAATGCTCACACTTAGGCTTGGCCAAGAATGGGTGTTGCCTCACAGGCAGGTGGCAGTGGGAGCTGTGTGAGCAGGTGGGGTGTGAGCAGATGGGAGTGTGGTGTGCCAGGTGTGGAGAGCTGAGGGAGGACAGAGAGGGGGCATGGGTCCAATCCCCGAGAGCCCCTGTCTGCTTTTGTTATTAGTAAACTCTGTAAAGAAATAGCATTGGTGACAGTAGCAGAGAAATTAGGGCATTAAGAATGAAAACATCGGCTTTTAAAATATTTCAAGAAAAATAATAAGTTCAATATGCAGAATTCCACCTTTTAAAAGCCTTTTAGGCATGCAACACTCCATACATTGAGAAGCGTCTTTACACAGTGCAAAATTACCGTCCCATGTACACAGGGGAACACAGCAGAGATACTTTGTGACTAGCAACTAACTGAGGTGAAAGGAGAATTTGTTTTAGAAACTGAAGGTCCAGCTTCTGACTTAGCAAAACAAATTAGGAGAATATTTATGTGAAAGATCTATGCTGTTGAGAAGGTGAGTGTTCCTCGGCTTTTATAAACAGGAACGGCGTGTTCTGCCAGGAAATATAGGAATACTGAATACTTGGTCTGAGGAGAACACCCTCACTGACCGGGTCTGCTTCTTTGATAGTGACATGTTTTAAACGTGTAGTAGCCTCGCCTGCCCTTCTCTGGAAGGAAAAAGAACATCCTGGCCCTAAGGCTATGGATCCTGGTGTGTTTTTTTTTTTTTCATTTTAATTTCTTTATTGATTGAGGTATTACATATTTGTCCTTATCCCCCCATTACCTTCCCAACCCCCCACCCCCCACTCATTCCCTCACCCCCCTGTTGTCTTTGTCCACTGGTTAGGCTTATATGCATGCATACAAGTCCTTTGGTTGATTTCTCCCCCTTACCCCCACCCTCCCCTACTTTCCCTCTGAGGTTTGACAGTCTGATCGATGCTTCCCTGTCTCTGGATCTGCTTTTATTATTTTTTTTGTGTGTGTGTGTTTAATCTTTATTATTCAGATTATTACAGTTGTTCCTCTTTTTTCCCCCCATAGCTTCCCTCCACCCGGTTCCCACCCCATCTTCGTATTTTTGGATTCTTTTTTCTTTTTGCTTTTCCAGTTGGGTGTTTTTGCTTCTTTGTATTTCAAATCTTTGACTTGATTCTTGCAATCCTCTAGTCTGCTGTTGGATCTCTGTATATTATTTTTTATTTCAGTCAGTGTATGCTTAATTTCTAGTTGGTCCTTTTTCATATCCTTGAGGGTCTCACTAAATTTATCAGCCTTTTCTAGAAAATTCTTGAAAAACCTTATAACCGTGGTTTTGAACTCTATATCTAGTTGTTTGTTTTCCTCCATTTCTTTCATTTGTGACCTGTTTCTTTGTCTCCACATTTTGGCTGCTTCCCTGTGTTGATAGAATGGGCTTTGTGTGCTAGGTGTCCTATAGGGCCCAGTGGCTCAGCCTTCCCAATGACCTGAGGTGGATACTCTTGGGGCACCCCTTTGTGGGCTGTGTGCACAGTCTTGTAGTTAAGCCTTGATTGTTGTTGGTATCCCTGGGAGGAATTGACCTCCTGTCCAATTGGCTGTGAGGATCAGCTGTGTCTATGATGGGAGAACTTCTGAGCTGGAGACACCCTTATGAGGCAAGACTTGCTTCAGTGGGGCTTTGGTGCTCACTGAGTCTGCCCCCTGAGTATGTCCCTTATGGATCTGAGGAGTTGTAATCTGGATGGTCCCACTCTGACCCCTGGGTACACTGGCTCTTGGATCTCCAAGGAGGTGCTAATTTAGCCTCTGCCTGAGACCACCCAGCAGGAGCTATGGAGAGATCTGCAGATTCCTCTTCTTTGTTTGGGTTTTGGAGGTGGCCAGATGAGGCCCAGCTGTGAAGCAATGCAAGCTGCTGTGGGGCCTTGGGCCTTCTTTTGGATGTTCTGGGTCTCACTGACTCAGCTGCAGTTTGTTAGGTAAGTTTAGATTTCAAAGGACCAGGCCATTCATATGCAAAAGCCTCTGAGCTCAGCTGGGGTGGGGCAGAGTCTCAAGGTGGAGCAAACAGCAATGGCTTCCCATCAGCCCTGCCCTAAGAGGCCCCTGGGTCTCAGTGTCCCATGGTAATCACTGCAAGCACCTCTGAGAGAAAGCCGCCCTCAAGTTCTACCCACTGCCAGACAGTCCAGTTTCTCCTCCTGTGAGTCTGGGTCCCCAGAGTCTTGCCCGGAAGTGGAGTTCAGAGCAGTGGGGAGCTTGTGTCTCCCTGCAGATTGAAAAAGCCAGCTGCATTCTCAGTTGCCAGCCCTCTCCGTGAGCGCGCGCCTCCGTACCTCTGCCTTTACCTCCGCAGCTCCTCTGAGTCTCAATGTGCTTTTCTCTTTCCTTCTAATTATAGAATTTCCACTCAGCCAGCCTTGCTGTGGTTCTGGATGATGTCCGTTTTGTCTTTTAGTTGTAGTTTTGAAGTTGTTGTGCGAGGCAGCAGTTCAGGTGTTTACCTATGCCGCCATCTTGGTTTCTCCAACCCTGGTATTAATTACCAAGCACTCCTGTGACTTTTCTTTGCAGATTTTGAATAGAACATGCTGATTCTGTATGTAATTGCTTTTACTAGAATTATTTGAAGGTTCAATTAAGCCCTAGCCAGTTTTGCTCAATGGACAGAGCATTGGCCTGTTGATTGAAGGGTCCTGGGTTTGATTCCGGTCAAGGGCATGTACTTTGGTTGCAGGCTCCATCCCTGGCCCTGGTTGGGGAGCATACAGGAGGCAACCAATCAATGATGTGTCTCTCTCACATTGATGTATCTCTCTCTCTCTGTGTCTCTCCTCCTCTCTCCCACTCTCTCTAAAATCAGTGGGAAAATATCTTTGGGTGAGGATTAACCAAAAAAAAGAGAAAGTTCAATTAAGAAAACTTATACTTTTCCAAGACCCTTTCCAATTCTTTGATCATATGAATGATTACCCAGAATTTCCAAAGGATGACTATGATTTGTTTTTCTGTTCTTATGTTTTTATACAAAACTATGATATTACAAAGGGAAGGCAAACATACCTGTAGTCTTCTTTACAGTTCTGTCATTTTCCATAATAATTTTATTATGCTTTGATCTTAGGATATGTGACAGCCTATTCTATATAAGTATCAAATCTCTGGGTTTATACCAAAATAAGTTTGAGGCCTGTTGTCCATAGAACAAATGATTCTTTGTAAAGTTATTTGCCTTGATCTTTCTTTAAATAGCCACCACCCAGTGCATTTTCAAAGTATTACCTACTTTACAGATGAATATAGATGAACCTTGCACAGTTTATTGCATTGTGTGTTGACTGTCTAACCAATAAGTGTTATGTTTTGTCTTGAAAGATGGACCCGGTGTTGTCAACATCCATTCCAGTGTACTCACTGAGACTAGATAAAGAGTATGAAGTGCGCATAAGATGCAGACAACGAAACTCAGAAAAGTACGGCGAGTTCAGTGAGGTACTCTATGTAACGCTTCCTCCGATGAGCCCAGTGCCATGTGAAGAAGGTAAAAATGAAAGATTAAAGTGGCAGCCACCATGGCTTTCGTCGGTATATAGTGATGCATTCCCTGAACTGTGTTAGGATGTTGTCCAAATCAAGATACATTAGCAGCTAATGTTGGGGTGACCTCGAGCTCATTCTCTAGAGCAGGCATAGCCCATTAAAAAGCAGGATGATTTAGTGTTTGAATCCTTTAATTCAAGAGAAGTCGTGGAATAGGTGCAAGTTATAGAGGGGAAGGTGTTAATGAGGGTTATCTCTAGATATCAGAATTTCAGGTGATTCTATCTATAATTCTAAAATTTGCTACAGTGAGTTGTTTGCATTTGTAATCAGAAAAAAAATAGTTTTCAAATACATAATGAGAAATTCTGCATCTCTAAGGTAGATGCACGATGTGGGATCGAAGAGGAAGCCGAATACTGAGTCAGCTCAGGTAGTCAAAGGCAGGTGCTGTTTGATGTTAGAAAGTTCGGGTGTGGCTTTTACCTGGAGAAGTCTTAATGAGAAGTGGCCAGTTATGCCTGAGAATGGCCTGGAATATCTGGAGATCACGTACAAGAGAAATACAAAGATAATGAAAGTTGAAAGACAGGAAGCCTATAAAATCATAATAAGAGAATTCAAGTGTTGGCATATAGAAATCAAGAAGGCTGCTTGATATTAAGTGTATAAAATGTTATCACTCCCGAATGAAAATGGACTGTAGCTCATCTCCATTAAGGACGAGGCTTACGGGCCAGGGGAGGAGCTGAGGTTTGTTAAAGAGCAATCACATAGAGAAATGAACTGTATTTCTGCATTTACCGTACAGGTAGAATCCATGTTACTAAATAACACTTGAGTCAAAATGTCTATAACTCCATTTTTTTTTCCCCTGAGCTCTATTTAACAGGCTTGCTGTTTCAAACAATTTGATATGATGAAATTCTGGTTTATAAAACACACTTGCCACACGCCCTTTAAGCTTATTGTAATGGCATTTCATTCGCTTAACATAGATTATTTTAACTGACTTCTTCTTCCATGTTAAAAAAAAGAATTAAAAAAAAAACAACAAAGCACCAGCTTTGTGTTATCTGTTATATTCCTGAACAGGTCATTGATATAAAACTAAAACTGCCACCAGACACAAGTGGTGTTCCCTTTCCCACTGGTTCTCCATAGCACCCTTACTATCTCCCTGGGTGACTTTAATAAGTGAACAAGAACATTAAAATAAGGAAAGCATATTACAGGATAAAGGCCTCCTTGTAATAAGGCAACGTTAAAGTAAGTACCACCTTCCCTTCTTTAATTAAAATGCGGTGAACCTCCGCCAGCGCAGTAAGAAGGCTGGGGACCAGCTGCAAGCACTTGTTTAAGGAGTAAAATAGAAATTGTACAAACTGATTTCCCGAAATCTGCTACAGAGTTTATGAAAATCTGAAGGAGGGAGCCCCCGTAGTCATCTCCTGTCCAAGGAGTTTTTGAAGCTGTGAAATGACAAGCTCTGCAAGTCTAGAAAGTTTCCTTTGTGGTTCAAACATAAACACTCTGCCCGGCCAGTGTGGCTCAGTGGTTGAGCATCAACCTATGAACCAGGAGGTCACGGTTCAATTCCCGATCAGGGCACATGTCCGTGTTGCGGGCTCAGTCCCCAGTAGGGTATGTGCAGGAGGCAGCCCATCCATGAGTCTCTCTCATCACTGGTGTTTCTCTCTCCCCCCCCTCCCTTCCTCTGTGAAATCAATAAAAATATTAAAAATAAAATAAACAAATAAAAACTCTGTTCCCATCTTTCTGATAGATTCTCAGTGTGGAGGATAAAAACTCTCACCACACCTTGAAAAAAAGGAACCAAGTAGATGGTATTGAGGTAAAGTCCCGTGTTGCTCAGCAGCTCTGTTTGCCAGAGCTGAAGCCTCCAGTAACACCCCTGAACATATGAGACACATACAGCATAAGTTTTTCCTTATAACGTGGACTGTGCTTAGCTGTGTGCTGTTTTTGTTTTTGTTTTGTGTTTTTTTCATGTGAAAGGATTTCAAGACGTGTTCTGGGAACAGAACAGACCTGTGTTCTAAATTGCTGTGTTCTGTTTTCAGTGGTTATCAGTGAAATACACTGACGACTAACGAATACAAATTAGGGAATATGTTTATGTGAAAAAAAGAAAGTGCAATGTCACCTTCAGCTCTTGGTAATCCTGTGAGTGAGATATTGTTCTCCTGTGTTTCAGATTTCCGGTTTCCGTGGTTCTTAATTATTATCTTTGGAATGTTTGGGCTGACGGTGATATTTTTATTCATGTTTTCTAAGCAGCAGAGGTAGGTGTGACATAGTCTGCCTTCATGTTTCTCCCAGTTGTTTGGATTTCCATGTGTTTTTCCATTCGTTATTTGGTGTGTTTTCTTTTGCAAATCACGAGTGAAAATTGTAATTAACCCAAGAAAATGTCACCTCCAGTTATATATTTACCACTTCGATGTGTGCGTCAGATAGGGTCACAGGTTGGCCTTCTCTCTGGGACGTTGTGTAGGACATGGAGAGGCTAGGGGCTGCGCACCTGGCTATGCGCCTCCTAACAAGGCTGTTTCTCAGAGCCGCCTCCTCACCCCTTCACAGTCCTGAACAAGGTCACACATTCGCACGAGACCGGAGCTCTGTACCTTTGGCTGAGCTTCACACTGTCCTAATCTGATGTACAAGCAAATTGAAGTGGCAAACTAAAGCCACTGAGAGAAATCAATCTAATACACCCTTGGCAATTTCAAGTAATTTCAAGTTTTATTTAAATTATTTGGATACTGCCCTGGCCAGTTTGGCTCAGTGGATAGAGTGTTGACCTGCGGACTGAAGGGTCCTAGGTTCTATTCCAGTCCGGGGCACGTGCCTGGGTTGTGGACTCGATCCCTAGAAGGGGACATGCAGGAGGCAGCTGATCAATGATTCTCTCTCATCATTGATGTTTCTTCTCTCTCTCCCTCTCCCTTCCTCTCTGAAATCAATAAAAAAAATTTTTTTTTTAATTCTAAATTATTTGGGTTCTTATGATTTGCGATTTCAAACACATGTGTCAACACAGCTTAAATTCTTTCTAAGTTTGGAGAGTCCTGTCTGTGTTCTCTGGGAGGTAAAAGGACTCGGGTTCCAAATGTTATTCTGCCACTGTGTTTGACCTGGGTGATCCCTTAACCTCTCTGGGTCTTCATGTTCTCATGAGTATTCCGTTCAATTTTGTGACCATTAAATTTCCCTGGCGGTGTAAGATCTGTCATTCTATGTTTCTTCCTGAAAGAAACTCGATGCAGACTTCAAGAAATTTTCATATAACATATAGGAAAAATTATTGATCCTGATTGCCAGTTTTCTTACATTTAGAATATTTTTAGAGTCCCATGAGTTATTCTAGCCCTTTCCCCTAGAACTAGGGTCACCAACACTCCCACTTTGCCTGGGACTTGCCTATTCTTAGCACTAGAAGTCCAGTGTCCCAAGAAATCCCTGAGTTCCAGACAAACCGAGATGGTCAGTCACCCCAGCCAGAACAGCAGACAAGGTTCCCCAGGACATGCCAAGAGGCATCGACAAATCAAAATGCAGCCTATGCGAAGATACGTAAAACTTTCTAATTTGATGTTTGAAGTTGTATGGATAGCATTTGTCAACATCCAAAAAGAACGGGAGTCGCAGGAAGAATGCTCAGCATCTGGAGTTCTAGAGTGAGCCTGCTAGGTCTCCAGGGGAATCTGAAAGGGTTCCTGGTGGAGCGTGGCATCTCCAGCTTTACAGTGTCGGCCGATGGAGAAGGAAAATTCTCACTGCAGAAGTTCATTTTGCACCTCACTTCCTAGCAACATGTCCATTACAAACACAACTGTTACTTCTTTGGGGGAAAATAGTAAAAGAATAAATACCTTTTTAAAAATATACCATTGATTTCAAAGAGGAAGGGGGAGGGAGAGAGAGAGAGAAACATCAGTGAGGAGAAGAATCATTGACTGGCTGCCCGCTGCACACCCAACACTGGGGATCGAGCCCACAACACGGGCACGTGCCCTGACCGGGAATCAAACCGTGACCTCCTGGTTCACATAGGTCATTGCTCAACCACTGAGTCACACCAGCTGGGCCAAATACATCTTTAGACCTTTAAGTAATTTATATATTTAAGTAATACCAACAACAAAGGCGTCAAGTCATTTTGCTGATTAATTTTAATTCATTGATCTGTACAGTTGAAAGGCTAGTTTATATGGAACTGCAACCAATAAAACCCTGATGTATATAAAGTAATTTCCTCTTGACATTAGCTGTCAATGTTGAGTCATTGTGAAAGCTAAATAAATGTTAGTTAGTTTAAGTATATCAGCTAATAATATTTCAAAGGAAAAATAACTCTCCAAAAATAGGATTTCAGCCCTAACGGGTCAGGCTCAGTGGATAGAGTGTCGGCCTGCGGACTGAAAGGTCCCGGGTTCCATTCTGGTCAAGGGCACCTGCTGCGTTTCTGGCTCGATCCCCAGTAGGGAGCGTGCAGGAGGCAGCTGATCCATGATTCTCTCACACTGATATGTCTGTCTCTTCCCCTCTGAAACCAATAAAAATATTTTTTAATAAAATAGGATTTCAAAGAAAGTATATTAGCCTCTGTCAGAAGAGTGTTTTCTATGAATGATGAAGTTCTTAACTGTAAAGTTTGGTCAAAACCATCAAATTGTAACAGTTTTAGAAATGGTTTTGCACTTCCAGATTTCCTGTGCTTAAAGTAAGTTCTTTGCAGAAAAGAATTACATGTTTTCTTTCATTTGCCCATAAAATCCTTATCGTCATCTAAATTTCCACGATTTAATGAAAGTAGGAAATGGTAGACCCCATTTGTCAGCAGATGTGGAAAGAACATGTAGTTCTGGTAATTAAAATAGTAATTAGACTGAGGTGCCCTGTGAGCCTTCCCGGAGGCTTAGGCTGGGAGGCGCTTCAGGTCCCCCAGGTCTTTGTTTGAAGTTTTGAATCTACTTCTCCTTTTTTAAGTCCAGACAATTGAGTCCACGCTGGCAAAACTTGAACCGTACCTTGGATTTCAATAAGAGAATAGCAAAGTCACAAACATAGTTTCATGCCAAGGTCATCTCTATTGTAGACTCTGTGGTTCCCACCATACGACTCGCCCCCAGCCTTGGAGCTGTTACTAATCAGGAAAGAAATAACGGAACCAGCATGAAACAGCAGAGCAAACGGAAAGCCGAAATCAACCTGCCAACCCATGTTGTGTTATTTGATGTTTTGATTTTGAAGTAAAGATTTTCCTACAGAGTGTTTTACAAAAATATGGAATTTTCACATAGAAATTCATGTTTCCAGATTGTCTTTAAAAACTAAAAGATCTAGGGAAACTGGGTTGATGGGACCCTCTGGCAACATACGCTGAAGCAGGGCCCAGCTGTCCCATTTGGGAAGGGCACACATTCTCTGGTGTGTCACCATGCCCATCTCTCCCTGTGGCATTCCCATTGTCTTGTGTCATTCACAGGCAGGACATTTCTGGGCCACAGGATTGGGCCCCCTAGAAAGCTACCTGTCAACACGTGCTTCACCGGGTCAGCCTCTTCACAAAAGGGAGACACGCATAAAAATCAAGTGCTAGACATTTGGGGCTCTTTGCTTCCTCTGATTAGGGTTATGGTGCGTTTCTGTATGTTTCAAACATTGGAAACATCCATGTAGAGATGCAGAACCGAACAAGAGCGGCACCACAGGGGCAAAGGCCGGGTTTTGCCGGGTGATTTAAATTTGAGCCCAGCTGTGCCAAATATTAGTGCATGACTTGAACTCCTGCCCTAAACCCCTGAGTCTCTCCACAGAATGCCACCTCTGTCCCTGGTAGTTGTAAGGACTGCATGAAATGTTCATAAAGGGCCGAATGCTGAGGGTCCAGGCTCTACAGGTCACGCAGTCTCTGTCATAGCCAAGGCAGCCATAGATAGTATGAAAACTGATGAATATGACTGTGTTCCAGTAAAACTTTATTTATAAAAACAGAGGGTATATGGCGATGGAAGATGATTTAACTTTGGATGGGGTCACACAGTGCAACATGCAGATTTTGTAACAGAAATCTACACTGAAACTTTGTGACCCTATTAACCAACATCATCCCAATAAATGTGATTTTTTTAAAAAAAACTATAAAGAAAACAGAAAGCAGACTAGGTTCACCCACAGGCCATAACTTGCCGACCCATAGTTTAGTGCAAGATGTATCCATCAGTACCTGCTTTATCAGAGGCATTCAAAACATGGTAGTTGTCATTAATAATGTATATTGTTTCTTTATCTTGTATTCATCAGTAACAGTTTGCTTTAACACTTGCCCCACTGAGTAACCCTAATGGAGACTAGTCAAAACAACTAATAAAGTGGAATTTGGTTTATCCCTTCACTTAGGTTAAAAAAAAAAAAAGCAATGGAAATATTCAGAAAAGGAGCTCCCTGCTAAATGGACTAAGCTGTCCATTCACATTGAGTGGAATGTCAGCGGATAACCAAGGTCACGTTGCCATTCCTGCCCAGTGGTAAAATCTCTGACACTTAGGTTTTTTTAAAAAACAATAAAATGAGTTGGTAGGAATTTTTAATCTCCGAGCTTTATTCTAGAGCTACAGTGTTGATTTTAAAACAAACTCTAGCCCTAGACGGTCCGGCTCAGTGGATAGAACATTGGCCTGAGGACCGAAGGGTCCTGGGTTCGATTCTAGTCAAGGACACGTACCTCGGTTGCAGGGCCCTGGTCAGGAGGCAACCAATCGATGTGTTTCTCTCACATCAATATTTTTCTCTGTCTTTCCCTCTCTCTAAAAAATCAATGGAAAAATATCTTAGAGTAAGGATTAAAAAAAAATATCTCCAGTTACACTAGTAACAAAACAGATAAATGATTTATTCAAATTTACTTAAGAAATGTTTGTTGAGTATCACCTATGTGCCCAGAATAGTCCTAAGTGCCAGTGATACAATAAGGCACAAAACAGGCAGCATAGATATTGGAATGAATCATGGTAAAAAAAATAATTTAAGTATTTGGAACAGAAAATTTAGCTGCTTCATAGAATTGTGTATGTAAATCAATACAGATTAGTTAGAAATAGTTCAAATGTAGTCCGTCCCAACTGAAATGAGCCCTGCAGTGACACTGTGGTTAATGAGGTCATCTTATATAATCTCATAATTGATATGAGTCCACACTAATTTGGCCCCATGTGGATTGGCGATCCCTTCCTTCCTTCCTTCCTTCCTTCCTCCCCCTCTCCCTCCCCCTCTGCCTCTCTCCCTGTCTCCCTCCCTCTCTCTGTCCCTGCCTGCCTTTTCTCTGCAAATTACTGGTGTGAAGTGCTTTAACATTACCTTTCTTATAACTGAAATGGAAATTGGCTTTAGATGGAATCAAATTTCTCACTCCCAAATACTAATGCTGGCTGTCAATAAAAGGCATTAAAAAAAAAAAAAAGATGACAGGAAAGCCATGTTTTATTTAAATTGACTTCAGATAGGGGCTTTTTGTTGTTATTGTTTTATTCTTTTTTTCTTCTATAGTTTTTCCTCATTATTTACTGCTTAATATTTTCATGCTCTTTCTCATGTTCCACTTATAAAGGAGTAGGATATCTGAAATAAGTAATAGCACTGCCACTGTTTTATTTCTATCTTTTGAAATAAGAGAATGTACAACTTTTAAGATATATCACACCAAAATTTTAATTGTCTTCAAGGATTAAGATGCTGATTCTGCCCCCAGTTCCAGTTCCAAAGATTAAAGGAATTGATCCAGCTCTCTTCAAGGTAATTAGTAAATTATCTAAGTTATAGACAACACTAACTGAATATCTGTAAAACATTGTCTTGTGCTGAGAGCTTTTGCAAGCTACCTGTAACACATTCCATTTTTTGTACCTCTTCTGAAGAAAAAAATTTTTTAATATTACATCTTCTAAAATTATGTCTCGTATATTTAAAAGTTCTTCACTAGTATGTATTTTTATTATGTGGTCCTGTTACTAATGCCTTTATTATAGCCATAATTATTCTCTTAATGTTATTTGTTAACTCACTTAACCACTGTGAGTTTCTTTTCACCGATCTTCATTTTCTTTCTGTTTCCTAGGAAGGAAAATTAGAAGAGGTGAACACAATCTTAGCCATCCATGACAACTACAAGCCTGAATTCTACAATGATGACTCTTGGGTTGAGTTCATTGAGCTAGACATTGACGACCCTGATGACAAGACTGAAGGGTCAGACACAGACAGACTCCTCAGCCACGACCATCAGAAATTACTTAACATCCTGGGGGCGAAGGATGATGACTCTGGCCGTACCAGCTGTTACGACCCTGACATTCTGGAGGCTGACTTCCATGCCAGTGACGTGGGTGACGCTACCTCAGAGGTTGCCCAGCCACAGAGGTTAAAAGGGGAAGCAGATCTCTTGTGCCTTGACATGAAGAATCAAAACAACCCGCCTTGTAGGGACGCTCCCCCTGCGGCTCAGGAGCCTGGTGTTCTCCTCGCAGAGGAAAGCAAAGCAAGACCACTTCTTAGCGGTGAAACCGAGTCAGCTCACCACGCTGCCCACGCTCCGCCCCACAGTCCGAGTCCACTGGCAAACATTGACTTTTACGCCCAGGTGAGCGACATCACACCCGCAGGGAGTGTGGTCCTTTCCCCTGGCCAGAAGAACAAGGCAGGGATAACCCCGTGCGACACGCATCCCGAGGTGGTCCCCTGCCAAGCAAACTTCATCACGGACAGCGCCTACTTCTGCGAGGCAGACGCCAAAAAGTGCATCCCTGTGGCCCCTCACGTGGAGGTGGCAGCACGCGGAGAGCCAAGCTTTAACCAGGAAGACATTTACATCACCACGGAAAGCCTTACCACTACTGCCCGGAGGTCTGGGACAGCGGGACCGGCCCCAGGTTCAGCGATGCCCGTCCCTGACTATACCTCCATCCATATAGTCCAGTCTCCGCAGGGCCTGGTCCTCAACGCCACTGCCTTGCCCCGGCCCAGCAAGGAGTTCCTCTCGGCGTGTGGCTATGTGAGCACAGACCAGCTGAACAACATCATGCCCTAGCCAGTCCTTGATTCCCCCAGAGCTAGGTATTGAATGGCCAAGAGAGGGCTGGGCATGAATGCTTAAACCAAAACCATGTTTAAACCTTCTGGGACGGTGGGGGGCGGCGTGGGGGGGGGGAGGGCAGGAGGGGAGAGTGTGGATTCTAAATGCCTTTTCCTGAAATGTGGAAACAAGATATTAAAAAAAGAAGAAGGAAAAACACTTAATCAGATAGATATTCCCCTTGTGAATTGTAAATACTTTCAAGATTCGTCTCCAAGACTGTTTCGTGGCAGTGATCGTCTTGTTATTGTGGGTGTTCATTTTGTGACGCTGAGCTTCGAATGGCTGTGTCGTGGATGTCAAGTAAATCACGCTTCTTTTGTGAAAAAGTGAAAAATCAGGTGGCTCTTGCAGTTCGGGCAACTCGAATGCGAATTAAAGCACAGGCTACTTTTTTACGTGATTGGGAGCTAACATTATAAGTAAGAGAACAGAAAAATAGTTTGGATATGGAAATATTATTTTGACATAAAACTGATAAAGATATTTTTAATAATTTATACTTCAAGCATGGCTGTTTTTTACGACACTGCCCGCTGTGTCCTGAAGTTCACGGGGACCCAGCTGAAGAATGTAGCAGCTACAGTCTGAAGCTGACCTAACGCTTTGGTCCATGCACCTAATGAAAACAAATCCACAAGTCGGTTTTTTTACAAAGCCCTTTTGATACCTCCCCAAACTCCTTAAACACTTCTACAGTGATTGTAGTTACCCACATCATTGGAACATGCTGGTCTTAGCTGAATTTTTAAACAAATATTTGTTCATGTAGAAAACTTGAAAATGTTTGCACAGGCCACCTTATCGTGAACCAAAAAAACAAACAGAAACCCCTTCCTTACCCAAATTTCGGTTCGTGTCAGAGCACTCCGTAGTAGAAGTAGGACTTATAGCTGGTTCACACTGAGGAGGAGGAAGAAAACCCTAGAATCTGGGCAGCGGGCTGCCCTCAGGCACAGCTGGGTTTTCTTCCCCAGTTACCTATGAAGGGAACAGGTACAGGAAGCACTTTGTAAGTCGAAGCAGGTCGAAATGAAACTCACTGCATCATGGGATAAGAAGTGTGAGAAATGGGTGTTTGTTTCACAGACGATAGCCAGATACATACTCATTATTTATGTGAACGACCAACAAGATTTTAAATCCCACAGATAACTCCCAGCTTATTCAAGCCAATCGCAGAAACCGCCTTCCTCACCAAACCTCGTATAGGATTTATTTAAAATAGTAAAAGAAGTTTCATCATTTTTATTTCCCCTCTGAGTGCAATGATTGGCCTCATAGCAGGGTGTCTGAAGAAAAACAAGGAGCCTGAGTAATTTATGAATTATTTTTCAATCCCTTAGTAGCCTAAACATCGTTCTTAGGAGTACTGGGACGGCTCCCGGAAACGTTTATAAAAAAAGAGAAGGATCTTATCTCAATGAAGAATACTTCTCACTTTACGTATTTTTTTAAAAGGTGAATAAAACTTTAAAGTTAGCTTTAACTTCAGTAGTATTTGCCATTTAGCTCAGACCTTTTTAGGAAATAGCCTAATGGTTGGTAATTTTAAATTCCCTCTTTCTCGCAAGGACAGTGAAAAGCTGGAATTGAGTGTTTAAAGTTCAACATGTTACTTTGTAATAGATGTTTCATAGATTTTCTGCTACCTTGCTGCTATGGTTTTCAATAAGAGCTACATAATTTAGTTTCATATAAATTTCATGGACGTAGAACCTAATTCAACTTAAAACTGTGTGTTTGGGAAAACTATCTTACTATTTCACAATAGGCTGACAACATTTCTATCGCCAAAAATAGCTAAATACCTCAATCAGTCTCAGAATGTCGTTTTGGTACTTTGCTGGCCACACAAGCCATTATTCACTAGTATGACTAGTTGTGTCCTGCAGTTTATATTTAACTTTCTTTATGTCTGTGGATTTTTTTCCTTCAAAGTTGAATAAATTTATTTTCTTGGATTCATGATGGTATGCTTCTCTTGTCGACCCCACATGAAAAGTGTCCTTACCCCGGCTGCACACTGCGAGTTCTCATTGCCAGGGGCTCTCGGCATGGTTGGTTTAAACACATTGGCGCCAGGATGGTGCTGTTCAGTGGTTAGCACCAACCTATGAACCTGGAGGTCAGGGCTCGATGCCCAATAGGGACTGTGCAGGAGGCAGCCAGTGGATGATTTTCATCACTGATGTTTTTATTTCTCTCTCCCCCTCTCCCTTTCTCTGAAATCAACAGGAAACATATTTTAAGACAATAAAAAATAAAACACCTTGACACTGGGCGTGGGGATTTTTGTTCTGTGCTGGATACATCGCTGCAGAGGAGGCAGCTCCTGGCCTCCCTCTCTCTCTGAGGGAATAGGAACCGGACGCAAACATGCTGGCCTGCGGGTCTGTGCCCTCGGGGGCTCCCAGAGCCCTCTGTGGGTCATTCCGGTTTGCATGATGTGTGTGAGTGTGAGCAGAGAGTGGGGCTTGAGCCTGTTGCCCGCAGAATGAAATCAGCTCTCCCAGACCAGTCACACATCAACTACCTGTCACCAGGGGAAGCAGACAGAAATCAGGCCGGAGGCGCGAGGCAGGAGGGCAGGAGCCTGAGAGCAGTGGAGCAGGAGGCTGCCTCCTCCTGGGAGGCACCAGGCGCTTCCTGCTAAGCCACAGCCTCGTCGTGCAGGCCGGGTCCTGGGGGCTGGAGTCTGGGATGGCTCTGAGAAGGCCGAGGAACAATCAGTCATTGCTTCAGCAAGTGGGGCGCAGGCTGCCATGACTTTTCCCGATCCCAGAGGGTTTGCATTCAATACAGAAAGAACTTTCTCTAACCGCTGCCTTTTGAGCCTCCCGTTTCCTGCCTTCTCATTCAGAAAATGTCTCTTCTGCCACTGCGCGTTTGGAAATAAACATACCTGGGGGCTCTGGGGAGTCAGGAGTGAAGGGAGAGAAAGGCCCGACCCTTCCATAGACTGAAAAGGCACAGTCCTTTCTATTCCAGAAGGTTCGTGTCACGTTGAAGAGGGGTACACAGGTGTTCCTGCGTTTAAACTTCTCGACACACGAACACTGAAATCTGTTTGTATGTTGCAATATTTACTTATGGACCTAGTTTTACACCAAAACGCTAAGTGTCTTTTCATGTCACTAGGTGTTACTTAAATCCAAACTCAAGTTCCCACATAATGTGCCCCATCGCCTTTGCAGGCTTCCTGTTTCCGAGCGGAGTGTAAAGGGCACAGCTTCTGAAAAAGAACGTGAACTTTGCTTAACATTTAAGCTCTGCTCCTGTGGACATCGAAGAAGAGTATTATGTCAGCTATGTTACGTAGGCAAAATGGCTCGTGTTTAAAATGATCCCTGACTGGTAAATTACACCGGGATGGGGAGAAGCTCCTAATCCCTGGAGATACGCCATAGTTGCGACTTGAGTATGGTGACTTGTAATTGAGCATGTCCCCTATGGGGACCCTAGAAGCAATGCCTGTGGGGTTGCAACAAGAGCTGTTGGCCCCAATGAGACACAGAACTTCTAAGCCTGGGGGGACTCCTTTGGTGCCCAATAGAACTTCTCTGCACCAGAGCTGTCAGGCGGGGTGGAGGGGAAAGAAAACACTGGACAGCTGTATAAACAACCTGCGTGGACTGTTGCCATGACTACAGCTGTAGAGCAGAAAGCCTGGTGCTGCCCTGTGCCACCTCCTTCCTGTCCTGCATCCTCCTGAGTAGACTGGGGTCATCTGTGGTCTGTGGTCGTCTGGAGCAGTGGTCGGCAAACTGCGGCTCTTTGGCCCCTTGAGTGTGGCTCTTCCACAAAATACCACGGCCTGAGCAAGTCTATTTTGAAGAAGTGGCATTAGAAGAAGTTTAAGTTTTAAAAATCTGGCTCTCAAAAGAAATTTCAATCGTTGTCCTGTTGATATTTGGCTCTGTTGACTAATGAGTTTGCCAACCACTGGTCTGGGGGACGTTTACTTGAACGTAAGGAGATCCCCCTGTGGATACAGCAGGAGACACGGCCGCTCCTTGAACAAAGTGTGTGCCCTCCCATCTCTGTCCTTGCTCATGCCCCACCCCCACCCCCACCAGCTCCTGCTTACCAGTCCTGCCTGTTGACATTCACCTCATCTTTCATGGAGCAGCTCAGAGGTCTCCTTCATGAAGCCCCCCTGATTCCCGCCAACCTTAAGGGATCAGTCCCTCCTCTGAACCACTCACTCTGATGTTAGCTCACCCAACAATGCCTGGAATGAGTCTGCCAACATGGATTCTGGGACATACCTGTTCCCTGAAATGTTCTTGAATGAGGGATTCTGTGATTGGCTAAGTTTGGAAAACACCCCCCACTACACTTCCCTCTGGGAGAGCCAGAGTGCCTACTGACACTTTAAAGCTTCTACAGTTAAAAAAGAAGAAGAAAAGAAAAACACCTGCTTAAACTTAATGTTATTTTCCCCATTTACTTAACAATGAAAAATACCGTAAAGGAGCACCCATTATTATATCTATTCACACTTGGGCAAAGCTGCTCTAATTAGACCAGTAGGCCTGGCACAAAATAAAGGTACAATAAAGTTCAGGTGAATGTGAATCAGAACACAGTATCTTACATGATACCATTAAACTTAACATTCACAATACAAGTTCCTCAAAAATGAAAAGCAAAAGGAAACAAAACAGAAACAAACTGGACTACATCAAACTAAAAAGTTTTTGCACAGCGAAGGAACCCATCAACAAAACGAAAAGACAAGCCACTGAAGGGGAGAAGATATTGGCCAATGGTACATCTAATAAAGGATTAATATCCAAAATATATAAGGAACTGATACAACTTAACACACAAAAAGAAACCAATTTTATTCTTTTTAAAAAAAAGGCAGAGAACCCAAATAAACATTTCTCCAAAGATGACATATAAATGGCCAACAGACATATGAAAAGATGCTCAACTTCACTAATCATCACAGAAATATAAAAGCACACTGAGATATCACCTCACACCTGTCAGAATGTCTATCATCAATAAATCAACAAATAACAAGTGTTGGCAAGGATGTGGAGAAAAGGGAACCCTTGTGCACTATTGATGGGAATGAAAATTGGTGCAACCACTTTGGAAAGCAGTATGGAACTACCTCAAAAAATTAAAAATAGAACTGCCTTATGAACCAGAATTTCTTCTGGTTATTTAGCAAAGAAATTCAAAACACTAATTCAAAAGGATGGATATACCCCCTATGTTCTTTGCAGCATTATTTACAATAGCCAAGTTATGGGAGCAACCCAAGTATCCATTGATAGATGAATAGATAAAGAAGATGTGGTACATATGTATATGCAATGAAATATTACTGATCCATAAAAAAGAATGAAATCTTTCTATATCTGACATGAATGAACCCAGAGGATGTTATGCTAAGCGAAATAAGTCAGACAAAGACAAATACCATCTGATTTCACTTATATTTGAAATCTAAAAAAAACACAAAACAGAAACAAACTTACAGAAACAGAGAACAAATTGATGCTTACCACATGGGATGGCAGTTGGAGGACTGGGTAAAGAAGGTGAAGGAATTAAGATGTACAGGGATGTAGTGTACAGTATAGGGAATATAGTTAACTAGAGGCCCAGCGCATGGATTCATGCACCGGTGGGTTCCCTTGGCCTGGCCTGTGCCCTCTCACAATCTGGGACCCCTTGGGGGATGTCAGACTGCCAGTTTCAGCCCGATCCCCACAGGTCAGGCTGAGGGACCCCACCGGTGCATGAATCTGTGCTCCAGGTCTCTAGTATGCATATAAGATCTTTGGTTAATCTCTTCCTGCCCTTCCCCTTTCCCCCTTCCCTCTGAGATTCATCAATCTGTTCCATGTTCCCATGCCTATGCATTGAGCATTGGCCCCCTGATGGTCAGTGCGCATCACAGCTAGTCCCTTAGACTTTTATATATATAGATAATATTGTAATGTATCTAGTGCCAAGTGAGTACTAGACTTATCAGATTGATCACTTCATAAGTTATATAAAGTCTAATCACTATGTTGTACACATAGTGAAACTAATATAATATTGTGTTAGCTGTAAGGGAAATTTTTTAGTTATCTATAATAATAAAAGCATAATATGCAAATGGACCAAATGGCCAAACAGCAAAACGACGATCCGGATGACCACCCTATGATATGCACTGGCACCAGGCCAGCCAAGGAGGGTGCAATGTGATTGGTCAGGGGGCCCTGCCATCACCCCATGATCACCCCGCAGAGGGAGGCCCAGGCCATCATCCAATGGGACAATCAAAGGGGGGGTGCTCTATGATCACCCCAAAGAGGGAGGCCCAAGCCACCCTCTGTGGGACACTCGATCAGGGGGCTCCACAGAACTGGGGGACTGGGGGTGTGTGGCAGCAAACATGAGCAATGCCAGGCCAAGGCAGGTGCGGGTGTGGGGAGGGGGGGATGGCAGGGCTGCAAAGCTGGCAGCCGGGACTGTGAAGGCCTATCCTTGCACAAATTTCGGGCACTGGGCCTCTAGTAACAAATAAAATAAAAGACAAAGCAAACTCAGTCTCTATCAGTACACCATACATTCTGAGCTCAAGAGGCTACGACACAGACATGCTTATTCACTCTTCATGATGTGGAGGAAATTTGCTGTGAAGCTACAGAATATGTATCTATTTCACCTGAACAAAAATAATATGACCCTTACTGCTGTCTGCTGAGTTTTAAAAAATAAAATCACCCAGACAAAACTTCAAACCTAATGGATTTTTGCACAGTAGTCCCAGGAAGCAGTCTTTGTAGGGATATATAAAAAAGCAATTTTCTATTGATTTAAAAAAAAAAAAGTCTACATGATTGCTCGGTGAGCATTAAGAGATGTTATCAGCATTTTCCGTAAGTATAACATAATCTGTCAGGAAATTGTATGCACTTTGCCTTTCCCAATAGAACTGCAGTCAAAAATCCAACGTGGAATGATTCTTATTGTTAGCTTTCCTTTAGGTGGTACCGTATTTTGAAAATGATTCATATAGGATTTTGATTTTATTAAAGCACTTTCATATCTATTTTTTTAAACATAACAAATCTGTGTTACAGGCAAGCTAGACATTACTTTTATCATTTTGCAGGAGAGAAAAATCAAAGCTCAGAAAACCTAAGAGATTCTCCAAGAGTGATTTAACTAGTAAGTGATGAAGCCAGGACAAAAACACAGACCTACTGACAAGTCCAGTAGCCTACAACCAATGTAAGCTATAATACTACTTGATGGAAGAAAGCTTCTGATCCTAGTCACAGTGTGAAGAAAATTGATAATTGGTCATTTTATAATATGGGTCCCAAGAATCACCTGCTAAAGATAAAAGGCTCTTTTTCTAATAAACATAACCTGTGGTGCGCTAGTTCATGTTTAACAACCAGTTCTCCAGGAGAGGTGCTGTATCCAGATTTGTAACATTTGCCCATTTCCACAGTGTAAATACTCCCAAAGTGGCTGATTTTAAGCTATCAGTGTTTCCTCCCTGAACACAAAGTTGAGAAATGACTGTGCAAATCAGCTCTCATAAGACTATATGAATGGCTCCAGCACACCACTGAATCTACACAACTTTCTAATTCCATCCAATAGATGATATTTTTTATAATGGCTAGTAGCACTTCTATGTAACCTTAAGCACTTGCCATGTGCCAGACACTGTTCTAAGCACTTCATATACATGGACTTATTTCTATCCTTACAACCATCTAATGAGGTAAATCCTACAATTCTGTTATTCCCAGTTTACTGATATGGAAACTGAGGCACACATAATTAAGTTGACTGAAGTCAGAGAATTACTAGATTTTAGCACCAGGGTGCAAACACATGCACTCTAGCTCCAGAGCCCATGCTGTAAACTCAGGGCTGTTCTACTTCCATGAAGCAGTCATCTTCATTTATGTTTAATTGACCACAGTAAGTTCTTCATCTGCCAAGTGCCCCGCCTCACTACTGAGTGTGGCAAGAAGAAAGAGTTTCAGAAGGAATCGCTGATCTTACCAAGTCAACGTATGTAGGGACAAGTAATCTTGAAGGGAAAGTTGGTGATGCATGGCTAAATGTCATGTAGAAAATAATCTAATTTTTTTTTTTTTATGGTTTGGATGCATGTGAGGGAACTGGAGTTTCTACTTCTCCTCTCATCTTTAAAGAGCAATGTTGGAGAAGTTCGATGTAATCACAGACAGCAAGCGCGATCTGTCCCGTGGAATGAATGACTGACACAGGCGCAGGCTGCCAGATCTGTCTGACAGTCTATGAACTGCTGGAATCTCTGAGCACCGTAAGCAGTGACTGATGGCAGATAATTCATTGCTGTGGCAAAAAAAACCCTAGACCACAGTGAGTAGAATATTTTCATTGTATCTTACCTGTATTTTTATAAGTGCTAATTATAAGTGATGACATAGATTAAAAAATTTCTTGTAGCTATGAGCTTTTATGTTTTAATTCACCTTATATGACTGCTGAATTTTGTAGTCCTACAAGTATGTCATCTAAAAGTTTACATATTTTAAATGACAACTAAATGTTAAGACAAAATTAATATGATTAACACCTTACACAGGGACATTAACTTGTATTTCTTCACTAACTTCAGCCAAGTGTTTTCACATAAAGTTTATTGTCTATTTTATTTACTTAGGATGTAGCTGAAAGAGTTATGCTCCTCTCAGAGTTGAGATAGAAAACTTAATTAACTTGTCTAGGGCCACACAACTAGTTAAAATATCTGGAAGTAAAACTCTCATCTCCTCACTAAAAGTTCTGTGTTCTTTCCTCATGTAAACTATATGAACTTGTGTGTATGTATGTGTGTGTTACATGAGAGACTT
Source organism: Corynorhinus townsendii (assembly GCA_026230045.1). Classification (NCBI taxonomy): domain Eukaryota; kingdom Metazoa; phylum Chordata; class Mammalia; order Chiroptera; family Vespertilionidae; genus Corynorhinus; species Corynorhinus townsendii. Next base: position 452,748 of record JAPDVU010000018.1, on the reverse strand, counting down.
ATGGTATACTAGAGGCCCAGTGCACAAAATTCGTGCACTCGGGGCGGGGATCCCTCAGCCCAGCCTGCATCCTCTTGCAGTCTGGGAGCCCTCAGGGGATGTCCAACTGATGGCTTAGGCCTGCTCCCCATGGGGACCAGGCCTCAGCCAGCAGTCAGACATCCTTAGTTCTGCCGCAGAGGCAGGAGAGGCTCCTGCCACAGCTGATGCACTTGCTAGCTGTGAGCCTGGCTTCTGGCTGAGCGGTGCTCCTCCTGTGGGAGCACACTGACCACCAGGGGGCAGCTCCTGCATTGAGCGTCTGCCCCTTGGTGGTCAGTGCACATCATAGCAACCAGTGGCTCCACCTTAGGTCAATTTGCATATTAGCCTTTTATTATATAGGACTAGAGGCCTGTTGCAGGAAGATTCCTGCAAAAGGGCTTCCTGTGGCGTCTGCTACCCTCCCTTCTCCCCTGCCCCGCCTACTTCCCTCCTTTCTCCCCCACCCCGCCTGCTTCCCTCCCTTCTCCCCCACCCCGCCTGCTTCCCTCCCTTCTCCCCCACCCCGCCTGTTTCCCTCCCTTCTCCGCTGCCCCGCCTGCTTCCCTCCCTTCTCCACCTCCCCACTTGCTTGCTTCTCTGCAGCAAGGAAGCTGAAGACAGCTTCCTTCTACGCTGTCTTCAGACTTCGCTCTGTGCCTGGATATGCAAATTGACCACCATCTTGGTTGGGTTGATTTGCATACTCGCTCCTGATTGGCTGATGAGCGTGGCTTGTGGGCATAGTGGAGGTGCAGTCAATTTGCATGTTTATCTTTTATTAGATAGGATAATCAAAATGTTAATAGTTACCTCTGGCAAGTAAACATGGGTGTTTAAATTATTTTTCATTTGATTTAATTTCCTGCATTTTCTATAACAAATGTTTATTATTTTAGAGTTATAAAATAATATGTAACATATTTTTAGATTCCTACTGAAATATATTCTTTTCATATATCTCTTTCTTCCAAAAGTCAAAATGCAGGGAAATAGACTTGCAAGTTCTAGTTTATGAAGCTTTTTTCTCAGTCAAGGGGTTCCTATTTTGCTGTTCCTATTATTTTACCCTTTTTAAAATTTTTGTAAATTGTTGTGTTCAGTAGCATGAGCACTGCTTAGCGGGTTAAACCCAGGGTATTGCAGAATCTAGGATTTTTCCAGCAACTTCACTGATTTGGACTGTTCAGGACAACTGTTGGCACACAAATCTATAATTATTCACAATAGAGGGAATCTTCATAAATGAAAATGTCATCAGTAGCCCTGCTCAGAAATGAGGCTTGGAAGTCTCCAAAGTACCCACAACCCATTCTCTTATTAACATCCTCCCTCCACCATTCAGTCCAGGGTCTGATTATCTCACACCTCAGTCTCCTAAACTGTCGCCTTGTTTGCTTCAGATCCGGAAAAGCCATCTTTTACCAAATTTGAAAGAGTATTATTTCTAAAAAATGGCAATGCATTTTTTTTTAAAGTTAATCTCCTTTCCATGGTGGATATCTTGCACTCTATCATGTTTCAAATAATAGCAATCACTCAGCCTTTGCTGCCTAAAATACCCTCCAAAACTTAGTGGTTTAAGACAACCAGCATCTATTTGCTCACAGGTTGGTGGATAGGCTATTTGGGCAGGACCCAGCTGGGCAGTTTTTCTGCCTGTGTCAGCTCTTCATCCAGCGAGGCTCACTCAGTCATTCATCGACTGTCAGCTGGTGGCTTGGCTGGCGCCGGATGACCTGGGATGGACACACTTACCTACCGGGCATTTGGCAGGCTATGGCCTCTACAGTGGAGCAACTCAGGCTTGTTCACCTGGTGGGAGTGAAAAACAATGGCAGGGAAGTGTGCAAAGCCCCTTGAGGCTTAGGCTGGGAAATCTCATGACACCTCTTCTTCTGCAATGGAACGGGGCAATATAAATTAAAGGGATAAGGAAATAGACCCACCTTTTGAGGACAGGAGTTCCAGTGAATTTTTGGCCATTTTTAATTCACCAACCCCTTCTGGGGAGCATGCCCCTGCCAGCCACTTCTCCCTCTTCTCCTCTCCCCTCTCCTCTGCACCCCTCCGATGCAGGCAAGCATCTCCTAAATTCTAAGTGACACCAGGAGGCTTGCAACCAGGGGGACTAACCCCCTGAAACTGTTTCCACTTCCCCCTTTTATCTGACTTCCCAGTGAGCCAAAGCAGCCCAGTCCAGCTTCTCCAGTGGCTTCTTCCATGCCCTTCCTAGTTTCATTGTCCTAAGTGTGTTTTGCTGTGGCCAATAAATTTCTTGCTTGTTTTGCTGAAAAAGAAAAAACAAAGTGTCCAATGGCAAAACTAAAACAAGTTAGTAGTGAGTTTAATGTATTTTATTCAAGAGAAAACAGTCCATGGATTGGGCACATACACTGCCTCCCAAGCAGGGGGCCTCTGCCAGGGGGATTTGGGGCGCGTTTATAGAGCGCTAGGATTGGCTAGAAGGGCGGGGATTTCCTTCTAAGGCCGCAGGTCCTGTTTTCCAGGGTGAGGTGAGCTCACTAATGCTGAGTTAGAGGATGATTAGTGGTCTCTCTTAGCTTTCCTTCCAGGTGTTTCCTTTACATGCAGGCTGACTTAGGTTTAGAATTGTGACCTGGGCTGGGCCACTGGGGTGACATCCAGTGTATGGGTCCCAATATGCAAATCGACTTTATCAGAAGCACAAGAAGTCCCTTTCTTAGCTACACAGCCAGGCTCTGAGAGAGACTCAACCGTCACCCTAACTCTTACCTTCCTCAGAGGCAATCATCTGGTGCTCCCCCCGTCCCCCAGTCATCCGGCCTAGTCCTGTGGCTCTGGCTCTTATTCAATATTTTCCTTTTATTTCCTGACTCAGCCTAAGAGAGGCGTTCTTATTGGGCCAGGCCATGCAGCCATCCCTCTCGGGCAGTTCCCACACTAAGTCACCTCCAGAGGGCGCTGCCTGTATAGAGATCTGTGATTCCCAAAGAAGAGAGGAGCATTAGCAAGACCTGCACAGACCACAGCCAGAGTCACCTGCTGACGTCTTTTTACTTATTGTCAGCCTGGACAATGCGCACCCAGACTTTAGAACAGGCGCAAACCTACAAGAATTACCTCCACTGTAAAAGCTCCCCCCCGCATCCCCAGGCGGAATTAGCAGCTGGCTCCTCTGTGGTCTTGTGTTTCCTCAATTTCCGGACTAGTTGCATTTTGTAGTAATATAGTGAACAAACACTGGGAGCCGGGGACGAGGCGATAGAAACATCTCTGGTAGGCAAAATGGGCTCAGACTGGAGCTCCTAGAAGGTGCCTCTTGTATTTATCTCTAAAGGCTTTCACATACAGTCATTGACTAAGCCTCATAGTCTCACAGTGCTGGAAAATTAATTAATTAAATTCATTAAACAAGGAAGCCATTAGACTGAGGTGGATCTAATGCCATCGTAGCCTATGTAAGCAGACCAAAATCCAAGCCTGTAAATGCCTCAAGGTTAAGAAATCAAACTCTAAGTCACAGACAACAGGGGGGTGGGGGCATGCGTGGGGAGGGGTTTGGGATGGGAATGGGGGGATGAGGACAAATATGTAATACCTTACTCAATAAAGAAATTTAAAAAAATAAAAAGCATATAGTTTATCTTGATTCCTTCCTTTGAAGGAAATTTAAGATCCTGGGCCCAATTTTAATGATCCTTTGGTCTGTGATTAGTATCAGAAATCAAAGTAGAGGAAGGAGAATTATACTTTCTGTGTATGTTCTATTGAAATGATTAGGATTGTTGAATATTAGAAAAAAATAAAATATCTTTTGAAGGTTTGAAAAAAAAAAGAAATCAAACTCTAAGATCAACCAATCACAGCCAACTAGACTTTGAGCTATAGCCAATCAATAATTTCCTTACTTTGCCTTCACCTTTTCTCTATAAAAGTCTCTCCCCAGCTCCTGTTGGTAGAGCCCTCCTAATACATCTGGTTTGGCACTGCTCGTGGAATTGAGTTTTTCTCATATAAACTCTTATTTAATCTGCCTAGATTTATCATTTAACAACACCAAAGTGGCCTGCGAAGTTAATTGATTGCCTAAAATCATTTGTATCCCAGTAAGATGTATTTCTGGGTAGTTCTGAAATGGGTTCAACAGCGGAATGACGTTGAATAACCCTTCGTTTCATTGTGCTACTGTTCTCTGACTAGCATTCCTGCTGATTCTAAATAATGGACCATTTCCTTTTAGATCAGTATCAGGAATATAAGTCATTGACTTGAAGATGAATCATTATAATGAGTTTTAGTTTTCATAAAGAAGGTACCTGTGTTAGAGTCGATCAGTTTTTAGGCTGGGACTATTGTAGAGGAGGAAAATTTTTCTCTTCTGCTCGTCCAGTTTCTGTGGCTGGTCTAAGAATTAGATTGACATAAAACAGGTCAAAAAAGAAGGCCTGGCTGGCCTGGCCGGCATGGCTCAGGGGTTGAGTGTGGACCTAGGAACCAGGAGGTCACGGTTTGATTCCCGGTCAGGGCACATGCCGGGGTTTGGAGCTCAATCCCCAATGGGGGGGCGGGGAGGGGTGTGTGCAGGAGGCAGCCAATCAAAGATTCTCTCTCATTATTGATGTTTCTATCTCTCTCTCCCTCTCTGAAATCAATAAAAATATTTTTAAAAGCATAAAACAATTTTAATTGTGATTTTAGGAGCCCCACTTTAAGGGGCCAGAAGATTCAAGCTTACATTCCACCCTGGGCCTAAGGAAAGGGGTGGGGCTCTAGGATTTCAAAGGGGAGGAAGGCAAGTGTTGGGAAGTTGAAAAGAGAAAATGAAATGCTTGGTAAACAAAGGTTGCCCTGCAAGGTAGATAAGTCTAGCTTTGAGCTACAGCCAATCAATACCTATCTATCTATCTATCTATCTATCTATCTATCTATCTATACATCTATAATAATAAAAGCGTAATATGCTAATTAGACCAGACATCCTTCCTTCTGGACAAAACCACGGCGGATGGGGCTGAGGCAGAGGTGGCCACCGCAGTGGTGGTAGTGTGTGTGGGGGGGAGGGGGGCAGGGGGGGCGGCGCAAGGCCCTTGCACGAATTTTCGTGCATCAGGCCTCTAGTATATATAGAGGCCCAATGCACATATATGTGTGTGTGTGTGTGTGTGTGTGTGTGTATGTGTGTGTATATACATATACACACACATATATATGTCTATGGAGAAAGAGAGATCTTAAAAGATCTTTAAAAATAAAATATATATGTATTTTGTGAAATTAATGAGGTAAGGAATATGAAAAAAATGGCGTTTTCCAACATTTTGATAAGCAATTTTTACCAACAGACCAGTTTAAAATCTTAAAATTTCAGCTGTTTCTTAGTCCACTTATTTTAGAAGTGAAAAAAGATGAGTCAACCTTCCCAGTTTTACAAACTGGCAGGCAGCAGAGAGAGGACTCCACCCCACAGTTCCCCTTCGATCTAACTTTTGTGCCACCATGCTATACCACCTTTCAAATAAAATAGTATGCATTACCCTCCTATAGTTCACATTTTTATGCTTGCCCAACTTTGGATTTCACTTTTTTTAATTAATAAAAATAAATCTCCCACTCAAAGTAGATAGGGCAATGTTGGCAGTGGATAATCCACTTCCAAACTGTTATTGAACAAAAATTTTGAATTATAACAATTCCTACTTTTGAACACTTCCTTTACACCAGGAACTGCAGTTGGCACTTTTAAAATGTCATTTCATTTAATCAGCTCAATGAGGCAGGCATTATTATTGATGTCTATTTTACAGATAAAGAATCTGGGGCACGTATAATTAAGAACTCAGCCACCATCACCCAGTTGGTACAGCTGGCCGTGAATCCACACAGAGTTCATCTCTGAGCTACCAAGACAATGCTCGGTAGATGGAAGACCATGTCCATCGACTGGCTGCGGGTTGCACTGCGTTATACTCACCTTTCATCTCCATCACGTGACTACCTGGTCCTGTGTAAGCCTATACTTAGAAGTTACTCGAACAAGTAAGGATTATTATTTATTCAATGGTATTGACTCACAGTTCAAAACTTAAACCAGTGCGATGTATTGCTTGGTTGGGGAAATAATTATTGGTCTGCAGACACTGGGTGTTGAGGGGAGTGATGGCCCAGGCGGAAGGCTGGAGGCGGGGCGCTGGGGCGGGTGCACCGTGGAGCCTGGAGAAGGGCGGGCCCTTTGTTGTGGGACCGGCTTCCCGGGGCGGGGAGGGCAATCGGGGTGGGACCGGCTCCGGCTCCGGGACCGGGCAGGGAGAGGCGGAACCTCACCGCAGCAGGCGACACTCCCGAGCCTCTGCGCCAGTTCGAATCCCTGTGTTTCCCGCGGATATTCTCTTCTGCACCGCAGTCTCCCGGCGGAGGAGGCCTGGACCCCGCGCTTCTGTGCGCATGCGGTGCTCGGCGTGCGTGCGAGTTGGGCTCCTAGGGACGCGGGGTTGCGGGTCGGGGGAGCCGGAAGCCCGGGCTCAGGGCTGAGGGAATTCACAGGGGGCGCTGAGGAGGGAAAGGGGGCCAGGACCCCGAGCTTTCCTTCCGGGCCGAGGGTCTGGAACAGAGGCCCGGGCCGTGATGGAAGCTGGTAGGCAGCTCGGGGCCCAGGAAGGAAACGGGGCCGCCACCCACCTGCACCTTCGGCCGTGGGGGGAGCTGGGCCCTGAAGGGCACAACCAGAGTGTGACCGCGCTGGGCCGCCTGCACCCTGTCCCTGGGCAGGAGGACCCCGCCCACGGGGGGAGCTGAGCCTGGCTCCCCGCCCCTGGGCAGGAGGACCACGGCCACGGGAGGGCTGCGCCCAGCGCCTGGCACCCAGCCCCTGGACAGGAGGACCACGGCCACGGGGGAGCGGAGGAGGCAGCCCGGGCCCCTGGAAGTGACCGCAGGAGAGCAGCGGGACAGCTGGTGAAGATTAAGATTAGCGGAGGTTTTCCAGGGAGGACACTCCCAGCAGCTCCTTAGGGAGAGCAGCTGGAAGGAAAGGAAGCTCAAGTGAAAATGCAATGAGCTCAGAAGCCGTGTTCTAAGGCAAAGCCCTGTAAACCTTTTATTTAAAACTGGAGGCCCGGTGCATGAAATTGTGCCAGAGGGGGGGAGGGGTCCCTCAGCCCAGCCTGCACCCTCTCCAATCTGGGACCCCTCAAGGGAGGTCCGACTGCCCTGTGGGATCGGGCCTAAAGGGGCAGTCAGACATCCCTTTCACAATCCAGGACTGCTGGCTCCCAACTGCTCGCCTGCTTGCCTTCCTGATTGCCCCTAACTGCTTCTGCCTGCCAGCCTGATCATGCCCTAACCACTCCCCTGCCAGCCTGATTGATGCCTAACTGTTCCCCTGCCAGCCTGTTTGCCACTAACTGCCTTCCCCTGAAGGCCTGGTCACCCCTAGCTGCCCTCCCCTGCAGGCCTGGTCACCCCTAGCTGCCCTCCCCTGCAGGCCTGGTCACCCCTAGCTGCCCTCCCCTGCAGGCCTGGTCACCCCTAGCTGCACTCCTTTGCAGGCCTGTTACCCCCCCAACTGCCCTCCCCTGCAGGCCTGATTGCCCACAACTGCCCTCCCCTGCTGGCCATCTTGTGGTGGCCATCTTTGACCACATGGGGGCAGCCATCTTGTGTGTTGGAGTGATGGTCAATTTGCATATTACTCTTTTATTAGATAGGATGTTTGGAGCCAAAAAGGAAAACAAAGTTAGGAAGGAGGATTATGCATTAGCTATTTCAAATTATCGTATAGTTCTATTAAATAGTAACAGCATATCAAATAGTGATGATTTTTACATTTTATCCCAAGAGGAATTTTACTGTGTTTATCTTGGGATGCTATTACGATAATTGTCCTGCCTGAAGGACCAAGTTTTAACCATTTAAGGGATTTTATATAGAGTTTTGCTCTTATATGTGATACACGGGATAATAATTCAGTAAAAATTGAAAATATGCAGCTGAAATTCTCTCAGATCTAAAAAACCACTAATAGCCCTAACCGGTTTGGCTCAGTGGATAGAGCATCGGCCTGCGGACTGAAGGGTCCCAGGTTCGATTCCGGTCAAGAGCACGTACCTTGGTTGCGGGCACATCCCCAGTAGGAAGTGTGCAGAAGGCAGCTGATCAATGTTTCTCTCTCATCGATGTTTCTAACTCTCTCTCCCTCTCCCTTTCTGTCTGTAAAAAATCAAAATGTATTTTTAAAAAATAATAATAAAATGAAAATAAAAAACCACTAATAGTTGTTCATGTAATATAATCTTAAAAAGAAGAGGACGTGGAACTTTTTAATGACCAAATCTTCAAGCAATATCTGTTTTGGTGTACCTCATTTTAAACAACAATACGCCCCCCCCCCCCCCCAATGACATTGAGTAATTACCTTAGGGGTTTTACCAACATTTTACTCTGGACTAGTTGCCACTGCCACTTTCCCGCGTCATGCTCCTTCCTCGGTCTAGAAGGCCTGAATTTCAAATTTGCATTTTCTTCCTCTTTGCCAGAGAAAAGTCTAAACACAGTGTCTCATACTTTTAGATGGTATTAATCTTGATTTTTCTAGACACTCTTGCACCCCCACATCTAAGTGCTGTCTGGTTTGCAGAAGTCCCTTTCTCCATCCTTCCTGCATTTCCAGGATTGGTTCCATAGGACTAAAACTCTTATTCTCCCCCTGCGTCAGCCAGCTGGCTACACCAAAGGTTATCCTTACACAGAATAACAAGAGGATGGTATCACTGAATGACTGCTTTGAGCATATTAATTTCCAGATGTCTTTTGTTTACCAAACACAATGTGAAAAACAAGCGTATTCATCTACTCTATAGTGCTCTAGCAAAATGCTACATGCTGGGTGGCTTAAACTACAGAAATTTATTTTCTCACGGTTCTGAAGGATGGAAGTCCAAAATTATGGTGGCAGCAGGGTTGGTATCCCATGAGGGCTCTCCTTGAGGTGCAGTTGGCCACCTTCTCGCAGTGTGCTCACATGACCTTTCCTCTGTGTGAGCACATGGAGAGACAGAGAGGGAGAGTTCTCCCATTTTTAAAATATTTTTCTTAATCTTCCTTTTTCTTCTTTAATGAATGGTGGAGACAGGACTGCAAAGTTAGTCCTTTCTTAGTGTGTACAGGAATGCCTAGTCTTCCTCTTCTCATAAGGCCATAGTCCTATTGGATAAGGGCCCCACTCTTATGACCTCATTTAACCTTAATTATTTCCTAAAGACCCTATCTCCAAACACAGTCACTTTGAGATATAGTAGTACTTCAACACATGGATTTGGGGGATGTTCACAATTCAGTCCATAGCAGTAACCACAGTACCAGGAAATACAGCAAAAATATTTGTGGCATGAGAGGTATTTTAAATACCTTAAATTGAGAATACCTATATTTAAAGATTTAATGATATATCAGATTTTAAGTCCAGCCATACCGATGGCAAGGAATAAATGCTGAACAGTGGCATAATTAATTTTTATATGGGAGGGACAAATAATTTTTACATGTGTATATATCGGTACACTAATGTTAGATTTCTTTAGAGAAAACTCAATGAGGGTGGAGCTGGAGAGAAGTGGAGAAGCCGTATGCACTGGCTACTGTTAATGGGCATAACAAAAATTCTGAGTGTAATGGAGTTCAAGTAGGTGCTGTAAGCAGAGGACAAAAACGTTAGTATTTATGACTACTGTTGTAGTGCTTTAGATTTTATTTGTTATTTGTTTTAACAGTATTTACTCTGCACTAACTTGGACATGAATCAAAGCAGCGATGGATGTGTGAAAAAGATTAGCAGTGTGAATCTTGACAAACTTATAAATGATTTCTCACAGATAGAAAAGGTATGTAAAGATATCAAACAGTTAAGGTGTCTAGGGAAAAAGTGGAACAGATTTTGCCAGGGGAAGGAGCTGGAAAGAAAGAAAAATGTACGGCCCAAAGTGAGCAGGGTAAAGACAATGGGAATGTACTTTGCTAACTAAGCCTGAAAAATCTGTATTTAAAATATATATGGTTTTGGCTCATTTGTACTAATGCATCAAAATGTTTCTGGGTCAAGACAGTAAATAATTGATAAAGTTTTGCTAAAGTTAACGGGAAAATACCTACTTAAATGCCCAAGATGTCCATAAACTCAGGAATGATTGAGTAAGAATTGAAGTAGACTCAGTCCTCAGTGTCTTACCACTGTGACTAAAAGGTTTTTAGTCTTTCCTGTCCTACCTCTTCCCTTTCCTTCTCTTTTGTGCAAAAGCAGACCCACTTGAAGTTCTCCCTCCCCAACTCTGGACAAGTTTCATGATAGACCAAATCCACAAGCAAACATTCGTTTTTTTTCCTTCGTCTACCTGGGAGAGGAGTAGGGATAGCTGTTGAGAAAACATAGATGGATAAATTAAAGATTTGGAGATTGGGTTTGTGAAGCAGAAAGGGGAGAGGAAATAACACCTACCTTTATTTTCTCTCCTGTTTTATCATTTTTCTCTATTTCTGCTTTTCATCTGCACAATGGAATACTGTCATAATAAAAGGACTTTTATTATGATAAGTATTTTGAGGTACTAGTATGAGCTTTTAAACAAAGAGCATAGGTTTGTGTTTTTTTTTTAACAAACTGATTCTTACCAAGATAAGAGAGAAAGAGATTTAGCACTATTTATGTAAGGGAAGGAATTGGTGCACAATTTTTGGAGCTTATTTTATAAATATCTATTATATCTTAAACATTTTAATAAGAAATATTGTTCATTTTTGATGTGATAATGGTATTTTTTAAGAGTCTTATCTCTTACAGACACATACAGATGGTAATATTTATGGATGAAGTAAAATAATGTCAGGAGTTGCTTTGAGATAAATTCAGAAGTGAAGACAATAGGAAAGTGGGTATAGACAGTATGAGACTGGTCATGAATTGATCATTTCTGAAGGTGTTTGATGGGTATATGGCAGCTGTTATACTATTCACAAAGATAGCAGAGAGATATATTCAAGAATGTTTATTTATTGTCTGCAAGGGCAAAAAAAAATGGAAACAACACAAATTTTCCTCAATAGTGAACTAGTTAAATAAATTGCAGAATATGCATAGATGAAACTCAGTGCAGCTGTTAAGAGAATGAGGTAGACCTGTATGTGCTTATATGACATCTCAAGAGAATAGTACTAAGTGCAACATAGTACAAAGCAGAGTATAATATGATCCTTCCCTTCAGTTATATAATCATAAAATATTTGGGAAACACACATGAAGAATTGTTAACCATGGGACTGAGGGCTGAATGGTTAGAAAGAAGGGAGTTCAAGTTATGTCAGATATTAAGTAGTCTGTGTTTTCATTAGTCTTTATATGCTTAGGTAAGAAAATCAAATTAATAGCACTGATTTGGTTATGATATATATTGTTTTCTCTACAGAAAATGGTAGAAACTGCTGGAAGGAACAACATACTGAATATGCGGTTGGAAAAAGCTAACTGTTTATTAAAAGGAATGCAAACAAATGAGGCCTCACTTAAAGAAGGTTAGTTCTTGGCTGCCTGGAGAAATACTAATATCATGAGAGTGCTTTTGGGTACAACAGTAATTAATATTGCACCATGCATTTGTAAAATATTTAAAATTCACACAGCACTTTCCAGACTATCATTTTATCCTTAACATAGCCCTAAAGGACAGATAGGACTGATTTTATTACTCCACATCAGTAATGAAGAAAAATAAGATAAAAGAAGTTAAATAATTTATCTGAGTCCACTCAGGTAAGAAATGGCAAATCCAAGAATCAATCCAGGCTTTCAAAATCATGGGGAAAAATACAGTTGAGTTCCTGCCTCACAATAACTCCAAAAGAAATATTAAAAAAAAAAAAAAGTTTAGTGTTAAAACAGGCAGTCCCAGTCTAACGCTCTCCCCTCTGTTCTGAGACACCCACACCCACGCCACGTGTTGCTCAGCTCCCATGGCTGCCCTCTCAGCTACACCCACCCTCACCTGTGCATCCCAGGAGCCTGGGTTCCCTGTGCTAGGGCTGGGGGACAACTGAGGAGGTGGCGTTTCTCTGCAGGGCTTGCTTTCAGCAAGGGAAGCTGGTTAGTTTGGGGGCAGGATTTCAGAGATAGTCACTTTTAGCTATATTTGTGTTTCATGTGTATTTTATATTTGAAAATATAATTAAAGACTTTCTAAACATCCAGTTCTCATTTTAAATCTAATGGCCTTTTGGCTAGATAATACGCAGCAGAAGTAAACGAACTAGTAAGATTGACAACATAAAGTCAAGTGTGTGCTAATTCACTTAGAGAAGAACAAACTCTATGTACAATTGAATTTGTTCAACAATAAAGAATGAGATCTTGATATTTTATCTTCCACATTTGACACCAGATAAAGAATTTCTTTGCCATTTCAAGATGGTCAATAATATTAGTATTGAGGACCAAGTGCTATAAAAATTATTGTCATTCATAATTGTATTTAACATTTCCAACTGCTTAATGAAATAGGTGTTAATATGCAAATTACTAGTTAATGGTAGAGCCTAAATTTGAGCTCAACAATTGATTAAATTACATAGGATAAGTAGTTTAGTATTCTGAACTCTAGTTTTTAAGAGTTGAATAGGACAATAATATTGTTCAAACTATATTATAAAGTCTATTAGAAATGATAATTGGGTAAATGTTTGCAACAAGAATTAAAATTATTCTAAAATAATGAAGGGTGTTCTAAGGAACAATTTTTTGAGCCAGTTTCCTTTGTTTAAAAACAATGTGTTGGGAGAGCCACCTTGTGTTCAAATTGTGAAATGCACATTTTAAAAATACGCGGTATACTTCCAGTTTCAGGGCTCTGTTTAGTTTGCTGAGTACTGCGGTCTCATATTGCATGAATCACTGGGCTCATGCTTCTAAAAGGCACAAAGGGATAGCAGAGCCTACGCCCCCTTAATTTTTTAATTGTAGCAGCTAACAGGGTAACATACGTGAAGCAGGTATTGTCACATGTAATTTGACCATCGTCCTTACTGGGAAATAGCAAGAGAAAGAAAAAATGGAGGATGGTGGGAACTTCGTCTGAGTAGATGCTGGGAATGATACCCATCAAAGGCTTAGCTGTTGCTGGTGGTACCCAAGAGTACACTGAAAGCTTCATGCACACATCAGGGCACTAATGCTTGCAAGGCTTTGTCTCCCACTGTGGAGATTGGCACCAAAGTGCTCATGCCCTGTAACTCAGCATGTTGGGTTTTTACTCCTTTAGTTGCTACTGCCTTGCCCTGGAACTCAGGCATAAAAATACTAAGAGGACAGGTCTGAGGACTGGGAGGAAGTAAGCAGTATCTCGTCCCAAATGCCACCTTACCGGCTCTGGCTGTCTGTCTTTGAACAAAACTTGATGTACCTCGGCTCTCTGTCCCTGGGATGTTCTTGCGTGGGAAACTCGCATGGATGCGCTCCTCAAAGTCCCCCAGGCAGTCCACATGTGCCTCACTTCTAGGGCAGGTCTAGCTGAGGTACATGAGCGGCTGCTCCCTGTCCTCCTGGAGTTATTGTGCCTTAGAGAATTCCTTACTAAATCCTGAATTGCATTTGACTTTAAGGGTGATTAAAAAGCGGTTGTTACATAATTTGCTTTGAGATGCCTGATAGCTTTGTTAAGATCTAGTCATTGTCACAAACAGTATTTTATTTTATGCATTTCAACTTCGAGAGAATGATTCCAAAATGAAAGCAAATAATCTTCAAATAAATTTGTCTCTTACGTTTTAGAATGTGCTGCTCTTCATAATATGGTAAAAGGGCTACAACAGACCATCGAATATCAACATAATTTGAAAGGTAAGTTAGACAAAAAATAAATCTGAAAAAATATGGTGTATGTAAGCACCTTTAAAGATGAGAATTTTTAAATTGTTGGCAATAAGTTCCTTTCAAGTTGGTCTTCTTAAATTTATCAGCTAAAGGAAGGGCACCTTACTACTGAGTAATACATCCTCAATTATTATGAAATGAATGCCATGCTGAACAGAACAGTTCAGTCCTATTCTGACAGGAACATCACGGTTTTATAAACTATCGTAATCATTCTCTTTATTACTTTCAAATGTTTCAAAGTATATTCGCTCCCAGTAGTACTCTTGCTTTCAGTCCCATGTTCAGTTTTGAAGGGTAGATGTTCACTAGTAGTTGCACAGTGAACATTCTACTCAAAAACTGCAGTGGTCACCCTAGCTGGTTTGGCTCAGTGGATAGAGCAACAGCCTGCAGACTGAAGGGTCCCAGGTTTGATTCCGGTCAAGAGCACATGCCCAGGTTGTGGCTCGATCCCCAGAGGGGTGCGTGCAGGAGGCAGCTAACCAATGATTCTCTCCCATCATTGATGTTTCTATCTCTCTCTGCCTCTCCCTTCTTGCCTGAAATCAATAAAAAATATATTTAAAATTAAAAAAAAACCTGCAGTGATCATTTCCTGCTCAATTCTTCATCCAAGATACCAAAGAAAACCAATTCACTATGAGTATATAATGACAATGCACACTTAAGGCTTTTCCTCCTGGTTTGATACCAGAGGAGTATAACCAATTTTAGAAAAGTATATTACAAAATTATTAGAATCCAAGAGATTAAGTGGAGTTTGGCTAGGTCAGAGGAAGATTACTTGTCAATTATCAGAATCAGGTGGATCCTACATGACACAAAATGCCATTTGAATTTGTAACTACTCTAGCCAGAGCAGCAACAACCTTACACCTTAAGGGAGTAGCCATATGTGTTTGAAAACCTAGTGTAGAGTCTGGTAGGATGATGGGGAAAAAGCATTGCTAACAATAATCACATGTCGACTGCACTACAGATGAAAACCAACACAGAGCCAGCAGAAGTATAATATAATAATATATTATAATATAATACATTAAGGAGGTCCTTTTTCTTCAGCAGATGGCTTCAGTTCACAGCTAAGTATGTGGTGCTATTAAGCCTATATATAGATATGCGAAAGCCAGATAATATGCAAGGGCTACAACATTTAGATAGGTTGACCAATTTTCCTGGCCAACCAGAGGGAAGACTTAACATTATTAAAGAAGACTTAACATTATTAAAATGTCCGTTTTCCCGTAGTTAATAAACACATTTAATGCAATTTTAATTAAAATACTACATTTTGGGTGGGAGAGAAGATTGTATACAATAATCTTAAAATTCATTTGACAAAAAAACAAATAAAAATATGAAAACTAAGAGGAATAAGAGGAAGGATAATTTCCATTACCAGACAATAATATGCTCTGAATTTGTTAGAATGAAATTGATATGGTATTTGACATAGAAATTGAAAAATATATCCATGGAAAGAATAGAGAACCAGATTCTAGAAAAGGCCCCAATATTTGTTACTGTAATATTTCAATGTATTGGAAAAAAAGAATGGCATTTTAACATATGGTACTAACACAACTAGCTTTCCATCTGGAGGAAAAGAAAGTTGGACTCTCGCACCACATCAAAAATAAATTCCAGATGAACAAAAGCCTTTAGTGTAAAAGAGAATACAAACCTAAAGGAAAATCTAGGCTACATGTACAACCTAACGCCAATGTGCTACTCTTCATAATATGGCAAGACCACTCTGGGGACCTCAGATGCTACGTCAGGGAAAACCAGAACTAACAGACTTTTAAAAACAACGAATAGACTTTTTTTTAAAAAAATTTTTATTGATTTCAGAAAGAGAGGGAGAGATAGAAACATCAGTGATGAAAGAGAATCATTGATTGGCTGCCCCCTGCACACCTCACACTGGGGATCAGCCTGCAACCCGGGCATGTGCACTGACCGGAAATCGAACCGTGACCTCCTGGTTCATAGGTCAATGCTCAACCACTGAGCCACGCCAGCCAGGCAGGACTAATAGACTTCCTTATGCAACAAGAGCACCAACAATAGCAACAAGAAAGGACTTGGCATGTCCTTTTGTCACACAGAAGTCAAAAAAATAAATAATTTATTTGAAAACATGATTTCAAATACTAACATAATTTAATATCTACAATATGCAAAGTGTTCTACAAATTGACCAGCAAAGATATATGAAAAAAGTATAATGGGCAAAAGATATGACTAAAACTATGAGAATGTATATGTATATATGCATATGTATGATCCAGAGAGCAAGAGCACAGAGAAGAACACAGAAGGATACACAATTATACCAGGGGTGTGGAGGTGGAGAAAGAAAAAAAGAGGGAGAGGAAGAAGGCAGAAAGAAAACAAGAGAGAGGAAAGGCTGTGCTAAGAGTATCCCAACATGGATGCTATGATCCTACTTATGTAAAATTATAAAAATGCATGCATAGAAAAATTACAGACTTGAAGGAATATCTATTTTTAAGAAATAAGTTATTTGCAAAGTAATATGTATGGTACAATTTCATATTGGTAAAAACAAATGAAACCAGTAGAAATGTGTGATGTGTTTACATATAGTTGTATAAGCTGGGGAAAAATAGGGAAGGAATACACAGCTGTAAGCATTGATAACTTCAGTGAGGTGAGTGGGAGGGGAGAGACCACTTTTCTCAGTATCACTCTCTCCTGGTCTCTGGACACCTCCCAGTCTCCTTATAGGGTGGTCTTCCTTTGGCCACACCCAAATGTTTCTCAGAAACATTCTCAAATGCAGCATCGTGAAGTTTTAGGTTCATTATCTGACTCCTAGAAATCTTCCCCTTTTAATGTTTCCTAAACTGTTGCATATTTTTTACTAACCCAAACCAGAAACCGAAAAGGTGGAGATTCCCCCTCCTTTTTTTTCTCCCCCCTCCCCGCTTTCTCTTTTGCAATCAGCCACTAAGGCTCCTGGTGACTTTGCAATCTAAATCCTTATCTTCATTTTTTCCTTTGTCTCCTACTGCCACTGACCTAACTTAGGGTCCTGTTATTTCTTAC
Source organism: Corynorhinus townsendii (assembly GCA_026230045.1). NCBI lineage: Eukaryota > Metazoa > Chordata > Mammalia > Chiroptera > Vespertilionidae > Corynorhinus > Corynorhinus townsendii. The sequence goes on along the minus strand of JAPDVU010000018.1, from coordinate 435,758 downwards.
TTGATCTGCCTTTTTTGACATCCACTCCTCTGGGGTCAAAACCCTCCCATCATCCTCTGCACTGCCAAATAATCTTTTTAACTGTAATCATTTCACTTCACTATTCAAATTTCTTTGATGCCTCTGTAAAATTCATTGATGACTCCATAAAATAAAATTTAAAGTCAGACCTCCTACTAGGCTATGGCCCCAACCTACTTAACACACCTTCCTCATAGTTTACTCCAACAGTGATGTACTTCAGTTGTCACTTTCCCACACGTGCTGTGCTCACCCCAGCCCACGGTCTTCTGAAACATCCCTTCCCACCTGGGGTGAGCCTTAGCATTTAAATCTCAGCTCACATGCTTCCTCTTCAGTATACTCTCTCCTGACCTCGAGCTGACCTGGTCTTTTCTCTCACAGGTCCCCCGTACTGCAGACACACTGCCACTGCAGGGCGGCCATGGCACCTCACAACTACTTACACATCTCTCTCACCACAGGCTGCATGATTTGAAGAATGATAATATTTTTGTTTCACCATTCCAATCTCACGCACTCTGTGCACATGCAGCAGATGTGCAATAGATGCTGTTTTCAAGGGTTGAGTACATACATGAACGGAAACTTGAAAGGTTACATATGTTCCCATGTAATTGAAAGGTGCTGTATATTAGGATGCTTTTTTGATGGTTTTTACACAGGCAAAAATGAACAACTGAAAAGAAATGCTGATGTTATGAAAGAAAAGTTAAAATCTCATGAACAGGTGAGTGTATGTATCTTTGTATCACTCAAGTCCCTGTAGAGCATTTGTCTTCTAAATTAGAAAAAAAAAGTGGTTGTTTTCATTAATAAAGACAGCCAAAATATAGAGTAAATATATGTGTGTGTGAGTGTGTATGCCAGAATTTGTAATAACTGAAAATGTTTAAAGAAATAGAAATTTTGAGGACTCTAGTCTTCTTGCAGACTGCAAATGTACTAATAAGTCACTTGTGCTTTTTCTTTCTACCAAAAAAAAAATGCAACTATTTTGTTACATATTTTTAAATTATGTTAATAGTTTTCACTCTAGAGTATATATATACTCTATTAGCACTTTTGAACTTTTTTATTGCAAAGTAAATGAGCCTTTAATCTTTATGACTTCAGTAATATGTTACAATTTTATTGCACCATTTCAATGAAGGGAATACTTAACCGCCAATTAATTCTCTCCCAGGGCCACCATACCCTCTGTTACCTTTTCCTTTTTCCCGTAAGAACAGCATAGTGTTAGCAACTATAGAACACAGTGACTAGAACATAAAAGGTGCTCAGTAAATGTCAGTTCCCACCCCTCTTCCCTTTGGGAGGTTTATTACACCAATTAGTTTCACCTCCCGAGAGCCAATATGTCAAACTCCGGCCTAAGATTTCCAAAATTCTAGTTGGACCTTTATCAAACTTAGAACTTCAGTTGGAAGGACCATCTCTAAATTCAATCTGGTCCCTCACTCGAGGAGCCTCTGAAGAAACACAGTCTAATTCTAAAGCCCTGCAGGGCTTCCAGGTATCACTCAGAGAAATAACTGGCATGTGGCTGCGCTCTTGGAAAATGTCATCTCTCATCACCAATTCTGAGACAATTTAAACATCTCTGGAATATATCCAATTGTTTACTTTCCCCTTTCCTTTATCCTTTTTCCTTATTCTTTCCCATCCTTCCCATAGCTCGCCTTTAGAGCTCAACAATAGATAATGAAGTCAGAGTGTATTTGGGGTAGAGAGAAGGGGGAGAAATGTTTGCCTCTTTTCTCATCTCAGGTGTCAAGCCATAGAATAATACTGCTTTTTCTAGAGTACCATAGGGATTTCCAGAGGGTGGAATTTGATGAGAAAACACCACAGCCCAAGATTCTGCACTTCTAAATTAGCTACTGTCCAAAGCAAACTGAAGGTGACCTCAATCCAATGAGAATTCTCTAGTACAAAACCTCCAGGCACATCCAAAACATGAAAAACCACTACCCAGAAACAAACTCTGGAGGTACTTAATAGGCATGTTATGGGACTGGAAGAGGTTTTTAACTGTAGACAGAGAATCCTTAATTTTTATAAAAACAAAAATACAACCAGAGGCTATTCCTTGGCATTTAAAGTTCCCAGAAGGCAACCAAGAATAACTTGTTGGGACTTGGTCCCCTTAGAAAGAGGAAGGACTGGCCCAGGCTGAAGTGGGAGAGCAGAATCCAGTGGGAAAGAGCCCAGCCCAGACATAGATAGGCTCCATGCCTAGGGATGGGAGTGAAAACCCTGGGTCTTACCAATTAACGGAAGTATTCCACTTTAGTGATGGCATCTTCAGATGGCGAAGTCAATGGGGAATGAAAAGATAGATAGGTTTGTCTCTTGTTTCTCAGAGTAGTAACTGCTTAGTGCACCCAGTGGAGTCAGGAGTAGTTTATGAAAAGCACTCGGTAGTTGCCCACCTTGGAACCTAGATACGTGCATATGAAGAATGGCAATTCATGAGATTCACCCAAATTCACCTGCAAGACTTTAATCAAAGTCAGTGTTTGGAGGGAATCCAAGATGGTGGCATAGGTAAACACCTAAACTGCTGCCTCACACAACAATTTCAAAACTACAACTAAAAGACAAAACGTCTATCACCCAGAACCACGGGAAAGCTGGCTGAGTGGAAGTTCTACAACTAGAAGGAAAGAGAAAAGAGCATTAAGACGTGCATGAGTGCTGAAAAGCTGAGGTACGGAGGCGCGTGATCCGGGCTGGCGGCAGGCATTGCTTTTTTCAACCCACAAACCCACCCAAGCTCCAAGCAGCAGATTTAGCATAAGAAAGCCCTGCCCTATTGCAGCTTAACCTAGCAAACTTGCAGCCTGGGTCAGACAGCTCCAAAACCTCCAAACCACAAGCAAAGAGGAGAAAACTGTAGCTCTCACTGTAGCTCCTGCTGGGTGGCCTCAGACAGTAGCTGACCTGAACCCCATTGGAGATCCAGAAGCCAGTGTACCTAGTGGTCAGTGTGAGACACCAGATTTCAACTCCTCACATCCATAAGTGACACAGTCAAGAGGCAGACTCAGTGAGCACCAAAGCCCCACTGAAACAAGTCCTGCCCCATAAGTGTGTCTTCAGCACAGCAGTTCTTCCATTATAGACACAGCGAGTGCTCACAGCTAATTGGCCTGGAGGTCAATTCCTCCCAGTGTACCAACAGCAATTAAGGCTTAACTACACCAAGACTTTGCACTCAGCCCACAAAGGGGTGTACCAAGACCATCCACCTCATGTGATTGAGGAGGCTGAGCTACTGCCCCCTATAGATCACCTACCACACAAAGCTACTCCATCAACACAGGGAAGCAGCCAAAATGTGGAGACAAAGAAACATGTCATGAATGAAAGAAACGGAGGAAAGCAAATTACTGGATGACACAGAGTTCAGAACCACATTTATAAGGTTACTCAAGAATCTTCTTAAAACCGCTGAGAAACTTGATGAGACCTTCTGAGGAGCTTAGTGAGACCTTCAAGGACCTTAATGAGAATGCCAAAAAAATGGAAAAGGACCAGTCAGAAATGAAGCATACACTGTCTGAAATAAAGAATATGCAGAAACTCAACTGTAGATCAACGTACCCCAAGAATCAAACCAAAGATCTGAAATATCAGGAAACAAAAAACACCCAACCAGAAAAACAAAAAGAAAAAAGAATCCAAAAATATGAAGATAGTGTAAGGAGCCTCTGGGACAACTTCAAGAGTACCAACATCTGAATTTTTGGGGTGCCAGAAGAAGAGAGAGAGCAAAATACTGAAAACCTATTAGGAGAAATAATGACAGAAAACTTTCCCTACCTGGTGAAAGAAATAGACTTACAAGTCCAGGAAGCGCACAGAACCCCAAACAAAAGGAATCCAAAGAGGACCACACCAAGACACATCATAATTAAAATGCCAAGGGCAAAAGACAAAGAGAGAATATTAAAAGCAACAAGAGAAAAACAGTTAATTACCTACAAGGGAGCACCCATACGACTGTCAGCTGATTTCTCAGCAGAAACTATGCAGGCCAGAAGGGAGTGGCAAGAAATATTCAAAGTGATGAACAGCAAGAACCTACAACCAAGATTACTCTACCCAGCAAAGCTATCATTCAGAGTTGAAGGTCAGATAAAGAGCTTCACAGACAAGAAAAAGCTAAGGAGTTCATCACCACCAAGCCAGGATTACATGAAATGCTGAAGGGTATTCTTTAAGAAGAGGAAGAAGAAGAAAAAGGTAAAGATAAAAATTATGAACAACAAAAGGACATCAAATACATACCTACCAACAAGTGAATCTAAAAATCAAGTGAATAAAAAATCTGAAGAACAGAATGGACTGATGAATATAATAGAATCAGGGACATAGAAAGGGAGTGGACTGATGATTCTCAGGGGAAGCAGGTGTGAGGGGTGTGGGAAGAGATTGGACAAAAATCTTACTCCTATGGATGAAGACAGTGGTGGGGAGTAAGGGCATGGTGTGGGGTGTGGAATCAGGTGGAGGGGAGCTATGGGGAAAAAAAAAAGAGGAACACCTGTAATAACCTGAACAATAAAGATTTATTTAAAAAATAAAAAAGTCAGTGTTTGGATAGGTTTGGCCATTCCTGCAAATTGCCTGGCAGGGTAAGTATCACAGTAGGAATCTGGACTAGATCCTCTTGAACTTATGTAACCTGGACAGATGTACCTCTATGTTTAATCATAGCGATCTAAGCCAGGGGAGCTGGACTTTTTTACCTCTTCAATATCACTGAATAACTATTAAAAGCTGTGAACCCTCTCTGAGGAGAAAGTTCATCGGTACATATGCACACATATCTATAATAATAAAAGCATAATATGCTAATTAGATCTGACGACCTTCCAGATGAAGCCTGGGCTGCCAGGGAAGCCCGGGTCCTGGGTTCCAGAGGGCAGCCAGTGCTGGAAGCCTGGGGAAGGAAGGCCTACTCTTGCACGAAATTCGTGCATCAGGCCTCTAGTATATGTGTAATTTTACATACAATGTCAGGAAGTTAGTGGATCCTCAAAAGTCCATTTACTGGGTCTGAACTGAGAATTTCTCACTTAATTTTTTAAATTTATCTTTATTGCTGAAAGTATTAGGGATGTCCCCTTCTTTTTCCCATTGATTCCCTCCACCCTGTACCTGCTCCTCCCAGGCCTTCACCACACTATCATCTGTATTTATGAGTTATGCATATATGTTCTTTGGTTAATCTTTTCCCATTCCCACCCCCACCTCCGCCTCCCCTCTGAGATTCGTTCTGACTTAATTTTTATTGGCACTCTCACTCATTCAACAAATATGTATCAGGAGAGAGACACTAGAAGGCGGGCATACAGCAGTGATTCAAAGTGAAGCCCCTGTCTCATAGTGTTCAGAGGCTTTTCTTGACCACTTGTCTTCATTTGCTGTCTCTTTCTTACTACCTTCTTTACTGTCCTTCCCACTGTCCTTTCCTCTGCCTACATCTTGGGCCTGTGAGTGATTTTTTTATGTGGGGACATACCACTGGGAAAATTGTGAATTTTATCTTTGGGGACTTTCTCTTTCATGGCCTACTTAATGCCCCTCTCCATATTAGCATAATATGCTCCCACAACCTAGGAAGCAAATCTCAGGCACCTGCTGAGCACATCTCAAATCCCAAATCCATCCTATTCTAGCCTCCCCTTATAAAGCTCATCTTCATGATGGGTAATGCTTACTCTGCTTCTGAGAATTAGGGATATTTGTATAATTTTTAGATACAGAAGTTCATCCCACATTCATAAGGATTCATCCTACTTTAGGGTACACTGGCTGTCTCTTGAATAGTACCTACCATTGGCTCTGAAGTATAACTTTGGCTTTTATTGGACCTATTTTAGTGCTGTCATGGCATTTATTCATAAAACGAAACAAAATGTTTCAAGCATCTATGAAATACACAACACTAGTGATGAGTATTCAGAAAGCAAAAGTGAAAAGACATTGTCTCCAGATGGTCTCTGTCTCCTCAGACCGGAAATTGGTCCTTCTGAAAGCTGATTGAAACGGAACAACATCTTTCTCTTCTAGATATGATTACATATCAAAAATTAATATAAAATTTGACAATTTCACCTATCTAATTAATCAAAAATAGCATGCACATATTTAAATTGAAGAATGAATATATTTTTATCTTTAGGAATATAAGAATAGCATTGCCAAACTTATAAGTGAAATAAAAATCCAAGAGGAAGGACATAAGACAGAATTAAGGAAACTTTATCAGGATATGCAGAAAAAAGGTAAGTTTCTGTTTTTAATTTACTGAATTCTAATATCATAAAACAATTCAAATGCATATATTAATTTTTCTTGAATGAACACTGCCTTGATGTATTTTAATTTAGGTTTTGTACCTAAATTATGTGATATAAATTACAACATGTCTAAATTGGATTCACAGTGTTTGCACTTCATATTATTTTCTATGAAACAATGTATAAAATTAATACAAAATGTATAATTCATAACTTTTATATATATATATACTCAGCATATTGAATATCATTTCACTAGTGAAATTTTCTTCCTTCAGTAAAGCAGATCTTATGAGCCTATGTTGAGAGTTAAGTAGTTTCATAAGGGTGTTAAAAGTCTTTTCTTTTTTTATTTATTTTACTTTATTTTATTTTTCTTTATTGATTAAGATATTACATATGTGTCCTTATCTCCCCATTGTCCGCCCCCCACTCATGCCCTCACCCTCCTGGTGTCTGTGTCCATTGGTTAGGTTTATATGCACGCATACAAGTCCTTTGGTTGATCTCTCCCCCTTACCCCCACCCTCTCCTACCTTCCCTCTGAGGTTTGACAGTCTGATCAATGTTTCTCTGTCTCTGGATCTGTTTTTGTTCATCAGTTTATGTTGTTCATTCTTAATGAGACCTTATTTATGTACATTATGCAAAAATCAACTTGAAATGGATGACTAGTCTAAATGTAAACCTGCACCTATAGAACTGCAGAAAGAGTGCATAGAAGATAATCTTTGCAACCTTGAGTTAGGTACAACTTCTTAGAAAGAAACAAAAAGCACAAATAATAAAGAAAAAAATCTAAATTGAACTTCATCAAAATTATTAATTTCTGTCTTTCAACACTGTTAGCAAGATGAAAAGACAGGCCACAGACTGGGAGATAATACTTGCAAATGCATACCTGCTAAAGGACTTATATCCAAAATAAAAAGAGCTCTAACAACTCAATAAGTCAAACAACCCAACAAAAAAATGGGCAAAATATTTGAACAGCACCCCGAGATATACAGATGGAAAATAAGCATTGAAAACATGTTCAACATAATTAGTAAGCAGCAAAATGCAAATTAAAACTATAATGAGATACCACTTTGAACCTTTAGAAATACTAAAATGTTAATTCTATATAATAAGAGAGGAATATGCTAATTAACTGTTATGCCATAATGTCATGACCAATCTACAAGTGGTGGAGAGCTACAGGAGGGCGGGGCAGTGGGTGGAGAAGTACAGGAGGGCAGGGCAGTGGGCAGAGAGCTACAGGAGGATGCAGCAGCGAGCTATAAGCAGCAGAGAGCTACCAGCGGTGGTGGGCGGGTGGCTAGCTAAGGTAAGCAGCAGCAAGCTACTCATGCACGAGCGGCAGCAAGGTTACTAGTATATATATATGAGGATGTGGAGCTACTGGAACTCTGAGTCCTTATTGGTGGGACTATAACATTAAATGGCCACTTTCAACATGCAATTTCTTCTGGCCCTCTAAGAAGCAGATAATTAGAAAAATCCCTATATGTTTGTAAATTATTTCTGAATAACCTACGGATCAAAGTAGAAATCCTAAAGGGTTTTTAACTGAATTATATAGACTACATTTCAAAACTGCCCAGCCCTCGTGGCTCAGTAGTTGAGCATCAACCCATGAACCAGGAGGTCACAGTTGGATGCTTGGTCAGGGCACATGCCCAGGTTGCAGCTCGATTCCCAGTAGGGGGCATGCAGGAGGCAGCTGATCAATGATACTCTCTCATCATTGATGTGTCTATTTCTCTCTCCCTCTCCCTTCCTTTCTCTCTAAAAAATCAATTTTAAAATATTTTTTTAAAAACTGTGGGCACAGATAAAGCTGTGTTTATGGGTATATTTACAGGCTTAAATACAAATATTGGAAAATGTTTAAATCAATTATCTAAATACCTATATCAAGAAGTTAGGGGGGAAATATCAAACTAAGCCTGAAGAAATTAGAAAGAAGGAAGTCAGATATTACTGAAATTATAAACACATATATAATAAAGAATCAGATCCAAAAATTTTTGGGAAAAAAACTAATGAAATTTATTAACTCCCATCTAGACTGAACAAGAAAAAAAATGGAGCAAGTACAATTAACCAATATTAGAAATGAGAAAGAGAATATAATTTTAAACTTTAAAAAGTGGATGAACTCCATAATTAACTGTATAAGCGAACATCTTTATGTTAATAAATTTGAAATTTTTGATGAATTAGACATTTTTGAAGAATCAAAAAACACACCGGAGGAAATAGAACATCTGAATTGTTCTATCTCCATGAAAGAAATTAAATCTATAATAAATACTTTTCCCACAAAAAAAACTCCAGGCTCAGGTGGCTTTCCTGGTGAAAATCTACAACCATCCAAGAAAATTAATGCCAACCTTACACAAACTCTTACAGAGGGTGAACAAACAAAAGAGAGGAAACATTTTCCAGTTCATTTCATAAGGCCAACAGAATCTTGATAACAAAAGCTTTCAGGTTAATCCTATGTAATAAAAGGCTAATATGCAAATAGACTGAATGGTGGAACAACCAAACAACTGGTCGCTATGACATGCACTGACCACCAGAGGGGGTATGTGGAACATGGTGGGCATTGGCAGCAGGCGGCAGAGCATGGAACATGGCGGGCAATGGCCGCAGTGGGATTGTGGAGCAGGTGAGCGGGGGTGCCAGACTGAGGCAGGGCGCTGATCATTGTCATTGGGGTGAGCCTCTGGTGGTTTCTGAAAATTCTTTGGTCCCACGTGCCGTGGTCCTGCCCAGCACTCACACCTGCTGCCAGAGCTGGAGCTGCCACTCACACCTGCTGCCAGCACTGGAGCCGCCACTCACACCTACTGTGCTCAGTGCCATCAGCGGTGCAAGTGGAGGCTGCCGGCCCCGATCGCCCCTGAGGGATTCTTCACCTCCCCCTGCTCCTGAGGGTTGCTTGGGGCAACAGCTGCCGCTTGCACCCACTGACGGTGCTGGCCCAAATCACTCTGCACCAGCCGTCAGCCGGTGTGAGCGGGGCCAGTGCCATCAGCACATGGGAGCTGTGGCGGCGGGACCGGGGCTGCTGGTAGAGAGGGGACCTGGGGCCACAGCAGGAGGGGCCTGGCAGGGGCACAGAGGATGGGCTGAGACCCACCCTGTGCCCACCGCAGCTTCACAGCCCACAATTCCTTTCAAGGTGCACGAATTCATGCACCACTGGGCTCCTAGTTATGATAAAGAAAACCACTCGCCTGTCCTCTAACATAGTGTCTGAAGATGGACCCACCTCATGTTGTAATCACAGCTTCTGTACATTGTGTCTGCAACAGTGCTGCCTCCAGGCACATACTGAGTACAGGCTGAGACCAACTGGAGTTTGGATAGCTAAATATATTCTTATTAGAGGCCCAGTGCATAAAATTTGTGCAAGGGGGTGGGTCCCTCAGTCCGGCCTGCACCCTCTCCAACCCGGGACCCCTGTGGGATCAGGCCTAAACTGACAGTCGGACATCCCTCTCACAATCTGGGACCGCTGGCTCCTAACTGCTCACCTGCCTGCCTGCCTGATTTCCCCTAACCACTCTGCCTGCCTGCCTAATGCCCATAACTGCTCCCCTGCCTGCCTGATCGCCCCTAACCACCTCTGCCTGCCTGCCTGATTGCCCCTAACTGTCCCCCTGCCTGCCTGATCGCCCTTAACCACCTCTGCCTGGTCGCCCCTAACTGCCCTCCCCTGCCAGCCTTGTCACCCCTAACTGCCCTCCCCTGCCAGCCTGGTCGCCCCTAACTGCCCTCCCCTGCCACCCTGGTCGCCCCTAACTGCCCTTCCCTGCCAACCTGGTTGCCCCTAACTGCCCTCCCCTACCTGCCTGATTGCCCCTAACCATCTCTGCCTTGGCCCCCACCACCATGGCTTTGTCTGGAAGAACATCCGAATGGATGTCCAGAAGATGTCTGGCCTAATTAGCATATTACCCTTTTATTAGTATAGATGGACTCTGCCTCACCCCAGGCTAAGATGGGGCCTTAGTACTAGGCCCTGCTCCTAAATCCTGAATATGGGTAAGGCTGACTGGTGAAGATAGGAAAAGAGCTTCTAGACAAAGAGAAAATAAACTCCAAGTCATACAGAGGGGGAGACAATGGAACTGCTAGGGAATCATAGCTCACTTCCTACCTTTTCTTTGCAAGAGAAAAGCCAAAACCTGTGGATAGGTCTGGATTATTTACCTCTTGAATTGTCCCACTGAGGCAATGGGAAGTGGTTGAAAGCTTTTGAAACAGTGATGGCCATGCTTAGAGGTACACTTTAGGAAGACTAGCCTGGCAACAGTGTTTAGAGCGATAGAGACTGGTGATAGAGAGTCTAGACACAGAGTTCAACTGAGGAAAAGTGAGGCCTGAAACTACAAAGGTCGCGGGTTCGTTGTGGATGGAGACCCCTTATCTGGGGGGCTTGTTGTAGACCAGGACTCTTTCCCTTCTCCCTAAAGGAAAGTTCCTTGAGGTTCCCATCTCGGATAGTATGGCATTATTTATAGGAATAGGGAAATTCAGAGAAGGGGAAATTTGATGAAACATAAAAACATGATGTGAATGTCAGAGAGGCCAATTATATGGAACAGAGGATAGCAGGTGCTTGGCGTGGCTCTAGAGTCATCCAGGAATTTGGGGCCTTTCTACCTAGAAACCTAGGCTTTGTATCCGTCTTTAACCACTGAGCATTGCATGCGGTTTAACCTCTTTAATCTCTAGGCCATTGTTGCTTAAGGGTACAAATCAGTTTATTTGTTTAAAACACATTCAGTGGGTGACTTCTGTGTTTCAAGCATTTTGCAAAGGCTTGTCAAGAATATCTTGACAAAGGTATGCTGCACATAGTTTCTAAAATACTGTGTTTTTTTATTTTTTTTTATTTTTTATTGTTTGAAGTATTACAAATAGTAGTACATATGTCTCCTTTTTTTTTTCCCCATTGATCTCCCCCCCGACCTCCCCTACCCCCCAGGACATGCCTTCACCTGCCCACCCTCCCCCCCCCCCCGCCCCAGTGTCTTATATCCATTGGTTGTGCTTATATGCATGCGTACAAGTCCCTCAGTTGGTCTCTTACAGCCCCCCTCGCCCAACCTCCCCTGTCTTCCCAATGTAGTTTGACAGTCTATTCAATGCTTCTTTGCCTCTGTATCTTTTTCCCACCATTTCTTTCCTTTAAAAAGTTTTGCCTTTGCAGACTGGAAATAAGCATATAATAACAAAACAAGACAAAACAAAAAAATGTTTGAGTCCCAATTTCAATGTCCAACAGTTCCTTATGTGTACATGTCAGCAGTGATATCTGGATGGTGGGCACATGGTGGCAAATAATGAAATTTACTTTCTCGTGTATCATTTAAAATACTAAAAACTGTAAGCTTATAAGATTTTTTTAAATTTTAAGGTGAATTAATTTTATTTACTTTGTTTTATTCAGTTGAATTAAATGAAGAAAAGAATAAAGAACTGGTAAAGAAAATGGAGATGGAAATTTCAGAATTAAATGCCAAGTTAAGAATTCAAGAGAAGGAAAAACAAACTGAAATAATCAAACTACAGCTAGAGGTAAATGATTAAGACTTCTACATTTGAGGCTGCATCCCTTGCTTTAGACTGTACTTTGGGCATTTTTTTATCACAGGAGTAGCATTCTCCATCGCGTGCAATGCTCAAACTCCGCAAATGTCAGCTACACTGCCATTCAGCACTTGGCCTGAAGGTGGGGCTCTTCAGTCGTTCAAACGTCCTGGTTTCTAGAGAAGTATTGTTTCCTCTGAGGGGATCAGGTAACTCAGGATTACCTGCATTTTATAGCTGAGTCCAGGCAGGCTTCATAGGACTGCCACCCCCCCCTTCCTCCGCCCCCCCCCCCCCCCACACACACACACACAATGGGGAGTGTCTCTAATCCTTAGTATTACTCTCTTCTCCACAGAAATGGTGGGAACATGTAGAAATTCCTTTCTCTTTACTTAGGATAAAAAGACACAAATGTCTCCCTAATAAATGTGTAGAATATCATAGAGGCAGACAAACCAAACTTTTTTTTTTTATTTAAAGAAACTTCAAATAGGGCATCTGGAAGACTGAGGTTCTAGTTCTTGACTGGAGAGAGCCCTTCAGTACGTTCCTTAACGAGGTGTCAAAATATAAAGATACGGATATTTGACAATATATTTGTTCCTTAAAGCTATTTCTAAATTTTACTAATCTTCCTTTCCATCATTTTTTATCACATTCCCTCATCCTGACTCCCACTTTACCTTATGGTGTCATAATTCACCATTAGTTAAGATCACTTACTTTCATGTTCCAGCTAGTTTAGTATCCTGGGAGTTACTGGTAAGGTACAGTGTTGAAATGTGTATAATCATTAAGCAAAAGATGGCTATGTTTACTTCAGAGGCGCTTTGTGGTTGCTACTGCCTTCCATCAAGTGAACCCACACACCACAGAAAGGCTGAATGGGCAGCTGAGATACAGAGGAACTGCTATTAACTTCCCATCCCTTGATTGGGGTGTGCATTTTATTCGCCATCCGGACCCTGTTAGCCCGTCTGTTGTGTGACTGACAGACCGAACTCTTCCTGCTGTTTATTTTCATTGTCATGATCCATTTCTCTCCCCAAACCAGAACACAATCTCATAGACAGTTTATTCTTAGTCCACAGAGAGGCTGCACTAAACTCAACCTGAAGGAAAAGTTATAATGGGAGATTTTGCCAAAAATAAGGCCTGTAAGAATGACCTTACGAGGATTTTTTTTTAAACCTGACTCAGTTTAATGTCAAATTAGCAAGAGTTCAAACTAAATCAACAAAAGTAAATCCAAATTCTATTATTCCGTCTCAAAATCTGTACAGAAGGTATATGAGTTTTCTCCCATGACTGTTAATTAGCCTACATTTTCTTTACAAAAACACTTTGCCCAGCTGGCGTGGCTCAGTGGTTGAGCGTAGACCTGCAAGCCAGGAGATTACAGTTCAATTTCCCATTGGAGCATATGACTGGATTGTGGGCTTGATCCTCAGTGTGGGATGTGCAGGAGGCAGCTGATCAAGTTTCTCTCTTTCCCTCTTCTTTCCTCTCTAAAGTCAATAAAAAAATATTTTTTTAAAAAGCAAAGTAATGTGAAATATTATCTCACTTTAGGTTAACTAGATTCTCAATTCTCTTAATTAGATACTTACCCCTGCATGATAGAAACATCTGATATTCTAAGAAAAGATGATGCTAACCCCACCCAGAATCTCTAGGGTAGTGCCCAGTATTGGTACTTTTAAAAAGCTCCCCAGGTAATCTTAGCATGGAGCCATAGTTAATCTTGTTTGGGTGTTCTTTGCTCTTTCTTAAACAAAGACTTTTCTATCCTCTGTTACACCAAGAATATACTTAAACTAGAGGCCTGCTGCACAAATTCGTGCATCAGTGGGATCCCTTGGCCTGGCCTGCGGGATAGGACCGGAACCGGCTCTCTGACATCCCTTGAGGGGTCTCAGATTGTGAGAGGGTGCAGGCTAGCCAAGGGACCTCACTGGTGCATGATCGGGGCAGGGGAGGGATGCAAGAGGTTGGCCAGCTGGGGAGGGACCACAGGAGAGCTCCAGGGCATGTCCAGCCCATCTCACTCAGTCCCTGTTGGCTGGACCGCAGCAGCAAGCTAACATTGATCAGAGCATTTGCCCCCTGTGGTCAGTGCACATCATAGCAACTGGTTGACCCGTCGACTGTCTGCTCTCTAGTTGTCAGTGCACATCATAGCGAGCAGTTGAGCGGCCTTGGCCTATCATTAGCATATTACTCTTTGATTGGTTGAACAGCTGACTGGTCAACCGGACACTTAGCATATTAGGCTTTTATTATATAGGATTACAGATTAAATGTCCAAGGATATAATGGATTGTATTTATATTTATGGAGACAATTTTTTCTAATTGTTTAACTAGAATGTTCCCAATAACTTTCCTTTTAAACTTGATTCAGTTTGATGCCAAACTAGCAAGAGTTCAAACTAAACCAAAATCATATCCAGATTCTACTGTTTTGCCACAGAGTATCTACAGAAGGGTAAGTTTTTCTTCCATGCTTAGAAAAATAAAGTTTCTTAGTGTGTTTCCTTCCATAAAAGTTGTCAATATTTACTAGCAATATACTTAATACTTTTCTTAAAATATATCACATAATCAGAAAGATTAGATTTTGAATAATCTTTAAAAGTCACTTTCAATTTAAACTCATAAGTCTTAGTTTAAAACACTAGAGAAGTCCTCTGACTCTGGATGGTCTAAAGAATTCTGTGATGTATTTTGAACTAACGTGGACTGACTTCTGAAGCTACTTCAGGCACAGTAGATTTCTTTTTGTTCAACTCCTTTATTTATGCTTTACAACTTCAAGTTCTATAGGGAGAAGGGAACAAACTAAAACAAATGGTGCTAATGTGTATTTTTGCATCCTTATGCCAATTTTACCCCCATTAAGTCCTATAAAAACAAAATTACACTTTTTGAAATGTAAGGTCTTTTTTGAATACCTGCTTCTACTTAAACTAGAAGCTTAGTTTTTGTTTTGTTGTTCCTTGTACTTAATCTTATTCTTTTTGAATTACAATAGCAAAATTTTTCTGCTTCATTTAGAAGCTTCAGCATCTTCAAGAAGAAAAAAACAAGGAAATTGCAACTCTTCGTAACACCATTCGAGACCTCGAGCAGCGCCTCTCTGTTGGCAAGGATCCTCACCTTAAACGTAGACGGTTTTAAGGCCAGCAGTTAATTCACTTGTTGCTATTTAACTTCTTTAAAAGCCGTTGGAAATTTTACTTCTGTTGTCAATATAATAAACTGCCTAAATAATAGCAATGAAAGAGACAGCTTTAAACATTTTAAATTGAGTTTATTGAAATAAATCCATACTTTGGCCAACTGTACACTGCATTCTTGCTTAATAGTATTAACCATAATGGAGTTCAGGCTCATAGGATTGAGTTTACCTAGTGAACCATCATTGACTATGGAAATACTTACTCAGCAATCAAGAGATAGACAACATTCTTTTCTCTTTCCCCTTATATCTTTCAAGACGGGTATTATCAAATTTTAAAGAGTTTGATACAATGTAAGGTAAGGAAAACAATAGATAAAGCCTTCTTTCATAGGTGATAATAAAATTGAAGACTTGAGTCTTAGCTATAAAAAAGTATAAATGGATATTTAAAATGTAGTCAGTAGCAAGGTACTCATATGTTAAGTAGCAAGAATTCACTTCTTCCTTTAAAGGTATAATCCGTTAAAACTATAAGATTGAAAAGACAAAGGTAACACTGTTTTGAGAATTAAGAAAAAAATGGAAAGCATGTCTTTGTTGTTCTTCCTCCATTCTAAATTGCTAACTATCCAACAGAAACCCCTAGGTCATAGTTTATGTTCCTGTTCTCATTAATGCAAGTAGAATGCTGGAAAAAGAAAAAGACAGACAGACTAACCAAGCACTGCAATCACCTTTCAGTTGCCCTCTAATGAAAAGAAATGGTTTGGGTCAAATTTTTCTGTGGCATAAATCTTAAAATTTGGAAGCCAGTATCGTAGATTTCTTCATGTTTGCACAAATCCAATTCCTTTTATCATTATTTATTAAGTAGTTTACAAATATGCTAAGTGAAATTGTGTCAACACTGACTTGGGAGTATATCCTAGTTTAGATATTTAGTTTGAAGGTCACTGTCACATTTCTGCCTCAGTTTTTCAGCTTCAGGTGGTACTGGCTTCTGTGGGCTCAAGCTGACCTGCCTGTCAGGCAGCGGGAGGCAAGCGTCACTGTCAAGACTCAATGACGTTCTCCTCGGCCCAAAGCCCCAATCAGCTGCATAAAGATGGGAGGGCTTCTCTACACTGTCAGGTGATTGTGGAGCCTGTATGCTCAAATGCCAGATGGCGACAGTGTCAGCATCAGCTGCTAATGGCTGACTCTGACTCTCTGGGCAACTTTCAAAGTAACTGATTTATACACCTCTTTCCTCAGAGTTTCTTCTGTGGAGAAGAGAGTGGTAAACTTTCACTTCCTGGCTCATCTCAGTGCTCGGGGTGACCCTGTCCTTGGGGGCTCTTGAACTTCAAGTGGTGGTGAAGACCTGGAAGAGGGATGTGCTCAGACGCGTTTGGTGCCGCTGGCTGCTGGTTCTCAGAGAGCTGGGCAATGGGAATGTGTTGATGCCCATGCTTGTGATGGTGATGATGATGGTGATGGTGTTGGTGATGGTGATGGTGTTGTGGCTCCGGAACCTCTGTGGTTTTTCTCACAGTAGCCAAAGACACATTCTTACAGAAGTCTTCATCTTCCAGTGTCTGGAACAAAGTTATCAATCCCTCATCAACACACGTATAGATTCAGCGTGAATGCATGAAAAATGATTTGCAGAGCTACCATGAAACTCCAACTAGTTCTCTAGGATGGAACTGGCTTTGTGTGTTGGGGAAAACATCTCAGGAATGGGTAGAAAACGTATCCCATTTCAGAGTAAATGCCATGATCCACCTGCAGGATGGCAGGCAGCTAAGACCTTGGGAAAAGCTGAATGCCTCGCACCCTTGCTCCAGGAAGTCGTTCCCTGGGCCCCGCCCCAGTTCAGGCAACACACCGTGGTCACGCTTTGCTGTCTCTATGCTCTTGCGTGAACCACGCTCGGGATTTTACACTGACGTGCCTTTATGTTGGCGGAGTTCTTGGAGCACTCACACTCTCCCAGCATCATTTGCTGGTAACGGAAACATGTGATCTAAGTTGTTTCTCACTCTCTAAACTCTAGACCAAAGTGGCAATATGGATCTTGAAAAGATGTCTTAAAGAATAGTTTACATGACAGAGTGTGTGTGATGATAAAAATGCCTGTTGCAGTTTATTTTTAGTACACCAACACTGACTAGCTAAATTGGTCATGAAACATTAACTTGTTTCGATAACTCTTTAAAGATCTCCTCTTTTCTCCCAGTAAAAATCATTGAGGGAAATACCGTGAGAGAGCAGTTTCCACATTTCTCTTCACAGTAAGCAATCTTAATGGCCTGCTCCACGTACGGGAACTGTAGGATGGAGAAAGGCAGGCCAAGGTGATACACAAGGCGGCCACACCTGGGAAAAAGGACAAAGAAGGCGTCATCACAATGTTCGCTATCATGCTCCTACCCCAGCACAGTTGGAAGAAGGATGTGTAGGGTCGGGGGTCTCGTAACCAAGACAGGTCGGACCTTCAGGAATGGCTCTCTGGTGGGTCTCAAGCTCCCTGGCGCTCTGCCAGCTCAGGTCAGAGCAAGATGCAGTGAGTCTACCACTCACTGGCTTTTAGAAATGTTACTGATATATCGCTATAAACAATATCAAAACTGTAGTCTAGTCATTGTGACTTGGTCAAATACAATTTGTAATGGACCTAAAAATTCTACCCATGCCCAAACCACTGACATCACAAGTTAATCTCTGCAAATCATATGAGCTGCTCACAGCTGCTACGGCAGCACGAAGTCCACACAGGAAGTCACAGCCTAACAAAACATCCTAGACCAGTGGTCGGCAAACCGCAGCTCGCGAGCCACATGTGGCTCTTTGGCCCCTTGAGTGTGGTATTCCACAGAATACCACGTGCGGGCGTGCACATATAGTGCGATTGAAACTTCATGGCCCATGCGCAGAAGTCAGTTTTTGGCTCTCAAAAGAAATTTCAATCGTTGTACTGTTGATATTTGGCTCTGTTGACTAATGAGTTTGCCAACCACTGTCCTAGAGTCTTGGTCAGTGGTCCATATATACTAATAATAGAGGAATATGCAAATTGTTCAGGACGCTGTCATAGTAACAACCAATCAGCAGGCTGCGCATACAGCAGGCACAGATGGGTGGGGACTTGCAGTGTCAGGGGCGGGGCTTCAGCAGGGGCCTCCACGTGCCTGCACCCGGGGAGGGTCTGAACAGCAGCCGCCACAGCTGGCAACCAATCAGTGTGTCCCTCTCATATTGATGTTTCTCTGTCTTTCCCTTTCTCTTCCATGCTTGCTAAACTCAATGGGAAAATATCCTCAGGGAGGAAAAAAAAAAGAAAGAAATGGCATATCCTATGAAAGAGACATCTTGAAAATGCCTAAGTAAAGTTGTCATTTTTTTGTGGTGAAGGGACTGGAATCCATGTTGAGGAAAACACCTTGGCGGCTGCGAGGGCCAAGGGCCAGCAGGTGCAGTGGCTGGCAGTGGCAGTGGCAGAAGCAGCGGGGTGATAGGGGCGGCGCCTTCCCCTTCCCCTGGGGATTGGGCCTAAGCCATCAGTAGGACATCCCCTGAGGGCTCTCGGACTGTGAGAGGGAGCAGGCTGGGCTGAGGGACCCAGGTGCACTGGACCTCTACTTTGGTAATAAAATAAAAGCAAGGGTCTTATCTCAAATCAATTTCTATTAAATTAAATACAAACAGGCATCTTTAATTTCTGGTGGTGTGTGTGGGTACATGTGTGTGTATGTACATACCTGTCATATATGAGGAAGTCATCTTTATTTCCATTTAAGAGAGTCCAAACATCTGTTTGGTTTTCTTCTTGTTGATAAACAGGAATATGCTCTGAAACCTCATTTTTAAGATGATTATATTTTAATCGAGAAGAGAGTCCTTGATGATTAACAACAATATAGGAGATGTTAGAAAAACCTTCATTCTCCAGCTTTACTCGCAGGTCTTCCAAACTAAAATATTTGGGAAAAATACCAAAAACATAATAATAATAATCTCACTTAATTTTATTAGTGACTTATCTCTTTCTTCTCACTCTTTGTTTTCTACATGAAACACTCTTACTATGTTTTACTTACTCATACCCCTTCTTTATATTGTTGTAAAGGACTAAAACTTCCATTTTTTAAATTATTTACTAAGCACATGTGCCCAGTTAAAACCTTACGCTAAATGCTTACACACACACGAGTTCATTTTGTTCTCAAATTAATGCTATGAAGTGTATATTTTTAATCTATCTTACCGAGAATTCTACCCAGTCAATATCTGGCAAGTAACCCAACAAATATTTTTACACATATTTGTTATATAAATTTAACAAATGTATGTAAATGTACATGCTTGTTAAATGACCCAAGACCTTTGTGGCAAGTCTAGTGTTCTTCCACTCTGGTGAAGCCTTCATTTTTGTTTGCTACCTTGAAATGACTAAGGCATTTGCAGAGTACATTCCAGAACATTTCCATTACACAAGTAACACCTATTTAGTAGGACAGTATAAAATACAGGCCCACAAAAGGAAGAAAAAATTGTCGTAGTCCCAGGAAAACAACTGTAAACATTTGGTGTATATCCTCCTATTCTTTTTTCTTCTAACATGTTCTATCCAAAGATGTATGGTTTTTCCAAAACTGTGATTTCATAAATATGTTGTTTCTATTTTTATTTTACTTTATGTCTGTGTGTATTTAACAGTTTTCCTGAAGAAGTCCCAGACCCCAGCAAGTCCATCTTACCTAGCGGCCTGCTTGAGGCAGAAGGATCAGCTGGCTTGCAGAAGGGCAACCAGGGCCACGGAGCCGGAGGAGCTCAGCATGGGGTCTTGTTCCCCTATGCTCCAGGCCGGAGGTGGCTTACAGAAGGGGCTTTGCCCCTGGCTCTCCGTGCCTCCCCAGGGGAGGAGACAGAGAGCCAGGGCGAACCCCAGGCTTCTCCACATAGCTGGGCTTGTCCTGGAAAAGAGAAGACCTTTCTGTCATCTTCATGGAAGGTTTCAGTCCTAAGCAGGCATTTCTGTTAAGTCCAGTATAACTCTCCTTCCTATAAATAGGTAGCCCTGGATCCTGTTGCCATGTTGTTGGGCTCATGCACCAAATCTTCCTTGAAAGGTGAAAAGGTCAGCCAGAGGCAGGGTAGGTGTCCAAGCACCCCTGAACTGTCCAGCTTAGCGAGATGCTGCAGGCAGCACGCCATGGAGATGTGCCTGAAAGGGCGCCAAACACGTCTCCAGGAGACAGTGCATGGGTAAGTTTGAGACTCTGGCCGCCATAACTAAGACACATTCTGTAAACATGGTTTGATTTTTGAGATACACCAAGTGCTGATTGCTTCTTTCCACCCTTGACCAATCTAAGAAAGGAAAGGGCACGTTGGGGATTCTTCACAGAAATGACAAGAGCATGAAACGAGGAGGAGGCAGTGAGGGCAGCCACCACCATGGAGGTGGCTCACTGGGGGCCCTTAGCTCTTCAGGGGCAAACCTTCTCTATTTGGAAATCTCTTGGGTATAGCTCCCTATTGTTGCTCTTGTTTTTACAAGTCTAATGCTCTGTCAATATTAAAGGATCTGAATGTCTTCAGATATAAAGCTACCTGCCCAAATGTTACTGCCACATCCAAGGTAAGTATGGACCAAGGAAAAAACCTTTCTGAGGAGAAATACTGCATAGCCACTGCCCCCTGTGCCATTAAGACTCACTGAAATCTACACTCAATTAGACCATTGGCTGCAGATACTTTCTTAAAGCTCCTATGACTTGATGACACATTCGTGGGTAAAAAGGCGCCCTCTCTGAATAGGAAAGTTAAATGCCTGACCGGAAATATTCCCAACGCTAGGGCTAGCTCTCTCAGCAGACAGCTACCGATAAAACAGGTGACTTGTAGAGAGGTGGTGAAGAAAGGAACACATTCAGCCGAGACGAGCAGAGGAAGAAAAATCCACACCTGGTCATTTTAATGTAAGACTAGGGACAGAGATCAGGACAAAATTCCAGAGCTAGGAAGCTGGTGCCTTTTCAGGAACTGATGTGAGATAAAAGAGAAAACCACTTTTTTATTTAGTGGGGTGGGTGGGTGGGTGGGAGAACAGGAAGCTAATGATAAGTTTCCTAGAGTGAGCCCCAAATCAAGAGGCTAACAGCAGATGGATTGGGGCTCTAATGCACAGCTAGATATAGATGGGACTCTATAGCACCTGGTTATCGTCCACATTATTAACACCACAAAATTCCTCCTTATGTTTCATGATAAGAGCCTAACTAAGTGAGGAGGGAGGTGGTTAACGATAAATTAAATACTTTATTAAGGCCACCCCAACTAGTGTAACATTTTAAAACTCTAATATTTAAAAAAAGGAGAAGATATATCTAGATGAGATCTAGGGAATTCTTTAGTCTAGTGTTTGTACTGATGATATAGTTATCGTTATTATAGCTCCCATTTATCGAGCATTTAAAACTATATGCAGGAGTGCTGCGCAATTGCTTATATCATGTCAGTTCACCCTAACAACTACGTGAGCATTTTCCCTTCTGCAGTTGAGGAAACTGTGGCTACGAGGGAGTATAGGCATCTTGCCCAAGTCCACACAGGCAGTAAGTCCCAAGGAAGACTGGATTCAAACTGGTTTTGCTGACTCTAAAACATGACCTCTTAGCTCCTGAAATATAGTGGTAGTTTGAGGGCAGGTCGCCTGTAATAACTGCAGCAGCCAGGGCTTTTTGTTTGTTTGCCAATGTCCTAGAATGGCAAAGGGGGGCACTAAAATCATGCAGGCTGTTTTGTTTCTTACTGGGATGGCTAGTTTATCCCTCCTATCTAGAATCTAAATTCAGTAAATATAGAGCCTTCAGCATGAAGTCAGCTCTGGGCACTCTCACTTTTCCACAGAACATAATGTTCAAATGTTTGCATAGTGAGTATAAAAGAAAAGGCTATTTCACTCCTGTCCCTCATTTAGTTTTTTCATTAAAAAAATAATATTAACTTAAGCCATCAGCACAGGGTAGTGAATTAGAGTTCACACTTTCAGATTACCCTCTGTTGTTGTAACCGACAGGGCTGTTCAACTGTGTTTAAGATCTTTTTTTTCTTTTACATAATAGACTTTTGATGATAATTACAGCTGTCAGACAGCTACATAAAAATAATGAAGATAAATAACCAAATTGGATTTACTGGCAGCTGATCCAATAACAATTAGAACGTACTTATAAATTTCACTAATCTCACCACTTTTCAATCACAAAACCTAGGTTTGCCGGCGACAGGCAGACACACCTTTGGTTAGAATTCCCCATTTAAAGCCAGGATATGCAGAACCTTTCCCATCCTCTTCCCTTGAACTTTGGATGGGTGTCCGCGGGTCCTTCCTCATTCACCTAAGAGCACCCACTCACCATTGAACTGCAAACTCAGTCCCAGGCACCGATTATGACCTGGGTGTACCTCCTGCAGGGGTGACTATTCCTGCACAGTGGGCCAAACCTGCTCTCCCTTCTTTGTTTTTCTCTTTTCTGCAGCTGCTCACAGTATCCCCGGACATTTCTAATCCCTGTAGAATGGCCATATTTCGCCTCTGCTCTTCAACTCTGTGGGCTATTTTTGCCCTGAGAGTCCTCACTCTGCATTTCAGTGGGAAGTGCTTAAGCTTGAACATGCAATGTTGCCCCTAGAACATCACCGCTTTTGCAGAGTCTAAGTGTTCAATTTCTTCCCCTTCCCCTGCTCCCACCTGCAAGCTGAGCTGTACAGAGGGGCAGAAACCACCAGCCGACCAAGGTGCCCACCACAGAACCACACCCGCCACACCCCAGGTAGCAGGGTTTTATTCGCTTTCTTCTGTATTTTCTTTACCTGCCTCTTCTTCTAAAATCTATTCCAAAAGGAAAGAAACTTTACTAGACTCAGAATCATCTTATTTCCCAAACTCTAAAAGAATGGAGCGTGGAAAACGCAGCATTCCTACTTACACAGACAGCCCCTTCGGATTAGGCTGATCTTCCCTCTTTGCTCAGCAGCGCTCTGCTGGCCCGCCAGAACCTCTGATATTTATAGCCCTGTTGTTTACTTCCCCGTCCCCCGCCCCCAGCCACTGTCCCAAGTCCAGCTCACTGGCCTGTGACCTTGTCAGCAGAGCACCGCCCTGAGCGGATCATTCAATCACCCCAAAAGAAAGGATCAGGTACTGCCCTGAGCAACGTGGGGGCAACGTTTTTGGCAATTACCGATTTATTCCTTATCCTCTCTAGTCACCCCAGTGTTTCGGATTGAATGGTACAGTCGGGGGCGGGAGGAAGGGCTAAGGGGAAAGAGGGCGTCCAAGGCACGTTTTTTTCCCAAACTATCATAGGGAAAAACATGTGCTGAGCCAGCAAATTAAGCTACTGCTTTAGAAAAAAAAAAGAAAAGAAAACTTATTTCCTTTCTGCTCTGTGGCAGCGAGCCTAACCCCAGCTGTGTGCACTTTGTTAGAAAAATCACCTGCGGTTTGAAGCCTCCGGGTCTCCTGCTGCTACTGAGCAGCTCGGATTGTTTGTGGTTTAAAATCAGAATCAGCTCTGGCCAGTTTGGCTCAGTGGATAGAGCATCGGCCTGTGGACTTGAAGGGTCCTGCCCGGATTCCATTCCGGTCAAGGGCACATGGCCAGGTTGGGGGCTTGATCCCCAGTAGGGGGCATGCAGAAGGCAGCTAATCAATGATTCCTTCTCATCATTGA
Organism: Corynorhinus townsendii; assembly: GCA_026230045.1. Taxonomy (NCBI): domain Eukaryota; kingdom Metazoa; phylum Chordata; class Mammalia; order Chiroptera; family Vespertilionidae; genus Corynorhinus; species Corynorhinus townsendii. The sequence continues at coordinate 411,898 of JAPDVU010000018.1, read as the reverse complement.
TGTTTCTCTCTCCCTCTCCCTCTCCCTTCCTCTCTGAAATCAATAAAAATATATTTAATAATAAAACTCGAATCAGTGTGGCTCTCACAGGACCTCTGCTCTTTTTCACTTAAGGAAAAGAACAAGAAAATAGGCCTCCTATCTGAGGGAAAGCCAGCCTCACTTCGCTTCCCTGGAAGACCCGTGTATCCCACAGAATTTGTGATCTAATGTAAAATCTTTACCAAAGAAGTACACACAAATAAGTGCTAGTAGTGACAGTAGTTGGACATGGAAAAGGGTCTGGACATTTCAAAACATACAAATAAAGTGGAAATCCCTGCTCTCTCAGAGAGGGGCAGATGCTGTCCATTAGCCTGCGAGTGAGCACAGGTGGTGGGCAGGTGAGGCGCAAGGACAAGCGTTGACGTCCCGGGTAGGACCCAGGGAGTGGGCAGCAATGCTCTTCAAGTGGGCCTCGCTTGTCACTCCCACACACTCTAATCAAACAGACCCCTGTTGGTTGCTGAGTGTGGGCAAGGGCTGTACAAGGTGCAGGAAGTAAAATCCAGGCTCAGACATGACCATTCCTGAAAGCAGTGGTCGGCAAACTCATCAGTCAACAGAGCCAAATATCAACAGTACAACGACTGAAGTTTCTTTGGAGAGCTGAAAACCGACTTCTGTGCATGGGCCACGAAGTTTCAATCGCACTGTACATGCGCGCCCGCACGTGGTATTTTGTGGAAGAGCCACACTCAAGGGGCCAAAGAGCCGCATGTGGCTCGCGAGCCGCAGTTTGCCAACCACTGCCTGACAGGAAACTTATCATCGAAGTAGACGCTTGACATTTGAAAGACAACTTCTTCACTCCCACTAAGCAGTAGATGGTAACTTTTGGGGTCCCAAGCCCCTTTGGGAACCCAGGTAAAGGCTTAATTTCTCCCCAGAAAGAAAAAGCATATAGATGCATACTTGCTTTTCACAAGAATATTGTGCAAGATTTTTGTGAAAAGCAGATAGTCCCCGCTGCAGTTCACTTTCTTGACAAATGACAACAGTCACAGTGGGCCTATCTGCAGCAGGAAACAGAAGTCCACCATCACCTCCTCTCAGTGTGCAGCCAGGGTTGTGTGCGCCATCTCCCCAGACGGCAAGAGGAGAAGATGGGGGGGCTTGTGGTGGTTGAAGGGGATCCATTTTAACACCCTCTCCTGTGCCAGGAGCCCTGGGAGCGGTCAGCGTTTTGTGTGTGTTTGTTTTTAGCTTTTTATTTTTTTATTTGCACAGTCAGCATTTCTAAGGAAGCAGAATTTTAAAACTAACATTCATTGGGTGTTAAACCAAATTACATTAAATCAAGCGAAATCATCCCCAACCCCATCTAAATATGGACTTCGGTAAATTAGAATACTTTGTAAAGTGAAATTTATATTCATTCCCGTTGTGTAAAAGGTGTTTTGTTTGTAACCACATTGAAGATGATTGGGAAAAGAGTTTTTTTCCTTAATGTTTCTCTCAAGGGTAGTACTAGAACAAAAAGTTAATGCTAAGAAACATTTTATATGCTCCTTTCGAATATGCAATTTAATCTAGATTATCTCTTTTTCTCCCATGATAACTAATCTGTTTTTTAGTATCAGCAACATTTGGCAAGTTTATTTTTTAGATATAAACTGTGGTTCATCTGTTCACTGTTTCTAGGGGGGAAAAAAATCATTCTCATGAGGAAAAGCATAAATTAACAAGACAGGAGAGTGACTTGATTTGCTTTTAAAGGAAATGCTTAAATAATTATTCTGTTTTGGGCCTTCTCCAGACATTAAGAAATCTAGAGAGATATAGAGGGTTGAATAGTAATGGCGCACCCCCCTTTTTTAACCTCACAGATCAGCCTCAGCTTCTGGCTTGAACCCTAAGGAAACGTTTGGTTGGCCGAGGCGCACCATCGACAGCAGAGTGGAGGGACATAGGTGCATGATCTGTTTAGTCTCTAATTCCAGTAAATTATTTTGCTCTCAGATACAATAAAAATTTCTTCTCCTCCTCTCCCTCCTCTTCCCCCCCACCTTTTTTTCTTTAATGCACCACAAGGAAAGTACAGACAGTTGCACTACATCAAACCCTCTGTGGCACTTACAGAAATCAATACACTTTTAGGTTAGATGGAATCATTATTTTAATCTTTTTCTTTGTTTTCCTTTAGTTTGAAAAGTTGTATAATACTTAGTTGACTCTAGCAAAATTTTGTATGTGGTAGCATAGCTTTAATTTATCCTATTACAATGCTGTTCTGAATTTTCTTTTGGTTAAAAAAAGACAAACCTGTTGCTTAGAAGCCATGAACTATTTTATTTTACTTCAACTTGTCAAAATTTCCTTGTTTTTAAAAACTATCACGTGGACTCATTCAGGAAATGCATGTCAGGAAATTTTAAGTTTTCTAGCTTGTCACATGCAAGGGGGGAAAAAATCAAGGAAAATCAAATAAACATTTATTAGGGCCTTACGCTAGGCCCTTGTTCTCAAGGAAATAAAAAATCTAATAAAGTATGCAAACAAGTACACAGAAATACACGCTGTAAAGCGTCTTAATGTCTGGGATGACTGTGATACAAGGTTCCTTGGACCTTGGAAATGAAAACAGGGATATTGTAACCAGCCTGGAGGGAGGGCCAGCACGACAGGCCAGCAAAGTGCATCAGGCACTTTATCTTCCTTTTGACCTCTAGCCTCAGGTCACCCTGCCACTGACCACAGTGCTGTCTACAAAGCTGTCCTGTTTCCCTGGTTATGGTTGCACTCCCAGGTTGCTCTAGCCACCACCACAACCTAACCTTACGATTATGACTCTCACAGTTGAACTTTATCCCTCATCTCTTACAACTTCCAACCTGGAGCCAAGAATCTTTCTTCATGCTGTCTCATCCTTTTCGTTGGTCCCCAGAATGTTTATGCAGGCATGGAACCCATGTTTTTAATAAGCATTCTCACCTTTTCATGGGTCGGAGGTGCTTTCCATGGGGAGCAGGCCCCTATGAATCTGTGAGTCTGTGATGTACTTCAGAGAGAGAGGGGCTCTGAGCGACGGTTTTATAAACCAGTTTATTAGCTACAGCAGGTGATACCATGGCATCGATCCATGAGCACCTCGGGAACACTGATGTCTCAAAATATGAGAAGGTGAAAGAGTGTTGCTGCTACAGGAAGGGCCTGTGACCTATATTAACCCCCTGGGCTTGATTGTTGGGTGTTCCCTTCAAAGGGAAATGAAGACTTTCCCACTATCTTGGGAAGTAGTGCCTTTTGGCCTAACTTATTCTTTCTTCCCTTTGCATATGTCCAAGAAGGTTCCCTAGACCTAATCCTAAGCATTGTACCAGATATAATATTGTTTGGGCATCCGTGTTGAAAGATATGCAAGGGATGGTTAGGAAAAAGCAACATGTCCTCAAAGTGAGCACGATAAATAGGAACAATGGCCAAAGGAAGGCTTGGGAACAGCAGCTTGGTGAGATAAGGGGTAACTGTGTCCTTGAAACCGAAGCCTGCTTTGAAGGGAGCTTTTCTTCCAGCTCACAAGCTCTCAGATCTGAGGGCTGTTGCATAGATCAATCAGAAAGGCCCTTCAGGAGGGAGCCTAATCCTGTGCCAGACTTCACTCGGGGCTGAGCCCATGCAGAGAGGAGCAAACATCAGAGGGATTTTTCTGCTGGAAAGGGGATGTTACTAATTTTTTAAAAGGAAACATGTCCAAAGCTAGTGCCCACAGCTCCTCATGGGACACAGTGTTGACACCAACATGCAAGGAGCATGTCCAGGCATCAAATGACCCCCCAACGACATTGATCCCTGAATTACTGAAACACCCACATGTATAGTGTGCCATCTGTGTTTTGACCTACAGCAACGCCAAGTGCACATGTGAGTATGTTAACGGTTTGCTAATTGATAGAAGAATTTTGACAATTTTTTAAATAAAACAGTTGTTAGTTTTTTAAAAAACCATTGTTAATATTAACAATTTTTTTTTAAAATAGTCATTGCTTGCCCTAGCCAGTTTGGCTCAGTGGATAGAGTATTGTCCTGCGGACTGAAAGATCCCGGGTTCGATTCTGGTCAAGGGCACATGCCTGGTTTGTGGGCTCTATCCCCAGTAGGGGACGTGCAGGAAGCAGCCAATCAATGATTCTCATCATTGATGTTTCTATCGCTCTCTCCCTCTCCTTTCCTCTCTGAAATCAATAAAAAAAAATCTGTAACAAAAATAAAACAGTCACTGCTTGAAAAAATAAAGAATAAAATACTTCAGGCAATTTTAAAGTATTTAAACTAACATTGAATTGTTCACATTGGGATGACATTTTAAGAATTGCCTATCTTAAAAATCCATGTTCTATTAACTTTTTAAGCTGTCTTTAAAAGTATCAGTACCAGAGCGTCATGCATTTTTTAAGCCTTGAAGAAGTGTTTTTGCACATTTTAGAGCTGAGTCCACCTGACGCTTTCTAGCTGCATTTGGGCTCAAACACACACAGCTGCTGTGCTCAGGGAGGGGCTAAGGGGGTTAGTTTAGCCCAGTGCAGCCACAGGAGACAGAAGGAGTGTGGAAAGTGGGATCCTGACTTGGACCATCTGCCCTGCACTACAGGTAGGCTGCGTCCCACCGAAGCAAGTTAATGTCATAGTTCACCAGCACAGAACTAATTGTGTGGCTGTGATCAGGAACTCGTTATGTAGGCTTAATGATTTTTAGAAAACTGGTTTCCTAGAAAGGATATTTCTGGCAAATCTTACACCTTTGTTCTGACTGGCATTCAGAGTGAATTTCATGGAATTTCTTCCTAAGTGTCCCCATCTAGTTTCCCCCAAATCTAAAATGAAACGCGTGTATTTCACTCTTGTTCCTAATCTTGTATTTTCTAATAAGTGCCACTCACCCATTATACTTTTCATGTCCTAGTGCAGTGGTCAGCAAACTCATCAGTCAACAGAGCCAAATATCAACAGTACAACGATGGAAATTTCTTTTGAGAGCCAAATTTTTTAACTTAAACTTCTTCTAATGCCACTTCTTCAAAATAGACTCGCCCAGGCCGTGGTATTTTGTGGAAGAGCCACACTCAAGGGGCCAAAGAGCCGCATGTGGCTCTCGAGCTGCAGTTTGCCGACCACAGTCCTAGTGAATTGGCTAGCCCAGCAGGCAGTTCAGGGTTCCTGGCGGTAGGCCTGACCAGATTGGCTCAAAGTTTCAGGAGACACTGAAGTCAAAGGACCCTACAAAGCTGAAATCTGAGAGCTGAGGTTTGTAAAAACCCAAGTAAGTCAACAAAGTAAGGGGAACCTGTGGCGGGGCTCCAAAAACCAGGTATGAAACTGGGGGGAAAGGAACCGAGAGATCAGGAAGTTTGGGATCCAAGCTCAGGGAGCTTGGCCACCTGGACAGGCCTAGTTGACAGTAACTGGCTCTCACACACAACAGGGCAGTGCGAGAAGGAGCAGAGACAGGTGTCCCTGATAAACACTGGGACAGACAGGCTACAGCTGCTCTCGGGTCCCATGGCGATTCTGAGCCACAACCGTGGAGGCGCACCGGGCAGTTACATACAAATTCTTGATAAGAATTTGCAAGAATGTGCAAATGAACAATACATTTTTCCATAAGACATATGAAATTAGAAGTACAAATTCTGGAGTTACAGAATTTCATTGAAATCCCTGTGAAATTCCTTATAGTCCAGAGGGCGATCCAAACCTAATATAGCAAATCATTTGCTTGAAATTATTTTTATCTTGGCCATTTCTCAGGGTGCGAGCTGCCATGTTGCTGATGAGGCTCAGATGAGTATTCCTGTCCTCACGTGTCCAAGACATGGAACACAGGTGTGTCTAAGGAGGTCCGTCTCAGAGCAGATAATGCCTTAAACTCGCTGCTAAAACATGTACGCTCACTTTCCTTAAAGCTTAGAGAGCCTTCTGTTGTGTGTCCAACATGCCGTAGAGGAGAGGGTTTACATGGCTGAACAGTTTCTCCAGAGCTACTCCTCCATCTCAGTGAAATCAGCAGCTCAAGACAACCTACGCTAATTTTCTGGCGTCCTTAATTTGCCACTTCATTTTACCTGTGTGGGCAGCACCAAAAGGTCCTCTAGGACTCCTTTTGATGGTTTCTCAACACTGAAGTGTCTTCTGATAGAAAGGTGAGGAAAATGTTATGAGTTTTCTGATGGAATAACCAATTACGTGTAAAAAGTTCAGACCAGGTAGCTTTATATAAAGGTCACTGAAAACAATTCAACTTTTCAAAAGAGGAAATCTGGTTTTAATTCGTATCCCAAACTCCTGGGAAAGGATATACTGGGGGTAAATCAATGTAGTCATTCTCTGCATACTGTTTCACAACTATTTTTAATTTACTAATATGTCATGGACATCTTTCCAAGTCTTAGACATCTTTCTGTGTCAATGTGTAGAGAACTACCCCCATTGTTTTTAAAAACTGCACATTATTTCATTCATCTGAATCTCCAAACATGCCTGGACCCCTCCAAACATGCCTTGGCTGCTCCAGCTCCCACCTTGGACTTGCCACCAATTGCAGGTTCTGGCTCTACTCACGTTTGGCGTAGCCTAGTGCACTAACGCCGCTCGTGTTGTTAGCCAACTTGGCTTTGGCCTTCTGGACAAGGTTTTCACATCCTGACATGTGCCTAGTTACGTCATCATTATTTCGATCTTGGGACTGACAAGGCTCCTGACCCTGAATGCATAACTAGGCAGATGGAATGAACCCAAATGACCTTTCCCTCCTTACTTCCTACCCCTCTCTGTATGGCTGCCTCTCCCCCCACCCACCTGGGTCAGCACCATCCCCCTGCCCCTGAGTGCTTTCCCTCTGCTCCCCAGTTCAAATCTAAGCACAGCGTTAGAAGTTCAGGCTCTGGAATCAGGTTGCCTGCGTTGGTGGCCAGCTTTTCTACTTATTAACTATGTGACCTTGGGCAAGTTAGGTAACTCCCAATGTGTAGGTTTTCTCATGTGGGAAAGGAGAATGATAGCAGTTTTCTGGAGGCGCTGCTAAGGAGGGGGCGGGAAGAGATTAACCAAAGAACTTATATGCCTATATGCATAACCCATGGACAAGACAATAGTGAAGACCTGCAGGAGAGGGCAAGAACCAGGTAGAGAAGATCATTGGGGGGGCGGGGGGTATCTGTAATACCTTCAACAATAAAGGTAAATGGAAAAAATAAACAAGCCTCAAGTTCTCAGCCAATCCTGCAGCTGTGTGTTTAGACAACACAGTTCTGACCGGTGGGCTGGAGTGGGAGTCGGAACTTTGCTGGGAGCCCCAGGGAAGTGTTTCCTTCCATTTATCAGCACTGGGGTTCGACCTCTCTGCAGGGGCGCCATTGAGAAGCCTGCAGTGACTGGGCATTTTGTAGCAGAAGATGGGAACCCCCTGGCTCTGGCGTAGCAGGAATCTGGAGGGTTCCTGCAGCACCTACGTCAGGTTAGCCTGAAGTATGGTAGCAACCTTACTTGGGTAAAAACTGCTGTTTGAATTTTAACCCTGCTATTCTGACTTCTGCACACACTTACTTGCTTAAACAATAGGGTAGTTACCTCAGCTTCCAGACTGAGACCTGGAAACTCACATAAATCCTTCCCACATCACAAAGGTAATTTTCCTGTGCCTGTGGACCAGAACTACAGGAGATTGATTCCCACTGACTCAGTAGCTCCAGGAGTAGAAACTGTAGGTAACTTTTAGAGATTATTAACTTTGCTCAATTCTGCTTCTGTAAAAAATTGCTTTCGCAAGATAGGTCCACATTCCCATCCTATGTCCAGCAGGATGTGGCTGGGAGCAGCCCGCAGGGTTGGAATTTAGAGTTTAGAACAAAGGAAAATTTTTGTGGTTCAGACCTTTAAAAGGACTGCCTACGCCTGAAACGGCGCAGTCGTGAGGGTGGACTCCACCTGCGTGTGGTGCTCTTGCGGCCATCCTGGCCAGTTCAATAAATCCTTGCCTGCTTTTTTTAAGCAATCATCAGCCTCCGGTGGTCTTATTCTGACTCCAGGGTTCGACCCCACAACAAGCCCAGGCTCCTGCCCTGGGTTCTCATGGAGAAAAAATAAGCCTCTGCTGGATGGGGCCACGTGATCAGGTTCCCAGTACTTCACAGCATGTGGTTGTGGTGAGGATGGAAAAAGAGAGCGGGTGTAACAAAGGCTTTTGTGATTTTGATTGGACTTGCATTGACTCTGCAGATCCATTTGAGAGGAACTGACTTTCTCCAGGCCGTGGAGCAGGTATATGATTGCATTTAGTTAGCTGCTCAGGTGTGCTTAAGTGCTTTTCCATTAAGCGGTACTGAAATAAAAAGAAAATAGGTGTACACGCTCGGCACAATGCCTGACGTGGTAAATGCTCACAAAATAGCAGCTGCTGTTGTTATTTCAAACCCCAACTGAGTCCCAATGGCTCTGAAGCCCAGCAGCCCCTGCGAGACCTCCCTCCTCAACGTGCCCCTCACACTTCATTTTACACAACTCACTGGGCATGTGTAAGCCTGAAGTCTCTTCTGCTGCTGTGGGACTTGGGGTTGTTGTTATTGAACTTGCATTTCCTAACTCTGCAGGTGGATAATAAGCTGTAGGAAGAAGTACGATGCTTAGCCCAGTTCTCTGCATATGGCTGCTACTCAATAAATAGTGTTTGTTCAGGAACATTAGGCCAAACTTGGAAGCATTTGACAGACTTTCTCACATTTCCTGTTGTTCTTGGTGGTCATCCTCATTAAAAGCAAGGAATTCTCTAGATGGATTAAAAACAGCTGAGAGCTTTGCGGATTTCGTGGTGATAAACTTGCTTTTCTTCAGGTTTTGACTGCTGTAGAACTGATACTCTACCAATAGCAAGTTTTGAAAGGCTACTAACTCAACATAGATTTTTAACACTAGTACTAGCTATACATACGAACTTTCTTAGTTATTAAACAATACAATATTTTAACAAGCTACTCTCGCCCAGGAATTGTTAATCCCCACCCAAGGGTATTTTTCCATTGATTTTTAGAGAAAGTGGAAGGGAGGGGGATCGAGTGGTTGCCTCCTGTACGCATCCTAGCCAGGGCCAGGGATCAAGCCTGCAACCAAGGTACATGCCCTTGACCGGAATCAAACCCAGGACCCTTTAGTCTGAGGGCCAATACTCTATTCACTGAGCCGAATTGGCTAGGGCTCCCCCAGGAATCCTAGATAATAAAAGGCTAATATGCAAATCAATTGAACAGCAGAACAACGGGTCGCTATGACCCAGGAGCAGTCCCCTGGTGATCAGTGTGCTCCCACAGGGGGGTGGTAGGAGCCTCTCCCACCTCTGCAGCAGTATTCAGGATGTCCCACTGATGGCTTAGGCCCACCCTGAGTGGGCTAAGCTGTTAGTCAGATATGCCCAGAGGGCTCCTGGTCTGCAAGAGGGCACAGGCCAGGCTGAGGGATCCCCCAACCCCCCCGAGTGCACAAATTTCGTGCACCCGGGGCTGAGGGATTCTCCCCTCCAATGCACGAATTTCATGCACCGGGCCTCTAGTTGAATATAAATAAACCTAAGGCTGGAAGAGAAATGCACTATGCACAGGGACCTCTTCATGTCCTGTCCTCAACCAGATGAAGTTGGAGAAAGGATTATGTGCAAAGTCTATGTGCAAAGATCTGTGGTGAGAGGGCTCACTCAGGTTGAAGGCACTGAATGGTGTAGCTGGAGCAGAGGATAAGCGATGAAATGCGAGACATGTGCGGTGCCAGACATGCCAGGCCATGCAGAATCAGGGGGAGATTGTGTGTGACATGATCAGATTCATGTTTCCAAAGACCACTTCAGTGCACAGTGAGGAATAGATGGGAAGGCAGCGAGAGGGGTGGTGTCTAAGTAGAGCCCAGAGAACCTTCTCCAAGGCCAGTCTCTGCCTTTTCAGCATCAGCCTCCCTCTCGCAGGTGCCCACAGGCTCAACAAGGAGCTCAGAGGGGCCATTTATAGACTTGCCAGAATAGTTTAGGCTCAAGGAAGAGCCAAACCATTTAAAGTGTTGCTCTAAGGTTGTTGCCAGACTCACATCTACCCTCCTAACATTCTAGGGAGGCTCAAACTCAGGCCTTGCCATCTGGGTGACCGTGGTTGCACATTATATTGTGGTTTGTGGTCCTGAGAAAAGGGAGTCCATTTTTTTCCCTAAAGTTATGCAATTTAAGGTCACTCTGAAAGAAGTGACTGAAAAGGAAGGTCCTGGGTGTGGGTGGGGGAGGATGACAGAGCTGGCGTGACCTGTGGCATAACTGGCTTTCGGGCAGATCCCAGCAGGCTCCCGGGTCCCTGGGTGTGCCCTGGCAGAGCTCAGCCACAGCCCCGCAGGGGGAAGGAGACTCAGTGTCCCTTGGAGCTAAAGACTTTACTCAAAATCTTGTTTGCATTTACTCTGAGGAAAAGCTTGGAATTTTCTTTTCTTGATCTTAATCCAAGGGTGAGGTTTCTGGAAAGTCTTCGAGAAAATTTATGCCTAGCAGTTAGAGGCCAAGAGGGAGGGGAAACAGTAAGTTTATTTTTATTTTTCTTTCTTTGCTGGAGAAAGCTGCAGGAAGCAGCCTTGCGATTCAGCTCTCTGGCTTTCCCGAGCCCTGGGAGGGGTACAGTGACCATTTTGTTTTCGCACAAAAAGTACCCTTTAGTCCAATATTGACCCCACATGAGCTGGGCCTACGGAGCTAGGCCTACGGGAGATGGTAGCCATTGCTTAGCAACAGCACTGGCTGGATTCCTTCCTCCGTTGATTGGTTTGTAAATAATTGAGCATTCGTTGAGCTGCCATAACTCAGCTAAATGTTGGAGATTACAATGCTATGCCCGGCGTCTTTGATTTCACTAGGTGCCACCTGGGTAAAGTCACATGAGCTCTGAGGTCTGGGTCTCCAGGAGTGGAGGCCATGACCTTGGTCTGAGCAATCAGGTTAGACTTGCCTCAGACCAGTTCTCACCGTACTTTGCAGAGATAAGGTCTTCGCATTCTGCAGACTCCTGAGAAAGATGTGTTGTGGGGAACAACAATGTGAATATACTTGACACTACTACACTGTAAACTTACCATTCTGAGATGCCTGCCGCCAGGCAGCAAAGAGAAAACAAGCCTGTTGGTGCTGACTCCGCACGGGAGCAACTCGTGGGCGGGAACGATGGAACCCAAGATGCAATGCGCGGGAGAGCCAGAGGGGTTGCTCTGCGGGGGCTTTTGCGGTGGGTCTGAAAGTCAGCTCTGCCCCAGGCCCTCAGGACTGAATGGAGCCAGGCTGCCGCAGGCGGGATCAGCCTGTAGGAGAGACTCCAGTCAGGGTGCCCGGGTGTCAGGAAGCCAGTCCTCCTGCACCTAAAGGGAAGTATCACAGCGATACCACAGGAGGCCCAGGAGGCCTTTCCTGCCAACCAAATTTTTTAAAGACAAAGTAGGAATCTCTCTAATTAGGGTAAACAGCATCTTTGAGTAACCCTGAGAAACAGATGTGACCGCCTATTTCATAAGAGAGAGATTTTGTGGAGCAACATGTTCAGGAATGTGCAACAATAGCAAAATCTTGCTGCAGCTGGGTACTGGTATAAATATGTTAGTGCTTTGAGGTGGCCTGAGTGCGATCCCCAAGGCAATCCCTATATTCAGAGACTTGCTGGAGGGACTTGTGGGACTCGGCACACAGTTGGACTCGTGGCTTAGATTTATTACGGTGATGGAGTACGGATGCCCAATCGGAGCACAATGGAAAGAGACGGGCACAATCCAGAGAAATCCATGCTCCCTCCTTCAGATACAGGCGAGCCTGCCACCCCCTCCTGCAGTGAGCAACGCAGTCACTGCGTGCAGTGTTCCTGCGTGAGAAAGCCTGCGGCAGACTCCGCGTTCCACACTGTTATTGGGGTTGGTCACACCTGCACTCTGCCTAGCACGCACCGAAATTCCAGGCTCCCAGAAGGAAAGCAGGCTTTCACCATCAGTCACATTGTTTGCACAAACAGTGTGGGCACAGAGAACCACCCTTATCGGTTCTGAGACTGGCGGGAACACACAGACACTGGCCGAAGGCCAACATCACCAGCAGGCCCTTCTACAGATAACAGTCTCAGGCCTGCTCCGTTAACTCTTCTGCACCCAGCCCACAACAGAGAAGATGAGTGTGAGCTGGACTGCTACCCTCTGTCTCGGGAATTTGACTTGGGGAGTGGGACACAAAAGGCAAACAGAGAACAGCGCCGTTGGGTCTCATCGGGGCAACGCTCTAGCGAAGAGGACGAGCTCCAGTGCTGAGGACTCCACCAGAAAACGGCCGTTCGCGTGCTGCTGGTTCTTCTGCTTCCCAAACACTGGGTTCTTCTTTCCTGAAACGCCTCACCCCAGCTGCTCCCAGGGTTCCGGGAATCTGCTATAGTCCTTAGAGCCACGCTATTCATTTATTCTCCCCACATGGTTGATCCTCTCTGTACACCTCGACCACTCAGCCAGGGTGTGACCACAGGACCAGCTCAAAACCATCCTGTCCTGTTTAAGGAGGTATGGAGTAGCTTTTCAGAGACCACAGATCAAAACCGCAAGTCGTGCATCCAAAGCATGCACAGAGGAGAGAACTGTGACCTCCAGCTGTACCTGGAACCAAACTCTCATCCCACCTCCTTCCACCACCACCATCCATGAAACCATAGAGCCAGAAACGGAGCTTGAACAGAACCCTTCCAGAAGCAAAGGGTTTGTTTTTCAGGATGATCTGATGTTGACGTCCCTTTATCATAGATGGCCAAGCTCCAAGGTCCTCCAATCAAAACTGTCCCCACCAGCATTTCCACATACCTGCTCCCTCAGCCCCTAAAAAACCTGCCCTGAACCCTGGATCGGGAAGTTCAGGCTTTTGAGCATGAACTTCCCATTTTCCTGAGTGGTACCCTTCATCGTAAAATAGCCAATCTTCTCCACTGTGGTGCTTGGTATTTAGGGTTTGGCCACTGCTAGGGCCCAGTGGACAAATGTCTTTCTGTTCTCTACCAAAAGGAAGTCTTGATATCTTACAAGCTAAGGAGCCCACTCACCACCTGAGACTGACCCAGGACCCCTACAGAAAGAGCAGCCATCAACAGCCTCAAAGGAGGGGAGGGGCTTGTGAGCTAGTCACCAGGCCAGGCTTCCCAAAGGCACAGTTGTCGTCCTTAGCTACATGCTGCCTTCCTTAGCAGCTGGACTGTGGGGTGCATTAGGCGATATCTTCACAGAAATGATTGGAAAGTTTTGGTCTTGGACACCATGAAGATTTTGATCTTCCTGGTCCCAGAACACAAAACAGCTGATGGAGAATTGTGCAAGAGTCCCCAGCTCGATGAAATCATCTACTTATGCCTCGGTCTCACTTATTTCACGTTTAGCTGGACATATCTATGGACATCTTTTTCAAAATGAAGTCATCGCATAAATATTCAGTTCAAGTTTCCAGCTGTGAAACCCAAGCTTTAGATAAAGGATTAAGTCCTTCATCGAACGATCACTAGTTTGTTCCTCTTCATCTAAGCATCTTTCAGGGCTAACACTTTCTTTTCTTTTAAATTATTTATTCTTAAAAGTATTACATGAGTCTCCTTTTCCCTCATTGACCTCTCCCTACCTGTTCCTGCTCCCCAGCACATGCCCTCACCATCCTACTGTCTGTGTCCATGGATTATGCTTATATGCATGCATACACGTCCTTTGGTTGATCTCTTACCTCCACACACACCCTCCCCTGTCTTCCCTCTGAGATTTGACAGTCTGTTCGATGCTTCTGTGTCTCTGGATCTATTTTTGTTCATCAGTTTATGTTGTTCTTATATTCCACAAATGAGTGAGATTGTGTGATATTTATCTTTCTCCTACAGGCTTATTTCACTTAGCATAATGCTCTCCAGGTCCATCCATGCTGTTGCAAATGGTAACAATCCTTTCTTTTTTACAGCAGTGTAGTATTCCGTTGTGTAGATGTACCACAGTTTTCTAATCCACTCATCTGCTGATGGGCACTTAGGCTGTTTCCAGATCTTAGCTATTGTAAATTGTGCTGCTATGAACATAGGGGTGCATATATCCTTTCCGATGGTGTTTCTATTTTCTTAGGATATACTCCTAGAAGTGGGATTACTGAATCAAATGGGAGTTCCATTTTTAGATTTTTGAGGAAACTCCATACTGTTCTCCACAGTGGCTGCACGGGTCTGCATTCCCACCAGCACTGCACAAAGGTTCCTTTTTCTCCGCATCCTCGCCAGCACTTGTCATTGGTTGATTTGTTGATGATAGCCATTCTGACAGGTGCAAGATGTTACCTCATTGATGTTTTGATTTGCATCTCTCGAATGATTAGTGACTTAGAGCATGTTTTCATATGTTTCTTGGCCTTCTGTATGTCCACTTTCAAAAAGTGTCTATTTAGGTCCTTTGCCCATTTTTGATTGGATTGTTTATCTTCCTTTTGTTAAGTTGTATGAGTTCCCTATAAATTTTGGAGATTAAACCCTTATCAGATATAACAGTGGAAATATGTTCTCCCATGCAGTGGGCTCTCTTGTTTTGTTGATGGTTTCTTTTGCTGTGCAGAAGCTTTTTATTTTGATGTAGTCCCATTTGTTTATTTCCTCCTTAGTTTCCATTGTCCTAGGTCCTAGGAGATATATTGGTAAAGATATTGCTACGACATACATCTGATATTTTGCTGCCTATGAATTCTTCTGAGATTTTTATGATTTCCCATCTTATGTTTAAGTCTTTTATCCATTTTACCCAAGGAGTGAGGATCTTTTTTTCCCTTGAACCTGCAACTGAGATATGGGCCCTCAACCGGGACTCAAACCCAAGACCCTTTTGTCTGTGGGCTGACACTCCAACCACTAAAAAACTGGCCAGGGCTAGGGCTAACACTTTCTGTCAGCATTATATATCCTTTCTATCTTAGCAGTTGTTGATTTTAATCAGGAGTGGGGAACCTTTTTCTGCCAAGGGCTATTTGGATATTTATACCATAATTCTGGAGCCATACAAAATTATCAACTTAAAAATTAGCCTGCTATATTTGGTCAAACATTTAATGAACTCACCCCCTAATGCTTTGGCAGGGCCAGACCAAATAATGTTGTGGGCCTTATACAGCCCGAGGGCTGGCCGTTCCCCACCCCTGAACATAAACAATAGAATCTTAGAACTGGAAGAGACATCACCAATCATCTGAAATTCAGTCATCAGGTTTTAAAGATGAGATTTATAGACTTATCCATGGTCAGCAGCTTCAACCACAATAGCACTAGAACTCTGAGCTCCGGGGTCCCCAGCTAACTTACTGCCACCCCAGGCTCCTCATCTGGTTCTCCTGTGCAGTAGAAGTCAAGCTCCAAACATGTAGATAACTTCTGACTAGTTTTGCAGCTTTTATCTTTTTTAAGTCCATTGGCATTTCCAGAAAATATTAACATTCACAAGGCTGTGGACTTGTGATTGTGCAATGAGTAAATAATACATCATTTTCAAATGTGCTGATGTTTGCAGATTAAAATCACATGTTCCAGAAACACAGGAAGCTGCCCGCTAAGTTAGTACTTTTGAGTCTCTAAGTCAGCACAAAGTATTGTTTGCTGTAGTTACACTTAAGAGAATCTAAGCAGCATTCACTCATTTGCTACATTTTTATTAAAGTATGTTTGGTATACAATAGTATATTAGTTTCAGGTGCACAACATAGTGATTTCAATTTATATACTTTATGATATGATTACCACGTTAAGTCTGTTAACCATCCATCACCATACAAAGTTATTCAGATATTATTGATGCTATTCCCTGTGCTGTACATGATATCCTCATGACTTATTTTATAAGTGCAAATTTGGACCTATTATTCACTCATTAACTTTAAAACTATGTCACGACTCAGAGAAGGTAAATGTTAGTTACACAACAACTTTACTCAGAGGGTGAGCATCAGTTACTCTGTCAGTAATCAATGAAGAAGAGGACTAGTTAGCCATTATTAGAACCCCAGCACTGTTCTGGGGTTGGGTGTGGTGGAGAGAGGCAAAGCAACACAAGTTAATATGCAGAACTCAAAATGCAGAAAGATATGAATGTGCAGAAAAATATTTAAAACAATAAGCTCTAAATTGTACAGTAAATCTTATAATGTCCCAAGAACTCAAGATGAGAGATCAGTTATGACTTTTTACAGTATGCATTTTTTAATATAAGAGAAACCATTACAGGAGTCAAATTATAATCTCTAATTTCTAACGAAGAGAACTTCAAAATCATAGCTTTAGAGCAGATATATATGTATCTGCTATGTGACTCTATATAATTAATTTCTATAGAAAAAAAAAGACCTAAAGGAAATATGACAATATATTGACATTTGTTCATTTAATAGATGTTTCTATTTATTATTTTTTGTATTTTTGAAATATTTTACAATTAAAAAGAATAGCTTGTAATGCTTTTAATTGCTCGCATATGCTACAATCACTGACCGTCCACTATGTAAAGAAACTGAACTAGGAGAAGTCCGTTTTGTCCCAGTGGGGCCTCACGTCCAGAAGCCGAAGTAGATGTGTTCCCGCTTCTGTAAGGGATGTGTCCTCATCAGCATCTGAGCTTTGAACTCATGAGTCAGGCTCATGGGAGCTGTCCCGCCTGTCCCACCAGGCCGCAGTGACCTCCAGGTTCTAGTTGGAGGTGATCATGTACCTTCTCCTGCAAGAGTCATCTTCACTAGACTTTCAAAGTCCTTCCCAAGTCTCTGTCAGTCTACTCATCATTTCCGTGATCTGATTGGGCAGTTTCCGTAACGGATACTCATATGACTGCATGTCATAGTCACACCTTGTCACTGTTGTAAAGATAGTTTATCACACTGCCTGGCCACAGCTATGTTTGCTTGTTTTGAGGAGCTATCAGAATCCTTTAATAGCAGTCTAACGCCTTCAATTTACAAAAAAAAAAAAAAAAAAAAAAAGAGGGCCAGAGAAGTCAGGATAGATAACAATACTATATATTATATAAACTTTGAAGTTGCCAAGAAACTAGATCTTATTTGTTCCAATTACAAAAAATAAATGATAATTATGTGATGTAATAGAAGTGTTAGCTAACACTACAGTGGCCATCATATTGCAATATATAAATGTATCAGATCAATACCTTAAACTTACACAATGTTAGATATCAATTATGTTTCAATATAAATAAATAAATGTGCTTTTGTAAACTACATGCTCAAGTGATTTTAAAAAATAAATAGAAGTTTATAGGGAAGGAATAGATAGATCCTTATAATAGCTCCATTGAACTTCAAAAGCTTCAGCAACTGTACTTTGGAAGACAACTCGCATTTCATTCTTTACCTGCCAGTCTCTTAGCAGAGAGGGCAGGTGGGTGGGCTTCTCGTGTCCTCAGCCAGCACTGCTGAGGTTCAGATTTCCCTGCCAGGCACCTGGACTTCTACCTGGGAGAACAGCTATGCTGATGGAACACAATGTGACACTCATTGCAAAATAACGCAGTTCCGCAAAAATGGTCTTTCAATTCCCCTGAACTTGTCCCGTGCTCTGTTCACCATCCACCCTCATTTAAGCCAGAAACAGAGCCCAGCTGTTGATATTACACAACAGTGAATTTAATCTTACAGGGAAAACAGCACGTGGGCAGACTTGAGCTACACTTAAGCGTGCACACATGCCAGGTGTATAAGGTTTTATACTCCACATGGTGCCTGTGTATATATACCTGATCTGATTCTCTAATGTATTTGTGATTTGCTTGTCATTAGTGCCTACGGATGACACATTACCCTAACTTATAGCCAAATGATTTGTAAACCTGCTTTGTCATAAAATATGATGCTTGTGTATTACAAGGAACGTGGTGGTTGCCTCCCCTTCTCGGGTAACTGCCCCTATTTCATCTGGGCATTCACGCCTCCCCCTGGAGTCTCTATGCTTCGAGCAGAAGTCCTCCCCCAGGAGCTATTTTGTCCCCACCCCAGGGACACTTGGCAGCGTCTGGAGACATTTTCCGTGGTCACAATTGGGATAGAGTTGCTTCTAGCAACTCCCAAATAGAGGCCAGGGAGGCTGCTGACCACCCTACAAAGCACAGCGCAGCCCCTCCCACCCAAGAATGATCTGAGGCAAAGGTCACCACCTCTGAGGGGGAGAAACTCTGGAGAAATAAACTCCACTGCTTTTTCTCTCTCCAAGAATGATCTGAGGCAAAGGTCACCACCTCTGAGGGGGAGAAACTCGGACTTAGAGAGAGATAAACCCTACCGCTGTTTCTCTCCCTGGGGCACACGGTTCAAGCCCGGCTGAAAAATCACAGTCCCATCTCCCAGCAAGAGTCATGGGTTCAGGTGAACACTTGACCGTTAATGGCCAATGAACCTAAAGGAGACACTCCTGAGGGATTCTGGGAGAGAGAAGCGTCCTCACTTTTGGGAGAGAGGCTGAGAAAGTGACTCCTGATGGTTCACCTCCCAGCCCAGCTGGGAGAGCAGGGACCAGCTTTACGCTCTGCATATATCAGTGGTTTCAATCATTGGACACCGGTGGTGCCGGACAGTAAACCCTGAAAAGGGGGGGAAATAAACAGTATCAGTGAGCTGTGGAACAACTTCACATAGCCTATTTCTATGTTATTGGGTCAGCTGGGGTGGGGGTAGGCCTAGAAAAAATTTTTGAAGAAATAATGGCTAAAATTTTTCCAAATTTGATTTAAAAAGAAACAAAACCTCAACATCCAAGAATCTCAATGAAGATAAAAGAGGGGGTAGAGAGAGAGCTTACCATTACAAGAAAAGTAATTTAAGTCAATGGTGGAAATCTGTATTTTCCCGTAAAGCAGGACTGTATGAGGTTTTGAAGAAGCTGTTTTTTAAGTGAACTGCTTTTCTCCTCTAAGGCGCTATGGCAATGGGAACTGTTTGATTTCTGTTTAGTAGACCTCAAAGCTGGCTTGCATGTGTGAATAGGTCTCATCGTTCTGCTAATGTATTATTTCACCTGGGCACGCGTTCAGGCCAGACCAAGCTCCAAAGGCAGCTGAACATCCCAGGCCATTGAATGACCTGCTTTCACCACAGCTACAAACCTGCGCTCCTCTAATGCATGTGTTAGGGCTCGACTCCCCCTCCCTTCTCCGTTGAGATATCCTCAAAGACAATGTAGTCCACTTCTTTTTTTCACTTAATTGTTCCAAGCTCCACATACTCCTCATGTCCAGAATCTCCTCTCCTCCCACAGTACACACCCCACTGCCAAGAGCATGAGGAGTTTCCAAGAAGCCCGTGATGAAGGAGAGAGAGCTGGGAACATTCACCAGGCCACTAGCACAACCCTTGGCCCTGCTCCATTTCTTTTCTCATTGCTGGTCCCCTGCTCCGGGTGTTAGTTCCCAGGTTTCAGCTCTTTCATTTCAGGCCCCATCCACCCTCTGGTGCCCAGCCATCTTTTTTTTTCTTCTGTAAGAGCTTGAAACTATGCCAGGGTAAGTGCGTCATCAAGACAAGTTCCTGCCTTCAACCCACGCTGCCCTGGAAACAGCCCTTAGCCCAATCCCTGGATGCTGCGTTGAGCCTGGAGTCCTCTGTCCTCCGAGTAAGGTCTGCTAGGCCCATGCTGTCCCTTCCTCTTCACAGACTCCAGCTGGGCCTGGCAGGGTTCCCTAACCCACCTCGCAGGGAGCAGGTGTTAGGCAATGCCATCCCTTCCTGCGGCAAGGTCGGTTCTTTATGTAGCTGGTCTGCCTCTCTCCAGAACTCTGCGAGTTTCAACCAGGAAAGGGGCTCTCTTCGTCAAACACAAAAGGTTCTGGTCCCCTTTCTCAGGAATGCAGCACGGTCTAGTCTCACCTTTGATAACTTAACAGGCCACTCAAGTGATCTCATCCAGAAACGTGAGACAAATGTCTACCCTCGGGTGATTAACTCTTTCTATAAATATGGCATTTGCTTACACAATATTTTAAAATTCTGCTTCACAGCAAGAGAAAAACAGTTCATTACCTACAAGGGAGTACCCATACGACTGTCAGCTGATTTCTCAACAGAAACTATGCAGGCCAGAAGGGAGTGGCAAGAAATATTCAAAGTGATGAACAGCAAGAACCTATAACCAAGATTACTCTACCCAGCAAAGCTATCATTCAGAATTGAAGGTCAGATAAAGAGCTTCAGAGACAAGAAAAAGCTGAAGGAGTTCATCACCACCAAACCAGGATTATATGAAATGCTGAAAGGTATTCTTTAAGAAGAGGAAGAAGAAGAAAAAGGTAAAGATAAAAATTATGAACAACAAAATGACATCAAATACATACCTACCAACAAGTGAATCTAAAAATCAAGTGAATAAAAAATCTGATGGACAGATTGGACTGATGAATATAATAGAATCAGGGACATAGAAAGTGAGTGGACTGACAATTCTCAGGGGGAAGGGTGTGTGAGGGGTGCAGGAAGAGATTGAACAAAAATCTTACACCTATGGATGAAGACAGTGTTGCGGGGTAAGGGCATGGGGTGGGGTGGGGTGGGGAATCAGGTGGAGGGGGGTATGGGGGGAAAAAAAGAGGAACACCTGTAATAATCTGAACAATAAAGATTTATTTAAAAAAAGTAAAATTCTGCTTCAGCCACTCACCCCATTGTTCAGAATCTCCACCATACTAACAAAGCTGGAAGAATTCCAAGAGACATTTATCTGGAGGTGGCAAAAATCACGTGGCTTTTATTTGTTTTAATGCACTGTGGCCATTATCAGACATTAAGACCTTCTACCAGACCCCAGTCCCAAGGAATCCCAAGCTGCCTATAAATCCTCCTGGCTCCTATCTGACCTTTCTGAACATAAATAGGTCAGCACTGCTCTCCTACCCCCCTGCTTGGTTGCAGAAGGGTTCCCTATTGTCCCCACCCCTGCCCCAGCCCAGCCTAGCCCAGCACCTCTTAGCCAAGGCATTGTCTCCACCTGAGCCACAAAGGGTTAGTTCAGATGGTCAGAGTTTGGAACGCGTTCCTTGTACTTCCTAGGTGTGACTGAGGAATAACAACTAGAGAGGAGACACCCCAGAAAGTGCAAATTTGTCATTTAGACCTAAAAACTCTCCATCCCATTAAACAAGTCCTTCACAAACTACCAATCAGAAGAACGGTCAGTACCTTTAGCATCACTTAGCACCCGGTGGGCACTCATTCGATATTAAATGAATGAGTCTGTGCATTTCCATGTGTCTCTGATTTCAGCAAATGTCACCATGACTTTTGATCACAATATATATCTATAGTTACACTTTCACAGGAATGTCCTAATATCCTGAGGCAAAAAAAGTTATTGTGGAGAGGGGCTACAGTGTTTGGACTGGTTCAAGCCTCAGACTAATGAGAGGGCACAGTCTTCTCATGGCCACGTGCAAGTCCCAGGTTGGAGGGCAGAGCCCTCCCAGCACAATTATAGCCAACAGCTGTAGTTGTAAGCTTGAACCTATGGTCCGAACACGTGGCCCCACGTGCCTGAGTGATGTGGGCTTGATAGAGTTCAGGTGCATGTCATTGAGTAGGATCAAAACCCAGGAAAGTGTTGTAAACATCTTGACCACACCCTTACTTTGCCTCATGGCATCTGGCTATAAAATAAAGACACGGCTTGTAGTCTGTGGCACTGTTGCTAGCTCTCCATCAGAGATGACAGTGTCCCACCGAGACCCAGCTTTCATTCTCTTGTCTGTCTTCTCTCAATCCTTCACCGCCCCCTCTCAGGGTCACTGAACCTGGCTGAGCTGGCGCGGCACATAAGGTGCCCTGGGGCTGTGTGCCATGGCCGTGCCGGCTCACCACAAATTGTCATTGTTCTTAAATGCCATGGTTAATCTAATAATAGGAATGGTCATTTTTGACCAATGGTCATTGGTCAATTTTGCTGTCTGAGGCTGTACTAGTCAGGGTGCATAACTCTAGCTTCTACCACAACAACAAAGCCCTAAAGTTTCAGTGGTTTAATACGGCTCCTTTATTTCTAGTCCACTTCACGTTCTGAGGCTGGTTGGGTGGCTCTCCCAGCTGGATTCCTTCTAAGCTTTCACTCCAGGACCCAGGCCCCTTCCATCTGTAGCTCTGCCTCCTGGAAAGGCGAAGGAGGGAACAGAAGATCTAGGAAATGCTGGTAACTTGTGTCACTTCCACTAATATTCTGTTGGCCAAAACTAGTCCCATCGTTTCACATGGATGCAGGAGCAGTTGGAAATGTGCTTTTCTCGTGTTCTGAGGAATTGAATGTACACTGTTGGGTAAATACATTGCACTGTGTCTGTGTTTGCCATACAGGCTAAAGGGGGATTTCATGTTGGGGGGCCAAGACCTTAGCAATGTTACCTTTGCCCTATATCCCCAGTGCACCTCTCCTGGGTGCAGATTCTTCATGCACTCAAGCAGTATCCACTCAAGCAGTCCCTTAGAAGTAACAGCTTTTGCTATAACCTGAAAAATCCCAGTCAGCACACTGTACAAGTTGGGTTACTTCATGAAAACAATCTGGTTTCAAAGTCCTGAATGTATTGCTTTCACGATAAAAGTTGTCTAGAGATTTAGTAAATATTTGTAATTGATGGCGCCAGTGACATCAATGGTTTCTCTGCCTGATCTTTGGCCTTAACCTTTCCATCTCAAAACTCAACTCACCAAGCCTGCTATACTTCCCATTTTTACTCGGCTCAAGTCCCCAGTTCTATTGTGGAAGTACAGTCATGTCTGCAGCTGGTGATCAAGCCAAAATGAGTTTTTTCTGCAAGTCAAGATGTTTGGTGCTAATCGTAACCCTCTAGGTATTCCCTCACCTTCACTCCTGTTCACTATGCCCATTTCTCTTCTCTGCATCTGGATGATCCCTTTACCTCACTTACACCCACTGTAGTATACAGGCCTGAGGACCCCCACTGTGTGTGGCACAAGCCCCAGCATACGCTGAAACAAGGGTCCTTATCATTAGATCCTCGATGCTTACGGGATGGTCTCCCCATCTTCAGAAATGGCCAGAAAGAAGAGGATTTTATTGTCAAATTCTCTTTCTCCACTTCCCAATATTCAGGGCTTCTCTCACCCCCAAGTCATTGATCAAAGGGCCTTGGGGAACTTGAAAGGGTCATGAGCGGGGGGAGCAGTGACTACCAGCACTGGCTGAGAACCTGCTGTTTGCTACACATGGTTCTAAGTGCTTTACATGGATTATCTGAGGGAATCCTCAGAATGCCGGAGGATGATGGTCCCCTTTTACAGCCCAGGAGACCAGCAAGTGGAATCACTTGCCTGAGGCACACCTGGTGGTGGAGAGGCACCCAGCCCAGCATCAGACAGCAGAGTGTGAGGAGCAGCACCCAGGCCCAGCATCAGACAGCAGAGTGTGGAGCAGGCACCCAGGCCCAGCATCAGACAACAGAGTGTGAGGAGCACCCAGGCCCAGCATCAGACAGCAGAGTGTGAGGAGCACCCAGACCCAGCATCAGACCGCAGAGTGTGAGGAGCACCCAGACCCAGCATCAGACAACAGAGTGTGAGGAGCACCCAGACCCAGCATCAGACAGCAGAGTGTGAGGAGCAGCATCCAGACCCAGCATCAGACAGCAGAATATGAGGAGCACCCAGGCCCAGCATCAGACAGCAGAGTGTGAGGAGCACCCAGACCCAGCATCAGACAGCAGAGTGTGAGGAGCACCCAGACCCAGCATCAGACAGCAGAGTGTGAGGAGCACCCAGACCCAGCATCAGACAGCAGAGTATGAGGAGCACCCAGACCCAGCATCAGACAGCAGAGTGTGAGGAGCACCCAGACCCAGCATCAGACAGCAGAGTGTGAGGAGCACCCAGACCCAGCATCAGACAGCAGAGTGTGAGGAGCACCCAGACCCAGGATCAGACAGCAGAGTGTGAGGAGCACCCAGACCCAGCATCAGACAGCAGAGTGTGAGGAGCACCCAGACCCAGCATCAGACAGCAGAGTATGAGGAGCACCCGGACCCAGCATCAGACACAGAGTGTGAGGAGCACCCAGACCCAGCATCAGACAGCAGAGTGTGAGGAGCACCCGGACCCAGCATCAGACAGCAGAGTATGAGGAGCACCCAGACCCAGCATCAGACAGCAGAGTATGAGGAGCACCCAGACCCAGCATCAGACAGCAGAGTGTGAGGAGCAGCACCCAGACTCAGGATCAGACAGCAGAGTGTGAGGAGCAGCACCCAGGCCCAGCATCAGACAGCAGAGTGTGAGGAGCACCCAGACCCAGGATCAGACAGCAGAGTGTGGAGCAGGCACCCAGGCCCAGCACCAGGCAGCAGAGTGTGTGGCTGCTACAAAAGCAGAGAAACTAGAACAGGAAAAGGATGGTCGGTCTTTGTCCTGATGGTGGGACAACCGGGGATGGTGATTGTAGGCAGGAAGACATTAGTGCTCTTCAAACCACCACCCCCCCACCTGCCATCCCCAGAGGCTGTGGCTCCCTGCCCTCCTCCCTCTCGGGTTGCCCAGCTGTTTCCATGGCCTGATTTTCAACTCTCAGTAGCTACGTGCGTTAAGACAACTTAAAGGGGAAAAGAGAAGAAAGCTGTGTTCTGGCATTTACTCCAAACAACACTTTTCCATCCACTTTTCCATTCATAACCCTCAACTTAAAAAGTATGTGCCATATGCCCACTCGTGGAAAGGACAAATCAGCAAGCCTCCCACTGTCCGCGTGCTGGCTGATGCCTTGCTAGGGAACCAGAAGACAATGACAGCCAGGTTCATGGCTGTCTCCTCGGGAACACGGAGGGCCTGGTTCCTGCCTGTCCCAGACAAGGAGGTGCAGCTCTCCCACACCCAACGCCGGGAGAGGACAGCGGTGGAACCCCGCCCTCCCCATTCTACTCTCGGGACGCTTACTTCTTCGTGGAACAGCGTGTGTACCCATGCGTGGCCAACACTGGCCCTTTCCCACTGTCCCGCCGGAGCCCTTTTCTACAAAACACATTTGAAAAGCACAGTCTTAGGTGAACGGAAGGGCAGCAGCTTCTGAAAACAAAGTCAGGCCAGGGCAGCCTGTTCCCAGCAGAACCTCCTGATCTTTTTGTCTCGCTTGCTGTTCAGAAAGGGATTTGTAAAACCACCTCCCAGCTTTCCCAGCGGCTCGGGCGTGGGAGGGGGAGGGCTGTTGCCAAAATGTGTGCTGGCTCCTCCTTTTCCTTCACCTTGAAGTGATGCTCAGAGAGGGTCCCTTAACCACTTCCTTTCGGCCTCAACTAAATGATCTCATTTCAAATTCTTGGGGAAACACAGCCAGAACCCTGGGCTCCACACTCTGAATCACCTGTTGTGTGCACATACTTGCTGGCATTTTTAAAAAGACACAAATCTTTTGTGACCAAAAATAATCCTTTCCATACTTTTTTTTTTATTAAGAATTTATTGCAGTTTTTCCTGACAATCCAAGTAGCATTTCCATGTGAGATTGTACTCCACTGAGGATGAAACTTCTTGTCCACTCTCCCCCGCAGGCGCTCTCCAGGGGCTCAGAGAACTGGCCTCCTGCCTGCTGGAGGCCCCCACTCCCAGCACCGGGGCGGGGGGGTGGAGGGGGCAAGCACAGGAGGTCGGGGGCAAAGGAGTTAGGGCACCAGCAGTGTCTACCACACGGAGTATTTGCAACATTGGAAGCCATTATGTTCTCAGTTTGTATGGTGTGTGGAGTATTTTTTTTAATATATTTTTATTGATTTCAGACAGGAAGAGGGAGGAAGGGATGGAGAGAGAAAGAGAGAGAGAAACAGCAATGATGAGATGGAATCATTGATCAGCTGCCTCCTGCATGCCCCCTACTGGGGATCAAGCCCAAAACCCAGGCATGTGCCCTGACTGAGAATCAAACCAGTGACCTCCTGGTTCCTAGATCAGTGCTCAGCAAAGAAATTTCCTGAGGTTCTCAAACAGCTTCCAAAGCCCATTTGGAAATTGGGGTTGGGATAGTCAAGCAGAACTCTAGTCCTTGCCCTTCTTTCCTCTTTATTTACTTTACGTATTGGATTTCCAGGTATGATTATCACTAAACAAAGGGTTACCTAATTTTTATTTTTTTTTTTTAAAGATTGAAAACCACTGATACTTCATGGAATGTCAGTGCCTGAGGTCAAGGTCCTCGTCTCTCTGGTTCCCGGAGAACCCTGAAGCCTGGGGGTGGGAGGCACAGACTCGGCCTTTGATAAATAGCTGATGAAGAAAACGAATGGGAATCTATGAACCCACGTGACCCTCACAGCAGCCACAGAGGAAGAGGAAGCACTGATGTAGGAGGAAGCAGCTTCAGAGGCGACCAAAGGCGCCCGACCAGTGCCCACCTGAGTTTGCTAATATTCCTGCGTGGAGGGCTGAGATGTGCTTGTGCCCTTTCTCCCCACCATGCTCCAAGGTGCCCAGAAAGGAATAAATAGCAAAAAGTGACTTCGAATATTGGAATATTTCATGCATCGACTGATTAACAAATCTCAAGTTTATAACTTGGTATAAAAATAAAATACCCTCCCATCCAACTTGAGGGCACCCAGTGGACAAATGTCTGGGAACAGATGTCACTCTGGTTCCCGCCTTCCCTGGGCCTGGGACACAGGTGCCCTACGTGCAGAGCTGAGTCTCTTGCCCCAGACCCTGCTGGGCCGATGGATTTCCTCTTTTCTGCCCCAGATTTCCAAACATCTGAGATGCAGGATCCCCAAGGACATGCACTCCCAGCTCCAGTGAGAAGTGCTCAGCCAGCCACGGAAGCCCGGCCTCAGCCGGCTGGTTTCCTAGAAGTCACCCGCCTCCTCCTGTGCTTCCTCCTCCTCAGGCCCGAGGCCGGAGCAAGCAGAGCTCGGGGACAGCTGAAAACAGGAAGCGGGTGGGCACAGGTCTCGGCCTGCTTCTGGAAACACAGCCTGGAATGGGGCAGGCCAGGCCAGCCCAGGCTCTAATAAGCCAGGGAGCTTGCACACACAGCTGACCGACACCCAACTTCAGCCTCCCCCTCGGGAACTGAAGGACCGATTTGCTTGGGTCCCTGGAGGGTGAAATGAGAAAGCATTTAATAGCCAGTGGGTGCCCGGCCAACCGCAGAACTGCTTGCTCTTACTGTCAGAAGTCACACAGCTCCCGGTTGCTGGGGAAGCCTAAGGGTCCAGGTACCTTTTGAGGAGGAAAACATGAAGGCCATTGGCTTCCGGTCTTGGGTAATTCTATCTGAGGTCTGCTAAACTCAAGGTCACACAGGGTTCAAAGGCGAGAGCACAACAGAGAGCTCAGAACTTCGAGTCCTTCTTGACTGTTTTATCAAGTTCTCTTCACGCACTTGACCCCCTAACATGCGGAGGGGGCGGAAGGAGGGCCTCTGGGGTCGATAGGAGAAGCACAGACAGTGACAGGCAGGGAGCAGGGAGCCGTCTGGATGGAAGCAGACTCCTGGAGGCAGTGTCCCTTGCTGAGATAGGGAGGCTCCAATAACAATAATCCTCTTCAAATGACTCCAAACTTTTAAAAAAGGAAGAAGAAAGAAAGAAAAGAGAAAAACAATCCTGAAAATTATTCGATATCCAATTACAGCAACAGCCATAGAGTTAACAGAACAAAACCAAAGCTCCTGAAATAAACTGGTCTCGGGGCCACTGACAGAGTTCAGGCTGGAATCCCAGTGGCCGCTCTGTTGACCAAGATACATAGTCACACTTTTTTTACATTATCATAATCTTATATTTAACCACCCAAAGTACAAAAAGATGCTCTCTTTTAGATGTTTTCTAAAGGGAGGATTGAAGGGGGGGGGGGGGGGGGTTGGGCGGGGCGGACCTCAACGTTTATTTTAAGGACCACAGCCAACCACTTAAAATTCTGGTGTTAGATCCAGAAAAAGATAATTTGGCTTCATAAAAACAATGTGAATTCAGCATTTAGCCCTTTCCGTGAGAAAGAAGGGCAGAGGAGGAAAGAGAAGAGAGAATGCCATCCTCACACTGAGCCCTTCTCCAGGATGACGCACAGTGGGGAGTTTTGGGCATCAGACATGAAAGCACTCTGTAGGCCTGGGTCAGGGAGCTGTGCCCAGGGGTCCGTCTTCCTGCTCCTAAGTACCAAATGTGTGTGCATGTGCATGAGCGTGTGCATGTGTGTGTTTGCACATGTGTGCATATGTGCCATTGTGCGTGTGCGTGTGTGTGTGTGTGCGTGCCTGTGTGTTGAGAGAGAAAAACTGAGGACTGCATCCAGGGCTTTCCTAATGGCTTACTTCCCCCACTGGAGAGAGACCAGCATCTGTGTGTGGTGTGCATGGGAGTGGGACTGGGGATGTGAGTAGGAGAGGGGGTGGCGGCAGGAATGGGAAAGTGTCAAGGGGAAAGCAGAGAGCCGGAAATGTTTCTCTCTTAGCTCTTGCAGTTAAGCTAGCTAGCGGTCCACCGCCAACCAAGACCAGGCCCAGCCCAGGCAGCAGCAACAGGCAGGCCAACTCTGACTCAAAAAGGGAAGTCTCAGCCTAGAAATGCTGATTGGACATTTTCCTGCAGACTTCGCTGGGAAGAGTTGCTCCAGCATTGATGTGGCCATAAACTCATCTCCCAGTGGTCAAGGTTTACTCTAGACGGTTTTATGCTCTTTAGGTACCAGAGAGTCAGACACGGGCAGGGTGATCATTTTGAATTACCAGGGCCCTAAGCTTGGTTTGTGTTATGCCCAGATTTCATGATCCCCAAAGACCACCATAGAGCCGAGTCCGATGCAAAAGCAAAGAGCCTTTATTTGAGCTAGCCAGGTGACTGCTCTGCCATTCTCCACTCGGGGAGTCCAGAGAGCAGCAGCCCCTACCCTTTGTGCAGGACCACTTTTAAGCACATTAACCACATCCTGTTTTTGCAGAGCAGGCAACCCAAGACAAAACAGTTTTTCCCAAGCAATGTCAGGATCATGCCATTGACGACCATGTTGTTCACAGGGTCATCCTGTTCTTCAGAAAGCTGACAGTGTTCTATGAAAGAAGGCCTATGTGCTGGGAAGGGGCCATGAGACCGTATCTCAAGGCCTGGCCTGGTGTCAGCACTGACAACTCCATCTGGGGCATAGTCCACGGCCTCAGTAGTGCTCAAAAATTCCCACTCTCTAACAGTTTGTACCAAATGACCCAGACACACACCCAAGAAAAAGAAGTGACCTAGGTCGAGCCTCCTGATCTTGGTCTTCAGATACCAAAGTTCCCTTGAAAGTGGTGATCGAAGTCTAAGAAGTGTCTTAAAGATTCTATTTTTTTTTAATATGTTTTATTGATTTGAGAGAGAGAAGAAGGGAGAGGGAGGGAGAAGGAGAAACACAAATCAGCACACGCCCCGACCAGGGAACGAACCACAAACCTAGGCACAAACCCGAAATCTGGGCATGTGTCCTGACTGGGAATCGAACCAATGACCTTTCAGTGCACAGGTTGATGCTCAATTGACGAGTGGAGCCACACAAGCCAGGGCAGGGTTCTATTTTTGTAAAAAAAAAACTGTCTTCATTTGCCTACTCTAGTACTGCAAATACTTACTAGACTCTCAAGTTGTGTTTCTGTTGTTGTTGCTGCTGAAGTTGCTTTTAGCAAAAATTATGTTTCTCTTAATAACACAGGCAATTTGTGATTCACCAGCGAATCCAATGTGTGAAAAATGCAAACATTAATTGTGACTCCTTACCCGATAGAGACATTTTTCACTTCACCACAACATTCAGTGTTGAAATATCCGTGTCCCCGCCTACATGTCACCTGGACCTTTTACTACGTGTTGACTGACAGTAAGGTAACAGCCGTGGCTCTGCCATGGCCCCTGGAACTGTGTTTTCAGTTCAGTTCTGACCCAACCGTGTTAACAGATGGCTGTTCCGGGAGACTGCCTGGCACCCTTTCTGAATGCTGAGAATTTTAATGAAGGTAAAATCTAAGTCTAAGATGACCCCTGGCTAAATGGACATTGCCCTCCGTTTTTATAGGGATTTAAAACATTTTTTTTTTACCTGCATAGCCACCCCAGGAGACTTCAGGTTGTTGTTTGTCATCAGACCTGGGAATTGTTCTGAACAGTAGCTTTGGCCGCTCACCTCTGGGCCAATGGAGAACAGTCTTATTTAAATGGCTGCATCCTGCTCCCCAATGGCCTTGACCTACTGGAGAAGTGGGGAGGTCCTAATCCCCCAGGAGAGAAGGTGCTGTGTGTATGGTGGATCTTTTTTTTTTTTAAATAAATCTTTATTGTTCAGATTATTACAGGTGTTCCTCTTTTATTTTTCCCCATAGCTCCCCTCCACCTGATTCCCCTTACCCCCCGCCACTGTCTTCATCCATAGGAGTAAGATTTTTGTCCAATCTCTTCCCGCACCCCTCCCACCTGCTTCCCCTGAGAATCATCAGTCCACTCCCTTTCTATGTCCCTGATTCTATTATATTCACCAATCCATTCTGTTCTTCAGATTTTTCATTCACTTGATTTTTAGATTCACTTGTTGGTAGGTATGTATTTGATGTCATTTTGTTGTTCATAATTTTTATCTTTACCTTTTTCTTCTTCTTCCTCTTCTTAAAGGATACCCTTCAGCATTTCGTGTAATCCTGGTTTGGTTGTGATGAACTCCTTTAGCTTTTTCTTGTCTGTGAAGCTCTTTATCTGACCTTCGACTCTGAATGATAGCTTTGCTGGGTAGAGTAATCTTGGTTGTAGGTTCTTGCTGTTCATCACTTTGAATATTTCTTGCCACTCCCTTCTGGCCTGCATAGTTTCTGTTGAGAAATCAGCTGACAGTCGTATGGGTACTCCCTTGTAGGTAATTAACTGTTTTTCTCTTGTTGCTTTTAATATTCTCTCTTTGTCTTTTGCCCTTGGCATTTTAATTATGATGTGTCTTGGTGTGGTCCTCTTTGGGTTCCTCTTGTATGGGGTTCTGTGTGCTTCCTGAACTTGTAAGTCTATTTCTTTCACCAGATAGGGAAAGTTTTCTGTCATTATTTCTTCTAATAGGTTTTCAATATTTTGCTGTCTCCCTTCTTCTGGCACCCCAAAAATTCGGATGTTGGTTCGCTTGAAGTTGTCCCAGAGGCTCCTTACACTATCTTCATATTTTTGGATTCTTTTTTCTTTTTGTTTTTCTGGTTGGATGTTTTTTGTTTCCACATATTTCAGATCTTTGGTTTGATTCTTGGGGTATGTTGATCTACAGTTGAGTTTCTGTATATTCTTTATTTCAGACAGTGTATGCTTCATTTCTGACTGATCCTTTTCCATTTTTTTGGCATTCTCATTAAGCTCCTTGAAGGTCTCATCAAGTTTCTCAGCGGTTTTAAGAAGATTCTTGAGTAACCTTATACATGTGGTTCTGAACTCTATGTCATCCAGTAGTTTGCTTTCCTCCGTTTCTTTCATTCGTGACATGTTTCTTTGTTTCTGCATTTTGGCTGCTTCCCTGTGTTGATGGAGTGGCTTTGTGTGGTAGGTGACCTATAGGGGGCAGTAGCTCAGCCTCCCCAATAACCTGATGTGGATGCTCTTGGTACACCCCTTTGTGGGCTGAGTGCAAAGTCTTGGTGTAGTTAAGCCTGAATTGCTGTTAGTACGCTGGGAGGATTTGACCTCCAGGCCAATTAGCTGTGAGCACTCCCTGTGTCTATAATGGAAGAACTGCTGTGCTGAAGACACGCTTATGGGGCAGGACTTGTTTCAGTGGGGCTTTGGTGCTCACTGAGTCTGCCTCTTGAATGTGTCATTTATGGATGTGAGGAGTTGAAATCTGGTGTCTCACACTGACCACTAGGTACACTGGCTTCTGGATCTCCAATGGGGTGCAGGTCAGCTACTGTCTGAGGCCACTCAGCAGGAGCTACAGTGAGAGCTGCAGTTTTCTCCTCTTTGCTTGGGGTTTGGAGGTTTTGGAGCTGTCTGACCCAGGCTGCAAGTTTTCTAGGTTAAGCTGCGATAGGGCAGGCTTTTCTTATGCTAACTCGGCTGCTTGGAGCTTGGGTGGGTTTGTAGGTTGTGTGGGGCGGGGCCTCAGGGCGTCACTAGGTTAGGGCGTGGCAAACAGCAATGGCTGCTAGTTAGCCGGCTCTGTGTCCCTGATGGCGTCCCGGAGTCCCAAGCCCCAGTGCAGTAAACAATTATTCCTGCGCGCAGCTCTGCAGGCAAGCCACCCTCACTGGCAGACAGTCCAGCTTCTCCCCGTAGGAGTTTGGGTCCCCCGCGTCTCCCCAGAGACTGGATTTCAGAGTAATCGGGGGCTTGTCTCCATTGGGGTTGAAAAAAGCAACGCACCCGGTCGCCCGCAGCCAGCCCGGATCACGCGCCTCCGTAACTCAGCTTTTCAGCGCTCGTGCACGTCTCAGTGCTCTTTTCTCTTTCCTTCTAGTTGTAGAACTTCCACTCAGCCAGCTTTCCCGTGGTTCTGGGTGATAGACGTTTTGTCTTTTAGTTGCAGTTTAAATTGTTGTGGGAGGCAGCAGTTTAGGTGTTTACCTACGTCGCCATCTTGGATTCTCCCCCCTGTATGGTGGATCTTAACTCCTTTCTGTTTCCTGGAGGAAAAACCCTTGTGTTGTTTCCAAATACGTGGCTTAGAAAACTGCTCTCTGGGAAGCAAGGTTTTCTAGTAGCATCTCTCTGCCGCTGGTTGCAATGTGCTTAGTGAGGGAAATAAGGAAAAGCTGGCTCTTCACTGCTCCACAGCACAGTGAGACAGTGCGCGCAGCGTGCCATAGACAGCACAGGAGAGCAAAGAATTCTTAGTCTTTTTCAGGACTTCGCAGTCTGATTCAACAGGATGATCGCTATGGGATTATAAAACCAGGCTGACTCATGCAGATTTCCTTGAACCCAGACCTGAGTTCAGCACCTGGTGCAAGGGTTTTGTCTGAGAGGTGGTACCAGGAAGCAGGAGCCAGTGAGCTTGGAGAGTGAGACAGGGGAGGGGGGAGTTCCTGTGAGGATGCATTTGGAGGTCCCTGCTGGCCCTGGGTGCTCAGTTCTGCTGGGGCTTCTGAGTCCTATGCAGAACTCTCCCTGCCCCGTCCCCCCTCCTGCCCTCTGCCCTGTGGTTCTCCTGGAAAATGGAAAAGGGAGTAAATACTCCACACCATTCCCTAAGGGCTTCCCAGGGGCTAGAAGCCTTCTGCACTTCTGAGCTGCATCCCCATCCCAACAAGCTGGCAGGCAGAAGAGGCCTGGGCCAGTCAGATTCTCCCTCCTTTCTCTCTCCTTTCAAGGATCCCTCCCAGGGGGAGGGGGGGGCAGCAGCCCTGTGGAGAGACCCCCCGCTGCGGAAGATGGAGGCCTCCATCCACCAGCCATGGGAGGGAGCCCAGAAAGGGACCCTCCAGTCCCAGTCCAGTCCCCAAAGCCCTCAGCTCCAGCTGACAGCTGGCCAGAACCTGGCCCAGACTCCTCAGCTAAGCCACAGCAAGACTCAGAAACTGTGGCATAATTCTTTTCAATTTTGTTTTAAGCGGCTCAGTGTGGGAGCAATCTGCAGTGCAGCAGTAGATAACTGCTTCCATTTCAAGTATTTTCTATTTATCATGTGGTAACAAAATATCAGATTTCCAAGGAACACGTGGTGTCATGAAAAAGTGATGTGTGGACACTATTAGGGGAAAGCAGCAGGAAGCAGGACCGCCTGTGCAGGGTGTGTGCACACTTGTCCCTTTGGTCTGATCAGCACGTCCTGCCCTCCTCCTGCGCTCAAAACTTCCCTTTCTCGGAGGAAATAATCCCATGTCCTCCAAGTGGTGCTGACTTCAACCCATACCCATCCACAGAGTGAATCAGATGAAATTAAAGCACCTCATTTTCTTGGCACATGGAGCCTGGGCTTATGGCTGACGCGTGTAACCTGACAGAGCCCACTGATGCCAGCTCCCGGCTGCCCAGCCGACCACCACCTCTGCCTACCTGCCAGAGCCCCCTGGTGTGACTGGGATGCCTGCAGCCCCCACTGGCCTGAGTGGCTCCATTTGCTTACAGGACTGGCCTGCACCCTCATCCGGAGGACGGAGGACCTCCGCCAGGTGTGTGGCTGGCACTCTACACCAGCCACCTGGCCTCTCATCGCTGCCTCAGCTAACTCGCCCACATGGAGCATGACCCTGAGAAATTATGTACTTGTCCAATTTTATTTCTCTATGAAAGTACAAAATGCCCAGTGACAGAGGTCATGTACCCCTTCACACTTGAGTTCTCCTTCCCAGATGTAATCACTTTTAATCTTTCAGCTCTTAGTCCTTCCGGTATTTCTCTACAACTCTGAATAATAGGCTTATACTAGAGACTTTGTCATAGATGCCTGCTCCAGCCTATGGAGATATACTCACTCTAAATTTTTGGTATTTGTGCCATGACTTTTAGATCTTTTAGTGAGTGCCCAGAACTTTAAATAATATGCCCTCACTGTGTCTTCATACTTCAACTGTCTTAGACTGTCCAGAATCCCCAGGGTGAAAAATGAGGATATCAGAATGGCTACAATCCTCTCCACCTTCCCATTCCTTCTACCTCTAAAGCGTTTGCCAGAAGTATCTTCATTTTATTTTTCAATGGCAGTTTGTATGTTCACTACTTACTCTTGAGAAATGTGTGAGCATTTCCTGGGCATTAGTGTTGTTGTTCCTTCACAGATCTGACACCCAACAGTGACACCTGGCGTTGCGGTTGGATTTAGCAAGGCAGGCCCGGGAAGACATAAAAATGTGCTATCCCCCAGATGTCAGCAACGCTCTACAGCAGCCTGGGTGCCTGAGATCCCCTGGGAGTAGAATCTGTTGCCATGCAGATTCTAATTCAGCAGGTTCCTTTGCCCAACTTGCAGCGGCCGACTGAGGCCTCTGAAGGTGGTCAGGAAGCACAGCTGCCCCTGCAAGGCCCTAGGAAGTGCTTCTCAACCTTGGCTGTGCCCTTGGCAGTCACCCTGGAGCTTCACGCCTGTCTCACTCTACCACAAAACCTAAAACCTTGAAAGGAGATACTCTGTTAAAAATACTTTAGTAATTCATGTATTTTTGATTGAAAACATGTTTCCAGTGTTGTTTTATACCACAAACTCACACTTGCTATGCACCCACCTTCATTACTCAGGGTATGAGGTACCTGGCCTGGTGCAATGGCTCCGCCTGGTGGCAGCATCAGGAGCTGTTTGCCTTGCAACCAGCCACTGAAGCAGGATCTTACTGGTCTACCTCTTGCTTTTTTCTTCTAGGAGATCAGGATGAGCTGCCTAGAAGCATCTGTGGCGGGTTGGACCAGAACCTCTCCATATGGGCAAAGAGTGAGGACTTTCTTGTTTCCAAGGGGAAAATCAAAGCTCCTATTGGGATTTGGAAGCTGGACATATTGGGAAGGTATCAGTGGATCTGAGCGGGAACGGTGGGGGGGGGGGGGGGGAGGGGAGCCGAGTGAGTCCAAGGAGGCGGGGCCGCGCTGAGAGGGGTTGCCCAGCGCGGGGTAGCCAGGCAGCAGCCAGGACCCGCGAGGCTTCCAGAGACCGAGGACCCAGGGCTCCGCGGGGGCCTCCCAGGCCCGCTTTCTGCAGGAGGAGCACGGTGGGCCATCGCGGCGGCTCGGGCCTGAAGAAGCCCTGTGTCTGGGCCACACGAAGCTGAGCTTTCCCAGTCCTCTCAGTGCTCAGCGATCCAAGGAGGGCAGAGGCTGGGTGTTGGCATTGACCTTTGGGAAAGTGGAGGGTGTTTTTTGGAGTTGAATTGGCTGTAGTGTCCGTTGGAGCCGAAGCAGAGCTGGACAGACTTCAATAGAGGACCTGGTCAAGAAAGGCCATTGAGGGGTGCTACCAGGTTTGTTAACCGCCCCCCCAAAAAAAAAACAACAAAAACTAGGTAGTGCTGGAACAAAAGTAAAAGATCTCCAAGGAGCCTTATGCTAACAAGGGAGGGCAGCCTCACATTTGGGGTGGACCATGTGTTGGGAAAAAAAAGAGGCAGGTGGGATAACTTAAAACATCCCAATCGAAGGCCACCGATTTATTTGTAAGTGCAGGTGAACAAACAGTACAAAATCGTGGGCTCTGGGATTCAGACTATTTGGGTGCAAACACAGGTCCCAACATTTGCAAACTTTGTGCCAATCCCTTCTCTGACAACTCTGGTTTTTCCCCTGTAAATGAGGACAGTAAGAGTACCTGCCCAGAGAGTCCGTGCTTTCCAAAGTACCTACTTCAGAGAAGTTGCTCAATTAATGTCTACTGCTATGCTCTAGTGTACAAACTTATCGTCAATGAAAAATAAAAGCAAAAAAGTGACTGTTAAAGAGTTTTTAAAGTTTTCTTGCTGTGAAAGGATAAGTTGGACTAATTCAATCAAATACACTGTGAAATTACTTTGTAATTCATAGACCCATAGTCAATTTCTGACCCTCTGTTTGCAGAAACATTGGTGGAAACAAATGGGTTTCCTCCATCTCCTCTAAGGATTGATCAAGCCTTTTTTCCCCTCTATGTTTAATGTACTGATTCTGTCCAATAGACACAGTCTAACTCAACTAACAGACATTGAGAATGTTCTTTGTGCCAGGCACCGTGTGGCCTGCTGGTCACACAAGGGTCCTGCTGACACTCCCGGTCTAGTTGGAGAGCCAACCAGAAACACCAGGGGCCCACGAGGTTGATTTGACCACAAGCAAGAACATGCTGAGTGCCCCTAATATCTTCTAGAATGGCTCATGTTTTCTGATGGTGTGATGAAGTGACATAATAAAACATTTTTTTTAATCCAAGGATTTAGAAAACTGTGGGAATCAGAGAAGGCGGTTTAGACCCCACAAAGTGGCAGCAATTAGAACTTTAGGCACTAGCAGCAGGTGGTGGATCCTGGAGGTCATGGGAACCACAGTCTGCTCACACAGCCAGGCTGAGGCTCACGGTTTATGATAGAACATGTGTGTTAGGGTGGGAAGGGAGCAGGGAGACCATTGTCTAGAATGATGTGGTCCTGATGACATGGCCATAAAAGTCCTCTCTCCTGGGTAAGGTATGGACACCAAGGAGTGACCTCCCAGTCCTGGCATGTCACTCCTCTGTACTCAAGGGCAGGGAGAAGCTGGAGATCAGAATGGGATGGCTAGACACAGAGCAAAGTGGCATCTCTGTCAAAGGGTTCAAGGAATACCAAAGAGGAACATTAAGAGGAGGGGACAATGAAGAAGGAAGGAGCTAAAAGGAATCATTCATGAAAAAGAGGAGGCGGGCTACACCTTGAAGGGAAAGCTTACCCAGCACCACCTCTGGCTAGTTCCCATTTGCCTGCTGACCGTTCCTTTGTGCAGTGTTTCTCCAGCTCAGTGGGCATACAGATCACCTAGGGGTCTTGTCAAAGTGCAGTAGGTCTGGAGCTACAGGTTCTGCATTTCGAACGAGCTCCAGATGAAGGATGCTGTCTGTCCTCAACTTGGGCTACATTTTGACCCATCTGTGGATCTTGGAAGCCAGAGCAGTGCTCAGACCTCACACCCACCAATGGTCGCATCTTGCAGCATAATGCCTGGGCATCCATGTTTTTAAAGGCTCCCCAGACGATTCTAGCCCCGGCAAGGGCTGAGAACCGCCACTCTAGGGCAATACAATGATTCCAGAGTCTCCTCACCTCCAGTAAGAATGCCCCTGACCTTCTTTCTCTTTATCTACCATAGCTTTCTGTGCTGGTTCTCCTAGAAGCCTCTCCTCTCCCCTTCAAGATTAGCTTCTCTCTACCCTGGCCGGTGTGGCTCAGGTGATTGGAGAGTTCAGCTCCAGGTCTGGTCACATACCTCGGTTTTGGGTTCGAACCCTGGTCTGGGCATATATGGGAGGGAGTGATCAATCTCTCTCTCTCTCTCTCTCTCTCTCTCTCTCTCTCTCTCCATCCCCCCCTTCCCTCTATTCTTCCCTCCCTCCTTGCTTCTCTAAAATCAATTTTTCTAATTAGCTTCTCTCCCCCTATTCTTAAGCCAGTCTGGGAGCCAAGACAACTCCTGCCCTTTATTGCCTCCCCCACCCCCAGCCCCACCCAATGTGCTGGGATTAATTAGGGCCCCCCTGCCTGTGAGAATGACCAGGCATGGGTGCCCAGTGCTGACCCAGCTCCCAACTGGCTCTTGCGCCTCTGCTCACTCTCCTGCCTGCTTCTTGATGGAGGGTAATAAGCTGCTGCAGGAAGTTCCCAAACACTTGGGCCCCAACCCTAACACCCTGATCTTATTCCACTTCCTCCCCTACTTCCTGGGCTCCTTCCAGGGCTTGGTTTGGCATCAAAGAGTGAGATAAAGAATGAGGAGCCACGTGGTGTCGCCTATAGAACCTATGGAACAGAGACTTCAGATCCCAATGTCGTGTGCTGGCGGCTGGGCGCAGCCGGGGAGAGGTCAATGGGGGAAAAGGAGACGTATGTAATACTTTAAACAATAAAGAATTAAAATTGTTTTTAATTAATAATAATTATAATAGGGAAAGAAAAAGAACTTTGAGGAAGCACCTGGTCCCTTCCCAGAGTCGGATCAATTAGGAGGAATGGTGGTTGACCAGAGAGGGAGCTGACTGAGGGCAGAAGCGTGTCTGGATTGTTCCCCACGGTTTCCCAGCACAGAGCACAGTGCCTGGTGTGTGGTGTGCGCGTGTACGCATGAATGGGGCTAAATGTTCCTGATTAGATTGCTGAATATGTCATCTCCGACCCTCAACTGATCACAAAACTAATGGTAGCCAGGTGTGCTGAACGTTTGGTTTTTTTACTTGTTTGTGGCAGAAGTTGTCAAATACAAATAAAGATAATACAAGCTTAGGAAGAGAAATTCCTTGCTGGGGCTTGAGTGAAAAAGTAAAAAGAAGTAAATTCTACCCCTTCAATGCTGGACAAGCTGGAGAAATAGTAGGGCTAAACTTTGTTAGCAGTAGGGGGCGTGCAGGAGGCAGCTGATCAATGATTCTCTCTCATCATTAATGTTTCTGTGTGTGTCTCCCTCTCCCTTCCTCTCTGAAATCAGTATATAAAATGCTTCCACAGTCTAAAGCGACTTGACAGTTGATCGCCTTGGTAACAGTGCAGTGAGCACTGGAAGGGTCCTTGGAAGGCAAGCATTCATTCTTCCTTGCAGAGACCCCATATTTCCAACAAAATAAGGGGCAATGGATGAAGTTTTTAAAATTTCAAAATTTGTTTTCCTAAGTCAGATAGGTTTTATGATATGAACAGTTTTGGGGAAATGTGTAATATACTAGTAAACATCATTTGTAACGAAGTTGAGCAATAACTTCAAACAGCTTTTTTGAATGTTTTCATACCAGGGTTCATGCAGAAGACCAACATGTAGAGCAAAGTGAAGAGGATTGGGAGGAGTTTGATATGGCTTGGTTTAAAAATTGTTACTTTTCAATATTATAATTATGATTAAAAACACAACATATTCAGGAAAAGAGTAAATATTGATGTTTATAAAATTTCCAAGTACATCTTTGAAATTTTATGATAAATTTGAGTTTCTTTATTAGTTTTTGAATATATTTTTATTGATTTCAGAGAGAAGGGAGAGAGAGAGAGAAACATCAATGATGAGAGAAAATCAATGATCAGCGGCCTCCTGCATGCCCCACACTGGGCATGTGTCCCCACCCATGGAATCGAACCACGACTTCCTGGTTCAGAGGTCAATGCTCAACCACTGACCCACACTTGCCAGGCAAGTTTTTTCTTTATATCACTAAAATTATATAGTAAACTAGAAGCCCAGTGCATGAATTTGTGCACAGGTGGGTCCCTAAGCCTGGCCAGTGATCAGGGCCTGGCTGATCAGGGCCTGCTGACTGGCGGGGGGGGGGGGGGGGGGGGGGAGGGTCGGGGTAAGAGATGGGAGGTTGGCCACCAGCCCCAAGGAGGGAGCTGGCCCTTGGCCCCTTCTGGGAAAGGGGCTGCATCTGCCACTACCCACCCTCAGTTCCCCATCCCAGGCCAGGGCCCAAAGGCCGCGGCAGGGTCTGGAGAGGAGGCTACAGTAGCCAGGCCAGGCGCAAAAGGAACAGACACTGACGCCAGCCAGCAGCAGAAGGTTGGCTATGGGGGCGCACTGACCACCAAGGGCAGACACTCAGTGCAGGAGCTGCCCCTGGTGGTCAGTGCGCGTATAGCGACCAGTCATTTCAGTCACTCTGGTTGTTCAGTCCTAACGGTCGCTTAGGCTTTAATATACATATGCTAGTGGCCCAGTGCACGAAATTCGTGCATGGGGGCGGTGTTCCTCAGCCCAGCCTGCACCCTCTCCAATCTGGGACCCCTCCAAGGATGTCCTACTGCTGGTGTACAGGGATCAGGCCTAAACCGGCAGTTTGGACATCCCTCTCACAATCTGGGGCTGCTGGCTCCAGCCACTCACATGCCTGCCTGCCTGATTGCCTGCCCCTAACCTCTCTGCCTGCTGGCCTGCTCACCCCTAACTTCCCCCACCACTGGCTTGCTCACCCCCAAATGTCCCCCTGCCAGCCTGATCACCCCCAACTGCCTCCCCTGCTGGCCTGCTAGCCCCAACTGCCCCCCCTGATGGCCGGCTCGCCCCCACCTTCCCTCTCCACTGGCCTGCTCACCCCCAACTGCTACCCTGCTGGCCTGCTCACTCCAAACTGCCCCCACCGCTGTCCTGATCACCTCCAACTGACTCCCACTGATGGCCTGCTCACCCCCAACTGGCTCCTCTGCTGGTATGCTTACCCCCAACAGCCCCTCCTGTCCCATCCTGGCCTGATCACCCCCCAGCAACCCAAGGTCCCAGCCCCTCCTTTTTTTCTTTCTTTCTTTTATTTTTTTTCCAGCTCCTCCTTGAGGAGCTGGAAGCAAGTATCTAGGATTGATTTGTGTTCTATAATTGAAACTTTATAACCTTGTGCAGAGGCCAGGGCCAGCCAGGGAGGGTGGGAGGCTTTGCTCCCTCCCTCACTGGGGGCAACCCAAGCCACCTACTTGCTCCAGCTCTGTGGCCACCGCCATTTTTGTTGGGATTTATTTATCTTCTATAATTGAAACTTTGTAGCCTGGAGCAGAGGCCAGGGCCAGCCTGGAAACTTGGCTTCCTCCATTACCAGGGGCAACCCAAGACTCCTGCTTGTTCAAGCTCCATGGCCAGCCATCAACTTGGTTGGGTTAATTTACATACTCGCTCCTGATTGGCTGGTGGTCCTGGCTAGTGGGTATAGTGGAGGTACAGTCAATTTGCATATTGCTCTTTTAATAGTATAGCTAGATCATTCTTATAGGTAGAGAGAAACATTGAGTTCACTGAAAAAAATAAATTCATTGTGCAAGTATTATTTAACTCACAAAGTGTATTACAAGACCGTGGTTCATAATGTTTCATGACATTACTGGTTTAGCCATGTGGACATTCATGGCTCAGAATGTCTCTGCTTCTACTCTTGCAAGATCTGGAGGTTGGAGAAATCCAATCCTTGTTTTCCAAAACTGCTTGCCTTTAATGTCATCCATCCAGGAAGCCAGCTTCTTAAATTAAAAAAAAAATGATTCTACACTTGCACAGTGTGGAGATGGAGATGGAGAAAGAGAACATTTCCCAACTCATTTTGTGAGTCCAGAAAACCTCTGAAACCAAACCTGGAAAAGACATTGCAAGGAAGAAAAACCGCTGGCTGGTTTCACTATTGAATAGCAATGCAAAGACCGTAAACTAAACATTAGGACACCAAAAACAGCAACATATATGAAGAAGAAATATATCGAGGCCAAATTGGATGCATCCTAGGGATAAATTAATCAATGTGATTCCATGCATGAAAAGAATTTTTTTAAATCTCATCTCAAGATGTAGAAAAATCCTTTGATAAAATTCAGTCTTCATTTATGCCAACACACACACATTCACACACCAGAGGTTTTCATCCACTCCTAACAATCTTGCCATCTCCCTCTGGATCCAAACTAAGCTAATCTGTCCAACAAGAACTAAACTAGATTAATGTGTGTGTAAAGTATAATGGACTAGCAGCCCCACAATAATTCCCAATAACAAAAAGGTAATTGTCTCCACATTTAGACAGAGGGGGAAAGAGGGAGAGGGGGAGGGAGAGAGATAGAGACAGAGAGAGAGAGAGACCCTCCGACTTCATGTGGCTCAGAATCACCATGCAGTTCACTCAGCAGGAGGCAGCACCACCCACTGCTCAAGGGAACTGCGGTTCTGGGCCAAGGAGTAGGCGAGCATTCTGCTTTCCAGCCAGTGGCTGTGGATCAAATGATGGAGGATCCGAAGATCTGGTGACTGCATCAGGCCTCTGCATCCCCCAGGCCTCTTAGAAAGGGCTGGTTCCCAAGCCCCTAGAATGCAATCCTGAGAGAGCTTCTCCACTTGCAGCTGAGAACATCACTTGGCGATGACTTTGAAAGGAGATTCGGATTTGGTGAGTCTGGGTTCTGCGTTTCTAACAAGCCCCCGGGTGATGCCCACGCTCTGTCTGCTGACCACAATTTGCATAGCGAGGTAGACCACGCAATCCAGCTTCCAGGGACTCTCTGGGAGGGACAGGTGGGAACAGGACCAGCCCCTCCTGGGCCACAACGGCCTGACTCACCGTGCAAAGGAGGGAAGGAGTGAGGAGCTGTGTGCTGACTGCCGCACTGGGCACAGAGGTGGATAATCTCCAAGTACACAGAGCCCTGCCCTGTTCCAACTACAAACCCACCAGACACCGCAGAGAGCAGATGCACATTTCTGAATGGACCGCTCTAATGCTGTTGGAGGACCGAGATTCCCTTTGGGCAGTGGAAACTATCTTTACATCTCAGTGAAGACCTCTGAGCTCAATGATCTCTAGAGCGATTTGTTCTAAACACGCTTTGTAAACTATCACTAGCTCCCACCGCAGCCATGCTGTGTTTTTCTCAATTTTCTAAAACACCTTTTCACCAATCTGAAAACAATAATAAACAAAGAGAGATGAAGAGAAAAAAAAAAGAAAAAAAAAACAAGGAGAGATGAAGAAAGTCTTTATCCTTCTTAAAACTAATTGTTGTTGTTGTTAATCCCCACCCAAGGAAACTTTTCCACTGATTTTTAGGAGAGTGGAAGAGAGAGGGCAAGACAGGGAGAAACATCCTTAGTTGCCTCCTGCACAAGCCCAGTCCTGGCCTGGGAGGAGCCTGCAACCTAAGTACCGCCCTTGACCTGAATGGAACCCGGGACCCTTAGGCCACTGCTCTATCCACTGAGCCAAACCAGTTAAGGCGAGAGTCTTTATCTTTTCACACTGAGTGGTGGGAACCCAGAAGAGCAGAATCCATTTACCTGAATGCATTCGATTATGAATCAAAATCAAGTTCCTTCCATCTTGAGAAGGAATCCCTTTTCACATGTTCCACCTTTCCTTCACCCCTCTAGCTTTCTCTAGAGCCATAGGCAGGTGGGGAGCGGGAGGGAAATCTCAGTTTTCTGTCACAAATGATGTCCTCAACCAATAAGATGGAGTGAGAACTGCCTTTCGGAACCTAAAAGATGGAGGAAGGGTTGTATCCAAAGGCGAAGCTGGCTCCTGGAATATGCTATGAAGCCAAGCAGGGGG
The DNA here is from genome assembly GCA_026230045.1 of Corynorhinus townsendii. NCBI lineage: Eukaryota > Metazoa > Chordata > Mammalia > Chiroptera > Vespertilionidae > Corynorhinus > Corynorhinus townsendii. Next base: position 368,235 of record JAPDVU010000018.1, on the reverse strand, counting down.
AAATACAGTCTCTCTCTCCCTCTCTCTTTTTCTCTCTCAGAGTGGAGGACACTTGGCTAGAAACTAAACATCCTTTCATATAATTTGTAGATTTGGTTTAAGAAACTGTCAATGCTTTTAAAAATTGTTTTATAATTATGTAAAACAATTCTTAAAAATTGAAACCAACTAGACAAAAAATATCCTAAGTGTATACGTTGGGGTCAGAACCACACAAAGAGAAACAGTTTTGAAGAATAATTTCAGTATTTCTCTCTAGTGGGAAACTCCTCCTAAGATTTGTTGTTGTTGTTAATCCTCACCCAAGGGAATTGTTTTGGTTCATTGTTGTTTAGAGAGAGTAGAAAGGAGAGAGGGAGGGGGAAGAGAGAGGTGTGAGAGAGATAAAAGGATTAGTTACTTTCCGGAGGAGCCCCCACAATGGCCCTGGACAGAACCTGCAACCCAGGTACATGTCCTTGACTGGGAATCAAACCCGAGACCCCTCACTAACCACTTACAAACACCAGCCAGGGCCCAAGATTTTTTTTAATGCCCGAAATTGTGATGACTTCGCGATTCTACTGTTGGTGTTGGAATTGCTCCTCTGACATGGCTGTGCGGACACTGTGAGATAAAAGGCACAATTACTGTGTGTGCATTGTTGGAAAGCATTGGGTGGGGGTGGGCCAGGGTGCAAACCTGTTTTGGGTGCAGGAAGCTTCTTTCTCAAATTCAGAAGGCTTTCTTTGCCCTGGGTTCGTTTTCCTAAATGTACTTATGGAGATGTAAGGGTAATGACTGTGAAATGCTTACCGCAATGAAGGTAATTAACATATCCATCACTTTACTGAGTCAACAACACCTTTGAGCTACTACTCCCTTTATGCTCCCCTTTCCGAGTTAGGTTTACACTTTCCCTTCCTGGCTCTGGAAGTGTCTTGATGTGAATGTCCTTGGTGTCTTATCATCAGTTAATATTGCTGTGCATTGGGTCACTGATGTTTTATGCCAATCTAGAGCTGAAATGCAAAAGAATACTTTCAAACACCTGTTAGGGATTAGCCTGGAAGGCAAAGGGTGGGTGCAAAGAACTTGCATTTCCCATTAACTGAGCCTGACTGCTGTCTTGCTCCACATCCACACTAATAAATTAATGAAGTGACTTGTGCTTTGCGAGCGCAGGATAAAATTTCACTGGAAATCATTCCCCCAGAATCTGGAAAACTGGATAAGACAAGTCTCGCTGCATCATTATTGACCAAACTCAGACGGTTTGACCCACCTACCACCACCACTGGCCCTGGCGCTGAGGTCCTGGGACCAGTGAGAATCCCGGTCTCTTTACCCAGCACTGCGCCACCTCCTGCAGGAGGAAGGAGTAGGGGAGACCCGGAACTGCAGTCCCCCCAATCCCACCCCGAGCCCAGGCAGCCCGGGGACAGATGTGTGGGGGCGCTGGAAGCCTCCGTGGGAATTTTTAATCACTACACAGTGAAACTTCCCTTGTTTTGTTTCAAAAAATATTTTTACTGATTTCAGAACGGAAGGGAGAGGGAGACAAAAACATCAATGATGAGAGAGAATCTCACGCTGAGAGGCTGCCTCCTGGTTCATAGGTCCACGCTCAACCACGGGGCCACACCAGAACGAATGGTTTTTTCATCAACTAGGTGTATGCCTTTAGAAGGGCTGTAAAGATAGTCTGTTCCGATATCCTATTATTACACCTTTCCAGGATTCCTCTCTTTGACTCAAATAATCCTGTGCAGTATTTTTATCTTGGTTAAAGACTTCCTCGGATGTTCCCGCAATACACCTCAGAATTAACTCAATCACACCAGCCTTCTACAGAGATCTGGTCAGCTGAAATCACTAGGAACTCCCTCCGCGCAGTATCCACATTCCTGATTCCTGACTACTGATGGTTGCCTGGCTTAATTAGCATGAAGGTTGTGGAGCATGCTGTGGGGCCGCCCATCTTCTTACTCCAACGCGATCCACGTGCCTGAGGCTCCAGGGCCTCAGTCCAGCTGCAGCGGGGCCAGCTCTGGGAACTTGGATCACACTCTGACCACACTGTACAAGCACCCAATGCCTCCCGGATCCTGCAGAGAGGTAGACACCCAAGTGTCAATCCCCTAGGCCTGTCTGAAACCCTGGGCATCTTTCTCTCTTTTCAGTGGAAACTATCCATAAACTACCGAAATTTTACCCTCCACCCTCCACCCCTTCCTCTACCAAAGTCAATCCTCAAAACCTCACCAGTCATAGCCGGTTTGGCTCTAGGATAGAGCGTCGGCCTTTGGATTGGAGGGTCCCCGGCTTGCATTCCAATCACAGGCACATGCCCAGGTTGCTGGCTGAAACCCCAGTGGGGGCCCTAAAGGACTACCCTGGCCCCTCCCTGCCCAGGATCCATGATTCTCTCTCATCATTCATGTGTCTTTCTCTCTCTCCCGCTGCTTCATCTCTGAAATAAATAATATATATATATATATTTTGAAAACCCAAGAAATTTCCAGGCCGCCTCTGGACCCCAATCCTAACAGCGGCTGAAGCAATTTGTAATGCAAAGGTGGGTCCCACCCGCCTAGGTGGGCGTGGTCTCCTCCGGCCTTTCCCACCCGGACAGTATAAAGGCGCCTCCACCCCCGCCCCAGCACTCAGTCCTCCCCTGCACCCCCTCACCATTCCATCGCCCGGAAGGCCGAAGCCATGGAAGCGCATCCAGCCCCCTTGGAAGTCCCGTCGTGGATGCGGTATGTGTGCCCGGAGCCCAGCCTGCCCCCGGACCTGAACCGGGAGCAGGCCTGGGCCTGGGCCCTGGACAACTTCCCTGCGGTGAGCCGCCCCTCCTGCGACCCCCGCCTCTGGTTCCCCAGCGGAGCCGCGGGGCCCGCGGGCGGCTGCGCCAGCCTGGCCCCTGGGACGCCGAGGATCCCGGAGCTGAGAGGAGCCAGGAAGGCGACCCGGATCCGCGCCTCCAGGACCCGCAGTCGCCTCACCGCACAGCCCTGAGGCTCCTGAACCAGCGAGGAGGTGCCAACCCCAGAGGGACGGAGGGACTCGGGCTCCTGACGCCGCGCTGAGCCGAAGCCGCCAGCACCAGCGCTGAGCACCCAGGCTGCACTCCAGGAAGCGGACAGAAGGCGGCCAACCGGCTGGAGGAACAGCACCCCTGCGGAGCCCGAGACTGCCCTGTAGGCAGCCCTGTGCTGCTTTCTCTCCCAAGGTCACACAGACTTTCCTGGGACAAACCCCACCCCCAGTGCAGGCAATCACGTGCTGAGGAACTGACTTGGCTTTTGCATCTACTTCTCATCTCTCTGTTCTCTTCCGGAACCTGTGGTCCGCGATTAAACTACTGATCCTTCTTTGTGCCTCCACTTTGTAATGATTCTCCCTGGGGCATCTGGATGGCAGGACTGGGAGGCGGCCTGGGCAGGGAGGGGCCAGGGAAGTCCTGGGGGTTCTGGGGAGGGAAGGGACACTCAGGGTCCACACCCAGGGGAGCTGGGCTGTCTGAGTGTGGCCCTGCACTCAGCTGGAGGGCCTGGAAATCGGGAAATGTTTCTTGAAGGCTTCAAGGGTACAGGCGCAGCGTGGGGGAGGGTGCTGAGTGAGGGTAAGGGGTCTAGGGGAAGCTCTGTGCCATCTGAATGACAGCCGTGGGGTTCCGGGGCACCAGCTTCCCCTCCTCCCACACACACACCCAGGCCAGACAGTTCCAGGCAGATACAGGATGATCCCCTGGTGGGAGGAGGTGTTTTCCCCCTAAATAATGTGCATCTTAGTTCCATTTACCTAAAAGGACCAGGTGCGATTATCAACAAAATAGTTTTGGGTCTATCAGTGAAACAATGGTGCTTTCTACATACATTTCCCAATAAATGGAGCTGAGTTTTCTGGGGGAGGGGGTGGGCGGGGAGGCTGATTGCAGATCTTTGGCGAGAAAAGCTAGAAAACTGAAAGATCAGTGTGGTGCTCAAAATGAAAAAACAAAACAAAAGGTGAGATGGAAGGGCTTTCATGGACCTAACATAACCAGTTTTGACAATCAAATAGGAAAAGAGATGAACTGAACTTAAGCACTGCCTCCAGCAGGGGTCTGGAGCATGCAGGAATGAACTTGGGCAAGCAACTATTTTGTATTAATGAGCAATACCTATGAAAGGAAGAAAGAAAAAGGGGAGTTGGACAAGCACAGCTGTTAGAGTGCTCTGCAGATCTGACAGAGTTTCTACCAGGCCCAGGGGTGGATCCAGGCCCAGAGGCAAGGATTACCCATGAAAGACCCTCATTCCACTGCCTGGCTGGGTCCTTGACTGACCTGGGCCTCACCATGCCTGTGCCCCAGACTCAGCTCCTGAGACTGGCTCCTGGGAACCTGAGAGCTGGAGGGCAGGGGCACTCACACCCTTCCCAGATGGTGTGGCATTGTGTGCTTCAGGGGGCATCTGAGCACTGACACCAAACCACACAAACATCCAGAAAGTGGGTGTTCTGTTCCCAATGATTCTGAAAACTCAGCCAGGCCTTGGGCTGTTGCCTGGATCCATCTTTCTTCAGCAGATGAGTAAAGAGAAGTAATTATTTACCCAGCCATTGCTGTATGGATGACACTGTAGTCTAAGAACAGGATCAGTGAAATCGGAAAAGATAAAAGCTGGCCTATGTTCCTGGCAGCACCCTGTACAGGAGCTAAGCTACGGAAGCAATCCCCGTCCCATCAGGACACAATGGGTACAAAGCTGTCGGGCACACTGGATGTTTGTGACAGAGGATAACCTTTCAAATAGCATATCCGACTAACTGGTTTGTTTTAAACAAAGAAACAAACTTTAGGGCTCTCAAGCAAAACACCTTCATCCTAGCCAGCCCCACCCAGATTATTGGATCCCCCGCAATCTCATTAGGTCCCACCTTCAGCAGCAATTGGCACCACGAAGCCTAACTACCTTCCCATTGGACCCAAAGAGCCCAGGGGGGTATAAATGCGCAGGGAAGGAGTGACTGGAAACCTTCTGCTCCTCAGCTGAACCATGGAGCCCAGCCATCCCCTCCTTGTGCCCTCCGTGCCTGAGGCCTGGGATTCCCTGGAGGAACCGCTGTTTCCATTTTTCTCCCTCTTCCTCTCTGAAAGTCATTAAATTGTTTAAAAAGTGACTGTATCGGGCCTGGCCAGAGAGCTTAGTGGTTTACAGATAGGACTGTCCTGATCTACCCACTTCTGAGCTCAGGCTGCCCTTTCAGCCTCCACTGCCCGGCTTGCTCTCTCAAGGGCCAATCATTCCCAGAGAAACTGCCTCCAAGGATAAACAGCGCCCACCATGGAAGGGGGCAGCCCTCTGTGTCCCATCTCAGGAAACCAGTGCCTTCTGCTTCCCAAGTCGGGAGTTCTAGGTCTAAGAAAGCACTCTCCCAGCTATGCAGGCCTTTGCTTCGCTGAAATCGCTTCCCCAGAGCACGGGGTTTGAGCGGGTTTGCTGGGGTGACAGGGTGAAATCAGAAGCGCTGCTAAAGGGAACCTGCTGCCCTGAAACCGACTCCTGCAAGGGCTGTCACAGCCAGCCACACGCACGGGGCCCTGGCACTCTGAGGGGCGACGGGAGAATCCCCGGGGCTGGGCAGCACCCCTGGAGCTTCAAAGAGAAACTGCTTCTGAGAAAACGTCCCCTGGGCGCACCCCGTCCCCTGGGCGCACCCCTTCCCCAGCCACCACAGACAAAAGCCCATGTCCCTGCTGGGGAGCATGGAATGGCCCCAGGACTAACCAAGTTGCAAACAAACAAACAAACCAACAAACAAACCAACTCCTGCCACCCAGAAAGCAGGGACGCGGGGACAGAGCAGTGCTAACACCCAGAGCGGGTCCCCGGTAAAATCCAATCCAATGAGCACCAGGCTTGGAACTGCCCTGGGCGGACAATGGGCAACATAACCGGCCCAAACCAACGGACTCCTCCTAAATGCTTGAACATCAGAAAGAAAGCATTCGTCATCTTCCTAAAAAGGTAGGAAATGGTCACTTTTTTTTTTTTTTTTTTTTTGGTGCTGAAAACACGGATCAAACCTAAAAGAGTCATTTTTTTATTTTTTCTTGATTTTTAGAGAGAGCCTGGGCCACATCCATTTGTTTTCCCACTTCTTTATACATTCATTGGTGGCTTCCTGTATGTGCCTGACCCAGGGATTCAACCTTAAACCTTGCATATCCAGACTATGATCTAAACACCTGAGCGTTCTAGCCCGCGCCTGAGATGGTCAGGTTTTAAACATTATTTACTTTTAGAGAGAGAAGTTGTGAGAACAATGGAAACAGCAATTTGTGAGCCTGAAGCTTTGGAATGGCAGACTGTCTGTTTACAAGCAACTGAGCTGGCTGAGCTCTCTGGCCAGCACCCATTGATGTTTCTCTCTCCCTTTCCCTTCCTCTCTGAAATCAATAAAAAAAATACACAAAAATCATACATATTATGCATACATAGATACATAACCATACAGACAGACAGACACAAAGAAATTGCAGCTACCATTTAAAAACTCTAAATAGTATTTGGAGCCAAATTGGGTTCCTGGGAGAAGGACTAAGTTAAGGTTACCTGCACAGGTGGCTAAAGCTTTCCACTCACGTTTTCTAACCTCTATTGTTTGTTTGCTTGTTGGTGGTGGTGGTTGTTGTTAACCCTCACTGCAGGATCACTTGCCCCTGGGGACTGAACCAGCCATCCAGGTCTGGGAATCCAACCCAGGACTCTTTGGTGCTCAGGGTGGTGCTTTCACTGCTGAGCCAGGACAGCCAGGGCGGTTTTCTTTCACTTCTGCACCAGAAGGATTCCCACAGAGAAACCATTTTAGGAGTTATTTTGTGCCTTAGAAGTTTCCTCATACCAATCAAAGAAAGCGTTCTACTTTCTCCCTGAGCTCCCAGGATGCTTGCTTTTTAAGGGCAGCCCCAAGGTGGACTATCTTCGGTCAGTTTAAGTTTCCCCAAAGTGGCCACGACAGTTCCAAACTATCCAAAGTTTCACCCATTTCCCCCAAAGGCAAAGGAACCTGGTTCCTGTATTGGCCCAGGAGTAAACCCCATTTGTGTCTAGATTTTCTGAAACATCTAAGCTATTATTCACTGGCTCTGCCAATATGCAGGGACTCACGTGGTTCCCTGGTTTCAGTAGAATAGGATGAATTATAAAGAAGCTTCAACAGAGATGCCTCCGGATCAGAGAGCTCAGCACTAGGGGAGTGGAGCCCAGAGCTGAGCTGGTCCCTGGAACTCCAAGGTCCTGTGGCAAGGCAGAGAGGGCAGTGGGCTCAGGGGTACCAGCACCCACTACTCACCCGCCTGGGGGCTTACCAGGCATCTTGTCCCCATCCCTCTTCTTGGCCACAAGAACTGTTGAGAGAAAATTCAGAGCCCTTCCTCCCTAGGAAGACAATCTGAAAACCAGTAGTAAAGCAGCTCAGAGGCTGGGTTTACAGGACAGCTTGTGAAGAGGAATGGCGGAAGTAGCTAGCTGTTAGACATTGAAACGGGGACTCAGAACTGTTGGACATTGAAATTGGACTCAATCATTTTTTTGTTTTGTCTTGTTTTGTTATTATATGTTTATTTCTAGTCTGCAAAGGCAAAACTTTTTAAAGGAAAGAAATGGTGGGAAAAAGATACAGAGGCAAAGAAGCATTGAACAGACTGTCAAACTACATTGGGAAGACAGGGGAGGTTGGGCGAGGGGGGCTGTAAGAGACCAACCGAAGGACTTGTACGCATGCATATAAGCACAACCAATGGATACAAGACACTGGGACAGGGAGGAGGGCGGGCAGGTGAAGGCATGTACTGGGGGGTAGGGGAGGTCGGGGGGAGATCAATGGGGGGAAAAAAGGAGACAAATGTACTACTATTTGTAATACTTAAAACAATAAAAAAATTAAAAAAAAGGGGGATTATAGTGATTGGGGCTTTCCTGGAGCCAGGGGATTGAGTAACGGAAATATATTGTGTCTTCCATAAACCAAGGTTTAGAAGGGGGTGGGGAAGGGCGGGGCTAACTGGGCATTGAATGACTCACTAGTGTTTAGTGCAAATATAGAACTCCAACAGGATTAAATGTTGGGTGGCTCAAAGGGGATTAGATGTTAGGTGAAGGCGAGATAGACACTTGCACCCGCCCACCCCTCGCAGGAGCTTAAATAGCCAGGCCGCAGGCAGCACCCAAGGCATTGCCTCAGCATCAGCTCCAGGCTCCTGTCCTCCTGGCCCAGGGTCTCCGCAATGGAGCAGCCCTTTCTCCTGGACGACGACGACGCGCTGCCCCAGGCTGGGGGTTCTGCAGACCTGGCTCTAGAGCGCCTTGCCCCGGGGTTCCGGATCTCCGCAGACTCGCCACCTCCCGTCTGCCCGCCGCTGGCACAGTCCGCAAGCCCCCACAGCGATGACCACCAGCCACTGCTCTGCAGTCCTTGTTGGCAGCTGCCCTCGGTCTACCTGCAATACCGAGCACTCTTGGCCGAGGCCCCCTGTGGAGGGCCGCCTGGGAAGACACCTGGGCCTTTGCCTTAATTGCCCTCAGCTGAACTCGGGGCGTAGGCCGAGGCCCGCCCTGGGCACATGCTACCCCAATGTGGCTGGACGTGCTCATCAGTTCTGAGTTCCTAGCAGCCCGGGTGTGGGCAGGGGCGGGACTGGATATGTAAATCGAGGCAATAAACGCGCTGCGGGGCTTGGGTGGGGGTGGTCGCAGCCTCTCCATCAGAGAGGAGAGATGGCGCCCCACCCAGCACCCAGCTTCCAAATCCATCTCTGTGTCTGGTTTCTGTATTTCTAATATTTCTCAATGCCTGGCCGCCTCCATTTTAGAACCGGTTCCTTCATCTCCTTTTCCATGTGGGACGCGGAAAAGGGAGATCCCTACCATGTTGGGCCCCTGAAACCCAGAGCCCCTGGGAAGAGAGCCCAGTGCAGCCCAGTGCAGGCCTCTTGCCAGGAGTCCAAGCAGGAGCACCTGAGCCCACGGAGCACACCACGTTCAGGGAGCTTCCCGTGGACCTTAGGCCCAACGCCCTTGCTGGGTGCATTTCCCCACCCCCCATTTCCCCCCCCCCACCCCCTCCACCCCCCCACCCCCCCACCCCCCCCCCACCCCCGCCTCACCAGTGGCACCTATGCCTGAGCCTGTGCCTGCGCCTGCTTAGATCGGGCTGCCTGCAGTGCATCCTTCCTGCTGTCTCCTCTTTGAGTCACTGGGCTGCTGACTGCTGGGCAACAGTCCTGGGCCTTTATGGGCCCCCAGACTGTGTGGGAGGGCGCCCTTTGGGGACAAGAGACCTGAATCAAATGTAAACCTATTTTAGTATTAAATATTGTGTCCAGGTCACAGAATTCTGATTAATTTATATACTAGGTGTACCAGTTAATAATGCGGATTTTTTCCATAGCTGGAGTTACCTATATATTGATATATATGCGATTTGATATGTATGCCATTTGGTTCTATTAACAGCAAGCTTCAAAACCTTATATGTCAAATTTGCTGAAGGTGTTAACATCATAGATAGTTTTACGCTTAATAATATCGAATTTCGTGCCAGAAGAAGAGCATTGTCGGCAAGTTTTAACTCATTACTTTATTTTGAAGAAAAAGTTATATGTTCACGATGCTTATGGTGAACATGGTCCATCTGAAGATACTTGTGAACGCTGGTTTAAATGCTTTAAACGTGCCCTGGGAATGGTCTGGAACAGCAAAGCCCTCTGAGGCCCATGACTGCACAGCGCAGGCTTGGACAGCTGAAAGCAGATGGAAACCAGTTCCTCTTGACAGAGATGCCCATGAGGCTCACCTAGTCCTTTCAGGTTCTGAAGTGTGTGTGGGCTCCCACTGTGCATCCAGTGAGGGCCCCTCCACAGACCGGCAGGGCAGCCCCATACAGTCACTTTTTAAACAATTTAATGACTTTCAGAGAGGAAGAGGGAGAACAATGGAAACAGCGATTTGTGAGCAGGAAGCCTTGGTTTACCTGAGACACCAACACATTCCCTTTCCCCATCCCCTGGCTCCAGGAAAGCCGGTCCTGACAGCCCATCACTTCTCCCCTCCCCTTCACGGCTGTCCTGTAAACCCAGCCTCTGAGCTGCATACTGCTTTTCAGATTTCCTAGGGAGGAAGGGCTCCGAATTTTCTCTCAACAGTTCTTATGAACAAGAAGCGGGATGGGCACAAGAGTCCTGGTGACCCCCCAGGCGGGTGAGTAGTGGGTTCTGGTACCCCTGAGCCCACTGCCCTCTCTGCTTCCCCCAAGGACCTTGGAGTTCCAGGGTCCAGCTCAGCTCTAGGCTCCACTCCCTTAGTGCTGAGCTCTCTGACCCAGAGCCATCTCTGTTGAAGCTTCTTGATCATCCATCCTGTTCTCCTGAAACCAGGGAACCGTGTGAGTCCCTGTGTGTTGGAAGAGCCCCTAATAACAGGCTCCCTCCGTTGGTATCTTTTAGGAAATCTAGAGAAGGGGGCTTTTCTCCTGGGCCAATACAGGATCCAGGATCCTTTGCCTTTGGGGGAAATGCGTGAACTTTTGCCCAGAAAAGGATTGGAACTGCAGTGGCCACTTTGGGGAAACTTTAACTGACCGAAGATGGTCCACCTTAGGGCTGCCCTTAAAAAGCAAGCATCCTGGGAGCTCAGGGAGAAAGTAGAATGCGTTCTTTGATTGGTATGAGGCAACTTCTAAGGCACAAAATAACTCCTAAAATGGTTTCTAGGTGGGAATCCTCTGGTGCAGAAGTGAAAGAAAACCGCCCTGGCTGGCCTGGCTCAGCAGTGAAAGCACCACCCTGAGCACCAAAGAGTCCTGGGTTGGATTCCCAGACCTGGATGGCTGGTTCAGTCCCCAGGGGCAAGTGATCCTGCAGTGAGGGTTAACAACCACCACCACCACAAGGAAACAAACAAACAAACAAGCAAACAATAGAGGTTAGAAAACGTGAGTGGAAAGCTTTAGCCACCTGTGCAGGTAACCTTAACTTAGTCCTTCTCCCAGGAACCCAATTTGGCTCCAAATACTATTTAGAGTTTTTAAATGGTAGCTGCAATTTCTTTGTGTCTGTCTGTCTGTATGGTTATGTATCTATGTATGCATAATATGTATGATTTTTGTGTATTTTTTTTTATTGATTTCAGAGAGGAAGGGAAAGGGAGAGAGAAACATCAATGGGTGCTGGCCAGAGAGCTCAGGGAGCTCAGTTGTTTGTAAACAGACAGTCTGCCATTCCAAAGCTTCAGGCTCACAAATTGCTGTGTCCATTGTTCTCACAACTTCTCTCTCTAAAAGTAAATAATGTTTAAAACCTGACCATCTCAGGCGCTGGCTAGAACGCTCAGGTGTTTAGATCACAGTCTGGATATACAAGGTTTAAGGTTGAATCCCTGGGTCAGGCACATACAGGAAGCCACCAATGAATGTATAAAGAAGTGGGAAAACAAATGGATGTGGCCCAGGCTCTCTCTAAAAATCAAGAAAAAATAAAAAAATGACTCTTTTGGGTTTGATCCGTGTTTTCAGCACCAAAAAAAAAAAAAGTGACCATCTCCTACCGTTTTAGGAAGATGACGAATGCTTTCTTTCTGATGTTCAAGCATTTAGAAAGAGTCAGTTGGTTTGGGCCGGTTATGTTGCCCAATGTCCGCCCAGGGCAGTTCCAAGCCTGGTGCTCATTGGATTGGATTTTACCCGGGACCCGCTCTGGGTGTTGGCACTGCTCCCTCCCCGCGTCCCTGCTTTCTGGGTGGCAGGGGCGGTTTGTTTGTTTGCAACTTGGTTAGTCCTGGGGCCATTGGATGCTCCCCAGCCGGGGACACGGGCTTTTGTCTGTGGCGGCTGGGGACGGGGTGCGCCCAGGGGACGTTTTCTCAGAAGCAGTTTCTCTCTTGGTTTCTCTTTCAAGCGCCAGGGGTGCTGCCCAGCCCAGGGGATTCTCCCATCGCCCCTCAGAGTGCCAGGGCCACGTGCGTGTGGCTGGCTGTGACAGCCCTTGCAGGAGCCGGTTTCAGGGCAGCAGCTTCCCTTTAGCCGCCCTTCCTATTTCACCCTGTCACCCCAGCAAACCCGCTCAAACCCTGTGCTCTGGGGAAGCGATTTCAGCGAAGCAAAGGCCTGCTTAGCTGGGAGAGTGCTTTCTTAGACCTAGAACTCCCGACTTGGGAAGCAGCAGGCACTGGTTTCCTGAGATGGGACACGGAGGGCTGCCCCCTTCCATGGTGGGCGCTGTTTATCCTTGGAGGCAGTTTCTCTGGGAATGATTGGCCCTTGAGAGAGCAAGCCGGGCAGTGGAGGCTGACAGGGCAGCCTGAGCTCAGAAGTGGGTAGATCAGGACAGTCCTATCTGTAAACCACTAAGCTCTCTGGCCAGGCCCGATACAGTCACTTTTTAAACAATTAAATGACTTTCAGAGAGGAAGAGGGAGAACAATGGAAACAGCGGTTCCTCCAGGGAATCCCAGGCCTCAGGCACGGAGGGCACAAGGAGGGGAAGGCTGGGCTCCATGGTTCAGCTGCGGAGCAGAAGGTTTCCAGAGACTCCTTCCCTGCGCATTTATACCCCCCGGGCTCTTTGGGTCCAATGGGAAGGTAGTTAGGCTTCGTGGTGCCAATTGCTGCTGAAGGTGGGACCTAATGAGATTGCGAGGGATCCAATAATCTGGGTGGGGCTGGCTAGGATGAAGGTGTTTTGCTTGAGAGCCCTAAAGTTTGTTTCTTTGTTTAAAACAAACCAGTTAGTCGGATATGCTATTTGGAAGGTTATCCTCTGCCACAAACATCCAATGTGCCCGGCACCTTTTTACCCATTGTGTCCTGATGGGACGGGGATTGCTTCCGTAGCTTAGCTCCTGTACAGGGTGCTGCCAGGAACATAGGCCAGCTTTTATCTTTTCCGATTTCACTGATCCTGTTCTTAGACTACAGTGCCATCCATACAGCAATGGCTGGGTAAATAATTACTTCTCTTTACTCATCTGCTGAAGAAAGATGGATCCAGGCAACAGCCCAAGGCCTGGCTGAGTTTTCAGAATCATTGGGAACAGAACACCCACTTTCTGGATGTTTGTGTGGTTTGGTGTCAGTGCTCAGATGCCCCCTGAAGCACACAATGCCACACCATCTGGGAAGGGTGTGAGTGTCCCCGCCCTCCAGCTCTCAGGTTCTGGGGAGCCTGTCTCAGGAGCTGAGTCTGGGGCACAGGCATGGTGAGGCCCAGGTCAGTCAAGGACCCAGCCAGGCAGTGGAATGAGGGTCTTTCATGGCCAATCCTTGCCTCTGGGCCTGGATCCACCCCTGGGCCTGGCAGAAACTGTCAGATCTGCAGAGCACTCTAACAGCTGTGCTTGTCCAACTCCCCTTTTTCTTTCTTCCTTTCATAGGTATTGCTCATTAATACAAAATAGTTGCTTGCCCAAGTTCATTCCTGCATGCTCCAGACCCCTGCTGGAGGCAGTGCTTAAGTTCAGTTCATCTCTTTTCCTATTTGATTGTCAAAACTGGTTATGTTAGGTCCATGAAAGCCCTTCCATCTCACCTTTTGTTTTGTTTTTTCATTTTGAGCACCACACTGATCTTTCACAGTTTTCTAGCTTTTCTCGCCAAAGATCTGCAATCAGCCTCCCCGCCCACCCCCTCCCCCAGAAAACTCAGCTCCATTTATTGGGAAATGTATGTAGAAAGCACCATTGTTTCACTGATAGACCCAAAACTATTTTGTTGATAATCGCACCTGGTCCTTTTAGGTAAATGGAACTAAGATGCACATTATTTAGGGGGAAAACACCTCCTCCCACCAGGGGGTCATCCTGTATGTACCTGGAACTGTCTGGCCTGGGGGTGTGTGTGTGGGAGGAGGGGAAGCTGGTGCCCCGGAACCCCACGGCTGTCATTCAGATGGCACAGAGCTTCCCCTAGACCCCTTACCCTTACTCAGCACCCTCCCCCACGCTGCGCCCGTACCCTTGAAGCCTTCAAGATACATTTCCTGATTTCCAGGCCCTCCAGCTGAGTGCAGGGCCACACTCAGACAGCCCAGCTCCCCTGGGTGTGGACCCTGAGGGTCCCTTCCCTCCCCAGAACCCCCAGGACTTCCCTGGCCCCTCCCTGCCCAGGCCGCCTCCCAGTCCTGCCATCCAGATGCCCCAGGGAGAATCATTACAAAGTGGAGGCACAAAGAAGGATCAGTAGTTTAATCGCGAACCACAGGTTCCAAAAGAGAACAGAGAGATGAGAAGTAGATGCAAAAGCCAAGTCAGTTCCTCAGCACGTGATTGCCTGCACTGGGGGTGGGGTTTGTCCCAGGAAAGTCTGTGTGTCCTTGGGAGAGAAAGCAGCACAGGGCTGCCTGGGAGAGAAAGCAGCACAGGGCTGCCTACAGGGCAGTCTCGGGCTCCGCAGGGGTGCTGTTCCTCCAGCCGGTTGGCCGCCTTCTGTCCGCTTCCTGGAGTGCAGCCTGGGTGCTCAGCGCTGGTGCTGGCGGCTTCGGCTCAGCGCGGCGTCAGGAGCCCGCGTCCCACCGTCCCTCTGGGGTTGGCACCTCCTCGCTGGTTCAGGACCCTCAGGGCTGTGCGGTGAGGCGACTGCGGGTCCTGGAGGCGCGGATCCGGGTCGCCTTCCTGGCTCCTCTCAGCTCCGGGATCCTCGGCGTCCCAGGGGCCAGGCTGGTGCAGCCGCCCGCGGGCCCCGCGGCTCCGCTGGGGAACCAGAGGCGGGGGTCGCAGGAGGGGCGGCTCACCGCAGGGAAGTTGTCCAGGGCCCAGGCCCAGGCCTGCTCGCGGTTCAGGTCCGGGGGCAGAGTGGGCTCCGGGCACACATACCGCATCCAGGAAGGGACTTCCAAGGGGCCTGGATGCGCTCCCACGGCTTCGGCATTCTGGGCGATGGAATGGTGAGGGGGTGCAGGGGAGGACTGAGTGCTGGGGCGGGGGTGGAGGCGCCTTTACACTGTCCGGGTGGGAAAGGCCGGAGGAGACCACGCCCACCTACGCGGGTGGGACCCTCCTTTGCTTTGCAAATTGCGTCAACACCTGTTAGGATTAGGGTGCCAGAGGTGTCCTGGAAATGTCATGGGTTTTCAAAACATGTATATATATTATTTATTTCAGATTTGAAGCAGGGGGAGAGAGAGAAAGACACATGAATGATGAGAGAGAATCCTGGGCAGGGAGGGACCAGGGTAGTCCTTTAGGGCCCCCACTGGGGTTTCAGCCATCAACCTGGGCATGTGCCTGTGATTGGAATGCAAGCCGGGGACCCTCCAATCCAAAGGCCGACGCTCTATCCTAGAGCCAAACCGGCTATGACTGGTGAGGTTTTGAGGGTTGACTTTGGTAGAGGAAGGGGTGGAGGGTGGAGGGTAAAATTTCGATAGTTCATGGATAGTTTCCACTGAAAAGAGAGAAAGATGCTCAGGGTTTCAGACAGGCCTAGGGGATTGACACTTGGCTGTCTACCTCTCTGCCTGGATCCGGGAGGCATTGCCTGCTTGTACAGAGTGGTCAGAGTGTGATCCAAGGTCCCGGAGCTGGCCCCGCTGCAGCTGGACTGAGGACCCAGAGCCTCAGGCACGTGGATCTGGCTGGAATATGAAGACCGGTGGTCCCACAGCATGCTCCATAACCTTCATGCTAATTAAGCCAGGCAACCGTCAGTAGTCAGGAATCAGGAATGTGGATACTGCGCGGAGGGAGTTCCTTGTGATTTCAGCTGACCAGATCTCTGTAGAAGGCTGGTGTGATTGAGTTAATTCTGAGGTGTATTGTGGGAACATCCGAGGAAGTCTTTAACCAAGACAAAAATACTGCACAGGATTATTTGAGTCAAAGAGAGGAAACCGGGAAAGGTGTAATAATAGGATATAGGGAATAGACTATCTTTACAGACCCCTAAAGGCATACACATAGTTGATGAAAAAACCATTCGTTCTGGTCTGGCCCCGTGGTTGAGCGTGGACCTATGAACCAGGAGGCAGCCTCTCAGCCTGAGATTCTCTCTCATCATTGATATTTTTGTCTCCCTCTCACTTCCGTTCTGAAATCAATAAAAATATATTTTGAAACAAAAACAAGGGAAGTTTCACTATGTAGTGATTAAAAATTCCCACGGAGGCTCCCAGCGCCCCTGCACATCTGTCCCCGGGCTGCCTGGGCTGGGGGTGGGGTTGGGGGGACTGCAGTTCCGGATCTCTCCTACTCCTTCCTCCTGCAGGAGGTGGCTCAGTGCTGGGTGAAGAGACAGTGATTCTCACTGGTCCCAGGACCTCAGCGCCAGAGCCAGTGGTGGTGGTAGGTGGGTCAAACCATCTGAGTTTGGTCAATAATGATGCAGCGAGACTTGTCTTATCCAGTTTTCCAGATTCTGGGGGAATGATTCCCAGTGAAATTTTACCCTGCGCTCGCAAAGCACAAGTCACTTCATTAATTTATTAGTGTGGATGTGGAGCAGGAGAGCAGTCAGGCTCAGTTAATGGGAAATGCAAGTTCTTTGCACCCACCCTTTGCCTTCCTGGCTAATCCCTAACAGGTGTTTGAAAGTATTCCTTTGCATTTCAGCTCTAGATTGGCTTAAAACATCAGTGACCCAATGCAGAGCAATATTAACTGATGATAAGACACCCAAGGACATTCACATCAAGACACTTCCACAGCCAGGAAGGGAAAGTGTAAACCTAACTCAGAAAGGGGAGCATAAAGGGAGTAGTAGCTCAAAGGTGTTGTTGACACAGTAAAGTGATGGATATGTTAATTACCTTAATTGCGGTAAGCATTTCACAGTCATTACCCTTACATCTCCATAAGTACATTTAGGAAAACGAACCCAGGGCAAAGAAAGCCTTCTGAACCAGAGAGAGAAGCTTCCTGCACCCAAAACAGGTTTGCACCCTGGCCCACCCCCACCCAATGCTTTCCAACAATGCACACACAGTAATTGTGCCTTTTATCTCACAGTGTCCGCACAGCCATGTCAGAGGAGCAATTCCAACACCAACAGTAGAATCGCGAAGTCATCACAATTTCGGGCATTAAAAAAAATCTTGGGCACTGGCTGGTGTTTGTAAGTGGTTAGTGAGGGGTCTGGGGTTTGATTCCCAGTCAAGGACATGTACCTGGGTTGCAGGTTCTATCCAGGGCCATTGTGGCGGTTCCACGTGGAAGCAACTAATCCTTTTATCTCTCTCACACCTCTCTGCCCCCCCCCCCCTCTCCTTTCTACTCTCTCTAAACAACAATGAACCAAAACAATACCCTTGGGTGAGGATTAACAACAACAAATCTTAGGAGTTTCCCACTAGAGAGAAATACTAAAATTATTCTTCAAAACTGTTTCTCTTTGTGTGGTTGTGACCCCAACGTATACACTTAGGATATTTTTTGTCTAGTTGGTTTCAATTTTTAAGAATTGTTTTACATAATTATAAAACAATTTTTAAAAGCATTGACAGTTTCTTAAACCAAATCTACAAATTATATGAAAGGATGTTTAGTTTCTAGCCAAGTGTCCTCCACTCGGAGAGAGAAAAAGAGAGAGGGAGAGAGAGACTGTATTTCCCCCTGCTTGGCTTCATAGCATATTCCAAGAGCCAGCTTCGCCTTTGGATACAACCCTTCCTCCATCTTTCAGGTTCCGAAAGGCAGTTCTCACTCCATTTTATTGGTTGAGGACATCATTTTTGACGGAAAACTGAGATTCCCCTCCCGCTCCCCACCTGCCTTTGGCTCTAGAGAAAGCTAGAGGGGTGAAGGAAAAGTGGAACATGTGAAAAGGGATTCCTTCTCAAGATGGAAGGAACTTGATTTTGATTCATAATCGAATGCATTCAGATAAATGGATTCTGCTCTTCTGGGTTCCCACCACTCAGTGTGAGAAGATAAAGACTCTTGCCCTAACTGGTTTGGCTCAGTGGATAGAGCTGTGGCCTAAGGGTTCCGGGTTCCATTCAGGTCAAGGGCAGTACTTTGTTGCAGGCTCCTCCTCTCAGGCAAGGATAGGGCTTGTGCAGGAGGCAACTAAGGATGTTTCTCCCTGTCTTGCCCTCTCTCTTCCACTCTCCTAAAAATCAGTGGAAAAGTATCCTTGGGTGGGGATTAACAACAACAAAAATTAGTTTAAAAAAGGATAAAGACTTCCTTCATCTCTCCTTGTTTTTTTTTTCCTCTTCATCTCTCTTTGTTTATTATTGTTTTCAGTTTGGTGAAAAGGTGTTTTAGAAAATTGAGAAAAACACTTACAGCATGGCTGCGGTGGAAGCTAGTGATAGTTTACAAAGCGTGTTTAGAACAAATCGCTGTAGAGATCATTGAACTCAAAGGTCTTCACTGAGATGTAAAGATAGTTTGCACTGCCCAAAGGGAATCTCTGTCCTCCACCAGCATTAGAGCGGTCCATTCAGAAATGCACAAATGCTCTCTGCGTGTGTCTCGTGGGTTTGTAGTTGGAACAGGGCGGGGCTCTGTGTACTTGGAGATTATCCACCTCTGTGCCCAGTGGGGCAGTCAGCACACAGCTCCTCACTCCTTCCCTCCCTTGCAAGGTGAGTCAGGCCACTGTGACCCCAGGAGGGGCTGGTCCTGTTCCCACCTGTCCCTCCCAGAGAGTCCCTGGAAGCTGGATTGCGTGGTCTACCTTGCTATGCAAATTGTGGTCAGCAGACAGAGCGTGGGCATCACCCGGGGGCTTGTTAGAAACACAGAACCCAGACTCACCAAATCTGAATCTCCTTTCAAAGTCATCCCCAAGTGATGTTCTAAGCTGCAAGTGGAGAAGCTCTCTCAGGATTGCATTCTAGGGGCCTGGGAACCAGCCCTTTCTAAGAGGCCTGGGGGATGCAGAGGCCTGATGCAGTCACCAGATCTTCGGATCCTCCATCATTTGATCCACAGCCACTGGCTGGAAAGCAGAATGCTCGCCTACTCCTTGGCCCAGAACCGCAGTTCCCTTGAGCAGTGGGTGGTGCTGCCTCCTCCTGAGTGAACTGCATGGTGATTCTGAGCCACATGAAGTCGGAGGGTCTCTCTCTCTCTCTCTGTCTCTATCTCTCTCCCTCCCCCTCTCCCTCTTTCCCCCTCTGTCTAAATGTGGAGACAATTACCTTTTTGTTATTGGGAATTATTGTGGGGCTGCTAGTCCGTTATACTTTACACACACATTAAACTAGTTCAGTTCTTGTTGGACAGATTAGCTTACTTTGGATCCAGAGGCAGATGGCAAGATTGTTAAGAGTGGATGAAAACCTCTGGTGTGTGAATGTGTGTGTGTTGGCATAAACGAAGACTGAATTTTATCAAAGGATTTTTCTACATCTTGAGATGAGATTTTAAAAAGTTATTTTAATGCATGGAATCACATTGATTAATTTATCCCTAGGATGCATCCAATTTGGCCTCGATATATTTCTTTTTCATGTATGTTGCTGTTTTTGGTGTCCTAATGTTTAGTTTATAGTCTTTGCATTGCTATTCAATAGTGAAACCAGCCAGCGGTTTTTCTTCCTTGCAATGTCTTTTCCAGGTTTGGTTTCAGAGGTTTTCTGGACTCACAAAATGAGTTGGGAAATGTTCTCTTTCTCCATCTCCATCTCTACACTGTGCACGTGTAGAATCATTTTTTCTTTTTCTTTAAAAAGCTGGCTTCCCAGATGGATGACATTAAAAGCAAGCAGTCTTGGAAAACAAGGTTTGGGTGACCCGAGCCCCCAGATCTTGCAAGGATAGAAGCAGAGACATTCTGAGCCATGAATGTCCACATGGCTAAACCAGTAATGTCATGAAACATTATGAACCACGGTCTTGTAATACACTTTGTGACTTAAGTAATAATTGCACAATGAATTCATTTTTTTTCAGTGAACTCAATGTTTCTCTCTACCTATAAGAATGATCTAGCTACACTAATAAAAGAGCGATATGCAAATTGACTGTTCCTCCACTACACCCACTAGCCAGGACCACCAGCCAATCAGGAGCGAGTATGCAAATTAACCCAACCAAGTTGATGGCTGGCCATGGAGATTGAACAAGCAGGAGTCTTGGGTTGCCCTTGGTGATGGAGGAAGCCAAGTTTCCAGGCTGGCCCTGGCCTCTGCTCCAGGCTACAAAGTTTCAATTATAGAAGATAAATAAAGCCCAAGAAAAATAGTGTTGGCCACAGAGCTGGAGCAAGTTGGTGGCTTGGGTTGCCCCCAGCGATGGAGGGAGCTAAGCCTCCCGCCCTCCCTGGTTGGCCCTGGCCTCCCCACAAGGTTATAAACTTTCAATTATAGAACACAAATCAATCCTCGATACTTGCTTCCAGCTGGCCCTGGCCTCTACTCAAGGAGGAGCTGGAAAAAAAATAAAAGAAAGAAAGAAAAAAAGGAGGGGCTGGAACCTTGGGTTGCTGGGGGTGATCAGGCCAGGATGGGACAGGAGGGGCTGTTGGGGGTTAGCATACCAGCAGGGGAGCCAGTTGGGGGTGAGCAGGCCATCAGTGGGGGTCATTGGGAGGTGATCAGGACAGCGGTGGGGGCAGTTTGGAGGGAGCAGGCCAGCAGGGTAGCAGTTGGGGCTGAGCAGGCCAGTGGAGAGGGAAGGTGGGGTGAGCAGGCCATCAGGGGGGGTCAGTTGGGGCTAGCAGGCCAGCAGGGGAGGCAGTTGGGGTTGATCAGGCTGGCAGGGGGCATTTGGGGGTGAGCAAGCCAGTGGTGGGGGCAGTTAGGGGTGAGCAGGCCAGCAGGCAGAGAGGTTAGGGGCAGGCAATCAGGCAGGCAGGCATGTGAGTGGCTGGAGCCAGCAGCCCCAGATTGTGAGAGGGATGTCCAAACTGCCGGTTTAGGCCTGATCCCTGTACACCAGCAGTAGGACATCCTTGGAGGGGTCCCAGATTGGAGAGGGTGCAGGAGGGCCTGAGGAACACCGCCCCCCCCCCCCGTGCACGAATTTCGTGCACTGGGCCACTAGCATATATATATTAAAGCCTAAGCGACCGTTACGACTGAACAACCAGAGTGACTGAAATGACTGGTCGCTATACGCGCACTGACCCCCAGGGCAGCTCCTGCACTGTGTCTGCCCCTGGTGGTCAGTGCGCCCCCACAGCCAACCTTCTGCTGCTGGCTGGCGTCAGTGTCCGTTCCTTTTGCGCCTGGCCTGGCTATTGTAGCCTCCTCTCCAGACCCTGCCGCGGCCTTTGGGCCCTGGCCTGGGATGGGGAACTGAGGGTGGGTAGTGGCAGATGCAGCCCCTTTCCCAGAAGGGGCCAAGGGCCAGCTCTCTCCTTGGGGCTGGTGGCCAACCTCCCATCTCTTACCCCGACCCTCCCCCCCCCCCCCCGCCAGTCAGCAGGCCCTGGTCAGCCAGGCCCTGATCACTGGCCAGGCTTAGGGCCACACCTGTGCACAAATTCATGCACTGGGCTTCTAGTTTACTATATAATTTTAGTGATATAAAGAAACAAACTTGCCTGGAAAGTGGGGGTCAGTGGTTGAGCATTGACCTCTGAACCAGGAAGTCGTGGTTCGATTCCATGGGTGGGGACACATGCCCAGTGTGGGGCATGCAGGAGGCCGCTGATCATTGATTTTCTCTCATCATTGATGTTTCTCTCTCTCTCTCCCTTCTCTCTGAAATCAATAAAAATATATTCAAAAACTAATAAAGAAACTCAAATTTATCATAAAATTTCAAAGATGTACTTGGAAATTTTATAAACATCAATATTTACTGTTTTCCTGAATATGTTGTGTTTTTAATCATAATTATAATATTGAAAAGTAACAATTTTTAAACCAAGCCATATCAAACTCCTCCCAATCCTCTTCACTTTATTCTACATGTTCGTCTTCTGCATGAACCATGATATGAAAAAATTCAAAAAAGCTCTTTGAAGTTATTGCACAACGTAGTTACAAACTATGTTTACTAGTATATTACACATTCCCCCAAAACTGTTCATTCATATCATAAAACCTATCTGACGTAGGAAAACAAATTTTGAAATTTTAAAAACTTCATCCATTGCCGCTTATTTTGTTGGAAATATGGGATCTCTGCAAGGAAGAATGAATGCTTGCCTTCCAAGGACCCTTCCAGTGCTCACTGCACTGTTACCAAGGCGATCAACTGTCAAGTCGCTTTAGACTGTGGAAGCATTTTATATATATTTTACTGATTTCAGAGAGGAAGGGAGAGGGAGACACACACAGAAACATTAATGATGAGAGAGAATCATTGATCAGCTGCCTCCTGCACGCCCCCTACTGCTAACAAAGTTTAGCCCTACTATTTCTCCAGCTTGTCCAGCATTGAAGGGGTAGAATTTACTTCTTTTTACTTTTTCACTCAAGCCCCAGCAAGGAATTTCTCTTCCTAAGCTTGTATTATCTTTATTTGTATTTGACAACTTCTGCCACAAACAAGTAAAAAAACAAACGTTCAGCACACCTGGCTACCATTAGTTTTGTGATCAGTTGAGGGTCGAAGATGAGATATTCAGCAATCTAACCAGGAACATTTAGCCCCATTCGTGCGTACACGCGCACACCACACACCAGGCACTGTGCTCTGTGCTGGGAAACCGTGGGGAACAATCCAGACACGCTTCTGCCCTCAGTCAGCTCCTTCTCTGGTCAACCACCATTCCTCCTAATTGATCCGACTCTGGGAAGGGACCAGGTGCTTCCTCAAAGTTCTTTTTCTTTTCTTTTTTCCTATTATTATTATTATTATTAATTTTAAATAATTTAATTTCTTTATTGTTTAAAGTATTACATACGTCTCCTTTCCCCCCATTGACCTCTCCCCGGCTGCGCCCAGCCGCCAGCACAGGACATTGGGATCAGAAGTCTCTGTTCCGTAGGTTCTATAGGCGACACCACGTGGCTCCTCATTCTTTATCTCACTCTTTGATGCCAAACCAAGCCCTGGAAGGAGCCCAGGAAGTAGGGGAGGAAGTGGAATAAGATCAGGGTGTTAGGGTTGGGGCCCAAGTGTTTGGGAACTTCCTGCAGCAGCTTATTACCCTCCATCAAGAAGCAGGCGGGAGAGTGAGCAGAGGCGCAAGAGCCAGTTGGGAGCTGGGTCAGCACTGGGCACCCATGCCTGGTCATTCTCACAGGCAGGGGGGCCCTAATTAATCCTAGCACATTGGGTGGGGCTGGGGGTGGGGGAGGCAATCAAGGGCAGGAGTTGTCTTGGCTCCCAGACTGGCTTAAGAATAGAGGGAGAGACGTTAATTAGAAAAATTGATTTTAGAGAAGCAGGGAGGGAGTGAGGAATAGAGGGAAGGGGGGGTGGGGAGAGAGAGAGAGAGAGAGAGAGAGAGAGAGAGAGAGAGAGAGAGAGAGAGAGACATTGATCGCTCCCTCCCATATATGCCCAGACCAGGGTTCAAACCCAAAACCGAGGTATGTGACCAGACCTGGAGCTGAACTCTCCAATCACCTGAGCCACACCGGCCAGGGTAGAGAGAAGCTAATCTTGCAGGGGAGAGGAGAGGCTTCTAGGAGAACCAGCACAGAAAGCTATGGTAGAGAAAGAGAAAGAAGGTCAGGGGCATTCTTACTGGAGGTGAGGTGACTCTGGAATCATTGTATGGCCCTAGAGTGGTGGTTCTCAGCCCTTGCTGGGGCTAGAATCGACTGGGGAGCCTTTAAAAACACGGATGCCCAGGCATTATGCTGCAAGATGCGACCATTGGTGGGTGTGAGGTCTGAGCACTGCTCTGGCTTCCAAGATCCACAGGTGGGTCAAAATGTAGCCCAAGTTGAGGACAGACAGCATCCTTCATCTGGAGCTCGTTCGAAATGCAGAACCTGTAGCTCCAGACCTACTGCACTTTGACAAGACCCCTAGGTGATCTGTATGCCCACTGAGCTGGAGAAACACTGCACAAAGGAACGGTCAGCAGGCAAATGGGAACTAGCCAGAGGTGGTGCTGGGTAAGCTTTCCCTTCAAGGTGTAGCCCGCCTCCTCTTTTTCATGAATGATTCCTTTTAGCTCCTTCCTTCTTCATTGTCCCCTCTTCTTAATGTTCCTCTTTGGTATTCCTTGAACCCTTTGACAGAGATGCCATTTTGCTCTGTGTCTAGCCATCCCATTCTGATCTCCAGCTTCTCCCTGCCCTTGAGTACAGAGGAGTGACATGCCAGGACTGGGAGGTCACTCCTTGGTGTCCATACCTACCCAGGAGAGAGGACTTTTATGGCCATGTCATCAGGACCACATCATTCTAGACAATGGTCTCCCTGCTCCCTTCCCACCCGAACACACATGTTCTATCATAAACCGTGAGCCTCAAGCCTGGCTGTGTGAGCAGACTGTGGTTCCCATGACCTCCAGGATCCACCACCTGCTGCTAGTGCCTAAAGTTCTAATTGCTGCCACTTTGTGGGGTCTAAACCGCCTTCTCTGATTCCCACAGTTTTCTAAATCCTTGGATTAAAAAAAGTATTTTATTATGTCACTTCATCACACCATCAGAAAACATGAGCCATTCTAGAAGATATTAGGGGCACTCAGCATGTTCTTGCTGGTGGTCAAATCAACCTCATGGGCCCCTGGTGTTTCTGGTTGGCTCTCCAACTAGACCGGGAGTGTCAGCGGGACCCTTGTGTGACCAGCAGGCCACACGGTGCCTGGCACAAAGAACATTCTCAATGTCTGTTAGTTGAGTTAGACTGTGTCTATTGGACAGAATCAGTACATTAAACATAGAGGGGAAAAAAGGCTTGATCAATCCTTAGAGGAGATGGAGGAAACCCATTTGTTTCCACCAATGTTTCTGCAAACAGAGGGTCAGAAATTGACTATGGGTCTATGAATTACAAAGTAATTTCACAGTGTATTTGATTGAATTAGTCCAACTTATCCTTTCACAGCAAGAAAACTTTAAAAACTCTTTAACAGTCACTTTTTTGCTTTTATTCTTCATTGACGATAAGTTTGTACACTAGAGCATAGCAGTAGACATTAATTGAGCAACTTCTCTGCAGTAGGTACTTTGGAAAGCACGGACTCTCTGGGCAGGTACTCTTACTGTCCTCATTTACAGGGGAAAAACCAGAGGTGTCAGAGAAGGGATTGGCACAAAGTTTGCAAATGTTGGGACCTGTGTTTGCACCCAAATAGTCTGAATCCCAGAGCCCACGATTTTGTACTGTTTGCTCGCCTGCACTTACAAATAAATCGGTGGCCTTCGATTGGGATGTTGTGGATCCCACCTGCCTCTTTCTTTCCCCAACACATGGCCCACCCCAAATGTGAGGCTGCCCTCCCTTGTTAGCATAAGGCTGCTTGGAGATCTGACTTTCACTTTTCTTTCAGCACTAACTAGTTTTTGTTGTGTTTTTTTGGGGGGCTCCAACGCACACTACAGCCAATTCAACTCCAAAACACACCCTCCACTTTCCCAAAGGCCAATGCCAACACCCAGCCTCTGCGCTCCTTGGATCGCTGAGCACTGAGAGGGCTGGGAAAGCTCAGCTTCGTGTGGCCCAGACACAGGGCTTCTTCAGGCCCGAGCCGCCGCGATGGCCACCGTGCTCCTCCTGCAGAAAGCGGGCCTGGGAGGCCGCCGCGATGGCCACCGTGCTCCTCCTGCAGAAAGCGGGCCCAGCTGGGAGGCCGCCGCGATGGCCACCGTGCTCCTCCTGCAGAAAGCGGGCCTGGGAGGCCGCCGCGATGGCCACCGTGCTCCTCCTGCAGAAAGCGGGCCTGGGAGGCCGCCGCGATGGCCACCGTGCTCCTCCTGCAGAAAGCGGGCCTGGGAGGCCGCCGCGATGGCCACCGTGCTCCTCCTGCAGAAAGCGGGCCTGGGAGGCCGCCGCGATGGCCACCGTGCTCCTCCTGCAGAAAGCGGGTCCAGCTGGGAGGCCGCCGCGGAGCCCTGGGTCCTGCGCCTCCGGGAGCCTCGCGGGCCCTGGCCCCTGCCTGGCTACTCCGCCCTGGGCAACCCCTCTCAGCGCGGCCCCGCCTCCCTGGACTCACTCGGCTGCTTCTGCGGGCTGTCCTGCGGGAACTGCTTGGGTGTGGACGGCTGCTGGGGTGTGGACGGCTGCTTGGGGACAGCTGCGTCCTGCGGCCCGGGGTGTCCTCAGCCCCAGCCCCCAGACTGGACCCAGAGGGAACCCCAGGCAGCCGCGAGGGAGGCTCACCCTGCCGAGGACACGAGCGGAAGAACCAGAGAGAAGGTGGCCTTGGGGACCCCCCAGGAACCCGAGGATCTGCCCGCACCCCTCCCGGCAGAGCTCGCCCTGGGGCTCCCGCTGGGAGCAGCTCCGGTCCAGGGCTTGGCGGTGGTGGGAGCCGGACCTGCTCCCTCCCCACTGAGGGCGAGAGCTGATTCCTTTCTTTGTCCCCTCCCCCCTTTTCCTAGATGGCTTTAAAGGTTTTCAATAAAATTTTACCAAACAAATGAAAAGAATTGCCTGGGATTGAGTGTTTTCAGACCCCAGCACCACCATTTTATACAAGCAGTTTGGAGACCGCTGGGTGAATAGTTAGAGTTGCTTTGGGTGAGGCAGGGTGGAGGGGTGTGCTCTGGGCTCTCTCTGTGGAGCTGGGTGGCCTATGAGAGAGTTTGCTGCCTTTGTTTGCTATCTGCTTTGCGGGGAGTCTGCCAGCTCAGCATCTGGTAAGCTTTCCTGCTTCTCTAAGCGCATATCCCCTTCCTCTCCCACAGCTTAGTTCGCCTAGGACAGAGGCTCAAGTCCAGCGGAGCCAGGAGGAGGGAAGAGTGCCAGCAGAGTGAGCTGGGCTCTGGGTTCACAGGGAATGGACAGGAATGGCTGAGCCTCTTGGAAAATGCCTTGTTTGGGATTGTGTTTGGGGGCCCAGCCAGCATGGACTGAGAGACGCCGCCCCGCCTCCCGTTCAGTGCAGTTACATAGTCACAAGAGTCATTGACTTGTTACTCATTAGGCCCTACGGTGTATCAGACACCTTGCTGGGTCCTGGGAATGCAGTGAACAGGAGACACTGTGTCCTGCTTTCATGGAGCATATCATTGGGCAGAGACAAGAAATAAAACAACACCTGGCTTAATCTGCAGTGGAGACCCAAGTGAGGTGAGATAGTGTGAATGAGTTTTCAGCAAATCTTCTAATTATTTTCAACAAATCTTCTGGGAGCTGGCAAGCATGAAAGAGAGCCCCCCCCTTCCCCCGCCTCCCGCCCATATAGGCTTTTTATTTTGATTGATTCCCAAAAATTCACATGAAAGTAAATTCTTTCTCTAATAGTGTAAATATACCCTCTAGGTATTTGGCAGCATTTGTAAAAAATGTGAAACAAAATGTCCAATAGTGTCCCATCATCTTATTTTCAATCATAAATGCACCAAATTTGAGGAAGCCAATTGAATGATTCTCAAACTTCACGTTCCTTCATTCATTCAATAATTATACCTTACGTTAGGCGCTAGAGATAAATGTCAGCAAATCACAGGACATCCCTGCGCTCATGCAGTCTAGCGACCAGTAGGACAGACGGACATGAAGAGTCACTCAGGGAGCTGCAGGAGCCATGGGAAATGGACAGTGACCTGGCCATCCAGGTGTCCAGGACGCTTCCCAGGTCAAGTAATGAAAAGCGAAGAAGGCCCAGGCAGGGGACAGCCCATTGCATGGAGCCTGGAAAGTGTGTTTGGCTAATTCAAGGCACTTAAATGTAGCGCCCGGGCCTGAAAGCCAGGAGGAGAGGCCAGAGAGACACCCAGGAGCTGGATGCTGGGTGCCTGTGAGCTGTACTCAGGGTGTCAGATTTTACCCTAAGAGCAGTGGAACAACGCATATGGTGTTTTTTTTGTTGTTGTTTTCTTTTTTGGTTTTGAATAGCAGAGTAACCTAAATAGAATTGTTTTTATTTTAAAAGACCAGCTTGCCCTGTAGAGAATAGATGACATGATCCGACCGTCCCCCCCCTCGCCCCCCCCCCCACCCCGCCCACAGACGCCAAGGAAGCGTCTGGCTGTGTGTGGGTCTGTGCTTCAGGATGGCACCGGTGAGAACAGAGGCAGGCAGAGATGTAGACTCGACGTTGTGCCATCACTGGAAGACCCTTTCTGTGGCTTCCAGCAAAAGGAAGCATAGAGGAGCTCGCTGGATCCTTTCTCATCCGTCCTGTATTGTCACAATCCTAAAAAGATGGCCAACAGCCCTGAACACAATCCTCCTGAATGTTTAGTGTTAGCTAGATTGTGTTACGATATTTATATTGAGCTCTGAATGTAAATTCTAGTCGTTTCCTTTCTGATGTCCATAAGTGGCACACAGAAAATGCTGCCTTCCAGTCCAAAGTGCTTGGTATAATTATCCTCCCAGGAAATGAGACTGGTTATCACACAGAGTATTTCCAGGCCCTGGCAGACCTCTTGGCATCACCCCACATACACCCCAAGGTTTCCTGCTCCAGTTTCCAGCTCGCCCACTCTACACTCCCAACCCCGGGCCTTGGAGTCAACACCAGGCAGCGAACCCCAAACTCTTGCGCACTTTGGGCTGTTTTTTAGGGTGTTAGATTCCATACTTGGCGGGTCACTGTCCCACCCAGACCCAAAGCAGCATACTACCCAAGAAGGGGAAGTGAGGGGGTAGATGAGGGTATCTAGCAAGATGCACAAGTTTGTGTGTTAAAACTGTTACTTCTCTCCCCCCCCCCCCCCCCCGCCACCACAACCGTTCCCGCTCAGATCCACTGATACCTTCCCAATATGTCCAGCTTCCAAATCCCAATAGGAGCTTTGTCTTTTCCCCTTGGAAACAAGAAAGTCCTCACTCTTTGCCCATATGGAGAGGTTCTGGTACAACCCGCCACAGATGCTTCTTCTAGGCAGCTCATCCTGATCTCCTAGAGGAATAAGCAAGAGGTAGACCAGTAAGATCCTGCTTCAGTGGCTGGTTGCAAGGCAAACAGTTCCTGATGCTGCCACCAGGCGGAGCCATTGCACCAGGCCAGGTACCTCATACCCTGAGTAATGAAGGTGGGTGCATAGCAAGTGTGAGTTCGTGGTATAAAACAACACTGGAAACATGTTTTCAATCAAAAGGACACGAATTACTAATGTATTTTTAACAGAGTATCTCCTTTCAAGGTTTTAGGTTTTTTGGTAGAGTGAGACAGGCGTGAAGCTCCGGGGTGACTGCCAAGGGCACAGCCAAGATTGAGAAGCATTTCCTAGGGCCTTGCAGGGGCAGCTGTGCTTCCTGACCACCTTCAGAGGCCTCACTCGGCCCTCTGCTAGTTGGGCAAAGGAACTTGCTGAATTAGAATCTGCATGGCAACAGATTCTACTCCCAGGGGATCTCAGGCACCCAGGCTGCTGTAGAGCTTTGCTGACATCTGGGAGACAGCACATTTTTATGTCTTCCCAGGCATGCCTTGCTAAATCCAATCGCAACGCCAGGTGTCACTGTTGGGTGTCAGATCTGTGAAGGAACAACAACACTAATGCCCAGGAAATGCTCACACATTTCTCAAGAGTAAGTAGCGAATGTACGAACTGCCATTGAAAAATAAAATGAAGATACTTCTGGCAAACGCTTTAGAGGTAGAAGGAATGGGAAGGTGGAGAGGATTGTAGCCATTCTGATATCCTCATTTTTCACCCTGGGGATTCTGGACAGTCTAAGACAGTTGAAGTATGAAGACACAGTGAGGGCATATTATTTAAAGTTCTGGGCACTCACTAAAAGATCTAAAAGTCATGACACAAATACCAAAAATTTAGAGTGAGTATATCTCCATAGGCTGGAGCAGGCATCTATGACAAATTCTCTGGTGTAAGCCTATTATTCAGAGTTGTAGAGAAATACCAGAAGGACTAAGAGCTGAAAGATTAAAAGTGATTACATCTGGGAAGGAGAACTCAAGTGTGAAGGGGTACATGACCTCTGTCACTGGGCATTTTGTACTTTCATAGAGAAATAAAATTGGACAAGTACATAATTTCTCAGGGTCATGCTCCATGTGGGCGAGTTAGCTGAGGCAGCGATGAGAGGCCAGGTAGCCGGTGTAGAGTGCCAGCCACACACCTGGCGGAGGTCCTCCGTCCCCCGGATGAGGGTGTAGGCCAGTCCTGTAAGCAAATGGAGCCACTCAGGCCAGTGGGGGCTGCAGGCATCCCAGTCACACCAGGGGGCTCTGGCAGGTAGGCAGAGGTGGTGGTCGGCTGGGCAGCCGGGAGCTGGCATCAGTGGGCTCTGTCAGGTTACAGGGGTCAGCCATAAGCCCAGGCTCCATGTGCCAAGAAAATGAGGTGCTTTAATTTCATCTGATTCACTTTGTGGATGGGTATGGGTTGAAGTCAGCAGCACTTGGGGCACATGGGATTATTTCCCCCAAGAAAGGGAAGTTTTGAGCGCAGGAGGAGGGCAGGACATGCTGATCAGACCAAAGGGACAGGTGTGCACATACCCTGCCCAGGCGGTCCTGCTTCCTGCTGCTTTCCCCTAATAGTGTCCACACATCACTTTTTCATGACACCACGTGTTCCCTGGAAATCTGATATTTTGTAACCACATGATAAATAGAAAATACTTGAAATGGAAGCAGTTATCTACTGCTGCACTGCAGATTGCTCCCACACTGAGCCGCTTAAAACAAAATTGAAAAGAATTATGCCACAGTTTCTGAGTCTCGCTGTGGCTTAGCTGAGGAGTCTGGGCCAGGTTCTGTCCAGCTGTCAGCTGGAGCTGAGGGCTTTGGGGACTGGACTGGGACTGGAGGGTCCCCTTCTGGGCTCCCTCCCATGGCTGGTGGATGGAGGCCTCCATCCTCCCCAGCGGGGGGTCTCTCCACAGGGCTGCTGCCCCCCCCCCATCCCCCTGGGAGGGATCCTTGAAAGGAGAGAGAAAGGAGGGAGAATCTGACTGGCCCAGGCCTCTTCTGCCTGCCAGCTTGTTGGGATGGGGATGCAGCTCAGAAGTGCAGAAGGCTTCTAGCCCCCGGCGAGCCCTTAGGGAATGGTGTGGAGTATTTACTCCCTTTTCCATTTTCCAGGAGAACCACAGGGCAGAGGGCAGGAGGGGGGACGGGGCAGGGAGAGTTCTGCATAGGACTCAGAAGCCCCAGCAGAACTGAGCACCCAGGGCCAGCAGGGACCTCCAAATGCATCCTCACAGGAACTCCCCCCTCCCCTGTCTCACTCTCCAAGCTCACTGGCTCCTGCTTCCTGGTATCACCTCTCAGACAAAACCCTTGCACCAGGTGCTGAACTCAGGTCTGGGTGCAAGGAAATCTGGATGAGTCAGCCTGGTTTTATAATCCCACAGCGATCATCCTGTTGAATCAGACTGCGAAGTCCCGAAAAAGACTAAGAATTCTTTGCTCTCCTGTGCCGTCTACGGCACGCTGTGCGCACTGTCTCACTGTGCTGTGGAGCAGTGAAGAGCCAGCTTTTGGAAGGGGGCAGCCCTCCGTGTCCCATCTCAGGAAACCAGTGCCTGCTGCTTCCCAAGTCGGGAGTTCTAGGTCTAAGAAAGCACTCTCCCAGCTCAGCAGGTGTTTGCTGCGCTGAAAGCGCTTCCCCAGAGCGCTGGGTTTGAGCAGGTTTGCTCAGGTGACAGGGTGAAATCGGAAGCGCGGCTAAAGGGAACCTGGTGCCCTGAAACCGGCTCCTGCAAGGGCTGTCACAGCCAGCCACACGCACGGGCCCCGGGCACTCTGAGGGGCGACGGGAGAATCCCCGGGCTGGGCAGCACCCCTGGTGCTTCAAAGAAAAACCAAAAGAGAAACTGCTTCTGAGAAAACGTCCCCTGGGCGCGCCCTGTCCCCTGGGCGCACCCAGTCCCCAGCCGCCACAAACAAAAGCCCGTGTCCCCGGCTGGGGAGCATGGAATGGCCCCAGGAATAACCAAGTTGCAAACAAACAAACCAACAAACAAACCAACTCCTGCCACCCAGAAAGCAGGGACGCGGGGACGGAGCAGTGCTAACACCCAGAGCGGGTCCCGGGTAAAATCCAATCCAATGAGCACCAGGCTTGGAACTGCCCTGGGCGGACATTGGGCAACATAAGGGGCCCAAAGCAACTGACTCCTCCTAAATGCTTGAAAATCAGAAAGAAAGCATTCCTCATCTTCCTAAAACGGTAGGAGATGGTCACTTTTTTTTTTTTTGGTGCTAAAAACACGGATCAAACCCAAAAGAGTCGTTTTTAAATTTTTTCTTGATTTTTAGAGAGAGCCTGGGCCACATCCATTTGTTTTCCCACTTCTTTATACATTCATTGGTGGCTTCCTGTATGTGCCTGACCCAGGGATTCAACCTTAAACCTTGTATATCCAGACTGTGATCTAAACACCTGAGCGTTCTAGCCCGCGCCTGAGATGGTCAGGTTTTAACATTATTTACTTTTAGAGAGAGAAGATGGGAGAACAATGGACACAGCAATTTGTGAGCCTGAAGCTTTGGAATGGCAGACTGTCTGTTTACAAACAACTGAGCTCCCTGAGCTCTCTGGCCAGCACCCATTGATGTTTCTCTCTCCCTTTCCCTTCCTCTCTGAAATCAATAAAAAAAAATACACAAATAAAAATCATATACATATTATGCTTACATAGATACATAAACATACAGACAGACAGACACAAAGAAATTGCAGCTACCATTTAAAAACTCTAAATAGTATTTGGAGCCAAATTGGGTTTCTGGGAGAAGGACTAAGTTAAGGTTACCTGCACAGGTGGCTAAAGCTTTCCACTCACGTTTTCTAACCTCTATTGTTTGTTTGTTTGTTTGTTTGTTTCCTTGTGGTTGTTGTTGTTAACCCTCACTGCAGGATCACTTGCCCCTGGGGACTGAACCAGCCATCCAGGTCTGGGAATCCAACCCAGGACTCTTTGGTGCTCAGGGTGGTGCTTTCACTGCTGAGCCAGGACAGCCAGGGCGGTTTTCTTTCACTTCTGCACCAGAGGATTCCCACCTAGAAACCATTTTAGGAGTTATTTTGTGCCTTAGAAGTTGCCTCATACCAATCAAAGAAAGCGTTCTACTTTCTCCCTGAGCTCCCAGGATGCTTGCTTTTTAAGGGCAGCCCTAAGGTGGACCATCTTCGGTCAGTTAAAGTTTCCCCAAAGTGGCCACTGCAGTTCCAATCCTTTTCTGGGCAAAAGTTCACCCATTTCCCCCAAAGGCAAAGGATCCTGGACCTGTATTGGCCCAGGAGGAAAGCCCCCTTCTCCTCTACATTTCCTAAAAGATACCAACGGAGGGAGCCTGTTACTAGGGGCTCTTCCAACACACAGGGACTCACACGGTTCCCTGGTTTCAGGAGAACAGGATGGATGATCAAGAAGCTTCAACAGAGATGGCTCTGGGTCAGAGAGCTCAGCACTAAGGGAGTGGAGTCCAGAGCTGAGCTGGACCCTGGAACTCCAAGGTCCTTGGGGGAAGCAGAGAGGGCAGTGGGCTCAGGGGTACCAGAACCCACTACTCACCCGCCTGGGGGGTCACCAGGACTCTTGTGCCCATCCCGCTTCTTGTTCATAAGAACTGTTGAGAGAAAATTCGGAGCCCTTCCTCCCTAGGAAATCTGAAAAGCAGTATGCAGCTCAGAGGCTGGGTTTACAGGACAGCTGTGAAGGGGAGGGGAGGAGTGATGGGCTGTCAGGACCGGCTTTCCTGGAGCCAGGGGATGGGGAAAGGGAATGTGTTGGTGTCTCAGGTAAACCAAAGCTTCCTGCTCACAAATCGCTGTTTCCATTGTTCTCCCACTTCCTCTCTGAAAGTCATTAAATTGTTTAAAAAGTGACTGTATGGGGCTGCCCTGCCGGTCTGTGGAGGGGCCCTCACTGGATGCACAGTGGGAGCCCACACACACTTCAGAACCTGAAAGGACTAGGTGAGCCTCATGGGCATCTCTGTCAAGAGGAACTGGTTTCCATCTGCTTTCAGCTGTCCAAGCCTGCGCTGTGCAGTCATGGGCCTCAGAGGGCTTTGCTGTTCCAGACCATTCCCAGGGCACGTTTAAAGCATTTAAACCAGCGTTCACAAGTATCTTCAGATGGACCATGTTCACCACAAGCATCGTGAAGTATACTATAACTTTTTCTTCAAAATAAAGTAATGAGTTAAAACTTGCCGACAATGCTCTTCTTCTGGCACGAAATTTGATATTATTAAGCGTAAAACTATCTATGATGTTAACACCTTCAGCAAATTTGACATATAAGGTTTTGAAGCTTGCTGTTAATAGAACCAAATGGCATACATATCAAATCGCATATATATCAATATATAGGTAACTCCAGCTATGGAAAAATTCCGCATTATGAACTGGTACACCTAGTATATAAATTAATCAGAATTCTGTGACCTGGAGACAGTATTTAATACTAAAATAGGTTTACATTTGATTCAGGTCTCTTGTCCCCAAAGGGCGCCCTCCCACACAGTCTGGGGGCCCGTAAAGGCCCAGGACTGTTGCCCAGCAGTCAGCAGCCCAGTGACTCAAAGAGGAGACAGCAGGAAGGATGCACTGCAGGCAGCCCGATCTAAGCAGGCGCAGGCACAGGCTCAGGCGTAGGTGCCACTGGTGAGGCGGGGGGTGGGGAATGGGGGGGGGGAAATGCACCCAGCAAGGGCGTTGGGCCTAAGGTCCACGGGAAGCTCCCTGAAGGTGGTGTGCTCCGTGGGCTCAGGTGCTCCTGCTGGGACTCCTGGCAAGAGGCCTGCACGGGGCTGCACTGGGCTCTCTTCCCAGGGGCTCTGGGCTGTGGGGGCCTGATGAGGCCGGGGCCCAACATGGCAGGGATCTCCCTTTTCCGCGTCCCACATGGAAAAGGAGATGAAGGAACCGGTTCTAAAATGGAGGCGGCCAGGCATTGAGAAATATTAGAAATACAGAAACCAGACACAGAGATGGATTTGGAAGCTGGGTGCTGGGTGGGGCGCCATCTCTCCTCTCTGATGGAGAGGCTGCGACCACCCCCACCCAAGCCCTGCAGCGCGTTTATTGCCTAGATTTACATATCCAGTCCCGCCCCTGCCCACACCCGGGCTGCTAGGAACTCAGAACTGATGAGCATGTCCAGCCACATTGGGGTAGCATGTGCCCAGGGCGTGACTCGCCCTATGCCCCGAGTTCAGCTGAGGGCAATTAAGGCAAAGGCCCAGGTGTCTTCCCAGGCGGCCCTCCACAGGGGGCCTCGGCCAAGAGTGCTCGGTATTGCAGGTAGACCGAGGGCAGCTGCCAACAAGGACTGCAGAGCAGTGGCTGGTGGTCATCGCTGTGGGGGCTTGCGGACTGTGCCAGCGGCGGGCAGACGGGAGGTGGCGAGTCTGCGGAGATCCGGAACCCCGGGGCAAGGCGCTCTAGAGCCAGGTCTGCAGAACCCCCAGCCTGGGGCAGCGCGTCGTCGTCCAGGAGAAAGGGCTGCTCCATCGCGGAGACCTTGGGCCAGGAGGACAGGAGCCTGGAGCTGATGCTGAGGCAATGCCTTGGGTGCTGCCTGCAGCCTGGCTATTTAAGCTCCCGCGAGGGGTGGGCGGGTGCAAGTGTCTTTCGCGCCTTAACCTAACACCTAATCCCTTTTGACCCACCCAACATTTAATCCTGTTGGAGTTCTATATTTGCACTAAACACTAGTGAGTCATTCAATGCCCAGTTAGCCCCGCCCTTCCCCACCCCCTTCTAAACCTTGGTTTATGGAAGACACAATATATTTCCGTTACTCAATCCCCTGGCTCCAGGAAAGCCCCAATCACTATACTCCTCTTTTTTTTAATTTATTTTTTTTTAATTTTTTTATTGTTTTAAGTATTACAAATAGTAGTACATTTGTCTCCTTTTTCCCCCCATTGACCTCCCCCTGACCTCCCCCACCCCCCAGTACATGCCTTCACCTGCCTGCCCTCCTCCCTGCCCGTGTCTTGTATCCATTGGTTGTGCTTATATGCATGCATACAAGTCCTTCGGTTGGTCTCTTACAGCCCCCCTCGCCCAACCTCCCCTGTCTTCCCAATGTAGTTTGACAGTCTGTTCAATGCTTCTTTGCCTCTGTATCTTTTTCCCACCATTTCTTTCCTTTAAAAAGTTTTGCCTTTGAAGACTAGAAATAAACATATAATAACAAAACAAGACAAAAAAAATGTTTTAGTCCCAATTTCAATGTCCAACAGTTCTGAGTCCCCGTTTCAATGTCTAACAGCTAGCTACTTCCTCCATTCCTCTTCACAAGCTGTCCTGTAAACCCAGCCTCTGAGCTGCTTTACTACTGGTTTTCAGATTGTCTTCCTAGGGAGGAAGGGCTCAGAATTTTCTCTCAACAGTTCTTGTGGCCAAGAAGAGGGATGGGGACAAGAGGCCCGGTGACCCCCCAGGTGGGTGAGTAGTGGGTGCTGGTACCCCTGAGCCCACTGCCCTCTCTGCCTCGCCCCAGGACCTTGGAGTTCCAGGGTCCAGCTCAGCTCTGGGCTCCACTCCCTTAGTGCTGAGCTCTCTGATCCGGAGGCATCTCTGTTGAAGCTTCTTTATAATTCTTCCTATTCTACTGAAACCAGGGAACCATGTGAGTGCCTGCATGTTGGCAGAGCCAGTGAATAATAGTTTAGATGTTTCAGGAAATCTAGAGGCAAATGGGGTTTCCTCCTGGGCCAATACAGGAACCAGGATCCTTTGCCTTTGGGGGAAATGGGTGAAACTTTGGATAGTTTGGAACTGTCCTGGCCACTTTGGGGAAACTTAAACTGACCGAAGATAGTCCACCTTAGGGCTGCCCTTAAAAAGCAAGTGTCCTGGGAGCTCAGGGGAAAAGTAGAATGCTTTCTTTGATTGGTATGAGGAAACTTCTAAGGCACAAAATAACTCCTAAAATGGTTTCTAGGTGGGCATCCTTCTGGTGCAGAAGTGAAAGAAAACCGCCCTGGCTGTCCTGGCTCAGCAGTGAAAGCACCTCCTTGAGCACCAAAGAGTCCTGGGTTGGATTCCCAGACCTGGATGGCTGGTTCAGTCCCCAGGGGCAAGTGATCCTGCAGTGAGGGTTAACAACAACCACCACCACCACAAGGAAACAAACAAACAAACAAGCAAACAATAGAGGTTAGAAAACGTGAGTGGAAAGCTTTAGCCACCTGTGCAGGTAACCTTAACTTAGTCCTTCTCCCAGGAACCCAATTTGGCTCCAAATACTATTTAGAGTTTTTAAATGGTAGCTGCAATTTCTTTGTGTCTGTCTGTATGGTTATGTATCTATGTATGCATAATATGTATGATTTTTGTGTATTTTTTTTATTGATTTCAGAGAGGAAGGGAAAGGGAGAGAGAAACATCAATGGGTGCTGGCCAGAGAGCTCAGGGAGCTCAGTTGTTTGTAAACAGACAGTCTGCCATTCCAAAGCTTCAGGCTCACAAATTGCTGTGTCCATTGTTCTCCCATCTTCTCTCTCTAAAGTAAATAATGTTTAAAACCTGACCATCTCAGGCGCGGGCTAGAACGCTCAGGTGTTTAGATCATAGTCTGGATATGCAAGGTTTAAGGTTGAATCCCTGGGTCAGGCACATACAGGAAGCCACCAATGAATGTATAAAGAAGTGGGAAAACAAATGGATGTGGCCCAGGCTCTCTCTAAAAATCAAGAAAAAATTTAAAAATGACTCTTTTAGGTTTGATCCGTGTTTTTAGCACCAAAAAAAAAAAAAAAAGTGACCATCTCCTACCGTTTTAGGAAGATAAGGAATGCTTTCTTTCTGATTTTCAAGCATTTAGGAGGAGTCAGTTGCTTTGGGCCGGTTATGTTGCCCATTGTCCGCCCAGGGCAGTTCCAAGCCTGGTGCTCATTGGATTGGATTTTACTGGGGACCCGCTCTGGGTGTTAGCACTGCTCCGTCCCCGCGTCCATGCTTTCTGGTTGCAGGAGTCGCTTGGTTTGTTGGTTTGTTTGTTTGCAACTTGGTTATTCCTGGGGCCATTCCATGCTCCCCAGCCGGGGCCACGGGCTTTTGTCTGTGGCGGCTGGGGACGGGGTGCGCCCAGGGGACGGGATGCGCCCAGGGGACGTTTTCTCAGAAGCAGTTTCTCTCTTGGTTTCTCTTTGAAGCACCAGGGGTGCTGCCCAGCCCCGGGGATTCTCCCGTCGCCCCTCAAGGTGCCAGGGCCCCGTGCGGTGTGGCTGGCTGTGACAGCCCTTGCAGGAGCCGGTTTCAAGGCAGCAGGTTCCCTTTAGCCGCGCTTCCGATTTCACCCTGTCACCCCAGCAAACCGCTCAAACCCAGCGCTCTGGGGAAGTGCTTTCAGCGAAGCAAAGGCCTGCTTAGCTGGGAGAGTGCTTTCTTAGACCTAGAACTCCCGACTTGGGAAGCAGCAGGCACTGGTTTCCTGAGATGGGACACGGAGGGCTGCCCCCTTCCATGGTGGGCGCTGTTTACCCTTGGAGGCAGTTTCTCTGGGAATGATTGGCCCTTGAGAGAGCAAGCCGGGCAGTGGAGGCTGACAGGGCAGCCTGAGCTCAGAAGTGGGTAGATCAGGACAGTCCTATCTGTAAACCACTAAGCTCTCTGGCCAGGCCTAATATAGTTACTTTTTAAACAATTTAATGACTTTCAGAGAGGAAGATGGGAGAACAATAGAAACAGCGATTTGTGAGCAGGAAGCCTTGGTTTACCTGAGACACCAACACATTCCCTTTCCCCATCCCCTGGCTCCAGGAAAGCCGGTCCTGACAGCCCATCACTTCTCCCCTCCCCTTCACGGCTGTCCTGTAAACCCAGCCTCTGAGCTGCATACTGCTTTTCACATTTCCTAGGGAGGAAGGGCTCCGAATTTTCTCTCAACAGTTCTTATGAACAAGAAGCAGGATGGGGACAAGAGTCCTGGTGACCCCCCAGGCGGGTGAGTAGTGGGTGCTGGTACCCCTGAGCCCACTGCCCTCTCTGCCTCCCCCGAGGACCTTGGAGTTCCAGGGTCCAGCTCCGGAGCCATCTCTGTTGAAGCTTCTTGATCATCCATCCTGTTCTCCTGAAACCAGGGAACCCTGTGAGTCCCTGTGTGTTGGAAGAGCCCCTAGTAACAGGCTCCCTCCATTGAGATGTTTTAGGAAAACTCTAGAGGGGAAGGGGGCTTTCCTCCTGGGACAGTACAGGAACCAGGATCCTTTGCCTCTAGGGAAAATGGGTGATCTTTTGGATAGTTTGGAACTGTAGTGGCCAGTTTGGGGAAACTTTAACTGACTGAAGATAGTCCACCTTAGGCTGCCCTTAAAAAGCAAGCATCCTGGGAGCCCCTGAGAAAATAGAACTCATTCTAGTATGAGGAATGTTTAAATGACATAATAACTCCAAGAATGGTTTCTCTGTAGGAATCCTTCTGGTGCAGAAGTGAAAAAATGGACTGTGGCTGGTGTTGCTCAGCAGTTAAGATCTGGGCTGGAGCCCCAAAATGTCCTGGGTTGGATTCCCAGACCTGGGTTGCAGGTTCAATCCCCAGTGGCAGCCAATGGATGTCTTCCTGTCTGTCTCTTCCCTCCCTAGCCTTTCTAAAGTCAATAGAAAGATATTTTAACAATGAAGTGAAATGAAATAAAAAAACTTAAACATCCACAATGGAGAAAGGGGTGGTAATGCATTTTAATGCGTGCATTTTGTTCCTTCATCCAGCCTCCAGGCACCCAAATGCGACTGCGCTGGTTTCTTCAGCTGGTACTTCTCCAGGGAGCAGAGCAGGTGGCCTCTTGGGGAGCTGGTTGGACCCAGTCCTGGGAAGTGCTCAGGGCGGTGCTTTGCAGGCCAGTCTCTGATCAGAGCCTCCCCTGCTCTCCTGGCCCCCAGGCATTCCAGCACATGGAGGTTCAGTGTATCAGGACCAGCCCCAGGCTCAGGACTGGTGCCACCTGGTTCCTTGTTCTTTGGTGGCTCTTGGGGTGGGACCAAGGAACGTGGCCTCCAGGTAGTTGCTTGTCATCATTCCTTTTCTGGGCAAACAGAGCTGTTTGCTGGATATTAAAAAATGGAGTTTTCATCCCTTTTCTTCCCAGGACCAGTCCAGGCTAAGCTCCCAGGCGGATCCACTGGTTTCCGGTGTTGACTGGTCGTCGCAAAGCCGGTTTCCGCTGTGAGCTCTCAGTTCCAGGGTCTGGGCTGCGCAGAACACTCTCTGATCCCCCTGAGAGCACTTTGGGTGGTTGCGGAGCCTGCCCTGCAGCTGTCACACCACCAGGGGCAGAACCTACCGCGGTTCTGAGGATTGTAGGGAAGATGGCTTTTTTCACCTCGTACAGACAAGGGTTTTCTCCGCGGAACACTGATGGATCTGGGTCCATTCCCGCAGACATGTGCGAGGGCCACCGCTGTTTTCCGTGCGTGTGGTCCGCCTCTCGCAAGGCACTTGCTGGCCATTAGCAATCTCACTGCTCTTGGCTCTCTGCCTGAGCTCCCTGATTTCTGTAGGTTTCTCTCCAGCCGCGGGGCTATGGTCTCCAGAAGGCAGTGGCTGGGCATGGTTTTTCAGGGAGACTCGAGGTTTCCCGCAGTTCCTGAGCTGCCAGCTGCTGGCTCTGCGCTTTGCTGGGTAGTTCTTGGTTAGGATTGCTATTGCTTCTTGCTACCTGATTCTGTTGGAATGACTGTCCAGGGCTGTGACAATTTTGGTATTGCACTGGGGGTAGTTGTTTTCTTGAATTTGTTATGGGAGGGGAACTGGAAACTGTGCTTTGAATTACTGGATGTTTTGCTAAGTCTGGTTGGCATTGGCCCATGACCCTTGAGGGCATAAATGCGGGGCTGCTGGTACAAAGGAAGGCTTGGCCCCTGCATCAGCTCAAAGGCTCCCCAACAAACCAAAATGCTCACAGTAGGAGCTCCGTGCAGCCTTGGAGGCTGAAACTGAGAGACTCCCCTGGGAGAGAGGCGGTAGAAGGACCCAGTTAACTCCGGAGATGAAGGGGTTCTCTAGGGAGAGCTTTGCCTTGACCAGTGCTGGGAACAAAAGGGATGCAAATGGGAGCATTTTAGATTTTCCTGCAAGTAGTGCTCCTTGCAAGGAAAGGGATTGAGGAGAAGCAATTGGTCTCTAGGTCAGTGAGAAAAGGCCCACTTCCACTGAGGCCC
Source organism: Corynorhinus townsendii (assembly GCA_026230045.1). Taxonomy (NCBI): domain Eukaryota; kingdom Metazoa; phylum Chordata; class Mammalia; order Chiroptera; family Vespertilionidae; genus Corynorhinus; species Corynorhinus townsendii. Next base: position 327,206 of record JAPDVU010000018.1, on the reverse strand, counting down.
AGGATTATGGTCTCCTCCAACAGGGGGTGTGGGCTTGTCCCAAAACCCTCGCAGACGGGGGGCAACTCCATCTCTATAAGATGGAAGCACAGTAAGTTATTTAACACTATAAGGAAATGTAACTACAATAATATGTAATGTAATCTATATCTATAATCTAATTTGCATACTGCTCTTTTATTAGTGTAGCTAGATCATTCTTATAGGTAGAGAGAAACATTGAGTTCACTGAAAAAAAATGAATTCATTGTGCAATTATTATTTACGTCACAAAGTGTATTACAAGATCATGGTTCATAATGTTTCATGACATTACTGGTTAGCCATGTGGACATTCATGGCTCAGAATGTCTCTGCTTCTATCCTTGCAAGATCTGGGGGCTCGGGTCACCCAAACCTTGTTTTCCAAGACTGCTTGCTTTTAATGTCATCCATCTGGGAAGCCAGCTTTTTAAAGAAAAAATGATTCTACACGTGCACAGTGTAGAGATGGAGATGGAGAAAGAGAACATTTCCCAACTCATTTTGTGAGTCCAGAAAACCTCTGAAACCAAACCTGGAAAAGACATTGCAAGGAAGAAAAACCACTGGCTGGTTTCACTATTGAATAGCAATGCAAAGACCGTAAACTAAACATTAGGACACCAAAAACAGCAACATATATGAAGAAGAAATATATCGAGGCCAAATTGGATGCATCCTAGGGATAAATTAATCAATGTGATTCCATGCATTAAAATAATTTTTTAAAATCTCATCTCAAGATGTAGAAAAATCGTTTGATAAAATTCAGTCTTCGTTTATGCCAACACACACACATTCACACACCAGAGGTTTTCATCCACTCTTAACAATCTTGCCATCTGCCTCTGGATCCAAAGTAAGCTAATCTGTCCAAGAAGAACTAAACTAGTTTAATGTGTGTGTAAAGTATAATGGACTAGCAGCCCCACAATAATTACCAATAACAAAAAGGTAATTGTCTCCACATTTAGACAGAGGGGGAAAGAGGGAGGGGGGAGGGAGAGAGATAGAGACAGAGAGAGAGAGAGACCCTCCGACTTCACGTGGCTAAGAATCACCCTGCAGTTCACTCAGCATGAGGCAGCACCACCCACTGCTCAAGGGAACTGTGGTTCTGGGCCAAGGAGTAGGCGAGCATTCTGCTTTCCAGCCAGTGGCTGTGGATCAAATGATGGAGGATCCGAAGATCTGGTGACTGCATCAGGCCTCTGCATTCCCCAGGCCTCTTAGAAATGGCTGGTTCCCAGGCCCCTAGAATGCAATCCTGAGAGAGCTTCTCCACTTGCAGCTGAGAACATCACTTGGCGATGACTTTGAAAGGAGATTCAGATGTGGCGAGTCTGGGTTCTACGTTTCTAACAAGCCCCCGGTGATGCCCGTGCTCTGTCTGCTGACCACAATTTGCATAGCGAGGTAGACCACGCAATCCAGCTTCCAGGGACTCTCTGGGAGGGACAGGTGGGAACAGGACCAGCCCCTCCTGGGGTCACAGCGGCCTGACTCACCTTGCAAGGGAGGGAAGGAGTGAGGAGCTGTGTGCTGACTGCCGCACTGGGCACAGAGGTGGATAATCTCCAAGTACACAGAGGCCCGCCCTGTTCCAACTACAAACCCACCAGACACACGCAGAGAGCATTTGTGCATTTCTGAATGGACCGCTCTAATGCTGGTGGAGGACAGAGATTCCCTTTGGGCAGTGCAAACTGTCTTTACATCTCAGTGAAGACCTTTGAGTTCAATGATCTCTAGAGCGATTTGTTCTAAACACGCTTTGTAAACTATCACTAGCTCCCACCGCAGCCATGCTGTAAGTGTTTTTCTCAATTTTCTAAAACACCTTTTCACCAAGCTGAAAACAATAATAAACAAAGAGAGATGAAGAGGAAAAAAAAAAAGAAAAAAGAAAAAAAAAAAAACAAGGAGAGATGAAGGAAGTCTTTATCCTTTTTAAAACTAATTGTTGTTGTTGCTAATCCCCACCCAAGGATACTTTTCCACTGATTTTTAGGAGAGTGGAAGAGAGAGGGCAAGACAGGGAGAAACATCATTGGTTGCCTCCTGCACAAGCTCTATCCTTGCCTGAGAGGAGGAGCCTACAACCAAAGTACCGCCCTTGACCTGAATGGAACCCGGGACCCTTAGGCCACTGCTCTATCCACTGAGCCAAACCAGTTAAGGCGAGAGTCTTTATCTTTTCACACTGAGTGGTGGGAACCCAGAAGAGCAGAATCCATTTACCTGAATGCATTCGATTATGAATCAAAATCAAGTTCCTTCCATCTTGAGAAGGAATCCCTTTTCACATGTTCCACCTTTCCTTCACCCCTCTAGCTTTCTCTAGAGCCAAAGGCAGGTGCGGAACGGGAGGAGAATCTCAGTTTTCTGTCACAAATGATGTCCTCAACCAATAAGATGGAGTGAGAACTGCCTTTCGGAACCTGAAAGATGGAGGAAGGGTTGTATCCAAAGGCGAAGCTGGCTCTTGGAATATGTTATGAAGCCAAGCAGGGGGAAATACAGTCTCTCTCTCCCTCTCTCTTTTTCTCTCTCAGAGTGGAGGACACTTGGCTAGAAACTAAACATCCTTTAATATAATTTGTAGATTTGGTTTAAGAAACTGTCAATGCTTTTAAAAATTGTTTTATAATTATGTAAAACAATTCTTAAAAATTGAAACCAACTGGACAAAAAATATCCTAAGTGTATAAGTTGGGGTCAGAACCACACAAAGAGAAACAGTTTTGAAGAATAATTTTAGTATTTCTCTCTAGTGGGATACACCTAAGATTTGTTGTTTTTGTTAATCCTCACCCAAGGGAATTGTTTTGGTTCATTGTTGTTTAGAGAGAGTAGAAAGGAGAGAGGGAGGGGGAAGAGAGAGGTGTGAGAGAGATAAAAGGATTAGTTACTTTCCGGAGGAGCCCCCACAATGGCCCTGGATAGAACCTGCAACCCAGGTACATGTCCTTGACTGGGAATCAAACCCCAGACCCCTCACTAACCACTTACAAACAGCAGCCAGGGCCCAAGATTTTTTTTAATGCCCGAAATTGTGATGACTTGGCAATCCTACTGTTGGTGTTGGAATTGCTCCTCTGACATGGCTGTGCGGACACTGTGAGATAAAAGGCACAATTACTGTGTGTACATTGTTGGAAAGCATTGGGTGGGGGTGGGCCAGGGTGCAAACCTGTTTTGGGTGCAGGAAGCTTCTTTCTCAAATTCAGAAGGCTTTCTTTGCCCTGGGTTCGTTTTCCTAAATGTACTTATGGAGATGTAAGGGTAATGACTGTGAAATGCTTACCGCAATTAAGGTAATTAACATATCCATCACTTTACTGAGTCAACAACACCTTTGAGCTACTACTCCCTTTATGCTCCTCTTTCCGAGTTAGGTTTACACTTTCCCTTCCTGGCTCTGGAAGTGTCTTGATGTGAATGTCCTTGGTGTCTTATCATCAGTTAATATTGCTGTGCATTGGGTCACTGATGTTTTAAGCCAATCTAGAGCTAAATGCAAAGAAATACTTTCAAACACCTGTTAGGGATTAGCCAGGAAGGCAAAGGGTGGGTGCAAAGAACTTGCATTTCCCATTAACTGAGCCTGACTGCTCTCCTGCTCCACATCCACACTAATAAATTAATGAAGTGACTTGTGCTTTGCGAGCGCAGGGTAAAATTTCACTGGGAATCATTCCCCCAGAATCTGGAAAACTGGATAAGACAAGTCTCGCTGCATCATTATTGACCAAACTCAGATGGTTTGACCCACCCACCACCACCACTGGCCCTGGCGCTGAAGTCCTGGGACCAGTGAGAATTCCGGTCTCTTTACCCAGCACTGCGCCACCTCCTGCAGGAGGAAGGAGTAGGGGAGACCCGGAACTGCAGTCCCCCCAATCCCACCCCGAGCCCAGGCAGCCCGGGGACAGATGTGTGGGGGCGCTGGAAGCCTCCGTGGGAATTTTTAATCACTACACAGTGAAACTTCCCTTGTTTTGTTTCAAAAAATATTTTTACTGATTTCAGAACGGAAGGGAGAGGGAGACAAAAACATCAATGATGAGAGAGAATCTCACGCTGAGAGGCTGCCTCCTGGTTCATAGGTCCACGCTCAACCACGGGGCCACACCAGAACGAATGGTTTTTTCATCAACTAGGTGTATGCCTTTAGAAGGGCTGTAAAGATAGTCTGTTCCCTATATCCTATTATTACACCTTTCCAGGATTCCTCTCTTTGACTCAAATAATCCTGTGCAGTATTTTTGTCTTGGTTAAAGACTTCCTCGGATGTTCCCACAATACACCTCAGAATTAACTCAATCACACCAGCCTTCTACAGAGATCTGGTCAGCTGAAATCACTAGGAACTCCCTCCGCGCAGTATCCACATTCCTGATTCCTGACTACTGATGGTTGCCTGGCTTAATTAGCATGAAGGTTGTGGAGCATGCTGTGGGGCCGCCCATCTTCTTACTCCAACGCGATCCACGTGCCTGAGGCTCCAGGGCCTCAGTCCAGCTGCAGCGGGGCCAGCTCTGGGACCTTGGGTCACACTCTGACCACACTGTACAAGCACCCAGTGCCTCCCGGATCCTGCAGAGAGGTAGACACCCAAGTGTCAATCCCCTAGGCCTGTCTGAAACCCTGGGCATCTTTCTCTCTTTTCAGTGGAAACTATCCATAAACTACCGAAATTTTACCCTCCACCCTCCACCCCTTCCTCTACCAAAGTCAATCCTCAAAACCTCACCAGTCATAGCCGGTTTGGCTCTAGGATAGAGCGTCGGCCTTTGGATTGGAGGGTCCCCGGCTTGCATTCCAATCACAGGCACATGCCCAGGTTGCTGGCTGAAACCCCAGTGGGGGCCCTAAAGGACTACCCTGGCCCCTCCCTGCCCAGGATCCATGATTCTCTCTCATCATTCATGTGTCTTTCTCTCTCTCCCGCTGCTTCATCTCTGAAATAAATAATATATATATATATTTTTTTTGAAAACCCAAGAAATTTCCAGGCCGCCTCTGGACCCCAATCCTAACAGCCGCTGAAGCAATTTGTAATGCAAAGGTGGGTCCCACCCGCCTGGGTGGGCGTGGTCTCCTCCGGCCTTTCCCACCCGGACAGTGTAAAGGCGCCTCCACCCCCGCCCCAGCACTCAGTCCTCCCCTGCACCCCCTCACCATTCCATCGCCCGGAAGGCCTAAGCCATGGGAGCGCATCCAGGCCCCTTGGAAGTCCCGTCGTGGATGCGGTATGTGTGCCCGGAGCCCAGCCTGCCCCCGGACCTGAACCGCGAGCAGGCCTGGGCCTGGGCCCTGGACAACTTCCCTGCGGTGAGCCGCCCCTCCTGCGACCCCCGCCTCTGGCTCCCCAGCGGAGCCGCGGGGCCCGCGGGCGGCTGCGCCAGCCTGGCCCCTGGGACGCAGAGGATCCCGGAGCTGAGAGGAGCCAGGAAGGCGACCCGGATCCGCGCCTCCAGGACCCGCAGTCGCCTCACCGCACAGCCCTGAGGGTCCTGAACCAGCGAGGAGGTGCCAACCCCAGAGGGACGGAGGGACTCCGGCTCCTGACGCCGCGCTGAGCCGAAGCCGCCAGCACCAGCGCTGAGCACCCAGGCTGCACTCCAGGAAGCGGACAGAAGGCGGCCAACCGGCTGGAGGAACAGCACCCCTGCGGAGCCCGTGACTGCCCTGTAGGCAGCCCTGTGCTGCTTTCTCTCCCAAGGACACACAGACTTTCCTGGGACAAACCCCACGCCGAGTGCAGGCAATCACGTGCTGAGGAACTGACTTGGCTTTTGCATCTACTTCTCATCTCTCTGTTCTCTTCTGGAACCTGTGGTTCGCGATTAAACTACTGATCCTTCTTTGTGCCTCCACTTTGTAATGATTCTCCCTGGGGCATCTGGATGGCAGGACTGGGAGGCGGCCTGGGCAGGGAGGGGCCAGGGAAGTCCTGGGGGTTCTGGGGAGGGAAGGGACCCTCAGGGTCCACACCCAGGGGAGCTGGGCTGTCTGAGTGTGGCCCTGCACTCAGCTGGAGGGCCTGGAAATCGGGAAATGTTTCTTGAAGGCTTCAAGGGTACAGGCGCAGCGTGGGGGAGGGTGCTGAGTAAGGGTAAGGGGTCTAGGGGAAGCTCTGTGCCATCTGAATGACAGCCTTGGGGTTCCGGGGCACCAGCCCGCCCCCCCTCCCCGATACATACACACCCAGGCCAGACAGTTCCAGGCAGATACAGGATGATCCCCTGGTGGGAGGAGGTGTTTTCCCCCTAAATAATGTGTATCTTAGTTCCATTTACCTACAAGGACCAGGTGCGATTATCAACAAAATAGTTTTGAGTCTATCAGTGAAACAATGGTGGTTTCTACATACATTTCCCAATAAATGGAGCTGAGTTTTCTGGGGGAGGGGGTGGGCGGGGAGGCTGATTGCAGATCTTTGGCGAGAAAAGCTAGAAAACTGTGAAAGATCAGTGTGGTGCTCAAAATGAAAAAACAAAACAAAAGGTGAGATGGAAGGGCTTTCATGGACCTAACATAACCAGTTTTGACAATCAAATAGGAAAAGAGATGAACTGAACCCCAGCAGGGGTCTGGAGCATGCAGGAATGAACTTGGGCAAGCAACTATTTTGTATTAATGAGCAATACCTATGAAAGGAAGAAAGAAAAAGGGGAGTTGGACAAGCACAGCTGTTAGAGTGCTCTGCAGATCTGACAGAGTTTCTGCCAGGCCCAGGGGTGGATCCAGGCCCAGAGGCAAGGATTACCCATGAAAGACCCTCATTCCTCTGCCTGGCTGGGTCCTTGACTGACCTGGGCCTCACCATGCCTGTGCCCCAGACTCAGCTCCTGAGACTGGCTCCTGGGAACCTGAGAGCTGGAGGGCAGGGGCACTGACACCCTTCCCAGATGGTGTGGCATTGTGTGCTTCAGGGGGCATCTGAGCACTGACACCAAACCACACAAACATCCAGAAAGTGGGTGTTCTGTTCCCAATGATTCTGAAAACTCAGCCAGGCCTTGGGCTGTTGCCTGGATCCATCTTTCTTCAGCAGATGAGTAAAGAGAAGTAATTATTTACCCAGCCATTGCTGTATGGATGACACTGTAGTCTAAGAACAGGATCAGTGAAATCAGAAAAGATAAAAGCTGGCCTATGTTCATGGCAGCACCGTGTACAGGAGCTAAGCTAGGGAAGCAATCCCCGTCCCATCAGGACACAATGGGTAAAAAGGTGCCGGGCACATTGGATGTTTGTGGCAGAGGATAACCTTCCAAATAGCATATCCGACTAACTGGTTTGTTTTAAACAAAGAACCAAACTTTAAAGCTCTCAAGCAAAACACCTTCATCCTAGCCAGCCCCACCCAGATTATTGGATCCCCCGCAATCTCATTAGGTCCCACCTTCAGCAGCAATTGCCACCACGCAGCCTAACTACCTTCCCATTGGACCCAAAGAACCCAGGGGGGTATAAATGCGCAGGGAAGGAGTCTCTGGAAACCTTCTGCTCCTCAGCTGAACCAAGGAGCCCAGCCTTCCCCTCCTTGTGCACTCCGTGCCTGAGGCCTGGGATTCCCTGGAGGAACCACTGTTTCCATTTTTCTCACGTCTTCCTCTCTGAAAGTCATTAAATTGTTTAAAAAGTGACTGTATCGGGCCTGGCCAGAGAGCTTAGTGGTTTACAGATAGGACTGTCCTGATCTACCCACTTCTTAGCTCAGGCTGCCCTGGCAGCCTCCACTGCCCGGCTTGCTCTCTCAAGGGCCAATCATTCCCAGAGAAACTGCCTCCAAGGATGAACAGCGCCCACCATGGAAGGGGGCAGCCCTCTGTGTCCCATCTCAGGAAACCAGTGCCTGCTGCTTCCCAAGTCGGGAGTTCTAGGTCTAAGAAAGCACTCTCCCAGCTAAGCAGGCCTTTGCTTCGCTGAAATCGCTTCCCCAGAGCACGGGGTTTGAGCGGGTTTGCTGGGGTGACAGGGTGAAATCTGAAGCGTGGCTAAAGGGAACCTGCTGCCCTGAAACCAGCTCCTGCAAGGGCTGTCACAGCCAGCCACACCACACAGGGCCCAGGCACTCTGAGGGGCGACGGGAGAATCCCCGGGGCTGGGCAGCACCCCTGGCGCTTCAAAGAGAAACCAAGAGAGAAACTGCTTCTGAGGAAACATCCCCTGGGCGTACCCCGTCCCCTGGGCGCACCCCGTCCCCAGCCGCCACAGACAAAAGCCCGTGTCCCCGGCTGGGGAGCATGGAATGGCCCCAGGACTAACCAAGTTGCAAACAAACAAACAAACCAACAAACAAACCAACTCCTGCCACCCAGAAAGCAGGGACGCGGGGACGGAGCAGTGCTAACACCCAAAGCGGGTCCCTGGGAAAATCCAATCCAATGAGCACCAGGCTTGGAACTGCCCTCGGCGGACATTGGGCAACATAACCGGCCCAAACCAACTGACTCCTCCTAAATGCTTGAACATCAGAAAGAAAGCATTCCTCATCTTCCTAAAACGGTAGGAGATGGTCACTTTTTTTTTTTTTTTTTTGGTGCTGAAAACACAGATCAAACCTAAAAGAGTCATTTTTTTATTTTTTCTTGATTTTTAGAGAGAGCCTGGGCCACATCCATTTGTTTTCCCACTTCTTTATACATTCATTGGTGGCTTCCTATATGTGCCTGACCCAGGGATTCAACCTTAAACCTTGTATATCCAGACTGTGATCTAAACACCTGAGCGTTCTAGCCCGCGCCTGAGATGGTCAGGTTTTAAACATTATTTACTTTTAGAGAGAGAAGATGGGAGAACAATGGACACAGCAATTTGTGAGCCTGAAGCTTTGGAATGCCAGACTGTCTGTTTACAAACAACTGAGCTCGCTGAGCTCTCTGGCTGCACCCATTGATGTTTCTCTCTCCCTTTCCCTTCCTCTCTGAAATCAATAAAAAAATATACACAAAAATCATACATATTATGCATACATAGATACATAACCATACAGACAGACAGACACAAAGAAATTGCAGCTACCATTTAAAAACTCTAAATAGTATTTGGAGCCTAATTGGGTTCCTGGGAGAAGGACTAAGTTAAGGTTACCGGCACAGGTGGCTAAAGCTTTCCACTCACGTTTTCTAACCTCTATTGTTTGTTTGCTTGTTTGTTTGTTTCCTTGTGGTGGTGGTGGTGGTTGTTGTTAACCCTCACTGCAGGATCACTTGCTTCTGGGGACTGAACCAGCCATCCAGGTCTGGGAATCCAACCCAGGACTCTTTGGTGCTCAGGGTGGTGCTTTCACTGCTGAGCCAGGACAGCCAGGGCGGTTTTCTTTCACTTCTGCACCAGAGGATTCCCACCTAGAAACCATTTTAGGAGTTATTTTGTGCCTTAGAAGTTTCCTCATACCAATCAAAGAACGCATTCTACTTTCTCCCTGAGCTCCCAGGATGCTTGCTTTTTAAGGGCAGCCCCAAGGTGGACTATCTTCAGTCAGTTTAAGTTTCCCCAAAGTGGCCATGACAGTTCCAAACGATCCAAAGATTCACCCATTTCCCCTAAAGGCAAAGGAACCTGGTTCCTGTATTGGCCCAGGAGTAAACCCCATTTGTGTCTAGATTTTCTGAAACATCTAAGCTATTATTCACTGGCTCTGCCAACATGCAGGGACTCACGTGGTTCCCTGGTTTCAGTAGAATAGGATGAATTATAAAGAAGCTTCAACAGAGATGCCTCCGGATCAGAGAGCTCAGCACTAAGGCAGTGGAGCCCAGAGCTGAGCTGGTCCCTGGAACTCCAAGGTCCTGGGGCGAGGCAGAGAGGGCAGTGGGCTCAGGGGTACCAGCACCCACTACTCACCCGCCTGGGGGCTTACCAGGCATCTTGTCCCCATCCCTCTTCTTGGCCACAAGAACTGTTGAGAGAAAATTCTGAGCCCTTCCTCCCTAGGAAGACAATCTGAAAACCAGTAGTAAAGCAGCTCAGAGGCTGGGTTTACAGGACAGCTTGTGAAGAGGAATGGCAGAAGTAGCTAGCTGTTAGACATTGAAACGGGGACTCAAGAACTGTTGGACATTGAAATTGGACTCAATCATTTTTTTGTTTTGTCTTGTTTTGTTATTATATGTTTATTTCTAGTCTGCAAAGGCAAAACTTTTTAAAGGAAAGAAATGGTGGGAAAAAGATACAGAGGCAAAGAAGCATTGAACAGACTGTCAAACTACATTGGGAAGACAGGGGAGGTTGGGCGAGGGGGGCTGTAAGAGACCAACCGAATGACTTGTACGCATGCATATAAGCACAACCAATGGATACAAGACACTGGGACGGGGAGGAGGGTGGGCAGGTGAAGGCATGTACCGGGGGGTAAGGGAGGTCGGGGGAGATCTATGGGGGGGGAAAAGGAGACAAATGTACTACTATTTGTAATACTGAAAACAATAAAAAAATTTAAAAAATTAATTAAAAAAAAAGAGGATTATAGTGATTGGGGCTTTCCTGGAGCCAGGGGATTGAGTAACGGAAATATATTGTGTCTTCCATAAACCCAGGTTTAGAAGGGGGTGGGGAAGGGCGGGGCTAACTGGGCATTGAATGACTCACTAGTGTTTAGTGCAAATATAGAACTCCAACAGGATTAAATGTTGGGTGGCTCGAAAGGGATTAGATGTTAGGTGAAGGCGAGATAGACACTTGCACCCGCCCACCCCTCGCAGGAGCTTAAATAGCCAGGCTGCAGGCAGCACCCAAGGCATTGCCTCAGCATCAGCTCCAGGCTCCTGTCCTCCTGGCCCAAGGTCTCCGCGATGGAGCAGCCCTTTCTCCTGGACGACGACGCGCTGCCCCAGGCTGGGGGTTCTGCAGACCTGGCTCTAGAGCGCCTTGCCCCGGGGTTCCGGATCTCCGCAGACTCGCCACCTCCCGTCTGCCCGCCGCTGGCACAGTCCGCAAGCCCCCACAGCGATGACCACCAGCCACTGCTCTGCAGTCCTTGTTGGCAGCTGCCCTCGGTCTACCTGCAATACGGAGCACTCTTGGCCGAGGCCCCCTGTGGAGGGCCGCCTGGGAAGACACCTGGGCCTTTGCCTTAATTGCCCTCAGCTGAACTCGGGGCGTAGGCCGAGGCCCGCCCTGGGCACATGCTACCCCAATGTGGCTGGACGTGCTCATCAGTTCTGAGTTCCTAGCAGCCCGGGTGTGGGCAGGGGCGGGACTGGATATGTAAATCTAGGCAATAAACGCGCTGAGGGGCTTGGGTGGGGGTCCTCGCAGCCTCTCCATCAGAGAGGAGAGATGGCGCCCCACCCAGCACCCAGCTTCCAAATCCATCTCTGTGTCTGGTTTCTGTATTTCTAATATTTCTCAATGCCTGGCCGCCTCCATTTTAGAACCGGTTCCTTCATCTCCTTTTCCATGTGGGACGCGGAAAAGGGAGAGCCCTACCATGTTGGGCCCCTGAAACCCAGAGCCCCTGGGAAGAGAGCCCAGTGCAGCCCAGTGCAGGCCTCTTGCCAGGAGTCCCAGCAGGAGCACCTGAGCCCACGGAGCACACCACCTTCCGGGAGCTTCCCGTGGACCTTAGGCCCAACGCCCTTGCTGGGTGCATTTCCCCACCCCCCACCCCCATTTCCCACCCCCCCCCATTTCCCACCCCCCACCCCCCCCCCCCTCACCAGTGGCACCTACGCCTGAGCCTGTGCCTGCGCCTGCTTAGATCGGGCTGCCTGCAGTGCATCCTTCCTGCTGTCTCCTCTTTGAGTCACTGGGCTGCTGACTGCTGGGCAACAGTCCTGGGCCTTTACGGCCCCCAGACTGTGTGGGAGGGCGCCCTTTGGGGACAAGAGACCTGAATCAAATGTAAACCTATTTTAGTATTAAATATTGTGTCCAGGTCACAGAATTCTGATTAATTTATATACTAGGTGTACCAGTTCATAATGCGGATTTTTTCCATAGCTGGAGTTACCTATATATTGATATATATGCGATTTGATATGTATGCCATTTGGTTCTATTAACAGCAAGCTTCAAAACCTTATATGTCAAATTTGCTGAAGGTGTTAACATCATAGATAGTTTTACGCTTAATAATATCGAATTTCGTGCCAGAAGAAGAGCATTGTCGGCAAGTTTTAACTCATTACTTTATTTTGAAGACAAAGTTATATGTTCACGATGCTTGTGGTGAACATGGTCCATCTGAAGATACTTGTGAACGCTGGTTTAAATGCTTTAAACGTGCCCTGGGAATGGTCTGGAACAGCAAAGCCCTCTGAGGCCCATGACTGCACAGCGCAGGCTTGGAAAGCTGAAAGCAGATGGAAACCAGTTCCTCTTGACAGAGATGCCCATGAGGCTCACCTAGTCCTTTCAGGTTCTGAAGTGTGTGTGGGCTCCCACTGTGCATCCAGTGAGGGCCCCTCCACAGACCGGCAGGGCAGCCCCATACAGTCACTTTTTAAACAATTTAATGACTTTCAGAGAGGAAGTGGGAGAACAATGGAAACAGCGATTTGTGAGCAGGAAGCCTTGGTTTACCTGAGACACCAACACATTCCCTTTCCCCATCCCCTGGCTCCAGGAAAGCCCGGTGCTGACAGCCCATCCCTTCTCCCCTCCCCTTCACAGCTGTCCTGTAAACCCAGCCTCTGAGCTGCATACTGCTTTTCAGATTTCCTAGGGAGGAAGGGCTCCGAATTTTCTCTCAACAGTTCTTATGAACAAGAAGCGGGATGGGCACAAGAGTCCTGGTGACCCCCCAGGCGGGTGAGTAGTGGGTGCTGGTACCCCTGAGCCCACTGCCCTCTCTGCTTCCCCCAAGGACCTTGGAGTTCCAGGGTCCAGCTCAGCTCTAGGCTCCACTCCCTTAGTGCTGAGCTCTCTGACCCAGAGCCATCTCTGTTGAAGCTTCTTGATCATCCATCCTGTTCTCCTGAAACCAGGGAACCCTGTGAGTCCCTGTGTGTTGGAAGAGCCCCTAATAACAGGCTCCCTCCGTTGGTATCTTTTAGGAAATCTAGAGGAGAAGGGGGCTTTCCTCCTGGGCCAATACAGGATCCAGGATCCTTTGCCTTTGGGGGAAATGCGTGAACTTTTGCCCAGAAAAGGATTGGAACTGCAATGGCCACTTTGGGGAAACTTTAACTGACCGAAGATGGTCCACCTTAGGGCTGCCCTTAAAAAGCAAGCATCCTGGGAGCTCAGGGAGAAAGTAGAACGTTTTCTTTGATTGGTATGAGGCAACTTCTAAGGCACAAAATAACTCCTAAAATGGTTTCTAGGTGGGAATCCTCTGGTGCAGAAGTGAAAGAAAACCGCCCTGGCTGTCCTGGCTCAGCAGTGAAAGCACCACCCTGAGCACCAAAGAGTCCTGGGTTGGATTCCCAGACCTGGATGGCTGGTTCAGTCCCCAGAAGCAAGTGATCCTGCAGTGAGGGTTAACAACAACCACCACCACCACAAGGAAACAAACAAACAAACGAGCAAACAATAGAGGTTAGAAAACGTGAGTGGAAAGCTTTAGCCACCTGTGCAGGTAACCTTAACTTAGTCCTTCTCCCAGGAACCCAATTTGGCTCCAAATACTATTTAGAGTTTTTAAATGGTAGCTGCAATTTCTTTGTGTCTGTCTGTCTGTCTGTTTATGTATCTATGTATGCATAATATGTATGATTTTTGTGTATATTTTTTTATTGATTTCAGAGAGGAAGGGAAAGGGAGAGAGAAACATCAATGGGTGCCTGGCCAGAGAGCTCAGGGAGCTCAGTTGTTTGTAAACAGACAGTCTGGCATTCCAAAGCTTCAGGCTCACAAATTGCTGTGTCCATTGTTCTCCCATCTTCTCTCTCTAAAAGTAAATAATGTTAAAACCTGACCATCTCAGGCGCGGGCTAGAACGCTCAGGTGTTTAGATCATATCTGGATATACAAGGTTTAAGGTTGAATCCCTGGGTCAGGCACATACAGGAAGCCACCAATGAATGTATAAAGAAGTGGGAAAACAAATGGATGTGGCCCAGGCTCTCTCTAAAAATCAAGAAAAAATTTAAAAATGACTCTTTTGGGTTTGATCCGTGTTTTCAGCACCAAAAAAAAAAAAAAAGTGACCATCTCCTACCGTTTTAGGAAGATGAGGAATGCTTTCTTTCTGATTTTCAAGCATTTAGGAGGAGTCAGTTGGTTTGGGCCGGTTATGTTGCCCAATGTCCGTCCAGGGCAGTTCCAAGCCTGGTGCTCATTGGATTGGATTTTCCCAGGGACCCGCTCTGGGTGTTGGCACTGCTCCCTCCCCGCGTCCCTGCTTTCTGGGTGGCAGGGGCGGTTTGTTTGTTTGCAACTTGGTTAGTCCTGGGGCCATTGGATGCTCCCCAGCCGGGGACACGGGCTTTTGTCTGTGGCGGCTGGGGACGGGGTGCGCCCAGGGGACGTTTCCTCAGAAGCAGTTTCTCTCTTGGTTTCTCTTTGAAGCGCCAGGGGTGCTGCCCAGCCCGGGGATTCTCCCGTCGCCCCTCAGAGTGCCAGGGCCACGTGCGTGTGGCTGGCTGTGACAGCCCTTGCAGGAGCCGGTTTCAGGGCAGCAGGTTCCCTTTAGCCGCGCTTCTGATTTCACCCTGTCACCCCAGCAAACCCGCTCAAACCCCGTGCTCTGGGGAAGCGATTTCAGCGAAGCAAAGGCCTGCTTAGCTGGGAGAGTGCTTTCTTAGACCTAGAACTCCCGACTTGGGAAGCAGCAGGCACTGGTTTCCTGAGATGGGACACGGAGGGCTGCCCCCTTCCATGGTGGGCGCTGTTTATCCTTGGAGGCAGTTTCTCTGGGAATGATTGGCCCTTGAGAGAGCAAGCCGGGCAGTGGAGGCTGACAGGGCAGCCTGAGCTCAGAAGTGGGTAGATCAGGACAGTCCTATCTGTAAACCACTAAGCTCTCTGGCCAGGCCCGATACAGTCACTTTTTAAACAATTAAATGACTTTCAGAGAGGAAGAGGGAGAACAATGGAAACAGCGGTTCCTCCAGGGAATCCCAGGCCTCAGGCACTGAGGGCACAAGGAGGGGAAGGCTGGGCTCCTTGGTTCAGCTGCGGAGCAGAAGGTTTCCAGTGACTCCTTCCTTCCCTGCGCATTTATACCCCCCGGGCTCTTTGGGTCCAATGGGAAGGTAGTTAGGCTTCGTGGTGCCAATTGCTGCTGAAGGTGGGACCTAATGAGATTGCGGGGGATCCAATAATCTGGGTGGGGCTGGCTAGGATGAAGGTGTTTTGCTTGAGAGCTTTAAAGTTTGGTTCTTTGTTTCAAACAAACCAGTTAGTCGGATATGCTATTTGAAAGGTTATCCTCTGTCACAAACATCCAGTGTGCCCCACAGCTTTTTACCCATTGTGTCCTGATGGGACGGGGATTGCTTCCATAGCTTAGCTCCTGTACACGGTGCTGCCATGAACATAGGCCAGCTTTTATCTTTTCCGATTTCACTGATCCTGTTCTTAGACTACAGTGCCATCCATACAGCAATGGCTGGGTAAATAATTACTTCTCTTTACTCATCTGCTGAAGAAAGATGGATCCAGGCAACAGCCCAAGGCCTGGCTGAGTTTTCAGAATCATTGGGAACAGAACACCCACTTTCTGGATGTTTGTGTGGTTTGGTGTCAGTGCTCAGATGCCCCCTGAAGCACACAATGCCACACCATCTGGGAAGGGTGTGAGTGCCCCCGCCCTCCAGCTCTCAGGTTCTGGGGAGCCTGTCTCAGGAGCTGAGTCCGGGGCACAGGCATGGTGAGGCTCAGGTCAGTCAAGGACCCAGCCAGGCAGTGGAATGAGGGTCTTTCATGGCCAATCCTTGCCTCTGGGCCTGGATCCACCCCTGGGCCTGGTAGAAACTCTGTCAGATCTGCAGAGCACTCTAACAGCTGTGCTTGTCCAACTCCCCTTTTTCTTTCTTCCTTTCATAGGTATTGCTCATTAATACAAAATAGTTGCTTGCCCAAGTTCATTCCTGCATGCTCCAGACCCCTGCTGGAGGCAGTGCTTAAGTTCAGTTCATCTCTTTTCCTATTTGATTGTCAAAACTGGTTATGTTAGGTCCATGAAAGCCCTTCCATCTCACCTTTTGTTTTGTTTTTTCATTTTGAGCACCACACTTATCTTTCACAGTTTTCTAGATTTTCTCGCCAAAGATCTGCAATCAGCCTCCCCGCCCACCCCCTCCCCCAGAAAACTCAGCTCCATTTATTGGGAAATGTATGTAGATACCACCATTGTTTCACTGATAGACCCAAAACTATTTTGTTGATAATCGCACCTGGTCCTTTTAGGTAAATGGAACTAAGATGCACATTATTTAGGGGGAAAACACCTCCTCCCACCAGGGGATCATCCTGTATCTGCCTGGAACTGTCTGGCCTGGGTGTGTGTGTATCGGGGAGGAGGGGCGGGCTGGTGCCCTGGAACCCCTTGGCTGTCATTCAGATGGCACAGAGCTTCCCCTAGACCCCTTACCCTCACTCAGCACCCTCCCCCACGCTGCGCCTGTACCCTTGAAGCCTTCAAGAAACATTTCCCGATTTCCAGGCCCTCCAGCTGAGTGCAGGGCCACACTCAGACAGCCCAGCTCCCCTGGGTGTGGACCCTGAGGGTCCCTTCCCTCCCCAGAACCCCCAGGACTTCCCTGGCCCCTCCCTGCCCAGGCCGCCTCCCAGTCCTGCCATCCAGATGCCCCAGGGAGAATCATTACAAAGTGGAGGCACAAAGAAGGATCAGTAGTTTAATCGCGAACCACAGGTTCCAAAAGAGAACAGAGAGATGAGAAGTAGATGCAAAAGCCAAGTCAGTTCCTCAGCACGTGATTGCCTGCACTCGGCGTGGGGTTTGTCCCAGGAAAGTCTGTGTGTCCTTGGGAGAGAAAGCAGCACAGGGCTGCCTACAGGGCAGGCTCGAGCTCCGCAGGGGTGCTGTTCCTCCAGCCGGTTGGCCGCCTTCTGTCCGCTTCCTGGAGTGCAGCCTGGGTGCTCAGCGCTGGTGCTGGCGGCTTCGGCTCAGCGCGGCGTCAGGAGCCGGAGTCCCTCCGTCCCTCTGGGGTTGGCACCTCCTCGCTGGTTCAGGACCCTCAGGGCTGTGCGGTGAGGCGACTGCGGGTCCTGGAGGCGCGGATCCGGGTCGCCTTCCTGGCTCCTCTCAGCTCAGGGATCCTCGGCGTCCCAGGGGCCAGGCTGGTGCAGCCGCCCGCGGGCCCCGCGGCTCCGCTGGGGAACCAGAGGCGGGGGTCGCAGGAGGGGCGGCTCACCGCAGGGAAGTTGTCCAGGGCCCAGGCCCAGGCCTGCTCCCGGTTCAGGTCCGGGGGCAGAGTGGGCTCCGGGCACACATACCGCATCCACGACGGGACTTCCAAGGGGCCTGGATGCGCTCCCATGGCTTCGGCATTCCGGGCGATGGAATGGGGAGGTGGTGCAGGGGAGGACTGAGTGCTGGGGCGGGGGTGGAGGCGCCTTTATACTGTCCGGGTGGGAAAGGCCGGAGGAGACCACGCCCACCTAGGCGGGTGGGACCCTCCTTTGCATTACAAATTGCTTCAGCGGCTGTTAGGATTGGGGTCCAGAGGCGGCCTGGAAATTTCTTGGGTTTTCAAAAAATATATATATATTATTTATTTCAGATTTGAAGCAGGGGGAGAGAGAGAAAGACACATGAATGATGAGAGAGAATCATGGATCCTGGGCAGGGAGGGGCCAGGGTAGTCCTTTAGGGCCCCCACTGGGGTTTCAGCCATCAACCTGGGCATGTGCCTGTGATTGGAATGCAAGCCGGGGACCCTCCAATCCAAAGGCCGACGCTCTATCCTAGAGCCAAACCGGCTATGACTGGTGAGGTTTTGAGGGTTGACTTTGGTAGAGGAAGGGGTGGAGGGTGAAGGGTAAAATTTCGATAGTTCATGGATAGTTTCCACTGAAAAGAGAGAAAGATGCTCAGGGTTTCAGACAGGCCTAGGGGATTGACACTTGGGTGTCTACCTCTCTGCCTGGATCCGGGAGGCATTGCCTGCTTGTACAGAGTGGTCAGAGTGTGATCCAAGGTCCCGGAGCTGGCCCCGCTGCAGCTGGACTGAGGACCCAGAGCCTCAGACACGTGGATCTGGTTGGAATATGAAGACCGGCGGCCCCACAGCATGCTCCATAACCTTCATGCTAATTAAGCCACGCAACCGTCAGTAGTCAGGAATCAGGAATGTGGATACTGCGCGGAGGGAGTTCCTTGTGATTTCAGCTGACCAGATCTCTGTAGAAGGCTGGTGTGATTGAGTTAATTCTGAGGTGTATTGTGGGAACATCCGAGGAAGTCTTTAACCAAGACAAAAATACTGCACAGGATTATTTGAGTCAAAGAGAGGAAACCGGGAAAGGTGTAATAATAGGATATAGGGAATAGACTATCTTTACAGACCCCTAAAGGCATACACCTAGTTGATGAAAAAACCATTCGTTCTGGTGTGGCCCCGTGGTTGAGCGTGGACCTATGAACCAGGAGGCAGCCTCTCAGCGTGAGATTCTCTCTCATCATTGATATTTTTGTCTCCCTCTCACTTCCGTTCTGAAATCAATAAAAATATATTTTGAAACAAAAACAAGGGAAGTTTCACTATGTAGTGATTAAAAATTCCCACGGAGGCTCCCAGCGCCCCCGCACATCTGTCCCCAGGCTGCCTAGGCTGGGGGTGGGGTTGGGGGGACTGCAGTTCCGGATCTCTCCTACTCCTTCCTCCTGCAGGTGGTGGCTCAGTGCTGGGTGAAGAGACAGTGATTCTCACTGGTCCCAGGACCTCAGCGCCAGGGCCAGTGGTGGTGGTAGGTGGGTCAAACCATCTGAGTTTGGTCAATAATGATGCAGCGAGACTTGTCTTATCCAGTTTTCCAGATTCTGGGGGAATGATTCCCAGTGAAATTTTTGCCCTGCGCTCGCAAAGCACAAGTCACTTCATTAATTTATTAGTGTGGATGTGGAGCAGGAGAGCATTCAGGCTCAGTTAATGGGAAATGCAAGTTCTTTGCACCCACCCTTTGCCTTCCAGGCTAATCCCTAACAGGTGTTTGAAAGTATTCTTTTGCATTTCAGCTCTAGATTGGCATAAAACATCAGTGACCCAATGCACAGCAATATTAACTGATGATAAGACACCAAGGACATTCACATCAAGACACTTCCAGAGCCAGGAAGGGAAAGTGTAAACCTAACTCAGAAAGGGGAGCATAAAGGGAGTAGTAGCTCAAAGGTGTTGTTGACTCAGTAAAGTGATGGATATGTTAATTACCTTAATTGCGGTAAGCATTTCACAGTCATTACCCTTACATCTCCATAAGTACATTTAGGAAAACGAACCCAGGGCAAAGAAAGCCTTCTGAATTTGAGAAAGAAGCTTCCTGCACCCAAAACAGGTTTGCACCCTGGCCCACCCCCACCCAATGCTTTCCAACAATGCACACACAGTAATTGTGCCTTTTATCTCACAGTGTCCGCACAGCCATGTCAGAGGAGCAATTCCAACACCAACAGTAGGATTGCCAAGTCATCACAATTTCGGGCATTAAAAAAAATCTTGGGCCCTGGCTGGTTTATCTAAGTGGTTAGTGAGGGGTCTGGGGTTTGATTCCCAGTCAAGGACATGTACCTGGGTTGCAGGTTCTGTCCAGGGCCATTGTGGCGGTTCCTCCGGAAAGTAACTAATCCTTTTATCTCTCTCACACCTCTCTCTTCCCCCTCCCTCTCTCCTTTCTACTCTCTCTAAACAACAATGAACCAAAACAATTCCCTTGGGTGAGGATTAACAAAAACAACAAATCTTAGGAGTTTCCCACTAGAGAGAAATACTGAAATTATTCTTCAAAACTGTTTCTCTTTGTGTGGTTGTGACCCCAACGTATACACTTAGGATATTTTTTGTCCAGTTGGTTTCAATTTTTAAGAATTGTTTTACATAATTATAAAACAATTTTTAAAAGCATTGACATTTTCTTAAACCAAATCTACAAATTATATTAGAGGATGTTTAGTTTCTAGCCAAGTGTCCTCCACTCTGAGAGAGAAAAAGAGAGAGGGAGAGAGAGACTGTATTTCCCCCTGCTTGGCTTCATAACATATTCCAAGAGCCAGCTTCGCCTTTGGATACAACCCTTCCTCCATCTTTCAGGTTCCGAAAGGCAGTTCTCACTCCATTTTATTGGTTGAGGACATCATTTGTGACAGAAAACTGAGATTCTCCTCCCGTTCCCCAACTGCCTTTGGCTCTAGAGAAAGCTAGAGGGGTGAAGGAAAGGTGGAACATGTGAAAAGGGATTCCTTCTCAAGATGGAAGGAACTTGATTTTGATTCATAATCAAATGCATTCAGGTAAATGGATTCTGCTCTTCTGGGTTCCCACCACTCAGTGTGAAAAGATAAAGACTCTCGCCCTAACTGGTTTGGCTCAGTGGATAGAGCTGTGGCCTAAGAGTCCCGGGTTCCATTCAGGTCAAGGGCAGTACTTTGTTGCAGTCTCCTCCTCCCAGGCCAGGACTGGGCTTGTGCAGGAGGCAACTAATGATGTTTCTCCCTGTCTTGCCCTCTCTCTTCCACTCTCCTAAAAATCAGTGGAAAAGTATCCTTGGGTGGGGATTAACAACAACAAAAATTAGTTTAAAAAAGGATAAAGACTTCCTTCATCTCTCCTTGTTTTTTTTTTTTTTTTTCCTCTTCATCTCTCTTTGTTTATTATTGTTTTCAGCTTGGTGAAAAGGTGTTTTAGAAAATTGAGAAAAACACTTACAGCATGGCTGCGGTGGGAGCTAGTGATAGTTTACAAAGCGTGTTTAGAACAAATCGCTCTAGAGATCATTGAACTCAAAGGTCTTCACTGAGATGTAAAGATAGTTTGCACTGCCCAAAGGGAATCTCTGTCCTCCACCAGCATTAGAGCGGTCCATTCAGAAATGCACAAATGCTCTCTGCGTGTGTCTGGTGGGTTTGTAGTTGGAACAGGGCGGGGCTCTGTGTACTTGGAGATTATCCACCTCTGTGCCCAGTGCCGCAGTCAGCACACAGCTCCTCACTCCTTCCCTCCCTTGCAAGGTGAGTCAGGCCAGGCCGCTGTGACCCCAGGAGGGGCTGGCTCCTGTTCTCACCTGTCCCTTCCAGAGAGTCCCTGGAAGCTGGATTGAGTGGTCTACCTCGCTATGCAAATTGTGGTCAGCAGACAGAGCGTGGGCATCACCCGGGGGCTTGTTAGAAACGCAGAACCCAGACTCACCAAATCCGAATCTCCTTTCAAAGTCATCGCCAAGTGATGTTCTCAGCTGCAAGTGGAGAAGCTCTCTCAGGATTGCATTCTAGGGGCCTGGGAACCAGCCATTTCTAAGAGACCTGGGGAATGCAGAGGCCTGATGCAGTCACCAGATCTTCGGATCCTCCATCATTTGATCCACAGCCACTGGCTGGAAAGCAGAATGCTCGCCTACTCCTTGGCCCAGAACCACAGTTCCCTTGAGCAGTGGGTGGTGCTGCCTCCTGCTGAGTGAACTGCATGGTGATTCTGAGCCACATGAAGTCGGAGGGTCTCTCTCTCTCTCTGTCTCTATCTCTCTCCCTCCCCCTCTCCCTCTTTCCCCCTCTGTCTAAATGTGGAGACAATTACCTTTTTGTTATTGGGAATTATTGTGCAGCTGCTAGTCCATTATATTTTACACACACATTAAACTAGTTTAGTTCTTGTTGGACAGATTAGCTTACTTTGGATCCAGAGGCAGATGGCAAGATTGTTAGGAGTGGATGAAAACCTCTGGTGTGTGAATGTGTGTGTGTTGGCATAAATGAAGACTGAATTTTATCAAAGGATTTTTCTACATCTTGAGATGAGATTTTAAAAAGTTATTTTAATGCATGGAATCACATTGATTAATTTATCCCTAGGATGCATCCAATTTGGCCTCGATATATTTCTTCTTCATATATGTTGCTGTTTTTGGTGTCCTAATGTTTAGTTTATAGACTTTGCATTGCTATTCAATAGTGAAACCAGCCAGTGGTTTTTCTTCCTTGCAATGTCTTTTCCAGGTTTGGTTTCAGAGGTTTTCTGGACTCACAAAATGAGTTGGGAAATGTTCTCTTTCTCCATCTCCATCTCTACACTGTGCACGTGTAGAATCATTTTTTCTTTTTCTTTAAAAAGCTGGCTTCCCAGATGGATGACATTAAAAGCAAGCAGTCTTGGAAAACAAGGTTTGGGTGACCCGAGCCCCCAGATCTTGCAAGGATAAGAGCAGAGACATTCTGAGCCATGAATGTCCACATGGCTAAACCAGTAATGGCATGAAACATTATGAACCACGGTCTTGTAATACACTTTGTGACTTAAGTAATAATTGCACAATGAATTCATTTTTTTTCAGTGAACTCAATGTTTCTCTCTACCTATAAGAATGATCTAGCTACACTAATAAAAGAGCAATATGCAAATTGACTGTTCCTCCACTACACCCACTAGCCAGGACCACCAGCCAATCAGGAGCGAGTATGCAAATTAACCCAACCAAGTTGATGGCTGGCCATGGAGATTGAACAAGCAGGAGTCTTGGGTTGCCCTTGGTGACTGAGGAAGCCAAGTTTCCAGGCTGGCCCTGGCCTCTGCTCCAGGCTACAAAGTTTCAATTATAGAAGATAAATAAAGCCCAAGAAAAATAGCGTTGGCCACAGAGCTGGAGCAAGTTGGTGGCTTGGGTTGCCCCCAGCGAGGGAGGGAGCAAAGCCTCCCGCCCTCCCTGGTTGGCCCTGGCCTCAGCACAAGGCTATAAAGTTTCAATTATAGAACACAAATCAATCCTAGATACTTGCTTCCAGCTGGCCCTGGCCTCTACTCAAGGAGGAGCTGGAAAAAAAATAAAAGAAAGAAAGAAAAAAAGGAGGGCCTGGGACCTTGGGTTGCTGGGGGTGATCAGGCCAGGATGGGACAGGAGGGGCTGTTGGGGGTAAGCATACCAGCAGGGGAGCCAGTTGGGGGTGAGCAGGTCATCAGTGGGGGTCACTGGGAGGTGATCAGGACAGTGGTGGGGGCAGTTTGGAGTGAGCAGGCCAGCAGGGTAGCAGTTGGGGCTGAGCAGGCCAGTGGAGAGGGAAGGTGGGGGCGAGCAGGCCATCAGGGGGGGCAGTTGGGGCTAGCAGGCCAGCAGGGGAGGCAGTTGGGGGTGATCAGGCTGGCAGGGGGACATTTGGGGGTGAGCAAGCCAGTGGTGGAGGCAGTTAGGGGTGAGCAGGCCAGCAGGCAGAGAGGTTAGGGGTAGGCAATCAGGCAGGCAGGCATGTGAGTGGCTGGAGCCAGCAGCCCCAGATTGTGAGAGGGATGTCCAAACTGCCGGTTTAGGCCTGATCCCTGTACACCAGCAGTAGGACATCCTTGGAGGGGTCCCAGATTGGAGAGGGTGCAGGCCGGGCTGAGGAGCACCGCCCCCCCGCCCCCGTGCACGAATTTCGTGCACTGGGCCACTAGCATATGTATATTAAAGCCTAAGCGACCGTTACGACTGAACAACCAGAGTGACTGAAATGACTGGTCGCTATACGCGCACTGACCGCCAGGGCAGCTCCTGCACTGAGTGTCTGCCCTGGTGGTCAGTGCACCCCCACAGACAACCTTCTGCTGCTGGCTGGCGTGGGTAGTGGCAGATGCAGCCCCTTTCCCAGAAGGGGCCAAGGGCCAGCTCCCTCCTTGGGGCTGGTGGCCAACCTCCCATCTCTTACCCAGACCCCCCCCGCCCCCGCCGGCCGGTCAGCATGTCCTGATCAGCCAGGCCCTGATCACTGGCCAGGCTTAGGGCCACACCTGTGCACAAATTCATGCACTGGGCTTCTAGTTTACTATATAATTTTAGTGATATAAAGAAACAAACTTGCCTGGAAAGTGTGGGTCAGTGGTTGAGCATTGACCTCTGAACCAGGAAGTCGTGGATCGATTCCATGGGTGGGGACACATGCCCAGTGTGGGGCATGCAGGAGGCCGCTGATCATTGATTTTCTCTCATCATTGATGTTTCTCTCTCTCTCTCCCTTCTCTCTGAAATCAATAAAAATATATTCAAAAACTAATAAAGAAACTCAAATTTATCATAAAATTTCAAAGATGTACTTGGAAATTTTATAAACATCAATATTTACTCTTTTCCTGAATATGTTGTGTTTTTAATCATAATTATAATATTGAAAAGTAACAATTTTTAAACCAAGCCATATCAAACTCCTCCCAATCCTCTTCACTTTATTCTACATGTTCGTCTTCTGCATGAACCATGATATGAAAACATTCAAAAAAGCTCTTTGAAGTTATTGCACAACGTAGTTACAAACTATGTTTACTAGTATATTACACATTCCCCCAAAACTGTTCATTCATATCATAAAACCTATCTGACGTAGGAAAACAAATTTTGAAATTTTAAAAACTTCATCCATTGCCGCTTATTTTGTTGGAAATATGGGATCTCTGCAAGGAAGAATGAATGCTTGCCTTCCAAGGACCCTTCCAGTGCTCACTGCACTGTTACCAAGGCGATCAACTGTCAAGTCGCTTTAGACTGTGGAAGCATTTTATATACTGATTTCAGAGGGGAAGGGAGAGGGAGACACACACAGAAACATTAATGATGAGAGAGAATCATTGATCAGCTGCCTCCTGCACGCCCCCTACTGCTAACAAAGTTTAGCCCTACTATTTCTCCAGCTTGTCCAGCATTGAAGGGGTAGAATTTACTTCTTTTTACTTTTTCACTCAAGCCCCAGCAAGGAATTTCTCTTCCTAAGCTTGTATTATCTTTATTTGTATTTGACAACTTCTGCCACAAACAAGTAAAAAAACAAACGTTCAGCACACCTGGCTACCATTAGTTTTGTGATCAGTTGAGGGTCGGAGATGACATATTCAGCAATCTAATCAGGAACATTTAGCCCCATTCATGCGTACACGCGCACACCACACACCAGGCACTGTGCTCTGTGCTGGGAAACCGTGGGGAACAATCCAGACACGCTTCTGCCCTCAGTCAGCTCCTTCTCTGGTCAACCACCATTCCTCCTAATTGATCTGACTCTGGGAAGGGACCAGGTGCTTCCTCAAAGTTCTTTTTCTTTTCTTTTTTCCTATTATTATTATTATTAATTTTAAATAATTTAATTTCTTTATTGTTTAAAGTATTACATACGTCTCCTTTCCCCCCATTGACCTCTCCCTGGCTGCGCCCAGCCGCCAGCACACGACATTGGGATCAGAAGACTCTGTTCCGTAGGTTCTATAGGCGACACCACGTGGCTCCTCATTTTTTATCTCACTCTTTGAGGCCAAACCAAGCCCTGGAAGGAGCCCAGGAAGTAGGGGAGGAAGTGGAATAAGATCAGGGTGTTAGGGTTGGGGCCCAAGTGTTTGGGAACTTCCTGCAGCAGCTTATTACCCTCCATCAAGAAGCAGGCGGGAGAGTGAGCAGAGGCGCAAGAGCCAGTTGGGAGCTGGGTCAGCACTGGGCACCCATGCCTGGTCATTCTCACAGGCAGGGGGCCCTAATTAATCCCAGCACATTGGGTGGGGCTGGGGGTGGGGGAGGCAATCAAGGGCAGGAGTTGTCTTGGCTCCCAGACTGGCTTAAGAATAGAGGGAGAGACGTTAATTAGAAAAATTGATTTTAGAGAAGCAGGGAGGGAGTGAGGAATAGAGGGAAGAGGGCGTGTGGAGAGAGAGAGAGAGAGAGAGAGAGAGAGACATTGATCGCTCCCTCCCATATATGCCCAGACCAGGGTTCGAACCCAAAACCGAGGTATGTTACCAGACCTGGAGCTGAACTCTCCAATCACCTGAGCCACACCGGCCAGGGTAGAGAGAAGCTAATCTTGAAGGGGAGAGGAGAGGCTTCTAGGAGAACCAGCACAGAAAGCTATGGTAGAGAAAGAGAAAGAAGGTCAGGGGCATTCTTACTGGAGGTGAGGAGACTCTGGAATCATTGTATGGCCCTAGAGTGGCGGTTCTCAGCCCTTGCTGGGGCTAGAATCGACTGGGGAGCCTTTAAAAACACGGATGCCCAGGCATTATGCTGCAAGATGCGACCATTGGTGGGTGTGAGGTCTGAGCACTGCTCTGGCTTCCAAGATCCACAGATGGGTCAAAATGTAGCCCAGGTTGAGGACAGACAGCATCCTTCATCTGGAGCTCATTTGAAATGCAGAACCTGTAGCTCCAGACCTACTGCACTTTGACAAGACCCCTAGGTGATCTGTATGCCCACTGAGCTGGAGAAACACTGCACAAAGGAACGGTCAGCAGGCAAATGGGAACTAGCCAGAGGTGGTGCTGGGTAAGCTTTCCCTTCAAGGTGTAGCCTGCCTTCTCTTTTTCATGAATGATTCCTTTTAGCTCCTTCCTTCTTCATTGTCCCCTCTTCTTAATGTTCCTCTTCTGTATTCTTTGAACCCTTTGACACAGATGCCATTTTGCTCTGTGTCTAGCCATCCCATTCTGATCTCCAGCTTCTCCCTGCCCTTGAGTACAGAGGAGTGACATGCCAGGACTGGGAGGTCACTCCTTGGTGTCCATACCTACCCAGGAGAGAGGACTTTTATGGCCATGTCATCAGGACCACATCGTTCTAGACAATGGTCTCCCTGCTCCCTTCCCACCCTAACACACATGTTCTATCATAAACCGTGAGCCTCAGCCTGGCTGTGTGAGCAGACTGTGGTTCCCATGACCTCCAGGATCCACCACCTGCTGCTAGTGCCTAAAGTTCTAATTGC
This sequence comes from Corynorhinus townsendii, assembly GCA_026230045.1. Classification (NCBI taxonomy): domain Eukaryota; kingdom Metazoa; phylum Chordata; class Mammalia; order Chiroptera; family Vespertilionidae; genus Corynorhinus; species Corynorhinus townsendii. The sequence goes on along the minus strand of JAPDVU010000018.1, from coordinate 300,400 downwards.
TGCCACTTTGTGGGGTCTAAACCGCCTTCTCTGATTCCCTCAGTTTTCTAAATCCTTGGATTAAAAAAAATGTTTTATTATGTCACTTCATCACACCATCAGAAAACATGAGCCATTCTAGAAGATATTAGGGGCACTCAGCATGTTCTTGCTGGTGGTCAAATCAACCTTATGGGCCCCTGGTGTTTCTGGTTGGCTCTCCAACTAGACCGGGAGTGTCAGCGGGACCCTTGTGTGACCAGCATGCCACACAGTGCCTGGCACAAAGAACATTCTCAATGTCTGTTAGTTGAGTTAGACTGTGTCTATTGGACAGAATCAGTACATTAAACATAGAGGGGGAAAAAGGCTTGATCAATCCTTAGAGGAGATGGAGGAAACCCATTTGTTTCCACCAATGTTTCTGCAAACAGAGGGTCAGAAATTGACTATGGGTTTATGAATTACAAAGTAATTTCACAGTGTATTTGATTGAATTAGTCCAACTTATCCTTTCACAGCAAGAAAACTTTAAAAAGTCTTTAACAGTCACTTTTTTGCTTTTATTCTTCATTGACGATAAGTTTGTACACTAGAGCATAGCAGTAGACATTAATTGAGCAACTTCTCTGCAGTAGGTACTTTGGAAAGCACGGACTCTCTGGGCAGGTACTCTTACTGTCCTCATTTACAGGGGAAAAACCAGAGGTGTCAGAGAAGGGATTGGCACAAAGTTTGCAAATGTTGGGACCTGTGTTTACACCCAAATAGTCTGAATCCCAGAGCCCACGATTTTGTACTTTTTGTTCACCTGCACTTACAAATAAATCGGTGGCCTTCGACTGGGATGTTGTGGATCCCACCTGCCTCTTTCTTTCCCCAACACATGGCCCACCCCAAATGTGAGGCTGCCCTCCCTTGTTAGCATAAGGCTGCTTGGAGATCTGACTTTCACTTTTCTTTCAGCACTAACTAGTTTTTGTTGTGTTTTTTTTTGGGGGGGGGGCGGGGGTTAACAAACCTGGTAGCACCCCTCAATGTCCTTTCTTGACCAGGTCCTCCACTGAAGTCTGTCCAGCTCTGCTTCGGCTCCAACGCACACTACAGCGAATTCAACTCCAAAACACACCCTCCACTTTCCCAAAGGCCAATGCCAACACCCAGCCTCTGCCCTCCTTGGATCGCTGAGCACTGAGAGGGCTGGGAAAGCTCAGCTTCGTGTGGCCCAGACACAGGGCTTCTTCAGGCCCGAGCCGCCGCGATGGCCACCGTGCTCCTCCTGCAGAAAGCGGGCCTGGGAGGCCGCCGCGATGGCCACCGTGCTCCTCCTGCAGAAAGCGGGCCTGGGAGGCCGCCGCGATGGCCACCGTGCTCCTCCTGCAGAAAGCGGGCCTGGGAGGCCGCCGCGATGGCCACCGTGCTCCTCCTGCAGAAAGCGGGCCTGGGAGGCCGCCGCGATGGCCACCGTGCTCCTCCTGCAGAAAGCGGGCCCAGCTGGGAGGCCGCCGCGATGGCCACCGTGCTCCTCCTGCAGAAAGCGGGCCCAGCTGGGAGGCCGCCGCGGAGCCCTGGGTCCTGCGCCTCCGGGAGCCTCGCGGGCCCTGGCCCCTGCCTGGCTACTCCGCGCTGGGCAACCCCTCTCAGCGCGGCCCCGCCTCCCTGGACTCACTCGGCTGCTTCTGCGGGCTGTCCTGCGGGAACTGCTTGGGTGTGGACGGCTGCTGGGGTGTGGACGGCTGCTTGGGGACAGCTGCGTCCTGCGGCCCGGGGTGTCCTCAGCCCCAGCCCCCAGACTGGACCCAGAGGGAACCCCAGGCAGCCGCGAGGGAGGCTCACCCTGCCGAGGACACGAGCGGAAGAACCAGAGAGAAGGTGGCCTTGGGGACCCCCCAGGAACCCGAGGATCTGCCCGCACCCCTCCCGGCAGAGCTCGCCCTGGGGCTCCCGCTGGGAGCAGCTCCGGTCCAGGGCTTGGCGGTGGTGGGAGCCGGACCTGCTCCCTCCCCACTGAGGGCGAGAGCTGATTCCTTTCTTTGTCCCCTCCCCCCTTTTCCTAGATGGCTTTAAAGGTTTTCAATAAAATTTTACCAAACAAATGAAAAGAATTGCCTGGGATTGAGTGTTTTCAGACCCCAGCACCACCATTTTATACAAGCAGTTTGGAGACGGCTGGGTGAATAGTTAGAGTTGCTTTGGGTGAGGCAGGGTGGAGGGGTGTGCTCTGGGCTCTCTCTGTGGAGCTGGGTGGCCTATGAGAGAGTTTGCTGCCTTTGTTTGCTATCTGCTTTGCGGGGAGTCTGCCAGCTCAGCATCTGGTAAGCTTTCCTGCTTCTCTAAGCGCATATCCCCTTCCTCTCCCACAGCTTAGTTCGCCTAGGACAGAGGCTCAAGTCCAGCGGAGCCAGGAGGAGGGAAGAGTGCCAGCAGAGTGAGCTGGGCTCTGGGTTCACAGGGAATGGACAGGAATGGCTGAGCCTCTTGGAAAATGCCTTGTTTGGGATTGTGTTTGGGGGCCCAGCCAGCATGGACTGAGAGACGCTGCCCCGCCTCCCGTTCAGCGCAGTTATGTAGTCACAAGAGTCATTGACTTGTTACTCATTAGGCCCTACGGTGTATCAGACACCTTGCTGGGTCCTGGGAATGCAGTGAACAGGAGACACTGTGTCCTGCTTTCATGGAGCATATCATTGGGCAGAGACAAGAAATAAAACAACACCTGGCTTAATCTGCAGTGGAGACCCAAGTGAGGTGAGATAGTGTGAATGAGTTTTCAGAAGAGTTGACTAATTATTTTCAACAAATCTTCTGGGAGCATGCAAGCATGAAAGAGAGCCCCCCCTTCCCCCGCCTCCCGCCCGTATAGGCTTTTTATTTTGATTGATTCCCAAAAATTCACATGAAAGTAAATTCTTTCTCTAATAGTGTAAATATACCCTCTAGGTATTTGGCAGCATTTGTAAAAAATGTGAAACAAAATGTCCAATAGTGTCTCATCATCTTATTTTCAATCATAAATGCACCAAATTTGAGGAAGCCAATTGAATGATTCTCAAACTTCACGTTCCTTCATTCATTCAATAATTACACCTTACGTTAGGCGCTAGAGATAAATGTCAGCAAATCACAGGACATCCCTGCGCTCATGTAGTCTAGCGACCAGTAGGACAGACGGACATGAAGAGTCACTCAGGGAGCTGCAGGAGCCATGGGAAATGGACAGTGACCTGGCCATCCAGGTGTCCAGGACGCTTCCCAGGTCAAGTAATGAAAAGCGAAGAAGGCCCAGGCAGGGGACAGCCCATTGCATGGAGCCTGGAAAGTGTGTTTGGCTAATTCAAGGCACTTAAATGTAGCGCCCGGGCCTGAAAGCCAGGAGGAGAGGCCCGAGAGACACCCAGGAGCTGGATGCTGGGTGCCTGTGAGCTGTACTAAGGGTGTCAGATTTTACCCTAAGAGCAGTGGAACAACGCATATGGTGTTTTTTTTTGTTGTTGTTTTCTTTTTCGGTTTTGAATAGCAGAGTAACCTAAATAGAATTGTTTCTATTTTAAAGGACCAGCTTGCCCTGTAGAGAATAGATGACATGATCCAACCGTCCCCCCCCTCGCCCCCCCCCACCCCGCCCTCAGACACCAAGGAAGCGTCTGGCTGTGTGTGGGTCTGTGCTTCAGGATGGCACCGGTGAGAACAGAGGCAGGCAGAGATGTAGACTTGACGTTGTGCCATCACTGGAAGACCCTTTCTGTGGCTTCCAGCAAAAGTAAGTATAGAGGAGCTCACTGGATCCTTTCTCATCCGTCCTGTATTGTCACGATCCTAAAAAGATGGCCAACAGCCCTGAACACAATCCTCCTGAATGTTAAGTGTTAGCTAGATTGTGTTACGATATTTATATTGAGCTCTGAATGTAAATTCTAGTCGTTTCCTTTCTGATGTCCATAAGTGGCACACAGAAAATGCTGCCTTCCAGTCCAAAGTGCTCGGTATAATTATCCTCCCAGGAAATGAGACTGGTTATCACACAGAGTATTTCCAGGCCCTGGCAGACCTCTTGGCATCACCCCACATACACCCCAAGGTTTCCTGCTCCAGTTTCCAGCTCGCCCACTCTACACTCCCAACCCCGGGCCTTGGAGTCAACACCAGGCAGCGAACCCCAAACTCTTGCGCACTTTGGGCTGTTTTTTAGGGTGTTAGATTCCATACTTGGCGGGTCACTGTCCCACCCAGACCCAAAGCAGCATACTACCCAAGAAGGGGAAGTGAGGGTGTAGATGAGGGTATCTAGCAAGATGCACAAGTTTGTGTGTTAAAACTGTTACTTCTCTCCCCCCCCCCCCCGCCACAACCGTTCCCGCTCAGATCCACTGATACCTTCCCAATATGTCCAGCTTCCAAATCCCAATAGGAGCTTTGTCTTTTCCCCTTGGAAACAAGAAAGTCCTCACTCTTTGCCCATATGGAGAGGTTCTGGTACAACCCGCCACAGATGCTTCTAGGCAGCTCATCCTGATCTCCTAGAGGAATAAGCAAGAGGTAGACCAGTAAGATCCTGCTTCAGTGGCTGGTTGCAAGGCAAACAGTTCCTGATGCTGCCACCAGGCGGAGCCATTGCACCAGGCCAGGTACCTCATACCCTGAGTAATGAAGGTGGGTGCATAGCAAGTGTGAGTTCGTGGTATAAAACAACACTGGAAACATGTTTTCAATCAAAAGGACACGAATTACTAATGTATTTTTAACAGAGTATCTCCTTTCAAGGTTTTAGGTTTTTTGGTAGAGTGAGACAGGCGTGAAGCTCCGGGGTGACTGCCAAGGGCACAGCCAAGATTGAGAAGCATTTCCTAGGGCCTTGCAGGGGCAGCTGTGCTTCCTGACCACCTTCAGAGGCCTCACTCGGCCCTCTGCTAGTTGGGCAAAGGAACCTGCTGAATTAGAATCTGCATGGCAACAGATTCTACTCCCAGGGGATCTCAGGCACCCAGGCTGCTGTAGAGCTTTGCTGACATCTGGGAGACAGCACATTTTTATGTCTTCCCAGGCATGCCTTGCTAAATCCAATCGCAACGCCAGGTGTCACTGTTGGGTGTCAGATCTGTGAAGGAACAACAACACTAATGCCCAGGAAATGCTCACACATTTCTCAAGAGTAAGTAGCGAATGTACGAACTGCCATTGAAAAATAAAATGAAGATACTTCTGGCAAACGCTTTAGAGGTAGAAGGAATGGGAAGGTGGAGAGGATTATAGCCATTCTGATATCCTCATTTTTCACCCTGGGGATTCTGGACAGTCTAAGACAGTTGAAGTATGAAGACACAGTGAGGGCATATTATTTAAAGTTCTGGGCACTCACTAAAAGATCTAAAAGTCATGACACAAATACCAAAAATTTAGAGTGAGTGCATCTCCATAGGCTGGAGCAGGCATCTATGACAAATTCTCTGGTGTAAGCCTATTATTCAGAGTTGTAGAGAAATACCAGAAGGACTAAGAGCTGAAAGATTAAAAGTGATTACATCTGGGAAGGAGAACTCAAGTGTGAAGGGGTACATGACCTCTGTCACTGGGCATTTTGTACTTTCATAGAGAAATAAAATTGGACAAGTACATAATTTCTCAGGGTCATGCTCCATGTGGGCGAGTTAGCTGAGGCAGCGATGAGAGGCCAGGTAGCCGGTGTAGAGTGCCAGCCACACACCTGGCGGAGGTCCTCCGTCCCCCGGATGAGGGTGTAGGCCAGTCCTGTAAGCAAATGGAGCCACTCAGGCCAGTGGGGGCTGCAGGCATCCCAGTCACACCAGGGGGCTCTGGCAGGTAGGCAGAGGTGGTGGTCGGCTGGGCAGCCAGGAGCTGGCATCAGTGGGCTCTGTCAGGTTACAGGGGTCAGCCATAAGCCCAGGCTCCATGTGCCAAGAAAATGAGGTGCTTTAATTTCATCTGATTCACTTTGTGGATGGGTATGGGTTGAAGTCAGCAGCACTTGGGGCACATGGGATTATTTCCCCCGAGAAAGGGAAGTTTTGAGCGCAGGAGGAGGGCAGGACGTGCTGATCAGACCAAAGGGACAGGTGTGCACATACCCTGCACAGGCGGTCCTGCTTCCTGCTGCTTTCCCCTAATAGTGTCCACACATCACTTTTTCATGACACCACGTGTTCCTTGGAAATCTGATATTTTGTTACCACATGATAAATAGAAAATACTTGAAATGGAAGCAGTTATCTACTGCTGCACTGCAGATTGCTCCCACACTGAGCCGCTTAAAACAAAATTGAAAAGAATTATGCCACAGTTTCTGAGTCTCGCTGTGGTTTAGCTGAGGAGTCTGGGCCAGGTTCTGGCCAGCTGTCAGCTGGAGCTCAGGGCTTTGGGGACTGGGACTGGGACTGGAGGGTCCCCTTCTGGGCTCCCTCCCATGGCTGGTGGATGGAGGCCTCCATCCTCCGCAGCGGGGGGTCTCTCCACAGGGCTGCTGCCCCCCCCTCCCCCTGGGAGGGATCCTTGAAAGGAGAGAGAAAGGAGGGAGAATCTGACTGGCCCAGGCCTCTTCTGCCTGCCAGCCTGTTGGGATGGGGATGCAGCTCAGAAGTGCAGAAGGCTTCTAGCCCCTGGGAAGCCCTTAGGGAATGGTGTGGAGTATTTACTCCCTTTTCCATTTTCCAGGAGAACCACTGGGCAGAGGGCGGGAGGGGGGACGGGGCAGGGAGAGTTCTGCATAGGACTCAGAAGCCCCAGCAGAACTGAGCACCCAGGGCCAGCAGGGACCTCCAAATGCATCCTCACAGGAACTCCCCCCTCCCCTGTCTCACTCTCCAAGCTCACTGGCTCCTGCTTCCTGGTACCACCTCTCAGACAAAACCCTTGCACCAGGCGCTGAACTCAGGTCTGGGTTCAAGGAGATCTGGATGAGTCAGCCTGGTTTTATAATCCCACAGCGATCATCCTGTTGAATCAGACTGCGAAGTCCCAAAAAAGACCAAGAATTCTTTGCTCTCCTGTGCCGTCTACGGCACGCTGCGCGCACTGTCTCACTGTGCTGTGGAGCAGTGAAGAGCCAGCTTTTGGAAGGGGGCAGCCCTCCCTGTCGCCATGTCAGGAAACCAGTGCCTGCTGCTTCCCAAATCGGGAGTTCTAGGTCTAAGAAAGCACTCTCCCACCTAGCAGGCATTTGCTGCGCTGAAATCGCTTCCCCAGAGCACGGGGTTTGAGCGGGTTTGCTGGGGTGAAAGGGTGAAATCGGAAGCGAGGCTAAAGGGAACCTGCTGCCCTGAAACCGGCTCCTGCAAGGGCTGTCACAGCCAGCCACACGCACGGGGCCCAGGCACTCTGAGGGGCGACGGGAGAATCCCCGGGCTGGGCAGCACCCCTGGCGCTTCAAAGAGAAACTGCTTCTGAGAAAACGTCCCCTGGGCGCACCCCGTCCCCTGGGCGCACCCCGTCCCCAGCCGCCACAGACAAAACCCGTGTCCCAGGCTGGGGAGCATCGAATGGCCCCAGGACTAACGCAGTTGCAAACAAACAAACCAACGAACAAACCACCTCCTGCCACCCAGAAAGCAGGGACGCGGGGACAGAGCAGTGCTAACACCCAGAGCGGGTCCCGGGTAAAATCCAATCCAATGAGCACCAGGCTTGGAACTGCCCTGGGCGGACATTGGGCAACATAAACTGCCCAAACCAACGGACTCCTCCTAAATGCTTGAAAATCAGAAAGAAAGCATTCGTCATCTTCCTAAAACGGTAGGAGATGGTCACTTTTTTTTTTTTTTTTTTTTGGTGCTGAAAACACGGATCAAACCCAAAAGAGTCATTTTTTAATTTTTTCTTGATTTTTAGAGAGAGCATGGGCCACATCCATTTGTTTTCCCACTTCTTTATACATTCATTGGTGGCTTCCTGTATGTGCCTGACCCAGGGATTCAACCTTAAACCTTGTATATCCAGACTGTGATCTAAACACCTGAGCGTTCTAGCCCGCGCCTGAGATGGTCAGGTTTTAAACATTATTTACTTTTAGAGAGAGAAGATGGGAGAACAATGGACACAGCAATTTGTGAGCCTGAAGCTTTGGAATGGCAGACTGTCTGTTTACAAACAACTGAGCTGGCTGAGCTCTCTGGCCAGCACCCATTGATGTTTCTCTCTCCCTTTCCCTTCCTCTCTGAAATCAATAAAAAAAATATACACAAAAATCATACATATTATGCATACATAGATACATAAACATACAGACAGACAGACACAAAGAAATTGCAGCTACCATTTAAAAACTCTAAATAGTATTTGGAGCCAAATTGGGTTCCTGGGAGAAGGACTAAGTTAAGGTTACCTGCACAGGTGGCTAAAGCTTTCCACTCACGTTTTCTAACCTCTATTGTTTGCTTGTTTGTTTGTTTGTTTCCTTGTGGTGGTGGTGGTTGTTGTTAACCCTCACTGCAGGATCACTTGCCCCTGGGGACTGAACCAGCCATCCAGGTCTGGGAATCCAACCCAGGACTCTTTGGTGCTCAGGGTGGTGCTTTCACTGCTGAGCCAGGACAGCCAGGGCAGTTTTCTTTCACTTCTGCACCAGAGGATTCCCACCTAGAAACCATTTTAGGAGTTATTTTGTGCCTTAGAAGTTGCCTCATACCAATCAAAGAAAGCGTTCTACTTTCTCCCTGAGCTCCCAGGACGCTTGCTTTTTAAGGGCAGCCCTAAGGTGGACCATCTTCGGTCAGTTAAAGTTTCCCCAAAGTGGCCATTGCAGTTCCAATCCTTTTCTGGGCAAAAGTTCACCCATTTCCCCCAAAGGCAAAGGATCCTGGATCCTGTATTGGCCCAGGAGGAAAGCCCCCTTCTCCTCTAGATTTCCTAAAAGATACCAACGGAGGGAGCCTGTTATTAGGGGCTCTTCCAACACACAGGGACTCACAGGGTTCCCTGGTTTCAGGAGAACAGGATGGATGATCAAGAAGCTTCAACAGAGATGGCTCTGGGTCAGAGAGCTCAGCACTAAGGGAGTGGAGCCCAGAGCTGAGCTGGACCCTGGAACTCCAAGGTCCTTGGGGGAAGCAGAGAGGGCAGTGGGCTCAGGGGTACCAGCACCCACTACTCACCCGCCTGGGGGGTCACCAGGACTCTTGTCCCCATCCCGCTTCTTGTTCATAAGAACTGTTGAGAGAAAATTCGGAGCCCTTCCTCCCTAGGAAATCTGAAAAGCAGTATGCAGCTCAGAGGCTGGGTTTACAGGACAGCCGTGAAGGGGAGGGGAGAAGTGATGGGCTGTCAGCACCGGCTTTCCTGGAGCCAGGGGATGGGGAAAGGGAATGTGTTGGTGTCTCAGGTAAACCAAAGCTTCCTGCTCACAAATCGCTGTTTCCATTGTTCTCCCTCTTCCTCTCTGAAAGTCATTAAATTGTTTAAAAAGTGACTGTATGGGGCTGCCCTGCCGGTCTGTGGAGGGGCCCTCACTGGATGCACAGTGGGAGCCCACACACACTTCAGAACCTGAAAGGACTAGGTGAGCCTCATGGGCATCTCTGTCAAGAGGAACTGGTTTCCATCTGCTTTCAGCTGTCCAAGCCTGCGCTGTGCAGTCATGGGCCTCAGAGGGCTTTGCTGTTCCAGACCATTCCCAGGGCACGTTTAAAGCATTTAAACCAGCGTTCACAAGTATCTTCAGATGGACCATGTTCACCACAAGCATCGTGAAGTATACTATAACTTTTTCTTCAAAATGAAGTAATGAGTTAAAACTTCCCGACAATGCTCTTCTTCTGGCACGAAATTCGATATTATTAAGCGTAAAACTATGTTAACACCTTCAGCAAATTTGACATATAAGGTTGTGAAGCTTGCTGTTAATAGAACCAAATGGCATACATATCAAATCGCATATATATCAATATATAGGTAACTCCAGCTATGGAAAAAAATCCGCATTATTAACTGGTACACCTAGTATATAAATTAATCAGAATTCTGTGACCTGGACACAGTATTTAATATTAAAATAGGTTTACATTTGATTCAGGTCTCTTGTCCCCAAAGGGCGCCCTCCCACACGGTCTGGGGGCTTGTAAAGGCCCAGGGCTGTCGCCCAGCAGTCAGCAGCCAAGTGACTCAAAGAGGAGACAGCAGGAAGGATGCACTGCAGGCAGCCCGATCTAAGCAGGCGCAGGCGCAGGCTCAGGCATAGGTGCCACTGGTGAGGCGGGGGGTGGGGGGGGGAATGGGGGGGGGGGAAATGCACCCAGCAAGGGCATTGGGCCTAAGGTCCAAGGGAAGCTCCCTGAAGGTGGTGTGCTCCATGGGCTCAGGTGCTCCTGCTGGGACTCCTGGCAAGAGGCCTGCACGGGGCTGCACTGGGCTCTCTTCCCAGGGGCTCTGGGCTGCGTGGGCCTGATGAGGCCGGGGCCCAACATGGCAGGGATCTCCCTTTTCCGCGTCCCACAAGGAAAAGGAGATGAAGGAACCGGTTCAAAAATGGAGGCGGCCAGGCACTGAGAAATATTAGAAATACAGAAACCAGACACAGAGATCGATTTGGAAGCTGGGTGCTGGGTGGGACGCCATCTCTCCTCTCTGATGGAGAGGCTGAGACCACCACCACCCAAGCCCCGCAGCGCGTTTATTGCCTCGATTTACATATCCAGTCCCGCCCCTGCCCACACCCGGGCTGCTAGGAACTCAGAACTGATGAGCACGTCCAGCCACATTGGGGTAGCATGTGCCCAGGGCGGGCCTCGCCCTATGCCCCGAGTTCAGCTGAGGGCAATTAAGGCAAAGGCCCAGGTGTCTTCCCAGGCGGCCCTCCACAGGGGGCCTCGGCCAAGAGTGCTCGGTATTGCAGGTAGACCGAGGGCAGCTGCCAACAAGGACTGCAGAGCAGTGGCTGGTGGTCATCGCTGTGGTGGCTTGCGGACTGTGCCAGCGGTGGGCAGACGGGAGGTGGCGAGTCTGCGGAGATCCGGAACCCCGGGGCAAGGCGCTCTAGAGCCAGGTCTGCAGAACCCCCAGCCTGGGGCAGCGCGTCGTCGTCCAGGAGAAAGGGCTGCTCCATCGCGGAGACCTTGGGCCAGGAGGACAGGAGCCTGGAGCTGATGCTGAGGCAATGCCTTGGGTGCTGCCTGCAGCCTGGCTATTTAAGTCCCCCGAGGGGTGGGCGGGTGCAAGTGTCTTTCGCGCCTTAACCTAACACCTAATCCCTTTCGACCCACCCAACATTTAATCCTGTTGGAGTTCTATATTTGCACTAAACAAGCGGTCATTCAATGCCCAGTTAGCCCCGCCCTTCCCCACCCCCTTCTAAACCTTGGTTTATGGAAGACACAATATATTTCCGTTACTCAATCCCCTGGCTCCAGGAAAGCCCCAATCACTATAATCCTCTTTTTTTTTAATTTATTTTTTTTAATTTTTTTATTGTTTTAAGTATTACAAATAGTAGTACATTTGTCTCCTTTTTCCCCCCATTGACCTCCCCCTGACCTCCCCCACCCCCCAGTACATGCCTTCACCTGCCTGCCCTCCTCCCTGCCCGTGTCTTGTATCCATTGGTTGTGCTTATATGCATGGGTACAAGTTCTTCGTTGGTCTCTTACAGCCCCCCTGGACCAACCTCCCCTGTCTTCCCAATGTAGTTTGACAGTCTGTTCAATGCTTCTTTGCCTCTGTATTTTTTTCCCACCATTTCTTTCCTTTAAAAAGTTTTGCCTTTGCAGACTAGAAATAAACATATAATAACAAAACAAGACAAAACAAAAAAATGTTTGAGTCCCAATTTCAATGTCCAACAGTTCTGAGTCCCCGTTTCAATGTCTAACAGCTAGCTACTTCCTCCATTCCTCTTCACAAGCAGTCCTGTAAACCCAGCCTCTGAGCTGCTTTACTACTGGTTTTCAGATTGTCTTCCTAGGGAGGAAGGGCTCCGAATTTTCTCTCAACAGTTCTTGTGGCCAAGAAGAGAGATGGGGACAAGAGGCCCAGTGACCCCCCAGGTGGGTGAGTAGTGGGTGCTGGTACCCCTGAGCCCACTGCCCTCTCTGCCTCGCCCCAGAACCTTGGAGTTCCAGGGTCCAGCTCAGCTCTGGGCTCCACTCCCTTAGTGCTGAGCTCTCTGATCCGGAGGCATCTCTGTTGAAGCTTCTTTATAATTCCTCCTATTCTACTGAAACCAGGGAACCATGTGAGTGCCTGCATGTTGGCAGAGCCAGTGAATAATAGTTTAGATGTTTCAGGAAATCTAGAGGGGAAGGGGGTTTCCTCCTGGGCCAATACAGGAACCAGGATCCTTTGCCTTTGGGGGAAATGGGTGAACTTTTGGATAGTTTGGAACTGTCGTGGCCACTTTGGGGAAACTTAAACTGACCGAAGATAGTCCACCTTAGGGCTGCCCTTAAAAAGCAAGCACCCTGGGAGCTCAGGGAGAAAGTAGAATGCTTTCTTTGATTGGTATGAGGAAACTTCTAAGGCACAAAATAACTCCTAAAATGGTTTCTCTGTGGGAATCCTTCTGGTGCAGAAGTGAAAGAAAACCGCCCTGGCTGGCCTGGCTCAGCAGTGAAAGCACCACCCTGAGCACCAAAGAGTCCTGGGTTGGATTCCCAGACCTGGATGGCTGGTTCAGTCCCCAGGGGCAAATGATCCTGCAGTGAGGGTTAACAACAACAACCACAAGGAAACAAACAAACAAACAAGCAAACAATAGAGGTTAGAAAACGTGAGTGGAAAGCTTTAGCCACCTGTGCAGGTAACCTTAACTTAGTCCTTCTCCCAGGAACCCAATTTGGCTCCAAATACTATTTAGAGTTTTTAAATGGTAGCTGCAATTTCTTTGTGTCTGTCTGTCTGTATGGTTATGTATCTATGTATGCATAATATGTATGATTTTTGTGTATTTTTTTTTATTGATTTCAGAGAGGAAGGGAAAGGGAGAGAGAAACATCAATGGGTGCTGGCCAGAGAGCTCAGCCAGCTCAGTTGTTTGTAAACAGACAGTCTGCCATTCCAAAGCTTCAGGCTCACAAATTGCTGTGTCCATTGTTCTCCCATCTTCTCTCTCTAAAAGTAAATAATGTTTAAAACCTGACCATCTCAGGCGCGGGCTAGAACGCTCAGGTGTTTAGATCACAGTCTGGATATACAAGGTTTAAGGTTGAATCCCTGGGTCAGGCACATACAGGAAGCCACCAATGAATGTATAAAGAAGTGGGAAAACCAATGGATGTGGCCCAGGCTCTCTCTAAAAATCAAGAAAAAATTTAAAAACGACTCTTTTGGGTTTGATCCGTGTTTTTAGCACCAAAAAAAAAAAAAAAGTGACCATCTCCTACCGTTTTAGGAAGATAAGGAATGCTTTCTTTCTGATTTTCAAGCATTTAGGAGGAGTCAGTTGCTTTGGGCCGGTTATGTTGCCCAATGTCCGCCCAGGGCAGTTCCAAGCCTGGTGCTCATTGGATTGGATTTTACCGGGGACCCGCTCTGGGTGTTAGCACTGCTCCGTCCCCGCGTCCCTGCTTTCTGGTTGCAGGAGTTGGTTTGTTTGTTGGTTTGTTTGTTTGCAACTTGGTTAGTCCTGGGGCCATTCCATGCTCCCCAGCCTGGGCCATGGGCTTTTGTCTGTGGCGACTGGGGACGGGGTGAGCCCAGGGGACGGGGTGCGCCCAGGGGACGTTTTCTCAGAAGCAGTTTCTCTCTTGGTTTCTCTTTGAAGCGCCAGGGGTGCTGCCCAGCCCCGGGGATTCTCCCATCGCCCCTCAGAGTGCCCGGGCCCCGTGCGTGTGGCTGGCTGTGACAGCCCTTGCAGGAGTCGGTTTCAGGGCAGCAGCTTCCCTTTAGCCGCGCTTCTGATTTCACCCTGTCACCCCAGCAAACCCGCTCAAATGCTGCGCTCTGGGGAAGCGATTTCAGCGCAGCAAAGGCCTGCTTAGCTGGGAGAGTGCTCTTAGACCTAGAACTCCCGACTTGGGAAGCAGCAGGCACTGGTTTCCTGAGATGGGACACGGAGGGCTGCCCCCTTCCATGGTGGGCACTGTTTATCCTTGGAGGCAGTTTCTCTGGGAATGATTGGCCCTTGAGAGAGCAAGCGGGGCAGTGGAGGCTGCCAGGGCAGCCTGAGCTCAGAAATGGGTAGATCAGGACAGTCCTATCTGTAAACCACTAAGCTCTCTGGCCAGGCCCGATACAGTCACTTTTTAAACAATTTAATGACTTTCAGAGAGGAAGACGGGAGAACAATAGAAACAGCGATTTGTGAGCAGGAAGCCTTGGTTTACCTGAGACACCAACACATTCCCTTTCCCCATCCCCTGGCTCCAGGAAAGCCGGTCCTGACAGCCCATCACTTCTCCCCTCCCCTTCACGGCTGTCCTGTAAACCCAGCCTCTGAGCTGCATACTGCTTTTCACATTTCCTAGGGAGGAAGGGCTCCGAATTTTCTCTCAACAGTTCTTATGAACAAGAAGCAGGATGGGCACAAGAGTCCTGGTGACCCCCCAGGCGGGTGAGTAGTGGGTGCTGGTACCCCTGAGCCCACTGCCCTCTCTGCCTCCCCCGAGGACCTTGGAGTTCCAGGGTCCAGCTCCGGAGCCATCTCTGTTGAAGCTTCTTGATCATCCATCCTGTTCTCCTGAAACCAGGGAACCCTGTGAGTCCCTGTGTGTTGGAAGAGCCCCTAGTAACAGGCTCCCTCCATTGAGATGTTTTAGGAAAACTCTAGAGGGGAAGGGGGCTTTCCTCCTGGGACAGTACAGGAACCAGGATCCTTTGCCTCTAGGGAAAATGGGTGATCTTTTGGATAGTTTGGAACTGTAGTGGCCAGTTTGGGGAAACTTTAACTGACTGAAGATAGTCCACCTTAGGCTGCCCTTAAAAAGCAAGCATCCTGGGAGCCCCTGAGAAAATAGAACTCATTCTAGTATGAGGAATGTTTAAATGACATAATAACTCCAAGAATGGTTTCTCTGTAGGAATCCTTCTGGTGCAGAAGTGAAAAAATGGACTGTGGCTGGTGTTGCTCAGCAGTTAAGATCTGGGCTGGAGCACCAAAAGGTCCTGGGTTGGATTCCCAGACCTGGGTTGCAGGTTCAATCCCCAGTGGCAGCCAATGGATGTCTTCCTGTCTGTCTCTTCCCTCCCTAGCCTTTCTAAAGTCAATAGAAAGATATTTTAACAATGAAGTGAAATGAAATAAAAAAACTTAAACATCCACAATGGAGAAAGGGGTGGTAATGCATTTTAATGCGTGCATTTTGTTCCTTCATCCAGCCTCCAGGCACCCAAATGCCACTGCGCTGGTTTCTTCAGCTGGTGCTTCTCCAGGGAGCAGAGCAGGTGGCCTCTTGGGGAGCTGGCTGGACCCAGTCCTGGGAAGTGCTCAGGGCGGTGCTTTGCAGGCCAGTCTCTGATGGGAGCCTCCCCCGCTCTCCTGGCCCCCAGGCATTCCAGCACATGGAGGTTCAGTGTTTCAGGACCTGCCCCAGGCTCAGGACTGGAGGCCACCTGGTTCCTTGTTCTTTGGTGGCTCTTGGGGTGGGACCAAGGAACGTGGCCTCCAGGTAGTTGCTTGTCATCATTCCTTTTCTGGGCAAACAGAGCTGTTTGGTGGATATTAAAAAATGGAGTTTTCATCCCTTTTGTTCCCAGGACCAGTCCAGGCTAAGCTCCCAGGCGGATCCACTGGTTTCCGGTGTTGACTGGTCGTCGCAAAGCCGGTTTCCGCTGTGCGCTCTCAGTTCCAGGGTCTGGGCTGCACAGAACACTCTCTGACCCCCCTGAGAGCACTTTGGGTGGTTGCGGAGCCTGCCCTGCAGCTGTCACACCACCAGGGGCAGAACCTACCGCGGTTCTGAGGATTGTAGGGAAGATGGCTTTTTTCACCTCGTACAGACAAGGGTTTTCTCCGCGGAACACTGATGGATCTGGGTCCATTCCCGCAGACATGTGCGAGGGCCACCGCTGTTTTCCGTGCGTGTGGTCCGCCTCTCGCAAGGCACTTGCTGGCCATTAGCAATCTCACTGCTCTTGGCTCTCTGCCTGAGCTCCCTGATTTCTGTAGGTTTCTCTCCAGCCGCGGGGCTATGGTCTCCAGAAGGCAGTGGCTGGGCATGGTTTTTCAGGGAGACTCGAGGTTTCCCGCAGTTCCTGAGCTGCCAGCTGCTGGCTCTGCGCTTTGCTGGGTAGTTCTTGGTTAGGATTGCTATTGCTTCTTGCTACCTGATTCTGTTGGAATGACTGTCCAGGGCTGTGACAATTTTGGTATTGCACTGGGGGTAGTTGTTTTCTTGAATTTGTTATGGGAGGGGAACTGGAAACTGCGCTTTGAATTACTGGATGTTTTGCTAAGTCTGGCTTGCATTGGCCCATGACCCTTGAGGGCATAAATGCGGGGCTGCTGGCACAAAGGAAGGCTTGGCCCCTGCATCAGCTCAAAGGCTCCCCAACAAACCAAAGTGCTCACAGCAGGAGCTCCGTGCAGCCTTGGAGGCTGAAACTGAGAGACTCCCCTAGGAGAGAGGCAGTAGAAGGACCCAGTTAACTCCGGAGATGAAGGGGTTCTCTAGGGAGAGCTTTGCCTTGACCAGTGCTGGGAACAAAAGGGATGCAAATGGGAGCATTTTAGATTTTCCTGCAAGTAGTGCTCCTTGCAAGGAAAGGGATTGAGGAGAAGCAATTGGTCTCTAGGTCAGTGAGAAAAGGCCCACTTCCACTGAGGCCCAGGATTATGGTCTCCTCCAACAGGGGTTGTGGGCTTGTCCCAAAACCCTCGCAGATGGGGGGCAACTCCATCTCTATAAGATGGAAGCACAGTAAGTTATTTAACACTATAAGGAAATGTAACTACAATAATATGTAATGTAATCTATATCTATAATCTAATTTGCATACTGCTCTTTTATTAGTGTAGCTAGATCATTCTTATAGGTAGAGAGAAACATTGAGTTCACTGAAAAAAAATGAATTCATTGTGCAATTATTATTTACGTCACAAAGTGTATTACAAGATCATGGTTCATAATGTTTCATGACATTACTGGTTAGCCATGTGGACATTCATGGCTCAGAATGTCTCTGCTTCTATCCTTGCAAGATCTGGGGGCTCCGGTCACCCAAACCTTGTTTTCCAAGACTGCTTGCTTTTAATGTCATCCATCTGGGAAGCCAGCTTTTTAAAGAAAAAGAAAAAATGATTCTACACGTGCACAGTGTAGAGATGGAGATGGAGAAAGAGAACATTTCCCAACTCATTTTGTGAGTCCAGAAAACCTCTGAAACCAAACCTGGAAAAGACATTGCAAGGAAGAAAAACCGCTGGCTGGTTTCACTATTGAATAGCAATGCAAAGACTGTAAACTAAACATTAGGACACCAAAAACAGCAACATATATGAAGAAGAAATATATCGAGGCCAAATTGGATGCATCCTAGGGATAAATTAATCAATGTGATTCCATGCATTAAAATAATTTTTTAAAATCTCATCTCAAGATGTAGAAAAATCGTTTGATAAAATTCAGTCTTCGTTTATGCCAACACACACACATTCACACACCAGAGGTTTTCATCCACTCTTAACAATCTTGCCATCTGCCTCTGGATCCAAAGTAAGCTAATCTGTCCAAGAAGAACTAAACTAGTTTAATGTGTGTGTAAAGTATAATGGACTAGCAGCCCCACAATAATTACCAATAACAAAAAGGTAATTGTCTCCACATTTAGACAGAGAGGGAAAGAGGGAGAGGGGGAGGGAGAGAGATAGAGACAGAGAGAGAGAGAGACCCTCCGACTTCACGTGGCTAAGAATCACCCTGCAGTTCACTCAGCAGGAGGCAGCACCACCCACTGCTCAAGGGAACTGCGGTTCTGGACCAAGGAGTAGGCGAGCATTCTGCTTTCCAGCCAGTGGCTGTGGATCAAATGATGGAGGATCCGAAGATCTGGTGACTGCATCAGGCCTCTGCATTCCCCAGGCCTCTTAGAAATGGCTGGTTCCCAGGCCCCTAGAATGCAATCCTGAGAGAGCTTCTCCACTTGCAGCTGAGAACATCACTTGGCGATGACTTTGAAAGGAGATTCAGATGTGGCGAGTCTGGGTTCTACGTTTCTAACAAGCCCCCGGGTGATGCCCGCGCTCTGTCTGCTGACCACAATTTGCATAGCGAGGTAGACCACGCAATCCAGCTTCCAGGGACTCTCTGGGAGGGACAGGTGGGAACAGGACCAGCCCCTCCTGGGGTCACAGCGGCCTGACTCACCTTGCAAGGGAGGGAAGGAGTGAGGAGCTGTGTGCTGACTGCCGCACTGGGCACAGAGGTGGATAATCTCCAAGTACACAGAGCCCCGCCCTGTTCCAACTACAAACCCACCAGACACACGCAGAGAGCATTTGTGCATTTCTGAATGGACCGCTCTAATGCTGGTGGAGGACAGAGATTCCCTTTGGGCAGTGCAAACTGTCTTTACATCTCAGTGAAGACCTTTGAGTTCAATGATCTCTAGAGCGATTTGTTCTAAACACGCTTTGTAAACTATCACTAGCTCCCACCGCAGCCATGCTGTAAGTGTTTTTCTCAATTTTCTAAAACACCTTTTCACCAAGCTGAAAACAATAATAAACAAAGAGAGATGAAGAGGAAAAAAAAAAAAGAAAAAAGAAAAAAAAAAACAAGGAGAGATGAAGGAAGTCTTTATCCTTTTTAAAACTAATTGTTGTTGTTGCTAATCCCCACCCAAGGATACTTTTCCACTGATTTTTAGGAGAGTGGAAGAGAGAGGGCAAGACAGGGAGAAACATCATTGGTTGCCTCCTGCACAAGCTCTATCCTTGCCTGAGAGGAGGAGCCTACAACCAAAGTACCGCCCTTGACCTGAATGGAACCCGGGACCCTTAGGCCACTGCTCTATCCACTGAGCCAAACCAGTTAAGGCGAGAGTCTTTATCTTTTCACACTGAGTGGTGGGAACCCAGAAGAGCAGAATCCATTTACCTGAATGCATTCGATTATGAATCAAAATCAAGTTCCTTCCATCTTGAGAAGGAATCCCTTTTTCACATGTTCCACCTTTCCTTCACCCCTCTAGCTTTCTCTAGAGCCAAAGGCAGTTGGGGAGCGGGAGGGAAATCTCAGTTTTCTGTCACAAATGATGTCCTCAACCAATAAGATGGAGTGAGAACTGCCTTTCGGAACCTGAAAGATGGAGGAAGGGTTGTATCCAAAGGCGAAGCTGGCTCCTGGAATATGCTATGAAGCCAAGCAGGGGGAAATACAGTCTCTCTCTCCCTCTCTCTTTTTCTCTCTCCGAGTGGAGGACACTTGGCTAGAAACTAAACATCCTTTCATATAATTTGTAGATTTGGTTTAAGAAACTGTCAATGCTTTTAAAAATTGTTTTATAATTATGTAAAACAATTCTTAAAAATTGAAACCAACTAGACAAAAAATATCCAAGTTGGGGTCAGAACCACACAAAGAGAAACAGTTTTGAAGAATAATTTCAGTATTTCTCTCTAGTGGGAAACTCCTAAGATTTGTTGTTGTTAATCCTCACCCAAGGGAATTGTTTTGGTTCATTGTTGTTTAGAGAGAGTAGAAAGGAGAGAGGGAGGGGGAAGAGAGAGGTGTGAGAGAGATAAAAGGATTAGTTGCTTACCTGAAGAGCCCCCACAATGGCCCTGGATAGAACCTGCAACCCAGGTACATGTCCTTGACTGGGAATCAAACCCCAGACCCCTCACTAACCACTTAGATAAACCAGCCAGGGCCCAAGATTTTTTTTAATGCCCGAAATTGTGATGACTTCGCAATTCTACTGTTGGTGTTGGAATTGCTCCTCTGACATGGCTGTGCGGACAAATGTGAGATAAAAGGCACAATTACTGTGTGTGCATTGTTGGAAAGCATTGGGTGGGGGTGGACCAGGGTGCAAACTTGTTTTGGGTGCAGGAAGCTTCTCTCTCTAGTTCAGAGGGCTTTCTGTGCTCCCGGGTTCGTTTTCCTCAATGTACTTATGGAGATGTAAGGGTAATGACTGCGAAATGCTTAGCACAATCAAGGTAATTAACATATCCATCACTTTCCCTGTGTCAACAACACCTTTGAGCTACTACTCCCTTTATGCTCCCCTTTCTGAGTTAGGTTTACACTTTCCCTTCCTGGCTGTGGAAGTGTCTTGATGTGAATGTCCTTGGTGTCTTATCATCAGTTAATATTGCTGTGCATTGGGTCACTGGTGTTTTAAGCCAATCTAGAGCTGAAATGCAAAGGAATACTTTCAAACACCTGTTAGGGATTAGCCTGGAAGGCCAAGTGTGGGTGCAAAGAACTTGCATTTCCCATTAACTGAGCCTGACTGCTCTCCTGCTCCACATCCACACTAATAAATTAATGAAGTGACTTGTGCTTTGCGAGCGCAGGATAAAATTTCACTGGGAATCATTCCCCCAGAATCTGGAAAACTGGATAAGACAAGTCTCGCTGCATCATTATTGACCAAACACAGATGGTTTGACCCACCCACCACCACCACTGGCCCTGGCACTGAGGTCCTGGGACCAGTGAGAATCCCCGTCTCTTTACCCTGCACTGCGCCACCTCCTGCAGCACGAAGAAGGGGGGACCCGGAACTGAGGTTCCCCCACCCTTACCCCACCCCAGGCAGCCTGGGGACAGATGTGTGGGGGCGCTGGGAGCCTCCGTGGGAATTTTTAATCACTACAGAGTGAAACTTCCCTTGTTTTGTTTCAAAAAATATTTTTATTGATTTCAGAACGGAAGGGAGAGGGAGACAAAAATATCAATGATGAGAGAGAATCTCACGCTGAGAGGCTGCCTCCTGGTTCATAGGTCCACGCTCAACCACGGGGCCACACCAGAACGAATGGTTTTTTCATCAACTAGGTGTATGCCTTTAGAGGGCTGTAAAGATAGTCTATTCCCTATATCCTATTATTACACCTTTCCAGGATTCCTCTCTTTGAATCAAATAATCCTGTGCAGTATTTTTATCTTGGTTAAAGACTTCCTCGGATGTTCCCACAATACACCTCAGAATTAACTCAATCACACCAGCCTTCTTGAGAGATCTGGTCAGCTGAAATCACCAGGAACTCCCTCCACGCAGTATCCACATTCCTGATTCCTGACCTCTGACGGTTGCCTGGCTTAATTAGCATGAAGGTTATGGAGCATGCTGTGGGGCCGCCGGTCTTCATACTCCAACGCGATCCACGCGCCTGAGGCTCCAGGGCCTCAGTCCAGCTGCAGCGAGGCCAGCTCTGGGAGCTTGGATCACACTCTGACCACACTGTACAAGCACGCAATGCCTCCCGGATCCTGCAGAGAGGTAGACACCCAAGTGTCAATCCCCTAGGCCTGTCTGAAACCCTGAGCATCTTTCTTTTCAGTGGAAACTATCCATAAACTACCGAAATTTTACCCTCCACCCTCCACCCCTTCCTCTACCAAAGTCAATCCTCAAAACCTCACCAGCCATAGCCGGTTTGCCTCTAGAATAGAGCGTAGGCCTTTGGATTGGAGGGTTCCCAGGTTCCATTCAGATCACAGCCACTTGCCCAGGTTGCTGGCTGAAACCCCAGTGGGGGCCCTAAAGGACTACCCTGGCCCCTCCCTGCCCAGGATCCATGATTCTCTCTCATCATTCATGTGTCTTTCTCTCTCTCCCTCTGCTTCATCTGTGAAATAAATAAAAAATATATATATTTTGAAATCCCATGAAATTTCCAGGACACCTCTGGCACCCCAATCCTAACCGGCGCTAACGCAATTTGCAAAGCAAAGGAGAGTCCCACCCGCCTAGGTGGGCGTGGTCTCCTCCGGCCTTTCCCACCCGGACAGTATAAAGGCGCCTCCACCCCCGCCCCAGCATTCAGTCCAGCCCCTCACCATTCTATCGCCCAGAAGGCCTCAGCCATGGAAGCGCATCCATCCGCCTTGGAAGTCCCTTCCTGGATGCGGTATGTGTGCCCGGAGCCCACTCTGCCCCCGGACCTGAACCGAGAGCAGGCCTGGGCCTGGGCCCTGGACAACTTCCCTGCGGTGAGCCGCCCCTCCTGCGACCCCCGCCTCTGGTTCCCCAGAGGAGCCGCGGGGCCCGCGGGCGGCTGCGCCAGCCTGGCCCCTGGGACGCCGAGGATCCCGGAGCTGAGAGGAGCCAGGAAGGCGACCCGGATCCGCGCCTCCAGGACCCGCAGTCGCCTCACCGCACAGCCCTGAGGCTCCTGAACCAGCGAGGAGGTGCCAACCCCAGAGGGACAGTCGGACGCGGGCTCCAAGCGCCACGCTGAGCCCAAACCGCCAGCGCTGAGCACCCAGGCTGCACTCCAGGAAGAGGACAGAAGGCGGCCAACCGGCTGGAGGAACAGCACCCCTGCGGAGCGCGAGACTGCCCTGTAGGCAGCCCTGTGCTGCTTTCTCTCCCAAGGACACACAGACTTTCCTGGGACAAACCCCACGCCGAGTGCAGGCAATCACGTGCTGAGGAACTGACTTGGCTTTTGCATCTACTTCTCATCTCTCTGTTCTCTTCCGGAACCTGTGGTCCGCGATTAAACTACTGATCCTTCTTTGTGCCTCCACTTTGTAATGATTCTCCCTGGGGCATCTGGATGGCAGGACTG
The DNA here is from genome assembly GCA_026230045.1 of Corynorhinus townsendii. Lineage (NCBI taxonomy): Eukaryota > Metazoa > Chordata > Mammalia > Chiroptera > Vespertilionidae > Corynorhinus > Corynorhinus townsendii. The sequence goes on along the minus strand of JAPDVU010000018.1, from coordinate 277,800 downwards.
GGAGGCGGCCTGGGCAGGGAGGGGCCAGGGAAGTCCTGGGGGTTCTGGGGAGGGAAGGGACCCTCAGGGTCCACACCCAGGGGAGCTGGGCTGTCTGAGTGTGGCCCTGCACTCAGCTGGAGGGCCTGGAAATCAGGAAATGTATCTTGAAGGCTTCAAGGGTACAGGCGCAGCGTGGGGGAGGGTGCTGAGTGAGGGTAAGGGGTCTAGGGGAAGCTCTGTGCCATCTGAATGACAGCCGTGGGGTTCCGGGGCACCAGCTTCCCCTCCTCCCACACACACACCCAGGCCAGACAGTTCCAGGCAGATACAGGATGACCCCCTGATGGGAGGAGGTGTTCCCCCCCCCCTTTTTTTTCTAAATAATGTGCACCTTCTCCGTCTACCTAAAGGACCAGGTGCGATTATCAACAAAATAGTTTTGGGTCTATCAGTGAAACAATGGTGGTTTCTTCATACATTTCCCAATAAATGGAGCTGAGTTTTCTACAGGGCGGGAGGGGGTGGGGAAAGGCTGATTGCAGATCTTTTGCGAGAAAAGCAAGAAAACTGAAAGATTAGTGTGGTGCTCAAAAGGAAAAAAACAAAACAAAAGGTGAGATTGAAGGGCTTTGTGGATGGCAAGTACCAGCTTAGGCCTGACCCCAATTTCTTAGTCCTCGAGGTCAGTGTTTAGCCCTAGCATCAGGGTTTAATGGTATTGCCAGGATTTCTGATTCTGAGCATATCAGGGTTAGCGATTCCTCTGTGGCAAGTGAGGATTTAGTCCAGCCCGAGATCCTTAGTCTAGCAAATTCTGGTTTTACAATAGCAACTCTTGGTGGCTCCTGGGTGGGGGCTCCACTCAGTTCACCTCCTTTGCAGCCCCCACCTCATCCCTGTTATCTCTGTGTCCTCCGTGTCATCTCTGTCAAGTCCTGGCACAGCGCCTGTCAGTTTCGTGATTGGCAGCCCTCACTCCTTATACCCACTTGCAATTCCCTTAGTGTCATTAGAAGATCCTTTTTGGGGCACAACACAGACGTTACCCCACGAAGGCACCATTCACTCCTCTGTTGAAAGAAAATGTGGCCTGACCAGTGTGGCTCAGTAGTTGAGCAGCAAGCCATGAATGAGGAGGTCATGATTTGATTCCCATTCAGTGCACATGCCTGGATTGCAGGCTTGATCCCAAGGAAGGGGACCTGCAGGATGCAGCAGATCGATGATTCTCTCTTATCGTTGATGTTTCTATCTCTCTCTGCCTCTCACTTCCTCTCTGAAACCAGAAAAGTATATTTTTTAAAGATATGGAGAACTTGCCCTGACCAGTTTGGCTCAGTGGATAGAGTGACAGCCTTCGGACTAAAGGGTCCCAGGTTTGATTCTAGTCTAGGGCATGTACTTTGGTTGCGGGCACATCCCCAGTGGGAGGTGTGCAGGAGGCAGCTGATCGATGTTTCTCTCTCATCGGTGTTTCTAACTCTCTATCCCTCTCCCTTTCTCTCTGTAAAAAATCAGTAAAATATATTTTAAAAAAAGATATGGAGAACTTTACTTGACATGAATATTTTATTGATGGAGAAACAGACTTACCTTGAACATGATGCCTGAAAGGCAAGTCTAGTATGAAACTCAGGGCCCAAAATTAATAAATGAAAGTAACACTTTTAATATATTTTTATTACTTTCAGAGAGAGGAAGGAAGAGGAATAGAGAGATAACATTTACTGGCTGCCTCTTGCATGCTCCCCACTGGGAATGGAGCTCTCCAATCTGGCATGTGGCCTGACCTGCAACTGAACTGTGATCTCCTGGTTCATGGACCCATGTTGAACCACTGAGCAAAACCAGTCAGGCAAAAAGGAATACATTTAAAAGAAAAATCAAATTAAATAATAGGCTTAAATTTAGTTAGTTCAAAATAAAATATCCTTACTTAGGATAATATAAGACATATAATTATATTACTATACTAGTTCCCTGGTGCATGGATTCGTGCACATTGGAAGGAAATTAATTAGAAGGTGGCTGGCAGAGTGGCACTGGACCAAATGGGCCGGATAGACCCTGGAGATAACCTCCCACGGTCGCTCCCTGGCCGCTGCATCTGGGGTGGCACCATGGTTCCAAAGGCATCTGCGGAGTGAGCAGGGTCCCCCTGGTAGGTGGGGTCCCTCAGCCTGACCTGCAGGGATTGGGCTGAAACCGGTTCTCTGACATCCCCCGAGGTGTCCCTGAGTTGGAGAGGGCACTCTGCAAAGTTGCTGTCGTACAGGGTGTGGAACAAAAATGCAAGTGTGCAGTAAACCAGATTCAGGGCCAACAGTGAACTGCAACAACATAACCCATGGTTGAAAGAGGAATCCGGCTATGTCTGGCTCCCTCCTGGTTTCAGGGTGCATCACCCAAGAACCTCTGCTGGCAAGTCACTGCAGCTCGGCAGCTCCTGAGTTGAGCATCTGCCCCCTGGTGGTCAGTGCACATCATAGCAACTGGTTGGACAGAAAGAAGGACACTTAGTGTATTACCATTTTATATACATACTAGAGGCCCATTGTGCAAAATCAATACCAGGCACATTGGCACATTGGCAGAGGCAGTGTCCAGACCCCAGCATGCCACGGGATCCCAGAGCTCGCTGCAAAATCACGTAGCCCCGCCCACCCTTGGGCACCTTGCAGCACACTGGTTGTTACGATGTTATGGCCACTGGGCTTATACACACACACACACACACACACACACACACACACACACACACATATATACACATACACATATACTAGAGGCCTAGTGCATGAATTTGTGCACTGGTAGGGTCCAGTCAGCCTGCCCCAATGGGGGCCAATCAGGGAAGGAGCCGGCCAGGGAAAGGGGCCGCAATTATTCCAGTCATTCTGCCATTCGGTTACTGGGCTTTTATTATATAGGATTTGTCAGCTCAGACATTCATAAAAAATATCATAAATTTGTGTGCCTTAAACAACAGAAATGTATTTATCCACAGTTCTGGAGGCTGGAATTTGGGGTCAGGGTACCAGCATAACATCATCCCACACACCAGAAAGTGGTGGATCGATTACCAGTAAGGGCATATTCCCAGTTTGCAGATTCAATACCCAGTCCAGTGAGTGCAGGAAACAATGGAGCAATGTTTCTCTCTCTCTCCCTTCCTCTCTCAGAGATCAATTAAAATGAATGACAAATAAATAATGTTCTATAAGTATGGTTTTAACAGGAAGACATTAGTGATCTATGAAGTGAAAAACTTGTTATGACACATATATACAGCATGATCCCATTAAAAAAATATTTATTGATTTCTGTGGAAGGGAGGGAGAGAGTGATAGAAACATCAATAATGAGAATCACTGATTAGCTGCCACCTGCCTGCCCCTACTGAGAATCAAGTCTGAAACCTGACCGGGAATCATATCATGACCACCTGGTTCATAGAGGGATGCTCAACCACTGAGCCCCACCAGCTGGGCCCCATTTTTATCAATACCAGGCACATGAGGTACATTGGTAAGATCTCACTCCTAGATGAAAGTCTGAAATTGCTCACTCTCCTTTGTGGCTAGGTTTCTGGACATGAATAAGTCTGCCTATTGGATGTGCTTGCGCAGTATTTTGAAGGCAGAAATGAGTCTGAAGCATCTTCCCGCAGTTAGGGCTGTTTGGTGCTGGTGACCATGTGTGCAGAGATGTGGAGGTTTTCTGGAGTGGAATCCAGGCTGTGCACAGGCAGTTGTGGCAGAGGCAGTGCCTAGTGACCTGTTGTGTGGGAGCTGGAGGACACTTGCGGGTGCAGCAATTTCCCGATCCCCGGGTCACAGCTGTGCCAGAATGTCCTAGAATTCAGTTGTGGCTGAAGAAGCTGCTCTTCCCGCTGGCCAAGGGTCTTTCCCGTGGGGACAGCCTAACACCCACTCCTTCAGCTTTCCAGGGATTTCCCAAGCACCAATTCCTTGTGCTAAATACTTTCCCGCCTAAAATAGCGAAGATCTAAAAACATTTTGGATCCTCTACTGTCAACGAAAACAATGCTGCACGGGCAGGTGTTGCGGAAGGTTCCCTTCCTTGAGTCTTAGCTTCCTCTTATGAAGGATGGAGACCAAAGGTGACCTGTTCATAGTCACTGAAGACCATGGCAGCTGTGTTTCCCAAGATGGCCACATTTCCCATCCCTCCTGTGGCCTTGCCACTTTCCACCACGTCCTCTTTCTTAAAACGGGGCTGACCTCTGTTGTGCGGGTAGCCAGTACACTGGTTGCCCACAGAATTCCAAGGCCCAGGCCAAAAAGGCACTGGGCTTCAGCCCTGCCCACTCTGCCAGGGTATCCAGCTCTAGCCCCGCCCACGCTGCTTGGGGCTCTTAATGGCTGGGGCCTTGCCCTCCTGGCTGGATTCCCCTATGTCTATGGCCCAGCACCTCGCTGCACACCATGGGTGCTGCAGGGTCCAGCGGGTGGGGTAAGAGCCGAGGTCAGGCCTTGTGCCTCCTGGCTCCTGTGTGCCGCTACCCCCTGTGTCCCAAGACCCCTATTCCTACCACTGCTCTGACCCAAGCTAGATGCCCGGGTGCTGTGCTCAGCATGCAGGGACTGCTGTGGCCACCAGGAAAATCTTCCCACCCCATCCCCGACTCCCGTGCCCTGATCCCAGGTCCACTTCCGCCAAAGGGGAGCAAGGTCCCCAACCCTAAATTTTTGCCAGCTAAGGCAGTTGGCTGGCTAGCCACACCCTGATTGGGCTGTTGGGGGCGATCTGGCCTGATGAGGCTGGTTGCCTGCTGCAGTGCATGTCATAGCCTCCGTTGTTCTGGTTGCTCCACTGTAATGGTCTCTGGGTTTTTATATAGAGAGATATAGATTACATTACATATTATTGTAGTTACATTTTCTTATAGTGTTAAATAACTTACTGTGCTTCCTATGTCTTATAGAGATGGAGTTGCCCCCCATCTGCCAGGGTTTTGGGACAAACCCACACCCCCTGTTGGAGGAGACCATAATCCTGGGTCTCACTGGAAGTGGGCCTCTTCTCACTGACCTAGAGGCCACTTGCTTCTCCTCTATCCCTTTCCTTGCAAGGAGCACTACTTGCAGGAAAATCTAAAATCTTCCCATTTGCATCCCTTTGTTGCCAGGACTGGTCAAGGCAAAGCTCTCCCTAGAGAACCCCTGATCTCAGGTGTTGACGGGGTCCTTCTACCACCTGTCTTGGGTGGGTGGGAGGGGAGAGGGTGTCTCCCAGTTTCAGCCTCCGAGGCTACACGGAGCTCCTGCTGTGAGCACTTTGGCTTGTTGGGGAGCCTTGGAGCTGACGCAGGGGGCCAAGCCTTCCTTTGTACCAGCAGCCCCTCATTTATGCTCTCAAGGGTCATGGATGGATGCAAGCCACAGACTTAGCAAAACACCCAGTAATTCAAAGTGCAGCTTCCAGTTCCCCACCCCTTAACAAATTCAAGAAAACCAGTACACCCAGTGCAAAATATACAAAAAAAAAAAAAAAAGAAAGAAATAGCAAAAATGTTACAGCCCCTGACTCATTCCGACAGAACCACTTGGGCGAGAAGCAATAGCAACCCAAACCAAGAACTACCCAGCAAAGCGCAGAGCCAGCACCTGGCAGCTTAGGAACTGCCAGAAACCTCAGGTGGCCCTGAAAACCACGTCCAGCCACTGCCTTCTGGAGCCCATAGCCCTGGGGTTGGAGAGAAATCTGCAGATATCAGTGAGCGCTGGCAGAGAGCCAAGAGCAGTGAGATTGCTAAGGGCCAGCAAGTGCTCTGCGGGAGGCGAACCACAGGCACGGAAACAGAGCGGTGGCCCTCGCACAAGTCTGCGGGAATGGACCCAGATCCATCAGTGTTCCGCGGAGAAAACCCTTGTCTGTACGAGGTGAAAAAAGCCATCTTCCCTACAATCCTCAGAACCTCGGAATGTTCTGCCTCTGATGGTGTGACAGCTACAGGGCAGACTCCTCAACCACCCAAACTGCTCCCAGCCCAGACCCTGGAACTGCGAGGACCAGTCAACACCGGAAACCAGGGGTTCTGCTTGGGAGACCTTTGCCTGGACCAGTCCTGGGAACAAAGGGGATGAAAACTCCACCATTTCTTAATATCCTGCACATAGCGCTGTTTGCCCAGAAAAGGACTGATGAGAAGCAACTACCTGGAGGCCACGTTCCTCGGTCCCACCCGAAGTGAGACCAAAGATCAAGGAACCAGGTGGCCTCCAGTCCTGAGCCTGGGGCAGGTGCTGGAATGCCTGGGGGCAAGAGAGCAGGGGAGGCTCTGACCAGAGACTGGCCTGCAAACCACCGCCCTGAGCACTTCCCAGGACTGGGCTCTGCCAGCTCCCCAAGAGGCCACCTGCTCTGCTCCCTGGAGAAGCACCAGCTGAAGAAACCAGCGCAGTCGCAGTTGGGTGCCTGGGAGGCTGGAAAAAAAAACAAAAATGCACGGAGTAAAATGCTTTCCCACCCCTTTCCCCCTTGTCAGTGTTTAAGTTTTTTTATTTCATTTCACTTCATTGTAAAAAAATCTTTCTATTGACTTTAGAAAGGCTAGGGAGGGAAGAGACAGACAGGAAGACATCCATTGGCTGCCTCTGGGGATTGAACCTGCAACCCAGGTCTGGGATCCAACCCAGAACCCTTCGGTGCTCCAGCCCAGGTCTTAACCAGAAGGATTCCCACAGAGAAACCATTCTTGGAGTTACTGTGTCCTTTGGAAGTTTCCTCATACTAGAATGAGTTCTATTTTCTCAGGGGCTCCCAGGATGCTTGCTTTTTAAGGGCAGCCCTAAAGTGGACTATCTTCGGTCAGTTAAAGTTTCCCCAAAGTGGCCACTGCAGTTCCAAACTATCCAAAGGTTCACCCATCCCCCAAAGGCAAAGGATCCTGGTTCCCGTACTGTCCCAGGAGGAAAGCCCCCTTCTCCTCTAGAGTTTTCCTAAAAGATCTCAACGGAGGGAGCCTGTTATTAGGGGCTCTTCCAACACACAGGGACTCACAGGGTTCCCTGGTTTCAGGAGAACAGGATGGATGATCAAGAAGCTTCAACAGAGATGCCTCCGGATCAGAGAGCTCAGCACTAAGGGAGTGGAGCCCAGAGCTGAGCTGGACCCTGGAACTCCAAGGTCCTCGGGGGAGGCAGAGAGGGCAGTGGGCTCAGGGGTACCAGCACCCACTACTCACCCGCCTGGGGGGTCACCAGGACTCTTGTCCCCATCCCCCTTCTTGTTCATAAGAACTGTTGAGAGAAAATTCGGAGCCCTTCCTCCCTAGGAAATGTGAAAAGCAGTATGCAGCTCAGAGGCTGGGTTTACAGGACAGCCGTGAAGGGGAGGGGAGAAGTGATGGGCTGTCAGGACCGGCTTTCCTGGAGCCAGGGGATGGGGAAAGGGAATGTGTTGGTGTCTCAGGTAAACCAAGGCTTCCTGCTCACAAATCGCTGTTTCCATTGTTCTCCCCTCTTCCTCTCTGAAAGTCATTAAATTGTTTAAAAAGTGACTGTATCGGGCCTGGCCAGAGAGCTTAGTGGTTTACAGATAGGACTGTCCTGATCTACCCATTTCTGAGCTCAGGCTGCCCTGTCAGCCTCCACTGCCCCGCTTGCTCTCTCAAGGGCCAATCATTCCCAGAGAAACTGCCTCCAAGGATAAACAGCGCCCACCATGGAAGGGGGCAGCCCTCTGTGTCCCATCTCAGGAAACCAGTGCCTTCTGCTTCCCAAGTCGGGAGTTCTAGGTCTAAGAGCACTCTCCCTGCTAAGCAGGCGTTTGCTGCGCTGAAAGCACTTCCCCAGAGCTCCGGGTTTGAGCGGGTTTGTGCGGGTGACAGGGTGAAATCGGAAGCACGGCTAAAGGGAACCTGCTGCCCTGAAACCGGCTCCTGCAAGGGCTGTCACAGCCAGCCACACACACGGGGCCCGGGCACTCTGAGGGGCGACGGGAGAATCCCTGGGCTGGGCAGCACCCTGGCACTGGTATATCCAGACTATGATCTAAACACCTGAGCGTTCTAGCCCGCGCCTGAGATGGTCAGGTTTTAAACAATTTATTTACTTTTAGAGAGAGAAGTTGTGAGAACAATGGAAACAGCAATTTGTGAGCCTGAAACTTTGGAATGCCAGGCTGTCTGTTTACAAACAACTGAGCTCCCTGAGCTCTCTGGCCAGCACCCATTGATGTTTCTCTCTCCCTTTCCCTTCCTCTCTGAAATCAATAAAAAAAAAATACACAAATAAAAATCATATACATATTATGCTTACATAGATACATAAACATACAGACAGACAGACACAAAGAAATTGCAGCTACCATTTAAAAACTCTAAGTAGTATTTGGAGCCAAATTGGGTTTCTGGGAGAAGGACTAAGTTAAGGTTACCTGCACAGGTGACTAAAGCTTTCCACTCACGTTTTCTAACCTCTATTGTTTGCTTGTTTGTTTGTTTGTTTCTTTGTGGTTGTTGTTGTTAACCCTCACTGCAGGATCACTTGCCCCTGGGGACTGAACCAGCCATCCAGGTCTGGGAATCCAACCCAGGACTCTTTGGTGCTCAGGGTGGTGCTTTCACTGCTGAGCCAAGACAGCCAGGGCGGTTTTCTTTCACTTCTGCACCAGAAGGATGCCCACCTAGAAACCATTTTAGGAGTTATTTTGTGCCTTAGAAGTTGCCTCATACCAATCAAAGAACGCATTCTGCTGTCTCCCTGAGCTCCCAGGACGCTTGCTTTTTAAGGGCAGCCCTAAGGTGGACTATCTTCGGTCAGTTTAAGTTTCCCCAAAGTGGCCACTGCAGTTCCAAACTATCCAAAAGTTCACCCACTTCCCCCAAAGGCAAAGGATCCTGGTTCCTGTACTGTCCCAGGAGGAAAGCCCCCTTCCCCTCTAGATTTCCTAAAACATCTCAATGGAGGGAGCCTGTTATTATGGGCTCTTCCAACACACAGGGACTCACAGGGTTCCCTGGTTTCAGGAGAATAGGATGGATGATCAAGAAGCTTCAACAGAGATGCCTCCGGATCAGAGAGCTCAGCACTAAGGGAGTGGAGCCCAGAGCTGAGCAGGACCCTGGAACTCCAAGGCCCGGGGATGGGGTAGAGAGACAGAAAGGGCAATGGGCTCAGAGGTACCAGCCCCACTAGTCACCAGCTTCTGGGGTCACCGGGCCTCTTGTCCCCATCCCTCTTTTTGGCCAGAAGAACTGTTGAGAGAAAATTTGGAGCCCTTCCTCCCTAGGAAGTCAATCTGAAAACTGGTAGCAATGCAGCTGGGAGGCTGGGTTTACAGGACAGCTTGTGAAGAGGAGCTGAGGAAGTAGCTTAAAGAGGATTATAGTGTTTGGGGCTCTCCTGGAGCAGGGGATTGAGTAAGGTAAATATATTGTGTCTTTGGTAAACCAAGGTTTAGAAGGGGGGCGGGGAAGGGCGTGGCTAACTGGGCATTGAATGAGTCGGTAGAGTGTTTAGTCCAAAAATAGAGCTCGAACAGGGTTAAATGATGGGTGGCTCGAATAAGATTAGGTGTTCGGTTTAGGCGGGATAGAGGCTTGCACCCGCCCACCCCTCGGGAGAGTGTAAATATCCAGGCTGCAGGCAGCCTCAGCATCAGCTCCAGGCTCCTGTCCTCCTGGCCCAGGGTCTCCGCGATGGAGCAGCCCTTTCTCCTGGACGACGACGCGCTGCCCCAGGCTGAGGGTTCCGCAGACCTGGCTCTAGAGCGCCTTGCCCCGGGGTTCCGGATCTCCGCAGACTCGCCACCTCCCGTCTGCCCGCCGCTGGCACAGTCCGCAAGCCACCACAGCGATGACCACCAGCCACTGCTCTGCAGTCCTTGTTGGCAGCTGCCCTCGGTCTACCTGCAATACCGAGCACTCTTGGCCGAGGCCCCCTGTGGAGGGCCGCCTGGGAAGACACCTGGGCCTTTGCCTTAATTGCCCTCAGCTGAACTCGGGGCGTAGGGCGAGGCCCGCCCTGGGCACATGCTACCCCAGCGAGGCTGGACGTGCTCATCAGTTCTGAGTTCCTAGCAGCCCGGGTGTGGGCAGGGGCGGGACTGGATATGTAAATCTAGGCAATAAACGCGCTGCGGGGCTTGGGTGGTGGTGGTCGCAGCCTCTCCATCAGAGAGGAGAGATGGCGCCCCACCCAGCACCCAGCTTCCAAATCGATCTCTGTGTCTGGTTTCTGTATTTCTAATATTTCTCAATGCCTGGCCGCCTCCATTTTAGAACCGGTTCCTTCATCTCCTTTTCCCCGCCATGTTGGGCCCCCGCCGCATCAGGCCCCGCATGCTGGCGCCCAACGGGGCCGAAAGAGGCCCCAAGAGGTAAGAGCCCAGGGGTCGTGCGCAAGCACCGCGCGCGCCACAGATTTAAGGAATTGTAAGGTGGGGGGGGGGGTGCTTTGTGAACGGAATTGAAATAGGCAGGTGTTCAACATGGGTAATCCACAAAAATGCTGTCAACCATGCTAAGCGTAGTCAGATTCTTGATTTCTTTCTTACGTTTTGTTGCTGAAACCTGGGAAAAGGCTAGAAAGCAGTTGGGCGGCCAATACTCAGCGGAAGGCCCAGAGAAAATTGCCGTTTTAGTTGGTGACGGCCTGGACTCGGCACCGGAGCGTTTAAGAATGTCTGTGGGTGCAGTGGAAGGGGGCAGGTCTCCGAGAACACCGTCTGCAGCTGCACCTCCTCTGCCTCCACGTGTAAACTGCTTGTAAGCAAGTAGAAAGGAATTAAAGGCACTTCTCAGCAACTGCCAATAATTCTTCATCTTAAAAACTATTTTTCTTTCCTTAAAAAATAACAGTGAGTAGAAACTGAAAAATAAGTAAAAGAAAGAGAGTAAATGCCAGGCCATCACTGAATCTTCCCCCTGAAGAAACACGGAGGTGGGGGAAGCTCACCATCCAAGACGGACGTCACTCCCCAAGGAAGCCACTTCGCCGCCTCATCTTCCCCATCTTTATCTTTCTTTCCAGCTAATGACTTAAAGCTTTTACAAATTCATAAATGCATCCGGGATTTCTGTGCACGTGTAAAGGGAAAAGGCCGGGTTAAAAACGAGTGCGCCGAGTTTTGAGCTGAACTTGACCTTTTGCGGTGTACAGAATAAAAACCCGAGACTGTTTTGGCCTTAAAAATGGCGGAGAGGAACCGGAGAAAGAAATCTCTCGTGAAATTTCCCGCCCCGAGGCAAGTAACCACCAGGAAGTAGAAAGTCAAGTTTACATGTGAATAGCTTACATGGGTTTGTTTCTTGACTTCCCCAGCAGGAAAATTCTTTTAAACATTTAGCAGCTGTGCCAGGTCTATTGGCTGGAAATTTAAAACTTTTAAGTTCAAATGCTCTAAAATGTATTGAAATTTATAATACTGAAATGTTGATCGGAGTATGCCTAGTATGAAGTCTAGATGATATAAGTTAATCTATTAATTGAATATGCCTTACTCATATTTTATTTGAAATGTATTCTTAAACATGTAAAAGTATTATTGATTTGAGAAATGCTAAGTATTTAATTTTGCTGCCTAAAACTTAAAGCTCTGAAAGTTTAAGGTCTTCTTTCCTTGCCAGGAAAAAGTTTTTTAAAGCTACACCCTTTTTAATGGAGGAATGGGTGGATACGCCCTTCCCCTAGCATGCAGGTAGGCTGGTTCCCGCCAGCTGCCATCTTTAATTGCATTTAAAAGGCTACACCTTTTGCTAGCTGACCTTCCCAGGAAAGGTCAAGTGGCTAGGCCAAAGGGTTTTTTCCTGAAAAGGTGGCTCCCTTAATCAGCTTTCCACCAGTAGTCATTTTTTAATACCTGTAAGTTTGTTTCTCAGTTTGCCCAGGCAGAAAAAACATGGTATAAAGTTAATTATTACATTTTAAAATTTATTATTAAAAATAGAAATGTGTTGTTAATCAAAGAACTGCTAATATTTGACTTGCAAGCTCTGAAAGTTTAAAGTGCAAATTGCATTGGGAGAAATTAATTAAATAACTAAAGTATAAATTGTTTTTGAAAAAATAAAATGTGTTTTCTCTTAAATAATTAGGAATTCAAAATATGTTACTTCTTGGTCTGATTTAAAAAAAGAGGACTAATTCTATGATCCAGTTTAAATTTGATATTCTTAAAGATAATTTAAGTATATAATCTTTAAATCATATAGTTTGATCTTTCCAAGTGTATTTCAAGACTGAGAGTAACTTTTAAACATTTCATGGGCCCCGAAATGTTACAAAAGTCTGTTCTCTCACAAAAGAAATATAAATTTTTTAATGAAACTGATTGATACTTGGAATCGCATGGAAAGCTTTATCAAATAAAAATTAATATATTTTACTTATACATATATTAAATGTTATGAAGGTTTTCACCTGTAAAAAAGGCAAAAATCAATATATTTCTTAAACATAGCCAAAATTTTCAACAGCAGTAGAATTTCAAGAAAGACAAGCCCCAAGCAGCCTCCATTTTGAATTGCTGGAGGTGGGACACTGCTTATGCTTTTAGATCAGACCAACGAAGTATCAAACCTATAAGTTTTACTGAATAAGTTTCTTTGCCTTTTTAAATTAAAGATACCTACTTAAGTTACTTTATAAATTAGATTTTTAAAATGTAATCAAGATCTCATATAAATTAAGTTACATGAGAAGCCAATGTATAAGTAACTGAATGCAAATAAATCTAAGAACAGATTGAGCAGCCGCCATGATGGCAACATGTCTTACCACTCACGTGGCTTGGGGGCCGCCATCTTGAAATAACAAAGGCCAACCCCCTTCCTTTAAATAAGCCCATGTCTTTGTAAGCAATTTAAATAAGTCTTCTAAAAGGGTTACTGAAGCCTTCCCATGATCCCTCTGTATATGCAAATTAGCTAACAGCTATACTCTTAAAAATAAATTTCTAGCTTAATAAAGGAGAAATTTGAACATTTTGAAATCTCTTTCACTGGTATTACAGGATAAACTGAGGATTGTTATTAAAATATTAAATCTAATCCATACCAGTGGTCACCATAACCTTAAGAGAAATTGTTTCATGTGGCAAAGATTTTTAACTGAAACACTCCATAGCCTGAAAATTATTTTGGAAGGAAATGAAAATTATTCTACAATTTCATTATAATTTTTGATATTTTATAACAGCATATTGCACATTTATCCCAAACCAAGCTTACAAACTAATTATTTGAATATTTGGCAGCAATTTAAAAGGACATGAAAGGATTTAATCCCTTCCATGGTGGGGATGGCCCCCTGGGAAGGCATCTGAGCATTCTTTATTGGCCCATCATGTCATGCCCCTTTTGTCAAGAGGAGGGACCCTCTTCTCACAATCCAATTGCCCACAGCTGTTGCCTGAGTTTTCAGTTCATGCTGAGGTTGAAGCCTCAGGGTGGCTGGTACCATGGATCTGTCTCTCACACAATGGCATGTGCTGGGCCTTCCTTGGAGAAGAAACCTGGGTTCCCCAAGATGTGTGATCAATGCCGGGGCCCTGCCAGGAGGCGAGGGTATCCCAAGGCAGGTGCTGGGCATGGAGTCCACAGAGGCATAGGCTACCAAGGAGACAGAACTGAACCTCACATCACCCTGCTTGGCCCCGGAGGATGGCTGGTTAGCCAGAGACGGGTAAGATTCCTCAGAGAAGGAACAACCTAAGACAGGCAGAGTCCCAGAGTGGCCATCAGGAGAGAACTTGGGTGTTAACAGAGTTGGAGCACAGATCCTCACCCCATCCCCCAACATTACAGGGGCTTGAACACTCGCCCCTTCTGAGGGAGGTCTCCTGCCCCCATGGCTGCTTCGCGCTTCCCATGCCCAGCTCAGATCTGGACCCAGATAACAGAAAGAGACTTGGCCCAGCTTGGATTGGGACCCAGGCAACAGAGTTGTCCGATGGCAGCTGCCCTATATCTAAATCCAGCCTAAATCCAGGAATGCTCAGGGCTTTCTCAAGGATGCAAATAATCCTTTCCATTAATATTTGCAGAGTAAACTAAGATTATTCTTAGAGTATTAAATTTGACAGTAAAATAGTCAAGTTTTCAGATTAATTTAAATTGGCTAAATGAAATAAGTGAATATTCAATAAAATCTAATTGTACAAAAGGCTGTTCCTAAAGTATTAACGAACATTTCTATCGGTAGTTCATTTCATGCTAAAATTGCTTAACATGCAATGAATCCAAAGCAGTGGAATTTCTGTGTAAAAATGAAAGGTTATCAAGACATTGTTTTCGTTGACAGTAGAGGATCCAAAATATTTTTAGATCTTTGCTATTTTAGGCAGGAAAGTATTTAGCACAGGGAATTGGTGCTTGGGAAATCACTAGAAAGCCGGAGGAGTGGGTATTAGGCTGGCCACACGGGAAAGACTCCCTGGCCAGTGGGAGGACCTGCCCCCTTCAGCCTCAACTGAATTCTAGGACATTCTGGCACAGCTGTGAATCGGGGATCGGGAAATTGCTGCCCTCGAAAGTGCCCTCCAGTTCTCAGCAAACAGGTCACCAGGCACTGCCTCTGCCCACAACTGCCTGTGCACAGCCTGGATTCCACTGCAGAAAACCTCCACATCTCTGCAAACATGGTCACCAGCAGCAAACAGCCCTAACTGCGGGAAGCTCCACTTCTCCTTCTGCCCCACTTCTGCCTTCAAATACTGTGTAAGCACATCCAATTGGCAGAAACATTCATATCCAGAAACCTAGCCACAAAGGAGTTTGGGCAATTTCAGACTTTCGTCTAGGAGTGAGATCTTGCCAATGTACCTCATGTGCCTGGTATTGATAAAAATGGGGCCCAGTTGGTGGGGCTCAGTGGTTGAGCATCGGTCTATGAACCAGGAGGTCACTATGATTCCCGGTCAGGTTTCAGACTTGCTCCTCGGTAGGGGCAGGAAGGAGGCAGCTGATCAATGATTCCCATCATTGATGTTTCTATCTCTCTATCCCCCCTTCCTCTGAAATCAATAAATATTTTTTTTAAATGGGATCATGCTGTATATGTGTCATAACAAAGTTTTTCACTTCATAGATCACTAATGTCTTTCCTGTTAAAACCATACTTATAGAACATTATTTATCATTCATTTTAATTGATCTCAGAGAGAAGAAGGGAGAGAGAGAAACATTGCTCCATTGTTTGCTGCACTCACTGGACTGGGTATTGAATCTGCAACTGACTGGCAATCAATCCACCACTTTCTGGTGTGTGGGACCGACGCTATGCTGGTACCCTGATCCCAAATTCCAGCCTCAACAACTGTGAGAAAAAGTACATTTCTGTTGTTTAAGCCACACATATTTATGATATTTTTTATGGCTCTCTGACCTGACTAACCCTATATAATAAAAGCCCAGTAACCGAATGGAAGAATGACTGGAACGACCGGAACAAACGGGGCCACTCGCCCTGGCCGGCCCCACCCCCAATAGGCTCCCATCGAGGCCAGCCTACTGCTCCCCACCAGTGCACAAATTCGTGCACCAGGCCTCTAGTCTATATATGTAAAAGCCCAGTGGCCATAACATCGTAACAACCAGTGCATGGCAAGGCGCACACAGGGGCGTGGGGCCCCGTGATTCTGTGGTGGGGTCTGGGCTCCCACAGCCTGCTGGCGTCTGGGCCCTGCCTCTACCAATGTGCATCACATGCCTGGTATTGATTTTGCGCACTGGGCCTCTAGTGTGTGTGTGTGTGTGTGTGTGTGTGTGTGTGAATGTGTGTGTGTGTATATATATATATATATATATATATATATATATATATATATATATAAATGCTAATATGCTAAGTGTCCTTCCTTTTTTCCAACCAGTTGCTATGATGTACACTGACCACCAGGGGGCAGATGCTCAATGCAAGAGCTGCTGAGCTGCAGTGACTTGTCAGCAGAGGTTCTTGGGTGATGCACCCTAAAACCAGAGAGGAGGGAGCCGGACATAGTCGGATTCGTCTTTCAACCATGGGTTATGTTGTTGCAGTTCACTGTTGGCCCTGAATCTGGTTTATTGCACACTTGCATTTTTGTTCCACACCCTGTAGGACAGCAACTTTGAGGAGTGCCCTCTCTAACTCAGGGACACCTCGAGGGATGTTGGAGAGCCGGTTTCAGCCCAATCCCTGCACGTCAGGCTGAGGGACCCCACCTGCCAGAGGGACCCTGCTCACTCCACAGATGCCTTTGGAACCATGGTGCCACCCCAGATGCAGCGGCCAGGGAGCGACCGTGGGAGGTTATCTCTAGGGTCTATCCGGCCCATTTGGTCCAGTCCCGCCCTGCCAGCCACTTTCTAATTAATCTCCTTCCAATGTGCACAAATCCGTGCACCAGGGAACTAATATTACAATATAATTATTTTGTTAACAGCACCTCTGCCTCAGCCTGTCCCTATTAAAACCTGTCATTCTGTGTGGCCCCTGGGAGTTCTGTTCTAGTTGCTAGAGGGGATTCTGTCGGGTTCATGAATCTTTTAAGAAAGCCAATTAAATCTTTAAATTTACTGAGTTGAATTTGTTTTTTATCAGCAATAAGGACGAGCCTTGGTAAGTCACCAGTCTGGAGCAGGGGTTGGAAACTGGGAGCCCACTCCAGATTCTGGACCAGAGACAGGGGTAGGGCAGGGAGCTGAAGCGGTTCTGGGCTGAGTGGCGCTCCCAGGGCTGCTGGCTGCGTCTTGGAGGCCCAGGACTGGGTCCCAGTTTGCTGACCTGCTATGTGCCCACCCCATGTGTGCAGGAGACACTACCACCTGACAGCCCCAAAGTCAGGCGGCTTGTGGGGACCCTAGCTTAGTCCTTCCCTATCCCCCAAAGCAGCACACAGGGAGAGATGTTGGAATGCTTGCCAACTTTATTAGGTAGCCAAAAGAAAGGTTCCAAATGCCCAGGAAGGCCCATTTCTGACAGGACTTACACCAGGAAGAGTTATTGTGAGAACATTTGTGGCAGAGGATGGCTCACTAACGGGTCTCAGTGGAGGCAGCCTTGGCGTTGCTGGGCCCCGCGCCTCAGATCTGCTGCCGCCGGCCTCCCAAGGAACTGGTCCCACCTGAGAGCCATGCTGGAGGGGCCCTCAGAAGTCTCAGTTCCAGTTGTGCCTCCCGCTGCCAGGCGACAGGTGGAGGGAGTCTGCAGGGGGAGCATCAGCCTGGCCTCTGGGCTGCAGCTTCCTCACCTGAGGGCATCTCTGGATCCTGTGTCTTGGAAGAGGGGTCCCCCACTGCTGGGGACGTCTCTGGCTCCTGGGATTTGGGCGTCCTGTCTGGTGCAGGTAACTCCGTGCCCTGACTGGACGTGTTCTGTGCTCTGGTTCCGTGCAGCAGGCAGTGCTGGTGCAGAAGCCCACAGGGACCAGCACACAGTTCCTGGTTGAAGGCCTGCTCATCTCAAGTGAGGTGGCCCAGCCCAGGGTAGAGAGGGGCTGCCCAGGGCCTGGGGTGCTGGAAGGTGTGGAGTGGTTCCTGCGGCTCCTCCACGGAATCCCAGGCCTCACGCACACTGCACACGGCAGGGAAGCCTGGCCTCCATGGTTCAGCTGCTGAGTGGCAGGTTTCCAGTCACTCCTTCCCTGCGCATTTATACCCCCCTGGGCTTTTTGGGTCCAATGGGACGGTAGTTAGGCTTCGTGGTGCCAATTGCTGCTGAAGGTGGGACCTAATGAGATTGCGGGGGATCCAATAATCTGGGTGGGGCTGGCTAGGATGAAGGTGTTTTGCTTGAGAGCCCTAAAGTTTGTTTCTTTGTTTCAAACAAACCAGTTAGTCGGATATGCTATTTGGAAGGTTATCCTCTGCCACAAACATCCAATGTGCCCGGCACCTTTTTACCCATTGTGTCCTGATGGGACGGGGATTGCTTCCGTAGCTTAGCTCGTGTACACGGTGCTGCCAGGAACATAGGCCAGCTTTTATCTTTTCCGATTTCACTGATCCTGTTCTTAGACTACAGTGTCATCCATACAGCAATGGCTGGGTAAATAATTACTTCTCTTTACTCATCTGCTGAAGAAAGATGGATCCAGGCAACAGCCCAAGGCCTGGCTGAGTTTTAGGAATCATTGGCAACTGAACATCTGCTTTCTAGGATGTTTGTGTGGTTTGGTGTCAGTGCTCAGATGCCCCCTGAAGCACACAATGCCACACCATCTGGAAAGGGTGTCAGTGCTCCCGCCCTCCAGCTCTCAGGTTCCCAGGAGCCTGTCTCAGGAGTTCAGTCCGGGCCACAGGCTTGGTGAGGCCCGGTCAGTCAAGGACCCACCCAGACAGAGGAACGAGGGCCTTTCATGGGTAATCCTTGCCTCTGGGCCTGGATCCGCCCCTGGGCCTGGCAGAAACTCTGTCAGATCTGCAGAGCACTCTAACAGCTGTGCTTGTCCAACTCCCCTTTTTCTTTCTTCCTTTCATAGGTATTGCTCATTAATACAAAATATTTGCTTGCCCAACTTAATTCCTGCATGCACCAGACCCCTGCTGGAGGCAGTGATAAATTCAGTTCATCTCTTTTCCTATTTGATTGTCAAATCTTGTTATGTTAGGTCCATGAAAGCCCTTCCATCTCACCTTTTGTTTTGTTTTTTCCTTTTGAGCACCACACTGATCTTTCACAGCTTTCTTGCTTTTCTTGTCAAAGATCTGCAATCAGCCTCCTCCACCCCCACCCCCACAGAAAACTCAGTTCCATTTATTGGGAAATGTATGTAGAAAGCACCATTGTTTCACTGATAGACTCAAAGCTATTTTGTTGGTAATTGCATCTGGCTCTTTTAGGTAGACAGAGCTAAGATGCACATTATTTAGGGAAAAACACCTCCACCTTCTCCCACCAGGGGATCATCCTGTATCTGCCTGGAACTGTCTGGCCTGGGGGGGTGTGTGTGGGAGGTGGGGGGCGGCTGCTGCCCTGCAACCCCATGGCTGTCATTCACATGGCACAGAGCTTCCCCTAGATGTCCTTACCATAACCCAGCACCCTGCCCCACCCTTCCGTGTACCCTTCAAACCTTCAAGAAACATTTCCTGATACCTGGCTCTGCACTCAGCTGGAGGGCCACACTCAGCCCAGCATCCCTCTGAGGGTTCCTTCCCTCCCCAGGACTTCCCTGGCCCCTCGCTGCCCCAGGCCGCCTCCCAGTCCTGCCATCCAGATGCCCCAGGGAGAATCATTACAAAGTGGAGGCACAGAAGGATCAGTAGTTTAATCGCGGACCACAGGTTCCAGAAGAGAACAGAGAGATGAGAAGTAGATGCAAAAGCCAAGTCAGTTCCTCAGCACGTGATTGCCTGCACTCGGGGAGGGAGTTGTCCCAGGAAAGTCTGTGTGTCCTTTGGGATAGAAATAAGCAGCAGGGCTGCCTACAGGATAGTTTCGGCTCCTGGAGCCAGTTGGCCGCCTTCTGTCCACTTCCTGGGGTGCAGCCTGGGTGCTTAGCGCTGTTGCTGGCGGCATGGGCTTAGCCTGACGCCAGGAGCCCTCGTCCCTCAGTCCCTCTGGGGTTGGCACCTCCTGGCTGGTTCAGGAGCTGCAGGGCTGTGCGTTCCAGCTCCTGGGCCTCCCCTTGAGCGAATGTGGGTCCTAGAGGTGCCGATGTGGGTCACATTCCTGGCTCCTCTCGGCTACAGGATCCTCGGCGTCCCAGGGGCCAGGCTGGCACTGCCGCCCGTGAGCCCCGCACCTCCACTGGGGGAACCAGAGGCGGGGGTCGCAGGAGGGGCGACTCAGTACAGGGAAGTATCCAGGGCCCAGGCCCAGGCCTGCTCGCGGGAGAGGTGAGGTGGGTGCAGGGGAGCAGGCAATACTGTCCTGGTGTGAAAGTCCTGGAGGAGAGCATGCCCACCTAGGCGGGAGGGACCCTCCTTTATATTGCAAAATGTGTCAGGGCCAGATGGAATTAAAGGGTGTTCCCCGCATTCTGGGGTGACCTGTGGATAATCTGGGGGGTTCCCTGAATGAATTAGGAAAATGGGGGAAGGAGGCTCTCTCTTTGGAGAAAGGTCCAGTTCCTGGCCATTTCTCTTCCTTGTAGAAGCATCTGCTGGATGGATGTCCCTCTAGGCACAGTTCCCTTCTGGCAGGTCTTCTGTCAGCCAGTGGGAGAGGACCCTCTAGTACTAGAGATGAGGCTGGGAGGTTGGATTCTTGCGGAATCAATAGGTAGGAGTGGGTAGAGGGGAGTCCAAACCTTACTTCAAATTGTGATATTGCATCTACATCAAAGGAAGAGTTCACATGTGCTATGCTTTCCATACCCCATGGGCAAACACTTCAAGCTAATGCTACTTTTTTCCAGTGGTTTTCTCTGCCCAAATCCCTATTCTGTTTTATGTAAGAACTAGGGACCCAGTGCACGGATTTCATGCACTGGTGGTGGGTGTGGCTTGCAGGAATCAGTCTGCTGTGCGAGTGCCGCTCATCCAGTTCAGCTCCTGCCTTAAGTGTCTGCCCCTTGGGGAGAAACCAAGGTGGCGGCATCGGTAAACACCTGAACTGCTGCCTCGCAGAACAATTTCAAAACTACAACTAAAAGACCAAACGGACATCATCCAGAACCACAGGAAGGCTGGCTGAGTGGAAATTCTACAACTAGAAGGAAAGAGAAGAGCACACTGAGACTCACAGGAGCTGTGAAGTAAAGGCAAAGGTACGGAGGCTCGCACGCACGCGGAGAGGGCTGGCAACTGAGTGCGCGGCTGGCTTTTTCACGCAGGAAGGAGAGAAAAGCTCCCGACTGCTCTGAACTCCAGTTCCAGGCGAGACTCTGAGGACCAGACTCACATGGGGAGAAACTGGACTGTCTGGCAGCAGGCAAAACTCAAGGGTGGCTTTCTCTCAGAGTTGCTTGCAGCAATTACCAAGCGACACTGAGACCCGGGGCCTCTTAGATCAGGGCTAATGGGAAGCCATTGCTGTATGCTCCACCCTGAGATTCCGCCCCATCCAAGCTGAGTGCATCCAAGCTTTTGCATATGAATGCCCTGGTCCTTTGAATTCTAAACTTATCTAACGTACTGCAGCTGAGCCAGTGAGATCCAGAACATCCAAAAGAAGGTCCAAGGCCCCACAGCAGCTTGCATTGCTTCACAGCTGGGGCACCTCCAAAACCCAAACAAAAAAGAGGAATCTGCAGATCTCTCTGTAGCTCCTGCTGGGTGGCCTCAGGCAGAGGCACCTCCTTAGAGATCCAAGAGGCATTGTACCCAGTGGTCAGAGTGGGACCATCCAGATTACAACTCCTCAGATCCATAAGGGACACACTCAGGGGGCAGCCTCAGTGAGCACCAAAGCTCCACTGAATCAAGTCTTGTCTCATACGGGTGTCTCCAGCACAGAAGTTCTCCCAGCATAGACATAGCTGATCCTCACAGCCAATTGGCCTGGAGGTCAATTCCTCCCAGTGATTACCAACAACAATCAAGGCTCTACTATAAGACTGTGCACACAGCCCACAAAGGGGTGCACCAAGAGTGTCCTCAAGTAACTGGGGAGTGTGACCCACTGGGCCTTATAGGACATCTAGCACACAAAGCCATTCTTTCAACTCAGGGAAGCAGCCAAAATGCTGAGAGAAAGAAAGAGGTAACAAATGAAAGAAATGGAGGAAAGCAAACGACTCGATATAGAGCTCAAAACCACAGTTATAAGGTTTTTCAAGAATTTTCTAGAAAAGGTCAATAAATTTTTGAGACCCTTGAGGATATGAAAAAAGACCAACTAGAAATTAAGCATACACTGTCTGAAATAAAAAATATACAGAGATCCAACAGCAGACTAGAGGATTGCAAGAATCAAGTCAAAGATTTGAAATACAAAGAAACAAAAAACACCCAACTGGAAAAGCAAGAAGAAAAAATAATCCAAAAATATGAAGATAGTGTAAGGAGCTTCTGGGACAACTTCAAGTGTACCAACATCCGAATTATGGGGTGCCAGAAGAAGAGAGAGAATGTTATGCCCAGATTTCATGATCCCCAAAGACCACCAGGGAGCCAAGTCCGATGCAATAGCAAAGAGCCTCTATTCGAGCTAGCCAGGTGACTGCTCTGCCATTCTCCACACAGGGAGTCCAGAGAGCAGCCCTGACCCTTTGTGCGGGACCACTTTTAACCACATTAACCACATCCTGTTTTTTTCAGAGCAGGCAATTTAAGACAAAACAGTTTTTCCTCAGGATCATGCCATTGACAACCATGTTATTCACAGGGTCATCCTGTTCTTCAGAAAGCTGACAGTGTTCTATGAAAGAAGGCCTACGTGCTGGGAATGGGCCATGAGACCGTATCTCAAGGCCTGGCCTGGTGTCAGCACTGACAACTCTATCTGGGGCATAGTCCATGGCCTCAGTAGTGCTCAAAAATTCCCACTCTAACAAGAACAAGATACTGAAAACCTATTTGAAGAAGTATTATGTGAAATGCTGGAAGGTATTTATTCTTTGATAAAAATTATGAACAGCATATACATATCTATCAACAAGTGAATAAAATTCTGATGAACAGAATAGCTGGTGAATATAATAGAATCAGGGGCATAGAAAGGGAGTGAACTGACAATTCTTGGGGGCAAAGGGGTGTGGGGGGGTTGGGAAGAGACTGGATAAAAATCATACACCTATGGCTGAGGACGTGGGGGTGCGTAAGAGCAGAAGGTGGGGTGGGAACCAGGTGAAGGGGAGCTATGGGGGGGGGCAGAAGAGGAACAATTGTAATAATATGAACAATAAAGATTTATTAATAAATAAAATTAAAGTGTCTGCCCCTTGGTGGTCAGTGAGTGTCATAGCGACCAGCCTAGCAGTCGACCAGTCACTTAGGCTTTTATATATATAGACTAGAGGCCTGTTGCAGGAAGATTCCTGCAATAGGGCTTCCTTGCAGTGGTCTGCTTCCCAACCTTCTCCCCCGCCCCGCTTGCTTGCTCCGCAGCTTTGCTCCCTTCTGTAGCATTTGGCTTCCTTTTATGCTGTCTTCAGTGTTCGCTCTGCACCTGGATATATGCAAATTAACTGTCATTTTGGTTGGGTTAATTTGCATACTTTCTCCTGATTGGCTGGTGGTTATGGCTTGTGGGTGTAGCAGAGGTACGGTCAATTTACATGTTTCTCTTGTATTAGATAGGATGTGCCTTCTATTAGTGATTCCCCTTTCTCAGCTCTCTTGTCTTGCAATTCTTCCCATTAGGAACATTTTTTATGTGTTTATCAGTTTTGTAATATATTCTTTTGTGGGCATATATCTGAAATTCAGAGAAAGTGATCACACATGTACCTGATATGTACCTCATTTTCCACTCATTTGCAATTTTCTAAGGTCACGGTATGTACTCTGTTGCTCCCAAGCAACCAAGAGTCCTCCCTGCAGCCAGCACCACCCACCACCGCCCCTGCCTCCTGGTTCCCCAAGACAAACCAGGCACAGGTGTGAGAGAGAAAGGACTGACATTGTTTTTTGTCACCATTACTGTGTAGCTGAAGGACAATTCTCTAAGAACTCTAAGGACCAAATTGCCTCTGGTCATGGAGCAAACCCAGCGGTGTTACTGCCACATCCTTTGCTAGGGAGGATGGAGTAGCCAGGGGACACAGTGCAATCTCAGGGTTCCTTGGGGGCCAGGGTCTTCTGGGCTACTGAGCTTGGATCCACTATTTTGGGAGGTGCAGTGGTGACTGCTGGAGAAGGAAAATGCTCCAGTGGGTCCCCACCCTTCAGGTCTCAGACTCCACCCACTAACCTTGGAGCTGGGTCACCCTGCTGACCTAAGGAGGCTGCAGGAGGTGACTGCTTCCCCAGGGGAAGCCTCTGGCTCCTGGGGGATCAGGGGCCACATGGGATTTCTGGGTCCAGCCGGGAAGTTGGCTGGCCTCCAGAAAAGTGTGGGTTTCCACCATATCAGTGCAGAAGCCTCAGGGAACAGAAAGTTCTTCCTAGGGGGGCTTGGCCTTGGTCCCCGAGAGCATGCAGGAGTGGACCAAACAGCAGCCAGGGTGGCGGGGCCTGTGGATCTGAGGGCTGCAGTTCAGGCCCACCCTCACCCCAGGGAGGGCTGTGCGTTTCTGTCGATCCCACCAGGACACAGGGGATCTGCGATTCGGAACCCCCCAGCCGGTGCGTTTTTGTGCTCTTCTGGCCTCTGGGGGTCCTAACCTGATAGGAGGAAGTGGGGTGGCAACCTTAATCCTAGGAGAAAATGGAATCACCCGCTCCTTTTGGATTAAATGGTCTACAGTCAAAATCTCTGCAGGATAGGTTGAATTAGGGCTGGACCCGAGGAAAGAAACCTGTTTTGCCGACACTCGTTGGTAGAAAGCCCCCAACCATCCTGCTAGTGTTGGGCAAGGGGACCGCAACCAGGTCTGCAAGCAGAGGGAGGCCTGGGAGGCCTAGGAGGGGAAGTTTTCTTTCTCTAAATGGATTATTTTCCCTCAGCACATCGTATCCACGGTGTATTCCACTGTCTGGGTCAAATAGCCGGTTGAGGCAGGTATCCGGGCTTCAATGGCATGTTTATCTTCCTGTCCTCAGGTTCTTCCATCCTCTTAGGAAGCAGTTTGTCATCCTTCCATGTTTCCGGGGCTGTGATGGGTGCCTTACATGCAGAGATGAAGAACTGGCTACAGGTTTCAGGCCCATCCCAGTGAGAGAGCAAACACACAGTTAGGAGACCATTCAGAAGACAGCCAGCTCTGTGAGCATTGCAGTAGCTGATGTGAGGATCAGAAAAGAACATTCTAAACCTGATGCCTCTCTTCAAAGTTAAATTTTTATTGTTTGCTTAACTGTGGGTGCTAAAGGGAGATTGCAATAGAAGTGATAGATAAATAACACAACAGGAAAAAAAACCAACTTAATAGATAGTGAAGATGCCAGATGATTGAAAGCTCGAGATAGTCCCAAAGTTCAGGGAGCTACTTGGGACACTCTGCTGAGTTGAGGACTGGGACAAAGAGCCTGAGAATGAATGAGCTCTGCTGGGAGGTTAGGAGAGCGAGGCCAACGCAGAATTGTTGGAGCCCAGTCTGCAGAGCTATCTGACAGCTTTACTGGTCCAATTCTCCTTTTTCTTTTCTTTTTTTTAAAATAAATCTTTATTCAGATTTTTACAATTGTTTCTCCTTTTTCCCCCATTGCTCCCCTCCACCCGGTTCCCACCCCACCTTCTGCCCTAACCTCCCCCCCCCACCTGTCCTCATCCATACATGTACGATTTTTGCCCAGTCTCTTCCTGCACCACCACCCCCCATACCCCTTTCACCCTCAGAATTATCATTTCACTCCCTTTCTATGCCCCCGATTCTATCATATTCACCAGTTTATTCTGTTCCTCAGGTTTTTAATTCACTTCATTTTTAGGTTCACTTGTTGATAGATATGTATTTGTTGTTCATAATTTTTATCTTTACTTTTTTCTTCTTCCTCTTCTTAAAGAATACCTTTCAGCATTTCATATAATACTGGTTTGGTGGTGATGAATTCCTTTAGCTTTTTCCTATATGTGAAGCTCTTTATCTGACCTTCAATTCTGAATGATAGCTTTGCTGGGTAGAGTCTTCTTGGTTGTAGGTTCTTGCTATTCATCACTTTGAATATTTCTTGCCACTCCCTTCTGGCCTGCATAGTTTCTGTTGAGAAATCAGCTGACAGTCATATGGGTGCTCCCTTGTAGGTAAATGTTTTTCTCTTGCTGCTTTTAATATTCTCTTTTTGTCTTTATCTCCTGGCATTTTAATTATGATGTGTCTTGGTGTGGTTCTCTTTGGATTCCTTTTGTTTGGTGTTCTGTGTGCTTCCTGGACTTGTAAGTCTATTTCTTTCACCAGGTGGGGGAAGTTTTCTGTCATTAGTTCTTCGAATAGGTTTTCAGTATCTTGCTCTCTCTTCTTCTGGCACCCCCATAATTCTGATGTTGGTACGCTTGAAGTTGTCCCAGAGGCTTCTTACACTATCTTCAACTTTTTGGATATTTTTTTCTTTTTGCTTTTCCGGTTGAGTGTTTTTTGCTTCTTCATATTTCAATTCTTTGACTTGATTCTTGCATTCCTCTAGTCTGTTGTTGGGTCTCTGTATAATATTTTTTATTTCAGTCAGTGTATGTTTAATTTCTAGTTGGTCCTTTTACATATCTTCAAGGGTCTCGTTATATTTATTGGCCTTTTCTAGGATATTCTTGAAAAGCCTTATTACCATGATTTTGAATTCTATATCCAGTCGTTTGTTTTCCTCCATTTCTTTCATTTGTGATCTGTTTCTTTGTTGCTGCATTTTCACTGCTTCCCTGAGTTGGTAGGGTAGCTTTGTGTGGTAGGTTTCCTATATGGCCCAGTGGGTTCGCCTCCACATTTAACCTGAGGTGGACACTCTTGGTGCACCCCTTTGTGGACTGTGTATACAGCCTTGTTGTAGTTAAGTCTTGATTATTGTTGGTATCACTGGGAGGAATTGACCTCCAGGCCAGTTGGTTGTGAGGATCAGCTGTGTCTATGCTGGGAGAAGTTCGGTGCTGTAGACAGCCTTACAGGATTAGACTTGCCAAATTGCAAAAGCCTCTGTGCTCAGCTTGGATGGGGTGGAGTCTTAGGGCAGAGCAGACAGTCTTGGCTTCCCGTCAGCCCTGCCCTTGCGTGCGCGCGTGCCTCCAGACCTCTGCCTTCCCCAGCTCCCGAGCCTCCGCCCGAGAGTCCAGATTCCCCCCGCAAGAGCGTGGATCCCCAAGGGCTCACCTGGAACTGGGGCTCAGTGCAGTCAGTAGCTTCCGACTCCCTTCCGCTAGGGAAAGCCTGTGGCAACCTTTGCAGTCTTTGTGCGCACTCACGCGCCGCCTCCAGACCCCTGCCCACCGGGGCTACCCCGGGTCTCCGAGTGCCTTTCTCTCTACCTGACAGTCCAGAACTCCCCCTGTATGAGCCTGTGTCCACGGGGTTTCACCTGGAACTGGGGCTTCCTTCCCCCTCCCGCCAGAGAAAGTCAGCCTGGCTCTCAGCCGCCCTTCCTCTCTGCACACACAAAGACCCTTTGCTGTACCTCAACCCTTTGCTGTTCCTCCAGTTCTCCATGAGCTTTTCTCTTTCCTTCTAGTTATAGAATTTCCACTCAGCCAGCTTTCCTGTGGTTCTGGATGGTGTCCGTTCTGTCCTTTAGTTGTAGTTTTGAAATTGTTGTGCGAGGCAGCAGTTTAGGTGCTTACCTATGCCGCCATCTTGGTTTCTCTCCCTCCTTTTTCTTTTTTCCTTTAATAGGTATTACTCTTTAATTAAAAAAAAAATGCCTGCTTAACTTCATCCTTGCATCCTCTAGAACCCGTTTGGAGACAGTTTAAGTTTAGTTGTACTGCCCTGGCCAGTGTCACTCAGTGATTAGAGCATTGGGCCAGGCACTGAAGGGTCCAGGGTTCAGTTCCCAGGTTGGGCATGGCTGGGAGGCAACCAATAACTGCTTCTCTCTCACTTAGATGTTCCTATCTCTATCATTATCTCTATATCTATCTCTATCTCTTTTCCTCCCTCTGTCTCTCCCTTCTACTCTCTCTGAAAAGCAATGAAAAAAATATATCCTCAGGTGAGGATAACAAAACAAAAACAAAAACAAAAAGTGTAGTTGTTCTTATTATTCTATTTAATAGTCAAATTTTGTTGCCTTAGGTCTATGAGAGCCCTTTAATCTCATTCCCCGCCCCCTCCCCCCCCCACCCCCCCCGTTTCCTGTTTTCTGGTGCAATAAACTGCCTCAAATGCAAATTTTATTTTCCTTTCCCCAGATCTGCAATCAGCATTATTTTCCCAGGAAACTTAGTACCATTTATTGGGAAATGTAGAAACCACCCTTTTTTTCATTGATATGCTCAAAATTATTTTGTTGATAATTGTACCCAGTCCTTTTAAGTAGACAGAGCTAAGATATACAATTTTTTTATAGAAAAACACACCTCTAAATCATAAATTTATAATAACAGTCAAATTTAGATGTTACAGATAGTTTTCAGCTTCCTTAAAACCCAGGAGATACAAGGAGATTATTTTAGAAGCTTCCAGGTAAGAACCATGCTTCAGTATAAGCTTCCATTAAGAACTCTGTTCCTGGTATTCTATTAAGGAAAATTTGCCTTTAAAGTTTACGCTGGAATAACTGTTTAGAACAGAATCACAATTACCCGACTTTTTAGGTTTTTGGTACGTACATTAAGAAATGTGTACAAATCTAACTGTACTTATCCTCAAAGCAGCCAATAAAATATCAATTATGAAAAAAGCTATGTAGAACTAAAATTAAATAATGGACAGTTCCCAACGTAGCTAGAAATAACGACCGAACACACTATCAGAAATAGGATTAGGAAGATAGTCTCTAGAAAGAAGTAACACCTGGAGATATAATATATGGGAAAACTGATCCATGACAACTGGGAGAAAATAATTTCAAACTCTAAAATACACAAGTAGCTAATAGTTACGTAGACAGCACACATAATCTCTACAAAACGATAAAGCAGGAAATTCAAAGGAGAATGCTCAAGGGATATGATTAGGTAATTCACAGAAGAATAGCACAATACAGGTAAACCTTGCTTTTTGACAGTTTGCTTTATGCCACTTTGTTTTTATGAAAGGCCTGCATTAGTGCCTGTTTTCACTAATAGAAAGGTGAAAAGAATTTTTGCTTTTAAGAAAAAAGGGAAAATAGCACCCAGTGTTTGATTTTTTATTATTTATTTATTTACTTACTTACTTAAGCTGTTAGGGAGGCAGCAGTGAGAGTCCTCACCAAGCCTTTCTCAGGACCTACACTCAGCATCTCAGCATCAAGCTACCATGGCTTTGAGCTGTGTCTGTGAGCATCTGCACTGCATCTGTGTGCATCTGTTAGCAAGATGTGTCCTGAGGTACCCACTATGCCTATGAAAGCTTGTGGGGGGTGAAACTTGAGTAAAAGTTGATGTAATTGAGCATTTCCATCCTGGTGAGTAAAATAAAGACATTGTGTATGTGTTGAACAAGCAGAGGAGAAGAATTCAGAAAGCTGCTGAAGTTACTGTTGGGTTCTGCTAATGGTCTCTTTTAGTCAGCATCCGGTAATAGGTAAAGAGAAAAGTCTACTGCTTGAGTGGATTGATGGGTGTGCAAATCATGGTATTCCATTATCCTATACTTAAGGAGAAATCAAGCCAGTCTTTTTAGTAAGTGAAACTACCCTGTACACACATTATTTCTACTTTTTACAGTCTGTAATGTGTATCATAGTGACAAGAAAAAAAATTGAAATGCCCTAAATTACAGCAGGCCAGCCGGGCCAGCATGACTCAGTGCTTGAGCGCTGACCTATGAACCAGGAAGTCATGATTTGTTTCCTGGTCAGGGCACGCAGGCTCGATCCCCAGTAGAGGGCATGCAGGAGGCAGCTGATCAATGGTTCTCTCTCATCGTTGATGTTTCTATCTGTCTGTCCCTCTCTGAAATTAAATATATATATATATATATATATTATTATTATTATTTTTTTAAGAGTCCTTGGTCCCATTGGCAAGTGACCAGATCCCCAGCAGCATCCCCTCTGGGATCTCAATAAATAAATTAATTAAAAAATAAATAGCAGCAGGCCAGAGGGTGGAAGGAAGAGACAGGAGAAGTTAACCAGTTAACAACTGCAGAGGAAAACACTGCTTACATTCCTGAGTGTATGCAGAAACTGAGTTAACTTCTAGGTGCCTAGTTCCGTGATACCTAAAGAAAAGGCCAGCTGCTTCTCTCCTTGCTCACCCATGACCTTTCCACATTGTGGCCCACCGGCAATCCAAAGGACCAAATACTGCTTTACGGATCATGGAGCTACCCCAGAACTAGCCCACTTCATCTCCCACCCCCTTCTTCTATAGCCAATGTAAATTCTTCAGAACACTGTTCATCTTTCTTCCCCAAACTGTTTCCATAAAAGAGCCCATCAACTCCAGGACAGAGGGTTTGCTCGTCTTTTCCACGCAGACCTGCCTCATCCCCAGGACCCGGGCCTTGTCTGGCTGGCATTTGGTTCAGTACATCCTTTCTTTCAGAAACGCTTTAGGCTGTGGACGTTATCTGTTTCACAATATCATTCTGCTTTTACTATATGTTAGTGTTATTTTAAGTTTTATATGTCATTTGCTATAATTTGGTAGTTTATTATGGCTCAAAATATTTCCATATAAATTTATGGTAATTGCTTCTTTGTTTTATGCCATTTCAGTTTTTAAAAGTTGCATAGGAACACTGTGCTTTCAGATTGTGGGGAAATCTGTAATACAAACTGGCTAAAGAGTGTATAAAGAGAGGCTCAAAATAATTATAAATAAATGCTAAAGCTATAAAAATGTTCACAGATGGAGTTTCAATATTTGTTACCATTTTTGCTTGTTTGAAGACTTTTTGTTTCTCTTTATATATTCCTTGACCATTGTTTTCCTGACTTCTTTGAATTGTCTTTCTGTATCTTCTGGCAGCTCACTGAGCTTTCCTAAAATAGCAATTTTGAATTCTTTATTGGGTAACTCACAGATCTCTATGGCTTTGGTGTTGGTTACTGGAAGATTATTGTCACCCATTGGCAGTGTCACGTTTCCTTAACTACCCCTATCCCTGGAAGGTTTACATTTCTGTCTTTGCATTTGAAACAGCAGTCACCTCTTCCAGTCCTCCCTGATTTGGGAGGGAAACCAGATCTCCTCAGATTATGGCTGACCTATGAGTACACCTGCTCCACGCTTCTTGCGCCCTCTTGTGGCAGAAGTCTTGAGCTTGTGGACCGGCCTAGCACTGTCAACCTCTCTATAGTTTTCCCAAAAGTGGCGCTGTAGTTCAAGTTTGTGGTTTTTCTCTGGCTTGCAGATTTCAGCCAGCTTTCTGTCTAAGTTCAAGGTCTGAGAAATGCCTCATTGTAGGCGTCCGCACAGGTGGGAAAGCTAAGCTCACGCACACATGCTCACTCCCCTCTCATCCCCTCCCCGGAAGAGAAATAATGCAGTGGTGGTGATCTCTCTGACTTTAAGCTGTGCTGCCTTGTGGTCAGAGGTCTTGCAGGTAAAGTAAAACTGTTTTCTTCCTCTCTCCGATGCATCCAAACTCTTTTTCCCCAAACTGTTTCCATAGGTTCCAGTGTGCTGGAACCTCTCCTCTGGAGACCTGGACCTGCACAAAGGCTCTCTTTGTCTACTGGTCATTGTCTGAGAGTGTTTTTTAGGGGCTGCAAGACCACAGGCAAGAGGGCTTGAGCTGGCTCATAGGCACTGCAGGACCTACAGCAGGTCTATAAGCCTATTACCTGACACAGGTGGGTGCTGGATTCCACGGCTCCCACAAAGCACTTTTGTCTGTGTATGAACACCAAGTTAATGTTGCCGAGGGGCAGACAACAAACATCTTATTCCACCATGATGCTCGTGTCACTTCTCTGAAAACTGATTTGGGGCCAGTCTGCCCAGCAGTGTTGCTGGAGAGGTGAAAGGGAAGAATAGAGGGCCAGTCTTTGCAAGGTTGGGCAGAAAAAAATCAAGGACCAGGGATGACTTCTGCAGGCATGGCCAGTGCTGACCATTCAGCCAGGTGGTCTGAAGAAAAAGATGAAGATTACCCTATATAATAAAAGGCCAGCCACCATAAGCGTAATGACCAGAGCAACCAGAGACCAGAACCACCATGGCCCCTCACCCAAGCAAGCGGTTAGGGGTGATCAGGCAGGCAGGCAGAGTGGTTAGGGGAGATCAGGTAGGCAGACCAGCGGTTAGGGGTGATCAGGTAGGCAGGCAAGCAGTTAGGGGCAATTAAGGTAGGCAGATGGCCCCATCTCAGGGTTGGCCCCGCCACCCAGCAAAGAAAGAGGGAGGCCCAGACCACCCGTGGCAACTCTGTAGCAGGTGTGCGGCCGGCCAGCGATCGCCCCACAGAGGAAGGCCCAGGCCAGCCAAGCCATCACATCCCATGCCTGTTGCCTGCAGAGGAAGGCCACTGGTGGCAGGGGAGGAGGGGGGCAGTGCTACACAGATGGCAAACAGTGGCAGCAGCCGGGGTGGGGCCAGCTGCCTGCAGTGGGGCAGGGGGAAGGAAAGCCCTGATAGGCCCTGATCTCAGGGCAGGCCTAGGGATCCTACCAGAGGGGTCCCGGATTGTGAGAGGGTGCAGGCTGGGCTGAGGGACCTCCCCCACCACAAGTGCATGAATTTTCATGCACCAGGCCTCTAGTTTTTATATAATGTCCCAGGTTTTTAGTTGTGATTACTGGAAGAAGTGGGAAAAATACCCCAGCTCCATCTTCCTAGAAGTGGTGGTCTTGCATTCATTTTGCTTTTTAAAAAAAGTTGTATAAAAATATTATTTATTTTGATTCTGAGTTTTGGTCTCCTTATATTTGTCACCTCAGGCAATACCTCCTTCACCTCACCCTAGTTCCGGCCCTGTTTGGAAGTCCTCTTAGAGTCTGGAATAATTTTTTAAATCAATCCAAAATAAGGTAAGAAAAGAGAGCTAACACAGAACAGTAAGACAAGTAGAAAACAAAATAAATTTAATCCCAAATATATTAGATGACATTAAAAATAATAGACTGGGGTGCTCTAATATTAACAGGTCAAGGAAAAGAGGAAGATCCACAGAGATATCAAGGAGGGTCTGGTGAATTCCATGTTTTCAATAAAAATAAAAAATAGATTACAGGGAACTCATACAACTTAACAAAAGGAAGATAAACGATCCAATCAAAAAATGGGCAATATACACTTTTGAAAGTGGACATTCAGAAAGCCAAGAGACATATGAAAACATGCTCAAAGTCACTAATCATCCGAGAGATGCAAATCAAAACAACAATGAGGTACCATCTCACACCTGTCAGAATGGCTATCATCAACAAATCAACAAACGACAAGTGCTGGTAAGGATGCAGAGAAAAAGGAACCTCATTCACTGCTGCTGGGAATGCAGACTGGTGTAGCCACTGTGGAGAACAATATGGAGTTTCCTCAAAAAACTAAAAATGGAGCTCCCATTTGACCCATTGATCCCACTTCTAGGAATATACCCTAAGAAAATAGAAACACCAATCAGAAAGGTAGCCAGAACTATTTGCCAATTCTCCTTAAGTTTGAAGAATGCATATTAACTCCAGAGAATATCTATAAACCTAGTTATTAACTGACACAAAATCTGCACCATGAAGTTAAGAATCACATGATTTCATTGATATGTGGGATATAAAACTGAAAGCAACAAATGAACAAACAAGAAACCAAGCAAAACTCATAGACACAGACAACAGTATGGTAGTTACCAGAGGAAAGGGGGGTGGTGGGAGTAACAAAGGGTAAAGGGGAACAGATATATGGTGACAATAGATCTGACTTGGGGGGTGGGTGGGCACACAATGCAATATATAGGTGATATATCATTGAATTGTAGAGTTGTATATAGTCTTATTAACCAACTAGAGGCCTGGTATATGAAATTCGTGCACTTGGGGGGAGTTGTCCCTCAGCTGGGATTTCAAGAGGGCGCAGACCAGGCAGAGGAACCCCACCGGGCCAGAGGGATGTGGGAGGTTGGCCAGCCAGCGAGGGACAGCAGGAGGGCTCCAGGGCATGTCCAGCACCTCCGGATCAGCCAGACCCCAGCAGCAAGCTAACCTACCAGAGTATCTGCCCCCTGGTGGTCAGTGCACGTCATAACAACTGGTCGACCTGTCTACTGTCTTCCCCCTGGTGGCCAGTGCATGTCATAGCGAGCAATTAAGCAGCCTTAGCATATCATTAGCATATCACAATTTGATTGGTTGAATGGCTGACTGGACACTTAACATATTAGGCTTTTATTATATAGAATGTCACCACAATAAATTTAATTTTTTAAAAATCCACACCAAAGAGAACTGTGTTTGAACACTACATTCATAGATCATCTGTTCTCGTAGGTACCTGATTACTGAATGCCTCTGGAGGAAATCACAATATCCAACAGACTGCTATCATAGAAATTCTTGGTCACCAACATTTACCGATCCTGTTGATGCTACTGTGATAGTACTATGTCCAAGATCCATTTCAAATCTTTTTCCATTCTGTTCTGTGGTGGGAAGCTCCTAAGGTTGGTCCCAATGATCCTGCCTCCTAGTATTTGTGCCATTGACTGTGGGCTATACCTGGTGACTTGCTTCTAACAAGTAGGATACAGGAAATGTGATGGAACGTCACCTCTGAAATTATGTTTCAAAAATAATTTGGCTTCTGTCGTGCTCACTCTCTTTTGCTCTTTCTAATGGAATAGAGCCATCAGTCTGTACGGTGAGCCCCACATGGAGGGAAAACTTGCACAGAAAACCAAAGTCCTCAGTCCAACAGCCCAGGAGGAACTGAATTCTTCCAACAATTACTTAAGTGGCACTGGAAGCAGATCTTCTCCCAGCTGTCCCAGTTGACATCATGATTGGAACTTTAAGACCTTGGAAACCCAGCCAAGTGACAGCCACATTTCTGACCCACAGAAACTGCGAAATAGTAATACTGTTTCAGGCCTCTACATTTTGGGGCAATTTATTACACAGCCTTAAATAACTAATACATCTTTCAGTCTCAAACATCTTCTTCCCAACGTACACACCCTTCTTCTCATCTCAGATTGTAGTAGGTGATCTCATTTCATGGAGAAAATAGTCATGTTTTTCTCCAGTTAGGAATTTTCTCAACTACAAAGCAAATCTACATGCCTAAGAGCTTCCAATCCATAATCCTTTCAGGAATAGTAAATGTCCCTTCTCCTACCTAAGGCTGATTCATTCACCTGTCTCAACTTCATTTTCTCTAGTCTTTTCCTCTCTTGTGCAATTAGCCTCCTTTTCTCTTATATTCTTATCAACTTCTGCTGGATCCTTCCCTGTGAGTATTTAAATTGCTGAAGTCTCTTCTATCCAAAAACATAAAACCTAAAACTGGCTTGACCCATCACCCTCTGTAGGTACTCCTTTCTCTCCTCCCTCACTTTTTAAAAAAATATATATATATTTTATTGATTTTTTTTTACAGAGAGGAAAGGAGAGTTATAGAGAGTTCGAAATATCGATGAGAGAGAAACATCGATTCAGTTGCCTCTTGCACACTCCCCACTGGGGATGTGCCCGCAACCAAAGTACATGCCCTTGACCGGAATCGAACCTGGGACTCTTCAGTCTGCAGGCAGACGCTCTATCCACTGAGCAAAACTGGTTAGGGCCTCCCTCACTTTTTTCATGAGAGTTCTGTCATTGTTATTCCTATTTCTTTTCCTAATCATTGCTTAATCTACTTGGAAAGAGAATTATCCCTCTGGCCCCCCGAAGAACTTAATTAAAGTCTTCTACCAAAGGCATCCATGATGCTACATTTAATGATCATTTCTAAACTTCATTTAGTTTGACCACTTGGTGGTATTTGGCTTTGCTGATCATAACCTCTCTTTTGCAACACTAACCTCCTTGACGTCATACTCCTCTGGTTTCCTGTCTATCTCCCGCTGCCAATACTGTCCATTCAGGTTCTTCCTTCCCTACTCAACCCTCTCACATTGCTACTTCTCAGGGATAAAGTCCAACACCCTCCTCTATTCTGTCTCCATAGACCAAGAGGTCAAACTCCAATGCTTTCAAAACAAGGCAAATAAAAAAGTATGATGTAATCTGGGTCTAAGACATTAGAAGGTGACGGGGGCCATGGTAAACTGGATAGCTCATGTCCCATATATCCCAGAGTAGTCTCCATCTGGCTTCATCCAATTGTTATACAGGAAAGGAGCGTTATATGCTGGAATTTCCAAAATATCTATTTCTATACACAACTTCTTTAACTTAAAAAACAACAACACTGTGAATACTAATGATGATGGTGATGCTAAAACCTACAAACTGCTAGTCTATTATCCTTGCCAATTTTCTTAAACAATCTATTTCCAAGGCTTCAATACTCACTTTACACTGAAAATCGCTAACGTTAGCTCTCTCACCTAGACGCTATTCAGGTCCGTATACAATGTGCCTTGTTGACATCATCTCCATTCAGTTGTCTCCTTAAAATTATCCCTCTCCTCCCCATCCATCCCCCCCAAACAGTTCCTCCACTTATATTCCCCATTTTTTTGGTGATGATACCAATAATTTACCAGTTTAAGCCAGAAATCTAGGAGCCATCCTTGACTGTTCTTTTTTTGTCATGAATATATTCAATATTACATATTTAGTACCAGTGACATACTTTCCAGCCAGTGTTGATTCTATTACTGGATTCCATCCAGTTCTCTAATCCCAATTGCCACCATGGTTTCATCTAGATCACTAACAGCCTCCCAGTTGGTCTCATGTAATGCATTTTCCATATTTGGGCTAGAATTCCTACTTGAAAAGGCCAATCTTATGATGACACTATTCTGCTCAATCTTCAAGGCTTTCCTGTTCCAGTGGGAGAAAATCTTACATCTTTAGCAGTGTTTGCAAGGCCCCTGAGGGTCTGCGCCAGCAACATTCTTTCAGTTCCTGCAATGCTACAATCTCAGACTTCAGGTTGCTTCTTAGTCACTAGCTTCCTTAAGCCCCAGATTACATCGTTCTTCGTATCTCTTAACAATGAACTGTTCAAGATATCTATCAGACCAAGTTCTGGAAGGCAGAAATATGCCTTGTTCACCACTGGATTTCCCAAGCCCTTAAGCAGTGCCTATCACAGCCTTGACTCTAAATTACTGTGTTTACATAAGAGTTACAATCCTGTCCAAACTCAGAGGATAGGTGCAGGTGGGTGGGTGGGAAGAGATTAACCAAAGAATTTGTATGCATATATGCATAATCCATAGGCGTAGACAATAGGGTGGTGAAGGCCTGGGGCGGGGTGGGGGCCTAGAAGGGGTCAATGGGGGGAAAAGGGGAATATGTAATACTTTCAACAATAAAGATTGAATATAAATAAATAGGCCTGGCAGATGTGGCTCAATGGTTGAATGTGGATTGTAGGAACAAGGAGGTCTCGGCATATGCTTGGTTGTGGGCTCAATCCCTTGCAAGGGAACGGGCAGGAGGCAGCCCATCAATGATTCTCTCTCATTGATGTTTCTATATCTTCCTCTCCCTTCCTCTCTGAAATCAATAAAAATATATAAATAAATCTGAAAAAAATAAATGTTACATTCACCTTTGCATATAGCTTTTATAGTTCGCCCTTAATTACCACTCTCTTCTCTTTTTAGAGAAAAGAATAAATGTCAACAATCTCATTTTCCTTAAAGACCATCCCACCTCCCTCCTTAATGGAGCCAGTCACGTGAGGCTAATTATGGGTCACCGGCCACTAAGCGTCGTGGGGTAGGGGGTAGGGTGTGGACAGCTGTCGCTGCAGCACCACGTGCAAGTAATCCGATCAGATCCCCAGGTCCTGAGCCTAGCAAACACGTGCTGCCAGCTGGGCACGGAGAGGGCGGGCACTGGGGAGGACAGTCCGCGGGCGGCCGGACGTGCTCGCGCCCGACTGAGCCCGCGCCGCGGCCGCCGGGGTCTCGGAGCTACGGCACGTGCGCCGGCCGGACCCGAGCGGACAGAGTGGCGCGCACTTGCCAGGCCATGGAGGGCGAAGCGCTGCTTAGGGGTACGGACAGGTGTGGGGCTACTTCCGCCCCGGGAGGAGAGAGCCGAGCAGGGAAGGAGCGTCTTTGAGGGCCGCGGAGGAGAGCGGCAGGATCCCGAGCTGGGAGAGAGCTGGGTAAGGCGCGCCGATCCAAGGCTGGGAGGACAGGGGCGGGGCGGGGCGGGGCCGCGGAGCGCGGGTTAAAGCCGAGCTGCCAGCACCGCGAATTTATTCTGAGTCCGGGTGGGAGCAAGCACACCTGGAGCCGGGCCGGGTGGGTGGTGAACGAGGATTCCTCGCCTTGGCACTGCCAGGCCCTGTACCGGCCTGGCGCCTGCAGTCCCGCTTCCTTCCTGCGCGCGCGCGCGCGTCCTCGTTGAGCGCCCAGTCCCCACGGTTGGCTCCTCCCCGCAACTGGAGGAGCCGTGGCGGTGTGGCCCCGCCCTCCGCGGTCTGTGCTCCGAGGCGGCCGCGTCAGCCAAAGCCCGACGCAGTGACGCAGTACGTCGACGTAAGTGACGCGCAGGCCCGGGCCGCTCCTCCTTCCTTGAGTGAGTGCCGGCCCGTTCCGGGCGGGGGAGACGAGGGAGGGCGGGGGAAGGAGAGGCGACCCGGGAGTCGTTGTGGGCCGCGGGCCGGACCGGGTCCCGGCGTGGCGGAGCCAGGGCCGGGCGGAAGGGCTGGGCGGCCGTTAGCGGGCGGCGGGGGCTGCCGGCCCCCTCCCCGCCTGACCTGCGCGCCGGGCGCCCGGCGCCTCCCGTGGCGCCCACCCGGCTCCAGCTCGGGTCTCCCGGCTCCAATTAGGTCAGGCTTGGAGTCGGGCGGCTGCTATCCGGCCCCCGGCGCGCGGCTGCCACCGGCTAGCCTTTCTTTCTTCTCTCGCCTTTCTCGCCTCTCGCCTTACCCTCCCCCCTCCTGTTCACGTTGCTGGGGTGTTGGTTTTTGTCTGCTGCTTTCGGGGTTCCGTGCCCCAGCCCGAGCTCATGGGTGTACATGATCATGCTCCTCTTTTGTAGAGCGACCCGCCGGCCATGGAGGCCGAAGAGACGATGGAATGCCTTCAGGAGTTTCCTGAGCATCACAAAATGATCCTGGACCGATTGAATGAGCAGCGGGAGCAGGACCGGTTTACTGACATCACCCTGATTGTCGATGGTGGGTAGCGCGGTGGGCTCAAGGAGCGAATTGGGGGCTTCGGCCCTCTCACCTCCCTTTCCCCCACCCGCCTCGTTACCCACCCCTGGCGGGCTCCCTATCGGAGTCTGCGGTGGGCCGAGGGCACTGTCAATGTCCCCTCCCACGGGCCGGCTGCAGAGGCGAGTTGGCGGGCAGACACGCTGTCGACATACCCGTGGCATTTGAACTTGCAGAAGTTTTCCCATTGCACACTCGACTGCAGGATTATGGTGTGGGGACAGGGAGGATGTATCTTAAGTGTTTGGTCAATAGTCTTCTCTGGATAAGCTGATTTTGAGGAGTAGCTCCTAGGAGCCAGGTGGGAGAAGGCTGTTTTTTTTTTCTTTTTTTTTT
Organism: Corynorhinus townsendii; assembly: GCA_026230045.1. NCBI lineage: Eukaryota > Metazoa > Chordata > Mammalia > Chiroptera > Vespertilionidae > Corynorhinus > Corynorhinus townsendii. The sequence goes on along the minus strand of JAPDVU010000018.1, from coordinate 238,687 downwards.
TCTCTAGTTTGCAGCACTAGTACCCTCTTTGGGAACCCCTTTATCAGTCATGGTAATGGAGGCAAGCCCAGCTTGGGTGTCTTCAATTGAGTGAAAATAGGCTTCATCCACATGCTAGGCATGTTAAAGTTTTTCCCATAGCAAACACCTGCAGCTTCCTGCTTGTTCTGTGGCTTTTTCTCCTCCCTTCCCAAATGATCTGTAGCCTTTTGGGTGGTGTTTATGTTTAGTAATTTCAACTGAATAGGATATGCCTTTCACTCTTTAAGTGGTAGGAGGTTCCTATCTCCTGAAGTATTGTAAACTGGCCTTTATAAAACTGACTTAATATGGTCTCTGAGGTAAATATCTGGCTTTGTGTCTAATTGAGATTAAAATTTGTCAAGATAGCTACCAAGAATATTCTGATACTAGTTCAGTAATGTATATAGTTTTATAGTTATACTAGAGGTCCGGTGCATGAAATTCGTGCGGGGGTGGCTGCAGTCTCTTTTAGCCAGGCCTGCACCCTCTCACAATCCACGACCGCTGGCTCCTAACCACTCGCCTGCCTGCATGATCGCCCCTAACCACTCTGCATACTGCCTGATCTCCCCTAACTGCCTGCCTGCCTGATGGCTGCTGCCCCAGCCCCGCCCCCACCCCGCCTCTTTGGCTTCATCGGGAAGGATGTCCAGAATGACATCCGGAAGGTCGTTTGGCTGTCTGGTCTAATTAGCATGTTAGGCTTTTATTATTATAGATTATGATGAACGGCTTACTTTATGTAATTTTCTAACTTGTTTTTTAGTTATATGTTTGATTTTTTGTCAATATTTTCTAACTTGTTTTTTAGTTATATGTTTGATTTTGTGTTTTTGTTTTTATCTAGGTCACCATTTTAAGGCCCACAAGGCTGTTTTGGCTGCTTGCAGTAAGTTCTTCTACAAATTCTTTCAGGAATTTACTCAGGAACCTTTGGTGGAAATAGAAGGTAAATGCTTGTTTTAAATAATACTGCTTAGCAGACCTTATAATTGATGTTTAAACAGTTAATTGAGTGAGATACCATAGGATGAAGATATCTGTGGTTCCTGTTAGGTGTCTGGATAGATTGTTCTTTTGACACCTGAGAATTCTTACTTTCAGTAAAGTGCTTAGTACAGTGATCTGCCAGGAAAAAAACTCCTGTGTTAAATGGTAGGTGTTGGTCTCTTAAAAGAGTCTTTTCCACTGCTAAAACCCCTGGCCATTCACTGTCTTTTGAAAACATTTATTACAAGTAAATTCCCATCTTTGTTCAGTGGTCTTATGTTTCAGCCTGGGGACGCTAAAGGAGTCTGTAGAGGCCTTTCCGAGTAGATGGCCTGCTCAGTGTGAAGTGGGCTGCCAGAATGTAGAAAGTGTTAGTAGCATTCAGAAGAAGTTCCAGTGGCTATAGAAGGTCAGGGATGGAAAGGGTTATCCACTAGATATTGTTTTACAATAATAAGTGATTTAAAATAAAATAAGCGATTGTTTTGTACTTGTTTGACTTTTCTGTAATAATAATAATGGCCCTCTGCTGTTAGGTGTTGTGCTATATAGTTTATGTGCATTTCCTGAGGTTCAGAACAGCAGTCCTTTGAAGTAAGTGGTATTTCCAATTTATACATCAGGGAACAGGCTCCAAAGATTACTTGCCCCAGGTTGCCCAGCTAGCAAGGGAGTCACTATTCAGAACTAGGAAATAAATGAGCTTGCCTACATAAATACTGAATTTTAGCGTCTTTCAAGGCTCTTGAGTTTTGGTTTTGTACCTCTTTTACAGTGTATATATTCTTTGTTATGAGTGAGTTGCCTAGAAACACTATTCCCTTGGAAAAATTTTTGTGCCTAGGGGAATGAAAGATGTAAAGAGTTTAAGAATATCCTTTTATTTCGGTACCTTCTAGTTTATCTAGCGTTCTGGCTGCTCTGTTCATGGGTAGATTATTTTCTGATTATCTGTGATGGACAGAGAGCACAGGCATAATGGAAATCCACAAAGTTTACAAAAGTGGGAATCTAGTGGCCTAGATGGTATTGGTTTCTATTACAAGCTAAGGTTTCATGCATTTATTCACCTGAGGTACTGTGTGACCCCCAAGTTACTTTATCTCAATTGCATATTAGCCTCCTCATCTGAAAAGTGGGTTAATAGACTTGATTAATTGAAATAATATGCCAAGTGCGTGGCATAGGGTTTAGTAGAATGTCAAAGCTTAATAAATTGGGGCTATTTGTCAATTGAATACCCACTATGCTAGATCCATAAATGAAGATTTGATGAATAAGACAACCTTTTTAAAATTTGCAAATTTAATCACAGATAAGCAACAGGTAAAGAACGGAGTGTAGGAAATGTTGCAGAGATTTTTATTGTGAAATGGTGTCCCTGAAGAGGGAGAATGGGTGGTTTACTCTACCTTAGAGAGATAGTAAAGAAAGTAAAATAAATCGCCAGGCCAGATTATAGATTGCTGGTGCAGCAAGGAGTACCGAACTACCTGGACAAGTAGGGTCTTCTCTTTTGAAGACCAATCATCTTGGTTATCTCTTATATTTCTCAGTACCTTTGACCGACTGTGTCCATTATGGTACAGCACACACAGTCTTCACAGTGTTTAACGATAGATCAGTAAGAAAGGAAGATTTTTTGTTTGCCAGATACAGGTTTAAAGAATCAGTTTGGCCCTAGCTGGTTTGGCTAAGCGTATAGAGCATCAGCCTGCGGACTGAAGGGTCCCAGGTTCGATTCAGTCAAGGCCACATGTCTGGGTTTAAGTCCCAGGAAGCAGCCAATCAATGATTCTCTCATCATTGGTGTTTCTCTCTCTCCCCCTCTCCCTTTCTCTCTGAAATCAATAAAAAAAAAAATACGTACATATATATCCTATATAATAAAAGGGTAGTATGCAAATTGACCAAATGGTGGAATGACCAGTCACTATGACGTGCACTGACCAGCAGGGGGCAGACGCTCAACGAGGAGCTGCCCCCTGGTGGTCAGTGTGCTCCCACAGGGGGAGCGCTGCTCAGCCACAAGCCAGGCTGATGGCTGGCAAGTGTAGTGGCAGTAGCGGGAGCCTCTCCCACCTCCATGGCAGCACTAAGGAAGTCTGACTGAGGCTTAGGCCCGCTCCCCGCTAAGCCGTCAGTTGGTCATCCCCCAAGGGCTCCCAGACTGCTAAAGGGTGCAGGCCGGGCTAAGGGACTCTCCACCACCACCCCCACCACTGGGCCTCTAGCATATATATAAAAGCCTAAGGAATTGTTTGACCAGTAGGTATGACACGCACTGACCACCAGGGGGCAGATGCTCAATGCACGGGCATGGAAACATGGAACAGACTAATGAATCTCAGGGGAGGGGGAAGGGTGGGAAGAGATTAACCAAAGATCTTATATACATAGTAGAGGCCCGGTGCATGGATTCGTGCACCAGTGGGGTCCCTCGGCCTGGTTTGTGCCCTCTTGCAATCCAGGACCCCTCAGGGGATGTCAGAGAGCCAGTTTCGACCCAGTCCCCACAGGCCAAGCTGAGGGAACCCACTGGTGCGCGGATTCAGGAAGTGCATGAATCCATGCATCAGATTGGTTTCAGCCCGATCCCCACAGGCCAGGCTGAGGGGTGCACAAATCCGTGCACCAGGGGCCTCTAGTATACATATATATAAGCCTAAGCAATTGTTCAACTGGTTGCTGTGATGCGCACTGACCATGAGGGGGCAGATGCTCAATGCAGGAGCTGCCCTCTGGTGGTCAGTGAGCTCCCACAGCGGCAGCTCCGCTCAGCTGACCTACGGGTGCCAGATGCCGGGCTCACGGTTGGCAAGCACAGCTGTGGCAGCACAAGCCTCTCCCACAGACACTCCCCCTGCACGCCCCTCCCCCATCTGGATCGGGACTGACTGGGTACAAGCCCACGGCCACTTCTCAGTCATGGGCACACTTTTATTGCCCCAGGACAGGCGCATGGAGACTGCAGCAGAGCAGCAGCAAGCCTACCGAGTGGCGGCAGATGCAACAGGGCTGGGATGAGTGGGAGTGGTGCTGAGCCCAGCCCAGGCCACTTGGTGCACTACTACATTCCTCGGGGAATGTTGGATTGCCAGTTTTGGCCAGATCCCCACAGGCCACGCCAAGGAACCCCACCGATGCACAGATTGGTCCTCTAGTCCTTACTAATAAAAGCCTAAGTGGTCGTCATGCTGTGATGCCCTCATGCTGTCACAAGATGGCTGTGCGCACAGCGGGCATGCGCAGATGGGCAGGGCTGCGCTTGACGCTGCATGCACAACACAAAGCCTGCCCAGGGGTCCCGCCTCCTGGCTCCGTGCAACGAGGCCTGCCTGGGGGTCCCCTGGCTCTGCACAGCAAGGCCTGCCTGAGGGTGCTGGCTCCACATGGCGAGGCCTGCCTGGGGGTCCGGCCTCCTCTTGGCTCCACACGGCAAGGCCTGCCTTGGAGTCCTGAGTGTCTCGGCTCCGCACAGCGCGGAGGTGGGACTCCCACCTCTGGCCTACCTCTTTGGGGCAATCCATTGAGGAGCCCTGGCTGGGTTGGGCGGGGCCTGCCTTTTTGGGGTGATAGATCGCGGGGCACAGGCCAGGCTGGGGAACCCCCCCAGCCCACCCCAGGTGCACAGATTTTGTGCACCGGGCCTCTAGTATATATAAAAAAGAATCAGCTTGGTTCAGTGTCTGATTATGTAAAAAAAAATTTTGTTATTGATTTCAGAGAGGGAGAGGCAGAGTTAGAAACATCAGTGATGAAAGAGAATCATAGATTGGCTCCTGCATGCTCCCTACTGGGGATCAAGCCCAAAACTTGGGTGTGTACTCAAAACCTTGACATGTGCCCTGACCAAGAATAAAACAGCTCATAGGTCAATGCTCGACCACTGAGCCACACCATCCTGGTTCAGTGTCTTAAACCATTAACTTTGGGATTGGGCTCCTATCTGCCTAGCTCACCTGGCTGTAGAAAACACTCTGGCTGTGTAGTTGGAAAACCTGAGTTGTGGTCCTGGCTTTACTATTTGCCAGTGTGTCAACTTGGATATCTTGGCTTTTTTTTTTTTTTTATCTGAAAATATGTCAAGTAATTTTGGACCATGACATGGATATTTATTTATTTAAATTTTTTGTCACCGATATATTGAATATTAGTCATCACACCTGGGTGCTGTTAAAATACTCTGGTGAATGCTTTTGTTGTTTTGGTTTCTTTTAGGAGGCAAGCACCCTGGTTAGGGTCAGACTGCCTTATGTGGGCTGTAGACCCAATTCCAATTTCGTTTTCAGAACCTTAGTTGTGCTATTCATGTCCGGGAGTGCCAACCTGGGTGGTAGTTCACGCCGTAGTGCAGTTGGCAGAGCTTTTGCTGTGTCTCCACAGGTCACTTCCTCACACGTTACCTCCCACGGTGTCCTTTTCCTGGTCCTCCAGCTAGAAAACGGGGCTTTATCCTCCTTGTGCTATCTACACTTCCCACCATGGGATCTGCCTCTTAGACAAAGTGGTGTGAGAAAAGGGAGAGGGAAAATGGCAGGAATTCTCTTCATGCCCTTCACATATAATCTCTTCCCTGGTTTTCTGTCAGAGAGCAGAACTTTCTCTTAGTCTAGGTGCTTGCTTGGTGGCCACCAACCACAGGTGTGCAGCATCAGTACTGGGGCTGGCCTTTCAGGAGAGCTGAGATGGAATAGTAAAAACCCAAGTATTTTTTCCACACGCACGCATGCATGCAAGCTCTCCATTTTCTTTTCTGGTTCTCTAGCCAGGAAGAGTTTCTCTGGAAGCTTGCTCTGCCTGCACCTGCTGCATAGTTATGGGATTCGGACTGTCCTCGAGTCTAAGCTGGGGTATGTGGGAGGAAAAATAAAAACCAGGAGACTCACTGCTCTTCCAGGTTTGATTTCTCTCTCTAATCTGTTTGCTTCCATTGATTTTTCAGAGTCCTTTTACATTTGCTTTTTGTATTTTTTTAGTTGTAATCAATGGAGAAGATACGGTAGAGTGTGCTTTCTCCATCTTAGCTGGAACTGGAGCGTATGCTCTCCGCGTCCGTCCCCCCCCCCCCCCCCCCCCCCCGCCCCACACACACCCCATCTGTAAAATACAAATAATGACCTGTAGTGATGGTTCTCGTCCTGGGCAGCACATTAGAAACATCAGGGGAGCTTTTGCAAGTACTAATGTCCAGGCTTTTTATTAAGCCCATCTTTGAAGGTTGGGATCCAAACATCTGTATTTAAAGTTGTCTAGGTCCTTGTTATTCAAGGTGTGGTTGGAGGACCAATGATGCATCTGTTATCACCTGGGAGCTTGTTGGAGGTGTAGACTCGGGCTCCACCCTAGACCTGCTGACTCAGTCTAGGATCTTGGATGATGCCTTTGTACAGCAAAGGTAGGGCAGCACTGCCATTGAGCCATTTCAGTGTGTAGCCAGTGTTAGGAACCCCTGTCTTAGAGGGCTTTGTAAAAGCAGATGACATGCATGTGAAGTAGATTTCACTTCCAATTTGCTCTGTGAGTATAAACTGTCATTAGATGCAGGCTGAGCTACAACTATCTCTGTTGGCTAGGTCCCGGTGAAGTAAGTTACTTTTGATTAGACCCAGAGGTTCATCTTTGGCTTAAAATAAAAATTCTTGTCCTTGCCCTAACTGGTTTGGCTCAGTGGATAGAGCGTCGGCCTGCCAACTGAAGGGTCCCAGGTTTGATTCCAGTCAAGGGCATGTGCCTTGGTTGCGGGCACATCCCCAGTGGGGGGTGTGCAGGAGGCAGCTGATAGATGTTTCTCTCTCATCGATGTTTCTAACTCTCTATCCCTCTCCCTTCCTCTCTATCAAAATCAATAAAAATATTTTTTAAAAATTCTTGTCCTCAAAGCCAGTTGCTTTGTGGTTTGTGACTTGGATTCACACCTACATAAAATCTTCAACAAACATTAATTTTCTTGTTCAGAACACAGCCTTCTAACCTGAGCCTCCAATTTTCTAAACCCATTCTTTCTCTATTCCTCCTGAAACCACATCCCTAAGCACCTAGTTTTTTCTAATAGCAACTCACCATCACATCAAATTTTAATCCTACTATCAAAGGACAGAACATCCAAGTACACCGTCATGCATCCTTTTTGAGTGAGAATTTTCACCAATTGGGGGAATTCCCTATGACTAGAGAAATTGCAGAATGCTTCCCTTTTGCTTTTCCTACATGAGAAAAGAAGACTTAGATTAAGGTGCTAATATTAACATTTTTCTTAGATACTTGCTTAGAAAATGTATTCTACAGCAGCGGTCACCAACCTTTCGGACCTCACAAACCACCAGTGGTCTGCGAACCACCGGTTGGCAATCATTGTTCTATAGCACACTTTCTATTATAAAAGAATTAAAGAATTGGTGAGAAAATGGGCTGAGCTTTTGAAAGTTACGAAATATTTTTGCAGCTATACATCATCTACCACCACTTCTTCCTTGGGCAGGAGTTATCAGTTCAGTCCATGGTAGCTGGATAGGCAGGTCAGGATTTACTCCTATGACCAGTGTTGGACAGGCCACATCAGAAGTACCGAGGGTGCTTATAAATCAGTTTCCTATCCCAATTTTGATCTGAAAATGAGAGGTGATTCTGATTAAACAAGGTTGGGAACAGTCAAATCCTTGAGGCCAGATGTTTCTTAAAATTACAAATTTTTAGTTTTCTAAAGATAATGTAGTATGTGTATTACAAAATACTCTCAGTGGGGTCTGGGACAACACACTGTAACCAAATAATATTTCAGCAGCATATTACTATTTATTCTAATTGAGACTATAAATAGCCTCATGTCAATTCCAGTCAAAGTTTGCTGCCAAATTTAGGGGGGGAAACTGGTTTTAAGAGATTGGAGGATTTGGGGATTATAAGTAAGAGACTGTGGGCCTGCAGTGAATGAGACCATGGTAGTCACACTCTTCTAGGCAGGAGTGTTTTCTGCCATCATCCTGTGGACCTGGAGTGGGCCATCAGTTTGATCCTAGTTTTATTACCACTTAACTATGTGACTTGGTAAGTTACTTAACTTACCTCATTTCCTCATCTGTAAAATGGGGATTATAATAGTAAGTACTTCATAGGGTTGTTATAATGGATAAGTTAGTACTTGTAAAGTATTTGGAGTTGTGCCCAATATATATATAAGTATGTGTGGTTATATATATGCATATATGCTAAACATTAATATACGTGTGTTACATTAACAGTCAAAATTCCATTCCATTTCAGGAAAAATTTACACATTGCTTTTTAAAAGGCTGTTTGTTGCACTTTGAAACATTTGGTCTAAACTCCCTAAAAAAACACACACAACCCAGCAAAATCTAGTTGTCTATCCTCAGGCTATCTATACTAATAAAAGCATAATATGCTAATTAGACTGTGCAGTGGAATGGTCTTCCGGACAAAGCCGTGGTGGCGGAGGCTGAGGCAGAGGCAGTTAGGGGCGATCAGGCCGGTAGGCTGAAGTGGTTAGGGATCATCAGGTAGGCAGGCAGAGGCGGTTAAGGGCAATCAGGCTGGCAGGCAGAGTGGTAAGGGGCAATCAAGCTGGCAGGCAGGCGAGCAGTTAGGAGCCAGTGGTCCTGGATTGCGAGAGGGATGTCCAACTGCCAGTTTAGGCCCGATCCTGCCGGATAGGGTCTAAAATGGCAGTTGGACATTCCCCAAGGGGAACTCTCGCACCCCATGCATGAGTTTTGTGCACCAGGCCTCTAGTTCTCATATAATAAAGAATAATGTGTTCAAAGGACAACCGGGGACGAGTGGGCGGGGAAGTTTAGTGAATCCAGTTACTTCAGTTTCCTTATTTGGTAGCATGTAACATGGTCATATTACATTGTATTTTGTGGTGTTTCTCATTACTCAGGTTAGTCTTCTGTAAGAGCCACAGGAAGTCTTTGGGAAAGGTCTTAAGGTAGTTGGATAGTTAGTGCTAGAACTGGGCTACAATAATATTGTACTGTTACTGAAAATTCTGCCAGGAAATAATCTTCAAAAGTGACAAGTACCAGTCAGGTTCCAAACAATGGGCTTTTGTTTTTCTTTACTAAATGTTACAAGATTTGGATCAACATGAATACATTCTAATGCACGTCTTTTTTACAGGTGTTAGTAAAATGGCCTTTAGTCACTTAATCGAGTTCACATATACAGCAAAGTTAATGATCCAAGGAGAAGAAGAAGCCAATGATGTGTGGAAAGCAGCAGAGTTTCTACAAATGCTGGAAGCTATCAAAGCTCTTGAAGTCAGGTAATTACTTGCCTCTTTAATGAGGTGCAGTTAGTAATATTCAGTCATGTTCACAGTGTTAGGCAAGAAATTATTGTGTGTGTCATGCCATATAAACGGATGTTTTCCAATTAAGAATATTTAAGGATTTATAAAATTCTGGATACCAATTTGTTCTTTCCCTCTTACTTGATTTCCTGTCCTTATGTAAAAACTGCTAAGGTTAACTAAAGTAGCATCTTGTGCACCAGTAAGGAGTAGGTAGCTTTTAAGGAATTCTCTGTAAACTGTTCTGTTGAATTCAAGTTGTTAATTTGTACCAAGCCTTATTCTAAAAAAGGTATGGCTTACAAAAATTAACATAGTTCTCTTTAAAAGTGAAGAAGTTGGTGAAAATAAAATAGGCCAGGTATAGGTGATAATTAGTGAAATCAGAAATATGGTGGCCAAAGTGTATGCCATTGGAGTCTGTATACTTGCTAGTTGAACCAAATCTAGCTTTGAGTTCTGAAACACCTAGTGTAAAGAAAAAGGAAGAACTACTCTGTTACAGTATTCATGGTTATAATATGAGAACAAGTTAATTGCTTAGGAGTGATTCCTGGTATTAAAACACATAATTTCTCATAGGAAGTATTAAGAAAACATTAAATGATACAATGAATGAAGATTTCATCATCTTGCACAATGAATGGTGGTGTTGTAATATAGTGACTCAGAGCAAGCACTCTGAGCAATATCCCAGCTCTGCCACTGTGTGTGTGGCTTTAATGAAGTTAACCTCCTGTCAGCAGCACAGTTCCTTATCTGTCAAACTAGAGGCCTGGTGCACGAAATTCGTGCACAGCGGGGCGGGGGGGTGTCCCTCAGCCCAGCCTGCACCCTCTCCAATCTGGGACCCCTCAAGGGATGTCCAACTACCAGTAGGATCGGGCCTAAACGGGCAGTCGGACATCCCTCTCACAATCCAGGACCGCTGGCTCCCAACTGCTTGCCCCTTCCTGATTGCCCCTAACTGCTTCTGCCTGCCAGCCTGATCACCCCCTAACCACTCCCCTGCCAGCCTGATTGCCCCTAACTGCCCTCCCCTGCAGGCCTGGTCACCCCTAACTGCCCTCCCCTGCAGGCCTGGTCCCCCCCAATTGCTCTCCCCTGCAGGCCTGGGTCCCCCCCAACTGCCCTTCCCTGCAGGCCTGGTCACCCCCAACTTCCCTCCTCTGCCGGCCTGGTTACCCCAAACTGCCCTCCCCTGCAGTCTTGATCACCTGCAACTGCCTTCCCTTGCAGGCCTGGTCCCTCCCAACTGCCCTCCCCTGCTGGCCATCTTGTGGTGGCCATCTTTTGTCCACATGGGGCAGCCATCTTGTGTGTTGGAGTGATGGTCAATTTGCATATTACTCTTTTATTAGATAGGATAGAGGCCTGGTGCATGGGTGGGGGCCAACTGGTTTGCCCTGAAGGGTGTCCTAGATCAGGGTGGGGGTTCCTTTGGGACATGGGGCGGCCTGGGTGAGGGGCCTGTGGTGGTTTGCAGGCTGACCACGCCCCCTGGCGACCCAAGTGGAGGCTCTGGTATCTGGGGTTTATTTATCTTCTACAATTGAAACTTTGTAGCCTTGAGCAGAGGCCTGGGCTGTGGGAGCTTGGCTTCCTCCATCGCCTAGGGCAACTCAAGCCTCCTGCTCTCTCCAGCTCCGTGGCTACTGCCATTTTTGTTGGGATTTATTTATCTTCTATAATTGAAACTTTGTAGCCTTGAGTGGAGGCCAGGGCTGCAGGAGCTTGGCTTCCTCCATCGCCAGGGAAACCCAAGCCTCCTACTCGCTCTGTGGCCACAGCCATCTTGGTTGTATTAATTTGCATACTCGCTCCTGATTGGCTGGTGGGCGTGGCTGGTGGGTGTAGCTGATGTGTGGTCAATTTGCATATTACTCTTTTATTAGATAGGATGGGGGTGATAATGGTACTTTCTGCATAGGATTATTTGTGAGAGTTAAATTAATTGAATGCATGTAAAGTGCTTAGCATGGTGTTTGGCACATAATACTCTAAGATGTAAATACCCTCCTTGCTCTGATCCTTATGATGATCCTCAGTGTAGGTCATTGGCATAATGTTAAAGGGCAGTTTGGGCAAAATAATTTAGTCTAGTTCACTGGTGTGGTTTAGTCATAAGTTATAATTTAGAGTAACTCCAAAAAATAGTCATTTATAAATATCATTTCTTTTAATGAGCTTTGAATTAGTTTGATGACAGTTCAAAATTAAACTTCTGATCAGAGGGTAGTGTGTATATATTCTCTGATGCCTCCTGTCTGGCACATAGGTATACAGTAAATATTTGTGAATGGTTGGATGGATGAGTGCATACTGATTAAAACAGATTAGTACTCTCCTTTGGAGTACTTGGTAGCAAAATGGAAATAAGTTGATTAAGTCATATCTTCTCAGAGTGGAGATAGACTAGAGGTATATACAGGGTGTCTCAAAAAACTGTATATATACTTTGAATAATTATTAATTCCAATGTGTTAAATATGAAAAGAAAGAAACATCAATTGAGCTATCAGCTCAATGTATGTATACATTTTGGGACACCCTGTATATGGATGGGGCAATACCAAATTTGTGGTTAATTACTAGATGAGAATCTTCATTTAAAAAATGTTGTGTCTGTGTGGTGCCTTTGCCGTAATGATAGTGAGTAATACCTCACTGCAGGAAAAGTCCTTGGCAGCAGAACAGTGGAATGCATTCTAGGTTGGATTTGGGAAGCATTTAATTTAGTTCTTGTATGAGTCCTGGGAGATGAAGGTAAGAACAACTGGGTACAGCTATTTTTCTAGCCCTAGTTAGAACCTTTTAGAGGATTTATTATTGTAGACTGGGATCCTTATAGTAATTATAATCATCAGTGCTTTTCAGTGTAAAACAGTAATGTGTGGAATTGTTTCTTGAACCAGTGTGGCATGCAGTATACTCTGAAGGTTTTTTTTTGAAAATAGGTAACTATTTCATATTTGGCTGTTTAAAATAATAATATTTAAGAATAAAAATTAATTTTACCTCGACCTGTGTGGCTCAGTGGTTGGGTGTCATTCCATGAACTAGAAGGTCACAGTTGATTCCTGGTCAGGGCACATGCCTGGGTTGCCGGCTCAATCCCCAGCAGGGGGCATGCAGGAGGCAGCTGATCAATGATTTTCCCTCATCAGTAACAGTTCTATCTCTCCCTCTCCCTTCCTCTCTGAAATCAATAAAAACATTTTTTAAAGATAAGTAAAAATTAATTTAGTTATAATTAAATCAGCTGGTTAAGGTAGCTCTTTATTGAGAAGGTTATTGTATAACTTTCAGATACTGAAGGTTTATAAGGTGTTCTTTTCACAGTTGCAGTATGCAAGTATTTTTGAATGCTACTGAAAAAATACTAGGACCTTATTTTGCTTTGCTAGAATTGCATCATTATTTATTTGAGAAGGTTCCTGTTCTTTGGTAGGAAACATTTGCTTTACAGATTTTTCCTCCCCAGTCTATTGAGGTATAATTTACATATAACCCACACATTTTGAGTATAGAGTTTGAATTTGTTGGTTGTGTACAATGGTGTAACCACCACCACAGTTAAGACAAAGGAGCATTTCCATCACCCTAAGTTTTCTCACGACTCTGCAGTGGAGGCAACCACTATAGTTTTATCTTGGCCCCCAGCCCCAGGCAACCACTATAGTTTTATCTTGTTTCGAATGTCATATAAATGGACTCTTTCATTGTGCAGTCTTTCGTGTTTGACCATTTTCACTTAGCATTATGTTTTAGAGAGAATCCATGCTGTGGTATTACTGTTCCGTTTTATTGCTCAGTACTGTTCCAATTGTATGGATCTGCCACCTGTTGATGGACATTTAGGTTGTGTTTTTAGCTTTTACAAATAAAGTGGCTGTGAACATTCTTTGTGTACATTCTTTGGACATATGCTTTCATTTCTCTCAGTAAAGACCCAGGAATGAAATAGCTGGGTTGTATGATAGATGTGTTTAATTTTTTTAAAACACCAAACTGTTTGCCATTTTACATCCCAGCCTGCAGGGTTGCGAGTTCAGTTGCTAACACTTGATATGGTGAAGCCTCTTCATTTTAGCTGCCCTCATAGGTATACAGTGGCTTTAATTTGCATTTCCCTAATGGCTAATGATGTTAAACATTTTTTACCTGCTACTTTGCCATCTATTTATCTTTTGGTGAGGTATCTGTTCACATCTTTTGCCCATTTTAAAAATTGGGTTATTGGTAAGAGCAGTGAAGGGTCTGAGATTCAATCCTATTTGTAGGCTGAATTTTACAGATGCTGCAGAAGACATGAGACTCCTGAGTCATGGAGAAGGGACTTTATTTCTCATAGTATAAGCTTCATGTCTATATCAATTTTTCTTAACTTTTGTACCCAAGTTCCATAGGGGTGACACAGTGACTTAGGTGTGTTCTAGACTCCCGATGCTTTGTGTCACAGTTGAGGACTCTTGAGCTTTAGGAAACCCAAATCTTTTATAGCGAGCTGCAGGCAAACTTGCCTGACCTTTGCCCAGAAGGTCCATTATCTTTAGTCCACTGGCCAAAGTGAAACTTCCCTCCTCTGGAGGAAGACGCGCTCTATCTTCTAAGGCTATTTGCTGTACAAACAACCTTGAAAGATAGCCCAGAACAAGAAGCTGCCAGTGTCCTTGTTTATAGGACACGAGAAACATAAAAGGTCCATGAGAGATGTCTCCCAGCAGTGCCCCGTTTCTACATACTTTAGCGTCTGGTGAATTTTCCCATGAGCATACCTCTCCCTGACCACTCTAATTAATCTGACCAGTAGGGGCTGTGACCTGATCCATTCATCTCTTCTCACCCTGGGCTTAATGAAGACAACTATCAACAGAACTCCGAACAGCAGGATGTGGCCATCCTGCAGTGCTGAGCTTAACCAGGCACCATTCCCTAAGGTCCTGGACTCAGCCAACTGAACAGTCCCTGCAAAGCCAGGTGGCTTTCTCTTTAATGGGCTGTGAGCAAACCTGCCTGCCCTTCGTCCCAGAGGGGACATCACTGTATGGCACAGTAAGCTAAGCTTTCCTCTGCACCTGAGGGAGCCACTGTCTCTGTCTTCCCACGCAGTTGACTTTACTGCAAACATCCTTGAAAAGATAGTCCAGAGCCACAGCCTTCAATTCCTAAGATGTGCAGAAACAGGCTCGTGGAGCATCTTCTAATGTCGTCTTCTACTGTGTTCATTAAGTCATGAGATTCTTTTTACATTCTGTATACAGGACCTTTGACAAATATGTTTGCAGGTGTTCCTTGCCTTTCTCTTAACTGTGTAGTTCAAAGAGCACAAGTTTTTAATTTTCATGCAATCCATTTTGCCAATATTTGCTATTGAGATTTTTCCTTTTTGTGTGCTATTTAAGAAACATTTCACTAATCCAGTGTTAAAGAGATTTTCTTCTGCTTGTAGAAGTTTTGGGTTTCACATTTAAGTCTGTGATGCATTTTGAATTTTTTTGTGTGTGATACAAGAACATGAGTCAGGCTTATTTTATTATTATTGTTTTAAAATACAGTTTATTGATTTTTTACAGAGAGGAAGGGAGGGGGATAGAGAGTTAGAAACATCGATGAGAGAGAAACATCAATCAGCTGCCTCCTGCACACCTTTAACTGGGGATGTTCCTGCAACCAAGGTACATGTCCTTGACCGGGATCGAACCTGGGACCTTTCAGTCCGCAGACGGGCGCTCTATCCACTGAGCCAAACCGGTTAGGGCAAGTCAGGCTTATTTTAAGTCGGTTGGTAGGTGAATGTGGGTCTGTTTCTGTTCCATTCATCTTCTGTGTCCTTTCACCAGTGTCGCTGGTCTTAACTTATTGCAGCTTTACAGTAAGTCTTGGAATCAGGTAGGATACACCCTCCAACCTTGTTTCTGCCTCTCCATATACATTTTATTACCAGCTTACCCGTTTTTTCAAACGAAGCTTATACTAGGATTTTTTTATCTTATTGATTTTTAAATTCATACATTATGTATTTCAGGAACAAAGAGAACTCCGCTCCACTAGAGGACAATAGCACAGGAAAAAGTGAGGCCAAGAAAAGGAAGATTGCAGAAACTTCTAATGTTATCACTGAGTCATTGCCATCCGTGGAATCAGAACCAGTTGAAATTGAGGTGGAGATTGCCGAAGGCACGATCGAGGTGGAAGATGAAGGCATGGAGACATTGGAGGACGTGGCTTCTGCCAAGCAGTCCATCAAGTACATTCAGAACACAGGGTCCTCCGACGACTCGGCACTGGCACTGTTGGCAGACATTACCAGCAAGTACCGTCAAGGTGATAGGAAAGGGCAGCTTAACGAAGAAGGCTGTGCATCTGACCTCACAAGCAAACAGGTAGAAGGTATTGAAATTGTGGAACTTCAGCTGTCACATGTGAAGGACTTGTTCCATTGTGAGAAATGTAACCGTTCATTTAAATTGTTTTACCATTTTAAGGAACACATGAAATCACACTCCACTGAGAGTTTCAAGTGTGAAATATGCAATAAAAGGTATCTTCGGGAGAGCGCGTGGAAACAGCACCTCAGTTGTTACCACCTTGAGGAAGGTGGGGTCAGTAAGAAGCAAAGAACTGGGAAAAAAATTCACATATGTCAGTACTGTGAGAAACAGTTTGACCACTTTGGACATTTTAAAGAGCATCTTCGAAAACATACAGGTAATTAATTAGCACATACCTTATGTTAAAAGTATATTTTCTCCAAATCACTTCAAGTCTAAATGTCTAAGTCCTTTTTTATTGGTACCATGGAAACCATCTCTCGAATTTTATAATATGCAGACTGTCTTTATAATAATAGTTTGTTGAAATATTGATGCTTTAAAAGCAAAATCAGTATCAACTTTGGAAGTGATCATCACTCTTTCACCTTGCCAATTTTTATATTTAAAAAATATGTGAAGTACAGTTTGTAATTATTCCGTAAGGGTCATAAGTTATGAAATTTTCATTATAGTGAAACTTCACTGTTACTATTTTTGCATTTCCTGTCTTATGTTACCACATTGCATAGGTGAATGCACTTATAAACAACCCTGGGTATACTTGTGCCTTCCCGTACATCGGTTTGGCCTGGTAGATAGACGGACAGTACAGGTCCATCTCCCTCCCACCTCTTCATGGGCAAACGTGTCAGGACTGGTGGTCAAGCAGGGACATTATGCTGTGAGCCAGGCTTGAGGGAGAGTCCCAGGGCGTCTGCCTCCAACCCCTTTGCCTGGTTTTTCCCTGTCAGATTCTCGTGCTTGTTCTTTGTTATATCTCCTGTGGCAGACACAGGAACTACCACCAATGACTTGCAACTTGGGGAGCCCCTAAACCCACTGCGGCAAAGGTGCGAGGGACAGCAGTTGCTGCAGTGTACTAAGTGCCAGACGCCTGGACACTTGTTTCCACGTCCTCCTCCTACGTGATGCAGACTGTTAACACAGTGAATGCAGGATTGCAGTCCCACACTATTCAGAATCTTTCTCTTCGGTGCTGGAGTTTGGACAACTTTGGATGAAATTTTTTCATAGAAATCCTTCACTTTTCAGAGTTGCTCGCTACTTGAAACTGAGAAACCTGATAGATTCAAATAATTTGGTATTCCTCACTATTTAGATTCTTGGTGTTAATACTCAGGAACTGAATAAATGCAAATAGCAAGGGAATCTCTTACTTAAGGCTCAGTATAGATTTAAGAGGCGTTTCTCTTTTTAATTACAATTAACATTCAGTATTTTATGTAAGTTTCAGGTGTGCAGCATAGTGGTTAGACATTTACATAATGTACAAAGTGACTCCCTCCCCAGTAAGTAATAGAACTCACTTGATAACATACGTAGTTAGTACAATATTATTGAGTAGTAGAGGTCTGATGCACGAAGTTCATGCAAGAGTAGACCTTAGCAGCCCCATCTGCCTCACGGCGCTGCCCCCCATCCCCACTGGTATTTTGCTCCGCCGTCCAATCTAATTAGCATATTAGCTCTTTATTGTTTTATTATATAGGATGTTCCTTATGCTGTGTTTTACTTCCTTGTGACTGTTTTGTAACTGCTAATGTGTACTTCTCAACCCCTTCACCTTTCTCACTCAGTACCCCAGTCTCCAATTATTAGCTTGTTCTTTATCTATTTCTGTTAGTTTATTTTTTGTTTTTTAGATTCCACGTATGAGTGAAATTATATGGTATTTGTCTTTCTCTCTCTAACTTATTTCATTTAGCATAATACCCTCTAGGTCCATCCATGTTGTTGCAAATGGTAAGATTTCATTCTTTGTGGCCAAGTAATGCTCCATTGTATATGTGTACCACAGCTTTTTTATCCAATTGTCCATTGATATGCACTTAGGTTGCTTCCATAGCTTGACTTGTAAATAATATTGGCTCCGTGTGTACTTGAAAAGAATGTATATTCTGCTTTGGGGTGAAATGCTCGAAAATATCAATTAAATCCATCTGGTCTAATGTGTCATTTAATGCTGCTGTTTCCTTGTTGATTTTTAGTCTGGAAGATCTGTCAATTGATGTCAGTGGGTTTTTGAAGTCCCCTAACTGTCGCTGTGTTACTGTGATCTCTCCCTTCATGTGCATCAAGATTTGCTTTATATGTGTAGGTGCTCCAATGTGGGTGCATACATGTTTACATACATGTTGTTTTGGGCCTTTTATCATTATGTAATCTCCTTTGTCTCTTTCTATAGCCTTTGTTTTAAAATCTGTTTTGTCTGATATAAGTATTGCTACCCACCTTTTTGTTTCCATTTCCATGAAATATCTTTTCTTTTTTTGTTTACTTTCAGTCAGTATGTGTTTTTTATCTGAAGTGGGTCTCTTGTAGATAGCATATACATGGGTCTTGTTTTCTTATCCATTCATCTACCCTATGTCTTTTGATTGGAGCATTTAGTCTATTTACATTTAAAGTGGTTATCAATAGATAGGTAGTTATTGCCATTTTATTGTTCATATTTATGTTCTTAAAGAGGCCCCATTGACATTTCTTAGAATACTGGGTTGATGGTGATGAACTCCTTTAACTTTTTCTTGTCTGGAATAAAAGGCTTTATTTAAGGTACGCTAATTTGGTTAACTAATAGGTATTTATGAAATCTTTTTTGGGGAAATGCTTTCTTATTTTCAAACATTATATGTATATACCTGTTGCATATTTGGAACCTCCTGTAGCTATCGGTTTTTAAGTAACATTCATCTCTTTTAATGGTCTACTGATGAACATTCTTGTGATAACTGCAGTCCTTTAGGAAAAGGATTGACATACCAGAAGCACATTAAATTAGCACGTAAACTTTACTTGGTAATTAGCATGCGTTGATAAGAGGTTTCCAGTGCCGCAACAGGTAATCACTCATGTAATTTCCCGATAGTGTGAAAATATGAGCAGTTGTCTCCTTTGCTGAAAACATTACCTGTGACTTACCTGTTTGAAAGTTAAGACAGCTTGGGCCATTTGGGAAGTTTTAAAATGTGCTTTCCAAGTCCTGCACTTTGTGTTTTGGGTAGAACAGTAGGATGTAGAGCTAAAAGACCTTGTTGGATGTCTTTGTCTTTTTTTCCACAATGATGTGCAGTAATTTATTTAACTTAAGTAGCTGTTACAGATTATAGAACAGATGCCCTTTGGAGGAACAGTTTAAAGTTTGTGCATAAAGCAAACTGAACTTTGTTGCCTTTTTAACCTCAATTATTGCACTAATAATTAGTGGCAAGATGTAGATGTGATGAGTGAGCTAGTGAATTCAAGAGGAGTGCAAGTAAATAGGATTAAATTGTGCTGATGTTCATCATTTTTATCTCTTAAACCAAGTGTAAAAATAAAGAAACAATTCTTGTCCTGTTTTCTACCCTCAAACTATACATAATGCACCCCCCCCCCAGTTTCATATTTTGTATGTTTTTATTAGTTTAGTGATTTGGTTTCTTATATATTCTTAAAGTATGCACTGTACTCTATGACTTTGGCTATTCATCCTCTGAATTATTTTGTTTCCATTTGGAAAATAGTAATGAAAATGCCAACCTGGTAGGTCATGGGAATAACATTGCAGCAGACTAAGTGCTGATAGGGGTGAGCCCAAAGTCTGTGGGAATGGCTGCCTGGCTCTTTGTCTATGACGGAAGAGACAAGGTGGCTTCATAGAAGCGTGCCCTATGATGACTCCCCGGGAACAGGAATTAGCTCCAGGAGAGGAGCGTTCCAGGCTAACGAAATGAAGCCACACAGACACAGAGGAAAGTGAGGAAGCAACTTGCTCAGAGCACTGGTGGTAGGTTATTATGGCTCTAAGATTGGGTGCAGGTGACAGGAAGCCAGGAGATGCAGCTGGACACTTAGGACGGCTGACCAGAGGGCATGCACTTGGGCATCACGATAGTGTACCAGTGAGTGGGAAAGAGGAAGTCACGGGAGGTGAGGCTGAGATCATGTAGGTATTTTCATAAGTGCTGTAAATGAGTTCCGGCTTTATCTCGGAAGGCCGGGTCAGTTTAAAGAAGTGTAAGCCAGAAAGAAATCTGTTCAGGTTTATGTTTTAGAGAGAGGCTTGCCTGGATGGGTGAAACCTAGGTCCAATTAGGAAGCTTTTGGAGTAATTGGAACAAGAATGAGGGGCTGAATAAAGGCAGTAATGGTAGAAAAGTTCTGTGAGTGAACGTAAAGTAGGCAGAATCCACAGGATTTGGCACTGGGCTAGATGTGGGAGTAAAGGAGGGTGGCTCCAACTTTCTGCTTTGGCTATGTGATTGGAGGGTATTCACTCAGGAAAATGCAGAGTGTAAGCGCTGGAGGTGAAGGGACATCAGCTCGGCACACCTTGGGACACCAATGTGAGAGAACCCAAAGAAGATCCCTAACCGTGTGTGTTCCAGCGATTGTCTCCTGGTTTCCTAGAGGTGGTGCGCGGACACAGGAAGGACGTGGGTCTGGGAGTCAGAACTGGATTCCTTTCCAGTCCTGGCCTTTGCCACCGGGAGGCACTTGGCCGGTCACTCTTATCTCTGGGCCTCTCCTTGTCTCTGTAAATAAGGGAAGTGAAAACTACTTCACAGGCTTGTGGCAAATAGGAGGAAAGGATCAGGAAACTCTGAAGGCTGTATCCCACACAGCCAAAGTATAATTAATCTGTTGCTATTTTTAGATTTTCCTGGGCTTATTAGACCTGGTTTTTTAAATACCAAAGCTCAGATGACCTGCTCTGTAAAGCGAACCTCTTTCCTACTTCGGTAGGTCTCTCCAGAAGTCACAGCTGCCATCATTTTCTCACTTTATCCTTCCAGATACATTTTTTGCATTTTCAAGTCACCACGGAGAGATGCACACAGAGCTTTTAAGCTTTTAAGGAAACAGAGAGGAGCATGTCATATGGTGCTGTGCTCTTCAGTTGATCCTAAACGAGTTTATTAAATACATGAGGCGTTTGTCAGTCTCTCTCATTGTTTTCACTGTGGCTGCAGGGCATTTCAGTGTGTGCGTGGGCGGTGGTTTCCGCCCCCTCCTCCATGCATACTAGAATGTCTCTAGTCTGCTGTTACGAACTATGCAGCACTAACTGTACTTGTACATACACCTTTGTGTACATGTTTAAGTAATGTTTTAATTTTATTTACTGATTTTAGAGAGGGGGAGGGAGAGAGAGAGAAACACTGATTTGTTATTCCACTTACGCATTCCTTGGTTGACTTGTATGTGCCCTGACCGGGGATCAAATCCGCAACGTTGGCGTGGCAGGATGACGCTCTAACCACTTGACTTCCCAGCCAGGGCCTCAAGTAATGTCCTTTTCCAGAGCTGAGCTCTGGATTCCACAGCTTCACTCTCCCCTTAGACTGTTCCATCTGTCACTCCCACCTCTCCTCTCCTCTTCCAGATAGGTAATGACTCTCTTCCCACTCTTGGCTTGTCCCCTCTAGCCACTTCTCTTCTCTCCCAAGCCCTCTGAAAGTTTCTGCACTGACTTTTCATTGACCTGCCTCGCTTACTCGGTGCCTCTTCCCGCTGCATCTGCCTCCCGATCACACCACACACACGCCATTCTTGCTGGAGCACTGCTGTCCCCTCATTTTCCTCCCTACGTCTCTGTCTGCTGTGGCGCTGATGACTACCCTCCTGAACTTCCTTAAATTCCCTCAGCGTTCTTTTCTGCTTCTGCTTGCTCTGTGTGCATTTCCTTTGCGGCCTCATCAACCTGCAGTCTTAACTTGGTATTTCATTGGATTCTGTCCTGGATTCTGTTGCCACGTAACATGCCAAGAGCTTCATCCACATCAGGGTTTTTGTTAAGACCTAATGTAACTGCTAACCTGTGTACCGCTCCACCTCTCTTGGGCTCCAGATTTGACTGTACACCTGTCTGCACTTCAAACTCAACGGACACAAAACTGAGCTTACAGTGCCTCCCAGCACAGCCCACTCCACACCTCTGCACTTCTGTGCTCTTTATCCTGATTGCTGGTCCAAGCCAGATACCTCTCTCTTCACTCCTCACCCACCGTGCTCTGCCTGGAATAAACTTTCTTTTTTCCTTCTCTCACTCCATTCCGGGCAGAACTGATCCCTCTCCTCTCTGCTTCTGCATACATTTCCCGCGGCCCCCTTGTCTGTAACAGGCCTTCTACAGTGCAGTGAGTATTCGTTTCCAGGTCTTTCACCTTCGTGAAGCTTTTAAAATCAAGGACTATTTCTCTGTCCTCATCACAGAACAAGCACGTGATCTGGCACGCACAGTAAATGCTCATAAAATGCCTGTGGAACGGACAGTAACACGTTTCCCCAAAATAGAGATCAATCTTAATTTTAATCCAACGGAAGATAGATCATTTTTAAGAAATGCAAAATTGTGGAACAGAACTTGGATCTACATTTTACCAAAAGAATCAACTTCTATTCGCTTTTTCTATTTTTCTTAATTTGTCAGTATAACTTTTTTTATTCTAACAGGTGAAAAACCTTTCGAATGTCCAAATTGTCATGAACGATTTGCTAGAAATAGCACCCTCAAATGTCACCTGACTGCGTGCCAAACTGGAGTGGGGGCAAAAAAGGGAAGAAAGAAGCTTTACGAGTGTCAGGTACGTGCAAGTGTGTCCTGTCCACAGCAGAGTCTGTTTGAAGTCGGTGACCATGGGGGTCAAGGCCTGGAGCCGAGGCCAGGAGTGGACAGTGTGGAAAGAAGTGAGAGTCAGGAACATCATTGTCCTACTTTTATGAGGGGGTTACATTAGTGATTTCTACCGAACCCTGCGTGGCACCAATGCCCATAAGCTATGTTCTAACTAGCAAGTTGTCTGAAACAGGAGTGGGCTGGGGAGAGCCGAGCCATCATGGGTTTTCCCCTGATTAATGTATATTTACCACAAATATGTATTGCTCTAAATTTCATTGTTACGGGAGAAATTATAATGTTGTTACTTTGTATTCTTAGAATTTATATGACATTTAAACAATGAGGACACAATTAAAATGATCCCCAAAATGTATTCAATTTGTTAGCTACATCAGCTAAAAGACCAAATAAAAGAATTATGAAGTCCCTTGGACCATATATTGCAAATATCATATTCATAACATTTTTAGAAAAATATTTTAATGCTTTCCTTACAGGGAATAAATGAATCCATATTCTCTCTAGTTTGAATAGAAATAATTGTTAACACCAGGTGTTTGGTTATTTCAGGTCTGTAACAGTGTGTTTAACAGCTGGGACCAGTTCAAAGATCACTTGGTAATACACACTGGAGATAAACCCAACCATTGTACTTTATGTGACTTGTGGTTTATGCAAGGAAATGAATTAAGACGGCATCTCAGCGATACTCATAATATTACGGAGCGTCTGGTAACTGAAGAAGTTCTTTCCGTGGAAACACGAGTGCAGACGGAGCCGGTGACCTCCATGACTATCATAGAACAGGTGGGGAAGGTGCATGTGCTACCACTGCTGCAGGTCCAGGTGGACTCCGCACAGGTGACTGTGGAGCAGGTCCATCCAGATCTGCTCCAGGACGGCCAAGTGCACGACTCTCATATGACGGAGCTGCCGGAGCAGGTCCAGGTGAGCTATCTAGAAGTGGGTCGAATTCAGACTGAAGAAGGTACTGAAGTCCACGTGGAGGAGCTGCATGTGGAACGGCTAAACCAGGTGCCCCTGGAAGTCCACACTGAGCTGCTCCAAGCGGACTTGGATCAAGTGTCCCCTGACATCATGAAGCCGGAGGAGAGGGAGCCCAGCCAGGAAGACGAAGCTGAGGCGGCCACAGAAGACCAGGGAGAGGCTGAGGATTCAGAGACCAAACCAGCAGAGGGTTCCCCAGTGGAAAGCGCAGGGACTGAGAACAGAATGCCGAGGCCAGTTTTAGAATGAAGTAACGACTATATTTTTAAATGTATGTGTTGGGCTTTTGAACTGATGTGGGGCAGTATGACTGTCCTTGAGCTGACAGACAAGCGGACCAAAGTTCAACTCTTCCTTGTTGTGCTGAACTGTTTCTATTGAAACAAACTGGTTTCCCTCCCACTTAATGCCCCGGAGGAGGGATGTTGCCCATAGCGAATGGGAAGTTTTGAGAAGTATATTTCTGGAAACTTTAAATGGATTATATTCTTATACATAGTGGGGTACGAACGTATCTATTTTCATTGTGGTAAGGGTCCTCCCCTTCTCTTTCCCAGGTTGTGTTCTTCCTCGGAGTTTTTCCATATCGTAAAGTCAAACAAAATCATTAGAATACAAGCGGGTATTCTAATGCATGCTAGAAAAATGAATCCATAGGAAACGGGCCGCATGAAGAAAAGTGCATTGTTACTGTGCAGTTACGTCTTGGCTTCTGGCTTTCTTTAGTTTGAACGTGTTCTTGTCTACCCGATAGTCACAGGTGTCATCTCTGCAGCAGAAATGGTGGCAAAATGTCCAGAATGTAAAAAAAAGATCTACACCCACGTGCCTTTCAAAACCAACTGAACTTCTCTAAAGCATCTCTGGTTCTTTCAAAGTTTGTGTTGTGAGGAGCGATGTAGATGATGCTGTGTAGTACTTTATATTTTTGTTTATAGTGACAACTACCAGTTCTTATGTGAGTTAGGTTGAGAAATTTCATTTAATGGCAGCTGAAGGGCCATTTTCAATTGGGAAAATTCATTTATATCTGTGGTAACCTTTATTTTGAAGAAAAATTGCACTAGTATTTTACCACCAGATTAAAAAAGAAAAAAGATGAGCATCATTTAAAAATTAATGTATTTAAAATAAAGTACAGAGAAAAACATGTATATAATATATCAGGCTTTGTTTTGAATGAATCTTTCCCCCGATCCTTAATGTAAAGATCTTGTGCTATAACTTTTAAAGCCATACAAATAAGAGTGCTAAACTGTGGACTTCAAAGTAGGTGTGTAAATATTTTTAATCAGTATTACTTGGAAAATAAAATATAATAACCACATACACCAATATGCTATTTTCTTTACCTGTTAAATATTGGGAGATATTTACATTTTTAAAGTAAACTTTAAAATTAAGTGTTCATGACTCTTTATTTTTTTAATTACCAGTGTGGAAGTTGGTTTGTGGTCAGAGATGTTTTATCATCTGTATTAACATGACTTTATGTACCAATATTAACATGATTGACACATGAATTGAGATATAAAAGTCTCAGTACACATCTCCAATCCTCAAAAACCAGTTTAAAAGAAAGGAAGGAGGAAGAGGTTGATCTTTGCAGTTAGTAAACAATGGGCACAAAATTCAGGTCTATTCTGTATTTTTTTTTCTTCTTTGAAGTCGGGAAATACTGATGAAATAAATTGAAATCACATTGAATTTTCACTTTGTCTTAAAATGTCCATGTTTCTGAGTTAGTTGTAGTTTTAAAAGAAATCCCTGACAAATAATGGTCTCAAGTATGCACGTTCCTAGTGAATTTTGAATACTGAAAATAGCCCAGGTTGTGCCCTTAAGCCAAGGTATGAAACAAGGTTTATTTTTAAACACTTTCAAGAGTTCTGACCACAAGGTGGAGATAAGGGATAGAGCCCCAACAAAATTAAAATTATCATTTGAGTTTTCAGATTTGGCAAGGTCTTTTAAGGTGGATTTGAGGGGTAAGTATAGTTCATTTTACTTTTCCAAAAAGGTATGTCAGTGTTCTCCAGGTGCCAGCAACTTCGCAGCAACTTTGATTAAACCTCTGTGATAACCTAATGTTGCCTTGCAGTTTGCAAAGCACTTTACATATGACACAGCTACTAAAGCTTCCCAGTACTGAACTGGGTATTTTGTTCCTCCCACTTGACTCTTGCTAAGGTTTTTGGCTGGGTCTGCAGTGTACCAGCCACTGGCCACCACGGGAATCCCACCCGCACTGGAGACTGATGGAGCCTCTTCCGTCTCCCATCCTCCACTCTTCCAACAGCAGTTCTTCGATGCTCTGCTCACAC
Organism: Corynorhinus townsendii; assembly: GCA_026230045.1. Classification (NCBI taxonomy): domain Eukaryota; kingdom Metazoa; phylum Chordata; class Mammalia; order Chiroptera; family Vespertilionidae; genus Corynorhinus; species Corynorhinus townsendii. The sequence goes on along the minus strand of JAPDVU010000018.1, from coordinate 212,866 downwards.
CAACTGGGTGTCCATCAATTCATGTCAGACACTGCTGAGCAGAGACACCCCAAGTCTGCCCACTTCGGACACCAAGATAGCCACTCTTCTGCCTGGCCGACTACAAATTAAGGACTTTCTCAGACTCAGTCACTCACTAGAATGACTCAGGAAAACACGTATAACAATAGTTTTATTATAAAGGCGAGGACCTAGGAACAGCCAAATGGGAGAGGTGCACAGGGTGGGGAGCAGTTAGGGGGAGGTGGGCAGAGCTTCCTGGTGCCTCACCCTCCCAGCAGGTGTTCACCAACCTGGAAGCTCCCTCCACCTTGTTCGCCAGAGGTCTATCACTTGAACATGATGGGTTAAATCATTGAGCCATCCTGCCTCTTGTCCTTCCCTGGGGGTCTTAGAGTGAGGCTGATGGGTCTAGCCCTCTAATGTGAGGGCAATCAAGGCCATGAGTCCCCTCATTAGCATAAACTCAGGTTTGGGCCAGAGGGGCTTGTTATGAATACAATTTGAGGTATCAGGAAATTCCAAGGGTTTTAGGAGCTCAGTGCCAGGAACCAGGGACCAATTTTGTTGTTTTTTGTTTTCAGAGAGGAAGGAAGTGGGAGAGAGAATCATCAATGATGAGAGAGAATCATTGATTGGCTGCCTCCTGCACACCCCCTACTGGGGATCAAGCCCGTAACCTGGCCATGTGCCCTTGACCAGAATCGAACCCAGGACCCTTCAGTCGTAAGCTGGTGCTCTGCCCACTGAGCCAAACTGGCTGGGGCCCAAATATTTTTTATTACACCACTCCTACCAAGTGAGATTCAACGGAAAACCAAACTGAACTCTAATCTAGAAATCTGAACATGTATAAAACCAGAAGGCTCTTACTATAGTCTGACTAGTTTAGGAAGGCTGCCATCCTCCTCCTACTACTGAAATAGCAATATTTTTATGGTGACGGCAATGCCCCTACCACATTCAATCTGGAAGTAAAGGTTTCAGGATTAAAAGGGTCTGTGAAGGTCTAGACTAACTGTCCACTTTAGAATTTAAGTCAACAGTAGAGACTGAGGCCTAAATGCAGATAAAAGTCTCTACCAGGAAATCAAGTGGATTTTAATGCATATTTTCAATTTAATAGTGTTGATTGTTCTAAACAACTAATCAGACGGTCATGGTGTTCGCATGGCAATCGTGTTTTATTACTGTCACAGCCAAAATGGCAAGAAAATGCCTGACCTTAAAAGTTAGGCTGATTCTATTGGGGAAAATGTAATAGCTTTGCCGTCAGGAGGGTAACACTGACCTTCGTGTTGTGACATCAGGAGATGGAAATGCAGGTGGCATGTTTTTCCTGTGTGATGTGCCGAGCTGTGCTGTAGCGCTGATAAAACTTGTCCCAAAGGATTCAGATGAGAAGCAGCAGGAATCAAAACTATCAAAACCTCACCAGCACCACTTAGCGCAGTGGTTCTCAACCTTTCTAATGCCGCGACCCTTTGATACAGTTCCTCATGTTGTGGTGACCCCCAAACATAAAGTTATTTTCGTTGCTACTTCATGACTGTAATTTTGCTACTGTTATGAATCGTAATGTAAATATCTGTTTTCCGATGGTCTTCGGCCACCCTGCTAGCTGTTCTCAACCTGTGAGTTAATTTTATGCTTGGGGGTCACCACAACAGGAGGAACTGTATTAAAGGGTCGCCGCATTAGAAAGGTTGAGAACCACTGCTAGTGGGATCCTTTCTAATTGGTGGCCTGGAAGTACATGGCTTTAAACAGTAAATGCAAGGCTGACATTGTTCATCATAAATGTATTCTGACTTTACAGAGTACCTGAAAACTGCCCCGTGTCCTATAAATGTTACTTCATTCATTCTGTTGACATGCTAAGTAGAAAAGCAGCCTGTGAATTCCATGTGTTTTTTCTCCTGAACTTTCCTATAATCTAATATAACATGCTTCTTTAAACGAAGCAATGCCCATCCACCTTGATATTTGTACTAAGATATAGCCTAGGAATGAAAATTTTCACTGTAACATAATAGCATCATGTGTGAGTCACTTATTATATGTCAAGCACATTACAGTCAATTGCCTCAATGACCTTGTGAGGTAGATGTAAATGGAGGAACCTGAGGAAAGGGGGAGGTGAGAAATGGCTAGGGAATAGTGGGACCAGTGTTGGAAACCAGGGAGCTAGCTCAGCAGACTCCTCTCCTGGTTGAAATGCAGCCTCCCCCCCTCCCCCCCGCCCCTGTGAGATTCAAGGCTAACACACCTGATCTCCTTTTGGAATCCACATGGGCCCTTGATGGGGTCAGGGGTGGAAGGAAGGGAATGGAGCAGCCAACTGCATTTGGATATCTCTCGGCCACCTCCTGCCCTGAGACCACCCCACCCAGGCAGTGGTTCTCCAGCTTCCGTGGGCAGCAGGATTGCTCAGACCCACATTGCTGGGCCCCACGCCCAGACGTGCTCACTCACCCGGTCTGGGTCAGGGCCGGAGAAATTGCATTGCTCACAAGTTCCCAGGTAGCGCTGTAAGTCCTGGAACCACTTTGGGAAAAATGGACATAGGATCCCTCAGAACTTACAATAATCATAATCATTACTACCACTTTTTTAAAATATATTTTTATTGATTTCAAAGAGAGAGAGAGAAAAAAAACACATTAATGATGACAGTCATTTTATTGGCTGCCTCCTGCACACCCCACACTGGGGATCGAGCCCACAACCTGGGCATGTGCCCTGACCGGGAATCGAACTACGACCTCCTGGTTCACAGGTCGACACTCAACCACTGAGCCATGCCAGTCGGGCTCACTACCACATATTAAGCTTATTAAGGGGGTTCAGCCTTCTTTGAGCCTCAGGACTTAGAGGAATGTGCTTTAACACATTTTCAGTAGGGGAGCCTCCTGCCAAACACCCGAAGCCCATGGACTCCAGGTTAAGAAAACCTAGTTTTTTATTTGCCAGAAATAATCACAGAATTTCATCAATTCTCACAACAACACCCAGATTAGAGATGAGGAAACTGAGGTCAAAAGAGTCTTGAAACCAAAGGGTGTCGCACAGCTAGCAAGTAGCAGAGCTAGGAGTCGAGGTGTTCTGTTAACACTGTCCATGTTTCTCAAAGCACAGAACAAGTGCCTCCTGCATCAGCACCCCCCGCCGGTGTTTCCAAGTGTGTATTCACCGTCTTTCCTGCCAACCCAGGGAGCAGGGTTTAGTAACTATGTTGTTTCAATGAGCTCCCCAATAACCATGAAACTACCTTTTTTTTTTTTTTTTTACTTTTGCTTTCTCTTAACATGTATACATTTGTGAAAATATTTCCTCATACCATTCACAACAAAAAACTTAACCTCTGTATTCTATTACAATGTAATCAGCCTATTGCTGAAGGCCCTTTCTAGGAGAAAAACACTTTTTTTGACTGTAGGGAGTTGGATGGGAAGTCAGTCCTCCATGGCGGTGGGTCCCCCAGGACACCCAAGGAAAAGGTTCTGATGTGAAAAGTAGCAGGTCCTAGCAGCATGGCTCCGAGAGAAATGGGGGTGCAGGGGGGGCTCCTGGAGTCGAGTCTGGCCAGTGGACTTTAGAAGTTGCCTCTGATGCTGATTTAAGTTTTCCTTTTCTGTTGATAATCTCTGGGAACCTCTGAGTCCCTAGAATCCAGCATCAGGTGTCCGTGGGATGATGGGAGGGCCTCCGACAGGTTGGGTGTTTGAGGTTCTTGATTTCTAGGCCATCCCCTGACATCCTATCCCATGTGTCATCACAGTATAGAATTCAACGGCTATTTCATACTATATTGTTTAAGAATGCAGTTTTAACCTCTATTGGGTTGCCTTAAGGGAGAAAACAGACGGGTGGCATGCACTATTTTAATGGTTCCTCTTTTTATAAAACTCCTCTTGTCCTTTGAGGAGAGGACCCGCCTTTAAAGACAAACCTTTCTCAGAGAATCTTAAACCATGGGAGTGGACAGCCGCTCTCCCACGCCAAGGAAGCATCATGCCAAGCTCTCTTGGTTTCTTGCCACTCTCAAGGGCCAGACCCTGGAGCTGTCCAAGGTTTCGTTTCTTGCCCTTCCTGTTCCTGGCCCCTTTCCTCGTCATACCAGGAGGCAGCAGAGGGTAGGAAAGAAGAGGAAAACGGACTTGGGAGTCGGACGGGCTGGGTTTGGATCCCAGCCCCAGCAGTGGGCTTCTAGGTGACCCTGAGCAAGTAAATAACCTTTCTGGGCCTCAGTTTCCTCATCTGTCACCGGGGGAATGGAGATGAGAGAGTACCTAACGTGTCAGGCTACTTGGAGGATTTAATCATCTTTGTGAAAGTACTTATTACAACGCCCGGCCAACAGAGAAAAAAAGAAAAAAGAAAAAGAAACTTTGGGTTCCCAGATTTCTACCATAAAAGCATTTTGAAGTTGGGTTGTTTTTCTCCTCCGCACTTTTGCTTTTGTAAAGATGACCCTGGCATCCTGAATACAGGGTCCCAGAGGAGGAGGTGCAAAGAGCGCGCGCCGAGCTGCGACTGACGGCGCCTCGTCTGGGCTCGGCCCTTCTCCAGTTGTGTGGCCTTTGCTACGTTAACTGACTTCTCCGGCCTCAGTTTCCTCCTCTGGAAAATAAAGGGCTGGAACTTCAACAAATAACCTCCATGCTTTAGTATTCTGTGACTGGCATTCCCGGCTCTACACGCAAGTCAACGAGCCGGCTTCCTTGTATGTAAACGGGCGAAGTACTTGTCAGGTCCATTCATTCCCGGAGGGTCGTCGCTGGGAGGACGCGGGAGAGCGGGATCCCCTGCCTCGGTGATACAGAGGCACCCAAATGTCTGCGAGGCTCCGCGCAGAGGTGGTGTAGGCGCCTCTTCCTTCAGAGTCTGGGCGCTGCCAGACTCCCCCCCGCCCCCCGCTCCCCCAGCCTCCAAGGAACTGGCTCAGCGTTTGCTGGGAACCGCCTTCTGTCCGGACGGTTCCTGGGGGGCGTCTCCCGAGGACACGGGAACCTTTGATTCAAAGGCCGGAGCCGCTCGGTGCAGGCGAGAGCCAACGGGAGCGGCGTTCACCCCTTTGGGCCCGACCGTGTGGCCGCTTCCCATCTCTGCTGGGGGAGGGGGGGGGTGAGGGGGGCATCCTCACCGCGGCAGGGCCGCCCCCTTCCTCCCGTGCACGCGATGGGTGTCCCTGGCCTCGCGCCCCTCCCACCCGCCCTCCCTCCTGGCTGCCATGGAAACCCGCCTCCTGGGTCTGGGCCGGAGCCTCCGGGACAGAGCGGCCCGAGCCCCCTCCCCCGGGCCAGCCCCCCGCTCCCCATTGGTCCTCGGGGAACCGCTGCGGGGCGCCTGGGTCCCTGCGGCCAAGCCCTGGCCGGGCGGAGAGCGGGGTTCGCTGCAGCCGCTGTCTCTCCAGTCACCGCCCCTGGCAGCTGGGGAAGCCCGGGTGCCCCCAGCGCGGTGACACCCCCGCACCGCCCGCCGGGGCCGCTCCAGCGCCCGCCACGCAGCCCGCAGCCCAGCGGAGCCGGGCTCGCCGGGAAGGTAAGGCAGGGCCGCGGGGCGGGCAGCCAGCACCCCGCCCGCGCTGGCCCCCCCGTCGGCTGCAGACCTGGGGCTCGGGAGGGTCTCCCGTCCACGCCGTGACCCCAGGGGCAACGGGAGACGCACTCCTGGCGGGAGGAGGGCAGCGTTGGGGTCGGGAGAAGGCGAGGTGCTCCTTGGGGGCGCCCCTCCCCGGCCCATCGGAGGGCGTTAGACGGGAGGCGGCGTATGCTCGCGCGCGCGGCTGGAGCCTGGGTGGCTCCCACGGGTATGTGCGCGCGTGGCCCCGCGTCCCGGTCTGCGCGGCGCCCTGGTCTGAGTCGCGCCGCACGTGAACTTGGGGGCCGCCTGCGCCTCGGCCGGAGCACCAGGTGCGCGCACCCGCCTCTGCAGCTTTGTCCCGGGGGCTGGAGACTGGGAGAGCCGGGCTGGCGTGGACGGGGCTGGCGGCGAGGACTGTGGCTCAGGGGTGAAACCTGCCGCCACGCCGCACACCGCGACTCCCGCTAAAGAAAGGCAGCACAAGTAAGGAAGCACCCGGTCTCCACCGCGCGGGTGTCTTTTCAGGAATGTCAGGAGCTCCAAGACTCGGCGCCAGGACAGGCAAGGGCAAAGGATCCCAGCAGGGTCTTTAAAATGCCACTTCTGGTCCGCGTTGTGTGCCCGACACAGCATCTGGGCAGATGGAGAGGTCAGGACCGCCGAGGACAGTGCTCGGAGCCTCCCGGGGCAGCGAAGATCCAGCCATCTGTACCTTCCCTTCCCTGTCCCATCCCCCGCTCCCGCCGCCTCCAGCTCCGCACCCCCACGTCGTCCTCCCGAGTTTAGGAGACAAGAGGACTCTGTTCGACTCGCCCTGCCCAGCCCTCTTCCTCGTGCCGTGTCAAAGCCAGAGCGAACGAACCACAGTCTCGGCTCTTCCCCGTGCAGCTCAGACAAGTTTGGAAATTAAACAAATCGCGTTTGCACCCGAGGCTGCGGGAATCCAAAAGGGAAACAAACAAAACCAGACCGAAAAACGGATCCCCAGCCAAGCCAAGATTTCAAAGGGGCATCTGAAACGAGCGTTTGTTTATGGCAATATGGTGTTTTCTGTTTGTTGTGTTTTTTGGTGGTGGTGCGTGGGTTGTTTGTTTGTTTTTTTTGCCAAAAAAATATGTATCCCTCAAGCTTGCATCATCAGTATTCAATGTGATTCACAGAAGCGCTTCAAAAGATGGTTTCTGTTGGTGTTGCAAAAGCACTTCTGATTTTTCGGTTGCCATGGTAACGGAAGAAGTCGCCCGGCACTGTGGAGACGCCGCCGCCTGGCTGGATTCCGGAACTGTTCTTGAGGAGATCTCCTCTTGCCCCCTTAAGTTACCATGGTAACAATAACTGAGCTTACCAAGACACTTTGCTGCTTTTCCTTAAAGTGCTAAAAGCCCACGGCGTGTTGTTGTTTTAAATTTTATTTTTTTCAGAGTTTGCAATGTGTAAGACAGATCTTCCTTCTCGGACAGCTGAAAATAAACCGCCCCTCCCCCCTCCACCCCCCCCCCCCCCCAGCCAGCCAGCCAGTCCTGGGCCGGCTCCCTGCCCACTCCCCGCACTAACCTCACTGCAGCCCAGGAGGGAGAAGGCAGTGCTTGACGTGAAAGGAATCCTGGCCTGCCCTCACATCTCCCTCCCATGTAGCATTCAACGTGGGATCCTAATTAGCCTTCTAATTGGGAGATGGGGCATGTGGGTGGCGGGTCCCAGAGAGAGGCTCCTGGGGAAAAGCTAAGTCCACCTCTCTGTGGACCAGTGTTTCCCGTGCTGTTGAATCTGCCCAGGAAAGCCCTCCTGGGCTTATTTTTGGCCTGACCGCTGTTCCGTGGTCAGCCTGGAAAAACCTTCAGAGAGGCCTCCTTCTGTGTCCAGGAGAAATGTGGATTGCATATTTAGTTTGCGGTATGTGCTTTTTTCCTAATAACTAACCTACATTTAAAATAAAGGCAGGTTTGTGTAAAACTGACTTCCCCAGACAGGCCTGAGAGCCCTCGGGGCTCTCGGTGTCACCTTCGATTTTCAGTTAAAATGGATTAACTGGCGGGGGTGAGGGAGGATAGCCAGCATTCAAATACTTTAACCAGCAAATGTTGTGCCATTAAAGGACCATCATTCTTTACACGGCCGTAATTCCTGAGCAAGGAATCCTGTAAATCAATTCTATACGTTGGTAACAGATGATTGGAAAATTTGAATTCCCCCTAGACCAGTGGTCGGCAAACTGCGGCTCGCGAGCCACATGCGGCTCTTTGGCCCCTTGAGTGTGGCTCTTCCACAAAATACCACGCGCGGGCACGCACGTACAGTGCGATGGAAAGTTCGTGGCCCGTGCTCAGAAGTCGGTGTTTGGCCTGGGCGAGTCTATTTTGAAGAAGTGGCGTTAGAAGAAGTAGGGGTGTCGGGCGGGCGGGCCTCGGGCTACGCAGCACGGGGGAGACATACGTGATTCAAGCACGAGTGGAGTGAGCCAGTCCGTCAGCATCTCATGTGCAGTGGTTAGTGCTAGTCACGTCTGCAAATAGCGCGCGGGTGACAAAAGTACCTACTTGAAGCATGAAGTTACCTGTATTTTTCCAACCAGCTGCCAATCCTACAGGTATCTTTGTCGTCAATTTAAGAATTCTAATTATTTTGTGTTGGTGGCTTTATTATTATAAAATGAAACTTTTTTTTAGGTGCCCTGTTTGACATGGCTACAAAGAAGAAGCAGAGAAAAACGGAAGACGAAAACCGTGAATTTAAAGTTGAATGGACCGAGACTTTCGCGTTTATTCAAAAGTTAAATGGCCTTCCGACCTGTCTTGTTTGTCAGGAAAAATTGGCACATAACAAGAAATCAAATTTGGAGAGACACTTTACAACTAAACATGTGTCACTTAGTACTAAATATCCTGTCGGTGATGCAAGGAAGAAAGCAGTTGAGGAACTTCAGAAGAGTCAAGAAAAATCAAGTTCTGTATTTAATTACTGGATGCAATCTTCCAACAATGTTAATATTGCAAGTTTTGTGGTTAGTCAAGAGATTGCTAAGAGAAGAAAACCGATGGTGAATACATAAAAAGTTGTTTTATAAATGCATCCGAAGAGCTATTTCGGGATTTTAAGAACAAAGCAGATATTCTAAAAAAAAACTAAAGAGTTACCATTGTCTGCTAAAACAGTGAAAAATAGAACAGTCAAAATGTCTTCGAATATAACCGACCAGCAAGTCGAAGATCTTAAATTGGTTTCAGCTTTATCAATAGCAGTTGACGAGTCTTGTGACATAAATGAAACAGCGCAATATTCACTTTTTGTACGATTTATTTCATCTACAGGTCCTAAAGAAGAACTTTTAGGATTATTGCCACTCAAAGGTCAAACATGTGGAGAGGACATAGCACATGCTGTAATTGAGTGCATTGAAAAACATCATATTCCACTCGATAAAATTGTCTCAATTTCAACAGACGGGGCGAAAAGTATGACCGGTGTAAGAAACGGGTTTGTTGCTATTTTGAAAGAAAAAAATTAATCACGAGATACTTACCATTGCATCATTCATCAAGAAGCACTTTGTGTGCAGACATTTCCAGAAGAAATTTGCAAAGTTATGGAATTGGTGATTAACATTATCAACTCCATTATAGCTAAAGCTCTTAATCATCGCCAATTTAAAGAATTTTTAGTTGAGCCCTGACCAGTTTGGTTAGGTGGATAGAGCGCCGGCCTGCGGACTGAAGGGTCCCAGGTTCGATTCCGGTCAAGGGCATGTACCTTGGTTGCGGGCACATCCCCAGTGGGGGGTGTGCAGGAGGCAGCTGATTGATGTTTCTCTCTCATCAATGGTTCTAACTCTCTATCTCTCTCCCTTCCTCTCTCTGTAAAATCAATAAAATATATTTTAAACAAGTTTTTTTAGTTGAAATGGAGAGTGAGTACACAAATCTGCTGCTGCATAACAAGGTACGTTGGTTTCAAGAGGAAACGTTTTGAAACATTTCGCTTCCTTATTAACAGAAATTAAAGCATTTCTCCTTGAGAAGGGTGTTCACTATCCAGAACTAACAAACGAGCAGTGGATCCAAAAATTTTATTTCATGGTAGACGTTACGTCTCATCTAAATCAGCTTAATTGTAAACTACAGGGGAAAAGAAACACAATTTTTTCGATGTTAGAAGAATTTATTTCATTTGAAAACAAATTATCTCTTTTTGCTCAAGATTTTGAAAGAGAAACTTTGATTCACTTTCCAAGCCTGTTGAAACATTGCCAAGAAAATAATTCTGATATTAACATTTGCGATTTCGAAACAACACTTTTAAATATGAGGGAAGCTTTTCTCAACAGGTTTCAGGAATTCAGAATCAGCAAGCGACGTTAGCCTTTGTTAAAAACCTCTTAATGCTACTGTAACAATTAAAATTTTCGCCCTTTAATATTGACGCTGGCAACTTTGAAATGCAATTGCTGGATTTAAAAAACAAGGAATTGTGGAGCTCGAAATTTGAACGATTTTGTGCTGATATGGAAATATTGGAGAAAACCAAATGTGAACTTAGCTCACAGCACAAGTGTCTGCTTTGAAAGACCTGGAGCAGGAAGATATGTTGATTTTTAATACCTGGAATAGTATTCCTGACTCATATAATCAACTGAAAAAACTAGCATTTGCTGTCTTTTCCTTATTCGGGTCTACCTATTTCTGCGAACAATCATTTTCAAGCATGAACCTTATCAAGAGTAAATTGAGAAGTCGTCTTATTGATGAGAACCTGGAATCGTGCCTAAAATTAAAAGCAACATACAAACCTGACTTACCCCAACTTTCCAAGGAGATGCAAGGCCATTATTCACATAGGTGTTTGTCAGTCATTGTCATGATTTACTTTATGGATATTGTTAGGTAAATTGTAAGGAATTTAATTTTATCAATAAATAATATCGTTATGAAGTATGATATCAAGTTTTATTCAACGTACCTATAGTTTAACTAAGACTTAAAACTTTAAGTAAAGTTTATTAAGTTAATTTTAGGGAACGTTGTGGAGTGAAAGAAGATGTAGGGTTGAGGATTGAGAAAGGTATGTTGAGATGGTTTGGACATGTAGAGAGGATGAACGAAAGGAGATAGACGGAACAAGTATACAAGATGAGTGTGGATGGGAGAGTTGGAAGGGGTCAACCTCAGCGAACGTACCTCAATCAGATTGAGGACGTTTTTAGCAAAGGCCAGCTTAGGAGTACCCTAATTCAGTTAACAGCAACGTACCTACCTATAGAGTTTAAGTTTAAAAAAATTTGACTCTCAAAAAAAATTTCAATCATTGTACTGTTGATATTTGGCTCTGTTGACTAATGTGTTTGTCGACCACTGCCCTAGACTTACTGTTTTAAAAGAAGAAAAGCTTTTCTCTTAGTAGGTTAAGATTTTCAGCCAAATACTAGTATAGAGTTCCATTTTGAGAAACTTAAGAATTAAAATATTGCCCTAACCGGTTTGGCTCAGTGGATAGAGCGTCGGCCTGCAGACTCAAGGGTCCTAAGTTCGATTCCGGTCAAGGGCATGTACCTTGGTTGCGGGCACATCCCCAGTGGGCGGTGTGCAGGAGGCAGCTGATTGATGTTTCTCTCTCATCAATGTTTCTAACTCTCTCTCCCTCTCCCTTCCTCTCTGTAAAAAATCAATAAAATATATTTTAAAAAAAAGAACTAAAATATTGTGAAATCCAACTTTATTCTTTGAGTCTCATTACAGTATTTCTCCAGGGAGTCAGGAGCCTTAATTCAATGGCTAATTTTCCTTCAGTTGTTGAAAGGACAAACTTCATAAAATTACTCTCATTGTGGGTTCCATCCCCAGTAGGGATGTGTAGGAGGCAGCCAATCAATGATTATCTCTCATCATTGATGCTTCTGTCTCTCCCTTCCTCTCTGAAATCAATAAAAAATATTTTTAAAAAATTACTCTCGCTTTTTTTCCGTCTGGCCGCAGCCATCAGGTAAACCAAGATGGGTGCTGACAAGTACATCCAGGAGCTATGGAGGAAGAAGCAGTCCGATGTAATGCGCTTCCTTCTCAGGGTGCGCTGCTGGCAGTACCGCCAGCTCTCTGCGCTCCACAGGGCCCCCCGCCCCACCCGGCCCGACAAAGCGCGCAGGCTGGGCTACAAGGCCAAGCAAGGTTATGTCATATGTTGGATTCGTGTGCGCCGTGGTGGCCGCAAGCACCCTGTTCCTAAGGGTGCGACCTACAGCAAGCCTGTCCATCACGGCGTTAACCAGCTAAAGTTTGCTCGAAGTCTTCAGTCTGTTGCCGAAGAGCGAGCTGGGCACCACTGTGGGGCTCTGAGAGTCCTGAATTCTTACTGGGTTGGTGAAGATTCCACGTACAAATTCTTTGAGGTGATCCTCATTGATCCATTCCATAAAGCTATCAGAAGAAATCTTGACACCCAATGGATCACCAAACCAGTCCACAAGCACAGGGAGATGCGAGGGCTGACATCTGCGGGCCGCAAGAGCCGTGGCCTTGGGAAGGGCCACCAGTTCCACCACACTATTGGTGGTTCTCGCCGCGCAGCTTGGAGAAGGCGCAATACTCTCCAGCTCCACCGTTACCGCTAATATCAGTAATGTTTGTAAAATTCTTCCCTAATAAACAATTTAGGACCAAAAAAAATTACTCTCATTCTATTGTTGTCATTTCTTATTGTCCTTCTTGCAAAAGTTCTCTAGAATTGAAGTTATAGATTAAGAGAAGGAAATATTCCAATTACTTATGAAGACAATAGTCTACAATTTGAATTAAGCAGGTCACAGCTCTTAAATTATTTTCTCTCAAGAACTTCAAAGATAGCTCAGCCATTATTTTAAGCATCCCAAGGAATATTAACCAGTTTTACAGATGGATGAGTTTCGGTCAAAAGACTCAAGTCGTTTTGGCTAACCACTTGGAAAATTAAAAGGCAAAAATACATGCACGTCAGCCAAGACTTAGAGAGCATGGAGACGAGAAGAGAGACAGGGTGGGGATGGCAGGAAGGATTTATGATTACAGAGAAAAATAGAGCCAAAAGGGAAAAGCGTCCTCAGTGAGAGAAAACCCACAGACCAAGGGAAAGGGAATGAAACAGAAAAGTCCAGTGTAAAGAGAGTTGCACAGAAAAGAGAAGGAAGGGAAGAGAGAAGGAAGAAAGAAAAAGAAACCCAAGTCGGAGAACAGAAAGCTAAAAAGAACTCTGCTCTTAATCTTCCTTGAAGAACAGAAAAAATACCAGTAGACACTTTTCCAGAAAGCCCCCATCGCCCATCTAGCCAAGTCCTCTGACGCCGGGCGTGCGGGGGGGAGGGGGGGGGCTTGAGTGGCAGATGGAAATGCGTTGGCTTTCTGCCTCCCATGGCAGTGGAGTGGGTTAGACAGCTTCCTGGTCTTTGCCAAACCAGCTGCTCCCTAGACCTTCCTCTTTCCCAGCCTTATGCCACCGAGAAAGCTTGCTATGTCTCTCTGTTGGGACCGTTTAGTTGGGATAATTTATAGACACACTTGATTATGTAATTGCATTTTTTTTTTTGCTTTAAATGGAAAGTTTTTACTTTTAAAAAGTTGCTGAGTTATCGAAATAATGCATTCATCTAATTTTATGAAGGAGAGCATATTAAGATTCTAACAAAAACAATAGTTCCCTCCTTGGACACAATCCCTTTCTGTTCTTACCTGCTGGATTACTTACCCACCCACCCCCACCCCCCCTATTTCCAAATAATTTGCTTAGATGTCCGGTCCCTAATTTTAGATGGCCCGATTCAATTTTAGACAGAAGCTATCTACTTTCCCTTATTACAGGGGAGGCCATGGCTCTCTTACTCCACTCCTTCCAACTTTTCTCCCTTTATTTTTGCAACGTGGTCTGTGGGAAGAAATCAGCCAGAGCACCATTAGCACACCCCTTTGTGTGAAGATGCCAGGCACAGGAAAGCTGCTAGGAGCACCTCGTTTTAGCCAGAGCAGCCAACATTCGGCGAGTTTCAGAAACAGTTGGTCAAGCATGGCTCTTGGAAGAGGGAGGACTTGTTCTTGCAGATTAGCAGCTGCTGTTTGGGTGGTTTGGATTTTATACAGGAAAAAGGAAACAGTTGGGGGCTGAAGTGTTGAGTTAGGATGGTGAGGAAGACAAGGCTTGCACACATCTAACTGGAAAATTCTGTCTTACAGTGCCTCTCACATGTGATATCACAATTTATTTATTTTTTTGTTAATCCTGACCAGAGGATATTTTTTCCATTGATATTTAGAGATAGTGGGAGGGAGGGAGAAAAGAGGGTGGGGGGAGAGAGAGAGAGACAGAGAGACAGAGAGAGTTGAGAGAGACGTATGGGTTGGTTGCCTCCCACATGCACCTCAACCAGGGTCCAGCTGGGGATACAACCTGCAACCCAGGTACGTGCCCCTTGACTGTGAATGGAACCCAAGGCCCTTGGGCTGGCCGATGCTCTAATCAATGAGCAACCAGGGCCAGGGCTGATGTCACAATTTTAATGGCATCAACATTGAGTTTGCAACATGACTGTAATTATTGTTCACCACAGAGCCAGATTGTGAACTATAATTGTATTTCTTTGTTTGTACAACTTTCTTGGAGAAAATAATTATTTTTTTAAATTTGTTCAATGTTTAGGAACCTATTGCTATTGCTTCCCAAATATTCGAATGGCTCTGTGCAACACCTCTCCTTGGTTATTTTCAGACAATTGTTACTTCCTGCCCTCGCCTAGCCCAGCCCTCCAGAGTGGAGCTTCAGTTCCCCAGGCTGGTCAGTTCTGCCCTCGTCTAGCCCAGCCCTCCAGAGTGGAGCTTCAGTTCCCCAGGCTGGTCAGTTCTGCTCTAGCCCTGGCCCTGGCCTCCTGAGATTTCCCTTCCCTTCTGTGCTGAGTCCCTGCTCGGCCTCTTCTCTGCTTTTCCTTTCTTGGTTTAAGCCTTCGTTTTATAGGGCCTCCACTTCGGTGAGGAGGTGGCACCCTCGCATCGCTTAGGGTGGGCATGAGGCAAAAAGTAGGGGGAGATGAGGTCTTTTCCATCCTCCTTTCTAGCAGCTTTGACCAGTGGGATTGCCTGTGGCAGGCACAGCTCTGGCTCACGGGGCGGGCGGCGAAGAAGCTGCCTGTGTGTGTGGGAAGCGCAGGCTCTGAGGTCAGACAGGCTGGACTGGCCATCAACGTGCTATGTCCTGCTGTACGACTTCGGACGAGTTACCACGCCCTTTCTGAAGTTTAGTTTCTTCATCGCTTTTCACCTTTCAGGGCTGCTGTAAGGACTAAAGAAAATCTGTCTAAAGTAATTGGAACAAAATAAGGATAGCTATTCTTAGTTAAGAATGCTTTTGGCTGCAAGTAATCAAAGAACCTTTCTACTCAGCTGAAAGAAGGGCATTTTCTTGCAGAAGAAGAAGTCTGGACAGGTGTACTAGTCAGTTCACTCTGCCATAACAAAGTACCAGGGGCCAGGAGGTAGAAACAACAGAAATTTTTTCTCTCACAGTTTTGGAGGCTGGACGTCTGAGATCAGGGTACCAGCACGGCTGGTTCTGATGAGAGCTCTCTTTCTGGCCTGCGGATGGCCACCTTTTTGCCTTATCCTCATATGGTAGAGAGACAGAGAGAAGGAGAGGAGAGAGGAGGAAGCACCCTAGCTCTCTGGCTTCTTCTTATAAGGGCACTAATCCCATCATGAGGGCCCCACCTTCATGATCTAAGCTAATCTAACCCTAATTAACCCCAAAGGCCCCATCTCCAAATTCCATCACATTGGGGGTTAAAGTCCTCAACATATGAATTTGGGGGAACACAATTCATACATAGTAATAGGCCAGTGATTTTCAACTCGTGTGCCACAAGAATTTTTAAAACATGCAATACCTGCCTTTTTAGTCAGAGACACTGACCTCTTCTCCCTTAAATTGTCAAATAAAATAATGACAGCAGCCAACACAATAGCCGTCTGGTGTGAATGAAACAAAATTACACCTATTTTTTGGTCAGATCAGCAAGAATATATTTTGTGGTATGCCACAGAATTGTAGTAATCAGTTTATGTGTGCCAGGAGGTGAAAAGGCTGAAAATCGCTGTAACAGGCGACTGATAACTTTGTTTTAACTGCTCTGAAGACCTGGTTTATTCCTACTTTTTCCTCTGTCACCCTCCCTTTTGCTCTCATATTTCTCACGTCCTGGTGTTTAGGCGGCGATCCACAGGAGAAGAAATGTCATTTTAAATATCCCATTTTATCAGGATCACAAGTTAGTGAGAAACCTGTCCCTGAGGTCTCGTTGTCCAGAACAGTGTCTCCTGGCCAGCTCCAGCTATGAGGGAGAAAACGGAGTCGGGATTTACAGCCTTTATGATAGGAGACGGCAAGGAAGGAAGAAGAGAGTTAGCAAACACATTGAGTGAGCCAGCCTACAGTGTCTGCCACACCATCACTTATTAAAAAAAAACACACAAAAAAAACAACTTTTATTGATTTCAGAGAGGAAGGGAGAGGGAAGGAAAGATAGAAACATCAATGATGAGAATCATTGATCGGCTGCCTCCTGCACATGTGCCCTGACCAGGAATCGAACCGTGACCTCCTGGTTCATAGATCGACGCTCAACCACCGAGCCATGCCAACTGGGCCACACCATCACTTATTGAGAGGGTGACCCTATGCTCATTTGTCAGGCACGCCTGGTTCACACCTGCCATCCCAGTGTTATTATTAGTACTTCCTCCTACCCTTTAAAGTGGCCTGGTTTGAAGGACAAGTTCTCTGCTCACCTACTTGTTAAGCAGTAGCTATATACCATCGGCTCCCAGTAAATAGTTATTAATAGGAGGATAGAATGCAGCCGTAAAGTGAATAACAAGCCAAGGGCACACCTGGTGAGTGCTTGTGTGGTACAGGCCGCAGACGTGCTGGGCTCACAAGAGAGAGGAATGAGTGTGAATTGGCAAACGAGTTGGGTGAGCTGGTTTGGATGGAGATGAAGCATGAGGGGGAGATGTAACACCAGGCATGAAAGATAAATGGGTTGGGCACAGTTTGAAAGATGAAAAAGTACAGTTTCTGTGCCAGGGACTTTTCTTGGAAAGACTAACAACAGGCAAGTTTTACTGCTGCCTTTGTTTGAGTGGGGAACATTTTGTAACCAGGGGTTCAATGCTGAGATATGATTTGGCCTAAGAGCATTTGGAGGACTCATGGCACAAAATAAAAAGCCATTGATATTTATTAAGCCAAATACATACTTTTTTCTCTTGCCATCACAAACAACTTATCACAGAAAGTTTGGAGAACAGTGATTTTCTAAATTATTCTCTTGTGGAACATGTAGTAGAGTGTGACTTAGAGCTATTCTACTAATGAAGTCCTCTTTGGTCAAAAGAAAATATTTACATTTTCTAAATTTTCTTTTGAGTTAATATCAATAAAAATATTTACTTAGCTGTTGTTGTTTTTTTCCTAGCTTGGTTTTTAAATCCCAACATTTAATTTTAGAGATTCATTTATTCTGTTGGGATGTTTGGTGGGCTAGCATAGTGGAAAGACATAAAGAGATTTGGTTCTAATCTTGTTCTTTCCACTAAATAGTAGGTCTCTCTCTTTTTTAAAAATATATTTTTATTGATTTCAGAGAGGAAAGGAGAGAGAGATAGAAACATCAATGATGAAAGAGAATCACTGATTGGCTGCCTCCTGCACACCCCTTACTGGGGATCGAGCCCACAACCTGGACATGTGCCCTGACCTGGAATTGAACTGTGACCTCCTGGTTCATAGGTCGATGCTCAACCACTGAGCCATACCAGCTGGGCACTAGTAGGTCCCTTTTACCTCCCTGCATCTGTTTTTCAAACACCACATGAGAGATTAAACAACCCTGTGGGACCTGCCCCTCGGCACGCTGAGAGTCCAGGAATGTGCTTGGGTCATCAAGGGAAACTACGAAACAGCCAGTCTGCTTGCAGCCCCGGGTTGGTCTGGTTTAGGAATGTGTTAAGAAGCAGGATTGCAGAGGAAAACTCAGACCAGGCCATGAAACGCTTGAATGTCCAGTTTGTCTGTCTTTCTGGTGGTCCGGGGTATCCAGAGAGCTCTCCTCCAATACTGTATTTCAAATGAATCCATTTTTCCCTATCAGCCTCATTCACTCTCCAGCTTTTGTATAGTAAAAACTGGACGGCCTTTGCCTTGGTCCCCAGTGACACCTCTTTGCTCCTGGTGACCTTTCCTAATTCTTCCCCTGCTACCCTTGCGGGCCCCAGCCTTTTCTGGGTGAACACAGAGAAGAGAACATCACGGTGATGTTCCAGTGAGGCCTTGAAGGCTGAGGAAGACCAGGAGCAAGTGTGTTCCAGGTCGGCCAAGCTGGGGACTAAAGCTAGCCAGGCCTGAAAGGCTATTTTATGACAGGCAAGGCAAACTTGAGGCATAAATTGGATAATTGATTCAGGTCTCAGAACTTTCCTTCAAGATCAACCAAAGGACTTATATGCATGCATGTAAGCCTAATCAATGGACACAGACCACAAGGGGGTGGGGGCATGAATGGGAGGTGGGGGTTAATGGGGGAATAAGGACACATATGTAATACCTTAATCAATAAAGAAATTTAAAAAAAAAAAGAACTTTCCTTCAGGGCTGGGTATTTAATCGAGTGCCTTTGAGGGGAAAGGGACTAGGATGCCTTGGAGCCCTGGGTAAACACCGCCTCCCCAGGTTCCAGAGGTGGGATTTAATTCACTGCTAATTAGTGTTGGTTTTGGCTCCCCTGGGGAAGAGTACACACAAGGAAGGCAAGGAGCAGGGACAAGGTCAAAGGCAAGTGCATGGGCGTGTGTATTTGTAGAGCTGTTTGGGAGGAATGGAGAAGTGCAAAGGAGGTCTTGAAAATAGAGCAGGATTATTTCTTATGCTTTCAAATAAAGCAAATTCTGCTGCAAGCTACTGACACCCTAAAACAAAATAAGAGAGAAATGGAACCTTTTTGACGCCTGCTGTGCTCATGTTAATCTTAGTAGCCTTCCAAAGGAAAGCCATAATTGGGTTGTTTTTATTGTCTGTGGGTTGGAGCAAATGCTGGAGTGTAAACATTCTGTCGCTTGCGATTCAAATAACCTTCTTAGGAATGTCTACCCACATTTGAGGTGTGCTTCACTAGCACACAATGGGGCGTTTCATCAAACCCACAGTGGTGCAGACATTTTCTAGCCGAAGGAGCTCCGGGGAGCTCGCTCGAAGTAAACCTGCCCTTGTTTGTTTCAGGATTGAACACTTGAAAGAGTTTTTGTCCTTTCGTTACATTTTCGTCTTTTCTTCTTTATCAGGGGGACACTCATTTGTCATGGGTGGGGTTTGTGTTGTAGTTTTTTTTCAGCCAGAGAAGGATGTTTAAGACAGAAATATGTATTTCTGTATCTTCTAGAATCCACAGTACCTTTAAAACAGCTGTACAATTCCAGTCAATTCAGCCAGCATTTATAGACTCCTCCTGGGTACCAGGTGCCCAGAATCAATAAGACCAAGGACCTGCCCCATAGAAACACAGCCGCTTTATCTTTACAGTGATAAAGCATTCATAAACCCAGGCTGAAGGGGTACGGGGCAGCGGGGAGGAGGAGTGTGGGCTTCGCATCACGGCAGAACCTTCTGGATGCACACTTCTGAATCTGTGCATGTTCAGTCTGTGATCTTTTCGCAGCTTTTGTATTGAAATCATCTCTTTGCTGGGGAACGGCCCTGTGAGGTGAGACATCCTGCTTACCTACTTCCACTCGCCTCCCTGGGGAATGTTTTTCAGCCAGAAGTGCCCGGTCAATTAGCAAGCACCAGGGAACAGTGTGCAGTTCTCAGAACTGGCTCCCAAGCCTCAGCTCCCAGCGGGCAGCGCTCAGGCAGCCTCTCCAGCACCCTGTAATCACTGTTCAATGGTTCCCAGATGGGTTCCGCTCCAGGGAAGAAAGCGGCTCTGATGAGATTGGCCTTTGTCTTAGATCACCAAGGTCCTCCGTGAGGGCGCCTGTGCCCGGCAGTTCTTGGAGCGGGAAAGGCAAAGCCAGACCCGAGAAGGCCCTTCCTCATTTTCAGAAGAGCAGTTCCTCTTGTCTTTCCCAGGCCGGTGGGCCTGTGAGACCTTGGACTTCGTGACTCACATTCTTTCATGGGTTTGCGTCATTATTTACCAGGCTCCTTTTGGATGGAAGGCCAGTGAGGTTTCCGTGTGTTTTCATGTAAAGCTTAGATTCACTGCTTGTATCTGCATGGTTTATGAATTTCCTGCTTCCCCGGAGGTTAGTCATTAAGGTTAATACTTATTTGATTAAAAAGAAGAAAAAGCAACTTACTCTTTGATCCTGGTACACCTATAGGTATAGGTGCTTCTTCTGAGGTTCTTGCCTTGTGTCCTGCCTCCCCCCTGGACTGTCAGCTGGCTTTGCGTGATCTGAGCAGGATGTCCAATCAATGAAGGATGAAAAGTCCAAGCCTCTTGGTTAGGACTAAGCAGGATAAGTTTAACATTAATCAAGTTAGTAGGGTGGAGGGTGGGCAGTGAGAAGAGGAAGGTTGAAAACTATTGGTGATAGACTGAAGCAACTGAAAGAAAACCTGTAACAACGGAAAGGAAACCTAGGGACCCTACCCATGCACGAATTTCATGCACCGGGCCTCCAGTAATGAGATAAACGGATGCATTCAGGATATGTTTTGAAGGGAGAGCCAATAGGATTTGCTGGCACATTCCACATGAGACATAAGAAAAAAGAGGAGTTAAGGGTTGTGGTTTCATCAGGAAGGATGCTCACCATTTGCCAAGATGTGAAAGGGGACACCTCTGGAGAAGAAAATGAGAAGCTTGATTTTCCACCTTCAGAGTGAAGAAGAGAGGTCACGGCCCAAAGTACAGGTAATTTTCCCTCCAGGGGAACTAGGAAGGAAGGAGGGAAAGGTAAGGTCACCTTGTGAGTTGTCGAGCCCTCGGTGAGCAGCACGGTGCCAGGTGATGCGGACTGCAGGTGATGGACGGAGGCCTTGAACAGGCCACATGGACACAACGAGAACTCACGAGGAAGCGGGACTCACACAAATCAAATAGAAAAAAATACGGAGTCGAGGACCAGATCGGGAGACACAGATCTGAGGGGCCACAGTGTGGTAGCAATGTGGTCAGGAGCAGTCCCCTAATGCTTCTCGAAGGAAAGCCATCTTCACAGGACGGGAAAAAGGAAAGATTGTGGGAACAAGCAGGAGCCACTCCGGCCAGTCTGGAAGCCGTTGGAAGGATTTAAAAAACTGGTCCCTGGCACATAGTAGGCACTTGATGAAGAACTGCTTATTAAATTGGGGGAATTTGATGAAGGTAAACGGTAAAGCTCTCCTGAATGCAGCTCCTCCCCCACGTCGACCCCTAGACCTTTGACACCCTTTGCCCTTGCCCCTTTCCTGGGTTGTCTTCTAATCCTTCTATTAGAAAACCTCAAACCTGGCTTTCTACATTGTGACGGGGAAGGAACTGGGCTACCATATTTCAGCATGTCCATGAGGGCTTGCGTGTTAATAACCTTGTTCATGTGAACACTAGAAAGGTCCAGAAGGGGGCAATGTGACACTTGAACTTCAGGAGGGTTTTGTGTTGTTTTCACAAACATTTTGGAATCCACCGTCCATCGCTGAGTAGAGAATCTCAGAGGCCAGGGCTGGCAGGGTCTTTAGACAGCATGGTGTCCACCACTCTCCGCCAGTGGAGACACAAGCCCGGAGATGGGGAGGGACTTGCTTACGGCCTAACTGGCTTTTAGTGTGAAAGCCAAAACTCTAACCTCGTTCTGACTCTGAATCCGTCCTTACCCCCCCCCCCACCCCCCACCCCCGCGTTTGTGGTTTAATTTGGGAGAATCTCCCTGAAAAGCAGAGTTTCTCAAAAGTCGTGTCATGTATCCATAACTTGTAAAGGAATAAAATTCTCACAACTCCATACTCTTCCAAACCTTTCTCCATGAATATACAAATAAACACAGACACACACATGCATGTGTCCTAACACCCAATATTGGGGTAGTAATATTACTGGAAAAGCTTGAGCCTCCCTGTTCATTTGCATGACACCTTACATTAACTTAAAAAATAGGAATAATCTATATCAAAGCAGGGGATCTGGTGGAGACTTTGAGATGGCGGAGAGCTGAAGTCTACCTAAGCCGCCTCTTGGTTCAGTCCTGGCACGCGTGGTCTACGGAATCATCTCTCTTTTGCCGGTGGTTTGAAACGCCACCTCTATTACGTATTAAATGTGCATATCTATGAAGATGTATTTTTAAAAACTGTCTCTCTCCTGTTTGTTCAGACTGCCATTGCGCGCTGACACTCGCTCCCTTTTCTGTAGCGAGTGACTTCTCCCCCGTCGCCTGCCACCAGCACCCTCGCTTTCCTCCGCTGCTGGGGCAGCGCTTAAGGACCCTCAGATGTGCTGCTTCTCCTGTGTGAAGGCATCACTTAGGAGGCACGGGAGGCTCTTTACAAAGGTTTCAAGTTCCACTCGAACTTCTTGTGATAGTGGAAGTGCGAGAGCCTTTGTTCTGCAACTGTTCTTCCTCCTCCAGCGCCCCCCGCCCCCACCCGCAAGACTTTCCCGGGCTCTGCTCAAATGCAAAGTCTTTCCTAACATCCTCAAGGCCATCACCGGATGCTGTTCATAGTGAGCCCGGACACCGGTGCTGAAGGAAGTTCCAAGGCAGCAAAAGAGCAGTCTCTGCTTTGACTTGCAGTCATTGTCAGGCTCCTACGAGCTGCCGACGGGCCAGAGTTGCTCCCTCACGGTGTGTTCTAAAAGAGCGATTTCTGAGGAAGAACGCATTTTGTTTTCTGCTCAGGGCCACCTGCTTGTGATTCAATCCGCAATTCCCTTCTGGGCAGCTGAGTATGTTACAGCTTTGTATAACGCTGAGGTCCGAGTCGTGAGAAAAATGCCAATAACAGAAAGGTATCCTGTGAGAATGAATCCGATGGTTAACTAAACTCGGAGAATGCTCAAACAAATTGTCTGTTTACTTGTGAGTGCTTTAAATAAAGTCTTGATGAAGCAAGACTGTACAGTACGGATGCAAAACCCTAAGAGTGGGATAAGGTGCACCATTCCAGCACCTATTCCACTGCGGCCCTATGGCTGCCCTCCCCTGATATTCTGATGATGTACCTCGAAAACCGAGAGCAGTCTGCAGACTGGCAGCCAGAAAGCCAGATCTGGCCGGATGGTTCAGTTCACTGGACCATACAATGTTTTAAAAACATTCAATCCGCCATCTGAAAATTGGAAGAGTTCACCAAAAGTGTCTTGATTTCCAGTTGCTTTTAAAGAATGGGAAGGCCTGGCAAAAGCCAGCATTCCAGCATGGCCACCCTGGCTGCACTTGGGCGTGGGCCTCTTCATCATTAGGGGCGTGGACGCTGTACTAAGTCCCATAGAACACCTGCACGGCCCTCCTCCGTGCTTGAGTCTGTGACCTTGACCATCAAGGGAGCCTCAAGTGTGGGAGAGTTCCGTGTGGGAAGAGCTGATGTCAGCCCATCAGGCGGGGTGGACTGACTATGGGTGGTCAATGGGACGAGGAAGACTGGCCGCGTGGCCAGGAAAGTAGCCCATGAGATCAGGAGGGACAAGAGGCAGTACCCAGGAGCAGCGCCGCGGTTCATCACAAGGCACAACCGGTTTCACAATGATTTTCCATTTGCTTCCAAATTTCCCAGCTGCGCCCTCCTCCACCCGTGGGGATCTTGACATGTGTGGCGAGAAACAAAGAGCCAAGGCCAAAAGCCAAGGCGTTGCAAATGGTTGGTAAATGGTAAAACTCGATTTTCAAATGAAGCGTGTTTGCTAGTAATTCCCCCTGAGGTGCACCAGTGGGAGAAGGGTTTGGCTGTCATTGCATTCTCTTGCCATAGTGCCCGGTGCCCGAGAGCCTTGCCCAGAAGTTTTGTAATTTAAACTCGGACAAAGACAACAAAGGCGAGATGGTTTTCTTTGATATTATTTTCACGGTGGTTGCAAGTCAAGAAAATAAATTACCAGGCAAGCTCTGTGTTCTTTAATCTTGTTGAACGCATTGCTGTGCGGCAACAGTAAGTTAATAATTAAGGACCGTTCCGCCTTCCCCAGAGGTCTGTCTGATCTACAATGGCAGGGCTCCACAGTTTTGGCTACTTGGGTTCCTACGTTCTCATTAATGTCCATAAACATTAGTCAAAAGAGAAAGGGCAAAAGGCAAAATGACAACAAACCCCAGTTGCATTTAAGAAAGGGAGATTTTTATCTGTAATTCGGTATGTTGTCATTTCCATTGCTTGCTTGCTTTTCAACATGATGTAATTAGAAAGTAGTAAAAATGTACGCTATTTATAGCAATCCCACAGCCCATAAGCAGGATTTCTATTCACACACATCTAAAAAACATATTCAGAGGGGAAGAATACATTTTGCAAAGTGAAAATGAGTATTTACACACTCAACCGTGATTCATCTTTTCCGTGAAGGTTCTTTTGCTCTACTCTTTTTATTCTACTGGAATTTGTGAGAACCCAGAGTTTTCCGACATTTCTGAGATTTGTTGGCCGTTCAAGTACAGCAGAAACCATGTGTCTTACTTTACTGGGAGGGCAGGAATGTCACTAGAAAGTCTAATAATTAGGTGCTGGTCTTTTGGAATTGATCAGCTGGTTTTCTTGTCTTTTTTCACTATTGTTTATCTCTCCTAGAATTTTTTTTTTTACAATTCTTCGATTTCAATTTCCAAGAGAGCTCTTTCTTGCTCCCCCTCTCTCATTGTATTCTGGTTTTATGGACGTGATATCTTACCTTTGCCTCCTGTTTCCTGCATTGCTCTGTGCTTCCTTCGAGTGCCTTTTGGTTGTTACTATTTTGGCTGGGTTGGGTTCATCCCTTTCATTTTGGAGCCTTTGCTCAGGAATATGGTGCTTCTGGACGGGACATTCATTCCAAGTGCAATCTGATTGGAAGCTCCCTGCAGGCATAGAAAATAAATTCTAGACGTGAAATGGCTGGCAAAGGGTACGGACACGTGTACCTCGCTGGCTGCTACAGCCACACGGCCTGCAGGCAGTTGCAGGAATTCTGACTCTCAGTAACAGTGAGTTTCCCCAAACCCTCTGTGGCCGGTGCATTATCACATTTTTTGTCGTCTCCAAATTTATTTGTAGAAAAATCTAACGTCAGTGTCATTGTTATGTGTATATATTTTTTTTGCAATTGGGCCTGAGCGTCTTTGTATATAGTACAGAGTTACCTGTGCTTTCTGTGAAATGTCTCTTCACCTTCTTTGTAATTTTTCTTTTAAGATATTGGTGCTTTTGCTTATGGATTGGTGAAAATCCTTTACCTAGGAAATTAGCCCTTTGTCTATCACACATGCTGGAAAGCTCTCCTACCAGTTTGTCGTTGAACTTGTTGCATTTGTGCTTTTTTTTTTTTTTTGGCAAACAGAAAGTTACCATTTTATGTAGTCAAATTTAATGTTTTTTCCCCCTGGTATTTTATGGTTTCATTTATTGTGCTTTTATTTAGGTGATCTAGTTGACATTTATCTTGACAGGAGGTAGAGGTTCAGTTTTCCCCCAGTTGGCTGGCAACCTGTCTCAACTTACAAATCTTCCTCCATACAAACCCACAGCAATGTTTTAAAATTGTAAAATCCTCCTTCTGATCGACCAGATTAACTGTCTCCTGCTCATTAAGGCGAGATGAGATTGTTTCGAAGCCATTGTGCCGGAAATTTAATTTGTGGGTGTATGTAATCTGACCACACTTGGCAGCTGAGTCTGACCCCTCCGTGTGCAATTGGAACCTGAAGTTAATCAGGTAGCAAATCCAAAACCTGATTCTAAATCGCAGGCCTGAATGGGGTTGATGATCCAGAGCCCAGGTCAGGAGGGGGAGGGGAGGGGAGCTGAGAAAAGTCCTGGGCGAGCACCGCACGGGAGCCAGAGACCGGGTTCCAGGAGGCGTGAGACCGGGGTGCCTGGGGACACCTGAGCCTTTGGAAGAGGCAAGGTTGGGGGGCACTTGGCTTCTCTGTCTCTTGCGTTCAATCCTGTAGCAATTCTCAGTGTGGAGGTGGGATTCCAACTTGGCTTTCACCTGCGCAGAAGTGGGGCCGGGAGTCCTGATGGAGTAGAAGGGGGCCCAGGCCTGGGGGGAGATGGGGACTGAAATCAGCCTTCTGAAAGAATTCAAGCCACTGTTGGGAGAGTGTCTTTAGTCGATACATAAGGGTACTCGCCTCTACTAAATCATGCCTAATGTAATGGTCAGTGAATTCTAAGTTAATGCATCCCTTCATCATGAAACTTTATTGACTAAGTGCCTGGCACGGTGCCGATCACTGGGAGACAGGAGTATAAGGGGCCGGTGCTTTAGGCAGTCCTGTACTCACCCATAACAGTGTGATGTCATCAACGGCAGTGGAAATTCACATTTCCAAGGCGATGCCAAATCCAAAAATCAAGTTCAACACCCAGTTAGCGGCACTTTCTGTCTGCAGGCCCCGTGCCCCGAGCGGAGGGAGACGGGGCAGCAGGGCCTACAGCTCCCACCTTCACGGCCACGAGGCTGTGGGAAATGCACAGAGTGCGATGGGGGCTCAGAGAGGAGGTGAGTCTTTCCTCCGGGAGGGGGCAGGAAAGAAGGTCAGGAAGGCGGTCTCGCGGGGCAGTGCTTCCTATCCTGAGGAAGCCATGGACTTTCACCCTCTGCTCCCGCACCTTCAGAATGAGGTGCCGGGCCGGCAGGCCGACACCTGACCAAAAATACCCAGGAAATAAGATGAGGAGGACATTTAGCCTTTGGCATAGAATGACAACAGGAAGAAAGAGGAGGAGCAAAAAATATAGAAAATGTTGTAGGGGAACCTACCACTGAGACTACATTGGAAGCATAACATTTTTATTTGAATCAGTGTAAGAACTTTTGAAAACTGATGTTAACAGAAAATCTTTATCATCATGACTATCCTATTAAAATTTTTGAAATCTGGTTTTAAAGCAACTCAAAGCTCCCGGCTGGTGTGGCTCAGTGGTTGAGTGTCAACCTGTCAGTCAGGAGGTCACGGTTCGGTTCCCGGTCAGGGCATATGCCCGGGTAGTGGGCTCCATCCCCAGTGTGGGGCAACCTATCAATGATTCCCTCCCATCATCGATGTTTCTATCTCTCTCTCCCTCTCCCTTCTTCTCTAAAATAAAATTTTTTAAAATGTTCTTTATTGAGTAAGGTATCACATAGTTGTCCTCATCCCCCCATTCCCATCCCAAACCCCTCCCCACGCATGCCCCCACCCCCCGTTGTCCGTGATCTAAAATAAGTTTTTAAAATATTTAAAAAATAAAATAAAACAAAGCAACCCAAAGCAACATGCGTATTTTCCTAAACATCAAAAAACAGAAAGACTGTTTTGCTAGAAGTGTTTGCAGGCTCTGAGGGCTTTTCCAAAATGAGGCCTGAGGAGCGGGTGCACATACCTTTTCCTCTGGCTAGGTCACATATCATCGGGCATCACTCAGGCCTGCATCAGAGCTGAAATCCGCGTAGTGCTCGCCCGTCAGCGCTTACAGAGCAGCCCCACACCCGTCACCAGCCCTGTGCAGTTTATTAGCCTCGCTAATACATTTTCTTCCTCTCTGTTCTCAGGGCCAACAGCACCTGCCAAATTTCGAGACAGCTCTCGGCTTAGGGGAAGGCTCATCTAAATAAAGGCCGGCTAAAGTGACCTAGCGGGGACTTAATCCTCCACTCGCCCGCCCGCCCGCCCGCCCAGAAGGCTGATTTGCAGCTTTCTTCTTCCTGGGGCTCCAGATTATTAGGTCTCAGGTCCTGTGACCTGCCGGCAAGAGCCTCGTGAAATAAGGAAGGTCAGAGCTGAGCGCCAGCAGCCAGGGCCCCGGGGGGCCTCCACAGGGATAGATCCTCTGACCCTCAAAGGAAACAGCAAACGGGAGCCTTTGTCCCAGGACCAGCCGCCTACCACAGAGCATCAGACTGCACTGTAGCCACCAGGTTCCTGCAGCTGGACCCGGGAGTGACGGCGGTGCCAGGACTTGCGCCCTGCGGCACAGTGAGAGCTGGGAAGTGCCGCACAGGAAGGTGTGAGGGCCTCCGGGGAGGCCGGCAGCCTCGCTCCGGGTTGGGCAAGCTCTGCGGCTCGGCCCCGCTGCCTCCTCCAGGCCGGCTCCGATGGACTGGGGCCCTGGTGGTCCCTACCGCCCATCGCCCACCCACAGGGCCTCTTCTGCGCCTCCCAACCTGCCCCTGGCCGGCGCCTCCTGGCTGAGATGGAGCCGTGAGCTGCGGTGCCATGACGATGACAGCAGTGTGTGTGGACGGAGGCGGCCTGGTGAGCCCGCACTGCGCGCGGTGGGATCGGCGGGACAGCGTGGAGAGTGGCTGCCCCACGGAGAGCAGCCAGGAGGAGGCCGAGGGGCAGGCGCGCCAGCTGACGCCCTTCGAGAAGCTGACCCGGGACATGTCCCAGGACGAGAAGGTGGTGAGAGAGATCACGCTGGGCAAGCGGATCGGCTTCTACCGCATCCGAGGGGAAATCGGGAGCGGGAACTTCTCCCAAGTCAAGCTCGGGATTCACTCCCTGACCAAAGGTAGGACCTGCCCCCCAGGCGGCCCCCGTGGGAGCGGGGCCCAGTGTGGGGTGGGGCCAGGAGTCCGGGGCCAGGAAGCGTTGTCACCTGAGCCCTGCCCTCTGTTATTTCAGTTAATTTTCACGGTAAGGGGGTGAGGACAATGTCTTTTTGTTTCCACTTTACGGCTAGGGACACTGAGATCCACAGAAGTTAACGTGTGGCCTCAGCGGTTCAACCTTAGGTGATTCCCACTCCAAACACTCTTCCCCTGGCCTCCACCATGCGCATGAATTTCCTCCAGCACTGTGGGGCCCCGGCTGGTGTTCTCAGTGGTTAGACCCTCCGCCCACGAAATGAAGGCTCACAGGTTTGATTCCTGGTCAAGGGCATGTACCTGGGTTGCGGGTTCACTCCCTGCCGGCCCCCTCCTTCCCCAGGAGGAGTGCAGGAGGCAACCCAGTCGATGTGTCTCTTTCACATCGATGTTTCTCTCTCTCCCTCCCTCCCTCTCCGTCCCTTCCTCCCGCTTTCCCTTCCACTCTGTCTGGAAAATCAATGGGAAAAATATTTGCAGGTGAGGATTAACAAAACAAAAAAACAACACTGCGGGGACGCTGTCCTGCTGACATGGAGTGTGGCTTGGTTCCAAGGCAACTCAGTCCAAGCTTTTGCTTGTGTCTCCTGTTCCTATCTGCGCGTCAATACCAATGACACAGAACGGCCCGGGAGACTCCGGGATCACACAGTCCGTGGACAGCAGGGTCCAGTCTCCCCTGCTGACCCGAGGCTGCTGGGAGACCTCCGGGATCACACAGTCCGTGGACAGCAGGGTCCAGTCTGCCCTGCTGACCCGAGGCTGCTGGGAGACCTCCGGGATCACACAGTCCATGGACAGCAGGGTCCAGTCTGCCCTGCTGACCCGAGGCTGCTGGGAGACCTCCGGGATCACACAGTCCGTGGACAGCAGGGTCCAGTCTGCCCTGCTGACCCGAGGCTGCTGGGAGACCTCCGGGATCACACAGTCCGTGGACAGCAGGGTCCAGTCTGCCCTGCTGACCCGAGGCTGCTGGGAGACCTTCGGGATCACACAGTCCGTGGACAGCAGGGTCCAGTCTGCCCTGCTGACCCGAGGCTGCTGGGAGACCTCCGGGATCACACAGTCCGTGGACAGCAGGGTCCAGTCTCCCCTGCTGACCCGAGGCTGCTGGGAGACCTCCGGGATCACACAGTCCATGGACAGCAGGGTCCAGTCTCCCCTGCTGACCCGAGGCTGCTGCTTGTGTTATATTCGGGGAAAAGGGCTTTGCTCTCAGGACCTTCGCTGCTCCAGTCTGCTCTGTACCGCCGTCATTGCTGCTGGGTTCCTTGCTGTCTCCCAAAGGCGCACCCCACCCCTGCTGGATACCAGTCACGCTGGGTCCTAGCGCAGCAGCGGCCAGCACGCCGGCCTCGGGGGGAGGAACCCTGCGGAGAGCCCGGCACTATGGGCTCTTCCCCGCTTACCTCTTGCTTAGCTGAAGCCTGGACGGTATCGAAGGGAGTTACAACACAGAAAAGGAACCCTTGCAACTCGATGCAGTTTACGACTTCCTAAGCCCATGGGCTCGCTCTGCCCTCTCCCCGAGAGTCCGCCCTGACATCTCCCAGGTCCCAGCCCGAGCTGCTCTGCCCCGTTGTCAGAAGGTCACAAGGCCAAGAATGATGGTTGCGGGTCCCACAGCCACATACTGAACGCTCTCAGCTTCCATCTCCATCCACACGTTTCTATTTCAGCTCAGATTTTAAAGAGAGAGAACACAGGGGTGGGCAAAACTAGGTTTATCGTTACAAGTACGTGAATCACAGAGCTGATTCTTGTATTATTATTCATATATCATTGTATTATTTATTATTATTGTTAACCTGCTTTTGCCCGCCCCTGTATGATTGCTCACTGGCCAATCGATGACGGGCCACCTTGGGGTCAACAACCTCCCCTGTCAAGTCAGCGGCAGCCTTAGGATCCCGTGGCCCCATGACTCTCAACAGAGCCCAAGGTCCAGAAAGGTGTGTCTGAGAAGGTGAGCAGAGTGACAGGCATGTCCACCATAGAGACAGGAGCCACAAGATGGCATCTGAGTCCATAGACAGGCTCCAGCGTGGGCCGCACAGGAGAGAGAGAAGCAACAACTGGTGTTTATGAGTGACTCTTTCTTGGATTCCTCAGGTGTCTGTGGTGTTACTAAGTTAAGTTAATCCTGGTCCCTGAGTTGCTGAGAGCACATTTTCCTGCGGTGCACCAGTTGGGCACTTGGGTGGCCTCGCTGGCAGGAGATCCTCACTGCTAAGCGGCCCTCTTGTCAAAGGTGCAAGTCACCCATGTGCCAAAGGGGAGGAAGGTCAAGAGCACAGGCAGTGGGGAAATCAGGTCAACAAGCAAGTTCAAACAAGCCAAAGAATGTACCGGCAGCTAACAGCACATTAGACTGATGCAACAGAAGAAAGGAATCCCAGCTTCACCTCCCGACTCTTACGCCCTAGTCCTGGCACCACGCCCCATCTCTCTCCTGGGCTTCTACCCATCAGCAAGCTCCCTGAGCGGAGGAGAGTAGGAAAATGAGAATGAGTGGAACTGAAAGGGGGGCAGGAAGGGAAACCTGGGTGCAAAGGCATGCGAGGCAATGAACACAGGTGGCTTCAGGTGCTGGGAAACAGAATCTCGGGCAGGATAATGAAAAGAGGACGAAGAGAGTCAGGGCGAAAAGACTGAGGATGTCCACGGAGAGGGGACATTTGGCTACTCTGAGTGGACGGGAATGGAAAGAAAGAAAAGGGGAATGTTCCTCTAAAAGAGGAAGGTGACTCATTGGCGAGTGGTTGAGGAACCTTGCTGGGGATTTCAATGCCTGTCCCATAGCCAGGCCACGCCAGAATAGGCAATATGGGTTGCCATTCCTACCAGTATGTTCCCTATACAAAGCCCACGGGCCAGATCGTCGCCGGTGTCCTAGGAAACATGGACACGGGCTCGATGAGACAAATAAGGGAGACTTTCCTGGGAAAGCCGAGGGCTCCTGTGGGGCAGCTCCTAGGACAGTGGTTTTTAAACGGGTGCCAACTGCTCTGATCTCTAGAAAAAAGGCTCCAATCCAGGCCGCTGCTAGCCGGGGTTTATTTTCGTGGCGAACAGCCCAGGTTCCCCCGGGCCTTGCAAGCTGATAGGGTGGCTGAAGCCATCATGATTAGAATCAGGCTGATGAGAAATTTCTCAAAAGAGATGATGCGCTTGGCTTCTGAATATTTTATGTCCCATCTGTTGTCACAAAGAACAGCACAAGAGGCAGCGGTGTCTGTCCCTTTCTCTGCTGTGCCCTTCCTGACCTCTTCTCCCCTGGTCTTCCTCTCGCTACTCTAATCTCAAGTTTCCTAAGCGCTTTTCTTCTCCTCTCTCAATTTATTTATTTATCAGTTCACTTATTCCTCTTTTCAAGAATATAATAAACTCTCCCGTACCCACACTTCTCTCCGGGCCTTTAACAGAGATGAATGAGGTACATTCTAACCTGATAGGCACCCACACTATGTAATGGAGACAGACAGGAAGCAATCAGTAAGTGATGTCACCCCGTACGGTACAAAGGTCGTGCTCAGCTGTGCCTGTGGGTGTCAGGAAAGGGTCAGTTGACCAGGAAAGGCTGGGGTTGGGTCTTGAGGTTTGAGGAGAAATTGTGCAAGTCACAGGCAAAAGGGAATTCCAGGCAGAGAGAGGATGTCAAGTTCATGAAGGTGTGAACCAGTCTGGGGAGTATTTGTAGATTTGAAAGCAGTTCGGTGAGGCTGGAGCCTGCGATGCACCACAGAGTGTGGGCGATGGGGTGGGCGATGCAGGCAGGGCTAGATCATGGAGAACCTTCGTGCATATTTGGATTTTGCCATTTTGGTATTGGGGAGCCATTGAAGAGCTTAAAGAAAACAGTTAATACAAGTGATTCCTAGAATCTGATTTCAGTGAGGAAGGTGAACTTGAAGTTGGGGTGTGACAAGAGTCAGGGAAGTCAGAATAAAATATTATTCTAATGGTCCAGATGAATGATGATGTCCACCCCAACTCAGGAAGTGGCAATGAGGTTGGAGAGAAGGGGATGCATTTGAAAAATGTTTTAGAATATTGGAGAACCTTGTCGTTGATGGGATGGGGGAGGATGGGGAGACAAGGGACAGGAGGAATTGGGAAGAACTCCCAGGTCCCCAGCTTTGATAGTTAGCAGTCAATAGCAAATACAGGAAAACAAATGGATTTGACAGTAAAGATTTGGAGGCACTGACTTGGAGGCACATGGAAGTCATGAAGTAATGAGTCCAGCAGCCATCTTGGAGTGCAAGGGAACGTCTGGATGAGAAATCAAGATTTGGAGCTTAACAAATCCATGGTATGCTAAAAGTCTTGGGTGTCCTGGTCACAAGCTCCTTGGTGCCAGAACTTGTATCATATTGATCCTTGGAGTTTCCCCCACATGCATTATAAGTAACTAGAGGCCCGGTGCATGAAATTTGTGCACTCAGGGGAGTTCCTCAGCCTCGCCTGAGTCCTCTTGTAGTCTGGGAGCCCTCGAGGGATGTCCGACTGACGGCTTAGGCCCACTCCCCACAGGCCTAAGCACTGCTGTGGAGGCGTGAGAGGCTCCCTCCAGCCAGCCATGAGCCTGGCTTCTGGCTGAGGGGCACTTTCCCTGTGGGAGCACACTGACCAGCAGGGGGCAGCTCCTGTGTTGAGCGTCTGCCCCCTGGTGGTCAGTGCGCATCATAGCAACCGGTCATTCCGCTGTTCAGTCAATTTGCATTTTATTTATTTGAATTTAATAAGTCTTTATTGTTCAGATTATTACAATTGTTCCTCTTTCCCCCCCCCATAGCTCCCCTCTACCTGATTCCCACTCCACCCTCTACCCTTACCTCCCCCCCACTGTCTTCGTCCATAGGTGTACAATTTTTGTCCAGTCTCTTCCCGCAACCCCCACACCCCTTTCCCCCCGAGAATTGTCAGTTCACTCCCTTTCTATGCCCCTGATTCTGTTGGTCCTTTTTCATATCCTTGAGGGTCTCACTAAATTTATCGGCCTTTTCTAGAAAATTCTTGAAAAACTTAGGTTTTGAACTCTATATCCAGTCGTTTGCTTTCTTCCATTTTTTAAATTTGTGATCTGTTTCTTTGTCTCCTCATTGTCATTGCTTCCCTGAGTTGGTAGAGTAGCTTTGTGTGGTAGGTGTCCTATAGGGCCCAGTGGCTCAGCCTCCCCCAGTTACCTGAGGTGGACACTTTTGGTGCACCCCTTTGTGGACTGTGTGCACAGCCTTGTAGTTAAGTCTTGATTGTTGTTAGTATCACTGGGAGGAATACTGGAGACACCCATATGAGACAAGACTTGCAAATTGCAAAAGCCTCTGTGCTCAGCTTGGACAGGGCGGAGTCTCAGGGTGGAGCAGACAGCTTGGCTTCCCTTCAGCCCTGCTCTATGAGGCCCCTGGGTCTCAGTGTCCCTTGGTAATCGCTGTAAGCACCTCTGAGAGAAAGCTGCCCACGAGTTTCGCCCACTGCTAGACAGTCCAGTTTCTCCCTGAATGAGTCTGGGTTCACAGAAACTCGCCCGGAACTGGAGTTCAGCGCAGTCGGGAGTTTCTGTCTCCCTCCCGCTTTAGAAAGCCAGCCACACACTCAGCCACCCATGCACTCAGCTGGCCATCCTCTCTGCGCACGCGTGTCCATACCTCAGCCTTTTTGCAGCTCCTCTGAGTCTCAATGTGCTGTCTTCTTTCCTTCCAGTTGTAGAATTTCCACTCAGCCAGCTTCCCTGTGGTTCTGGATGGTGTCTGTTTTGTCTTTTAGTTGTAGTTTTGATATTGTTGTTGAGGCAGCAGTTTAGGTGTTTACCTATGCCGCCATCTTGGTTTCTCAAGAAAGCTTGATTTGCATTTTAGACTTTTATTATCCTATATAATAAAAGCCTAATATGCTAAGTGTCCAGTCGTCCAGTTGGCCGTTCAACCAATCAAAGTGTAATATGCTAATGATATGCTAAGGCCACTCAACTGCTTGCTATGATGTGCACTGACCACCAGGGGGCAGACACTCTGACCTATAGGTTAGCTTGCTGCTGGGGTCTGGCTGATCGGGACTTAGTGAGATAAGCCAGATATGCCCTGGAGCCCTCCTGCGGTTCCTCCCCAGCTGGCCAACCTGGTGGTCAGTGGCTCAGCCACAAGCCGGGCTGACAGCTGGCGCACACAGTGGCCCGCCTCTATGGCAGTGCTAAGGATATCCGACTGATGGCTTAGGCCTGCTACCAGTTGGACATCCTCTGAGGGCTCCCCAGCTGCGAGAGGGCACAGGATGGGCTGAGGGACGCCCGCTCCCCCTGAGTGTACAAATTTCTTGCACCGGGCCTCTAGTATAGGATAAACATTCAACAAATGTTTACTGAATTGTTGGCATACTAACTTCTCATGAAAATGTAGTATTGATGAGGAAGAGATATTAGAGGAAGCAATGCAGGGCAGTACTCTCTGGGAGGTTCTCTACACTGTGATTTCCTAGGAGGACCCAACGGGGAGCTAACTTAATCTCTACTAAAGCTTAATACAGAAGACTCACTAATTTTTTAAAAAGTGATCCCTCCTCTTGAAAACATGAAAAAAAACCCAGCAATTAAAAATCATGTGTTCTTATTTTAAAAATAGTAAGTGACTTGTGAATCCATCCTAAAAATAAGTCCAACATTAGAAATACAATAACCAAAAAAATGTTCATTGTGGCAATGGACTGGCAATCATTTATATAATCCAACAACATTAGGAATAGTCAAGTAAACTAAAACACTCATTGGATGTGATGTTACGGAGCCATTAACAATCATGACAATGAAGAGTGAGTGGCAATGCAGAAGATGCATTGAACAGACAATAAATGAAAGAGCAAGACCCAAAATTGAGTATACACTGTGAGGTTAATGCTTTCCCTGCATTCTTGTGAGGATTGCATGAGATCATTCATTCAACAAATATTTGTTGAGTAACAGGCCCTCTTCTAGGGACTGAGGATACCGAAATGAACAAAATAGACAATAATCTCTAGTGCAGTGGTCGGCAAACTGCGGCTCTGTTGACTAATGAGTTTGCCGACCACTGCTCTAGTGTATGGAGCTTATAGTCTAGTGGGGAGAGACAGACAGAAGCCAGTCAGTGAAATATCATTGTGTTATGTAGTGATAAGTGATAAGAAGGAGCACCGAGGGATGCAGCTTTAGAGGTAAGTTGGCCAGGGACAGCGTTACTGAGGGAGGTGATCATTGAACAGAAAGAAAAAGTAAGGGATCTGGTCATGGATGCATATGAGGGAAAGTGGTCGGGCAGAGGGAATAGCAAGCATCAGAGCGCCAGGGCAGGAGTGTGACTGTTGTACTCTAGAAACAGCCAAGGGGAATGAGGACAGAGAATAACAGGGACCAGATCGTGTGGGGCCAATATGTCCTCGTAAGGACTTTGGCTTTTCCTATGAGTGAAACCAGAGCCTTGGCAGGAGCAGAGACAAGAGATGATCTGCCTTTTGCTTTAAGAGGATCACCCTGGCTCTCTGTTGAAAATAGATTGCAAGGGGTCAAAGGCAGAAAAAGAGAGATCAGTTGGGAGCCTACTGCAATAATCCAGGCAATAGATAACGGCGCCTTGGACCAGGACGGTTCCCGGGGATGCCGAGGAGTGGCTGGGTGCTGGCTCTATTTAGAAGGTAGACATAACAGGATTTGCCGATAGACTGAAAATGGCGTCACAAGAAGAGTCAAATGCTCAAGGCTCTTGTCTGCACAATGGCGAAAATAGCATTTCCATTTACTGAAACTGAGAAGACGGTAGGAGGAGCAGGTTTGAGGTTGAGGAGATCACTGCTCAGTATTGACTATGTTATGTTAGACATGCTTATTACACATCTTTTCATGTCATTCTTCTGATAGCTGCACAGTATACCATGATATAGGTCACTGAACCACACTCTAGCTTAACCATCTCTTGCTGGACACTTAAGCTGTTCCCGGCATCACAGAAGTCTTCTTAGGCACACATGCAACCTTGTTCGGATGTCAGATCATTTTCTTAAGATTAATTGTGAGAAGTGAAATGGCTGGGTCAAAGAGTACAACCATTTTTAACGCTCTCAATACATTAATACCAAACGACCATGAATTGGTATAATAGTCCAGGACCATTGTACCAATTAATCCTGCCCCCCACACTAAGTACTGGTGCGTCCAGGCACTGACAAAGCCAGATAGAGCACAGCCCACACACCGACAGGGCAGGAGGAGGAGACCAACCAGAAGTCAACATTTACAGGCCAGCGTGCTGAGATTACAGTGCAGAGAAACACAGAACTGGGACACCAGGATCTTCATAGAATGGGAGTCACCGAAGGCCTCCTTGGAGGAGGTTGGTTTGGAGGCTGGCCTTGAGAGACTGCCAGGAGTAAACTGAGTAACGGACAAGAAAGGGGTCATACACCAGATAAATGAGCCAGGCAGAGGAAAGCTTCTAGGTACACGAGTTTCATCCCTTTTCAAGGAACAACTGAAGGTTCTGTAACAGTTTGAGTCAAGTTGTGGATGGGAGGTGAGGATGGTGGATAGGCGGTGAGGGTGGTGGACAGGTGGTGAGGATGATGGACAGGAAGTGAGGATGGAGGACAGGGGTGATGGGTGGCGAAAAGGAGGTGAGGATGGTGGAAAGGAGGTGAGGGTGGTGGACAGGAGGGGAGGATGGTGGACAGGAGGTGAGGATGATGTACAGGAGGGGAGGATGGTGGACAGGGGTGAAGGATGGTGAGGCTGAGGAGGTGGGTGGGTCTGATCAAGAGGGGCTTTCTTGGCTAAGCAAAGGAACTTTAATGTCATCCAGAAAACTGGGTAAAGATCATCAACTACAAACACCTTGGGAGGCAGGAGTTGGCATCAGGCCCTGTGCAGGGAAGATCAGGGATGAGCTCTGCGAGCTTGGGGACAGCCATTTAACCTCTGTCTCATAAAATAAAGGGGCTGATCTAGGTCCCTTTGGGTTCTAAATTTATTTATTTATTTAAAAAATATATATATCTTTATTGATTTCAGAGAGGAAGGGAGAGGGAGAGAGAGAGAGAAACATCAGTGATGAGTGAGAATCATTCATTGGCTGCCTCCTGCACGATCCAGGATCACACCCGCAACGCTGCCAGGCAGGAATCAAACTGTGACCTCCTGGTTCATAGGTCGACGCTCAACCACTGAGCCGCTGCAGCTGGGCTGGTTCTAAATGTCTATGAGCCTATGAACACTGGCACATTCTTTTCTTTTTTTCCAGAAAAGGTGGCCATTAAAATCCTGGACAAGACCAAGTTAGACCAGAAAACCCAGCGGCTGCTCTCCCGTGAAATCTCCAGCATGGAGAAGCTGCACCACCCCAACATCATCCGCCTTTACGAAGTTGTGGAGACCCTGTCCAAGCTCCACTTGGTGATGGAGTACGCCGGGGGCGGGGAGCTCTTCGGGAAAATTAGCACCGAAGGGAAGCTCTCGGAACCAGAGAGCAAGTTCATCTTCTCCCAGATTGTGTCTGCTGTGAAGCACATGGTGAGTGGGCGAAGAAGGAGAGTCTTGCTCTCATTCTACCCACAGCGGGAGCATGTGGCTTCTGTTTACCATCATGTAGCAGCCCAGAGGGTGTCAGTCTCACAGGCAGACAGTAGACCCTTTTCTGCTTGCCTCTGAAGCATCACAGGAATCTCCAGTTACAGGGCAACCTGCTGGCTTCTGGAAGTTAGCAGGAGTCACTCTGAGCAGCCCGATGACCCTCACCCACTCTGGTCACACCCATCTCTCCAACCCCATCTTCCTGTAGCCAGAAAGCTAGCTCATCCTCTTTCTTGGCCTTGCCGTCCTAACTCTGTTGAGGATGCCCTCTCCCCTATCAACACATCTCACATTCCAACTCCCATCCACCCTTCATAACCCAGCTCATTAATACCAAACGACCATGAATTGGTATAATAGTCTAGGACCATTGTACCAATTAATCTTCCCTGTCCCCCCCCCCCCCCCCACTAAGTACTGGTGCATCCAGGCACTGACAAAGCCAGACAGAGCACAGCCCACACACCGATGGGGCAGGAGGAGACCAACCAGAAGTCAACATTTACAGGCCAGCATGCTGAGATTACAGTGCAGAGAAACACAGAACCGGGACCAGGATCTTCATAGAATGGGAGTCACAGGAGGCCTCCCGTCTCTCTGAAACTCCCTTCAATCTCACAGCAGCTCCCACCGATCTTTCTCTACTTCCGTGAACTCCTCCATCTCTTGCTGCCTCTGCGCTCAGACTTTATGGTGTACTATTTTAGTCCCGTATTCTTTCTTCAGCTAAATCTGGACTCCTAAAGCACATTCCCTAGATACTTTTTAAAAAAATATATATATATATATGTTTTTTGTTGATTTCAGAAAGAAAGACAGAGTGATAAAAACATCAACGATGAGAGAGAATCACTGGCTGGCTGCCTCTTCCACGCCCCCTACTGGGGATCAAGCCCAAAACCTGGGGATGTGCCCTGACCAGGAATTGAACCTTGACCTCCTGGTTCATAGAGCTCTGCTCAACCACTGAGCCACACCGGCTGGGCCAGATCTTTGAAGAGCTGTGCTTCGGTGCCCTTTGTAGCACTGGCTGAGTTGCTGGGCGCAGGAGGAACTGACTACAGACCCGACCACCACTTTCACAACTTCCGTGCAGACGTTTGGCTGCCCTCTTTACCCAGGTCTCAGTCTGTCCAATGGGCAGAAAAGAGACACTTGTCTGGGGGGGTCTTAGTTGAGAGGCTGTTTCTAGTTCACTCCTTTGCCTGGATGTTGTGGGGTCAGCGACCTCCTGGCCAAATGATCAGCAGGGAATCAGTGACCTGGGGGACCCAAGAGAGCAGGCAGGAGGAATGGGGGAGGAAGGAGTGAGCCGGAGAGCAGAGCCTGGTCGCCGTGGCGTCGGGCACTTCAGCCTGTCATTAAGTGGCCTCTCCTGTAGTGAACCTTCCCGGGCCCAGGAACAAGCCAGACACATTCCACAATAGGGCAGTTGGGAAAGGAGTCTTCCACGTCCTCCTTAGAGAAGAAATCAGAAGACCCAGCAGTAGAGGGTGCAGACTGAGTCCTCCGGAGCTCGGAGTCCTGACGTTCCTCCCGGCGCTCTGGTCTCCAGAGGATGAATCACAGACATGGTTCCAAATTTCATGGCGGGTCTTGACTCTGCACCAGCACCCTGCTGAGTGGGACAGACACAGCACCTACAGTTCTCCCAACGCCCCATGAGGTGCCCATCAGTATCCCATTTTACAAGGTGGAGAACTGACACAGCTGGTATCGTTGAACCTACAGCCAAGCTGTCAGGCTTCTAAGCCTGGAGGCTTACCCCAGGAGACCCATCA
The DNA here is from genome assembly GCA_026230045.1 of Corynorhinus townsendii. NCBI lineage: Eukaryota > Metazoa > Chordata > Mammalia > Chiroptera > Vespertilionidae > Corynorhinus > Corynorhinus townsendii. The sequence continues at coordinate 173,169 of JAPDVU010000018.1, read as the reverse complement.
GCAAGAGTAACAGTAAAGCCCATCCCAGGAGTCATTGGGACTGAGCAGGTGAAGGTTGTCTGGATTCAGAACGCCAGGGTGGGGGTGGGGCCTGGCTCAACCCACATCGCACCTGCTGCTAGAACCACCTCCCTTCTACTGACTTCTGTGAGATGGAGGGGCCGCCTGGAGGAGTGTGGTGGGCAGGCTGGGAGGGCGCCAGACCTTGTTGGGGTTGACCCTAGTCAAGAGATTGCTCAGCCAGAAACACCCATCTATGACCTCAAAACCAAGGACTACTGTCTCACCGTGTTCCAGAACAGTAGTTTGGTAAGATCTGGGTCTTATTTGTGGCTCTGATTCCCGAGTTCACACGTGGGGGACAGACTCCAGCCTCACCCCACAGGAAAATGAAGGCTTTCGTCCCTTTGGGGCCTGTGGGTGTTGTTTGGCTAAAGGTTATGAAAGGGCAGCTCTCCAGGTTTGCTGACAAATCCCCTGAATTTCCGGTATTACATCATCTCACTGTTTCAGAGCTACAGGTGCCTATTTCCTGCCGGTATTCCACTCTGGAAATGACCGTTCTCCTCTCTGTCTCCTCCCACAGCACGAAAACCAAATTATCCACCGAGACCTGAAGGCAGAAAACGTCTTCTACACCAGCAACACCTGTGTGAAGGTGGGCGATTTCGGGTTCAGCACAGTGAGTCGAAAGGGGGAGATGCTGAACACGTTCTGCGGGTCCCCTCCTTACGCTGCACCCGAACTCTTTCGAGACGAGCACTACGTGGGCGTGTATGTGGACATCTGGGCCTTGGGGGTGCTTCTCTACTTCATGGTGGCTGGCACCATGCCGTTTCGGGCAGAGACCGTGGCCAAGCTGAAGAAGAGCATCCTCGAGGGCACATACAATGTGCCTCTCCACATGTCGGAGCCCTGCCTCCGCCTCATCCGGGGAGTCCTCCAGCCCATACCCTCTGAGCGGTACGGGATCGATTCCATCATGAACCATGAGTGGATGCAAGGGGTGCCATACCCCACCCCTCTGGAACCTTTCCAGCTTGACCCCAGACATTTGTCAGAAACCAGCACCCTCACAGAAGAAGAAACTGAGGTCAAAAGCACGTTAGAACATTTGGGTATCACAGAAGAGCATATTCGGAACAACCAAGGGCGAGATGCCCGCAGCTCCATCACCGGGGTCTATCGCATCATTCTGCATCGGGTCCAGAGGAAGAAGGCTTTGGAGAGTGTCCCAGTGATGATACTACCAGACCCTAAAGATCGGGACCTAAAGAAAGGGTCCCGTGTCTACAGAGGCATAAGACACACATCCAAATTGTGCTCAATTTTATAAATTGTGTTAGACGGGTGGTAATTAACTAAGGTCATTGTCGCTGCTTTTAAATTTTTTCACGGTCAACTTGGTGGGGACATTTTTATAATTTCTGAATAAACTTAAATTTAAGGTATGCATTCTTTCCCTCAAAAGAAGTGTATTAGCTCAGATTCTGGCTTGATTTACAATCTCTTCTTGTTCCAAAACTCCAGCTTTGTCTACAATGAAAGAGCTGCTGTGCAGGAGACACCCCTATGGAGCAGGACTTGCTTCAGGGGGGCTTTGGTGCTCACTGAGTCTGCCCCTTGAGTGTGTTGCTTGTGGGTGTGTAGAGTTGTAATCTGGTATGGCCCGAAGCTGTCCACCGGGTGTACTGGTTCTAGGGCCTCCAGGGATGTGCAAAGTCAGCCACTGCCTGGGGCCAGCTGGCAGGAGCTACAGCGAGATCTTTAGACGGCTATGTGCTATTTGTATTGGGGTTGGAGGTGCCCAGATGAGGCCCAGCTGTGAAACAAGGCAGGCTGGTGCTAGTGCCTAGTGCCAGGTCTTGGGCTTTTTATTGATAGGTGTGGGGCATGGCTGCTCCAGCTGCAGCTTCTTTAAGAGATTTTAGCAAAGTCTGAAGCCTGAGCCAGGACTGGCCATTCATATGGAAAAGCTGCGCACACAGCTTGGGTGGGACTGCAAATTGGATGGGGTGGGGTCTCGGAATCGCCAAGGCAGAGCAGTGTGCTATAGGCTGATACGCAGATATGGTGCCTGCCAGTCAGCCCTGTGATAGGGGAGGTCCCAGCAATGAGGGAACCATGACCCCTGCAAACACCCTTGTCTGGGAGAAAGCTGCCTCGATGACAGACAATCCAGTTCCTCCCGATAGGTGTCTGGGTCCCCCAAAGCCTCCCCAGTGCTGTGAGTCTGAGTATGTTTCTGTGCTGACCCTTTAAATGGGCTTCCAGCAGTCTCCCTCTCTCTCAGCCACAGCCCTGCTGGTTTGTACAGCTCGTAGTTTTGGGCCTTCTCATCCCAGCTCTGAAACCCCGGGCTGGGGGGCTGGTGTGGGGCTGGGACCCCTCGCTCCTCACAGGCAGCCTTCGCAGGGACAGGGACAACCTCCCTCCCAATTAAAATATCGGCTCACGTGGGTGTCGGGCCAGCCCGTTCCGTGCCTCCTCCCCTCTTGCACTTGCTTCTTTACCTCTCTAGTTGTAGGTCTTCCATTGAGCCACTTTCAGGTGGTTCTGAATGATGGTGGTTCTGTCTTTTAGTAGTAATTTTGATGTGGTTGTGGGAGACAGTGAGTACAGGCGTTTGCCTACGCCACCGTCTTGGTTCTCTACCTGCCACTGTCAGATGCTAGATCCACCTTGATACAGTGGGCAGGCATGATGTTCTGCAGAATGTCAAGGTCCTTCAGACTCTGTTGACACAGAACAGGAGAGTGGTCACCACCTGGAGCAACAGAGTACATGACAATCGATGTACATCCCAGAGAAACGTGAGCTGTTTTTGATCCTCCATTCCCTGGTCTCGTTTCAGTGTCGACTTTTATCCAACAGTCCTCAGAAATTCTGGGTGTGTATGTTGCATACGTGTGTGGCAGCAGAGACTTGGCCTCTCCCGCTGCACGGGACCTGTCAATCAACTTACACCTGGGGCCATGATTTTCTCACTGCCACAGGCTACCCCAGGCTCTGCTCACCGACTTGCCTCCTTTCTTTCTCTCTTTGGTTATGCACGTCAAGTAACTAACACGCCAGCCAGCTGTCACTCAGAACTCTGTGATCTGTTAGCCATTGTCACAAGCCCCCGCAGGGCAAGACACCCTGATTCCCACTCCAGCCTTCCGTCCATTCGATTATGTCCACCTCGTCTGACATTTATATAATACCACATGGCCTCTGCCATGCTAGAATCCCACTGTCCCGTTTGCAAAGGCGTGCCCGGCTCCACGCAGCGTTTCCCCATCGATCTCTGACGTTCGAACAGGTGCTGCGCACTCTCATTGCCCCAGTGAAGGGAACGTGCTCCTGGGGAATAGATGGTTCTTCAGTCTCACGTAATGAATCCATTCTGACATTCACACCTCCTGGAACTTCCTGTCCCTGCCCTGAAAACTATGCCACGGCTGCTCCACTGTGTGCGCCTCATTCACTGTGAGCCAAGGACATAAGGACCAGCTCAGGCGCCCTTTCACTCCAAGTCACAGTTAAATGCTCCCATGATAATAAAATGCCCTTTATCCTGCCTCATATTTGTCCCTCCACCTCCACCCCTGGCCCAATCCCCTCAGGATCCTCCCCCGCTCCTTTTTAAAGAAAGTATTCATGTTTGTGTCAAGATTACATAGCTCTAAGTTACTTAAAGATCATGTTACACCCGGCCGGCATGGCTCAGTGGTTGAGCATTGACCTATGAACCAAGAGGTCATGGTTCAATACCCGGTCAGGGCACTTGCCCACATTCCCCCTTAGCTCCTGACAGTGCACCTCAGCCAGGTTCCGCAGCTCCGTTAGTGTCTAAGCTATTTCCTCCGGACAGGGTTGTAGTTCTCTGCACGGGATGCATGGGGACCTGCCCAGCTCTCCGTTTGGAGAACAACAAAGGTATTGGAAGAGCATCTCAAGGAGGTCGAGCAGCATCTGGCAGGCAGGCATCTGCCTCCCTAGACCTCAGCGGGTCTTCCTTGTCTGAAGACCCGCCTGAGGGGAGCCGGTTTTCAACATTTTCAGGCTCATCCTCCCTGTCGTTACTTAGACCCTGGTCTCCCACTCTCTTCCTATCACGGCCCTGCCTTTGATAAAGGAGGGTGGTCCCGTGCCTCCTGTGCAGCTCAGCCACTCTCCCCACTAGGCCCTGGGCCTCACAGGGGGTTTCCTCTGCCGCAGTCCAAGCTCAGACTTTCACAGTAGACTTGATGGTTGGCTGACTTAAAAGCATGTTATTGAATCTTTTCCCCAGGCTTCCAAAGCAGTTACTGAAAGCTGGCCAAACCCAGCCTTGATCATCGCCCTGTACCGTTCAAGCCCCACAGGTGCAACACGACCCGGCTCTGGCCCGCCTGCACCTGTGGTGACAGAACCTGCTGCCCCTGCCTGCAGGGCGATTGCACCCTGCCCGCCAGCAGCGCCTTAGGTGCCACTGATGCCAGGATGTCTTGGTGGCAAGAAACAACACACATGTATTACCTGATGGTTCTGTGGGAAGGAAGCCCAGCATGAGCCTCATTGCGCTGAAATGTGTTAGGTCTGGGCTTTCTGGAGGCTCCAGGGTGAACCCATTTCCTGGCTTTTTCCTGCTTCTAGAGGCACCCCACATTCCCCATGTGGTGGCTTCCTTCCTCCATCCTCAAAGCCAGCAACGTGCATCTCCCCGACTGCCCATCCTCCCATGGCTACCAGACTACAGCCCAGTCCTTATCCTTAGTATCTGCTTTCACCATGCAGGGTAACATTCTCAGGGGCAGAGATGGTCATCTTTGGGGGTGGGGCCATCACTCTGCCAACTACACACCGCAGTGGGATTGTTTGCACGGTTGATGAGTAAACCAGCTCCAACCTCCCATCCCAAGGGTCCATTTTATGACTATCCCGGGTATCAATGGTCTTAGCCTGAATTCACCAAAACAGCAAGGCCTGAGACAGAAGCTGGTAGCAGGTCATTTATTTAGGAAATGACCCCACGGTGCAGGACACACAGGAGTCCAACAACGGAAAGGAAAGCCAGCATAAGATGTGTTGCTGATCAGCCACAGGACACTGGTCGTTGATTTGGCTGGATCTGATCACTGCTCAGAACTGTCTGCCCAGGGGATGGAAGGAAAAAGCATTTATCCACCAGCAAGTGTCCACCATTCTCTGCACTTCTGGGATGTGAAATTTTGTGTACCAAATGAGTTCTGTGGGGATCCCACATCACAATGAGGCCAAAGGGGGGAGTATGTAGCCGGACTCCAAAGGGAGGTGCTCTCATATTCTCTGAGACCCTGGTTAAGACCACAGGGCAGAGGTCTGAGTGGGGCCCAAGGTTTCGGATGTATAGATCAAAGGCTCGAAGGCTCGAGTACCTTGGCATGTTTGAGGAATGAAGGAGAGGCAGGATGAGTGTGGGACTGAGTGTGGTGCTGGCAGGGACCAGATCCCATGGGAGTTTGCAAGCCTGAGTAAGGAATGTGATGCCCCCCGGGGTGAAAAGTGCTCTCTACCAAGTAAGGTAGTCCAGGCAGCTCTCAGGATGGAAGCAACTTGAGCTGGACCCCAAAGATCAACAAGACTTTGCTAAGGTGGGTTGGGAGCTTTTGCAAAACTAATTCAATAACTCTTACTATTATTGCCTACACAAAGATGGGATAGGACAAATAAGATTTCCTTGTTTTTTTACTTGTAAACATTTAAATACAAATGCATTTTTTTTTTTATTATAAGCTAGGGCCCTGATGATCTAGAAACTTCCTGATTAGTATTCATAATCTCCTGCATCAAATTACTGCCTTTACAATTTGCAGGGGGGAAGTCGGATCACAGATCAACTATTTTCTTCCACCACCAATTAGAGGGAATAAAATGAGGAAGCTATGTTCAATTAAGAGCAGTTGCTAGAAATTTTAAAAAAAGTATTCATGTTTGTGTCAAGATTACATAGCTCTAAGTTACTTAAAGATCATGTTACACCCTGCCGGCACGGCTCAGTGGTTGAGCATCGACCTATGAACCAATAGGTCATGGTTCAATTCCCGGTCAGGGCATTTGCCCAGGTTGCGGGATTGATCCCCAGGCGTGCAGGAGGCAACCGATCAATGATTCTCTTTCATCATTGGTGTTTCTCTCTCTCACCCTTCCTCTCTGAAATCAATAAAAACATACACATTTTTTAAAAGATCATGTTACATTCCTTGTTCCGTTGATTTCCTCTTTCCTGTTTCTTAGGCCATTTCAAACAGGACAAGAGGAAGTATTTCAACTAAGTCACAAGAGGACCAAAGTGGTGGTTTGCATCTATTTGAGTTTCTTCTAGTGTTTAAAATCTTTTAAGACTTATCAGTGTTCATAAAAATAAACAAAAACCCAGAAGGTGAGGGGAAAAGTACATGAATTCATTTGAGAAGGGTAAGGACTCTTACAGCCATATTCCCTAGGGTTCTAGAATTGGCAAACGTGACCTTAGAGAACACTGGCCTTCTTCTGAATGACCCAGAGCACAGGAGAGAAATGAAGTTATTACCAAGTATTGAATCTAGACATGACATGATAAAATGAGCTAATCAGTACCAGAAAATTAGGTGTACTCCCTAATTCATACAATCTAAGCGTTGATAGGACTCAAATCACCTAGTCCAATTACTGCCCATGCAGAAGTTCTCTGTAAACCCTGGGAGCACCAGGGACATGTACCCTCGGGCTGAAAGCTGTCGCTGGGCTATAGAATTTGCTCTGAATCCTTAATTGCCAACTCTTAATCTTAAGTTGTTTCAAGGAACACAAAGTAACTCTATATAAAAATTGACAGCAAGCCCAGTCGGTATGGGTGAGTGGTTGGGCATTGACCCATGAACCAGGAGGTCAAGGTTTGATTTCCATCAGAGCTCGTGCCTGGTTTGCAGGCTCGATCCCCAATAGGGGGCGCGCAGGAGGCAGCCCATCGAAGATTCTCTCATCATTGATGTTTCTATCTCTCTCCCTTCCTCTCTGAAATCAATAAAAACCTATTAAAATAAAATTTATAGCAAACTTCATACGTGCTTATCACCCAATTTGGGACTTCCTATCTTTGTTTAAAGTGTAATAATAAATTATAAGTATAAATCCCTCCACACTAGATGGACAGTTTCTTAAAGGCAAGACCATATATCTTGTAAATTTCATTTCTGACTTAAGTGAGTGCCTTGTTTATATCACATTTTGGAATGTTTGTTTAATGATGAACAATTTGGTGAATGAATACATTTAAATTACACGAGTGCCCATATTTAAAGATAGATTATCAAATGATTTCTTGCCTAAATGTTAGAAGAGAAAAAGAAGACGCAAACATCTGCCATATTTCTCGAAAACTTTATTCAAAGTTATTCACCTCACTGTCAATAAGGTGTACAGTTAATTCTGTGCCAGTATTACTGGGCCTGCCCATTGCTGGCAATGGACCCGAGACAACCCTTTTTCTGACACCAAAAGTTACTCTTTTCAAAACATACCGAATTCCCAATACTTGTGAAAGTACTGCATGCACCACTTTCCCATCGATCTTTAAATCTGAACTTCCATTATTAATCTGATGTTAAAATGAAGTCATTTTAACAAAGTATGGCTGTACAAATCAAAGTACCACTAGTTAATATTAGACAAGAATATTTTACAAACACTACATTACATATTACCTTGCAATTTGAAACATTACATTTCATATTTGTGTATGTTTATTTTAGATAACTGAGACTTCACAGAATTTAACAGCAAATAAAGTTTTAAAAATTGAATTCTGTACATTAGTTCCAACTAGCTCTATTTTACAATCTATAAGGCTCATGTCATAGTTCAGCACCAAAAATATCTACAGAACTGTCTAGCCAGTCTTATTCAGACCTTGTGATGGTTTTCTTAAGGTGGAAGTCTGAGAAAATGCTTTATAGATCCTACTTCCAGATCTAAGTGGAATACTCATTTTGGCTGATCAAACTATGTAAAAAGTTGGGTTTTACCTTTTTATTTTCATTAAACAGATTTTTTTTAAAAAAAAAAAAGAAAAAGAATACTTACACCGTGAAGTTAGGTTGCGAATCTTTCAGTTGCATTTATAACACTGACGCATCAGAGTAACTAGCGCCTTGCCCCTATCCTTCCTTTCAAAAATTTTTAAAAGGCAGCCAGAAAAATGTTTTATTTATTCTTCAAAATAAGGTACAAAGAAGGTCTGCAGTAACAAGCTTCCTCATACACAAGTTCCAGTAACATCTCAGTGTTTTTCTGCCTCGTCCAGCATGAACAGAGTCAGGGCAGACCTAGAGCCACACTCAGAGCAGAAACACCAGGCCGCCCCTCCCAGGCCTGCTCAGGGCCAGTCTCTCCGCTCAGGGCCTCTGCAATCACTCGCCACTGCTGCCTGGATTTAAAGCCACAGTCCAGTTTCCAAGAACCAGTTACCATCCTAACTCTTCTCTCCAGAATGTACAAAGTTTAGAAAAACAACGTTTTTCTTACCATTTTCAAACAGGGTTTGTGTATATCACATGTAAGAGCACACTCCTTAAACTAGAAACTTTTTATCAAAAAACCACAGATACTTTCAGTAATCTTGTTTGTTCAAAGTATAAAATTCTTATACATTCAAAAAAATTAAAATCGAAGACCAGTACCTCTGCTCCTTTCTGCCAGAAACAAACGACTCATCAAACCACATTAAAAAACTAAGCTTCATGCATACGAATGGCTGGAGAGGTATGAAGTTTTGCAGAGCCCTTAACATCATGGAGTACAGTAAGCATTGGCTAGACTCAATAGGAAGCGAATTAGCAAACTGAGCAGAGACTTTCCCAAGAACACGATAGTTTTCCAGGCTCCATGTCAGTCACAGAATTTTAAGCAACATGTAATCCTTTAATATTGTCCCAGATATCCCATTCCCAACCGTTCCCATACATACCCCACCCCGCCCAGCCCACATGGGTCTTCCCCGTGCGGCACGGCAGTTCTTAATGCTCCCCATTGCTGATGACAGCTGCTTCCGGCTCTGCTGCCGTCCCCGGGAGCCGTGGCACTTTCTTCGCAGGACTTGGAATGTGCTAGAAATTAATGGGAGAAGCTGCCTCAGGTCACAGTTGCTTTGCGTCATGGTGCCAATGCAAGTTCCAATGGAAAAGCAGAGGGGAACTTTGGAGGTTTATGCTAAATATATTCTATATAACTGTTCACAGCAGGAATTAAACATCATTCTTTACTTTACGGTGAACTTATACAAGTATCAACACAGCAAGAGAAGGGGAGGCCAGAGACCCACCAGCCAGGCCTGTACTTGTTACATATCGCATTCACAACCCAAATGCCGGAAGGCTGGCCTGCTACCTAATTTGTATAATAGCAAGAAGCAAGACTGTGTCACCAAATTCGTGCTGAGGAGATATAATAAATAACTTCAAGGTTATAAAGTCATTAGTTTGAAGTCTGGCTACGATCCTGGTCAAGCCATTTAACTTTTTGCAGCCTCATCTCTAAAATGGGCATAGTATATCACTAACGAGAAGGCCATTTCGATAAGGATTAAATGAGAAAATGAAAATAAAGTACCGAGCATAGCAGGAATTCAAAGCACAGCTATTACTGCCACCTCTTGGCAACTTTGGAGGTGGCTTTGTCGACGGCCCGAGAGAAGAGAGGTGAGGGCCGCAACACCCTATCCCTATGTTCTCTCCCAAGATGTGTCACAAATGAGCCTCTCTCTAGACCAGTCTTCCCTTCAATTCTGATATTATTAAAACTTGAAAATGCTAACCATTTAAGTGCAAGGACTTTATAAAACTGGGAAAGGGCACAGCTGGAACCCAAGCCCCAAGCCCGCTCTGAATCTCTCTGCTTTCTGATAGTCCCTAAGCTGCTAAGCCTCAGGTAGGCCCCCCACGCCCAGCAATCTGGGGAGAGAAATGTCCCCCCACCAAACACCATGCGCTCCCTGTACCTCAGCAGCTGTGCTTGAATGCACAAGTCCTACTCCTTCATCCAAAGTGTCGGCATTTGGAGAGGGTCTGCGGGCATAAGTTCTCCTGTGTTTTTCATCCACTCGAACCAGGTACCATGTTCCTTCAAAGAGGGAATCTATGGAACTCTGGGGAATGTAGTTGCCTGAAGGAAAGGTGGAGAATGTGAACAATTAGTTATGACACACAACTTACCTGGTAATAAACTGAAGATATGCCTATTTTCCTACAATTTTTACCAACATCAGGTTTGTACTGAATACAGCCTAGATCTGTGGATAACCTTATCTTTATGTGGTATGTTTCATGTTGTTACAGGCTTTGGGGTGTGTATGTGTGTATATTAACCACAGAACATTTTACCCAGGTGATGAGTGTCCTCTCTGAGCTTCATGCTTTCTGCAAAAGCAGCTGGTGCTACACACGTTCTTGAGTCGAGCCTCGATTTAAGGTCACATAGACTTGCTGTTATTTTATCAAGAGCAGAACCTAAAATAGTAAAAAATTCCAACATTAAAAGACTAAAAATAGCATGCCCAAGCCTAAACAAAATGTTGCCAAATGTTAAAAAAAAACACACTTTCACTTCTGTTATAACTACTGGCTATCGTTTAGTTAAAAGATAAGATAGTATCTATCGCCCCAGCTGGTGTGGCTCAGTTGGCTGTAGCGTCATCCTGTGCACCAAAGGGTCACGGGTTTGATTCCTGGTCAGGGCAGACCCAGGTTGCGATTGGGGTGCGTACAGGAGGCAACCAAGCAGTTTCTCACATCAATGTTGCTCTTTCTCTCTCTCTCTAAAAATCAATTCTAAAAAACCATCCTACATAATAAAAGCCTAATATGCTAAGTGTCTGGTTGTCTGGACAGCTGTTCAACCAATCAAAGCATAATATGCTAATGATATGCTAAGATTGTTCAACCTCTCGCTATGACATGCACTGGCCACCAGGGGGCAGACAGTTGACCAGTCACTATGATGTGCACTGACCACCAGGGGGCAGACGCTCTGACCGGTATGTTAGCTTGCTGCTGGTGTCTGGCTGATTGGGACTGAGTGAGACAGGCAGACAAGCCCTGGAGCCCTCCTGTAGTCCCTTCCTGACTGGTCAACATCCCAAGTCCCTCCCTGGACCCGACTATGCACCAGTAGGATCCCTAAACCTGGCCTGCGCCCTCTCGCAAGGAATCAGGGGATGTCAGACAGCTGGTTTCGGCCTGATCCCACGGGCCAGGCCGAGGGACCCCACTGGTGCATGAATTTGTGCACCGGGTCTCTAGTATATATATTTAAAGATAAGATGGTATCTATCTGACACGGCCTCTATAACCTGACTAGACACCTGTTCAGTGTCAGCCAGTGCACAAATTTTTAAACAGGTGAGGTTGAGACTATAAATAACTTGTATAGAGGCAGTTTTTAAAGCAGTGCCAAATCTACCATCCCTCTTTCTGTTTTTGCTCCTTCTACCACAGAGAAAGCACAGAAATTTCCTTAAATATAGCCAAGACCATAAAGTTAGGAAAACTATATAACTTAAATATTAGCGAACAGTAAGAAATAATTTGTTATTTTACTCATGTGATCAGACTCAATCATTAAACACTCAAAAAGCTGCCTGCCTTAAGTAGATATGCTTCCTTTCCCCTGACTACATGTTGAGAACATGAGATGAAAGGTAAAGTTACTTGCCAAAAAAGGAAAAACCTAAACACTCCACCATAAAATATGTTTAAACTGGTATTTTTTCCTCATTTGCAAGGGTGGAGAGAAGATATCCTCAGGCAGACAGAGCTGCTCTTCACCCAGGTAAGGCAGATTCTTAGATGAGAGTAAAACCCAGCTGTGTGGGAAGAAGTACTGACATTGAAATGCAGCAATGCCCTGTGGGACAGACTGAGCGTGCTTGAGAAGCTGAACAACCTGCCCAGAACAGGCTCCCACACGTTCTTGCTGAAAGACTTGGTATTTACCTGGGGTGGCATCTTGGGTAACTTTAAGGGAGTAGAGAGTGGCAGCCAAGCCAGAGCCATAGGAGAACACGCCAATCCTCTTCCCCGCCAGCTGCTGAGGTGAGTACCTGTGCAGGGGAGGAGCCGGGAAGCTTAACTGATGTGAAACAACAGTGTGCAGGCAGCTCTGAGCTGGACCAGGAACTCGTCCGATAGCCTGAGGGACCTAACCTGAAGCTTGACTTGACAGCAAGCCAACAGAACCAAGCTGTTCATCTCTTGGGAAGGGGGCTTATGAAAGTTATTTTACCATAAGTCACCTTGTCAACCGGGCATTTCTGGTTCAACTGCAGGTCAGGAATAATAAAACCATGAGAACAGGAGCCAGAAAAGCCAGTGTGCCTGGCTGGTGTGGCCCAGTGGTTGAGTGTTGACCTATGAACCAGGAGGTCATGGTTTGATTCCCAATCAGGGCATATGCCTGGGTTGTGGCCTAATCCCCAGTGGGGGGCTTGCAGGAGGCAGCCAATCCATGCCATGATTCTCTCTCATAATGTTCTCTCTAAAATCAATAAAAATATTTTTTTAAAAAAGCCAGTATGACATGAAATACTATGGAATGACGGTAGCCTCACCCCATATATTCTTTTTTTTTATTTAAAAAATATATTTTATTGATTTTTTACAGAGAAGAAGGGAGGGGGAGAGTTAGAAACATCAATGAGAGAGAAATATCAATCAGCTGCCTCCTGCACACCCCCCACTGGGGATGTGCCCGCAACCAAGGTACATGCCCTTGACCAGAATCGAACCTGGGACCCTTCAGTCCTCAGGTCGATGCTCTATCCACTGAGCCAAACCGGTCAGGGCTGTATTCTTTAAGTCAATGGACAACAGGCTAGAGAGCCTGGAAGTACAGTTTTCGTGACCTGGCATCAAAGCTGGTCTTAGAACCCTAACATTCCCCGAATGAGGGGAGTTAGTAGCTGAAAGCGATACTTACTGGGCCAGAAGAGAGGCGAGGGAGCCATACACCGAGGACGTGTACATGTTTCCATTCTGATTGGATACGAGCAAAGATGCTTTCGTTTTCTGATTAAAGAGGTCAGAACTAGCCTTCATAAATGCCTTTTCCACATCTCTATCAAAGTAGGTATCTTCTAATTTAACATCCCTGAAAGATTTGTAAAAGACAGCTTTAGTGCTCAAAAACATCCATGTTTATTGTATTAGTGTACCCAGTTACCATTCTAATCTCCAAGTGTATATGATTCTGTTCTTTATGATTCCATTCGTTAAAAGCCAGGTAGTAGCATGCTAATTGATATGGAAGACATAACGGTTGTAGATAGATAATCTTTTTTCTCAAAGTTTTTAATAACCAAGTTAAGACAACTTGCTTCTAATGGGTTAATACACCCACTAAAGTGTTGCTGTCACCAAAAAGAACGTACTATTTTGAGTCAATAATAATGTCTGTTGAGTTAGGAGAATCATTGTATTACAGGAGCCAAGTCTTAAAAGGTGAGCAGAATTTTGTCAGATGGAGAAGGGATAGGTTAGGAAAAGCGGAAGGAGGTTGGCAGTGAGCCTGAACAGTGGGGAAGCTGTGAAAGGGAGGCCGACTTTGACAGTGAGAGTGAGCAGATGAATCTGGGGCCCCGGGCTGGGGAGAGGCAGGAGGAGAGTGAAGAGGCTGTTGTAAATACAGGCGCTGGTGGGCCACATTATCATGCTGATGATGGGAGGGTGCCAAAAGGGGGAAATCAGAAAATCTGAGTAGACATGAGTCAACAATTCCTGTAAGAAAGCCACCACTTCTGTGGGACTCGGTTTCTTCATTGATGACACAAATAGGTTAAACTAGATTACTTCTAAAATCCTTTGGACTCTAAAAACTTCAGGACTGTACAAATAATAGTTTCATAGATAGGTATAAGAAATTCTGCCACATAGGAGGAAAACACCCTAACATTCCCCGTACCCAAAGGCTTCCAGGCCACCATAGATGCTATTTTTATCTCTGTTCTGGTCATTCAGGAAGTCGTTCAGCATCATCCGAGCCAGAGATTTCTGAACCAGTTTACAGTAGGGTGAGTGGAAGATCATGAAGCTGAAATCATTCAAGGTAAAATCTCTATCATTTCCCTCTGAAAAAGAAATCCAAAGACATTATGAAATTCATATAATTGACTTTTGAAGTTTTATTTTTGAACAGGGCTAGGATGTTTTTATATCTTTAAATCACAACCAAAAAAATACTGTACAATGAAATACCTGTGTGGTTTAAAATGCTTATCAAAAAGACAATCAGAGATAGCATATACACTACCATATTACTGGTTTTCAGAGGTCACAGTCAAAACCCATTAGTGGATTGTGTAATCAAAATAGTGGGTCAGGGCTGGACTTTTTTATCTTTAAAAATTATAGTTTAAAAAAATTAAAGTAGAAAATAAGCTGCATAATTTGCAGCATGGAAAAGCAATTTCATGACACTTTTCTTTGGGTTTAGCACACACAAAGGATGTAAAGTGTATTTCTTACTGAGTGTCCTAACAGTCATAAAATCACTGTACCTTTAAATACAGGCTGCTCAGTAGTGCCCATTTTACAGACTGCAGCAATGCTGCTTGTCCAGAGCCACTAGGTGTCTGCATATATTTCTAATCCTCTCTCACAACCTCATAAAGCAAAGCTGGACTATGGGAAAAGTGTGTTTTATCTGATGATACTATATGTTTTAATAGCACTGACTCAATACTGCCCTTTTCCATACCTCAGAACTCCTTCGGCTGAGCCTGTCTCATCCTGGAAAAGATATGCTGTATCCAGCAGAAGAAATAAGCAGCTACATCTATTTTTTCCCCTAGTCAAAATACATCCCGTTTTTAGGCAGTTTGTACTGGTCAGAAAGCAGTGCTTGAATTAATACCTGAAACTGTGCTGTGTCCTACTGAAGTTTAGACTGTCAGAATGTTGTTTTGTAGACAATGTGCCACGATGTGACCATCTATCTACCTCCACGTCTGTAATCAAGTTACTCTGCAAAGTCTACCACCCTTTTGAACAGACACAGACTGCCTGTGGTTTACCAAGTGTCTCAGAGCATGTACCTGAGCTTACATCATCATTACTTTTATTCTAAAAAGCTATGCAGCTTTAAAAAAGCTGTTCAGCCTAGATTCTGAAAACTATTAAAAAATATACCACTGGGGAGAAAAAAAGAACTTTTTCAGGGTTAAAGATGGAGATAATGATGACATTAAAAAAGAAAATATGAATCCACGGGTCAAGTACAAATGGAGGGAATTGACCTTACAGATTTCTCTGGACACAGCCACAGACTAAAACCTGTGGAAGTACCTTTCACAAAAGATGAACAAAATTCAAGCTACTTTCTTTTACCCTACTTTTAGTTTTCTTACTAGGGATAAGTCGACCTAAGTACTTCTGCAGAGATATACTCATTTCCAAAGCTTGCCTCTTTTCCTAAATTACGCACTCCCCAAAACTACAGGAAATGCCACTTGGCGAGTGAGGAAGACATGGTTAAGGACTCTGATGAAGGACGCCCACGAGCAGTTTCTCAGATGGTCGTCCTACACAGACCAAGCTGAGGAGAGCGGCGAAAACCCACCTTTTTGCCACTGGGCATGGATCTTTTTGCGGTAGACAGAGTAGCAGCGGTCTAATGCACTGAGGTAGCACTGGATGGAGAGTCTCCCGTCCACGATGGGATATTCGGAAAGCATATCAGGCTTGTAAAAGTCATAGGCATGTTGCATGTGTGTCCCACGAAGTCCTATTAGAACCAAAAAGGAAGATGCCCATGGATTTCTGCTTCTTGATGTCGGCATGCTAGCAAGCATTATAGGGCCCTCCTTACCTAGTCAACTCTCGCCTCTTGCAGTGTAAGCATTCCAAGGTGAAGCCAACAGTAACTGAAACAACTGTATCCACAATAGGCCTAAGACTCCTTGGATATATATTTTCATGCAAGCTTCATAAATCTAACTGGGAGACTTATGAAATAAAACGTGCCACTTACTGTGTGACTACGGGCAAGTGCTTCCTTTAAGTTATTACTTAAACCCATTTTACTTCTCTGCAAAATGGGCATGACATGGCTCACCTCATACAACTGCTATGAAGGCTAAATATGATAGCACATATAAAGCACTTAGCAAGTAGTGTCTGCTGTGAATGACCACTCAGTTAAGTACTAGCTTCTATTTTCAAATTTCTCAGCATGTTGTGCTAATTTAAAAAAAAAACAAAAAACATTCCCACTCACCTCGTTCAAAAATTAAAGGAGCATTTGGCCCAATGAGCAGAGCAATGGCTCCGACGCCACCTGTAGGTCGAGCATTTCCTGTGGCATACACAGCAATATCCCCCGCAACCACCAGGGCATACCGTCCTGAAAAACACATCGTCAGTGCAAAAGGTGATCCAGACTGTAAATAATACACATGTAAACTGAAGTGTTCCATTTCCCCCAGAATATGCTTTCCCCATCTTTGGTAAAGAAAGAAAATGGGCCCTGGCCGGGTGGCTCGGGTGGCTGGAGCACTGTCCCGTACACCAAAAGGTGTTTGGTTCAATTCCCAGTCAGGACACTTACCTAGGTTGAGGGTTCCATCCTCAGTCAGGGTATGTACAGGAAGCAACCAATTGATGTTTCTCTTTCACATCGATGTTTCTCTCTCTCTCTAAAATCAACCAAAGTACATATCCTTGGGTGTCGATTAAAAAAAAAAAAATGGTCTAAGTTTTGATAAGGTAATATCCTACATGATAAACAGATTCATAATGCAGGTATGCTGAAAGTCTTAGCTATCTTCCTGAACATATTCCAACAAGCGTAAGTGGTAACGTGTGCATATGACATTAATTAAAAGGTCATCTGGGCCCTGGGTTCGATTCCAGTCAAGGGCACATGCCCGGATTGCGGGCTCGATCCCCAGTATGGGGCGTGCAGGAGGCAGCTGATCAATGCTTCTCTCTCATCACTGATCTCTCTCTCTCTTTCCCTTTCCTCTCTGAAATCAATAAAAATATATTTAAATAAATAAATAAGAGGTAATCTGGGCTTATGCATCCTCAGAGATTGTTTCTTTGGAATAGAGATATAACGCACCATCCCAGGAGCTGGACTCGATCCAGTTCACAGCATTGAAGACAGCGGCCGTGCCTCCGTAGCAAGCGTTCGTGGTATCTATTCCTTCTACATCTGTGTTCCCAGACTCCTCAAAGAGCTGCATCAAATTGGTCTTCACTGACTTGGATTTGTCGATGATTGTCTCTGTTCCGACTTCCAGCCGCCCAATGCAATCATAAGAAAGGCTGTTTCTCTCCATGAGGTTCTGAACCACAGTCATGCAAAGAGAGTTGATATCTTCTCTATCCGTGCAGAAGCCCATCCTGGCCTGGCCCAAGCCAATAGTATACTTTCCAGCATCTACACCATCGTATTTTTCCAACTCGGCTTGATCAACATATTGAGAAGGAAAATAGATCTCAAGGGCAACAATTCCCACATCTTTTGGCCAGGAGGCTTCTGCATTCAGAGGAAGTGACCCAGGCATGGTGCGAGAGCTTTAGGAAGAACAGAAGATAACATGGTTTCAGGTTCTAAACTGTTAAGTTCAAATTTGAGAAACCGACATGAAGAGTTCAACTATCACCTAAAATACCAGTTTACTTTTAAGTTCAGCATACTTTACTTAGGGCAGTCAATTTTAAAGACAGCAATTAGAGTAAGAATGAAGTACTATTATTCAAAATTATCATCTTTCATAAAAGCTTGCACTTTACTCAAAACTAGACATCTTTAAAGTATGATTATTGGAAGTAAAGAAAACTCAAATAAGATTCTGCCATGTTGTAAAGAACTATGCGATGTCTCTCTCTCCCCCGCTTCCACTCTCTCTAAAAATCAATGGAAAAATATCCTTGGGTGAGGATTAACAATAAAAAGTGTTTTTATTGACTTTAGAGAGAGAGAGAGAAAAACATCAAGTAAGAGTGTATCATTGGCTGCTTCCCACATGCGCCCAGATCAGGGATTGAGCCCGAAACCTGGGCATGTGCTCTGACCGGGAACAGAAATGTGATTTCCTGGCTCATAGGTCGACGCTCAACCACTGAGCCATGCCAGCCAGGCTCTTTTTAAAAAATATATATTTGAGTTATTTAAAGAGAAAGGGAGAGGAAAGGAGAGACAGAAACATCAATGAGAATCACTGATCGGCTGCCTCCTGCATATCCCCCCATTGGGGATCAAGCCTGTAACCCCAACATGTGCCCTGACTAGGAACCGAACCATGACCTCCTAGTTCATACACTGACACTCAACCACTGAGCAACATCTTCAAAGGGGAAGGAAAGGTACACTTTTACCACAGCTCTGGAAACCTTTAAAGCTATCTTCCAACAAGAAAGTACCAACAAGACTCAAGTCTGTTCTAAAGCGAAGGCTCAACCCTCCTGGTGAACAAAAGGAGCTCCAGGTCTTATTTCTAGGAGGACACAAAGGGACTATGATGATTCTATGAGCATCTTTAAAATGAAGAATTGGAAAAGGGGGAGAAAGGGTAAGGCAGGGAAATTAGCCGAGAATGCTGATGTGAGGACAGCCCCGACCCATCTTCTGAATGGCTGAGCCAGGAGGGACTTCCGCATCAGTCACCAATGCTGGGGAGTATGATGCAGCCTCCTACATGAGCCCTCTGCCTGCCCTCTCTCCCTACCCTAGGCTAATCTTTCCAAAAGGCACATCTGCCCTTGTCAAGATGCTACTGGAAACGTTTCCAAGTTTCTTCTCTATTATTTAGGGTCAGCCCTTTGCTAGACAAGGAGCTTCTGGAGAGCAGGAACTGTGTCTTGTTAATCACTTGACATATGGTGGAAGCTGAATGTAGAATAAAATTCTACTCGCCTTTTAATCTGAAATCAGTAATAATTGTAGGAAATCATAATTATAAAGCAAAAGAGCAGAAGCAGAAGTGAGGAGCTCCATAGAATAAGAAAACAATAGTCACAAATAATTAGATTATTGGCTTAAACAAACTTACAACCATTGTCCAATCTCACATAATCATCAACACCCATCCACAAACCAGCTGGGTATCATTTGAGGCTGTAATCTAAAAAGCATTGTTGGCATACAGGCTTACTGTGATTTTTTCTGATTAAGCAGTATGCATGGTTATAGTTTATTATCTAGACTTTTCTCTTATGAGTGAACACAAATTTTTAATATTCATTCTAGATTTTAACCATTAGTCTATTAAATACAAAATTAGCATAACTAATTAGTTCTAGATTTTTACCATTAGTCCATTAAACGCAAAATTAGCATCAACTAGTATTTCAAGCTAGGGTGTAACCCTGTACAGGGTTTGAGGCTGTGTGGCACATAGGAATGGTTATTTGTCCTGGGATAAAAATTAAATTCCCCCTTCCTGTCAAGAGGACACTCCCTTAGCTAGCAGCATGACAGGGTGCCATACCTGTGTGAGGGACAAAGAACTTCAGTCTCCAGGTCTGTCACTGTTTCCTCCTTCAGGCACTAGGAATTTCAAATAAGAACTTCGTTTAGTCATAAATTACCACATGAATTCAAATAACAACTTCAAAGTGAGTTAAACATTTCC
The DNA here is from genome assembly GCA_026230045.1 of Corynorhinus townsendii. NCBI lineage: Eukaryota > Metazoa > Chordata > Mammalia > Chiroptera > Vespertilionidae > Corynorhinus > Corynorhinus townsendii. The sequence continues at coordinate 153,557 of JAPDVU010000018.1, read as the reverse complement.
TTATCCCATTATATAATGTAGTACAGATTTGACCTTGCTTAGAACAAACGTTACCTAACGCTTATAGATAAACCTTTCCCCCTTTATTGTATTAGCTCTTACAGGGGCACATTCAGTCCTAGTGTGTGTGGGGGGGGGGGGGAGGTGGGGAGGTTAGGAGGGGCATGCAGGAGGCAGCCAATCAATGATTAGGAGCTGTGGCTTTAACAATAATTTGTGCCACTTTGAGTTTAAATTTCCTCATCTGTAAAACGGAGCTCATTAATACTGCCCTCCTGGCTCACTGTGTGGGACTGTTGAGAAGGTAAAATATGTAACATAAAGGACCAATGCATTGACTATTCTAGTTCGCAGGATTTTTCAAACAAAATACCCATCTTTCTAGCAAGATGTAATTATCTTCATTTACTCACTCATGCTTCTAGTTTTCAACTCCTCGGCATTCAGCCACATTCACCTGCCCCAACCTTTTAGAGTGATTTCCCCTCAGTGCTTGTATTGAAAAGACAAGCATTTGACACATCAAGACAAAGAAACATCAAAATTTATCAACATTTAAATTGAGTGAAAATAGTGCAGAATCTCGGAGGAAAAGGGGGTGGGGGTGGGGGAGTGCAGAGGTAATCAACCAAAGACCTTGTATGCAAATATGCAAAAACTAAGGACACAGATAATAGGGTGGTGAAGACCTGGGGTGAAGGTGGGGGGCAGGGGCGGGTCAGAGGGGGTCAATGGGGGAAGAAGGGAGACATTTCTAGTACTTTCAACAATGATTATTTTAAATAAATAAATCAATAGAGTGGAAATAAAATGGGATGGTGACCAGCAGCATTTCCTTTAGTGCACCTGTGCTGTAGGGTTGTTACTGGAGACAACAGTTCCTGTTTAACAGTTTCCTTTGCTAAGTACTGGCCAATTTGGCATTGGCCCAGAGACTACAATGAGATGCTATTTAGTAAAGCTTTAGTTTCTTCATCATTAGACCATTTAAGAGCTCTTCACAGACTTCGTACCTTTTCCTTCATTACGGTTAACTCACCTCCCAAAATAAATCGATCCTGCCCTGGCCAGTGTGGCTCAGCTGGTTGGAGTGTCACCTCCGTGCACCAAAAGGTGGCAGGTTCAAGCCGAGGTCAGGGCATATGTGGGAGGCAGCTGATCAATGTTTCTCTCTCTCTTCCTCCCTCTAAAAAGCAATTAAAAAAAAAATCCCAATTTTTACAGGAACAAAAAAGACTACTACATTCCAAAAAACCTATTTGATTAAAGTATTAAATACACACTTTGAAAAAATAACCTGTTTTTTGTTCTTTATTATCTCATTTTATGCTTTAGTAGTTAGTAGTCTGCAAATTAAGCAGACCGTGCAGACCAGTTCTCACCGTGGTGGTGGTGGGGGGGGCGGTGCGCAGGAAAGCATGGTTCCCTCTGTATGTTGAGACTACTTAAATAGCAGTAATATTTCTTCTTGAAGCCATGTATGTATATGTATTCGACACTATTTATGCCAAGGAAATTTCCCCTAACTGCTGATAGTCCTTCTTTCAATTTTAATTATTCAAACTGGGGGAGAAGGAGAGCATATGAGATCTTGCTCCCCAGTATATGTCATCAGTTTGGCTCAAATAAACTCCTACACAAACTCAAAAGATAACAATAAATAAGCTGGGTATGAATGTTGGGAGAGGGGTAAGGGGAAAGAGAGGAGGGGAATGGGAGTGGGAGAGCAAGCACTAGAGCAAAGAAACAGAATGGAGAGTCACAGAGGGCAGCCGGCTACTTGGCCTCCCAGGAGAAGGAAGCCTGGTGAAGAAATGGAGGCAGCAAATGCCACTTGGGGGAAGAGTGCCTGGGAAAGGGATTAGGCTCTCCATCCTCTTCTGCCATTGCTAGCCAGGTTCTCTATTCTGCCTACATCAGCCCTGCCCAAGTCTCCAACAGATTTCTCCTAGAAGGTGTTTTAAAACAGAGCAAGTGCCCGAGCTGAGCAGCATGGGTGAGGACGTGCGTGGTTAATGAATCACAAGCAGCTGGGCAGGTTACCACAAAGGGTGTTTGGAAACTCCTGAGAGGCAATGAGTTTGGCAAAGATGAAAATGATGAGGCTGCCTAGCTCCGGCCAGCAGGTTCCTGCAACCATGCCTTTTCCTGGCGTTTAGTCGGTGTTCTGAATTCCTCCTGGCTCCCCTGTACCCTTGATTCCAACAGGTGGTCAGAGAAATTCAGCAGGACACATTTGTGTACAAGATAAACTACAAGCAGTCACATGGTGACCTGTTCACAGGAGAGGAATCCAGGCAATGGAGAGTAAGCTGCCTTTCCGCCACAGGAGCAAGCAAGCACGACCGCTGTGAAGAAAGCCTTGCCTACCCGTACACTCTGGCTGGTTGTCTAAGTACAAAACATGGATACCCCTGCCGGCCCCCTGCCTCAGTTACTGGTCTGCTTCTCAGAAAATATACTCATATTCCAATACCTTCTTGTTAGATACCTCTTCTAGGAAAGTTTCCTAGAGTTTCAACCAGGGCCCTGCACTCCTGCAGCTGGCCCGTCATTCACACCGAAGTCTCCATACTCTACTCTCAAAAGAAAACTATGAGAGGCCCCCCTATCGACCCTGGGTTCCTAGACTCCTCTTGGGGGCAGGACTGTATTTTTATTCTTTTGAGATCCCTTTGAGACCTTGGAGTAAAGGGCATTCAACTGCCATTTTATAAGGGGCCGAATTTGGAGTTACAACAATTACAGGACAAATCTTATAGATTCAAGTACTTGAAGCAGCCCTCACTAGTAAGTTCTTTTTGCTATCCCTTTTAAGGCAAGCTACAGCACAAAAGAGTGTTCAGGAAATTAGCTTTCTACTGTTGTTGTTCAAAGCAAATGGGAGATTTCCACTGTTCCCAGATTCTAACCCCCCAAAATGTAAGGAATCGAAATAGAATCAGAAGAGAACATTTGTTAGTCTTACAATCAGTCCCACATGCACACATCCTCAAGCACAAACCCTGCAAAGATGACTGTGAGCTCGAAAGAGTAGCTTCTCCTCTACTGCTCTAACTGGACTCAGCTGACAGACAGCTAGTGAGCATGGCACATGCCAAGCACTAGGATGAATAGGTGATTAAGAACCAAGTCCTATCCTCCTTCCATTAGAATGGGTGACACATTTCTCAACCTTTTCAATCCATATCACCTTCTTGAGAAACATAAAAATATCACACCCGGCTATATTTGGTTCTTTAGTAACCCAACCTAAAATTATAAGCCTTGATATCCCTTTCTAAATGAAACTAAACAGTGATTCTGACAAATAGCCCATCAAGCTCCTCCCTCCACAACAGTCTCCCCCCACATTCAGTTCCACTGGATTATGATTTTAAATAATTCTAGGGTACCAAGGAAACACGTTACATCAACATCAGGGTTCTGCATTTCCTGTGAGAAAAGCAATCTAAAATACTGACCAAAAATTCTCAAAATCCATCCCACTTAAGAGAAACAAGATGTAAAAGCATTCTGGAGGAATATTTAAGTAAACAAGATCAAAAGCAAGCCCCAGAATTAGCCTACCAGATGATATGGCCTTCTATGGCCTCAAACATCATATCCATTTTTAACTCTTCCCCAAAGGGAAATGCCCCCTGAGAACTGGAGTTACTAAGGTAGTAAGTAGCATGGAACTGAACTAAACTAGAACTGAAAATAGGACAAACTTAGGCGAAACCTACAAAGGATAAACACAACAAAAAGAATGTCTTACTCCACCCCCCATAAAACATGCTATTCCTGCTCTTCTTGTCCATATGAAAATAACTGAAATTTTAAAAATAAAGTTTCGATCAGAGAATGAACACAAACTGCTTAGGTGTCTCAAGCTGCAAAGACCCTCTTGGCACAGGTACGGGTTAAGGACTTTCACTCTGCCTTCTAACAGAATCTGTGCAATACAGGTCCACGCTCCACCTCAGAAGGAAAAGGCGGTTAGCTGTGTGAGCACCTCCACTCATCTTGATTTTGTCATTTATCTTGCTCTCCTTTTTCATGACTCGTCCCTGCAATAGAGCCCCTGTTACTCAGCGGCAGCAGACCTCACCCTGCTGCAGCAGGTTGGCCAGAGCATCAGGAGGGAGGCCTGCAGGAGACGTGAGCCTCGGAAGAGGCCTGAGAAGCCCTAAGACCAAGGCCACAGGCAAGCATGACAAGCAGGGGCAGCCTCTCTTTACCTGTGGTCCAAATCCCTTCTCCAGCGTGGGTCTGAGCAATCCTCTCTCTACCGCTGGCCAAGGCAGGACATTCGTTTTCAAAGGCTCCATATACTTGGTTTTGAAAGGTCCTTGATTTAACCCAAAACCTCGTGTGTGTGTGAAGGCCCTGTGGATGCCTGCCCATCACATCATCCTAGCAGGTCAGGCTGGTCCTGAAGCTATTACAGAGAGGAGGTACAGGAAACCCTATTTTTAAAATGGGCATAAAAATTACGGAGGCGGAAGGTGGGAGGCAGGAATCGGGTATCTGAAGAAAGCACACTGAGAAGCCGTCAAGAGCACAAGTCCTCAGCCAAGCTGGTCACGGCTGCGATGCTTTCCTGGCCCTGGCAGTAAGGTTGCCCACTTTCCTTCCTCCCATCAACTCCCCCTGAGGTGGCAGAAGGACACACCCCCTGCCAACCTACAACCCAAGGGTGATCTTCCCCATCCCTGGGCGTCCACCTTCGCTTAAGGCGGCAGGAGCGCCCTGGCAACCCAGCTCCTGTCGCGTCCCCTGCAGATGCCCACGCCCGGCGCCAAGCCCTCTCGGTGGTCACGGCCCCTGCCCTGGCACCTCCACCTCCTGGCCGACTGTGTCCCTAGAACCCATAACCTTCAACGCCCTTTCGCCCTCTTCCCTCCGCAACTCGCCAGCCCACCCCAGTGCCCCCGGCCCCCTCCCCACGCCCGCCGCGGGGAGCCCAGATGCCCGGCAGGGAGCCTCTGACTCTCGGCGGCTCAGCCTCCTGGGCAGGTCCCCCTCTGTCCGGAGCCGGACCGAGCCGGACTTCTTCGGGCCTAGTCAAGGGCACCGCCTCCGCCGGCCCTCACCCCGCCCACGGCCCCTCCGACGTCCAGCGACGGTCCTCCGCGCGGGGCACTCACCCAAAGGTGACCGGGCAGCAATACGGCAAAGGGAGCGAGCCACGAAAGCGCAGGGCGCGGCGACTCCCCTCGCCACCAGCTTTATAGCCGCCCACCCGCCCGACTCCGGCAGCGCCGGGAGGCGGTGGGAGGCGGGGCAGTGGCTCAAGCAGCCAATCGCAGTCGGTAGACTAGCCCAGCAGTGCCCGCCCCCCATCCCGGCTTCTACCAATCAGAAGGAAGGGAGAGGCGGGCGCTCGCTAGGGTTTTTCCCTCGTGGCTGGAAGGGCGGGAGGAGGGGCGGTGTCCACGTCGGAGGGCAGAGGAAGTGGGGTGAGAGAGTGACGTCGAGTGGCCCGAGAACCGGCCTGCCAATGAGAGCGCGGCGCCAGACGGCGAGAGCCAACGGGAGCGGAGTGAGAGGTTCGGCGGCCAATTGGAGCCGAGTGAGAGGAGACGGGGACCAATGGGGCCTCCGCGTCCCACCGCTGGGGAGAGATGGTCAAGTGTGGGAGGCAAGTTGGTCCTCACTGGAGAGTCGTCAGGTTGCCTAGCAACCAGAACGAGGCTTCACCTGTACGACTTCTGAAATACTTGATTTGAATTCGAGCTTAACGTTTTCTAGTTTCCAGCGCAGCCAAGTGCGCCTGCCTTACAAGTGGGAGCAGAATATGCCACCCAGAATTTGTAAACCTGTAAATAGTCTATTTGTAAATACCCAATATTGTCACCTCTTTTAAAACTATCTTGACTTTTTAAGAGATGCTATTGGGACAGTTCTTCCTAACTAAGCCTAAGAAGATAGTGTGGGGTTAGGCAGCAGCGAGGAGAGCAAGGGCTGTGCCTTGAGCAGGAAAGTGTGACTCGGATTCTGGGATTTTTGCTAGCCCACGCACTCTGAGGAAGGGCTCCCTGGGGCCTGTTCCCCACTGTTTCTTCTGAGCTTGATATGTGGTAGGTGCCAAATAAAAGGGTGTTGAAAAATGGAAGACACCGCATAATTCTCAGTGTAGGGCAGTGGTCGGCAAACTCATTAGTCAACAGATGCGCAATTTGCCGACCACTGATAGGGAATCCACAGGATAGGGATTGTCTAGCTCTCCCAGAAAACAGAGAGGAACAATTTCAACTGAGGAAATCACTGGAATACTATTTAGGAAACTCCAAAGGAGGGCCTTAGGGCCTTAAATTAGACTCTGCCTCCTCTCCTCCTCAGATAGGGAAACCCTAATACCTAACTTGGGTGGAGGACCACGAGAGTTGTTTGTATCTCTCACCCTTGAGTTGGGAAACTGTTGATAAGGGGTCACTGATGCATCATGTAACTACTGTTATGTGAAAACTTATTATCCGCTAGAGATTCTAACCTAGTAAGAGACATTCTCAGCAGCAAAGTAGCAAAATACACTGTGGACAAAAGGGGCCACATGCTGACCTGACAAGCTCAGGGAAGGCCTGCCTGGCAGTCTTGCAAACTCAGAGACCTAAAGTAAAAAGAATGGTCTGAAAATTAAATATTTAACTAAAAGCAGTTATGGTGGGTGTTAGGTCGCCAAAGGAGGAACACACGAGGCCAGAGTGGTGAGGGATTACAAATTTATTCCATCACCCACACACCAGGTGTCTGAGCCTGGATGGCTCCAGCACTCAATGAGTGCAGTCCACGGCTTTTAAAGGACTTCTGGAGGGATTCTTTCTGGGCGGAGACTTCTTTATGCAGACCCTGAGGGGAGATAATGGAATGTGGTCACCACAAGTGAAAAGTGGTCTGCAGCAAAGGGAATGTCCATAGTGTTCCCAGGGGGAGGGGTATCAACTCAATTGCACCATCAAACCTAAGAGTGGGTAGTTACGTCCTAGGCAATCATTCTTTTTGCATCTATGATAACATGCCCTTGAAATGTCTGGGTAACTTGTAACTTCCCTTTTTCTGGACCCCTTGGAGTACAACCTAATGTGCTGGCCTCCAGGACGGATACCACAAATCCCTTCATTATCATCATGTTAATTGTTCTTGCACCCACCTAAGTATATGCCTATCAATTTTACTTTTTATCCAATCCCAGGGGTTTCTCCGCTTTGCTTTCTCCCGCCTCTCTAGTCTATCACCAATGGATTTCATGTAACCCACCTACATCCATTTCCTTTGATTGCAATGTATAAATACAGATGTAACCCGCTGTTTTCCGGAGCATTGTCTCAATTCGTTGAGGTTCTGCTCCCCAGCATCAGTCGACAGTTTGGCTCAAATAAACTCACAAAATTATTTTACAGGTCTCAATGGTTTTTTACATTAACCACATGGACAATGGAACTGCTATGAAGTAGTGACATTAAGCTATTTGGGGGAGAGGACCGCTCAGTAATGGTTTTCTCCCCACAATATTGCCTATTTGTTCCAGAATCAATGCTGTTGCATACCTTCCTGTAGTAACTAGGCGACAAAGGGAGAAACGCAGCCTGGTTGTGATCAGCAGCAATTTTGAAAGAGGAATTGAGCATTCTTGGCATGTTGGAATGCGTTGAAAGGCAGTTAAGGACAAAGAGGATATAGCTTTGTCCTTAGAAAGGGACAGCAAATAGTTCCAACATCGGGAGTACACATGGGAAATGATTAATTAGCCAGATAGTCATGAGGATGATCATCTTGTACAACAGGAAATTCCCTCAAGGCACAGACTGTCCTTTTGATCAAATTAATCTTCAATTAAGCAAAGTTAACATGGTTATTGGTCATTGGATAACACTGAACAATGAATAACAAAATTGGTTTGTGATTAAATACAGAACGTATCAATTGAATTTTAAAAGCAAGCCTCTGAGATCCTGTGAAATATCATAAGAGATTATTCCAGGCTCCACAAATATTAGGTATGGCCATGCAATTGAGGACAAAGTATACATATATTTATTTTGGGAGGGACTGTATGGTTTTGTTTGTTTTTTTGGGTTTTTTTTTAGCTGCAATTTGACCCAAGCATAGTGAAGTCAACATTGCACTTGAATGTGCATTTTTTAGGCATGCTAAGATGCATGTTTTATTGTACCGTTTCTAAATTTAATGCCAAGTAGTATGGGCCAAGCCCTGTAGATGCTATGCATCCACAGGGCAAAGCATGATTTATTGTTCTGCCCTACTTTGTGTGTGTGTGTTTTCCAATTAGAAAAGAGAGCTTATTCAGAAAGTTACAGAGGTAGTAGAAGTGAGCCAGCTGGGCTGCGTGGGCTCAGGAGACAAGTTACAGGAGCAAAAGAAGGGCCCTTGGAGCTCAGGAGAAGGGAAAGCAAAGGTAAGACGCCTGTGGGGAGAGGAGGGCATAGGGAAGGTGAGGGGTGAGCTCCCAAGAGGAACAGCGCTAATCTGCCCTATTTTGAAAGGAACAAATGCTTCTCAGGAGGTAGGAACATGTAATGATAACATTTAGTATTATAAATGCATCTGTTGAATCAATATTTACTTTTTACCTGCTCTGTGGCGGGGATTGTGCTAGCCATATGCCATCCAGTGAGACAAACCTTAGCTACAGGTGTTTCTTGAGCATTTGAAAGAGAGGTGTGCTAAGACTGTAAAATACACACCAGATTTTAAAGACTTGAGGGTGGGGGCGGGCAGGAAGGAAGTATCACGTTAATAATTTTTATGTTGATTACATGTAATGATAATATTTTTGTTATATTGGATTCAATAAAATATATTCTCAAAATTAATTGCACCTGTTTTTGGTGTGTGTTTTTTTTTTTTTTAGTTTTGAATGTGGCTGCTAGAAAATGTAAAATGACATAAGCAGCTTCCATTTATGCCAGACAACTGGAAGACAGACTCTGTCCTTTAAAGAGTTCAGAGTCTAAAGAGTGGAGGAGAGAGAAAGAAATACAGCAAAGGGCCAGGTTTCCAGCCTCTAACTCACTAAAGAGTAGGAGAGGGCAGGTTGGGAGGACCCTTCAAATTGGTCAATAAAGGTATGGCCATCTGTTCAGGTGTAAACAGCTTTATTTTGCCCCAATATTCAAGCAACTCAAAGTTGAACTCCCTCTCCGGGCTATTTCTCCTGAAACCTTCCACTTGGCAAGGTGGCATTGGGTTTTATGAGCTTTTACTGAGTTGTTGTTACATCAGAAGAGGGGGCTCAGCCCTACTTGTGGGTTCTGGTACTGACCTCCCTTTGCTGACCAGGACCCGGTCTTGGCTGTCCCAGTGCTGCCGAATCCCAAGGCTTCCCAGCTTTCATCTGATGCCCTACCCAGGAGGCCGCCCTCAGCAGCCCTCAGCTGTAGGCTCCCTCAGCCCTGTTTGCAGCAAAAGCTCACAACCCTGCCAACCAGCGTTTCAGCTCTCTTCTTTCCTCTGCATGACACGGGAGCTTTTATCTCCACGCGACCCGGGAACTGAGGGACCTGCCCTGCCTGAGTGCACATTGACAAGTGTTCCACTCCAAAGTGGTCTGGTGGGTCCCTCGCTCCAGAACTCAGCTCCCTGGAAAGTTCTGAATGGGAACTTGATTGAAAACCCTACTGATTTAGCACTCCCACCCCAACATTCCAGTGGTTTCCAACACTGCTTCCCTCTAGGGTTTGACCTCTCACCCCTCCTCTTGCCCATCTCTCACCCCTGAAAGGGTTACTACTGTAGGAGGATGCATGAAAAGCAGTTTTTATTTTATCTATCTATTTTTTAAATCCTCACCCGGTGATATTTTTCCCATTAATTTTCTAGAGAGAGTGGAAGGGAGAGGGAGAGACAGAGAGAAACACCGATGTGAGAGAGACACGTCAATTGGCTGCCTCCTGCAGGCCCCCACTGGGAATTGAGCCCACAACTTGGGTATGTGCCCTTGACTGGAATCAAACACAGGACCCTTCAGTCCACAGGCTGATGCTCTATCCACTGAGCCCAGACCAGCTCGGGCTAGGCAGCTGGTTTTATTTCAAGGATAATTGGATCCAAGAAGTCAGTGGATGTCGTTTACTATTACTATGCTCTTCGTTTTTCAAAAAATGATTTCCTTGGCTTTGGCATTTTTCTCAGAAAGGCTTCTTCCTTGCTTAAGATTCCCACCTTACAAAGTTAGGAGACAAGATAGGCAAACTCCTTGTCCCCATAGAGCTTACTTTCTAGGGCAGAGGTCTAAGGAGAAACACACTCCTGCATTTCTCCTCTGCTCCCAGTGCTCTCCTGCAACACTGATTTACCTCTGACACCAGACATGTGTGTTCCACACATGAAGCAATCCTTTGTTGCTAGCTGGCATCCTATGACTTAACTCAATCCTGACATTATTTACCAGGAGATAGCATCAGATCCCACAGGTTAAGGACCCAGTCCTGCAAGACTGCCTCCCACTCCAACCCAAATCAGATGCCAATCAAAAGTCTAGATCCGTGGTTGGCAAACTCATTAGTCAACAGAGCCAAATATCAACAGTACAACAATTGAAATTTCTTTTGAGAGCCAAAAACTGACTTCTGCAAATGGGCCACAAAGTTTCAATCGCACTGTACATGCGCGCCCGCACGTGGTATTTTGTGGAAGAGCCACACTCAAGGGGCCAAAGAGCCGCATGTGGCTCGCGAGCCGCAGTTGGCCGACCACTAGTCTTGGTGGTTGTTGCTTGGTGGCATAGCTCAGTGGTTGAGCATTGACCTATGAACCAGGAGGTCACTGTTTCATTCCTGGTCAGGGCACATGCCTGGGTTGTGGGCTTGGTCCCCAGTGAGGAGTGTGCAGGAGGCAACTAATCAGTGATTCTCTCTCATTATTAATGTTTCTATATCTCTCTCCCTCTTCCTTCCTCTCTGAAATCAATATCTATAAATATAAAAGGCTAATATGCTAAGTGTCCTACTGTTAGATTGTTCGACCGGTAGCTATGACATGCACTGACCACCAGGGGGCAGATGCTCAACTCAGAGGCATGGAAACATGGAACAGATAGATGAATCTCAGAGTGAAGGGGGAGGAGGGGATGGCAGGAAGAGATTAACCAAAGATCTTATATGCATACTAGAGGCTCGTTACACGGATTCGTGCACTGGTGGGGGTCCCTCGGCCTGGCCTGCAGGGATTGGGCCAAATCTGTGCACTGGGCCTCCAACATTCCCCCAGGGGTCCTGGATTGCAAGAGGGCACAGGCCAGGCCAAGGGACCCCACCGGTGCACAAATCTGTGCACCAGGCCTCTAGTCTATATATATAAAAGACTAATATGCTAATGTCCCTCCGACTGGTTGCTATGTTGTGCACTGACCACCATTGGGCAGATGCTCAATGCAGGAGCTGCCGTGATGTGCACTAGCCATTTACAAAGAAATGGCACTGTGGACCTGGCACCCACAAAGCAACACTTGGCTTCCTCTCCCTAGCGAGTAGCCTCCTTGGAGTTTCTTCAGCCCAGGAACATGACTTGCTTTTATAGCCAGGTGCAAACATTTTAACCAAATGTCTATGAAGTGTTTTCCCATGCCTCATCTCATTTGATCCTCACAGAAGTCATGGAGTAGGTAGATAGGGAACTCAGTAGAATCCTATTTTCTTTTCATTAGCTGGAAAACGGAGATTTGGAAAGCTTAGAAACTTGTCCCGACTGAAAAGAAGTAAGAAATGGTGGACCTTGAAAATGACTTTGGGTTTTCTCACTGTGCAGAATATAGTCAAACACTGCTGCAGTTAAATATTTTACTCTTTGTTCTCCCTGCATGATCTGTAATAATAATCTGCTTCACGTTGTTATTTACTGCTGTGTTGCTGACCATTACCTGAAAGAGAAGTTGGGGTGCTTCACTGGGCTGGAAAAAGTTTAGCTAAATCAGAAAGCAGGTCTAATTAAGCAAGTTTACTCCATATATATAAAAGGCTAAGTTGTCTCACACATGCGCGATATACATATAAAGCTCTCACTGGAGCCAATCACACACGTGTGTTTTGATCTGTCATTGTCGATCGTGAATTTGGTTGACAATTCTATTATAGAGAAAGGGCAAATAGCAATATTAAAATATTTCTTCTAATTAAGTTTCTTTCAATGTGCATGAATTTATGCACAGACCACTGGTGTGTGTGTGTGTGTGTTTGTGAAATAAATAAATATATATATATTTTTTTCACATATATATGTATAAAGTATATACACTAATAGAATATATATATATACTCTAATAAAAGAGTAATATGCAAATTGACCATCACTCCAACACACAAGATGGCTGCCCCCATGTGGTCAAAGATGGCCACCCCCATGTGGACACAAGATGGCTGCCACAAGATGGCTGGCAGGGGAGGGCAGTTGTGGGCAACCAGGCCAGCAGGGAAGGACAGTTGAGAGGGACCAGTCCTGCAAGGGAGGGCAGATGGGGGGTACCAGGCCTGCAGGGGAGGGCAGTTGGGAGCAACCAGGCCTGCAGGGGAGGGCAGTTAGGGGGGACCAGGCCTGCAGGGGAGGGCAGTTGGGGGTGACTAGGCCTGTAGGGGAGGGAAGTTGGGAGCAACCAGGCCTGCAGGGGAGGGCAGTTGGGGGCGGGGGAGGAGGGAACCAGGCCTGCACGGGCAGTCAGACATCCCTCAAGTGGTCCCAGATTGGAGAAGGTGCAGGCTGGGCTGAGGGACACTCCCCACTCCGTGCACAAATTTTGTGCACGGGGCCTCTAGTGTGTGTATATATGTGTGTATACACACACACACACACTAAAGGCCCAATGCATGAATTGGTGCACCAGTGGGGTCCCTTGGCCTAGCCTGTGGGATTGGGCCAAAACCAGCTCTCTGACATCCCCTGAGGGGTCCTGGATTGTGAGAGGGTGCAGGCCAGGCCGAGGGACCCCACTGGTGCACAATCAGGGCTGAGGAGGGACACAGGAGGCTGGCCAGCCAGGGAGGGATCGCAGGAGGACTCCAGGGCATGTCCAGCCTGTTGCACTCAGTCCCAACTGGCTGGACCCCAGCAGCAAGCTAACCTACCAGTCGGAGCATTTGCCCCCTGGTAGTCAGTGCACATCATAGCAAGCAGTTGAGTGGCCTTAGCATATCATTAGCATATTATGCTTTGATTGGTTGAATGGCCGGACACTTAGCATATTAGGCTTTTATTATATAGGATAGATAGATAGATAGATAGATAGATAGATAGATAGATAGATAGATATAGATATATAGATATTTTTAAGTCTAGTTGTTACCTGTAGCTGACCCACCAGCTATAAATTGGAGCAACACCAAACACGCAACACTAAGGCTGCCCTCAGGACCAGCTGAATTGAACAAAGATCCCCTGTCCTGGTGCCTACCAATCAATTAGTGGAGACCCAGATCATGAGAGGACACACCTGGAAAGCTGCTGAATATTCTATTAAGAAGATCTTCCCCCTGGAACCTCCCCTAAAATCTCTACCCTTAAAACTCTCAGGACAGAGGACCCAGTGCACTCTCCCTCCCAGGAGCCAACAGTTGAGTTCCACCTCCTCATCTCCCCCAGGTGTATTACCATTAGCTTCCTCACTCCCAAGTTCCAAGGGCCCTTCCTTTGCCTCTATAACTTGTTTCCTAAGCCCATTTCTTCTACAAATTACTTCTTCTACTGCTGTGATTTTACAAATAACTGTCCTCTTACAGTTTGAGTCTTGCCTCTGAATTCTTTCCTAGCCAGAACTCAAGTACCAAGGTTGCTGAACCCAGGTCCTGTCAGACCCCACCAGTCTGACACCGGTGCCATTCCCATAGCCCTCAAATTATTTGCACTAATGCCAAAAATAGCTGTTGTGTACATTTGTCATTGTTTTTCTCCCTGCTTCTTAGCAGGTAGACCTGTTGCCTAAATTTAAAGAATTCCCCATGAATGTTCTTTAATATTCTCCCACAATCAGATGAGAACAGGAGATAATCACTTTCCCAGATCACCTAAAGGTTAAGGAGACTACATTTGACCTGGTTTTAGCCTGTCAGGTGCACCCACCTGGGACTTTGAATCTGAAGCTGTGTTGCTAAGAGACACAGAAAGTGGCTGCACTGTCCATCTTCCAGAGGCAAAGGCCCAAAGTGTGTTCAGAGGAGCAGTTCAAGCCACAGCCCTCACATGTTCAGCAGGCCCTTCCCGACCGGCAGGAGTTTGGCTGCCATGGGGATTGCCTAGCCTCCCTTCATTTCTGCCCATTTTCCAAGCCTGGTTTTTCAGCCTTCCCTGAATTTCACCAAGATGCCCAATATCATTTCAGTAAATCCCTCTTCTGCTTAAACCAGCCAGAAACAGTGTCTTATACAATGGCTAACTTTCTATGGGTTGCACCTTACTGAATTTATTGCACTTAATTTTATGTTAAAAATAACCTCACCCTAGCCAGTATGGCTCAGTGGATAGAGCATTGGCCTGCTGACTGAAGGGTCCTGGGTTCAATTCCGGTCAGGGGCATGTGCTCAGGTTGTGGGCTCGATCCCCAACGTGGGACATGCTGATCAATGATTCTCTCTCATCATTGATGTTTCTATCTCTCTCTCCTTCTCTCTTCCTATCTGAAATTAATAAAAATACATATATTTAAAAATAAATAAATTTTAAAAAATAACCTCTACAGTTATTTGATTCTCTTTGTTGATATTGGGAGATTGTGAACATGAGATTTTAATGGATATGTGTTATAATCCAATTGTGCCTGACTTTTCTTTTTAAAATTAGTTTATCAGGGTAACATCCTATATAATAAAACCTTAATATGCAAATCGACCAAATGGTGGAATGACCGGTCACTATGATGCACACTGACCACCAGGGGGCAGACACTCAACGCAGGAGCTGCCCCCTGGTGGTCAGTGTGCTCTCACAGGGGGAGCGCCGCTCAGCCAGAAGCCAGGCTCACAGCTGGTGAGCACAGTGATGGTGGTAGGAGCCTCTCCCACCTCCGCAGCAGTGCTAAGGCCCCCTCAGGGGATGTACGCCTGCTGGCTAGCAGACCTAAGCCAGCAGGCAGACAACCCCCAAGGGGTCCCGGACTTGAGAGGGTGCAGGCCAGGCTGAGGGACCCCTCCCAACCCCCAATGCACGAATGTTGTGCACCGGGCCTCTAATTGGTTAAAAACATCATATAATTTCAGGTGTACAACTTTATAATATAATGTCTGTGTACTCAACTGGGAGCTCACTACCCAAAGTCCAGTCTCCTTTTATCACCTTGTATTTGACTCCTTCACCCTCTTCATCTAAGTCTTTTGTGAATTTGTCCTTGTAAAGCCTAGAAAAATAACGTTAAAATGGCATAGACCTTGTTGAGGTTGAGGGAAGGCGTGTGGAGGGCATGACTGTGTAATATTACTGGCCTCCTTGGGCTTACTCATTCCATCTCCACTGGGAGAAAGAAGTGACTTACCTAGCGGGAAGCTTTGGGAGAAGACCGCAGCTATGTCCTCTCCCCCTGCTGGGAGGAGAGGCCTGCAGAGAGGGGTGGTCTCAGTGGCTCTCTACCACAGTGTAGTTTGATGTAGCGGCTGAAAGAGGCCCGCCCTGGCCACCCATGGCCTGTGCCTGGGAGGCTGAGTCTATGATTCTGGAGCACAGGGTTAGGAAGCCCACAGATTCCACACACCTACACCATGTCCTTTACCTTAGCTTTCAAAGGCAATACTTAAATCTCAACCCACAATGGTTTCAGAACTTGACAAGAGGACTTTTCTATTTATGGCCCCTCAGACTCCTAACAGATTTATACAAATTGTTCCACATGTACTTTCAGAGTAAAATTGTAAAAGTTTAATATGTCTATTTTGCTGTTTTTCCCCCCCCATCCAATATCAGTCTGGATCCAACCAGGAAAGAGAAAATACCCAGTAATTTATTTTTTTTAAATATATCTGTATTGATTCAGAGAGGAAGGGAGAGGGAGAGAAAGAGATAGAAACATCAATGATGAGAGAGAATCATTGATCAGCTGATCAGCTGCCTCCTGCACGCCCCCTAGACCCCATATGCCCTGACTGGGAATTGAACCTTGACCTCCTAGTTCATAGGTTGATCAAGAATACCTTCCCGCCCTAACTGGTTTGGTTCAGTGGATAGAGCATTGGCCTGCGGACACAAGGGTCTCAAGTTTGATTCTGGTCAAGGGCATGTACCTTGGTTGCGGGCACATCCCCAGCGGGGATGTGCAGGAGGCAGCTGATCGATGTTTCTAACTCTCTCTTCCTCTCTGTGAAAAATCAATAAAATATATATATATTTTTTAAAAGAAGAATACCTTCCCTTCAGATAACTGGTTATATATTTAGGTGGTACTGAGAGGTTCTTATCACTCCATTTCCTTCCTAACAAAAGTCTGTTCCTATTGTCTCTTGTTCTAGGCTTCCTATCTTTATGGATTTATGGCTTTTTAGAAAATCCATGTATGATCATTTTAGTCAGTTTTCACTAGGAAGCAAAGGTCAACATATGCTTAATTCATATTGTGGATGGGAAAAAAGGGGTTCTATGGAAAGTAACACACAGGCCTGTAACTTTTTTTTGGGAGGGGGTAATTTTTATTGAATTCATTAGAGTGACATTGGTTAGTAAAATTATATTGGTTTCAGGGGTATAGTTCTATAAGACACCATCTGTGTATTGTCCTATGTGTTCACTACCCAAGTAACGTCTCCTTCTATCACCATTTATCACCCCTTTATACTCTTCTACCTTCCTCCACTCCATTTCTCCCTATTAATCACCACACTGTTGTCTGTGAGGCCTGTAACTTTTCAGTAAAAGGTTTCTCTATCCTTTAAGCAAGCCCTGCTCATTGTTTCTGTGAATCTAGGTTAACATACCTTTGAAATAAGCTGTAACCACCCTCAAGAGAGCACATAATCTTGTTGAGCTGTAACCCGGTCCCTGCCTTGCTTCCTCCCACCTCCAGGCAACCTTCCTTATGTTCCTTCCTTAATTTTAAACGCATAAAAGGACCTGTAAAACTATTCTTCTCTGGAGCATTGGAGAGCGTGCTCCCCAGCATACATTATCAGTTTGGCTCAAATAAACTCTTATAAGAATTCTCTACAGGTTTGGACGTTTCTTAAGCCGACTGGAGGTCTCTGTCTTGGTCTTAGTGGGTCCTGTGCTGAAGGAGCTAACCCACCAACCAATTCTCATCCTCAGCAGGGGTTATCGGTCCAGGCTGGCCCCAACTTCAGGGAACAAGTGTCAAACTCTCAGTGGTCCCCTTGAAGCCCTGCCTAGATTGAGAAGAGGAAGTCATTTCTCTCCAAAGAAATTCTCCTCTCTAAATTTTCTCATAAGCACTCCTCTTTCAACTCACTAACACCCTTGTATCAGTCAGGGTTTAACCAGAAAAACTGAACCCCTTGGAGAGAGACCTATACTAGTATATATTAAGGGATTGATTGCAAGGAATTGGCTTACGTGGTTGCAAAGGCAAACCCACAGGTCAGACCAGCATGAAGGGCAGGTTGGAAGCTGCACTCACAGGTGGGCTTGCTGTTTCTTCAGAGAAGCCTCGGCCCTGCTCTTAATGCTTTCACCTGATGGCATCTGGCCTGCCAGATTATGTAGACATCTCCCTTCAAGTCCACTGACTGTGGGTTTTAAGTATAAAATACCTTCTCCGCAACAGGTTACCTTTTTCTTGAATAAAAACTGTAGCTAAGCTAAATTGACACATAAAAGTGGCCATCACACCCATATTATGGGTTGAATCCTATATAATAAAGAGGTAATATGCAAGTTAACCCTCACGCCCTCACAAGATGGCTGCTTATGACCAGGCTGGAAGGGGGGTTAGTGAGGGACAACCAAACAACTGAACAGCAGGCTGTACAGTACAACCAGGCTGGCAAGGGGGTTAGTGAGGGATGATCAAACGACTGAACAGCAGGCTGCATGGGGCAACCAGGCCGGTGGGGGCACCGTGAGGGGCGACCAGGCCAGCAGGTGGGGGCAGTTGGGGGCAACCATGCCAGCAGGGGAGGCATTTGGGGGTGACCAGGCCAGCAGGGGGGGCAGTTAGGGGTAACCAGGCCGGCGGAGGGGGGGCAGTTGGGGGCGACCAGGCAGGCAGGCAGGTGAGCGATTAGGCGCCAGTGGTCCAGGATTGTCAGAGGGATGTCTGACTGCCAGTTTAGGCCCAATCCTGGCAGTCAGACATCCCCCAAGGGGTCCTGGATTGGAGAGGGTGCAGGCTGGGCTGAGGGGACCCCCGCCCGTGCATGAATTTTGTGCACCGGGCCTCTAGTATTTTTAGAATTGTGAAACCCATGCTTGAGTGTTTCCTTTGAAAATCTGCATCTTATCTTAGCACTCACTTTGAAATTTTATATCTATTATACCAATTTAATTTTCTTATGTATCATCTTGATGTTTAGCATCAAGAGAATAGTTCAGAGTAATGAGCCCCCTGAATCTCCCTGCCTTACCCTCAGTTTGTACCCTGAGTTTCTGCTCAGGGCCTCTCTTGGTCTCCCTGGTTCTTAAACTGGCCGCTGTGCTTCGCAGTCCTGGCCTTATACTGCTGCATGTCCTGTTCCTCCTGCCTCACTCATTAACTGGCTATGCTTGGTAAGCCCCATATTCTTTTTTTTTTTTTTAAAGAATAGTTTCATTGATTTTTGAGAGATAAAGAGGAAGGAAGGGAGAAGAGAGAAACGTCGATACTAGAGAAACATCTAATATGGACTGCCTCCTGCATGCCCCCTCCCTGGGATCGAGCCCAAAACCTGGACATGTTCCCTGACTGAAAGTCGAACCAGCAACCTGTTGGTGCAACGGATGATACCCAGCCAACAGAGCCACACCGGCCAGGCCTATGCCCCATATTCTTAGAGAACACTCCGGGCTCCCCATCTGTTCCCGCCTCATTCAAGGAGTGAGCCTTCCTCCAGTCTGTCTCATGCTCTGTCTCTGCATTGGAGGTACACCAAGCCAGGTCAAGTCCTCCATCCTTTACTGGATGTCAGACCTCCATCTCACAACCCCATAACTCTTTTTAAAAAAGAGTTACTGTCAAATTTAATATTTTATTGATTTTTTACAGAGAGGGAGAGGAATAGAGAGTTAGAAACATCGATGAGAGAGAAACATTGGTCAGCTGCCTCCTGCACACCTTCCACTGGGGATGTGCCCGCAACCAAGGTACATGCCCTTGACCGGAATCCAGCCTGGGACCCTTCAGTACGCAGGCTGACACTCTATCCACTGAGCCAAACTGGCTAGGGCACAACCCCATAACTCTTTTTTTTTTTTTTAATTTCTTTATTGAGTAAGGTATCACATATTTGTCCTCATCCCCCCATTCCCATCCCAAACCCCTCCCCACGCATGCTCCCACCCCCCTGTTGTCCGTGACCACTGGTTAGGCTTATATGCATGCATACAAGTCCTTTGGTTGATCTCTCCCCCTTACCCCCATCCTCCCCTACCTTGAGGTTTGACAGTCTGATCGATGCTTCCCTGTCTCCGGGACTGTTTTTGTTCATCAGTTTATGTTGTTCATTATTTCCCCTAGATGAGTGAGACCATGTGATACTAGAAATACACTTATAAGAACTGAAAATGAGACAAGCAATAATGGTTATGCGAGAGGCAAATGAATCAGTCTGTAGTGAGTTTCTTTCTGGGCCAACAGTTCTTTTGAGTCCCAATTTCAATGTCAAACAGTTCCTTATGTGTACATGTCAGCAATGATATTTCAGTTCTGGATAGTGGACAAATGGTGGTAATGCAGGTCCGACCCTCTCTGGTTTGGTCCTGGGCAACCTGCAGTGAGGCACAGCTGCTGACTGCTAGTATGGCAAGGTGTTTGTCAGTGTCTTCCATCTCTGGATGTTTCTCTTCTGTCTTCATGGCTGGAGCAGTCCTGTCAATTCCTCTCTGTTGCAGGAATCCACATGGTCTTGGAGTTGTTTTCTGAAAATATACAAACATATTCTCGTCCAAAAGTTAATAAAAGAATCCTTTCTATAAATTTGACTTGGGATCCTTTTTCATTTTTTGCCCAAATGATTCTCCTTTGGCTTGTTTTGACACCATGTGTGTTTTTCATGGGTGTCTTGCTGTTAGCATTTTAAATGAAAGGTAATTTTCTAAAGTAAAAATTTTCTAGATGTAATTTACTTACAGGATATTTTTCCTTACATGATATTCTTCTACTATCCCCCCTTTTTTGATTCAAATATTAGGAAGCTTTTGGAAATTTTATAATGTAGTCTTGATAGCTTTTAAATTTTATTTTTTTGCACTAAAATATGACTGCTTTAGGTTCATTATATGTTACGCAATTTTACCATGAGATGAACTACCAATAAAAATTTTAGTTAACACTTTAGGAACAGCTTTTTGTCCAGTACCATTAATTTTTCTAGAATATTCGCTTATTTCAATTAACCAATTTAAATTAGTGAGAACTTAACTACTATTTTACTGTCAAATTTAATACTCTACCAACAATCTTATTTTACCCTGTAAATATTAGTGGAAAGGATTATTTGCCTTCTTGAGTAGGCCCTGAGCATTCCTGGTGTTAGGCTGGATTTAGATATCGAAAACCCACTTCCCCACACCATGGGTACAAGACAACTCAAACAGGTCTTATTGCAGTGAGAGGGCAGCTGCTATCGGCCAAGTCTCTGTTGCCTGGGTCCCGATTTGAGCTGGGCATGGGAAGCAAAGCAGCCATGGGGGTAGGAGACCTCCCTCAGAAGGGGTGAGGGTTCAGGCCCCTGCGAAGTTGGGGGGTGAGGGTCTGTGCCCCATCTCTGTTGGGGGGTGAGGGTCTGTGCCCCATCTCTGTTGGGGGGTGAGGGTCTGTACCCCCAAGTTCTCTCCTGATGGCCCCTCTGCGACTGTGCCTGTCTTAGGTGGATCCTTCCCTGAGGAATCTTACCCGTCTCTGGCTAACAGCCATCCTCCTGGGCAAAGCAGGGTGATGTGAGGTTCAGTTCTGTTCCTTGGTAGCATATGCCCCCGTGGCACAACCCCATAATGCTTATGGGACAAAAGTTACTCTTGATTACATTAGAGTTACCTTTCATATTGGTGATATTTCATACCCATTCCAGGCTGGAAGCTTTTGGGGGCAGATACTGCTTCAGTTCATGTTTCTAGGGCCTCTAGCATCTAACACAATGCTTTGCCCAAAGTAGACCCTTAATAACTATTTTTCTGAAATAAATGTATTTGACCTGGATCATTATTTCCCTAAGGCTCAGCTGGTGTGGCTCAGTGGTTGAGAGTCAACCTATCAACCAGGAGGTCACAGTTCGATTCTTGGTGGGGTCATGTGCCCGGGTTGTGGACTCGCTCCAGTAGGGAACATACAGGAGGCAGCTGATCAATGATTCTCTCTCATCATTGATGTTTCCATCTCTCCCTCTCCCTTTGTCTCTAAAATCAGTAAAAATATATTTTTAAAAACAATTTTGTGAAGGAGCTGCACATATGACCTCTGAATCAGGAAACTTGGCTTTGAGCTTATCCTTGTGAACCTCAGTTTTTCTAGCCCTCATTCTCTTCATCTTCCAAATGAGAGGTTTGGGTGAGATGATTTTCAGAGTTCCTACTGTGTTCTTAAATTCTAAGATTGTTTTAATGCCTAAAGTGAGAACGCTGGTTTGTTTTCACAGTTCCTCAAATAAACCATCTTTGCTCCGAGGAGAAAGATAAGCTATTCTGAGTGACAGAGTCTGAGTTGCTGGGATGACAGTGAGTGGGCAGCCCTGTCCTGCCCTCGCTTGCCCTGCTTGGGGCAGCATGCTGCTCAAACTCCACCCAATCAGGAAGCAGGAAACCTGTTCACATGCACTCGGATGACAGCAGGTGACATGGGAGCAAATGAAAGGCGAGAAGAGAAATAGAAGGCACTTCCTTAAAGCGGGGAATTTCTAAGAGAAGAAAGATATAATGAGTGAAGAACCATTTCTTTGACACCATTCCTGATGTGGATGACAGGAAGGCCAATAAGAGTTATTGTCATTGAAAGTAGGTGTGGTGGCAAGTGGAAGCAGAGGGGAATGAAACAAAAACACAAATAAAAACCCTTTGAAGCTCCCCAAATCATCTCCTCATTTCAAATAGCTGTAGCTAGACTTTATCTTTTGCCCTTGTGTTCTCTCTCTAACTTCCCCACCCCCAACCGCGGTCTCAGAGGTCCTTACGATTAAAAAAGAAAGAAAGAAAGAAAGGCTAGGGGAGGGAGGCTCTTGACATTTTCTAAACTCTCCCCAGTCCAAGTCCAATCCTAAAACAGAAGTGATTTCCATGCTGTGAAACAAATAGCACATGAGACTCAAAGATGGGGACACATGATTCTGATGCTCAGTTAAGACATCTTGTAATCCCACCACGAATGGTCAGATTTTACCTCGCTTCAATGTGACTCCCCCCTACCCCCTAATCCCTCACCCCTTCCCCGCCCAGGGCCCAAGGGCATTGCTCCAGTGGTGCTTGGGGACCATTGAGTTTTGCGCTTCTGCTCTGGCCTTGTTTCTGCTGCCTTGGTGCTGCCTCAGCTACCCACGACCCACATGGAGTTGCTGCTGCTAGGGGCACAGACGCCCTCCGTTCTGTCAGTGACAGCCCCAATGTCACCACTCAGGCTGTGTGAAGACACTGCTCCCCCCTTAGCTCGTTTTTCTAAAGCACAAGGCAGATCCTTCCCCCACTGTTCGAGATACGGCCAAGGCCAAGTTGCATTGTCTAACAGGTGCTCAAGTGCTAGGAATCAGAGTGTGAAAGTCAAGTTGAAGAGAATGCCTTTCCTCTCAAAGATGGTCCTCACTTTGAACAAACCAGATTACAGTCGTCCCCAAAACAGCATAATAGTGACTGAGGTGCCAGTAGGTCGGGGCTCCTTTTGGGGAACCATCCATTTCCTTGCCCTTTCTGGCTTCTAGAGGCTTCCCAGATTCACAGGCTTGGAGCTTCTTCCTCGAGCTTCGAAACCAGCAGCGGGAGATGGGTCGAATATTTCTCACAGTTCTTCTGAGGGACAGACGGTTCTTCTTTTTTTGTAAATATGCTTTTTAAAATATTTATTTTAAACAGAGATGCGGAGAGAAACATCAGCTGCCTCCTGCATGCCCCCCCTACTGGGGATCAAGCCCACAACCCAGGCATGTGCCCTGCCCGGAAATCCAACCTTGGTGCACCACATGACGTTCCACCAACTGAGCCACCCCGGCTAGAGCCAGATGGTCCTTCAGCTGCCCTGTCTCCTCCTCTGACTCCACAGCAGCGATCTTCGGAACCCGCTTTCTCCCTCTCCATTTGCAGATCAACAAACCAACATTGTTTTCAGGGATTTCAGCGAGGGGCTGTCAGACCAGAGGGACCCAGTGTTTTTCCCACCACGAACGCTGCACAGACCGAAAATCAAATGTCAACATAGCTTTCACAAATCATGTCCACTTTGCCAAAAGGCTTTTGGGAGACATTTCTTTAGATAAGAAACTCACCCACTTCTTTTACAGTTGATTTCAATTTATAAAAATAAATAGAACAGCAAGAGTTTTCAGGAATGGTTAGCTTATTAAAAATAAACAGGTTCACTTACAGTTTTAAAGGGGTGTGTGTGTGTGTGTGTGTGTGGTTTAATAACAGGTGCTAATGCCATGAAAATTCATACAAGATGCTTAAAACTAATATTTTATTCAATTATTTACATAGCAGTCATTGTGAGCATATCTGCTCCGTATACTGCTCTTTCTTCACCGCCTCGGATTTCTCCACCTGGAATATGGGGAAACGTGCCTGGTTTGGAAATTTACTTTGGGGAATTGTAAGTGCCAAGTTACTCCTCTTACCCCTAACAAGTAACTTGAGCCCATTTTGGATTAAGGAGCTATTTCTCACATAAAAAAAACGAGGTGACTGTATTAAGGGCCACACCCAGTTACCATAGCCTTGTTCAGGCCTGTCCTAGCCGGAGCCAGAGCTCCCAGTCCTCACCTTTGATCCACATGCTTTGAATCTCTGACATGGCTTCTCATGCTCCGCCGCCTTCAGGCATGAACACAGTCACGTTTCTTTTGTCTTTCCAAGTAAGAGACTGCAAATCAACTTACCTGTATCCCCCAAAACAAGAATATGTCCTCTCTATCTCCTCCACCCAAAGAGTCTAAGAGCTCAGTTCCAAGCTTTCCAAACACCAGCTAGAGAGAGAGATTCGTGTCTACCAGCTCTGTCGCTGTGTTTGCAACCACAGGTGTGGCTACTGAATGCCAGATTCCATGTTCTTTGTGAGCAGCTTTTATGCTCAGATATTCACTGAGCCTTCCATGGACCAGGCACAGGGGCTAGACACAAGGATGTTGGTGGGAGCACATTGGACATGGCTTATGCCCGCCTGCGCTTTTCCCAGGATAATGGGACGCAGGGGACGAGGCCTTCCTGAACCAGGGCCACAGACCAGCTTGAGGCGCTGCATGCTTGGGTCCCACAGATGCAGCTCTCCTGGGTCACATACAGGCTCACACAGGACACCTGCCGACCACACACCAGTCCCCTAATCATCCCTATCGCTGAAAGCAAAGCGACACAGATTAGAATCCTAACAAACAGGCCTTACCCAGGTTCCCCCAGTTCACTACACTGATCTCACACCCAACCTGCCGAGGCCGCGACCCTGGACTTCCAGCCTCCAGAACTGTGAGAAATAAATGCTTGCTGTTCCCAAGCCACCCAGTCTCCGGAATTTTGTGATAGCAGCCTGAACCAACTAGGACATTAGGAACCATTTTCCTCTGTGTTATCGGATTATCACAACAAAACACGTGATGGGGTTGAGTGGGAGAACGTGGATTTTTTTTTTACATAATCTGTCTTTAAGTTGAAAGAAGAACCTGGTGAGGCACATTTGCAATGCAAAGGTGATAAGTAGTGTGCAACATTCTCCATTGCCTTGGATTGGGAAATTCAATAAAATCAGGTTGGGGCCTGCTTTCATCTATGGAGAGAGTGCTGCCAGTATCAGCACCAGCGCTGCCTGTAGCAGCACCAGCACCGCCTGTGGCAGCACCAGCACCGCCTGTGGCAGCACCAGCACCGCCTGTAACAGCACCAGCACCGCCTGTAGCAGCACCAGCACCAGCACCAGCACCAGCACCAGCACCAGCACCAGCACCACCCGTAGCAGCACCAGCACCACCCGTACTGTAGCAGCACCAGCACCAGCACCAGCACCAGCACCACCCATAGCAGCACCAGCACCGCCTGTAACAGCACCAGCTCCACCCGTAGCAGCACCAGCACCAGCACCACCCGTAGCAGCACCAGCACCACCCATAGCAGCACCAGCACCAGCACCACCCGTAGCAGCACCAGCACCAGCACCACCTGTAGCAGCACCAGCACCACCCGTAGCAGCACCAGCACCAGCACCACCTGTAGCAGCACCAGCACCACCCGTAGCAGCACCAGCACTGCCTGTAGCAGCACCAGCACTGCCTGTGGCAGCACCAGCACCACCTGTGGCAGCACCAGCACCACCCGTAGCAGCACCAGCACCACCCGTACCGTAGCAGCACCAGCACCAGCACCAGCACCACCCATAGCAGCACCAGCACCAGCACCAGCACCACCCGTAGCAGCACCAGCACCGCCTGTAACAGCACCAGCACCACCCGTAGCAGCACCAGCACCACCCGTAGCAGCACCAGCACCAGCACCACCCGTAGCAGCACCAGCACCAGCACCACCCGTAGCAGCACCAGCACTGCCTGTAGCAGCACCAGCACCAGCATCACCTGTAGCAGCACCAGCACTGCCTGTAGCAGCTCCAGCACTGCCTGTAACAGCACCAGCACCACCTGTAGTAGCACCAGCACCACCCGTAGCAGCACCAGCACCAGCACCACCTGTAGCAGCACCAGCACCACCCGTAGCAGCACCAGCACCTCCTGTAGCAGCACCAGCACCTCCTGTAGCAGCACCAGCACCGCCGTAGCAGCACCAGCACCTCCTGTAGCAGCACCAGCACCGCCGTAGCAGCACCAGCACCACCTGTAGCAGCTCCAGCACCTCCTGTAGCAGCACCAGCACCTCCTGTAGCAGCACCAGCACCGCCTGTAGCAGCACCAGCACCACCCGTAGCAGCACCAGCACCACCCATAGCAGCACCAGCACCACCTGTAGCAGCACCAGCACCTCCTGTAGCAGCACCAGCACCTCCTGTAGCAGCATCAGCACCGCCTGTAGCAGCTTGCTTACTTCCAGGCTGCAGGTAACGCTGATGGCAGGCATCCTCTGGCCCTTTGTGAAGCACTAGGTGTGCAGATCTTTATCTGAACGCCTCTCCCTCTGCCCCTCCTATGTGTCCACACCTTGCTGGGCACTCTGCCGGGCTGATAAGAGAACAGGAAAAGCCTGGAGACCTGGGCACAAGGCTTCTCTCTGCCACTTACTGTGTGACCTTGGGCAAATTACTTAGAATCTATGAGGTATCCTTATCTAAAAAGTGGAGAAAGCAATACAAAGCTCACAGGATTATTGGTGAGAGCAAATAAATGACCTGCTAAGTTGGTGTTGATGAGCAGCGTTAGACAAAGGCTGCTTGGTGATACTTTAGACTGCACCAGGCTCAGCACCTCTGTGTGTCCCTTATCACCTCCCAGTCATCCTGGCCACACCACTGCGGGGACTGGCCAGCTGGGCAGCGCAGGACACCAGACACCTGCCCAGGCGGACACATGCTCCTGACATCTGATGGCTGATTATGAAACCAGGTCTGGCTCTACATCCCGAAGCTTCTGTGCACAAGGAAGGCAAAGGTGGATCCACCCGCAGTGAGGGAAAGGTGATTAGGAGTTACAAGGTGTAGGCTCTTGTTTAGGGAGAGTAAGATCATCCCACATGGGACCCAATTCCAGACCCTTCCCTGAGAGCTGTGAGAACTGACCTCAGGGATAAATGGCTCCTGGAGCAAAGCAGACCTTTTTTTTTTTTTTTTCCAGCATCAAATTATCCATCGGTAATTTTCAACGGTAGTTATTCAAACTAGGTATTGAATGTGAAATATATAGATAAGAAACTAATTTTTTTCTCAGTATAAAGCTGATAATGTGATCATATAGTACATGTCTTTATTTTTGAGGGATGCCAAATTGTACCAGTAAAAATAAATTTAGGAGTGACGTATCACGATGTTTATAACTTATTTTCCAGTGGTTTACAAAAAAAAAATGATATATTTATATATATAATGTTTTATACACACACAAAGAGAGAGAGAGAGAAAAACAAAGATGGCAAAATACTAACCATGATTAATCTAGATGACAGGTATACAGGGATTCATATTACCATTCTTTCAACTTCTCTGTAGGTTTGGAAAACTTTACAGTAAAAAAGTTGAAGAAGCCCTAACCAGTTTGGCTCAGTGGATAGAGCATCAGCCTGTGGATTGAAGGGTCCGGGATTCTATTCCGGTCAAGGGCATGTATCTTGGTTGTGGGCACATCCCCAGTAGGGGGTGTGCAGGAGGCAGCTGATCAATGTTTCTCTCTCATCGATGTTTCTAACACTCTATCCCTCTCCCTTCCTCTCTGTAAACAATCAATAAAAAATATCTTTTAAAAAGTTGAAGAAGTTATATCTATTTGCTGTGCTCTTAAAATATTAGATGAAGTTTTTCATTATCTTTTCATTTCATTGTTCAGTGGAGTGTATCCTTGGCTACATTTGCACATGTATCATTGGCGTTTGTTTGCCCTGTTGGCTTCGAAGAAGGAACATTCCCATGATCAATGCATACCCAGCCCCGGCCAAATTCCCAGCAGGAATCTGTTCACAGGTCCGTGGGCACGCTCTCTAACACGGAGCTCGGGGGCCGCGTGCCTGGTGTCCCCGGATGTGCCCCTTGGCTGTGCCTCTTGCCATGGTGCTTCTTCATGTGGCAGACGTGGCCATGGGCATGCTTCTTGGCTGCTTGCTTTCTCATCCACTGCTTAACAGTGTGACTGTGCGGGCTGACACAGATCCTCCGGTGCTTGACATGGAGGCTGCCAAAGAGGCAAGAAGAACGTCACGGACAGAAAGAACAAGGAGACGCGGACTCACAGGCAGTTCCCACGCTCAGACCCTGCAGGGGCAGGCCTCCCCGAGGAAGGGCACTCACATGACCGCCGCCAAGTCACAGTCCCCGTCAGCTCTCTGGATGCGACACACGCGCACTCTGTCCAGGAGCCGCCTGGGAACGTGATGGGAAACCGCAGTGCAGCAGCTGGACGCGATGGGAAGAATGGCTGAAAGAGGACAAGAAAGAAAACGCCACACCTTACCGTTGGTAGAACAACGGCCTGGTTCGCATCTTAAAGACTCCAGAGAGGCTGGCTGGTGTGGCTCAGTGGTTGAGCGTCGACCTCTGGACCAGGAGGTCATGGTTCAATTCCCAGTCAGGGCACCTGCCCGGGTTGTGAGTTTGATCCCCAGGGCGGGGTGTGCAGGAGGCAGCCGATCAATGATTCTCTCTCACCGTTGATATTTCTCTCTCTCTCCTTCCTTCCTCTCTGAAATCAATAAAAATATATATTTTTTAAAAAGACTCCAGAGAAACAAAATGTTAATCCACTTGAGCAAGGGGCAGACAGGAACTGATGGGTGGCTTTGGTTGCAGAACCCGGGCAGGCCCCAGCTCTGCCTTCCAGAACTTACACTGAATGGGGAGGTGGGGGGTGGGCAGAGATAAAACTAAGTACAGATGAAGCACAAACCGAGTGAAGAGAGGGAAGCCGCTCCGGACAGCCATGTGCTGGGGTTGCAGACTGACTTGATAGAAGATGGAAGAAGCAGGTTGACACAGTCCTGAAGAGCCCCACGTGGGCCCCAGAGCAGGTTTGAAAGTCCCCACTTGGGAAGGACTTGGCGGAATCCTGAAGGATTCAATGGGTGGAGAAAAAGGGAGACTTACCCAGACTAAAGCCAGTGCCTGGTCAGGAGCCCATGAAGGCCTGGGCGGGAGCGGGCAGGCTGGGAGAGGCCAATGAGGGGGAAGGGGACATACGTAATACTTTACACAAACCAACAAAGAGTCCTGAGACCGGAAAGCCCGAGGTGCAGAGAAAAGAGACTGCTGTCTGGATGGAGCAGCTGGGAAGGTGAGTGACAGGGAGCACGAGGCACACCTCGGAGGCCTTAATGTCAGTCTCGAGGTTTGGCTTTTATGAAATGGGGACCACTAAAGATTTGAGAAAGGAGAAGGGTTTTAGGAAAATCCCTGTTGCAGTGATAAGCAAGATGGACTAAAGTGGGGAGAGACTGCGGCAGGAAGTCAAGCTCGGAGGGGCTGACCGTACCCAGAGGTAAGGGGATGAGGGCAACGCAAATGTAAAAGGAAATCTCACCCCCGCTAAGTGTGTGTCTGCAGATTGCTGCCTGCCACAGGTGCACAGCGTTCTCCTAGGCTTCCCATTTCACCAAGTGGCTAGCACATTTCTTTTTAAAAATTAGAAATTACAACCAAGAGGCTGCAGGTGCAGCCTGGTAATAAGAGTTAGAATGAGAGGCTGATAGAAATGAGTAAGCCGCTCTGTGTTGTCCGCTGTAAGCAATAGAAGCGCCTGCCCCGGGGAGGGGAGAAGAGCTCTGAGTCCATGCTCCGCCCACCTGGAGACAGACTCCTCACAGCGATGGAGTAGAGAGGAAATGAAATAAGGCTATCCAGGTGACTCACTCTCTGGGCACCAAAATTTTCCATTGTTATTCATCTATTCATTTAATTTTTTAAGATATATTTTTATTGATTTCAGAGAGGAAGGGGGGGAGAGAGAGAGAGAAACATCAATGATGAGAGAGAAACATTGATCAGCGGCCTTGAGCCTGCAACCCCGGCACATGCCCTTGACCAGAATCAAACCTGGGACCCTTCAGTCTTCAGGCCGACGCTCTATCCACTGAGCCAAAACGGCTAGGCCCTATTCATTTAATTATTCAATGAACATTCACCGAACAGTTCCAGTCACAATGATACTCACTGAGGGATACAAAAAAATAAAACATTATGTTCCTGTCCTCCAGAGGCTGTGGTAGAGGAGACAGGCTTGGAACAAAATGCTCAGGGAACAACCGCATTGGTGCACTGTCACTGCACTTCTCAATTCTGTGCTCCTGGGGCTCCACAAGCATAAAGACAGGGGCACGGGCATTCTCTAGAGCAAAACATTAGAGACCATCTGTATGCCTACCAGTAGTTAAATACATGATGGTACACTATAAGGATGAGGTAGGTCTACATATGTTAACACACGAATTCCAGAATTTATTAAGTGCAAAAAGCAAATTTCAATATAAGAACTACAAATGATTCCATCTTTATTAAAAATATACACACATACACAGAGGAAAAGATGTGGAAATACTTAGCCCTAATTTATTAGTACAAGAAAAGATGACTTCTAGAAAGGGGACAAATTTTCAACTAGCCTGCAATACTTGTAATTTTTTAAAACTTTCCGTGCGAGGCAGGTCGGAATGAATCGTATGGAAACACAGAAGACTACAGAACACCACCCAGGGAAGACGGGAGGCATCAAAGGACGTGAAGTTTGGACTCCGTTTTGGAGGATGGGTCAGCATTCACTGGTTGAAAGGGAGAGAGGAACATTCCTAGTAGCAGGAACTTCATACCCAGAACCCTGGTGTGGAAGAGAACAGAAGACTGTTTATCTCACAGAATCTGAGTCACATTTGAGGAATCTGGTGTCTTAAACAGGGACAAGTCTCCTCTGGCAAGATTCTTGTCAGCAACAGTCCAAGGAGGAGGCTCGGACTGCGGGCCTTGTCCAGGGCCCGGGGAAAGTGCCTTGACCTTGGTCCCAGACCCTCAAGGACGATCTGTGTCATGGTCACCGGAGCTCTTTCCCTCCAGAAGGAAAGACTTGCACCTGCTCCCCCGCCCCGCCTGTCCTAACAACTCAGTGCTGCTCCTTTTGGGACAGAATCCCGGCTTGACAGAAATCAGTGACAACCTAGCTACAGCTCAGGACATCTATATCTCAATTCTCAGGGAATTAACTATACATACAACAGCCGCGCAGACATTAATCATATATCTACACGAATTCCTTACAAAAATGTATGTCTTCAACGACTACTAACCCATGCGTTTAAATGAAAGATATAGCTGAAATACACCCACATAAGCCAAGTAAAGTGTTAACTTCTGCTCATCTTCACTTCTGGTCTCAGCTAGTGTCACCCAGATCTGCAGCAGCCCAAGAAAGGAAAATGTTTACATTGCCCGGGGCAAGCTATTTTATGCCACAAGGGTCTCTCTGTTTCCCTCTCAATCTAGAGCCAGTAAGAACTTTCCGAGCTGTTATGGGTGTAAGGAGTGTGTATAAGGCACACCCCACACCACCCAACCAGATTCACTGGAATTGGAAAAGCATCGTTCATCCAGCAAACAGGCATCGAGGGCCCCTCTGTGCCAGCCCTGAACTCTGCATCAGAAATAAACCAGGCACAGCATCTGCCCTCAAGGGAGGAAGGCAGTTAAACAAGTTATCACAACACAGCAGATGTGTTGACAGGCGCGTCCACTGTGTGATGGGATTGTAAGGGATAGAAGCCAGATGCAAAGAGCCACATACTGTCTGACTCCGTTTATATGAAGTATCCAGAACAGGCAAATCTATAGCAACAGAAAGTGGATTAGTGGTGTCCAGGGGCTGGGATGGGGGGTGGGGAGTGACTGCTTACAGAAACAGGGTCTCTTTTGGAGGCGATGAAATGTGCTGGAATTAGAGGTGATGATTGCATAATTCAGTGAATGCACGAAAACCACTGGTGAATTTTATGGTATGCGAATTATATTTCAACTATAAAAAGTGCTATAGGAGAACAGCACATTGGTTGTCCTTACATTTATTAATATGTTTGTTTCTTAAAACCAATAGTCTTTTTTCCTCTAGCTATGCTGTGCTGCTTATTCTCCAAGTCAAACTGTTTGAATACCCTCCCCCTGTTCCCCCCCCCCCCCCCCAATTTGGGAGTTTATCTATGTGTCCATCTTTACTATATAAGAATCACTATGTGAATTCTTACAGAGTGTGTCACTAGCTATGTGTATATGACTTCTTCTGTGTGAGTCACCATGCTAGGGATGGAGGTAGGAAGACAAAGGGTTACTAGCTTCAAAGAGCTAATACACAGACCATTGCCGGGTTGTGACCCAGGAAACTATAAAAGAAGCAATGGCTTTCAGAGTCATAGGCACACCTGTGTGTTTAAGAGTTTGAGTTGTCTGAGTGCTGACATCAATTCGAGAAAGTCATGCTGGCGGATGTGACTGGCGCCTTAATGAGGAATTCTGAAATACATATAAAGGCCAGAATCCTCTGAAAGTTCTTGAGGAGACAGGCAATGAAGAATGCTATCAAGGTGGCTTGGCAATGGGAAGGTTCTTTTGGACAATGTCGCCCCCTAGAGGTTTTCTCATGCAGTCTTCAGTCCGAGTATTTCCATTTTTAAAGAAAGATCAGCAACTTCCTCTGATTTCCACATTGGAGAGATTTAGCAGAGGCAATAAAGTTGAAAAAGGAATTAGTTGACATTTCTTCTGCATTGACATCGTTTTTATTCCTATGATACTTGTTTGTGGAAGCAAGCTGATAAGGAATTAGGAAAACTAAACCTTCCTGCAAAGGCCACCTTGAGTGCCACCATTGCAGGAGGCCAGGGGCCCCAAGGAAGAACCTGCTTTTCTCCTAAAACAGGAAGTCACACAGGCCTGTCTGATGCCGTAGGGGTTCCCCGAGAGGGAAATGTGGGAAAATAAGAGAGAGGTCTCACAGAGCGGGCTTGATAAAGCAGCGGGGCCCAAGGTATGAACAAGCAAAGATCTGAGGTTTGTTGTGAGGCTTGATGCCCTTCACTCCCACCCCACTCCTAACTCTCGGGAGATGCCCCTTTGCTTTGGGAAGGACACTCCAGAGTGTCAGCCCAACAGCTCCACCTGGAATCTCCTCTGACAGGTGATTTATGAGAGCAGCACCTGCTGGCTAAGGCCAGTCCTCTGGGGGACGCAGGTGAGCACCAGAGGACAGGGAGTGGATCAGCAGCACCTGCCCAGCAGGTAGGGCCTCTGACCCTGTGGGAGACCAGCCTCTCTACCCTATCAATCCACTTTGCCCCGATTCTTAGAGGGAAAGGACTCTTCTCTAGGACCCACAATTTCAGACTTATCAAGAATATTTGGGTTGGGGAATCATGGGAGAAACCTGTCATGACTGTCAGGCAAGACCAAAATCGGTTCTGAGAGGGGAGGATCAGAACATCATAAAGTCACGGGCCAGTGAAGCCCAGACCAGGCAGTCTCCGTGAGTAACATCTGCCGGCATGTTCCCTCACCTTGGTCCACTCCTCAACAATTAGCATTTCTCAAAGCTCCATCCATGACTTTCTACTTTTTTCCCCCCATCTACATCTTCTCATGCTTTGTCAGTTACTTCAAAATATCTTTGTCGACTTTAACCTCTACCCCAAGACCCTGACATACATCCAACTGCTGTCAAACATGCACTCGGATGTCTCGCAGGCTCCCCTAACTCAGTACTCAACTGAAGACATTCCCTCCTGCCGCTTTAACTTCACTCCTTTCCTCATCTCAGTTAACCACCCTTTATAGTTACCCACGCCAAAACCCGCATGGCATTCCAACCTCCTGCACCCCACAGCCTGCCACAAACTCCTGTAAGTTTTACTTCCTGGACACTCAGATTTGCCTCTCCCTTTTCATCCCTCCTACAAGTGCCCAAAGTCAAGACCTCATTCATCGGCTCCAGGCCTACTGAGCTCCCCAGTCGCCTCTTTTCTCCCAGTTTTGCCCATTCTCCACATGAACCTGTGGTCCCGCAGAACCCCACGCTTCCCTGGCTTTCCCATATATAAAATTAAGGGTCTATATGACTGTCTTTTAAGACTCCCTCAGGACATCTTTCTACCCACACCACAGCACAGAGTCTACTGTTAATGCTAAATAAACGTCTCTCGCGCTGAATTAAGTTATGTTGTGGTCCTATGTGTCTCATTTTACCTTGTTTAAGGCTTTTAATGCCATTGAAATATTTTCCACTTTCTTTAAGAAAATAAGATTATCAAAGTCTTATGTACCAATTGTCCTAAAATTTCATAGTGCCTTTCAGAAACATACCATCCCTCTATCCTCAAGCAATTAGGGGTCAACTCAATATAAAATAAATTATTTGTCCATTATACTTAATGTCTTAAGGATATTAGTATCTCATGAAATGCATTACTATTTGTCTTATTAATTAGGGTGCTATTGCTATTGATTCTGTTGGTTCTGAGCTGTTATCACTGTGGTTTCCAGTATTAAGTGGAATGAGTGTCTTGCTATGAATGTCCCTGATTTGGTTCTGTCAATTGATCCCCTTCAGTCCCAGCCCCTCGCCTAACCCTTGGTCACTAAAGACCTTAGAGAGTTCTGTGTTCAAGACATATTAAGAGGAACTCTAAGGCACTACACATCAAACCTGGGGTAAAAAATTGGGTTTGGGTTTTAGGGAAAGGATCCTGTTACCGTAGAGACATAAACCAGCTTCCTCTCTTCCTTGGATGTATTGCACAACCTCTTGCTACTCAAGTGTGGTCCCCAGAGCTGCAGCAATGGTATCAGTTGGGGGCTTATCAGAAATGCACTGGTATAAAGGGCCCAGCAACGTGGAAACAAGGCAAAGACACCTGCCGTTGCTGGAGAAAGGACTCCCGGGGTAAAGAAGACATGACGAGAAGGTTCACTTGGCTGCTGGCAGTATCTCAGGCCTATGACTGTGATTTAAGAAGACAATACATAAATAAACACAATGAGCCGAACGCGGTTGGTTAGAGATACACTTCCCCATTCTAGTGGACTTCATGCCTTATGGAGACATGTCACACGTCACACATGGATGCCTACAAACAAAGGTGTCCTCTGCTGTCACCAAGCAAGCAGGCCAAGCCATGATGCATGAAATGCTAAGCCCAAATACTGGTCAAGTCCTCCCTGGCGCTTTCTGGAACCTGGGATAATGTTTGGGTAATGGAGAGCGATGAGGGTGTTTACCTTAATATGAAGCCACTTGGCCCCCAGCACTTCCCACAGCATGGACACTGGAGTGGCCAGGGGGTAGGCCAGAAGGGGTGGGTGATTGGGACTGCAGCGATACACTGAGAGGCGTGACTGCACAGTTGAGCATGTGGAGATAGCCAACCAGGTTCGATTCCTGACTCTGCTGAGTTACTAGCTGAGTTACTTAATTCTGTGTCTCGTTTCTTTATCTGTAATATTAGGGGTGGGTAATAGCACTCCTTTACAGGGCTGCTGCGAAGATTGCATGAGTGTGTACACTTAAGTGTTTAGGACAGGGGTGACAAATAGTAAATACTCAGTAAGTGGAAACAAACAGAAAAAAGCACACAGTCCCTGCCCCATAGTAGGCATCCAGGTGTCTATCCGGTGCCTGTGGAATGTGTCGATATGTTGCCCCTCCACTTCAAAGTCATCCTTACTGGCCAATTCTGTGAAATTAAAATTGAGATGGGCCCCTGAAATACTTTCTCCTTCGCCAGCTGTCGTGCCGTTACACTTTGTCGGTAGAGGGCGCTAGAGAGACATCGCAGGGAGAGGGTTTGCCTGGCTCTTCTCAGCAGGCTCCAGCAAGGGCCCTTCTCCAGCACCAGGCTCTGGGAGAGCACAGCAGCCAGCAGCGCCCCCTTCCGGTGGCTTCGGAGCCGAGCGCCTGCACTGAGACAACTCCGTGGGAAGAACGTCCCCCTGCACACTGGAGGCCTGACCAAGTGATTTTTGTCGCCCTTAGGTGAGCCAGGGCTGTGCCATCTCCAAGGTCTGGAGCTCAGTTGGTAGGCTACAGGGTGCAGGATCTCTCCCTTGAAAACTGTGCAGAACAACTTCTGAGCACAAATGTATATTCTTGGGAACCCTCCCTAGTGAGTCTCCTGTGATGAAAACAAACAAAAGCTACTTTTTTAAGGATGTCAACAGCGCGTCTCTAGCAAGTATCTGTGCAGTGAGGGGCCATCCTAACCTGAGGCAGTGGATTGCCAGTCAGAAGGAAGCCCGTCTGGGACTCGGCGAAGCCAAATCCCCAGCCTGCACCTGGTGGACACAGCCAGGCCCACGAAGCCCCAGACTGGCTAAAAGTAATCTGGCTCGGGGCCCAGAGAGTGCACGAGAGACATTTTTATGGGCTCAACATTGAGTTCTGGGAGCCGGTAGCTGTGTCAGCGGGTGTGGAGTATGCCCTCTTGTCTTTGGGTGGAATCCAAGGCTTTTAACTGTGGGCAAGTCAGCTGCTTCCTGATTGATGCAGAACACTTTGGGAATGCCAATCACTGGGCCATCACACCAGAGTGGCCATTAAAGGGATCATTAAGATAAGGGAACAGTTAATGCCTAGAGGAACAACGTGTATTTCCCTATGTCCCAAACTGGCACAGGCCACTTCCCTATTCCCTCCCCCAGCCTGGACAGTGGCCAAGGCCATGTGTCCTTCCCAGCACTACTCAGTATTCCTCCCTCCTCCTCCTTCTCCCTCCCTGGCCTTCCCCACCCTGCCCAGCTGAATCCCTGCCAGCCTCCACAGGGCAGCTGGGGCACAGACCCTGAAGTTGGCCACGGAAAGCTGTGGGGCTTCCCCTCTCAGTTCCACAGCTGGTCTCGGGCCTCCCCTCCATATTTTAACCCATCACTTACTTTTAAAGGGCAGAGGTGGCGCTTCTCAGACAATGTGGTTTTCCTTCGGCCCAAACAGCCCTAGGGAAAGCCCTGAGATTAACCCAAAAAGCTACTGTTGCATCTCCTCGGCTCCCTCCCTTTCTTTCATCCCCATTGTTCCTTTGCTTTAAAAAATAAATTAATTTAATTTAAAAAATTTTAAATATTTTTACTGATTTACAAGAGGGAGGGAGAGATAGAAACATCAATGGTGAGAGAGAATCACTGACCTGCTTGCTACTCCTGCACAACCCACACTGGGGATCGAGCCCACAACCCGACCAGGAATGGAACCGTGACCTCTTGGTTCATAGGTCGACACTCCACCACTAAGCCATGCCGGCCGGGCACCACTGCTCCTTTTCAAACACCTGTGTGTGCTCCTGTCCCCCCTCTCTGCCAGGCCTCAGTCCCTGGACCCTGGGCCTTGGGCCTGGCAGGGCTCCTCATTGCCCTGTGCCCTCCACCTGCCCTCCCTCCCCGGTCCTGCAGGCGGTGCCGCTCCTGCTGCTTCAGGGACAGCTGGAACTGGATCAGGTGGCTGAAGGGAGATACATATGTGAATAAACATTTGCCAAAACGCCCTAGTTTAGATAAGGCCTCGGCAGGCCGACCTTTGAGAAACAGTGAAAGGGAGTCCTAAAATTTCAATGGTGAATTTTTCTGAAAAATTTTACGGAAACATATATAATGAAAACCGTTTGTCTTTGTCTTGATAAAATAGGCTGATAGGAATGAAGAAGAGATTGATCGGATTTTTCCTGTGCTCAGTACCATACATCCAGAGTCCCCAGACACAGGCCACCAGGAAGCAGGCAGTTCATTGTGGCCAGATCTGATTGGTCAAGAGTAGATTTAAAACCCAGTTTGCATACATGTATGTGTGAGTAGTGGGTGTGAAATTGGTCTGTTGGCTTTTACATTTTTAAGAGCAGACCAAATAAAACTCATATTTCACATCTGGTCTGGATTTAGGGAATCTGTGCAGGGTAAAGTTCAGAGAAGGAGATGGGGAGAAGAGCGACAGCTCAGCCAAGCTTTAAGCACCTATGTCCGGGTTTCCTAAAAACACAGTAGAAAAGACCGCCTCCAGATCACCTCCAATCCAAAAGCAGTTATCATCTCCATCTATGTGTTAGCCGCTCACTGAGTAAGTTCTCTTGGATATAATTTGTATAGGTCAGTCTCCCGCATCCCCCCCTTTAAAAATATTTTTTTATTGATTTCAGAGAAAAAGGGAGAAGGAGAAAGAGCTTGAAACATCAAATATGAGAATCATTGATTGGCTGCTTCTTGCATGACCCCTACTGGGGATCGAGCTCGAAACCAGAGCATGTGCCCTTGACTGGAATTGAACCTGGGACTCTTCGGTCCACAGGTTGATGCTCTATCCACTGAGCCAAACAGCTAGGGCCTGCAGCCCTTTTTAAGGTCTGATTGAAGTTTTGGTTTTCAGCATCTACAGAGCTGACTGTGTCCAGAAAACTTGCAACGTCTCAAACCCTAAAAAGTCTTCTTCCAGGAACATGCACCTTGCACCCAGACAGTGTAGTAGGTTAGGGTGAGGGAGCGACGGATGAGTAAGAGGGGCTCTGCCCCAACCTCTCCCTGGGGATTTTCTAAGACTCTCTCATCAGAGAAGAAAACGCAGCTCAAAGCTGACCTCATCTACCAGGTAAGCCAATCACTAAGACTCCTGTTCACATGCAGTTCCTTCCTGAAAATTCTTGGAGATCAGGAATTGATCAGGAACATGCCAGTCTCTTGTAGATCACTGGAAATTCCTAGCTGAAGACAGAAATGCCTGCTCCAAATTGCTGGCAGCCCCTCTATTCTGGGAGGCACCCCCTTCCACTGGGGGCTTGGAAGCAGGCACCCCACTTACCTGCTGAGGGGCAAAGAGCAGCCCAGGCAGCCAAGGCCAGGATGGCAAGTCCCGTCTGCTGCATTCCTGCCTGTCCCCGCTCAGGCAGCACCGCAGGCAGTGCTGGAAGGTCAGGAAATGGGGCTAAAGGTGTCCTTGGGTGCCGAGAACCAGCAGAAGGAAAAGGAAGCCAGGAGGCCCCGCCCGGGGAGGTGCTCGGGAACCTATTTCTCAGGTTTCTTTCCTTTTTAAGACCAGACCTATTTTCAGCCACTGGGCTCAGGCGAGGTCAGTGGCCATCTGACAGCTGGTGAGGTTATTGTGAGTTGCGGGTGTGGGCCAGTCACTTGGAAACAATTAAAAAAAAAAAAATAGCTACCTGCAGAAACTCCTCCATGGACCTGTGCATCAGAATTTTGGAGCAGGGAGCCAGGAATTTGAATTTTAGAAAGCTCCCGAGGTGGTTCTGATGGACACTTCCATGGAGAACCATTTTGTAAAGAAATCTGTTTTTAAATTGC
Organism: Corynorhinus townsendii; assembly: GCA_026230045.1. Classification (NCBI taxonomy): domain Eukaryota; kingdom Metazoa; phylum Chordata; class Mammalia; order Chiroptera; family Vespertilionidae; genus Corynorhinus; species Corynorhinus townsendii. The sequence goes on along the minus strand of JAPDVU010000018.1, from coordinate 114,373 downwards.
TTGTTGAAACTAAAAGTTTCTGGGGACAAGGGTGACAAGTCATAAAAAACATTATCTGATGGAACGATACGAAACAATTCAACCCCACTCTGGTCTTGGTTTGCAGCCAAATTGCTTTCCCGTGAAGCTGTTGGTTTCCATAGGAGAAGGTTAGCACAGGTCCAGGGGCCTCTTGCCTGTGGGCTGGGCCTGGTAGGAAGGAGCCGTGAGCAGGTGTGGGAGGTAGAGCTGTTGATCAGCACTTATCTTCTAAAAAAACAGATGTAACCATTCAGCCATTCATTCATTCAGCAAAAATGTATTGAGTCCCCACCTCGCACTGGAGACAGAGTAAGAGACGGAGAGGATATCCCTGCCCTTTAGGAACCCAGGCTGGTGCAGCGGGGAGAGGAAGAGAAGCAACCATTTCAATATTAATTCCCGTGGTAGGCTCCCCTCCTCTGTGTTCCTCTGGGTGAGTCTGGTTACTCTCTGGAAGTGGGGAAAAGCAAGACAGGTCCTCAGCCGGGCCTTTGTCTTGCCTGGGATTGAGGCTTCCTAGCACCCAAGTCCTCCATATGAGGGCTTCCATGGCATTAAAATGAGGAACGCAGTTGTCAAGCTGTGTGCCGGGAACCACAGGTTTCCACAACGCACTCCTAGGACGCTGTGGCCTAGTCTAAATGACTGAGGGAAACACAGGGACAGCCGTTGGACACCACACAGCTACTCCCAATCGGTCATCTGGATCTAACTAGATAACAGGAATCGGCTGCCATTTCTTCTGGCAGCGTGGTCCCGTGAAAAACCACTGAGACGTCAAGAACACCAACTGTCAGCCAAAAGTTTGGGAACCTCTGCAGTACGTCATCTATCAGTTTTCCTGATACTTCCTTATGGATTTCTCCCCAAAGGGAACACACACAGTTTGTGTCCTCCTTCCTCTGGGCAAGGCCTTATCACCTGGGCCTCCTGCAGGGATTTCTCTGGGGGCCTGCAGAGGGCACCCTAGGGTGGGCACTATTTCCCTCTCTCCCCACAGCCTTCTCCCCCACCACTCCAGGCTCAGTGCTCCCTCCCCCGGGGTCTGGCACCTCCCTGGGGAAATCATTCTCAATGCTCCCCAAGGCCTCTGGGAGGATTTTGCATCCCTATGCCCAGTTATGGCTGCTCAGCACCAGGTGGAGATGTTGGGGGAGACTGTGGTCAGCTCAACACCCCAAGACTAATTTCCATTTGCATCCTGGATGAAAGGAGAAAGTCCTGTCCGCTCACTAACATCTCTTTGCACTGGTTTCTTGGTAGCTAATATTCTGGGGCTGCTGTGCTAAAACAGCACTGAGCATTCCCCATGAATTCATAATAAATGGTAAATGCCCAAATGTGTTCTAACTGGGAGGCTTCTCTCCTGGCCTCTGGGGCAGGGTGGGGCTGAAGTAGTTGAATGAAGGGTGGGCAGGGAAAGGCAGGACCACAGACAGGAGGCTGCGGAAGGGAAGGCTGCACGGAGGGAGCCCTCACTCTTCCCTGGAGACTGAGCGGAGACAGCACACACTTGAGCTGGGTCTTGAATGGAGAGTTAGAGCGACCCAGAGACTTGTCCACCATTAGAACATTCGTCTTTAAAATATATATTTTATTGATTTTTTACAGAGAGGATGAGAGAGTGATAGAGAGTTAGAAACATCGATGAGAGAGAAACATCGATCAGCTGCCTCCTGCACACCTCCTACTGGGGATGTGCCCCCAACCAAGGTACATGCCCTTGACCGGAATCGAACCTGGGACCTTTCAGTCCGCAGGCCAATGCTCTATCCACTGAGCCAAACCGGTCAGGGCAGAACATTCGTCTTTAATAGGAGGCCTGCTACATAGGAGCACCTGAAACATTTGGTGGCTGGCTGAGCCAGTGTTATGTGTCATCTTCACCCCAAAGAACTATGAATGTTTAATTGGCCAAGACTTTTATGAATTTAAATTTTTTTTATGGAGAATAGAAGAAGGGTTTATATAAAGATTCAATAGTTCTACATGGAGAAGATAGAAGAGAAATACAACTATACTTGTTAATAGCAAGGGGGAAAAGAAGGACATTACAATCCCAAGATTAAACTTAACTCTGACAAGGTGAGTTGGAGGTCATTTCCCAGGAATTCGAGGAGCCCACCATTACTGGGACAAGGAGCAGGGATTCTAGGAAGTGAGAGTGGGAAGGGAGCCTTGGGAAGCATCTGGCCTATTTCTCATCAGCTCAGAAAGGATGAGTGACTTGTCCAGACACCTGGGCTAGGTTCCAGTCCAGTGCACAGCAGCCGAGAGAGCAGTCTTGGTTTGTGGGGTGAGGGGTGGCTTACCAGCTCACATTAAACAGACAACACCACCACCAACAAAATAAAAAGTCAAAACAAGGGTAACCAGAATAACGGCCCCCAAAGATCTCCACACCCCAGTCCCTGGGGCCTGTGGATGTGTTGCCTCACGAGCAACAGCGGCTTTGTCAATGTGGCTAGCAACCTGGAGATGCGGCGTTTATCCTGGGTGAGCCCAAATAATCACAGGGTCCTTAAGCCAGAGAACCTTCCCCAGCAGTGGTCGGAGGGAGATGGGCTATGGCAGGAGGACCAGGGAGATGCAGAGTGAAAGGCAGCCGACCTGAGCAGCAGCTTTGAGGGTGGGATGAGGGGCCACACGCCCGGGAATGCAGGTGGCCTCTGGAAGCTGAGAGACATTCTCCCCTGGAACCAGCCCTGCTGATGCCTGATTTTGACCCACTGAGACCCATGTTGGATTTCAAATATAAAGACTGTAAGATAATACATTTGTCTTGTTTGAAACCACTGAGTTTATGGTGATTTGTTACAGCAGTGAAAGCAGGGTAACACAGGATACACACACACACGATATAACCTCAAAGCGGGCCAAAGAGCTTCCCCTCTCCCTTCCATCCTTTCTTCTCACTCTTTTGTAGTATGTTTGCCTGTTCAAAGCTCCTCTGAGGCTATTTTTAAAAAAATATATATCTTATTGATTTTTTACAGAGAGGAAGGGAGAGGGATAGAGAGTTAGAAACATCAATCAGCTGTCTCCTGCACACCCCCTACCGGGGATGTGCCCGCAACCAAGGTACATACCCCTGACCGGGATCGAACCTGCTCTATCCACTGAGCCAAATCGGCTAGGGCTCCTCTGAAGCTATTTTAATCCCATTCCACCTGGATGGCTATGTCAGGATAGGAGCATGAGGCTTGCTGAGTGACTTGCTCTGGCCTTCGGGCCCTAGGAGTGGCAGAGCCCTTTCCAGGATTGGCCCCGGGAGCGTGCCACTCTTTGTGAGGCCGGATTGACCAACAGCAGCCCTGTGCCAATCCACTCAGAATCCAGGGAAACGTCAGCGTCTCTGCCAGCCAAGAAACCAGGCCTGACACTGAGGCCATTGTACAGCCGGGCAAACAGCCTGAGATCAAGGAAGAGGGAAGCTTGGCATTTACTCCTGGCTCTCCAAGACCTCAGCAGGGGCTCAGGATACTTGAAAAAGCTCCAGCCACTCCCTGTGATTGCGTGCCATGGCCGCAGGCAGCCAGGTAAGACCACTGACCTTTACAGACGTTACCCTGCCTGCCGTCTGTTATGTCACACTATTCGTACTTTTTAAAAAATATGTTTTTTATTAATTTTTTTACAGAGAGGAAGCGAGAGGGATAGAGTTATAAACATCGATGAGAGAGAAACATCGATCAGCTGCCTCCTGCACACCTACTGGGGATGTGCCCACAACCAAGGTACATGCCCTTGACCAGAATCGAACCTGGGACCTTTCAGTCCGCAGGCCAACGCTCCATCCACTGAGCCTAACCAGTTAGGGCACTATCGGCATTTTATACGCTATTTAGCGTCATCCAAATATTTAGGGAAATTTTTCTCCCTGCCTTCGCTTTATGTGATTGGACGGTATCACTGACCTGGAGCCTGGGGGTGAGGTTCCTAGTGAAATCAAATCAATATTGAGTACAGGTGTGTGAATTCAGAGGGGTGTTTTCTTTGAAAACACATAGATGTCTGAGGAAGATCAGAGTATGTGTTCAGGTGATTATAGGGCTGATGGGATTGGACGGCTACCCAGACCTCCGAAGCAACATTAAGGAGTATCACTGCGTAGGTAAACCCAACAACTCCTTGCAAGGTCAGCTAAAAGGGTCCAATGCTTCAGAAATCCTTTAATTATTACCGTTTTTCCTGGTAGGTAAACAAATGTCAAGGGGACACGTGGCAATGCCTTGGATTTATGCAAAGTACAAAGTAACTGGAGAATGATTATTCACAGGACTCTTTAGGTCAGGGAAGGCTGTGAGCCTCCTGCTGGGGCTTGGGTCGAATATGGGCCTTGGAATGTTCCTGGAGTCTGGGGAAATAAAGTGAAGTAACAGTCCCAGCATGTGGGTCTAATGGAGGTGGTGAATCCCAAGTGGAAACTGAGAGGCAGGTCAACAGCTTTCGGACCCACTGGGACAATCAGCCCCAGAGGCCACAGTACAGGCCTCTGAGGAACAGTGAGTGTCAGCTGCTCACTCAGACCAGACCTGCTCCGCAGCCTGAGGACTGCACTTATTTTTTTCTTTTAATATATTTTTATTGATTTCAGAGAGGAAAGGAGAGGGAGAGAGATAGAAACATCAGTGATGAGAGAGAATCATTGATCGGCTGCCTCCTGCACGCCCCCTCCTGGGGATGGAGCCCACAGAATCGAAACGTGACTACCTGGTTCATAGGCTGGTGCTCAAACACTGAGCCATACCAGTGGGCCAAGGACTGCACTTATGATAGAAAAATGGACCCATCCTGCTCTACTGATAGTTTTTACTTTTTCATGCAGATAATTTTGCATACATTACAGGGGGCTACTTCACCCATTAGTATCCACTGCTTGTACCACCAGTTAGGTGCTAACTCTCTAGTTAAAGATTTTTAAGTGGTTTTCAGGTATGTGGGTTTTTTTTGTTTGTTTGGTTTTTGTTTTTTTCATTTTAAGCAGCCAAAAAAAGTCTTTTTCCTTTGTATATGTACCTGTTTAGTTCTTTAGAATAAATTCCTAGAGTTGGAATTTGGAATTTCTGGGTAAAATGGCTTAAAAACACATTACCAAATTCCCTCTGCAGGAAAGTGAGTTTGTTGTCATACCAACAATGCCCATATGCTTACACTCTGCCAACAATGAATGTTCTCAGTCTTTCTAAAGTTTGCCAAACTGAGAATCAAAACAACTCATTGCTGTTTTCTCTTACATTTTAATTAGATTCAATGCTTTGGGGTTTACATTTAAATAAAGGTTTATTTCTATAACATAGTTACAATAGTTATAATAACTTGCAATAATTAGAAATAAGCATTTCTTGATGTCTCTGAGGCGAAAAGTACCTAATAACAAAATAATATCTGTAAATTCATAACAAAACTAAATCAAAATCCACCCCTTACCACATTCTAACATATTTCACCAGGATGAAATACAGTATGTCTTTTATCACATGAAGCAGACATTAAAAAAATATAGTAATCATTTGTGAAGAGAAGTGGCAAACAGCGCTTCTCAGGAGAGCCTAAGACTAAGAATATTCATCCTTGTGGAATGACTTATAAGCTAATCTGCATCAAGGCAAAATAATAACTACATTTCTCTGAGGTCCTATGACAGTACAGTTTTGTGTTCAGTGAATCACATGAGGAGAAGAGGGAATCAGTCTTTAGGAAAAGAAACTCCTTATGGGCTATGGCTTCGTGATTGGAGTCCAGAGGAGAAACCCTGGGAAAACAAACACAAACGCGATACAAGCCAACTTTCCATCTCAAGTATGGACACGAACTCCTTCACTAAGAAAAGGAACACAACGGCAGCTGGGAATGGGAAGTTGGTTGTCATATTTCTAGAAGTCGCAGCCACAGCTTTCAGGACAAGAACCATTTCGGATGGCAGAGGGAAGAACGGAGAAAAACCCACACTGAAATTCTGCAGTTACTGTAGAAGCGAAGAGTCGTGGTCAAAGTGACCTCCCATTCGAATAGGAAGGTAGACATGCTTCGAGTTTGAAGCCACGAGTTTGACATGCTTGCACTGCAGAGCTTGAACCATGATAACAATTTACAGAACTGTTTAACGTAATGAGAAAAACCTGCTGGATCAGTAAGGCATGGCTGCATCATTTCTCAGAGAGGAAGGCACACGGTCACTAGCAAGAAAAGTCACAAAATGTGTAAGCAAATACCACCAAGACAGCAGATGGTGTCTTGACATGACAAGACAGCAGACATGTGCAAACAAAAGCGGTGCCTCTGGGGCCTGGCTTTTATATCAAAGCAACGTCACACTGTGCGGATGTACAGCTCACAGCAACCCAATTCCCTTCTCTAATGCAGGCTGGTCATTTTTAACAGACGACCAATCTAGAAGGAAAAAGGAAAAATCAAATTTTCTAAAACGGTTTTATTTTCAGAAAAGCTGTTTTGTCTCTTAGTATTGGGCAGATTTTTAAAAAAACTGTTTAACTGGTATAATATTTTAGAAGAGTGTAGAAAGAAATTGACAGCAACTAAAACAATTTTAATGGCACTTCCAGGAGTTCACATTCAAAATGACATTACTGGTAAGTTCTTTTTTGTGCGTGAATTCAAATTCTATATTATGAGCCAAGTAGCAATACTTTGTTCATGTTAATATTTTGTTAAATTTAGTTAGGTTTTTCAAAACAGTTAAAATCCTAACACATGAGATTTTTGGGCAAAGATACTGACATAATAATACTTCAGGAAGATGTTACTATAGCCAACATATTGCAATAATTTCCTAAAGTGATTTGAGACTAGGGGCCCAGTGCACAAATTCGTGTACCTGGAAAGGAACTGTGGGCCACGAGGCTGCGGTGGGCACAGGGGCGGGTCTTAGCTCATCCTCTGCATCCCCCCGCCAAGCCCCTCCTGCCATGGCCCCTGGTCCCGTCTGCCAGCAGCCCCACTCCTGCCGCTGCCGCCACTGCCATGCGCTGACAGCACCAGCCCCACTCACACGCACTGCTGGCACCAGCCCCAATCGCTCCACACCATCAGCGGGTGCAAGCGGAGCCGGTGCCATCAGTGGGTGTGAGCGGCGGCTGCCGGCCCCATCACCCCTCAGGAGCAGGGGGAGGTGGAGAAGCCCTGAGGGGTGATCGGGGCCGGCAGCCGCCGCTCACACCCATTGATGGTGCTGAGCGATCGGGACTGGCACCAGGCGCCAGCAGCGGGTGCAAGCGCCGGGTGGGACCATGGCGTGTGGGAGCAAAGAATTTTCATAACCACCAGAGGCTCATCCCGATGACAACGACCGGTGCCCTGCCTTGGTCTGGCACCCCCGCTCACCTGCTCCCCCATCCCACCATGGCCGATGCCTGCCATGTTCTGTGCACACCCTCTGGTGGTCAGCACACATCTAGCGACCAGTTGTTCGGTTGTTCCACCATTCAGTCTATTTGCATATTAGTGTTTTATATATACAGATAACCTAGATCTAATCTTAGTTACTGCCTTTTATGAATGTTATAATAATTTCAGCACAACTGCACTGGTGCTGATCCTGCCAGTAACCACAACTCACTAAAGCACTTGGCAATTCCACTCCTGTCGGGGTCCACACAGGTGGGCAGAAGGAAGTGTTAGCATTCACTATACTAGTACATCTTACTCACGGTCTCATTAACTTTGGCCTTTTCACTGTTTCAGTACCTCAGGAAAATAAGGATCCAAAGATCATGCTAATCTTCCACAAACTATTCACCCTAAAATGTGAACTATTTTTCATCAGGAAATCAACTACCTTAAAACTCTACTTCCAGAAAACTTAACTGGATGTTAATCCAATCAAGTTATTAGTAAAGCCAGATACATAGAAGAAATAATAAAAATAGAAATGGAGCCCTAACCGGTTTGGCTCAGTAGATAGAGCGTCGGCCTGTGGAATGAAGGGTCCCAGGTTCAATTCCAGTCAAGGGCATGTACCTTGGTTGTGGGCACATCCTCAGTGGGAGGTGTACAAGAGGCAGCTGATCGACGTTTCTCTCTCACTGATGTTTCTAACTATCCCTCTCCCTTCCTCTCTGTAAAAAAATCAATAAAATATATTAAAAAAATAGAAATGGAATAAATGGAACTCTAATACTGCATGAAACTGTTATAGAGAGAAAAACAGAATTACAACAAACATATCATTTAAAAAAATTGTACATGCCTCCTGAGCAAGAGGATTCAGGAATTATAGTAATTAATGTAAGTACCTAATATGTTTTCTAAAATTCACTTTAATGTTGGGTATCCTTAATTATCATTGTCCAAACCATTTGTTTCTCTGAGGCTGCTGCATGGTTACCTCAGACATCAATACGAATTCCGTGTTTTGAAGACATCACCTGTCTGGTCCCTGTTAAATACATGACCATGGAACAGATGTGAGGTAAAGATGCTGTGCTTACTACATAAAGCCAGAGTGGCAAGGGAGGGGTTTTTCCAAACGGGCATATCCACAGGCCGTGACGAAGGCCATCTCGTATATGATGTGAGGTCCAGGATATGAAGACCATCCAGGGAAGGAAGCACCATGAGTCTTTGAGCTTGAAGAGGTGCATGGTACACTTGAGGATCAGAACCACAGCGGGTATCACAGTAGAACAGTGAAGGAAGGGTCTTCGTGGAAGAGTCAAAGCAGCCTGTGGGGAGGGCGGGGAAGCAATACCTCCATCATTGCCTTTTTAGCAAACAACATTTTATACATGCTTCTTAATACTCTAAAATATTTTCCTGCCTACGGTTAAAACCGTAGTCTTTAACCCTGACCTACCGACTGGACAGGGTGGCACAGTGGTTGACTGTCAACCTATGAACCAGGATGTCACCAGTTTGATTCCCAGTCAGGGTACATGCCCAGGTTGTGGGCTCAACCCCCAGTAGGGGGCGTGCAGGAGGCAGCTGATCAATGATGCTTCTCTCTCATAGACATTTCTCTCTATCCCTCTCCCTTCTTCTCTCTCTAAAAATCAGTAACAACCATATTAAATCCTAAATGTTTAAGGTTTGTGTAATTTTGGAGTTTTAAAGAATTGTCTGGGGCCTCTAAGAGTGTTGCAAAAAAAAAAGATCTCACAACTAAATAAAATGTTCTTCAATTAATAAAGGCACAAGAGGGGAATATTTTTGTAGTAATCACTTTTTAAAAAGATATATATTTTATTGATTTTTTACAAAGAGGAAGGGAGAGAGATAGTGAGAAACATCGATCAGCTGCCTCCTGCACACTCCCCACTGGGTATGTGCCCGCAACCAAGGTACATGCCCTTGACTGGAATCAAACCTGGGACCCTTGAGTCTGCAGGCCAACGCTCTATCCACTGAGCCAAACTGGTTAGGGCTGTAGTAATCACTTTATATTAGCTTTGAATACTTTCAGAATTTATTTACAACATTTAGAAATATTATATTATTTTAAATAAGTATTCTAAAGTTGAATTAAATAAACTTCAGTAAAATCTCTAAACCACTGCAAAAAAAAAGGTAACAAATATCTAAACAAATGAAAAATTCAGACTCAACCCCTCAGTGAGCCGAGTAAGGCTTTGTTCCCACGCAGTCTAAAGGCTAATCTGCAACTAGATAAGATTGCCTAAATCTGAATCAACCACACATCCTCAACAACATTACAGAACAGGATAAGTAAAACCTCACTCGGCACACACAGAAGTCAGAGAATACTCAAACTTCAACTACTCTAAAGTATTGAACACCAAATCATGAGCTCTCTCTCTCTCTCATACTCCCACCACGAGCCAGGAAAGACTGATTGAAGAAAATGAGGAGAAACGGAAGACTGATCTAAAACTGTCACTACAGCTCTAGCTGGTTTGGCTCAGTGGATAGAGCGTTGGCCTGTGGACTGAAGGGCCCCGGGTTCGATTCCGGTCAAGGGCATGTACCTGGGCTGCGGGCTCAATCCCTGGCCCTGGTGGGGGCGTGTGTAGTAGGCAACCAATCAATGTGTCTCTCTCACATTGATGATTCTCTGTCCCTCCCCCTCCCTTCCACTCTCTCTAAAAATCATTGGGAAAATATCTTCAGGTGAGGATTAACAACAAAAACAAAATAATAAAATTACCACTACAAAGAGAAAGGACAACCTATGTACGAGAATACTGAAAAGGGTCCCGTTGGTCCGAGCACTGACCACAGAGAAAGGACTGAAAAGTGTGAATGATTCGAGGCTCTGAAAGGCACTGGTTCTAGGGGTGAAGATGGTGACAAGAAAGGGAGAGGTACCCATTAGAGATTGGGGGTAGGGGTGGGGGTGGGGGGGAGGGAGAAAATAGCAAAGAAAAATATTTAAGTATCTTTAAAAAAAAAATTAGAGGACACAATCCTCCCCCACATTAAAAAATAAAGTCATCCATTGAAGAGACTGCACCTTGTCAAACTGCTAAATCAGACTCCCTGGAAACTAGGAGCCATGTAACCTCCTGCTTAAAACCGTAGTCTTTAACCCTGACCTACCGACTGAATAGCACAGAGCTTACTCTACATTCCTCTTCCTTCTCCCTTCCCCTCCACGTTTTTGGTTATTTTATGTCTAATCTGTCAGAACACATAACTTTTCTACATGATTATTCGATTTTTGTCTCCATCTTCGTTTGTGAGCTCTCCACGCACAGAGTATCATGCTCCCCAACAGCAGGGGGACGAGGAGGCCTCTGGTAGTCGCTGCCTGGAGGTTAGGCTCTGTGTGCAGAGCAGGATCCCTCTGCACATTCTGGGAAGTCTGTTTACAATAACAGATGCTGAAGAAAAAACGGGAGATTTCTGTTGCTTGGCTGATTTCTAAAATATCAATGCAGATTTCTTACTCATAGAAAAACAGTGACTAATGAAAGAAGAAAAGGACATAATCATGAAATTATAGAAGTAAAAACAAATCACTTAAAACTAGAAGTAAAAATAGATATCAAAGATGAGTCTCATAAATATTTATTCTGTTCTGGTATTTATTTACTGATGGCATATACAATCTTATGGTGAATGTGAAAGCATTTTAATACTTCACTCAAAAAGAAGGTTCAGTAAGGGGGCTGGGTGATAAAAAAGGTGAAGGGATTAAAAAAAAAAAAATATATATATATATATATAACACATGGACACAGACAACAGTATGGTGCTAGCCAGAGGGCTAGGGGGTAGGGGGATGGGGAAGAGGGCAAAGGCAGGATAAATGGGGCTGGCAAGAGACTTTGCTTTGGGTGACAGGTGCACTAGGCAGTGTGCCGATGATGTTTTGTTGAGTTGTATAGTTGAAACCTGTATGGCTTTCTCACGCCAATAAACTCAATAAAAAATAAGTGTATTAATTAAAACAAAAAGGATCAATATCAGCACGATCTCACTTAATTCTTCTAGCAATCCCATGAGTCAGGGGTTCTTTTACGAAGAGGAAATGGAGACTTAGGAAGCTAAGTAACTTCCCCATGTTGTGGATTTGGTGGCAGAGCTGGGGTTGATACTAGGTCTGCCTCACCCTCTGGCTTGTTTTTTTAACGCCACGGCTTCCAAATGAACCAAAGAATAAATACAGCATACGGCCCAAATAACTTAAAAATTACAATATAGTTAAATTCTCGATGAATGCATTTATGAACCATACTTTTCATAATGCTTCATAGCTTATCCCACTCTCTAACCATTATTGTTAACTATTTGCTAAGGTGTGTCATTTAACATGCTCATTTAATCCTCACAACAAACCTGTGAGGTAATTAACGTTATAATCCACATTTTACAGATGGGGAAATTGTGATTTAGAGAAGTAAAGGTGTGCTAAGATTACATCCTAGGATTCAAACTCAGGTCTTCTGACCCCGATCTTGCGCTGCCTCCGCTTACAGCAAAAAAGCTTGCCTTTAACCGGAGATTACTGATTCCGTACTGGTTAAGTCTCTAAACAAGTAAGATAACCTCTGAGAAATCCCTCGTACAGTACTTGACACAGAACAGGAAGAAGCAATCAGTTATCTTTGCTTGACAAATATCTGCTGGACACTTAGGAGGTAAGCCAGGAACTGTTCTAAGCCAGGGGGAGCCAAGCAAAGCCCTTCCTCTATGAGTTTATATTTCTTTCCTTGACATGTTTACAAGATCATAAACATGTAAAAGATAGGCAAATCTGTTGACACTGAGAAAATATTATCTGAACTGCTAGTTTAAGCTTAGTTCATTTGCAAGACTAATAGTCACTGTCTGGCTAAACCCCTAACGCCTTAGTGAAATGCCTCCATTTCTCCACAAGGGACTGTGCCCTAATCAGCCCATGGAAATGCACACCTTTGGCTCCAAGAGGGACTCAGGGAATGAACCCATTAAAGTCATTCCCCAGGGATGGAATCACCTTTGTTTTGTTTTGTTTGTTTGTTTGTTTTTTAAATGGTTTACTGAGTTTTAGAGAAAGAGGAAGGGAGAAGAGAGAAACACCGTTGTGAGAGTACAGCTGCCTCCTGCAGGCCCCCCAACGGAGATTCTGGAATCATCTTAAAGCCGCTCAACTGGTATGGAGCAGCGGTAAACCAGCTGTCGCCCACCTTTTGGACCTCAGGGACCACCAGAGGTCCACGGACCACCTGTTGGTGACCGCTGCGAGCATGCAGATCTGCATGCTAAATGATAAAACATGAAGAATATGTGGGAAATGTAAGTATGGTCGAAGACAGAACACACTAACACAGAAAGAGATGGGGCAGCCCTGAGAATGACCCCATAGTCTGTGCATACTGTCAAGAATTATGTAGTGGTCAAAAAAGTTGGATTAATGGGCTTTCTTATTTTACATTTTTAAATCTCACCAGAGGATATGTTTTTGTGTGTGTTTTTTTTTGGAGAGAGAGGAAGGGAGGGAGAGAAAGAGAGAGAGTGAGAAAGAAACATTGATCAGTTGCCTCCTGTACATGCCTGGACTGGGGATTGAACCTGCAACATAGGTATGTGTCCTGACCAGGAATCGAACCTGCCACCTTTTGGGGTACAGGATGACACTCTAACAAACTCAACCACTCGGCCAAGGCTGGGCTTTCCTATTTTAAAACGAGGTCAGTCTTCTCTAGTTCTAACTAAAATGATGCTGCAAAGTTGGAGATAGTGGTGTTAACAAAATCAAAGGAAAATTAAACAGATATGCTTCTTACCTTTAAAGATAGGGATCTAGCTAGTAAAAAGTGGTCTACGTCAATAACAGAGGCTAAAAATCCAGCTAGAAATATTTCTCTCAAGTCAGTCTTCTTCTTGATTCCAATGACTACTGCCCAGGACCACATGCCAATCACACCATGCACTGCGTTATCGGAGAGGGCGCGAAGCCAGGTATTTTGCTGAATCATGGAAAACTGCAGAAGTCTGTCTGCTACGAGGCAGAATAACCCCAGACCGAGGCTGGAAAGAAGAGATTGAGTGCTATAAGACTGGAGTAAAGCCTGGGTCTTCTCAGTCTCGGATGCCATCACAAACAATGTTTCAGTGTACATGAAAAGCCATCAGGAAATGAGCCACTTATTCTTGCTGACATTCCCAGTCACCCTAAAATAGAAAGGAGAAAAACACACAAATGCGTATTATGGGCTGCCGTACAATATCTAAACAAAACATCAGCAATAATTTTATAAATATAAAACCAAGTTGTACAAACTGGTATTTCTTTTTTTAAATTACTGTAATTTTATTTTTTCTAGCTTTATTGAGATATAACCAATCTAGTACATGGCGTAAGTTTAAGGAGTACAATGTAATGATTTAATATACATAATGTAAAGTGACTACCACAATAAGGTTAGTTAACACATCCATCAGCTCACATAGTCAACTTTTCTTATGTGTGGTGAGAGCATTAAAGGTTACATTCTATATAATAAGCTATGTGGCCCACAGATGATAGTTTTATAGGAAAAGCGGGTTAGATGGTAATGTGTAGCATGGGAAATTTAAGGAAGCCCCCTGACTGTAATGTATTACTTTGAGGGCATCTATTTCTCAGAAATGTTTACTGCCCGGCATCCATTGTCTATGTACCCAGCAACTACCTTCCATACTTCTTCTGATATCAGCCCCTTCCTTTGGGCAAAACTGCTCATCACGATATTTTACTGCCAAAAATAACAGCAGACTTTCATGTAAAAGGAACAAAATGAAAACAAGAAAGAGATCATGAAGATGAAAAGCCTGATTGCCCAACTAAAAGGTTAATAGAAGCAATGCATATTAAATGAATGCTTCAAAAAACACGAGTGAGTATGAACATTTTCCAAGAATTTTCCCAAAGCTTGAGTTGGGTATTGAAAAAATAAATTTAAAAAATAAAGAGAAAACCCTTTAAGAGTATTTAAGCGCCCCCTCCCCCCACACACCCCACCAAGGTTATCTGCAAAAGAGAATGTGATTAACATCAACAATACCAAAATATTGTAGGGTACAGAGTTCTGAGAGAAAAAGGATCATTACTGTAGGATTCCAAACATAACTAAATTATGGGAATTATGTCACAATCATGAATTTTAAGAGTTTTCCCTTAGAAATTATAACACCTAGGTACAATTTCTTGGGGGAAAAATAATTGAGGAACAGGACTTCTAAATCTCTAGGGGAAGGGGAGAGGGAAAAAGAAAACTTGATTAATACAGCAAAACAGAAAAGGGAAAAAAGCAAACAAGAAAATTTTACCACCCCCATCAAAGAAAAGCAATTGGAACCAAACATATCAAACACAAATACCACAATAAATGTAGTATTTGTGTTTGATATGGTAGCTCAGTTGTTCAGAGTATTGTCCCAATATGCCAATGTTATTGGTTGGATCCTGGGTCAGGGCACATACAAGAAGCAACAAATGAATGTACCAGTCAATGGAACAACAAATATATATATAATTTTCTTTCTTTCTCCTTTCCTCTCTCTGAAATCGATTAAAAAAGGGGGAGGGGTAGATGGAGACAAAAGGAATCATCTTCTGTTTTAAGCCTCTAAGTTTTGGAGTAATTCATTATGCAGCAGCAGATAACAAAAAGTTGCTATTTTTAAAAAGGTATGGTCCCAGAAACACACAATTCTGACATCTATTCCTCTCCAACTATTGGTGCAGATATTTAGATTCTCAGTATGAGATAAATAAATTTAATAAGTGAACTTCCTCTTATTTATTGTCTCTGACCAGGACACCTAAGTGACCCATTTTTATTCTTACCCCTTTCTAATTCCTGCTCCTCCCCCTACAAATAAAACGGATTCCAGGAGCCTCCTAAACCAGTGGTCGGCAAACTCATTAGTCAACAGAGCCAAATATCATCAACAGGACAATGATTGAAATTTCTTTTGAGAGACAAATTTTTTAAACTTTAACTTCTTCTAACACCACTTCTTCAAAATAGACTCGCCCAGGCCGTGGTATTTTGTGGAAGAGCCACACTCAAGGGGCCAAAGAGCCGCATGTGGCTCACGAGCCACAGTTTGCCGACCATGGTCCTGAACTGTAAAAGAGCCTTCTGTTTATTTTACATACTCACTTTGGGGGGGGGGGCAGGTTCCTTGAGAGTAGTAATTACAATTTTCTTTTAAACCTGTCATGCATAAAATCTAATGTGCTGAGGTGCTTAATAAATATTTCATTATTATATTAATAAAAGGGATAAGCAGGTCAGCAATCCTCAGCCTACAACTAAAGATATTAATTGGATAGGACTTCTCTGCCATAATAGCCAGTTTCCACATCACACATTTCTCTCTCTGACCTGCAGGAGCCACTTTCTGCAATGGCCAAAGTGCCCATTACAGTAAAATGCCATCAATTATGGGGCCTTCAAAGTATATATAGCAGTAATCTTCCCTTCCCTTAACTCCACAAACACATAATTAGCAGTTACTTTAATTATACACTGTTATGTATACAATAACTTCTTAGACATATTTCTGCCAAAACAAATCAGAGCTAATAAAACAAACAAACAAAAAACAAAAAAGAAAACAAATCAGTGCTAACAAATTCCCAATGTAAATATCATCTTCTACTTCACCCTTCTTCTCCCCAATCACATTTACAAAAGCCTCAAGTAAAAGCACAATCTAAAATTGGAAAACTGTCTTTATTATGCTTTACAAATAAGTCCTCTTCACCGAGCTGGAGTTGCTGCGAAGCTTCTATTTCTTTAATGCGACAACACCCAAAAGAGATGCCAAATCTAACGCAGCTACAGTGCTCACTTGCACGGAAACTTTCATAGCCTGCATATAAAATGTTTAGAGCCTATGACCATTACGAATAAAACATACAATTCCATATTTCAACTTGATGTTTCAAGTCTCAGCAAATTCCCAAAGTCATACTTTCATCAGGTGGGTGCGATGCAATAATTGCTAACATGTCGATTAAGAAATAGGATAGGAAGCCGCGGCGTCTGCAGGGAAGGGACCATGTCACACTCGTCGCCTTCCCGCCTCCAAGGATCCGGGGCGCGTAAGGGGCTCTGACACCAGGTAACGATGGCAATGGGCAGCTTTATCAGACCCGGGACCCCCGGCTCCCCGCCCTGGGCCAGGGAAACGCCAGGGGCGCGGAGCCTAGGCAAGGGATGGGCTCCTGGGGGACCTAGAAGGGGCGACGAAGCCAGAGGGCGCTTCGCGCAGGTCCCGGGCCCTGGACGCCGGCCACCCCGCTGGCTCTCGAGTCCGCGCGCCGGCCGCACCCGCACGCCCTCCCCATCTGGAACCTGGACCGTCCAGACTTCAGGCTCAGGTGGTCCCCGCCTCGGGCCTCCCACTGGAGGACGTAGTTTCGCAGCGTCCCTCGCAACCCCCTCCCAACCGGTCCCTCACCGCAGCGCAGCCGCACCCACCCTCGGCTCTCGCGGCAGAAGCCGCCGCGTCAATGGAAGCCCCGCCCCCCCTCCCTTCGCCGGGACCATAGTGATGCCGGCGCGGCCAGAGCGGCTCCTACCCACGCGCCGCCGAGAGCACGACGGGATACGGCGCCAATCTGAGCCACTGGAACCGTAGTTCCGATGCTCTCTGGTGGAGGGACTGGGTACCTCGAGTCCTTGCCCGTCCTGTCCCCCTCGAAGGAGACCTGTAGGACGACGGGGTGAGAAGTGATCAGTGCCTGTCGGTTCCTTCTGTCGAACCTGGATTCGTTTTCGGTTTAGCCGGCGCCGTGCCGCGGACCTGACTGGCGGCCGGGAGGCCGGACCGCGGAAGGAACCGCACCAACGCGGAACGCGCCAAGCCTAGTGCCCGGGCACTGGAGCCACCGGCCGCGAGGACCCCGAAGGGGGAGAAGTATTCCTCACTTCCCGCGATGGCCCTGGAGAGACCCGGCCGCCCTGCCGCGCCTCCGCGGCGCTTCACCGCCCCCTCGGGGATGTCTGGATAATGACTCTTCGCCGCTCTGCTGCTCTTTCCTGTGGACAGCGTGGCTGAGGGCTCCTTCCGAAAAGTGACTGCCGCTGGGTTCGCTTGGCCCTACTTAACGAGGCCGACAAGATGCAGCTTGTGGACTGGGACCCGCCCGTCTCCTTGCCTCCCAGTGCTCTCTTAGCACCAAGAACGCATAGCGAGACATTTAGCTCCAGGAAGTACTGGCCCGAACAAAGAGGTTCAAAGAGGAACATTTCTTTCTCCTTCTTACCTCGTTTCTCACAACAGCCGTCAGATGGAAAGCAAGGGCAGCAGGGGGATTATACTTATGCTAGAGGCCCGGTGCATGAAATTCGTGCACTGGGGGAGGGGGTTGTCCCTCAGCCCAACCTGCACCCTCTCCAAACTGGGACCCCTTGGGGGATGTCCGACTGCCCGTTTAGGCCCGATCGCTGTGAGATCAGGCAGGGATTGGGCCTAAACCGGCAGCCAGACATCCCTCTCACAATCTGGGACTGCTTGCTCCCAACCACTCCTCTGCCAGCGTGATGGACACCTAACTGCTCCCCTGCTGGCCCAATCACCCCCAACTGCCCTCCCCTGCTGGCCTGGTCCTGCCCTACTGCCATCCCCTGCCGGCCATCTTGTGCGAGGGTGTGACAATCATATTACCTCTTTATTATACAGGATCGTTAAGAGGGACCATAGAATCTTCATTCTTGAGCAAATTCATAGGCCTCCCACAGAATCTTAAAGCGTGGCTCAGTATCTCAGTTATAGAACTGTTCTTTGTCACATTGATGGTTCTTAGCTAAAGGCTAAAGAGTCAACTAAGAGAGAAAATTACACATTTTATCCACACAGCAATAAAAGCTAATTGAAAATATCACCAAACACATTAACCACAATATGGAGTGCTTTGAGTCATGGTGACAAGTTTTTTCTGTCTGAATACAGTACCAATTTAGCATGGTGCATTTCTTACTGTAGTCTAGGCCAGTGGTTGGCAAACTGCGGCTCGCCAGCCACATGCGGTTAGGGAGTCGCGGTTTGCCGCTCTGTTGACTAATGAGTTTGCCGACCACTGGTCTAGCCTTTCTAGAGCTGAGGAACAACATAGATGGCTCCGTTACCAAAAGAGGACCACAGTTCTTTCTCTGTAGTCAGCCAACTGCCCAAAGGCACTGATTCATTTGTACAACACAGACTTGAGTGCTCTCAGTATGCCGGGAACTAGGCTTGGTTACAGAATACCTTTATGGAGCTCAAATTCTAGTGGACGATAGGAACCACAAAGAAATTGGACAGTGGAAGTACAGTATATGCTGTAAAGGAAATGACTAGGGTGATGTAATAGAGTAACCGGGAGGCCCCTCTGAAATGATATTTGGGATGAGACCTGAAGGTGGCAAGGAACCCAGCAAGAAAGGACCTAAAGAGAGAGCATTGTGCCCACTCATATCGCTGACGTTACCTCTCCTAATGTACTACCCTCGGCTTGCTTTGTTTGCTCTCTACATTTCTCCTTGTTTTCTGTTAGTTTTCCCCTTTTATGTGAAAAAAAACGAGTTTTTTTTTTCCAGAAATCAGAAGTAGAACATTTTTGGTTATATTTGGTATAATCTTGAATTATTTTTATTTATTTTTTTAATGTTCTTATTGATCTCATAGAGGGAGAGGGATAGAAATATCGATGAGAGAGAATCATTGATTGGCTCCCTCCTGCACACTCCCTACTGGGGATTGAGCCTGCAACCTGGGCATGTGCCCTGACTGGAATCGAACCGTGACCTCCTGGTTCATAGGTGGACACTCATCCACGGTACCACACTGGCCGGGTACTTGAAGTCTTTTTAGATGTATGATTGTATTCTTTCCCAACAGGCAAGGTATAATAAATAGCACTTTTGGTAAGCTCATTTCTCGTTTAGTTTCACACACTTTGTAAAATAAGTCTTTTCAGCTGTTCAAAAGAAATGAACATATCTGGTTCCCGAGACAGTTCAAATGACATTTAGTCATTGCTGAAGTACTTGGTTCTTAGCATGGAGCAATATTACCTACTTTTCTTTTTTAAGATCTAATTCTCTTCTCATAGTTCAATTGAAAAAATGATTGGAATAGAGGGACTAAATAGCAAATGACAAATGCACACAATACTGCATTTTTAAAAAATCCTTGATTAATAGTCAATGCTTCACAAGATAAAGCTTTATGTTTATAAATTTTTTTCTCATAAACCTGTAATAAGAAACAGTTCAAAATTTCAAAATAGTTCTTTATTAATAAAGCATTTTATAAATACACATTTTAAATTTACATGTTAGGTAAAATACATCCAAAGTTAAATGTCACTTCTCAGATTATTGTACAGAAGTCATATATACAATTCTTTTGTTTTCTAGTAATATTATACCAGTGATTTGAAACATCCTTAAGATTTAATAATATATTATAATAATTCCATTTTTCACTTTTTAGAGCTTGATAGAAGACAATCAATATCCTGAATAATTTCAGAGGTTCTTTTCAATGCCACTGATACTCTCTTTTCATTAACTTCTTCTAGCAAAGTTTCTGAATAGTTTGGTTTACAATCAAAAGACTGTTCATTTTTCTTGTTAGAAATCTGGTTTAGGACACCACTGTTCTCTAGTAACACTAAGTTGCTTAGTCAAGGAGTTTTTGCACACATTTTTCATTATACAAGTGTTTTTAATGTCAGAAAGCCTGACTTCATATTAAAATAGGATTTCTCCATTGGGGGGGAAGATCTTTTGGATTCATAATAGAGTTGGTACTTCAGAACTTATCAAGTCTATTCCTCATAGATGAAGAAACCAGAGTAAAGGGAAAAGGAAAGAGTATGTAGGTGTGTGTTTGGATGGAGGTTTGGTGAAAGGGACGAAATAAAAATCACAGTAAAACTTTAAGCTAGATTTACCAAGAAAAAAAGAGAAGTCAAATAAAATTAGAAATGAAAGAGGAAATAACAACACAATACAAAGGATCATAAGAGACTACTATAATTATATACCAATAGATTGGACAATCTAGAAGAAATGGATAAATTCCAAAAACATACAATCTACCAAGACTGAATCAAACAAAGCCTGAACAGATGGAATACTAGTAAGAAGAAGGAGATTGACTCAGGAATCAAAACCTCCCAACAAACAAGAGCCCCAGATCAGATAATGGTGAATTATACCAAATATTTAAGGAAGAATTAATACCAATCCTTCTCAAACTCTTTCAAAAAATACAAGAGGAGGGAATACTTTCAAAGTATAAGGTCAGCATTACCCTGACAACCACAACCAAAGATACTACAAGAAAACAAAAATACTTGTCAGTATCACTGATGAACATGCAAAAATCTTTAATATCATGTACCTTCTACAGACAAGCTACTTCTAAAATATCTTAAGTATTCACTGAAGCTCCACAATATATGTGTGGGTTAATATAAACTATAGGGTTATGAGTTAAACCTAGAATGGAAAGGGAGTAATTACGCAGGACAATACATTATGTTTAAAGGATACAGTTAAACTTCTGTATCTTTTCAAGTTCAGAAGCCACACACCTGTGGAGAAAAGTAAGTTCATGCTAGTTATCTGACTCTTTTTTTTATACACAATCCTATATAAAAAAACCTAACATGCAAACTGACTGAACTGCGGAACAACCTGTCACTATGATGTGCACTGACCACCAGGGGCAGGTGCTCAATGCAGGAGCTGCCCCCTGGTGGTCAGTGCGCTCCCACAGGAGGAGCACCGCTTGGCCAGAAGTGAGGCTCACGGCTGGCAAGTGCAATGGTGGTGGCAGGAGCCTCTCCCACCTCTGTGGCAGCGCCAAGGAGCAGTGAGCAGGCAGGCGGTAAAGAGTGAAAGGTCCCAGACTGTGAGAGGTATGTCTGACTGCTGGCTTAGGCCCGATTCGCCAGGCGGACATCCCCTGAGGGGTCCTGGATAGTAAAAGGGTGCAGGCTGGGCTGAGGGGATACCCCCCATCCAGTGCATGAATCTCATGCACTGGGCCTCTAGTATTTCAAATAAGCATACTTGATTGTTTTCACAAAGGTTAGAATTTTAAACAGAAAAACCTAATAAATTAGATATCTTATTAAAGAAAAATTATTTTTAATCTTAAGTTATCAAAAACACAGAGTTAAATATATTTAATTAGGAAAATATTTTCTTGGGGGAAAAAGTTTTAGAGTTTACCATTTGACTTTTTTCTCCCCACATTTATTTTTTAATCAAATGGAGAAATAAGTTTTATTTCCCTCCCTTTCCTCCCCTACCATTTGACATTTTAATTTTGAGTATTAGTTGGTTCTTCTACACAGATTAAATTTAAAAGGAATACAAATACCAATTTTCTTCAAGAACAGAAGATGAAGGATGTGTGGGCATCTCTCTCTGACTAGTCCAGGTCAGTCTTCTGCACCATGATATTACTGTTGACACATATCTAGATTAAATACATTAAAAGAAATATTTGAAAAATGAACTTGTATTCTATTTATAAAAATTTCAAAAATGATTGAAAAATCAAAACAACTTGGTAAAAAGGATAAAGAGAATATTTTAAAGTAAGGCATTTACTGAGAAATTCTCTGAATCTTCTTTTTTTAAAAATCTTTTTTTATTGATTTCAGAGAGGGAGAGGGAGAACGAGAGGGAAACAACAATGATGAGAGAAAACCTTCTGCAGGCCCCCTACTGAGGATCAAGCCCGCAACCTGGGCATGTGTCCTTGACTGGAATCGAACCCAGGAGCCGTCAGTCCACAGGCCAATGCTTTATCCACTGAGCCAAACCAGCTAGGGCTTCATTGGAAATAAGGCACTTTTTTTTCATTATTCATCCAGGAGAAAATGATTTACTCACATTCATGATTAATAATGATGAGATTTAAGAATCAGAACAAAGTTCAAATTCAAATGTCTAAATTCTCCTTTAAGTTTTTCAAAATAAATGAATTTCATTAAATTTATCATGTACATGTGTTTACATATAAGACTAAGTGAGCATCTGCTTTTTAAAATTTAAACTAGAAAACACCCACTAATGTGTGTATACATATATATGTACATGATAAATTTAATGTATACATACACACACACACACATATATACACATATATATGTATACACACATTAGTGGGTGTTTTCTAGTTTAAACACCCTTTATATACATACACACACACACACATACACACACACACACCCCTATATGAATAATTACATATTAACTCACCGAATATGCAAAACAAGTATCAAGTTTAATAAAATGATTATTCTGAAGTGACTGGCTAAAACAAACAGCAATGTTTGCTAAATACACACTGCCTTTTTGAGACAAATTATTCAAACTAGCAATGAGTACTGGAGCATTTAGACCAAAATGCAATAAAGCTCAACAGAAAAATAAATTTGAAATAAAACAAAGCAATTCTTTTGTGAACATTCTAATTCTCAAAGTAAAATCCTAAAATGTTAAGAACATCACAAGTACAATAATTATTACAAATACAAAATGTATTACATAAACTAAAAGAAAGCAGTCATGAAAAGCTGATTTCAAGAATCTCCATTTTAAGAATAATCATTAATTTTTTCTACTTTATAGTAATATACAGAAGTTTAGCTATTTGTGGTTGCAAACCTTATTTCAAATTGGTTAGGGGATTAATTGGTTAACACATCTGACAATAACTTCTCCAGCAAGCCAGTTAGATCTAACATATTCATTATGGTGAAAAATCACTTCAAATACAAATGGAAATGAATAAAGCTGACTTCATCTTTTTTGTTATTATAGATGCCAATATAACAGTAAACTCTGAAACCTGTCGAAATGACTTTATTCACATCCACATGTAAAAACTAAAACAAAATATGTAGATAGTTTATGTTTCCACTCTGTCAATTAAAAGTTTTTTACTAAAATGAAAGTAATTTTTACATTGCTTTTCAGTACCTTTCATATGGTCCGGGGTGTTCAATCTGAATTAACTGATCATGTCCATCAGGAAGAGTTAACTTACACCAACCTAAGTTGAGACCTTGATTTATCTTAAGAAACATGGAGGAAAGTTAAGTTTTATAATTCTAAAACTAAAAAAAAAATAACACAAAACCACCCCAAAACCCAAACAAAACCCTCTTCTAACTTAACAATTTAAAAAATACTAGTCCCTCTCTCTGTAAAGAGTTACTTTATAAAAATAAATATTTGCCACCCCTATTTGATGTTTTTAGGAAATCTAATGAGGTCAATAAAGACTCTTGAAAGATGTCATACTTCAAAAAACAAATTGACCTGGCTGGTGGCTCAGTTGGTTGAGCATCATCCATGCACCAAAGGGTTGTTGATTTGATTCCCGGTCAGGGCACATGTTAAAGGCAACAAATAAATTTATAACCAAATTAGTATAGATACATAGATTGATGTTTCTCTCTCTCTCTCTCTGCATGTCCTCGGGTGAGGATTAAAAAAAGAAATTGAGATAGAAAGACAACAAAAAAAGTGCCACAATATTTCCATAGATAAATAAAACAAAAAACAATACAAAATAGATTTTAGTCTGAAGTATACTCACCTGTCTTTTTTCATCAAAAGAGTCAAATTTCCAGTTTAGGGTTAGAGTAATGCCATCTATAAAGATGGCATGTACTTTGTCATCAGAATAAGCAAGAAATCTTCCCACACTGGGTATGAATGATTCTCTCAAAAGCAAAGGCAGCATATTCTCATTTATCCCAGGTACCTAAAACCAAGTAAGTAAAAATAGCAGGAAGTAGAGTTAGTTATCCATTTATAAGATTTAAATGATTAATGTACTCTGAGGCAACTTTCAGATTCTTATGCAGAAGTTGAATATTGTAGAATCCTTATGTATGTTTAACTTTTCCACAAGTGGATGCCCAAAACAGTCTCTTACAAGCAGATTAAACCACCATTTGCTCTGAACTTTACACAGAACATAGACAAGACTTAGGAACTACAGCAACATATAAACTTATAACCAAATTAGTATAGATACAGAAATCAAAGTCTGAGAATAACTTCCTCCAAGTCAGCATCAAAGAATGTATTTTTACAGTATGGAAAGAGAGTAGAAGACTGCAGTGTTTACAATAACTATGTTTTTACATACAAATCCAACTAATTCCTATGGCCTTCCCATTCCATTTAAAAGAAGAAGCAAAACCAAACTATATACAATAAAATATAAACAAAAGCCTCATTTTGCAGCGATTACCTATCAAGTGGATATTTTTCTGAATAGATCAATATTAATGTTACAAAGAATTTCTTATATGACTTAGATGAAAGTAATTTGAATTTAGGAATATAGACAATAAAAACAAAATTCTCTTGCTTAAAGAATTTTAAGATACCATTTTCCAGCAGCATATACGATAGTTATGGCTTAAAGAAAGCCTCATCTTGGCACAGTGCTGAAGAATCCTGTGAACATGAAATACACAACTTAAACATTTGCAAATTGCAATTATGGCATTTTCCAATTCTAGCAACCATTCTAACTGCTGTATGATATATCAGTCAAGAAGTTCATTTCCACTGAAATATGTCCAGACCTATTTCCTTCCAGAAAAAAATAAGCCCTTAGAAGAGAACTACTACTGTTTCCCTTTGGCTAATTTTTTTTTTTAATTAATGTTAAAAAAACATTAATTAAAAGTCTTCCTTTTTTATTTTTTAAAAAATATATTTTATTGATTTTTACAGAGAGGAAGGGGGAGGGATAGAGAGCTAGAAACGTCTGATGAGAGAGAAACATGGGTCAGCTGCCTCCTGCACATCCCCTCCTGTACATGCCCCTGTCTGGAATTGAACCTGGGACCCTTCAGTCCGCAGGCCGACGCTCTATCCACTGAGCCAAACCGGTTAGGGCCTTTGGCTAATCTTACCTACTTAAGGTTATTTCTCGAATTTGTAGCAATGAAATGACTCCAAATAGAATTTTCAGTTGCTCCTTTTTATGAGGTGATAGATTCACAGTGCCTAAAAGGGTTAGCATAGCCTGAGAGTGGTGAGTTGTAAATAAACTGTCCTAGGAAATCATATTACTGATCTGCTCCTTCAAATCTATGTTGGAACTGGCTTAAACATAGTTTATACAAATAAATCATTTAATCCAACAATTCACTTTCATTCTTCGGAGTGCTACAGATTAATTAACTAGGAGAATTAAAAAACACATGAACCAAAGAATCAAACAATACTTTTCTTCTGTACACATTCAGAAATCTTTATTACTCAAGATAATAAAGAAGTATAAAATTTTTAAATGTATCATCAAATCCTCAACTTGATTCCAGGGAGCAATAATGATACAAGATTTACCCAGAGAAGTCACCTATTTCTAGCACTTGCTTGCCACATATAAATGTTTCTCCATATTTCATTTTACGTTTCAAAGATGAAAGTATTCTTTTAATTACAAATTCTTTTTTAAAAATATATTTTATTGATTTTTTACAGAGAGGAAGAGAAAGGGATAGAGAGTTAGAAACATCGATCAGCTGCCTCCTGCACACTCCCTACTGGGTATGTGCCCGCAACCAAGGTACATGCCCTTGACCAGAATCAAACCTGGGACCCTTGAGTCTGCAGGCCAACACTCTATCCACTGAGCCAAACCGGCTAGGGCTAATTATAAATTCTTAATCTTATCTTAACCATCAGAAAAGGTATCAAGGTTCTTAGACATAACTCTTTTTTTAAAAAATATATTTTTTTATTGATTTCAGAGAGGAAGGAAGAGGAAGAGAAAGATAGGAACATCAATGATGAGAGAGAATCATTGACAAGCTGCCTCCTACAAGCCCCCCACTGGGGATCAAGTCCACAACCCGGGCATGTGCCCTTGACCAGAATCGAACCCGGGACCCTTTAGTTCCCAGGCCGACATTCTATCCACTGAGCCAAACCGACTAGGGCTCAGACATAACCCTTGATTCAGTTGAATGTGAAGGACTTACCTGGTGGCCTGTTTAATTAGAGAACACACAGAGAACAGACTTCCTGGTCTCTCTGGAGGAAGATTATTTACTGAATACATTTTCTCTTCCCTCTGAAAATTAGTTTAAAATGAAAAATCTCATTAATAATAAACATTGGCCATTATTACTTAGCTATTTTGTATTTACATATTTACATAGCGACAAAGGAAGCAGTTATTTTAACTTAAATGTCATAAAAGGTATAATCTAACGGTATTTCATGATGCTTTTCCATTTTCCCATTTTTCCTCTCTATTCAAAAGTTATATTCTCATAGCCTATAACTTACTGTCCAGTTTAAATCTTGGCATACTTGAACTAACATGGTTACAAGCTCAGCTGGTGTGGCTCAGTGCTTGAGTGTCAACCTATGAACCAGGAGATCATGGTTCAATTCCCAGTCAGGGCACCTGCCCGGGTTGCAGGCTTGATCCCCAGTAGGGGGTCTGTGAGCAATGATTCTCTCTCATCATTGATGTTTCTATCTTTCCTTCTTCCTTCCTCTCGGAAATCAATAAAAATATATTTTAAAAAATTAATGTGGTTACAAACAAATTTTCCTACATATTAGCAGGAAACATCACATAAGCTTTTCCTTTTAGACCAAAAAAACCCAAAACCTAAATATCAAAAAATTGTTTTACTTGAATGAATCTATCATTTTGTTATATTTTACTAATGGAATAACTATTACTAAAGTTTATGGAAGACAATATTATTTATAGTCTTGGTTTCTTGAATTATAAAAACTTATTCTTTCTGAATTTCCTCTTTCTTAGACTCTTTAATGCTAGTGTTTCCCAGGACTCTGTCTGCCGCCTTCTCTTCTGGCTTCCTGATTTATTCTTGGGTTATTTCCACAAGGTCCAAAGCTCCTTCATAATAACTATAATAGCAATGGCTAATATTTATTGAACAAATATGTGGTAGGTGCCTATTTTTAGATGAGGAAAATAAGGCTTGAGGACTAAAAAGTAGCAGAGACCGGTTTGAACCACAAGAGAGAACAGCCCATACTTCACCATCAGAATTTAGTATAGTAGGTACTCAAAAAGTAATCTTTGTCCTTTTATCCTGGACTGTATACTTGAATATCACACACATCTCAATTTTAACAAGTCAAAATTTGCATTTTCTTCTCTACTTTGTATTTACCTCTGGTATGTCAATTAACACATGCTGTTCCCTCTACTCGGTTCCCTCCTCCCTGACCTCCTTGGGTCTGACTAACTCCTACTTTCCCTTCAGTCTCAGGAAAGCCATGTGGAGGTCCCACAGACAGGGTGAAATCCCCTAGTTATGTCCACAAGCACAGTGCCCTCTCTCCGGCTTCTTGGTTTTCATTTAGTTTTCACGTCATGTCTGTCTTCCCTTCTAGAATAGAGATAGCTTCATGAAGGTAGGGATTGTTTTGCTTACCTCGGTATCCCTAGCATTTATTAGTAGAGTGCTTAGCACATGGTAGGCACTCAAGACATCACATTTTAATTATTTATGTCTTTCTCTACTGGGCACTGAGCTCTCTAAGTGTTCTTCTCTTTCAGCTATCCTACCTATTGCATCAGTTCTAAAATACTTACTTTTACAATTTAATCTCTCTGAAATCTGGAATCATCTTATAATTAAGAATGTCTTATGATCACTACTACAGGCCTGGTGCATGAACTCATGCACTGGTGGTCCTTTGGCCTGGCCTGCGGGGATCGGGCCCAAACTGGCTCTCCGACATCCCCCGAGGGACCGGATTGCGAGAGGGCGCAGGCCAGGCCAAGGGACCCCACCGGTGCATGAACCTGTGCACCAGGCCTCTAGTCTATATATATAAAAGCCTAAGCAACCATTACAACTGGTCGTTTGAATGACCGGTTGCTATGACTATGCACTGACCACCAGCGGGCAGATACTCAACGCAGGATACTCCCGCAGTCCTTCCCCCCCCTTCCCCACCCCCCGTCGGCCTGCCTCGATCAGCCCCAATCAACCGAACGACTGGTTGACAGTAGCTATGACACACACTGACCACCAGGGGGCAGACACTAAACGCAGGAGCTGCCCCCTGGTGGTCAGTGCGCTCCCACAGACAATCTTCTGTGGTCCCTCCCCAAACTGGCCAACTTCCCGCAATCCCTCCCCACTGCTGGCCGGCTCCTCTGATAGGCCCCGAATTGGACACACACACCCCTCCCCCATTTTCTATTTCTGTTCTAACTACAGAACAACAGCACTTTAATTTCTTTCAATATTCCACACTCGCCCCAGGCTCTAGCATCTCTGATAATCTTATCACTTACATGCTCTACTCTGTATTAAAGACAATGCTTTTATTGTATTTCATCCTGCAAAGCAAAGCCACATTATACTGTGGTGATACCTTTAAATGGGTGATGTCAAATGTCAGACTGACAAATTAAGAGTTATTAACAAAATACCACATTATTACATTTTGACCTGATATGTTAAATATGTTATGTTTCACTATTTTCAACACCAGGAAACAATCTTGTTCAACTTTTTAGTTGAATATAAAGATTTAGGAGTTAAGGGGTATTTAAAATATGCAAACAATACATGCTAGGGAAAAAAGAATGTGCTTTTTAATTGGCAAGTATTAATTCAAAGAAGTATATTGATTCAAAGTAATGCTGCTAGCTTTAGTATTTCCTATTGACACATTCTATGACAGAAGAAATGTAACTTCTGATTTAAACATAATTGCTTAGGTAAATGGAAGACAGAATACAGGATGATAGTCCAGTAAAACCAAGGTGGTTAATAGTTATTGTGCCAATGCTGGCAGTAAGGTTATACTGATTGTTCAGACTAAGCAGTAGTAAGCATTATATATAGAGATCAAATTTCCCAAATATATTCACAATTACTTAGAAACAGCTATAGACCAAAAATCTTGAGTGGAGATATCATCGTCCGCCTACCTCTTCTGATCCTTCTTGAATGGAATAGTATGTAAAATAGTTCCCAAAATAAGCTCCTTCTGATTTGAAAACAGATCCATCTCCAGGATAAATCTCTATTGAGTTCACATTTTTATGCGTAAGTCTATGAAAAAGAAATAATCACTAAAAAAGTATTTTTCTAATTGAGATTAAAACATACATGGTCAGTTATCCAAAAAAAAAAGAAAAGAAAGAAAGGCAAAGTAGTATAATTTTTTAACCTATCTAGCAAATGAATAATTTCATACTCTGTTCCTCCAGCCAGCTAAATTATTTTTTTGTTGGCAAAAAAATGAATAGAACACCCAGAATTGGTGGGTCTATCTACTTCAGTAACTAAGCTCAGCTTCTAGAAGTGAGGCATCTTGCCTTATTACCCTGGTATCCCCGCCAGCCAATCACAGTGGCTGGCCTATAAAGGTCACCAAAGCAGTGCTCATTGCATAGGAGTTAAATATAACAACTATAGAACCTGAAAATAAGATTATTCTTTAATAATAAAACTAGCAGAATCAATACCTGGTGATGAGATTAGCCATGTGTAGAAGGAGCTATCCCTAAGAGAAGGTGACTCATTGGATCTGGAGTAGCCACATACAATCAAGGTATATGAGGAATAAAGATATAAGCCAAATCATTTTATTGAAACATGTATGGAAAATACTAGTATGTTGTCAGTAACGAGTGGGTCCTCGTGCAGGAAAAGGAGACCCCGAGAACAAACAGTTCACAGTACTCGTCAGCACTGTGTACAGAGTGAACTTCTCATCGGGTCAGCACTAGTGTTCCAGTGCCTAGAGAGGGAGGGTTATTCAATGGAATTGTGCAGCACAGAGCAGCCACTCCGTGAACATGCGCTGAGTGAATGTAGGCTAAAACCTCCCTTAGGAATCTAACGTCTCTATTCCATGCTCACTAGGCACCTTCTGATGTGACTATTTCAGACAACTTGATCCCCCATGCTTGGAAGGCGTGGCTTAAATAGCTGCCATGGGTATCTCATTCACTAGCAACTCACTGGCTTTGGAGCTGTCACAAAAATCTTGCGAATATGATTAATGTGAATTATGAACAAGACCCCTGTGTGTCCGAATATAATTAGGGTGTTGAGACCTGAAACCTCAGGACCAAGCACAGGAGCACGGTGGCCCTGCAAACTGTCTTCTCTTGTAGTTTATCTGCAAGGCTAGTCCCTCCCCTGTGACAACACTACATAGCTCCACCTCCAACACAGGTGCCTTACCTGTACGTAATACCCTTGTACCAAACCACTTTCACTAGTTCAGAGTAGGAATATTCTTCTTCATCAGACTGCCCCTGTGAAAGTGATTCACAGAAAGTCCACCTGTGAAGGATAAAATACAAGTTATGGATTCTGGTTGCTCAACAAAATTACCTTGAGAAGTCAACAAAATAGTGCAACTGTAATAAGATTTATTTCTTGCTTAATTAATTAGATCAAAAAAGTAAAAACATGAAAGTACATTAAATTTTAAAATGAGTCTTATTTTCCATGCATTTTCAATAATCTCACTATTGAATCTCAGCAGAATTACCTAAATTAACAATTTTAGTAATCTTTAAAATTTAGGATTTAAACAACAAATATTTACTAAAGTTTCTATGGTGGGCCAGGCACTGTAAATACACTGGGGATATAACACCCAAAAAAAGCAAACATGGTCACTGAGATGTTAGACAGTAAATACTGACATAAAGAAAGGGGATTTACTGAACACTATAGGATGTGTAAGAACCTTATCCTGTCTAGGGACTTCGGGATAACCATCCTCAGGAAGGAAGGCTTACTCGGAGACCTGGACATGAATGTGAGTTAGCAGGAGTGCTCCTGCTAGAAGACAGAGCAGGCACAAATGATAGCTTGAGCAAACTTTCCAGGACCTGCAAGAGTAGAGTGGTGAGTGAGTGGAGGACTACAGATATGGGAAGGGCCCAGAAAATTCAAGGCCTGGTAAGCCATGTTTAAGGGTAATAGATTTCAATCTAGAGCCAGTGGCAAGTTATTGAAAAATTGTTGATTTCGAAGCATCAATCTCTTTTGATGCATACTTATAATATTGAATTTCCCTATCTTAAGCAGATAATCATGACACGCCTGAAAACCATTCCCATATTTTATTTGAGTAACAGATATGTACTTAGAGACTACCTGGGATCAGACCCTAATTCTGCAAGTACTAGTGTAAGACTTTGCTCAGGCTATTTAACATTTCTGTGTCTCAAGTTCCTCCACAAAATGGGATGATATAAGACAGTCCTTACCTCATGGGGTTACTATGGGGATGAAACACCATGCCTAGCACATGCTGAGTGCTTGGCGTTAGCCAGTGGTCGGCAAACCGTGGTTTGCAAGCCACATGCGGCTCTTTGGCCCCTTGAGTGTGGCTCTTCCACAAAATACCACGACCTGGGTGAGTCTATTTTGAAGAAGTGGCGTTAGAAGAAGTTTAAGTTTAAAAAATTTGGCTCTCAAAAGAAATTTCAATTATTATACTGTTGATATTTGGCTCTGTTGACTAATGATTTTGCCGACCACTGGTGTTAGCTATTATTGTTATTACTAGAAGCCCGATGCACAAAGATTCATGCAAGAATGGGCCTTCCTTTCCCTGGCTGCCAGCACTGCCTTTCCACTCCGGCCCCAGAGCCACCTCTTTCCACTCCGGCACCAGAGCTGACTCTTTCCGCCCTGACCCCGGCCACTTAACACCTGCATATGCAAATTAACCCACCATATTTGTTGGGTTGATTTGCATACTCACTCCTGATTGGCTGGTGGGTGTTGCAAAAGTACGGTCAATTTGCATCTTTCTCTTTTATTAGTGTAGATTGCACTACTTATGCAAAGTTCCTGTTACAAATCTATCACCATTAGGTTATTCAACTGTTAGTGGAGGTCAAAGATTTTTACCTAGCCATCCAAGTCTATCCCTTTGACAATGGACATATTTACGTC
The DNA here is from genome assembly GCA_026230045.1 of Corynorhinus townsendii. Lineage (NCBI taxonomy): Eukaryota > Metazoa > Chordata > Mammalia > Chiroptera > Vespertilionidae > Corynorhinus > Corynorhinus townsendii. Next base: position 81,981 of record JAPDVU010000018.1, on the reverse strand, counting down.
AACCAAAGACAGAGATGGCCTCAGTGGCCAAGTGTGAGAGAAAGAACCCATGATCATAAACTTGTCAGATCTACACTCCAGCAACCATGGTAACAGGCTCCACTGAGTGGTAGCAGATGCTCCCACAGGAGTCCGTGCAGGTCCCTGGGCCATCCCTTACCACATTTTAACAATAATCTTTTCAGCGACAGTGACCCTCATTGGGCTCTAAGCTCCTAGAGAGCAGGAACTGTGTCTCAGTCATCTCTGAGGTCTCTGTGCTTAACGATGTATCTAGTACAGTCGGTCTCCCATAAACAGAGTTAAGAAACAAATAACACATTTGCTAGGCAAAGTATTTATTATCAGTTTTAAACAAGGTTTGGATTAACTGAATGAACTTTCCTTATGACTGGTATCAGATGATTTAAAAAGACAAATTATCTGACCATCTAACAAGTAAGTCATTCTTCCATTACCTGTGCAGGTGTGGGACAGGACAGCTGAGCAGCAGGGCCCTGGGAAGAACAGAAACCTCTTTCCCTCTTTCCTCGGAAGCAGCAGGCGTTAACACTGTACTCTGGGTGATATTTACATCAGTTCCAGACATATTACTGATTTTATTCTGAAAGCGAAGTGCTAAAGACAGAGGGTATGTCCATTCCTCTGGACAGGAGGCCACAGAGCAGCGCTGCTCTACCCACACGTGGACACAGCTGTGCTTGGGACCAGGCGAAGGCAGTGCCTCCTTGCCCTCAGTTCTGTTTCCACAAGGCTTCTTCTCTGAAGGTTCTTTGGGTTTCATGATCTGACAGCGAAGTTCGTTTTCTTTATTCTTCCGTCTATGTCCTGGTAAACTTCCATTTGCACGGATTTTGTCCGCTTTTCCTACTTGTTCTTTTGGGGCTTGATTATTTTTTTCTGACAATGCTATAGATGAGCCTGGCTTCTGGCTCACTTTACACAAAAAATGTACTGTAAATTCCTGCTGAGATTTGGGCAGACAGAGGTATGCATGACCATCTACAGATGGTATCTTCACGGCGCCGCTCTGCATGCATATCATGCCACCGTCAGTATCAAGACTGGGCCATCTCACTTCTGGGATGTCGATGAGGATACGCTGAGTTGAGGGGAAGGAAAAGAGATGGTCAGTATTTTCTGTTAACAGACCAAATTTTCCATACATCTGATACCTACATATTGTGTAAGAATGCTCTTAAAATTTTGTGTTTTACATCTAGACAGAATGAAAAAGACAGAGCCAGGTGTCAGCCTATATATGGCTTTTCAGAGAATATTTGACATTAAGATTATCTTTAGAGAGATAAAATACACACACACTGAAAAAAAATAAGAGAAAAGAAAATAATCATCCTGATTACTAGTATATCTAGTGTTAGACATATTTTTTAAATGTACAATGAATCAGAGATAATTAGATTTTGAGCCCCTCCCAAAATTCTACTCTCAAAAAGGCTATCAATATCTATAGCACTATAATGCACTATATTAACTCAAACAATATGAAACTAGCATAAAAATCATTGACAGGACAACCAGAGAACACAGAAGCAGACTCAATATCTTAAAGTGTTACATGTGACAACATAAGGTTTCAAAACAAGGAGGAGGGGAGAGTTATTTAATAAACGGTGCTGAACGATTGAACAGCACCTGGGAAATGTTCTCTCCAAGCGTTATGACCTGGACTAAAGTACCTGTCCTAGACATAATCTGGCACATCAGACCCTAAAATAAATTCCAGGTGACTTAAAGACGAACTTGTTAAAATATACACTGAGTGGCCAGATTATTATGATCTCTAAACACATAATAATCTGGCCACTCAGTGTACTACTCTTGAGTACCTCATTTATTTGATATCAAAGATACTATAAATTGTGCACCTGATCAGTTTTCCCCTTTGCACTGGCTGATAAAAAGCTTAGGGCAAATAGGTGGTTGATCTTCAGTAAAAGTCTAGAATACTCTTGGTACCCATTTGAGATACAAATACACTGAGTGGCCAAATTATTACGTATTCAGAGATCATAATAATATGGCCACTCAGTGTATATTTTTTTTATTGATTTCAGGGAGGAAGGGAGAGGGAGAGAGAGATAGAAACATCAATGATGAGAGAAAATCATCGATCGGCTGCCTACTGCACGCCCCACACTGGGGATCAAGCCCACAACCCAGGCATGTGCGCCGATAGGGAATCGAACCATGACCTCCTGGTTCATAGGTTGACACTCACCCACTGAGTCATGTGGGCCGGGCAAGAGTAACCTTTTTGAAAACTGAATTACTCAAAGGTAAATATGGATGCTGATCAATAGCAAACAGACTCGTAACAGTAACAGTGCCTGATGCATCTTTTCATGTAAGGTAGAAATAACAGGTATCAAATAAGTCTCTTAATTAGTTAATCTTGCCAACAGCTATACATTTCAACTTCCATTTATATAAAACTTGAAATTGACAAAAACCATTGTCGGAAAGCCTCTTAAATTTACAGTGCTATGGCAGTACACTCAAATTAAGGGCATTATTCATTGATGGTAAAGCTGGTCTGTAAGGATGATGGTTCAAAAAGTTCCATCTTCTAGAATTAGACTAGCTGATAATCCAACTGCAGCATCAGCAGCAAGACACCCATTTTCAATGAGCAGTCACTCAAAAGACACAGTGGGAAAAAGACACAGCCTTATAGACCAAGTTCCAGCTTACAGTTTCTCAAGGCTTCTTTTTCATGAGACAATGTCATAGCAAACCACTCAACAGGCAGGCAAGCATCGTGACGGTAGCGGAAGGTGGTTAATAGACACACAGACGGGGTTCAAATCCTGACTTTGCCACTAAGAGACTTGCTGTGGACAAATTAGGGAAACTCTGAGACTTAGCTCCTGTCAAAAGGAGCTGTATCCAGCCAATGTACCTTTTCGGACTGGCTGGACTCCCTTTGTGATCAGCAGGTACCCAAGGCATACTGGTGCTAGCAAATATTTTTAATATCACTCCTAGTTCGTGGCACGCAGTAAACCCTCAATAAATGATAGTTATTATTATTATTCCCCAAAGTTCAAAATAGAGTGTAAGCAAAAGAATAAAATTTGCATACCCATAAGTAATTACATATCTCTATTACACATTAACAGATAACTATACATAAGCTACTAAAAATATCCACTTAATTTTCACACCTCCAAGAATGAAAGTCACCAATCTGAAAAGCTCTACATAGAATCTTTAGCTACAAAGAAAACGACAGGGCAATGAATTATGTAACTTCTGTGTCTCAATCTCAATCAGTATACAAAACATGAGAACTCTAGTGTGGTGAATGCTAAGTGACTATGCATTCATTCCGCAGCAACATGTCTATTCCCAAGTGTCACGAAGAAAAAGGCTAACTAGTCAACTACCTATTTCTAATTGCTTGTCCTCAAATCTTACAAAGATTAGTTTTAAAAAATTACCTTTTTTCTTTCAGGAGGTATAATGTTTTCAGATAAAAAAGGGCAAGTGGCGAAAGCGTTTCGAAAATCTAGGGCTCTCTGTAGTTGCTCCTACAAAAAGATACAAATGTAATCTTAAAAAATGACTGAAAACCCATTTAGAATGAAGCAACCCTGCATCCCAATTACTCCCATATTCCGTCCACCTCAACAACATTGAAAGAGTAGTGCTTGCGTCATCTTTACTCACCCGGTAAGTGCTAATAACAAAGTGTGTCCTTTGACGAATTCTTTCTGGTTGTTCTAAAGGATGTGCTGAAACAGGAGGTGCCTTTTCAAACAAAAACTCAGAGCCACAGGGAGAAAGCTGCAGTCTGGAGCCATCAGCATACTGTACTTGCACGGCATCGTCTTCATAAAGCACCATTCGCACTTCAGCCGCCATCACTATGACTAAGGATAAAATGTCCTTCCAAGGCAAAGACTGAGAGAAATAGGGAACAACAGCACAAATAGTTCTCTTAATGTACAAAAGCTCTATCCAAATAAGCTGGTGCATTTTCTAAGAACATAAATAAAACATACTGCCATTGCATTTACTTCTGTTGGAGAGAAATTGATCTTACTGGACACACTTAAATGACTGGAAATTAACATCCTTGACAGAGTGCCTTGAGTAACCCCTAAGGCTTTACTCCAGGGTGGAAACATAACGTGGAGGTAGAAGCCCGTCCACCAAGTTATAACTGCCTGTATAATCTTAGTAGCTTTACTTCTCCTGAAGTTCAATTTCAGAAAATTACATATTTAGTATCTCATTTCGAATGACAAGCAAATTCCACCTTTGCAATAAGAACACAGCAAATCATTTGTAACACATGGAAAGGGCAGACCAAAAGTAACCATTAGGTCTAAAAGAAAAGCATCCATGCCTGGATTTTTGTCCCTAGCCCAGCGTTAAAGAAGTATCTTCATGTCACTACTGAAAATGCTAATTAACCTCCTAGGTCTTAGTTTCATCCTCATCTCACTTGTTTCAATTTCCTCTTCTCCACCTCTACAGTGACTCTGTATCTTCACCTATGCTTTCCCTATAGGTATGATGGACATGGAATTAGAGGATGGGTTCCATTCAGACCCACCTTTCACTAGCTGTAAGCTGCAGCTCCTCTGTTTCCTTATTTGTAAAATGGGGATAGTGACAGGATTGTTGTGAGGATCAAATGACAACACATCCGCCAGTACCTAGTATTATGAATGTCACTTTATAGACGCTCAATAAAAGTTGCTCCCAACCATCTCCCAGTCCCTTTTTATCCATGTCACCTTCTTCCTTCATGGCATCTATCACTGTCAGAACTGATTTTAATTATTCTTTTATTTTTTTTTTTGGTCTTTTCCCACTAGGATATAAACTTACATCAGAACAGAGACTTCATTTGTTTTATTCACAGTTGTGCCCCTGGCATATATACTTGGCAAATAATAAGGGTGGAACAAAGATTTACTTAATGATGAATGAATAAGTAAATTTTAAAAATCTTGCTTGTCTTGAATGTGCAGTTTGAGTTAATGGTATCTCAATGTTAGCAATATTTGACTTCTCATTCTGTTGCCCTCCACACTCTTATAACAAGTCCTGTTGATTTTGCCTCTCATGAACCTGGCTCCTCCTTTTCTGCTTCCGGCCAGTAACTCTCCCCTCAATTCCTGCAACTATCTGAGACCTTTTCCCAGCTTCTTCCCCCTCCAATCCATTTCCAGTATTGCTGTCATAGGTAACTTTCCACAACCCAGTCCATACCAACCTCTTTACAACACTTGCTTACATACTTGTTAAATGGCAATAAATATTCATAGCCATATATAGGGTGTCCCCCCCAAAATGTACACAAACACTTTGAATAATTATAAAGGCAGTGTTTATTAAAATACATTTCAGTTTCCAAATTGAGCTCTCAGCTGTTAAGGAGTGCATACATTTTTGGGGGGCACACCCTGTATATATGATGTCTACTTGCTATTTCAGGAAACAAAAAAACAAATAAACAGATGCATATAAAAAAGGAAGAAAACATTTTCTGATAACAATTGGGAAAATGTCTCTATTTTTGGCCTAGTTATTTATTTATTTTTTATAAACAGCTTAATGAGGTGTGATTTAAAAAAAAAATAAAAAGCACACACAAGAAACAGTAGAATGTATAAAGTTCCTGGCACATCATAAATCCGCCCGTCCACATTTCCAGCCACAACTGTCCTACTCCTGTTTGTTTTCAACACTCAGCACATTATGTCTGTTTAACGATCAAAAAGGCGTAAGTCTGTTCTTGACATCAGTGGGAACCTGACTTTTCCAAAATGCCTTATCTAGTTACAATGAAAAATTCACCAAAGCAACCAGTTTTGAACTCACCGCAGTTGAGCTGAAAAGTCGTGGAAACGAGGCCCATCAACGGCCCTTGCGCTTTGATTTGCCAAGTGGCTCGAACCGCAGCGTCTGCACCTGCCCACGGCTGCTTCTCCAGGAATTGTTCTTAATTTTAACAAGTGAACTTGCTCGATGAAAACAATCACAACCGCAGGGCAATAAGGTCCCAGTTCTGAGTAGCTGAGCAGGGGGAGCGCTAGCAATGACCCGGGAGAGAAAACACAGGCAAACAACAGTGATTCAAACCTTCCCGCCCCCACGGGACGAGCCAGGCCGGAAGTCCCGCCCCTGCTGCGCTTGGAGAAGGGAGGAACCGGAAGTAGGGAAGGCGTTGATGTGGAGAGGGTCCCGACCCAGAATCTGGTCCACTCCTCTTCCGGGTTTACTTCCGGTGCCCCACACAGACCCAGTCCGACCGGGCTGTGGTGAAACCTGTGGCTCGAGCGTCGTGAGGTTCAGGCGAGCTCCCCGCGCGGGGGTGTTAGTGCAGTGACGCTTATTTAAGTAATCTAACCGACAGTTACACCTCAATAAAGCTGTTGAGGAAGAACTTGTCCAAAGGCGGAGACCTTTTCTTCTGATTTGGTGTCAGGAAATTTGTCTCAGTTATGTATCTGCACCTTTAAACAGCAAGTAGACTGGCCTGTCCTATTGGTTTATTGGCCCTGAACACGTATGATGGATCCCCAGCGGTGCTAGCGCTAGGCACGCTGGGGAGACAGCGGGAAGGACCCAGGGTCGAGGATGGCAACTAGAGAGTAACCCGAAGGAAACGACCAGACAATAATTTGATCAAGTTGTGGTAAGTGTTCCTAAAATAAAACGCAGAGGCCTGTGACCGCAGAGAATGGGTAGACCCAACCTGGGCCGAGGAAAAATTGTCCACTGAAATACAAAGGGTAAGTAGGTATTGAAACGCGAAAATTGAACCGGAAAGCCCTGAATTCCTGGTTCTTGTCTCGATGGTTTCGAAGCATGAAGCCACGGACGAAAGGTGATAGGTGAAAAGTACAGAAACTTCATTGCAAGCAGACACTACCTCTAAAACCTGATTCTGAATTCTAAGCCTGAGACTCCGTCCCTCCTAAATGGACGGACAGAGGGGCCGCTGAGGAGGGTGACCGCTGCTCTCTCTGTCTTGAGGCATTAAATAGGCTGCAGTTGTGTGTCTGAACTCGACCCCTTCTCCTTGGTCATTGTGCTCCAGAGTTGGTTTTCAAGGCTCAAAGCCCACCTGGTGGCCGCACCTCCTCTCCCCCTCATCTTGCTGGCTGGAGTCACTGGTGGTTGATCTCAGAGCTCTCCCCGTTGTGTTGGCAGAGAAAGCCTGACCTCATAGCCCTCCCAGCCACTCAGGTCAGGGCTACGTTTGGCCTGACGTGTGGTCACTTGAATGGCGCAGGCCCGAGATCCCTTTGGGTTTACATTTCTATTTGCCTATTCCATTTCTCTCCTCTCTGTACAAGATAAACACCCTGGCATCTTCAAGTCTCCACGAGGTATTCTTTCCCCCAAAGATCCCTTTTTATTCCTGAAACTTTCTAAACCTGCCTAATTAAACCAGCTAGCTAACCCTTTCGGTATTAGCCAGATGGAGAAACGTGTTCCAAGCCGCGGGACCAGCCTGTGTGAAGGCCCTGAGGCCGGAACACCAGTTTGGTTTAAGGGTGATTAAAGAGAAGAGAGAGGCCTTCAGGGCGGAGAAGCCGCAGTGGAGCTACAAGGTAGGCAGGGGGGCAGGACCAGGATGACTTTATGGACTGTGGACTTTATCTTAAAAGCAATGGTCAACTATTCTAAGGGCTTTGAGCAAAGTTGGCAGCACCAACGGAAGAGAAATCTGACTCCTTCATCTCCCTTTTTAAAAGACTGATATGCAAATTGACCTCTGCCTTATGTAAAGTGTAACAAGGGCACCCTTAGACAACCCTGTTTTCATTGATCTGTGACTTTGGTGTGTATTACACGGGGCTAACTTAGGTCCTTATCCCTCTTCTACCTTTTCCCTCTCTGATATCTTAGAACCTCCCATATGTAAATTGTTTACAAGGGAGGGGTTTGTGATGCCATTTGTACTTTAGAAATATTCCTGGAACTGCCGAGTGAAGAATGGATTGTAGGATGGATGCAAGAGCATATGTGAACGCTTTTGAAAAACAAACAAGAGAGATGAAAATTCAGACTGGGCAGTGAGAATGGAGATCACAGCTCCAAGAAATATTTAGATCAACTATATAATCTTGGTAATGATTAAATGTGTTTGAGGGGAAGGGTAGGAGTTAAAAACAGTTCCAGGTATTTATGGTTTGTGTTTTTTTGTTTTGTTTTGTTTTGTTTTCTGTGAAGCAAGTCATCAGTTAGGGGCAGATGGAGTGGAGAGGTTTGAAAAGAGGAGTGAACAGTAAGATAATGGCAGTGCTGACAGCCCATGACTGTGAGTTTACAGGGTTACAAACCTACCAGAAATATGACTGCCAGCTGTCTGCCTGCAGTCACAGTGTAGGGTTCATACAGGTTTGGCGTCTTGCCAGGCTGATGCAAATGGTAGTAGTGTACATGACCTTAAATTATTTACATCTGCTAAAGTCGTCAGCCAAAGACCCCTAGGCTCAAGCCTGCAGTTTGACAAAATTGTATTGACTCGCAAGCAAGGCTCACTCTAAAGGAGCCATGACTGACTGGCACTCTGCTTTTGGGTGAGGTCTGGGTTCCTGCTGAAGGATGCTGAGCAGCTCTGAGGGAGACTGGGCTGGATGCTGTTTCTGCAGCAGGACTAAGAGGAGGCTGGGTATTTTCATGAGCGAGGGCAGTGTAGCAACTGCAGTCCTCAGTAATAGGTGGGTGAGGACAGCAAATAAGCCTGGAGGTGTCATTATCAACATAACAGAGGTCACACAAAGAAAGAAGGGGTCATGGCATTTCATAGTTGTTGCATGACCTTGGAAGAGACGGCGTTTCCGCTAGCTCTGTGTCTGTCCTCCCAGCCTGGTTAACAGCAGGGCTTTGCTTTTTTCCTTCAGTTTGAGCCAGTTTTCAGTCCTTCAATCCTGGACTTCCTACTTTCATACCAAGCCAAGCATCCTCCTCTCTTGCGAAATGTAACTATTTTTAAGGAACAAATTACAATTTAAGCTATACCTATCTGTCCCCCAATAAGATTTAATAAAATACCCATAGAATTGTCCTCGCTTTCTGATAACATTAGAGTAAACCTCATTTCTTAGATCCTCTCCCAAATTATCCAACCGAAGCCCAAATCCTGTAATAGGTTATTGCTAACTCCTCTTACTGACACACCCCACAATTTGCCATGGTATACATTCTGCCTTACTACATGAGCCCGGCATGTGCAGGAACAGCTGTTCCTGGTAGTGTTTGGCTGAAGGGCACTGCAAGCAGGCAGAGGGTCTGAGTTGTTGACATGACCACCAGGTTCAGACTAGTATTTGTACTTTATTGCCAGAAGACTGTGGCATCCACTGGAGACTTGCACAGATAATCCTGACTAAAGACTTACCCATATTTCTGTAGATAGGGCAGTACTAAAAGCCAACAATTGTAGCACAGGACCAAAGTTTCCTTTATGCACTGTCGCAATGTTAAAACATGGCCACACCTTCCTTGATGGCCTCGTATTTGCTATGGGCTTAGCAACATCTCCAGTCATCAGCCATGTGAGTGAAGAACACACCAGGGGATCACAGCCCTGAGTCCTTAGTTTTCCCAGCAGAAGCCTCAAACACTGTAGAATAGAGAAAAACCATCCCTATTGTGCCCTGTCCAAATTCCTGAGCCACAGGACCCATGAGCGTAATAAAATGCTTACTGTAGGAAAACACTAAGTTTGGGTGGTTTGTTAAGCAGCACCAGTAACTGGAACATACTAGTATACTGACTCTGTTGGAGGCTGTTAGTAGAGCAGGGGTAAGGACGATGAGCTAGTGGACAAAACTGGATGTTATTCTCAGAGCAAATGCTACAAGTTTAAAGCATTCAGTTAGCATATACTTGGCCCCCGGTCTAATGTCCTGCCCCTTCCCCACACTGCCCCTGAGCTATACAGTGAGTACAATCTTTAGAGAACTGCAGATTAAGATAACAGCCACCATGTTACAGGAGCCATTTGGAAGAAAAGAGTTCTATTACAATTTCCAAAACCCCCAATTGCATGTACTGGGTAGGGCAAAAATAGGTGCACAGTTGTATGTGAAACAGAGTTCATTCTTGTATTATTATAGTATTGTTTTCCATACGAATAACTGTACAGCTACTTTTGCCCCACCCTGTATATTTCCCTTTTGCAATGAAGAATCTAAAAGTTTCAATGTTTTACATTTGCTAGTTTTTCCAACTGGACTTGTTACTGAACTGAATTCTTATTAAAAAGACATTGAATAGAGTATCTGCTATCCTAGTAGTTTCTCTGATTTCAAATCATAATTTTATGATATCATATAAAAAAGTTCACAACAGATTCTTTAAAATACCAGGATAGCACTCCAAAAACTTAGAGAAAACAAAACTATTTCAATTTTATTTTCAAAGACTAATTTTAATCCAGACTGAACAAACAAGCAGAAAAGTGGGAAAGCTAATTGTAGTAGCAGACACAGGTGTACCAAATGTGAAACAGTGGGTTATTAACAGAACTATTTACATGCATATTTACAAGCAATCCTTTTGTACATAAGCTTTACTTGTCGTTAGTTGGAAAAAGATTTTTGACATTAGGTAAAAATAGGACTGAGGTGGTACCACATTATAGTAAAAGTATTAGAAAAGTGATCCTCAAGGTATATCAATTACAAAGCAGATGAAAACTTGAGTGACAAAGATCTAGCAAAATTCTCTAGTAAAAAAGTCAATGCAACTCATGCTACCAAATAAAAATGAGAAAGCCATATAAATAAAGTAGAATAATGTCCTGGGCTTTGGGGTAATGAAATCAGGTGAAAAATTTGAACAATTTAGAATTGCAATGTATCCTCAGTGAAGAATCTTGGTTGTTTAGTTGGAAGTTCTAACTCTATTTTAAAAGCCCTTGGTATCAAATAACATCTGGATATGTAAATAAATTAATTATATATTCTAAGTCTTTAGTGCCAGAGATTTTTATGATTGTGACTCATACTTGAAACCCAATTCATTGAGACACTCAATGTAAAACTAAGTGAAAGCTATATACTCATATCTTAAAAAAGGATGCTACATTTTTGCAGTAATATGTATCTCCACACTAAGACTTTTTCCTTCAAGAAAAGCTGAATTTAAAGGATAAGGTTCTAATCAGCTAGCAAAACTTACTTTCAACATTTCATTTATTTCAAAATCAATTTTATTGCAGCCAAAACAGTGGAATTAACTGTACATAATAAACTATCTTATATATATACACATTTTAAGTTATAGGGGATAAAGTTTATTTTGGCAGAGTGTTAAAATTAAAGTTGCATACATTAGTAACATAACTCAACATCCTTAATTTGGTATAAGTGTGACACATTTTCCTGCGTTCTGCTAAGTCACCATAACCTAAACTGCTTTATAAAACTGATACGTTGAAATTTAACTTTACTGTTTTTGCTTACGCTCTGATTCCAAACAAAACTTTTCATAAGCTTCTTCTATCTCTGGGTCCATCTCATCATCAATATCATCCAAGTACCTGTGAAAGAAGCAAAGATGACTCCTAAGCTTAATGTTTTTCCATGCAGAAAACGTGTAAGCCTGGCTGGTACAGCTCAGTGGTTGAGCGCTGGCCTACGAACTGGAGGTCATGGTTCGATTCCCTGTCAGGACACATGCCCAGGTTTCGGGCTCGATCCCCAAAGCAGGGGGCACGCAGGAGGCAGCGATCAATAATTCTTTCTTATCACTGATGTTTCTCTCTCTCTGTCCCTTTCCTTTCCTTTCTCTGAAATAAAAAAGGAAATCAGAAAGAAAAAAAAGGAAATGTCTAAGATGCTAAGTCATGAGAAAAGGTATCTGGTATAACTTTCTTAGACTGAGTTATAGAACTCAAGCACTGTTTAGAATTACATTAAATGTCAGTCCTCAGACAACAAAAGCTTAGTATGGTGTGTTAAGTTTTACAGTGGACTCTGAGTCCCTTGTCTTTGAAATTAACATTCTGCTATACTTTAGACAGATGTTAAATTCTTTAACCTAATCTAAAAGTCAAAGGCTTTACTTTTTAGCTTAGCAACAATTATACTATAATTAGAACATAATTTCAATGTACCATCCCCCTCTAATGATGCTTATCAGAAATGATATTCTGACAGTATCAATTGAAGTCATAATCTGTAGTATTTGGAATCACTTTCATAGCAAGAAGCTACTTTAGAGATCATCTGTTTCAGATTTTTTCTAACTATTCAGTATTTTAAAAACAATGTTTTCCTATTTAAGTGCCCACGAAGGCCTTAATACACATATCCTTACTGAATTCCCACAGCCATCTTAAAAAGACAGGTACTATCACCTTAATTCCAAGAACAACTTGAACTTCTAGTGGTACACCCAGCAGGGGTGAGCTTTCCTAAGAGTGCTTAGGTCCATACAGACTTAATTTACTCTTCCCGCCACTTAGGAAGAAGAGGACCCAAGCAGCTTGTCCAAATTCCTATAAGCTGTTAACAGAGCTGGGACTAATTCTCACAAGTTTTTCATCCTTCTGTAACAAAATGTATTTAAATCTGATGAAAAGTGATAAGAAATTTGTATTATTAAGAATGACAGGTAAATGAAATATGAGAATAAGACCATAACTTACAAATTCCCATCAGTCCCAATATTTTTATATAGTAACTAGAGGCCTGGTGCACGAAAATTCATGCACGGGGGTGGGGCGGGGAGAGATCCCTCAGCCTGGCCTGCCTCCTCTCACAGTCTGGGAGCCCTCAGGGGATGTCCTACTGCAGCTTAGCCAGTCTGGCCTCCCTCTGGGAGAGTAGACCAGGCTGATCAGGGGAAGGCGCCGCCCCATCACCCACAGCTGCTAAGTCATGAGTGGCAGCCGGCCCTCACTTTGTCCAGAAGGACATCTGGAAGACATCCAATCTAGCCCATCTAATTAGCATATTACCCTTTTATTAGTATAGATTTTCTCTCTTCAATCTTAAGTCATCCTTTGAACAGCTAAGATTTGAGCCATTTGGTCTGTGCCAGAGCATTTAAGTATTCTCATTTATGTCTCAAAAGTCTCAAGGACTGGTACTCTATTATTCCTACTTTGTAGATGGAGAAACTGACATAGAATCTGCTTATTTTAAAGTCTTAGGTATAAAAATAGAATCTATTTTATAAAAATGAATTATGCTTGTGTATACTACATTTTAATAGTTTTTCCCCTCAACTATAGATACATTTTAAAAATCATAGTTTTGTAATTTTTAAAATCATAGTTTGTGTGTTTTCCAACATGATTATGTGAAAATTTTTGGTAAATAAGTACTAATTACATGCCACTATAATACCATATGCACATTCTTTCATTATCTGCTTTTTTCAGTCTAAACTCTATCTATAAGCTGTGGCCACAGTAAGTTCACAAATAAAGTTAGTAGCTAAAGAGAACTTACGGATCACCAGCGCCTGATAAATCTGTTCCATTTTCTTCATAATCTGGAAAAAGGTCTTCTCTTTCAAGTAACTCTTGATATTTCTCTTGGTAATCTAAGAAAAATGAAAATAAAGAAAAAATTTTAATGCTGGAAAAATTCACAGGAAATATGTATTAGCCAGTTTTTCCTAAGAAATTTTAATATGACTTTTCATTTAAGTAGATCCAAAGTTTAAACATCAGTAAGCTATGTTTATTCATCTAGTAAGTCAGCTTAATTACATATTTAATAGCTTTTACAAAACCTATTTTAATTGGCTTGCTTCTGCCCCCTGCATCCTCATGCCTCTAAGCTACATACATATTCCTCTAAATGTAAGTTGGAAGTCAAAGCCACTGTGCGTATACCAGAGGACATTTCACAGGTTCTGTGTATGCTGTCTACATTCTCTCCTGCTTCTTTCCATCAGACAAAATACTGGCTATATAGTTTGTGGGGAAGAACACGTGTTCTCCATTCTCTCCTATTTTCCTTCCACAAGGAGAGATTTCAATCAAACATCCTGGCTTCTGGGCTTTGTTATCCTCCCCAAGGAGGTAAAGTGATCTATCTATCTGGCTGGCAGGTAATAGCCACTTTTCCATGTTCCTCAGTCAGTGGAGGCCACCCTAACATGGGCTCTGAGCATAGGGCATTTTCTTTTCTCCCTTGTCCTAGGGACAGCTGGGAGGTAGCTACCTAATAAATATTTCAGCTCTCCTCCTCCCCCCCAGTGGGCTCTTCCGAGGCAATACAGGTGACAGTATAGCTCTCCATCTGCCCACCGCCTTAAGAACAGTGACTGAGTATCTTGTAGGATTAGCATGTCTGTGTAGTCTTTACCTTTGAATAATAAAATGGATCAGTGTATATTAAAACCAGTTACCTTAAAAGTAGTTTCTGTTAACAACAGCTACCTCAGATTTCAAGAGGATAATGTAATTATACTTGACTGGGTACAGATGTTTTTTCTAAGATTGTCAGTTTCTAAAAACATGAATACCAGCTTAAAGGACTGGCAATATTTTGGCATTCCATTTTGGCAATTTGGAGACCATTTTAAATTATAAAGCCTCCCTGCAACAAATACTTGAGCTAACAGGTAAGAAACATTCTTTTAAATGTACAGATGAGTTCGCAAAAAACATCAAGTCACCTGATGACAGAAACAAGAGGGAACTGAAAGCCACACATCCTTATAGCAGCTGGGAGGCTGGTGGACCACGTGGTACAAATGGGCTTGGATTTAAAACCCACAGGTCAGAAAGCAAGGTCTTGGGCCCACTGAAGCAGGAAGATGGGATTCACGCCCCACACTCATCCACTCGGCACAAACCCAGGTCATTCAAAAGGCTGATATCCTGCCGGGTCAGTGTGGCTCAGTGATTGAGCATCGACCTATGAATCAGAAGGTCACGGTTCAATTTCCGGTCAGGGCACATGCCCAGGTTGTGGGCTCAATCCCCAGTGTGGGCATGCGGGAGGCAGCCAGTCAATGATTCTCTTTAATCACTGAAAGTTTCTATCTCTCCCTCCTTCTCTGAAATAAAATATAATTTTTATTAAAAAAAGGCTGATATTCCAAGCAAAAGATGGAACAGGAAAAAAGCAAACTGCAAAATATCTTTGTGGCAAAGAAGTTTGGTGTATCTGTCTAGGTTTGGAATGGGAGAGAAGTACTCTGGTTCCTCAGAGAATAATGTGGGCCTGCACCTCAAATTGTTACTACTTACATAAAAATACCTAAGACAAGAAAATAAAAACTCATTTCAAGCCACTGCTACCCCTGTGGCTCCTGACAGAAGCAAATACAAAACCCTCTTTGGACAGATGCTCCTACAATCCAAGGCACAAGTTTCATGAAGAAAAGGGCACTTAAACACTGGAGCAGTTGTAAAGGCTACAATACGTGTGACTTCTAGTGACTGAGAACAAAGTAAGTGTGAACAAAACAAATGATAGAAAATGGACCAGACAAAGAAGAAGAAAAAAACCACAAGGAATCAAAGTAACTTGTTTGAAGAATAACAGAAAAAGGAAACTCTGTCTTACCAGACAGCAAGGTCAGACTGATTAAGAATGCCTATCAGTGTTGAGAGAGACAAAGATCCACATGGAGACAGAGGAATAAGACAAGTTTACAGAGGAGTTACATGGCACACACACAGGCACATTTTACCTAAGAGAGGAAGGACGACTCAACACCTGCTGGTGACATGAGAGACTATGGAAAAAATACTGAATTCCTGCTATACTCACATATAAAAACTAGCCAGACAGATGAAAGACTTAAATATAAAGCAACAGAAGATACCCAGAAAATGGGATTTGCTAGCAGTGAGGGGACTAAGTCACAGAGAACACAAGACATAACTTAGTTTATATTCAATCAAGGCTTCCATTGCTAAGATAAACAGAAGGGAAGGGCAGCCCATACTGAGAAAAGCTGACGATGGGTCACTTTCTAGGCTATGCAAGTAATTACAAATCAACAAGACAAAGGCTCCAACAGAAATATGGGCAAAAAACTCAAACAGGAAATTCTCAAAGGAACAAATAAAAAGTTCAACAGAAACACGAAAAGAAATTAAGTATCAGTGGAAAATAAAAATTCACAATTTCATACAATCCGACTGACAAAAATTAGGTCTGGTAATAGTAAGCGTTGCCAAAGATGAGAACTAGGAACTCTTACATGCTGGAAATACTTAGTATGATCACCCTGGAAAGCAGTATAACAACATTTAGTGACGCTGAAAATGCAAATAGCCTGTAACAGTTTTGCCTCCTTACTGTAGAGGAACTTCTTCAAGTGCACAAGGACATAAAGATGTTTGTACAGCACTGCCTGTGAGAACCAGTGTGGACCACCTGACCACCCACAGAGCAGGGATCTATGAACTGTGGTTTAGTCTGAGTGGAGTATTTTTTGGCATCTATACTAATAAAAGCCTAGGTGGCCCTCATGCCCTCACGCGATGCCCTCACATCACAAGATGGTCACCACAAGATGGCCAGCAGGGGAGGGCAGTTGTGGGTGATCAGGATGGCAGGGGAGGGCAGATGGGGGCAAACAGGCCAGCAGGAGAGGGCAGTTGGGGGCGATCAAGCTGGCAGGGGAGGGCAGTTGGGAGCGATCGGGCTTGGCAGGGGAGCGGTTAGGGGGTGATCAGGCTGGCAGGCAGGCGAATGGTTAGGAGCCAGCAGTCCTGGATTGTGAGAGGGATGTCTAACTGCCAGTTTAGGCCCGATCCTGCAGGGGTCCCAGTTTGGAGAGGGTGCAGGCTGGGCTGAGGGACACTCCCTGAGTGCACGAATTTCATGCACCGGGCCTCTAGTTTAAAATAAGGGAACCAAAGCTATATGTATCAACACATTAAATCCCTAAAATAATACTGAATAAAAATAAGCTGCAAAAAGCAGGGTATAGTAAGATACAATTTGGGGTTAATACTTCTGTGTGAGACAATCCAGTAGTTTATAGACACATGAAGTAAAAATCACAATGACACAAACTTGGCACAGAAGTTACTCTGAGAAGTGACAGAAGGACTGAACTTGGGAGTGAGGGATCAATGACAAGGGAGAATGGTTTAGCAGTTAATCTGTAGGGTTTTATTTCTTTAGAAAGGCCCAAAGTATACAGTAATATGGTAACATGACCTTAGTTCAATCTTTTTAAAAAATTTTTTATTGTTTAAAGTATTACATAACTCTCCTTTTCCCCCCACTGACCTCTCCCTGGTCCCAAACTTAGTTTAATCTTGACTATGAATCAACAAGTCAGTTTTTTGTGGTTTTCATTTTTTTTAATGTTTCCCAATTTAAGCTGCAAGTTAAGTAGCCAGTCCTCCTCCCTATGTCCCTGTGCTACAGGCAGGGATCATCAGAGCCTAATACTCAGCGGGACAAATGGGGAAATGCTGGCCATAAGCTGGTTGTAGTTTGTACCAAATGGGAAATTTCTCTCTTACTCACACTGCAGTCCCATTTATCACAAGCAATGCTTCCATAATGCCATTTTCTGGAAGGGGAAGTGTGCAGAGGTTTAGATTTTTAATTAACTTTGACCCACCAAGCATTAATAAAATCTATAATTCTTAATATCTGCAAGTATTAACCCATATTAATAAAAGCTGCTGCCTACATCTGAATTAGAACCATCTTTTCCTTCCATTCTAATCACCTAAAGTTCAGAGTATAAAAACAAAGTATGAGAGGAAATACAAAATAAAAATGGTGGCATTTAATTGAGGGATTCTTCCGACCCTTCATTGTTATGGTGATTAGACAGTATATGCTGAGCTGGATGTTCCACTGGAAATGGTTTCTAGTGGTTACTGTAAAGAACAGCGCATATGAGACAAGCCTTCACCTTGTATTTCAGAATGAAATGAACTCTTTGAAAAGCTACAGTTCTGTGCTAGTGAAGGGATGATTTTCTGTAATTTCCCATCTTACCAAAAACCGGGGGAAAGACAACACAAGATACCTGGATCAGCTGCAGTAAAAGGAACACCATCAGATGTATAAAATGTTGGTTCATTCTAGGATGAAACAAAGTGACAAAAACATGTCATCCTCTCACAATCGATTTTTTAGAAGCACATTATCAATGAAGCATGTCTGATGCCACCCAGCTGCACCTGATAATGCAATACAAGAACAAGCAAACACCACCGCCTGGCAGCTACTGCCATTTTATTGGGAACGTCTCTGCTCTCCAGATTCATTCTATTGAGATCTCGAGTTCTTGTTCTAACACTGTGTCTATGGTCTGTCACTCACAGCGAACTGTTCTGCTGTGCAGTGTGACTCAGCGTCCACTCAGATTTAGTTTTGGTTCCCTCTTCCCACCCTTTTTCTCTCTGAGACGGGGGTTGTAGGAACAATCTATATATCTAAAACCCTAATATGAAAACAGACTGAATGGCAAAACAACCAAACAACTGGTCGCTATGACATGTGCTGACCATCAGGGGGCGTGCGCGGAACATGGTGGGCATTGGCAGCAGGAGGCAGAGCATGGAACATGGCAGGCGTTGCCCACAGCTGGATGGTGAAGCAGATGAGTGGGGGCGCCAGACCAAGGAGGGGCGCTGGTTGCTGTCATCGGGGCAAGCCTCTGGGTGCGAGCAGTGGCTGCCGGTCCTGATCGCCCCTCAGGGCTTCTCTACCTCCCCCTGCTCCTGAGAGGCAATCGGGGCAGCAGCCACTGCTTGCACCCGCTAACAGCGCTGGCCCCAATCCACTCTCCAGGCCATCAGCTGGTGCGAGTGGGGTTGGTGCCATCAGCGCGTGGGAGTGGTGGTGTGAATGGGGTTGCTGACAGACAGGGGACTGGGGTCCATGGCGGGGGGGAGGGGGGTGGGAGAGGTCACAGAGGATGGGCCAAAACCTGCCCCTGTGCCCCCCAAAGGTCCACAGTTCCTTTCAAGGTGCACGAATTCATGCACTGGGCCCCTAGTCTTATGTAATAAATGCCTAATATGCTAAGCGTCCAACCGTTCGACCAATTGCTATGACGCACACTGACCACCAGGGGGCAGATGCTCCAACCTCAGCAGGTTAGCTTGCTGCTGGGGTCTGGATGATGGGGATCGGGTGAGATGGGCCAGACACACCCTGGAGCCCTCCCGTGGTCCTTCCCAAGCCAGCCAACCTCCTGCAGTCCCTCTCTGGCCGGATGGCCTTGATCGGGACTGGGCAAGAAGGGCTGAACATGCCCTGGAGCCCTTCTGTGGTCCCTCCCCAGCTCCAATCGCGCACCGGTGGGGTCCCTTGGCCTGGCCTGCACCCTCTCACAAACCAGAACCCCTCGGGGAATTTTGGAGAGCCGGTTTCGGCCCAATCCCCTCAGGCCTGGCCAAGGGACCCTACCGGTGCACAAATCCGTGCACCTGGCCTCTAGTTCCTCCACAGGAACTAGAGTTTGCTGTGTTTGGTCATGTTGGGAGTTCCGGGATCACTGGCCTGGTAATCATTTTTATTTTCTTAAGTTTTCTTTATGACAACATACATACAAAGTAAAAGTCTGAGCTGCAGGCCTTGGTTATGAATTCCCTGGGAAAACAGTTTCCTGGAATCCCTACACTCCCTTAAGTCCAAGTCTCATCATTTCCCTGACCACTGAGTGGGTCTTTCTCTAGTCCACCCGCCATGGGAGAAACCCATGTCTCTTCTATTTACCTGCTCTGCTTGCTGCCAGGGACCCTAAACCAGTGAAGAGTTATTAGGCATTAAATTCTGGGAATGGCTTTATGTAATTCGTGGAAATTTCCAAAGTTGAATTCAAGCAATAAGCAACATTTAAACAGCAAGCACTGGCATACCATAAAATAGTTGGGGTCATTTTCAGGTGTTGCTTCTCTGTATGTTGAGGTTACATGGACTCTACCCCAGTTACTTGACCGGAGCTCTACAAGCTTCAAAAGCATCTGCTTCACGTCTCTGCAGACAGAAGTGGACAAGGAGTGAGTGTATCCACCCTGTGTTGTCAGGCTCTAAAGTACCAGATTCCTACCACCATTTCACCAATTTAACATGTACATTCAATGCTTTGATTTTCCACACATCTATAATGACACAAATTCAGCCTTAAAAAAAAAAAAAGCCTTGAAATTTGTTCCATGTAACTAACTATATGGTTCTTAAATGCAGCGGCCATCCTGCAAGCATTTCTGTTTCCTACTAGACTGAGAGTAGCACTTCACCTAGGCATTTACTGAATAACCGAGGAAAAATGGCTAGGTGAGCAGAAGCCAGAGGTAAAATACTGTGCCTTTAAGAAGAGGTTTCTGTGGATGAATTTGTAAGATTTCAATTGTTCTGATGAAGCACAGCTGATAAAGGAAAAGCAAGGACTAGGCTCCCTGGTGACCACCTCCCTTCCCCTACCTGCTGCAGTGTGCATCCAGGACAACATTTTCAATCCTCTGGATAACTTCTTCCATGTCCGTCTTTCCTTTTTCCTTCCAGGCATCTTCCAGCACTGATCCTGTCAACTGAAAGACACAGGGATCAATAAAAGGAAGAGTTCAATCAAGTATTGATATTCTAAAAATATAATAGTAGCACTTCAAGCATTCTTCCCTACCCCAAGCATTCTTTTAAATATATTTTATTGCTTTTTTACAGAGAGGAAGGGAGATGGAGAGAGAGTTAGAAACATCGACCAGCTGCCTCCTGCACACCCACCACAGGGGATATGACTGCAATCAAGGTACATGCCCTTGACCAAAATCGAATCTGGGCCTTCAGTTCGCAGGCCAACGCTCTATTCACTGAGCCAAACCAGTCAGGGCTCTTTTTTTTTAGATATATTTTTATTGATTTTAGAGAGGAAGGGGGAGAGAGATGGAACCATCAATGATGAAAGAGATTCACTGATCAGCTGCCTCCTACACATCCCCTACTGAGGATTGAGCCTGCAACCTGGGGATGTGCCCTTGACCGGAATCGAACACGGGACCTTCAGGTCCCGTGTTCGATTCCGGTCTGCAAGCCAACACTCTATCCCCTGAGCCAAACCAGCTAGGGCCGCCCCAAGCATTCTTTAAACAAGTTAAATATTCTCAGTTGTTCTCTACCATCTAATACTCAGGTATCTCAATACCTTCAGTGTTTTTCTTGACTGAAAGAAACCAATGAACTACAGCAGATCTTTAACCAAAGGTTTTATGTGTTAACTAGAGGCCCGGTGCATGAATTCGTGCACAGGTGGGATCTGGCCGGCCTGCCCTGATTGAGGCTGGCTGGCCCTGACCCCTGGTTGAACTCCCAGTAGAGGGGACAATTTGCATATTAGCCTTTTATTACATAGGATGACTATATGGTTTACTCCCTGTATGACTAAGGTAGGTTGTACAATTTTAATCAATATGTCACTTTTTGAAACATGCAGAATGCAATAAATATTGAAACAACGAATCAAAATAAAAACTTCATTGGGGGCCCTAGCTGGTTTGGCTCAGTGGATAGAGCGTCAGCCTGCAGACTGAACGGTCCCGGGTTCAATACCAGTCAAGGGTGCGTGCCTGGGTTGCGGGCTTGGTCCCCAGTGGGGGGCGTGCAGGAAGCAGCCAATCAATGATTCTCTCTCGTCATTGATGTTTCTATCTCTCCCTTCTCCATTCCTCTCCGAAATCAATAAAATGTATTTAAAAAAGAGATAATTAAAAAAAAAAATAACTTAATCAGGGAAAAAAATGAGTTAAGGATGTAACAGTTCACAGAAACTAAAACATGTCTAATAAACAAAAAAATGCTTAACTTCACTAGTGATCAGGAAAATGCAAACTGAAATGAGATTTTCCTTTTTACTCATCATCTATGACAAAACCATCCCCAGGATTGCTTGCATCTACCACTGATAAGGATACGGATCGGAAGAGGGGTGCCATTCACTGCTATGTCTATATTTCATTTTACAATGGGTTTAGGGAGACATAACCCCATCCTAAATCAAGGAGCATCTGTAGTTATCAAATTAGGGTATACTAGCTCTCTTGTCCACCAAACCTATGTGAAGGAATTTAACCTATATAAAGACGATGAAATATTATCAACAATGCTGCCAAGACTAAACTGAAAGTAATCCACTGTTCAGCAATGGGTAAACAATGTGCATGTAAACAACGGAATAGTGGGAAGCTACTGTAGAAAGAAGTAAATCTGTGTGCCATGCAAAGATCTAAGATCTTCCGTAGGTGGTAAAGCAGCCACACAAAGTCACATGGTACTTATGAGATACACCTGCAGACGTGGGAAAGGAAGGGGCACAGCGAAGAATTCCCATTTTTCACTTATAAAATCCATGTCTTACATTAAATAAGCATGTATTGCTTTTCTAATATATTTAAATTCCAGAACAAAATAAAATGTCAATATTTAACTTAACGTAATAACTATGTTGAATTCATTTGTGTACTATATATACACTTTCCTCTCTCCAAATTATATGCTAAAGGGGTAGAACAGTTAGTTACACTTTAAGGAAAGATTATAAGTAAAACCTACCTTCAATAATTTTACTGCACAAATTAGGTTATCATCCACAGGGTTAGAAAAGAGGGCATTCAGCAACTCCCGAAGACCAGCCTGAAGAATATCTGCTCTTGTAACCTGTCCATTTGTTCCTTTGATCTTTGGGGACAAAAGAAAATGAACAGCAGCTATGCCAAAACATAATACAGATATATATAACTGATCTAACAAAGTGTTGGCAAAATAAGCACTTTACATTAAAATGATACAAAAATCATACGGACACACTCTGTATCTTCACAAAATTAGACTTACCTTACATATAACTAAAATTTCTAGTAAAACTAGTCAACTGTAGGTCAAACTTTTCATTTATCACATGTAATGTGTGATCTGGATAATGTAAGCCTCCTTGAACGTTACTGCTTCATGAAGCATCTCTAGTCTACTAAGCTACCTACTCCCTTGTAGGGAACACAGCATTTTACTCTGCTATTCATATACTGCTTACAAATACTCTGATTTTGTATGAGAATGGTCTACGTGTCTTGGCTCTCTGGCTGGAAGAACTTCAGGCTCGAGATCCATGCCTGGCCTTCCCACTCCCCCACACAGCACCAGAACTTCCAAGGAGGAACACGGCCGTCTTAAATGGCTCTCCGTTGAAAGCATGTTTGTATTGGTGCTCTTATAACAATAGAAAAGATTAAAACATGGAAGTTTTATAAAGCTGAGCTGTCTGTGATAAAAGGGACAGTAAAGTGGGCACTGGATTGGACGTAGATTTGTAGATGTCCTGGCATACATCTGAAGGTGGATTCTTGTCTTTTCATTGGTGTTTAGAGTGCTAAGTCCTCAATTCAGGCTTAAATGGATAAACCTGTATCTGAGACTAACTAGTCAAAGAACAAACTGAATATCCTTTACAAAGTACTATCTCAACTTAAGTTGCCTACTAACAAGCATAAGCTCACATACCACCAATTTACAAACAAGTTTAGCTGTACCCTTTGTGCAAATGCATTTTATGTGGAACATTAACATATAAAACAGGACCAAGACCTAATCTGGGTGAATTGGGTATAAGACACAAACTCTAGTCTCTTCCCTCTTCACTCAAAGCTTTATGTCCTGTAGGTCAAGTTGTCTTTCAGCCACCATCTGAATGTCAACATGTTACGTGTACTAATGTCCCTGAAGCAAGAATCCAAAGAAGTGCGCATGTCTACATTTTAAACGCTAAAACACCCATGGAGCACCATGGCTTTCCAAAAGCACACGAAGACTTTCCAATGCTCAGAACTACTTCCCAGCACTATGCCCTTGAGCAGGAAGACAGGCAGGGGAAGGCATTTCTCTCCCATTTCACTGTTGTAAAAGTAATGTAAACACCAATTCCTTATGGAGATCAATTTGTTCGCAAGCTTTACTGAACAAAATACTTAACAAAAGAAAATGACTCCTCACCTCCAGCTTAAGATAAAGTTCTCCCAGAAAGAGCACAAAGGCATGGAATCGTTTTCGAGTTGCTTCATCCCCCTTTGCAGCTTGATCTCGAAGTTCATATTCAGTCCGACATCTAATAGAGAGAAACCTTTTATAATCTCACATTGCTTTGTTTTTTAAACAGACAAGACGACCATTTGTTGGTCTGGTTGTCCACAAGCGATACAGAGGCAAGTAAAATGCACCACGGCCCTGACTTTCTATAATAAAAATGTTCCTGTCTAGTGTAGAGGCCAGACTACACATCATCTTCTCTTACTAACTAGTTTTACGAAACTGATAATAGTTGAAAATAAACCTATGAGATCAAGTTGTAGTAAGTTTAAACAACATAGGTTTTGCACTGTTTTTATCCAAGCTGTCTCTGTAAAATGTTCTCTAATACATGAACTTTGAAACAGATCTTTAAAAATAATAAATATGGCCTCCAACTACACTGAAAATAAAATGGATTCTTATTAAGCCCATTCATTATCTTTGTAATTTCCAGTATATAGATCAGAGAAAAAGCGAAGTCCCCAATTCAATAGACACACAGAAAGCAATTACAGGCACTCCTCAGGTTACATCGGAGATCCGTTCCTATAGCGCGAAGTAACGCGATTTCCGCGGAAGTTGGAACCCACCTAAATAAGCACCTACGTCACTCACATGGAGCACATATACAGCAGTAATGAAGTGACGAAGTAAAAAAAATTTAAAAGAGAGAGAACAATTCCTGACCTTTACTTGTGGTAAATAAATAATAAAAAGCACGTATGTACGTATGTCGAAATGACGGAACTTTTTTTAATAAATGCTGTAAATGGGAGATGACGACATAGCCACGAGACGACGTAACCCGAGGGCTGCCTGTAATTTGGTCTCTATTTCTAATAGAGGCTGAAGGAGTCCGATAACTTACTTCCCCCTGAACTGGCCCATGTGCCTCACATAAGTAACAAGAAGAAACCCTGGAGCTGTATGAACAGTTCCCACGAGGGCTCCAAGACCATCACAGCGAGCCTGAGCCTGTTGCTGCCTGTCAGTGAATCAGAGGGTCAGCTACGCTAACGCAGATTTTTAAATGGACTTTTAACTTCACCATGCTGGTGGTCAATACATTTCCTTATCTTTGTTAGTAAGGTGGTGATAAGGTAAGGACAGTTGTGTGTCTTATGAAGTTAATCTTGGCAGTTCTTTTAAAGACCAAGGGAGGAACTCATGGAGACTAACTGGCTTTCATTCATGAAGGACCAGTTTAGGTTGATTTGTAAAGCACTTTTCTTGGAAGAAAAAAGAAGTCACTTCTTGACGAAGAATTTACCTTTATGAATCAACCATAAATACACTCGTGACAGCCCTAGCTGGTTTGGCTCAGTGGATAGAGCGTCAGCCTGCGGACTGAAGGGTCCTGGGTTTGATTCCAGTCAAGGGCACGTGCTGGGGTTGCAGGCTCCATCTCCAGTGGGGGGCGGCGTGCAGGAGGCAGTCGATCAATGATTCTCTCTCATCATTATTGACGTTTCTCTCTCTCTCCCTTCCTCTCTGAATTCAATAAAAATATATTTAAAATTAATACACCCAGGACAGCTTACTGGGCGCCTGGTGTGGCTGATTCCAATGCTTACAAGCTGCATTAAATGAGCAACATCTTCTGTGCGAGTCAGAGACAGAGGTATTTGTTACCTTCTCATACATATTAATTCCTCACCAGGAAAAAGTTGGGATATCTATAAATAGAACACTGTAGTTAATAATAGAAAGGATTAGTTAATTAATGCCAATTCAGTTATCCAGGCACCTTGCTGACTGTTCTCCTTTCTCTGACCTTTCTTTTATGACTCTTCAGGTAAAATCTTTGAAATGACCTCCTTTTGTTTCATAAACGCTAAGCTATTATGCATTAAGATATGTGAATGTATGTGCAAAAGCAAATTCCTACTCCTGTACATGACTGATTATCTGGGTGAGAGAAAAGAGCCTAAACCTTTTTAAGCTTAAGAATTTCAATCAGAAAAGTACCACATGCTTATTTCAGAATAAGCTGTGAAGGTAACTTCTGTCTTCTTCAAGTGTGTATATACCTTGAAGCTAGTGTAGTAGACTATGCCCTGCTTTTCACTAGTTATATGATTAGCATTTTCCGTGTTGACATCTGACAGTATCAATACTACAGAAGCATACATGGGGCAGAGTCAGAAGAGGTGGAAGAGGGCTTCTCAACCACTGCTACACTGGAGAATCCTTGGGAAGCTTTAACAAACCATGCCGGGCTCCACCTCAGTCCATCATGCTGGAATTTCCCAGCATGAGGCAGGGGCTCAGCCCTGTTTCACTGCGTAGCCAGGCTGAGCAGCAGAGAAGATGGGCGACTTTCCTTCCATTCTACTCCCGGAAGTGCCTACTCTCACATCTTTCCAGAAGCTTTAATTTGCGTTTAACTACAGGGAAGGTTAGATTATCTTTTCATAACTTTGCCATTTATATTTTTCCAAACTGTACCCATTCAGAGCCATTCCAAATATTTCTATTAAAATACTGGTCTTTTTCTTACTCATTCCTAATAGGCCCCCCTTTTCATCCTATATAATAAAAGGCTAATATGCCAATCGACTGAACAGCAGAACGACCGGTTGCTATGATGTGCACTGACCACCAGGGGGCAGACACTCAATGCAGGAGCTGCCCCCTGGTGGTCATTGCACTCCCACAGGGGGAGCACCGTTCAGCCAGAAGCCAGGCTCATGGCTGGCGAGTGCAGCAGCGGTGGTGGAAGCCTCTCCTGCCTCCACGGCAGCACTAAGGATGTCTGACTGATGGCTCCTGGACTGCAAGAGGGTGCAGGCCGTGCTGAGGGACCCTCCAACTCCCATGTGCACGAATTTCATGCACTGGGCCCCTAGTATTAAGTGAATGAGGTCATTACCATGTGTTATATATTTTTTCCTATTTTCACTTTAGTTCATATAAACTTATGACCTCCCAAAATATTATAACCTGTGTGTTATTAAGTTTAATCTCTTGTATCAGGGCCTGTGGGCATCATGTCTTGCTTAAAAGGGTTTTATCAACCTACGATTTTTGTTGGCAATTTCTGCCTAGTATTTACTGTCTCACTTCCATTTAAATCTCCGTTGTATCTGAAATATATTTTGGTGTGAAGAGGCAGGAGCCCATCTTTGCTCTATTGCGCCCCCAGCTGTGTCGGCAGCACACTTTCTCTCGTGCACGTGGACCTGAGCCACCACCAGTAAGCTTGATTTCCATGTGTTGCTGAAGTTACTTCTGCATCTTCATTCTGTTCCCCTGCAGGCTAACCACACTGTGCAACCAATTCAAAGTATCTCTAAAGAACTAATGTGCAAACTCCAATAAACGCAGACAACCTTGTCATTGAATAAAACTCAAATTATAAGAAAGTTAGTTCCCCCAAATTAGTTTATGAATTCAGTGTCATCCCAAAAATATCTAATAAATACCAACAAGAATTATATAATTTCACATGCTGATTCTGAAGTTCACTGGAGAAAAAAAGCATGCAATAGCAAAGAAAATTCCACAAAACAATGGGGAACTAACTAGACCAGACATTAAAAATTAGAGCTTTTAAAAAACAGCATGGT
The DNA here is from genome assembly GCA_026230045.1 of Corynorhinus townsendii. Lineage (NCBI taxonomy): Eukaryota > Metazoa > Chordata > Mammalia > Chiroptera > Vespertilionidae > Corynorhinus > Corynorhinus townsendii. Next base: position 54,407 of record JAPDVU010000018.1, on the reverse strand, counting down.
AATAAAACAAATGATGAATGGAATATAATGAAAGTCCACAATCAAAACCCTAATAGAAGAATATGGTGCGATAAAGGTAGCAAGCAGTTCAAATCAACAGGGAAATGGACCATTTCAAAAAAGGGGTATGGGAAAAACTGGCTGAACACATGGCAATTAATCAGATCCTTGCTTAAACTGAAGTACGAAAGCACTAAGAAATACATGGGATCATTTTTAAGAACTTGGGAAAGGCTTTTCTAAGCATAAAACCAAAGGCAGAGATCACTACAGACAAAGACTGGTGTGTCTATATATATATATATATATATATATATATATATATATGTAAACTTCTAATACTGTAAGTAAGAATGGTCTGTTCTCTTCTCCCCTGCAACTTTCTGTAATGTATAGTCTTTGGAAAAAAGCAATGGTCAAATTCTAGTACCTTCAAAAGTAGTTTTCCTTTAATTTCATATATTCACACTGACCTTTGAAGTAGCAATTGGCGGAAGTTGCCACTCTGTGAGCTAATTGTCAGGTGATGGGACAGGTAATTACACAGGCGAGCTCCCATGTAGGAGAAATTTGGAATGGATGTGGCCTTTCAAAAAGAAAAAAGTTTTATATGACACAGATACATCGTCATTAATGCAAACAGCAACATTCCAGAGAGGAAAAACATTTCTACTCCCCAAACAACCATATTGTAAAGAAAATGTACAAGTCTTTTATAATTGCCAGGCCTAAGGCAATTACGTTAAGTGTCCCTCCCAACATTACACCAAGAACCAGAGCAAGTACCAAGGAAAATGTTCAAGGCAAGCTCCCCCCCGCCCATCATTTACCAGAAAGTAAGCAGACAGTATGTCTTTATGCTAACCCATTTTTGCACAAAATATGTACATGTACCCAGTTGCATTGTGCCAGTTATGAATAAGAGTATCTGCTAAACTATTGCTCTGTGCTGCTTCTCAGCAACAGGAGGGAACCAACGCTGGCATCCAGTAGTCCAGAGTGAGGCTCCCAAGCCTCGGGCTGTGACTTTGGACATCACGAAACCTCCCTGAGCTTCAGTTTCTTGATTCCTAAAGAGGTGACTAATGGTACCTGGTGTGTGAGATCAGCACTTAAAGAACGCCCCAAAACACTTGGGATAAAGAGGAAGTTAAAATGGACAAGCCATTAAAAAAAAAAAAGACAGTGAGAAAACACTACATATCAAAGACTGTATGATATAGCCAAAGCAGTACTCAAGAAGTTTAACTTTCACTATGGTCTTTAAGTAGTAGAGAACACAGTTCATACCAAACGTTAGCTAAGAAAAATACACATTAAGAAGTTAAGGGCCTTAGCCAAAGTCACAAAGGTAGTTAACCAGAGTTTAGATCTAACAAACGTCCTGATGCCCTTCTGACTCTATGCTGGGGCTACTAACTAGCTGTGGTAACCTCAGACAAGTCATTTATCTTCTCTGTTAAGATCAGTATAAAATGGGCATAGGAATAATATCATGCAACCACTGAGGAGTAAATGAATTAACTACATGTCAAGTGTTTGGCATTGCGTGACATGCTGTAAGTACTTTGTAATTATTAGATCTTTTTATTTCTAATTATTTTCTTGCTTGCCCAAGACCCTAAACATTTCTCATCAAGAAGAAAGACTGACTTCTCAGATTTCAAATTCAACAAATCTACTCTTCCCATTATTGGCATGGCCTGTTTTCTTAGTTTAGTTTTAAAATGATCACACACAATTTAATGACAAGTTCCACAGGCTGGTTATTAAAGCTTCCTGCTTCCCCACTACAACTCTCGTTTATTCCCACAACCACTTGGATTCTTGCAGGTAAAGTGTTTTCTCTCTACCTGCATGAGCTGTGATCCCTCAGCTTAGACATCACTTCTTACTATTTCCTACCATAGAATATGAGCATTTAGACTTCACCCTGTTTAATCCCACTCTATTCCACTATTTCCTAACTCTTCCACTTTCCAATATAGTAATACCATGATTTTATTCCTTAGTTTTGGGTTTCCACTTACAGCTGAACTATGTATTATACTTATTCCTTTCTTATACAACTGATTTCCCTAGACACTAAATTTTTTTCTAGTACTTTGGTTTTTATGTATCTCTCACTGATTTATTCTTAAGCTCACTAGTTTGTAAATTTCTTAATATCTTCCAACGTAGCCCCTGTGCTCATTTTACCAGGGCACTCTTTCCAGGAGCCTCGGCCCCACTCCGGGGAAGCCTGGCCTCCCGGACTGCTATGCACATGGCTACTCTCTTGGGATCTCCCTTCACCATCGTGTGGATGACACACACACATAAAATTCTCCGCTTCCTCGTCCCCATGTCTTCATCCTCCGTTTAATTCCTTTGCTTTGCTGGAGTACCTTCTTCAATAATTTCTCAAGAAGGGTTACAATAAAACTTCAAACTGGCTACTCAGTGCAAAAATATCTAATTTTTAAAGATTTTCTAGCAATCTTTTTGCCTCATTCCTTATCCTCGTCTTTTGGAAATTCTGCATTATAAATCATAGATTCTCAACTATCCTCACCTGTTTGAAATTCAACTTATTTAGATCTGCCAAGTCCCACCTGCTTTCTAGCCCCAAACTGGACTTCCATTCTCTTTCCCCACCTCAGTCCTTCAAAATCCCCACACTGTCATTCAGTGGTATTTGGGGAAGAATCAAAGTTGGATATGGATATTTAATGTCATTTTTCTTTTTCTACAACAGGCCTTCTTTTGTTAGTTGCTATAAGTAAATTCCCCCAATGGAATTTAAGAACTGTTGGCAAATCTGTGTATCACTGACCACAGAATGTCAAATTGCAGATGGATCACGAGAATTCTCGTGTTTTCTCTTCTAAGGCTTGTGGCCAATCATAAGAATTTTTAAAAAAGATATTAGCTTGTAATAACATGTAATAAATAACTTCAAAATGCATTGGGTATTTAATTTTAAAGAGTGCCTTTAACATTTATATAAAACATTTTTTTGTACTCGTTCAATAGAAACTTATCTGCCCACTGGGTAAAGCTAGCAATAAAACTATTGGTCCGAAATGTGTTAAGAGACAAACCCAGAAACTGTAGTTTGTCAGGCTGCAGCCCTTCTGCTCGCCCTAAAGAACTATGACAGGGCAGCCTACTGAGGAGCTAGAACAGAGAGAAAACCAGAAAAAGTTTAAGCAAGAGGGTAATTCTTTCATTTCTTATCTCACATTCCTTTTCAATCCATTTAGAGGCTGAAAGTAGGTATCAGGACAAATAGAGCGGTTCTATCTTCCTACAGTCTCAAGCGTTTCTGGAAACTTGAGAGTTGGCTAGGTCGATTTTCAGTGGGTGTGTGTGTGTGGCAAGTACGATGGTGTGCCACAAGAATTTTTAAATGATGCAATACCTAACTATTTAGTCAGGGGCACTGACCTCTTCTCCCTTAGGTTATCAAACAAAAAATGACAACAGTCAACATAACAATAGCTGTCTAGTGTGAATGAGTCAAAATTATGCCTTTATTTTCTTGTCAGATCAGCAAAAAATATATTTTTGGTCTGCCACAGAATTTTAGTAATTAGTTTATGTGTGCCATGAGATGAAAAAGGCTGAAAAATTGTTGGGCTAAGTAATATTAGGGTCTAGTAACAACCCAGAACAAATTGGAAATATAGTCAAATGAGATACTAGCTGGCAAAAAAACCCCCAACCTGTTTGCTATCATAATCACCCTTCCTATATATTCCATGTTTGCATTGCTCATTTAGCGGTGACTTAAAGAACACTGAACGTTCTATTTATGTTCACCTCCTACTCCGTTTTTGGTCAGTCTTACATGACCTTATTTGCCTTAAAAAATACAGTGTTGTCTACTTTCCCTCCTTAAAATAGCATTAATGTGTCTGTGATAATATGCTAGCATCAAAACTAAACTTTGTATGAAAAAATAATTTAGATATTAGATTTCCAAAGAATTAAGATGTAAATCCGTGAAAATTTTAAATAAAGACAAGCAGAAATGTTAAGACATGGTGTTCTCTGGTTTCGCTTTTTTTTTTTTTAAGGACTCATTTATGAGACAAGAAGTTCTCCCTCCCTAGCTGGTTTGGCTCAGTGGATAGAGTGTTGGCCTGCGGACTGAAGGGTCCCAGGTTCAATTCCAGTCAAGGGCACATGCCTGGGTTGCGGGCTCGATCCCCAGTGGGGGGCGTGCAGGAGGCAGCCGATCAATGATTCTCTTTTAGCATTGATGTTTCTATCTATCTCTCCCTTCTCCCTTCCTCTCTGAAATCAATAAAAATATATATTTAAAAAAAAAAAGTTCTCCCATGATCTTTTTTCTCCCCTACTCCAATAACACTCTATTATTCAACATCTAGGAGAAAATATTGCAGTCTTTTTAATGTGTTGTTAATTTCAGATCCCATAAAACAGAAAGGGGTGGGACAAAGGTATGGTACTTATGGAGCCTTCCTCATAAATGCCTGCAGCCCCTTCCAGTGCCAGTCTAGTGCCTCAGTTACACTGGTGCCTTGGCAATCTGGCTCCAGCCCTGGGTCCCCAATGACAGAAATTTTATACAACAAAGACCTAAAAGCTCCCATGAACTATAAAAAGTTGAGAAGTGTGGAGGCAGGCCCTAACCGGTTTGGCTCGGTGGATAGAGCTTCAGCCTGCAGACTCAAGGGTCCCAGATTTGATTCTGGTCAAGGGCATGTACCTTGGTTGCAGGCACATCCCCAGTGGGGGGTGTGCAGGAGGCAGCTGATTGATGTTTCTCTCTCATCGATGTTTCTAACTCTCTCTCCCTCTCCCCTACTCTCTGTAAAAAATCAATAAAATATATTTTTTTAAAAAGTGTGGAGGCAGGTGGACGTGAACTTGGCCTCCCTCAAGGAGCAGCCACCATCCTTGGGCTTCAAGGAAGCTACCTGAGGACCATCCCATGCTACATACTGCTAGCCGACCTACCTGTTGATAGACGAGTTCCACAAGCTCTTGCAAAGCATCGTCTGTTGTAACCCAGCCATTCAGTGTCTCTGCAAACTGGTCAATTTCAGTTTCAAAACTGCCAGGCTGCTCTGTAAGATGATTCAAGAAATCCTGAACATATTCAGACAGAGTGGGATAATCCTCACAGCCATCCTCATAGGATTCCTATAGATGCAAAGTTAAAAAGAAAATTTTTAAGCATGCACCTGGCTGAAATAAACATGAGGCAGCTTTAGGTCGAGATGGTTCCAGCACAAATAATTTTTTAAAGGATCTTGCATATGATAAAAGTTGTTATTTTATTAATAAAACTAGAGGCCCGATGCACGAAAATTCGTGTAAGAGTAAGCCTTCCTTTCCTTGGCTGCCAGCAACAGCTTCCCTTCAGCACCCAGGACCCGGGCTTCCCTCCTCTGGTTGCCGGCAGGCACCCAGAACCCAGGCTAGCTTCCCCCAGGCCACTCACAGGCCCCCAGAACCTGGCTGGCTTCTCTCCAGCCCCGGCTTTGTCAGGAAGGACGTCTAGAATGACGTTTGGAAGACGTCTGGTCTAATTAGCATATTACCCCATTATTATTATAAAGTCCACTTAATTTTTATTTATTTCAGAGAGGAAAGGGGGGGGGGGAGAGAGAGAAACATCAATGATTAGAGAGGATCATTGATTGGCTCTTGCACGCCCCCCATTGGGGATCAAGCCCACAACCTGGGCATGTGCCCTTGATTGGAAATGAACCTGGGACCCTTCAGTCCACAAGCCAATGCTCTATCCATTGAGCCAAACCAGCCAGAGCAAGTCCACTTAATTTTGCCTAATGACCAAATGTTCTAACAGAAGGGCTCCATCTAGCCAGGCAGGGAATTGTCTTCTCATCCCTGGCAGATTTACAACATGGTTGACAGTGTTTAAACCAATATTTCACTATAATACCAATATCAAAATTAAGATTTTAATCTATTTATGGATATAATAAGATCTAAGATTTGCAATGGGAAGGGAGGAGGGCCAGGGATATAGAACCAATGGCCAATGTAGCCCTAGATGGTTTGGCTCAGTGGACAGAGCATCAGCCTGCGGACTGAAGGGTCCCAGATTTGATTCCGTCAAGGGCACATGCTCGGGTTGTGGGCCTCAATCCCAAATAGGAGGTATGCAGGAGGCAGCCAACCAATGATTCTCATCATTGATGTTTCTATCTCTTTCTCCCTCTCCTTTCCTCTCCGAAGTAAATAAAAATATATTAAAAAAAGAAAAAAAGAATGGCCACATGTAGCTGACAAGGCCATGAGGATTCATTATACCATTCTTTATATCCTAATAGATATTTGACAATTTCTGAAAAATAGCTAGTAAGGCTTGTCGTTTGTCTAGCTGTTAATCCTCAAGGACAGGGAAATATATACAGTAAATGACTATATAATTTCATCATAGCGTACAGTGGTAGGAGACTTTCTGACTACCATATCCAGGCTTTCATTAAAAAAACAAAAGAAAAACAACAGTCAGGAATAGAAGGATACAGAACTCAATGGTAAGAAGAGACAGAGAGCAGGAAATTCTAGCAGTGGGATTAGGAGGACTAGAGATAGAAGGGCTAGAGTTTTGGAAGGGCTCAGAAAGCATAGCAAAAGCCTGTCATAATGGCTTTTAGAAAAGGCATGCTTTCTTTTTAAAAAAATTTTGTTTATTAATTTAAGGGAGAAACATATATATATTATTGTTCCACTTATTTATGCATTCATTGGTTCATTCTTGTATGTGCCCTAACCGGGGATCGAACCTGCAACCTTGGAGTATCAGGATGATCTTCTCACCAACTAAGCTACCAGGGCAGGCAGCATGCTTTCATGAAAGCAGATCCAGCTAAAGGACACCAAGCAATAGATTTTCATGTCTAAGAAGAAGACTCAAGGAGCTGCTGGAGACAAGCCAGGAGGCCACTAGAATAGAGGCTCCATGAACGTAGGAATTTTTGTCCATGTTGCTCCCTGCTGTACCCCAGTGCTTGACTCAGGATAGGTGTTAAACTGTTGATGAATGAGTGAGCGAATATAGCTAACTCTGGATTATGGTTACTGTAAGAAAAAGTTTCCCTCACAAGATCCTGCCCTGGCCAGGTGGCTCAGTTGGTTGGAGCATCATCCTGTACACCAAAATACTGCAGGTTGGATCCCCGGTCAGAGCACATACAGGAGGCAACCAATTGATGTTTCTCTCTCTCTCTCTCTCTCTCTCTCTCTCTCTCTCTCTCTCTTCCTCTCTTCTTCTCTCTTTAAAAAAAAAAAAAAGTCAATAAAAATATATCTTCAGGTGCAGATTAAGAAAAAAAAAAAAAGATCTTATCCTAAGAGTCAGGAGACTAAGTGGCTTGCAGAAAAACTCTTAGCCTTGGCAGACGGTTAGCGGATAAAGGCTGGAGGATGTACCAGAGCAGGGTGGCAAACTTGAATGCTTATAGAATCCAGGTGTATTCCAAGCAAATGAAGTAAGCCAGTGTGCAAATTCGAGCTCACACACTCCGTCTAAAGCGGCTGCTTCTATTCAGCCAATTTTCACCAAAATAAGTCTAGTATGGCCAAATCTTATGATTTCATGAAACACCAGAAAATTCAGATTTGCAATATCTAATTTAAGTACTGGTAACTTATTAAAAATCCTTAAAAAAAAAAAAGGCAACAACAGGGCCTAAGAAGATACACCTGCAGGCCACATGTAAGCCACAGGCTTCCAGCTTGCAATCCATTCTAGGGAATTGAGCAAAGAAGCTGATCTATTAGAGGATATCAAAGGGTGCCTAAAAGATGCCAGTGGCTCAAAGTAAGTAGACTAACACAGCCATTACTCTGCCTTACAGCTAGCCCAGGAGTCACTTATAAAACTAGTTGGTAGAGAACCATGAAAAAAATACATCCCTCCTATCATAAAACAGCTCAGTCAATAGGGAGAAAAACAGATGGAGAACTCTGTGGCTGTTAGAAGGTAAGTACCCTTAAGTGTTTATTCAACTACTCCCAGGTCTCCAATGGTTTCTTTCCTCTCTGGGCCAAATACAACCTTCTGGCAAGAATCCAAACTAATCTCCCTTCTACTTTACATGATTGAAGGCTCCTTTCGGCCCAAATCAACTGCTCTTCCCACTGTGCCTACACTTCCCCTTTCCAGCCCCAAAGCCTTTTCCTGATGTAGTCTAAGATGCATGGAGTTTCTAAAGGATGGAATATTGGGTAAATACAAACTAAAACTACTAGATACTACACACCCACTAGAATGGCTAAACTTAAAAAAGAGAAAATATTAAGTGGTGGTCAAGCAAATATAGCAACTGGAAATCACACACTACTCCAAGCGTACACTGAACAGTCTCGGGCCGTGTCTACCAAAGCTGGCTACCTTCTGTCCCAGCAATTCCAGTCCTTAGTATGTACCAAACAGAGGCAAGAGTGTATATCCATCAAGACATGGCCAGAAATAGCAGCCCTATTCATAACAGCCCCAAAGTGGAAGCTACCCCAAATTTAAACAGACAAATGGGACTGCAGAACAGTCCCACAATGGAGTAAGTCACCTATGAGAATAGGTCACCTCCAATTACATGCTACACCATGGATGAATTTTGATTGAATGAGAGTGAGAAACAAATGTAATAAATTCAGGATAACTCCATTTATATAAACTTTGAGAAGAGGCAAAACTATTGTTGATTTCAGTGCTGGTTGCCCCAGTGTTCACTTTGTGAAATTTTGAGCTAACATTTCTGTGCACTATTCTGTGTGTTTTATGTCAATAAAGCTAAGAATATAGAAAAGATAGGACTTATGCTAAACTTATTATTTCTTCAATCCCGAATGGTCCTGCCCCACTTACCAACAATTAATTGCTATGCATTTATTTAGTACAACAAATTCCTTTCTCCCCACCCCAATTGTGCTGTTTCATTTTGGTATTTAAGAAAAACATGACCAATTTTTAAAATTCTTATGTTATTGACAAAGATGAATCTGAAAGCTTCCAAGTTCTTTATACCTAAACACTGTCAAAATCCCCTACAACATTCCCAAATAACAATAACTAGAACCATCTATTTTAACTTAACGGAGCCCAGATGTGTACTTCTCAACATTCAAAACCCTACACATATTAGTCTGCCTCAAAACCACTTTGATTTACCCTAAATCTATCAGTGGTTCTATCTTACTTAACTCAAATTTAAAATAAACTTTGCCAGGCCCCTATTCCGTATGTTATTCATCAAGTCTGGCCAAAAATTTTAGTTTTATAGATTGAAGGGGGAGAAGGGGGTTGCATACATCAAGTTTATCAGCCGCGAGATACTCTGCAGATGCTGAGAAGAAAACAGATGAGAATGTCTACTCTTAAGCTTACATTCTGATACCCTGAACATAACTACAAAGCATACTCCTGGGTCGGTTTTGTTTCCTCTCGAGTTCCACGCATTCATGTCTTTGTGTGCAGTACAGAAAACGCCAGCCTGCTGATTAGTTAATAACCACATTCTCCGGTCGTATTTAGGTACCTCGAGTTGCAGTAAAGGCTGTACTTACTGTATAGTTAGAATAACCTGAAGGGTAGAATTCAGGGGCGTTCGCAGACAGCTTGGACATTAACACTGGAGCGACGACCACCTGGGGTTTAGCCATCGCGGACTCCGAGTTCTGCTGGGGGATGTTGTTCTGGGGTCTCGTTTGTTCTGAGGAAGGAAAAGAGGGGTGTCAGATACCTTCATTCCTTTGTGTAACAAACTACCGAAAAGCCACCTGAGAAGGGCTGGTTTTTAAGAGGTACACAAGAACCATCACCAATTGTAAGGTTACGGCCAGGATGGTGCAGAGAGCCCGCAAAGAGGAACAAAAGACTTGCTTGAGCTCCTTTAGGGACGCACTCGCCTCCTCGGTGCATGCTTGGGGGCTTTGCTCCTGCTGAAGGAGTCGGTTAGGAAAGGGTGGCTGCTCACCCAAGATGTCCCCTCGGAGGGTGAGGAAGGGGCGGCGGGCCACTTCCTCCCGGGACGGCGCCCTCGGGCCCGCGCCGGCCCCTCCCCCGCGGGCGCACAAAGGGCCCCCGCGGCCCCTTCCGGACCCGCCGCGGGCCGTGCCCACCCGACCCCGCGGGCCCTGGGGCGGCTTCGGGGACGGGGCGGGACTGGGCGCGGGCCGAGGACCGGTGCGGGAGGCGCGGCTCCGTACCTGCGGGCGGCCGCGCGGGCCCGGCGGGGAGCTCGCTCTGGGCCCCTGGCGGCGGGGCCGTCCGCGGCTGGCGCAGCGGCGGCGGCTGCTGGAAGCCCGGCGCCGGGGGCTGCGGCGGGGGCCGCGTCCGCTCCGCCGGCCCCTCTCCGTTCGGGGAACCGCCGCCCTCGGGCCCGCCCCCTCCGCGGCCCAGGCCCCGGCTGCGGCCCCGACCAGCACCTGGGGCCCGATCGAAACCGTCCGACATGCTCCCGCTCCGCTCCGGCCGCGGCGGCGCTGCGCTCGGGGACGCGGAGGAGGCGCCCGGCCTCACTCGGGGCTCATGGAACGGCAGGCGCGGCCCGTCCTCGGGCCTCAGAGCGACGGCAGCTGCTGCACCGCCGCCGAGCCCGCCCTCCGCGCCCGCAGCTGCCGCTCAGCTAGCCCTCCAGCCCGCTCCCCGCCTCCGCGCGGCGCTCCCGGCGGGTCACAGCGGCCCCCCGCGGCCCGGAGGCCCCGGCGCGCCCGCGCTCCGCTCGGGGCCGGCTCGGGGACAGGCGCTTACCCAGCGGCCCGGCCCACGCCGTGCAGCTCGGAGGGAAGCGGGAGGCCGACGGTTGCTGCCGCGAAAATAAAAACGCGGGGGGAGGGGGCGTGGGGCTGGCACCGGCGCTCGCGGACGCGCACCTTCGTGGGCGCGCAGGCGAGCCGCTCCCGGTGGGAACCCCGTGGAGGAAGCGCCGCCACCTGCTCCGTTAGCGCCGGGCGGGACCAGAGTCTGTCTACGCCCCCGCCTGTCGTTCACTGCAGCCCTGGAACGAGATCACAGCTCGGGGACCATGCTCAGTCTCTTCCCTTTCCTTCCCCCCGTGATTTTAAGGAAATACACTACTTTTCAATGAAACTCCCCTCTTTTTCATTTACCAGGGCTGTGCAATAAATATCTAGTGCGAGTCACAAAGGCAAGTCACTTATGTAATTACACGTTTTCTAGAAGCCACATGAAAGGAATAAGAAGAAACAGGTGGAATGAATTTTAATGTATTTAACCCACTATGTCCAAAATGGTATCATTTCAACATGAAATCAATATGAAATATTAATGAGATGTTTTCTTTTTTATGCTAATCAAAATCTAATGTGTATTTCACACTTTCTGCATATCTCAGTTGTGTTTAGGCATGCTAAGTGATGGATAGCTGCATGTGGCTAGTGGCGACCCGGTTGCACCGAAAATTTCTATAGACATCATGTGTAAATTTGCCTTGGTCAGGCCTGACAGTGCAAATGCTAAAGTCAAATAAGGATGAATATTTGTAATGAAAAGGAGAAAAAAAATCTATTTCTTTGCTGTTAGATTGAAACATCTCACCAAATTGAGTGTAGCCCTGTATTTTAAGCAGGGCTTAATGTTTCTCAATCTTGTCATCTTGAGAATCATTTTAATTAGGAACAAAAACTCATATTAACCTTTTTCTCTTCTTGCTAACCCAGAAAACATTCACATCTTCACCTAAATCATTGGTTCTCAACCTTTCTAATGCCGCGACCCTTTAATACAGTTCCTCATGTTGTGGTGACCCCAACCATAAAGTTATTTTCGTTGCTACTTCATAACTGTAATTTTCTACTGTTATGAATCGTAATGTAAATATCTGTGTTGAGAACCGCTAGCAGGGTCGCCTAAGACCATCGGAAAACACAGATATTTACATTACGATTCATAACAGTAGAAAATTACAGTTATGAAGTAGCAACGAAAATAATTTTATGGTTGGGGGTCACCACAACATGAGGAACTATTAAAGGGCCACGGCATTAGAAAGGTTGAGAACCACAGACCTAAATGAATGAGAAAAATGGCTCTAATGAGGGCAAGCATGAGTAAATGATTTATGCCGTTCATGATTAGCAAAATTAATGAAGTCAGGGAAGAAAGCTAGCAGAAAGTGTGGTTCCTTGGTGTGAGAAAGAACGTAGGATTCAACGTAAACCCAAGTATTCATGCTTGTGTGATCTTGGGTAAATTACGGATTCAACGTCTCTGAGCTTCAGTTTCCTCAGCTATAAAATAAGTACGCTGTAGCATCAAGCATATATTAAAGGCAAGACAAGATTACAGTATAAAAGTTAGATGAGTTAATGCTCATAACATTAAAATCCATCCTTTAACAGAGCTGTCAGTCACTTCTTTTTTTAAATCTTTATTGTTGAGATTATTACAGATGTCCCTCTTTTCCCTCATTGCCCCCTCTCCTCCTGGTTCCTGCCCTGCCCCAGGCCTTTGCCACCCTATTGTCTATGCCCATAGGTAATGCATATATGCATATAAGGTCTTTGTTTCATCTCTCCCCCATCCCTGTTCCCTCTGAGAATCATCAGTCTGTTCCATTTCCATGCCTCTGATTCTATTTTATTCACCAGTTTATTCTGTTCATTAGATTTCTTAATTTGTTTATTTGATTTTTAGGTTCAATTGTTGATAGGTATGTGTTCGTTGCCATTTTGTTATTCATAGTTTTGATCTTCTTCTTCCTCTCCTTAAAGAATACCCTTCAACATTTCATATAATACTGGTTTGGTGGTGATGAACTCTTTTAGCTTTTTCTTGTCTGTGAAGCTCTTTATCTGACCTTCAGTTCTAAATAATAGCTTTGCTGGGTAGAGTAATCTTGGTTGTAGGTTCTTCCTTTTCATCACTTTGAATATTTCTTGCCACTCCCTTCTGGCCTGCATAGTTTCTGTGAGAAATCAGCTGACAGTTGTATGAGCATTCCCTTATAGGTAACTAACTGCTTTTCTCCTGCTGCTTTTAAGATTCTCTCTTTGTCTTTAGCCCTTGGCATTTTAATTATGATGTGTCTTGGTGTGGTCCTCTTTGGTTTTCTATTATTTGGGACTCTCTGTGCTTCCTGGACTTGTAAGTCCATTTCTTTCACCAGGTGGGGGAAGTTTTCTGTCATTATTTCTTCAAATAGGTTTTTAATATCTTGCTCTCTCTCTTCTTCTGGCACCCCCATCATGCAAATATTGGTACACTTGCAGTTGTCCCAGAGGCTCCTTACACTGTCTTCATATTTTTGGATTCTTATTTCTTTTTGCTCTTCTGGTTGGGTGTTTTTTGCTTCCTCATATTTCAAATCATTTATTTGATTCTTAGAATCCTCTACTTTGAATCCCTGTGTATTATTCGTTATTTTAATCAATGTATGCTTAATTTCTGACTGGTCCTTTTCCATTTTTTTGGAGGTTTCTAGAAGATTCTTGAGTAACCTTATAACCATGGTTTTGGACTCTATTTCCAGTAGTTTGCTTTCTTCCATTTCTTTCATTTGTGACATATTTCTTTGTCTCTGCATTTTGGCTGCTTCCCTTTGTCTATTTCTATGTATTGGGTAGAGCTGCTATGTCTCCTTGAGTTGGTAGAGTGGCCTTGTGTAGTAGGTGTTCTATAGAGCCCAGTGGCTTAGGTTCCCCAGTCACCTGAGCTGGGAGCTCTAGGCGCACCTCTTTGTGGGCTGTGTGCACTGTCTCATTGTAGTTGAGACTTGATTGCTATTGGTGTCACTGGGAGGAATTAACCTCCAGGCCAATTGCCTGTGAGGACCAGCTGCGACTACAGTGGGAGAGCTGCTGTGCAGGAGACACCCCTATGGAGCAGGACTTGCTTCAGGGGGGCTTTGGTGCTCACTGAGTCTGCCCCTTGAATGTGGTGCTTATGGATATGTAGAGTTGTAATCTGGTATGGTCTGACACTGCACTGGGTATACTGGTTCTTGGGTTTCTAGGGAGGTGCAAAGTCAGCAACTACCTGGGGCCACCCAGCAGGAGCTCCAGAAAGATGTCCAGATTCCTCCTTTTTGTATCAGGTTTGGAAGTGCCCAGGTGAGGCCCAGCTATGAAGCAAGGCAGGCTGGTGCCGGTCCGGGTCTTGGGCCTTTTATTGATAGATTTGTGGCTCCCTTACCCAGCTGTAGCTTATTTGAGAGATTTTAGCCAGAGCAAGGAAAGGCCATTCATATGCAAAAGCCACTGCACACAGCTTAGGTAGGATTGTAAATTGGATGAGGCGGGGTCTTAGGGAATCACCAGGGTGGAGCAAACAAATGGCTGTCAGTCAGCTCTGTGACTGGGAGGTCCCAGCATAGAAACAATGATCCCTGTAACACCTCTGTCTAGGAGAAAGCTGCACCCGAGTTCTTGCCCTGATGCCTGACAATCCAGTTCCTCCTCATATGTGTCTGTGTCCCCCAAAGCCTGGCCCTGCTGCTGGAGCCCAGAGAAAGAAGGACCTTGTAACTTCAGTTCATGGTGCTGGCCTTTTAAGAGGAACAGCTGGCTCTCCAGCAGCCTCTGTGTCACTGAGCCCCAATCCGCACTTGCTTTTACAGTCCGGAGTTCTTACTGCCTGTAGGGACTTCTTTTCCCAGCTCTGGGACCCTGGGCTGGGGGTGTGATGTGGTGCTGGGACCCCTTGCTTTTCCGCAGAGACGATCTTCCTCCTGACTGAAAAAGCCGCCCATGTGGGTGCTGGCCCAGCCGGTTCCACGCCTCTGCACCTCCTACCAGTCTCAGTGTGCTTTTGTCTTTACTTCTCCAGCTGTAGGATTTCCATTCAGCCAGCTTTCCAGTGGTTCTGGATGATGGTTGTTCTGTCTTTTAGCTGTAGTTTTGATGTGGTTGTGGGAGGCGGCAAGTACAGGCATTTACCAACTCTGCCATCTTCCAGTGGTTTCCTCTGTCAGTCACTTCTTGCTGGATATATATATATATGTGTGTGTGTGTGTGTGTGTGTGTATCAATTTCGGTCAAGGGCATGTACCTTGGTTGTGGGCACATCCCCGGTGAAGGATGTGCAGGAGGCAGCTGATCGATGTTTCTCTCTCATCGATGTTTCTAACTCTCTATCCCTTTCTCTTCCTCTCTGTTAAAAATCAATAAAATATATTTTTTGAAAAAATAGGAAACTCCCCAAAGTGACCAAAGGAGGCAGCTTTTATACCTTTTAGACAAGGAGACAATAAATTTGTGAAAAATTGTCAAAATAAAGAGGTTTGGGCTTTCGGTAGCAGATTAGTGAGGAAGGAATAATTTTTGCTTACGAAGCCTTCTCAACCTTAACTCCCTTTTTTTTTCCCGGTGATAAGGATGCTTCGAACCTCTGGGTCCAGGGAGGGGACCTTCAGGTGGAAATTTATTTCCTGCTTTCAGGGGGCAAAGGAGGGTTAGAATGTCCTTGTACAGGCTGTTTCTTAAGTAACTTTAACTCAAAATAATCAATCTGCCAATGGTGTCTTCTGCTCTTCACTTGAAAACAGTGAGAGTGAGTTATGCCGCACGCTCCATTGAAGTAACGCCCCAATTCTGCCCAGGCTTTTGTTTGCACTCCTCACCCCTTTGTTCCCTCAGAACGTTTGTGATAGCACCTTTTGTCCACCTGGGATTTTTATCTGCATCTTCATGGGCTCATTTTGTTTGATAAATTAGGTGACTAAGATGTTATCCTTTTTATTCTGAGGTAACTGGAGGTCCAATCTTATAACGTATGAAAGGTCGACTTGGGGATTACATGAATGGGGTTGGCGTCACAATAGCTAATATTTATTGAGTGTTTATTATGTTCCAGCTATAGTTCCAAGAGCTTTACTGTTATAATTTTATTTCATCCCCATATCCTCTGAAGTAGACATTCCAATCATCCTCATTTTACAACACAAAGGCACCAAGATATTATGAAAGCTCAAATTTATCTGGGGACAGTTTCAGGGCCAACTGCCAGGTGCTAGGTGTTGCAAAATGCCAAGAGGCCGGCAAACACACACACTATTTGGGACTCTGAAAAGAATAATTAAAAATGCTCCTCCTCCCTACCCAGTTTGGCTCAGTGGATGGAGCGTAGGACTGTGGACTGAGGGGTCCTGGGTTCGATTCCGGTCAAGGGCATGCACCTTGGTGGTGGGCACATCCCCAGTAGGAGGTGTGCAGGAGGCAGATGTTTCTCTCTCATCGATGTTTCTAACTCTCTCTCTCCCCCTTCCTCTCTGTAACAAATCAATAAAATATATTTTAAAAATGCTCCTCCTCCACAGGTAAGCCTTTCTTATGGATTTATGATGACAGGAGAGAAGGAGGACTCAATTCTGAGAGGTTGCAAAATATGTTGCAATCTGGGGAGAGGCCTGCTGTGAACTATGGGAAAGATCTGTCTCCAGGGAGCCCGCCCCCAGCCGGCTAAGCTCAGATTCTCCCTACATGGCAGTGGCACTCCGGGAACACTCTATCTTGGCACCTGTATGCTGGGTTGTTAATATTTGGTTTATTTAACTGTCTCCTCCACTAAAATAGCCTGAGGGCAGAGGACACCTTTTATTTTTATTTTATTTTATTTATTGATGAGAGAGACACTGCACAACATTGATTCGTTGTTCCCCTCTTTTATACACTCACCGGTCTGTTCTTCTATGTGCCCTGGCACACTGGGATGACACTCTACCCAACGGAGCTACCCGGCCAGGGTGGCAGAGGACACCTTTTCACCTCCACCCTTTGAGATTCTAACCCAGTACTGCTTGGCACTTAATAGGCTTTTAAGCCCAGCTGGCACGGCTCAGCGTTTGAGCACTGACCTATGAACCAGGAGGTCACAGGTTGATTCCCAGTTAGGGCACATGCCTGGCTTCTGGGCTCTGTCCCCAGTGTGGGGCATGCAGTAGGCAGCCCATCAGTGATTCTCTCTCATCACTGATGTTTCTCTCTCCCCCTCTCTGAAATCAATAAAAACACATTTAAAAAAAGTAATAGGGCTCGCCTACAATCGTCCTGCTTTTCTTTGGATCCCCAGTGTAGCTGAGACACGTTAGTAAGCCAGAACCAATGGGAAAGGGAAGCTGAGACAGATAGTTACATGGCCATGCAGTTTGCAGCCACCTAGTAAATCCTATCTTCCTTAAACCAAGGACACTTGAGAGTAAATGGTTTACACCTCTCCCCAATCAGAAGGTAAATAGCTTAAATCACCCTACTCAGGGAGAGGAGAGCAATCCAACCAATAGATTAAGGCAATCTATTTACCTTAATGACACAACTAGTGACACAACTAGTGCCATTTGTGTCAACCAGACCCCAGGACAAAAAGAGAATAAATCTCATTTTGGCACATCAGCATAAAGCTGATGAGTAGTCTAGTAATGCTCCACTAAGACGACGCCTAAACTCCCAGCCTTTAAAAACCCTAAAAACAGCCCTAGCTGGTTTGGCTCAGTGGATATTGCAGGTTCCCTGACCCTGGTCAGGGGGTTTGCAGAAGGCAACCAATTGATGTGTTTCTCTCACATTGATGCTTCTCCCTGTCTCTCCTCTCTTCCACTCTCTCTAAAAATCAATGGAAAAATATCCTTGGGTGGGACCTCAAAACGAAGCAAATGCTCTCCCTCCCAGAAGCATGCTGGTTCCTCCCCCTTCCTCTGTACCCCCTCCCCCCCCCCCCCCCCCCCCCCCCCCCCCCCCGTCCCAGGCACATATCTGCTAAACTCTAAGGGATGTGAGACTTGCACCAGGGAGCAGCAGCTCATCCTGAGCTAAGCCTCTGAACGCTGACTTCTTAGTGAGCCAAAGCAGCCCAGCCTAGGCTTATTGCTCCTCCTGTTGCTTCTTCTGTTCTAGGCCCCTTCTTGTTCCATTGTCCCCAGCTTTAGTACAGGTTCTCTAAGCATCACCTGGATTCATACTGTGCAATCCTTCCTGCACGAAGTCGGGAAAGAACCCCCACACAACCCACCTGAGTTGTATATTATCACATTTCTGCGGGGGGGGGGGGGTGTTATAGTTATGGAAGATGTTGGGAGAACTGGGTGAAGGGTAAATGAGATCCCTCCATGTTATTTCTTACAGCTGCATGTGTACCTACCATTATCTCTAAATAATGCTGGGTCTTTCCACAGCTGCAAGGGTTCAGGAATCTGGAGAAGGGGCTGTGACATAAATGAAATAAACTAGACATGAAATATAAATTTGGAAGGCATTTTGGGGGGATTCAGGCGAGGCTCCACTTTCTAGTGAAGTGGGTTCCCCCGAATGTGCCGACCCACGGCTTTTTATCTGCTGGGAAACACAGTGGTCCGAACAGGTCAAGTGTGGTAAACAGGAAACGATGATCAGGTGAGGGGAAATTCCTTCAGCTGTTCCAACAGCAGGTAATAATATATGCAGATCTTCAGCACCGCTGAAGCCCCAAGATCCACCAGCCTTCTGATGAACTTCTTGCATAATTATGACCTGCTGGGATTAGCCTCTAGCAAAATAAACAGTTTTAAAAACCAAACACATATAAATACACCTTATTCCATCACTCCTGACTTTTTCCCTAGGTCAGTGGTCTGTTGACTAATGAGTTTGCCGACCACTGCCCTAGTCTGTGGTCAGCAAACTGCGGCTTGCGAGCCACATGCGGCTCTTTGGCCCCTTGCGTGTGGCTCTTCCACAAAATACCACGGCCTGGGCGAGTCTATTTTGAAGAAGTGGCATTAGAAGAAGTTTAAGTTTAAAAAATGTGGCTCTCAAAAGAAATTTCAGTCGTTGTACTGTTGATATTTGGCTCTGTTGACTAATGAGTTTGCCGACCACTGCACCTAGGCCATTCTGTTCACTCGTCTCTGCCCAAATCATCAGAGCAGCTTGCATGTTAATATAGATTAGTGGGAGCATCGTTCAAAGAGAGAAGAGAATTAGAAATGAGAAAGTGGTGCTCAGAATATGAGATATAAGAGTTGAATGTTTGAGAGGAAGTTCTGGGTGGATAATTACCACAGGCAATATTCTAGTAATTGCACAATTCAACTGATAGAACTGAAGTGCTAGCTGGCCAGCAGCAAGGTAATGTAATAGCTGGGAATGCCATTCTCAGAGTCCGAACTGGGCATTTGAACACAATCGGGAATATCAATGTTTAATGTATGAATGTCAAGTAATGGTCTTTTGCTATTGGCATGTTCTGTCTCCCTACCTCTCTGGCACAGTACATGCATGCCGTTTGTTGGCGTGAGGTCAAAGCCAGCAGCTTCTTTCTGTTGCAGCACCTCTAGGACACTCACAACGTTTTTCTTCCTTCCAGCAGATGTTTGTTGACTACCTGACAAAGCCAGTCTTGTAGTTGCTGATGGCATATCAGTAAATAAGATGAAATGTCTGTCCTCAAGAAGCTTTCTGGTGGCAAGCAGACAGGCGATAGTAAGACAGAACTTTCAATGTTATAATTATGCTACAATTGGGCCTTAATGGGGGGGCACATCACTCAATCCTGGGTAGTCAGGAAAGGCTTCTGTGAGAAGGTCCCATCTCCAATGAAATACAGGAGTGATAGGTTAATCCAGGCAAATGAATGGGAGGTGTACATAGGGGGACTCGATGCTCACAGAGGCATCTTTCTCTCTGAAGGAGCTCTGTTTTCCTTGCTTCCCTTGGGACCTTCATCTCCACAGACCCTAATAGTGTGCTACATTCTTCTAAAGACCTCATCTTTGTTGCTTTTGATAGATTAGGACTCTAAATATTAAATATGGGTTATACTCACTTTAAGCATTTGTGGGTACAGAGTCTCCTAAATTTCAGAGGGTTTACATTTTAAAGTGGACCCTAATTTTTTTAAAATTATTAAGGTATTACATATGTATTCTTATTCCCCTATTACCCCCGTTTCTCCCCCCCCCTCCCCCCACTCATGCCCTCACCCCCCTGTTGTCTGTGTCCATTGGTTAGGCTTATATGCATGCATGCAAGTCCTTTGGTTGATCTCTCCTCATGACCCCCATCCTCCCCTGCCTTCCCTCTGAGGTTTGATGGTCCAATCAATGCTTCTCTGTCTCTGGATTTGTTTTTTTTCATCAGTTTATGTTGTTCATTATATTCCACAAATGAGTGAGATCATGTGATATTTATCTTTCTCTGCCTGGCTTACTTCACTTAGCATAATGCTCTCCATCTCCATCCATGTTGTTGCAAATGGTAAGAACTCTTTTTTTTTTTTTTTTTTTTAATCACAGCATACTATTCCATTGTGTAGATGTACCACAGTTTTCTAATCCACTCATCTGCTGATGGGCACTTAGGCTGTTTTCAAATCTTAGCTATGGTGAATTGTACTGCTATGAGCATAGGGGTGCATATATCCTTTCTAATTGGTGTTTCTAGTTTCTTTGGATATATTCCTAGAAGTGGGATCACTGGGTCAAATGGGAGTTCCCTTTTTAGTTTTTTGAGGAAACTCCATAAGCATATGCTAATTTTGAAGTATATTTAAAATTTAAGTATCCAATCTTAGAACAGTGTGTAATGAGAACTTGCATTTAGATGAGCATTACTGTTTGGTGGCTTGGAAAGCCAAGGAGGCAGGAGCAGATATCAAAACGGACAAAGCCCTCACAACCTAGTGGGGATATGAAATCTTTGCAAAAATTTTATACTGGACAGTGGCTAAGCGTCAGAAGCAACTACCTTAGAAACTTTGGAATTTAATCCAATTTTCTTTGGGAATACATTGTACCTACTATGTAGGAGTTTAAGGTCTAAAACAGAAACCTTCCAAACGGCAAATGTTTTCATTTGGAGCAATGGCACCCAAATTATGCTGGGCAAATGAGCCAAATGAGTTAAAAAATTACCATATGCTTACTATTTAACAGAATAAGCGAAAAGTTGTACATCCGCTTTGGATTTGTTCTCATATGGTATAATGAAAAGTCAGTTAAATAACCCATTGAACATTTATTTCTTTAAGCCAGTGTTTCTAATATCTTAGAACTATTGACATTTGGGGTCATACTTCTATGTTGTAAAGGGCTGTCCTGTGTAATGCACACTTTGGAAGCATCCTTGGCCTCCACCCACTAGATACCTCCCTTTTATAGTTGTAACCACCAAAATGTCTCCAGACACCCTGGGACAAACTGCCTGTTGAGAGCCACTGACTTTTAAGCTTTGAAGAGAAAAAAAGCAAACCCCTAAGACACACACACACACACACACACACACACAGGCATTTTAAAACAAGAGCTTAGTTTTTTTTCTAGGTTTATTGAGATACTAGTGTCCTGGTGCACAGATTCATGCACATTGAAAGGAAATTAATTAGAAGAAATATTTTAATATCATTATTCACTCTTTCTCTATATTGGAAGTGTCAACCAACTTCATGATCAACAATGATAGAAACACACATGTGTGACTAGCGCCAGCGAGAGCTTTATATGTATCGCACATGTGTGAGTCAACTTAGCCTTTTATATAGATAGATAATTAGCACGCAGTACTGTCCATGTTTAAATTATGTAGCATAACGATTTGTCTTACATATATTGTGAAAAGATCTTAGTTTTAATCCTCATCAATTATTCCTGACTCACTGTACCTGCAGCATCTGGAACCTGTCCATCTGGTGGGTTTTCTGCGCGAATCATGGTTCATTATGATTTTAAAACACCTGGCTGTGTCTCTTCCTGTGTGTGACCTCTCCTAGGACAGGGCCATGTTTTACAGGGACATGACAGTGAGAGTCCATTAGGTCAATGACCTCTGGGCTAGTTCAACACAAGAGATATTCTCACAATAAGGGTTTCTCTGCGATTTATTTCTCTTTAAGAATATGAAATATATGTTTTAGATTCGTAATTTCTTAAAATGTATTTTTATTGATTTCAGAGAGGAAGGGAGAGGGAGCGAGAGATCGAAACATCAATGATGAGAATCATTGACTGGCTGCTTCCTGCAGGCCCCCTGCGGGGGATCAAGCCTGCAACCCCGGCATGTGCCCTGACCTGGAATCAAACTGGCGACCTCTTGGTTCATAGGTCCATGCTCAACCTGAGCTACACCGGCTGGGCAAGATTCATAATTTTTTTTCTCATCTTAGATATGCCATTTAAAGTGAAAAGCAGTGACCTCTCCTACTGACGCCTCCGGATGGTTCAGCTTTAGGGGCAACGAGCCATTTTATGCTCTATATTTCAGTCCTCCTACTTTTAATCAGAACACACCTGCAGACTAAGTAACAGAACTATATTCAGAGAGCAACTAAGTCCTTATGCTTCGGAGTCCTTGAGTAGGTTTGCTCAGCCCAGCCCAGGCCTGGTCAGGACACACAGCCTCCAAGGGCACTGGATACTGACGTTAGCACGCGGCTTTCTCTGGCCCATCCTTCGGAAGGCGCAGATGTGTGTTCATTTTCAGGCCCTCACCTCTTTTCCGAGGAACTTAACTCTACTTCTCTGTCCAGAAAGTTAATACAAAACGCCCCCATCCCGCCCTTCCCCACCCCCTGGCTTCCTTCCCACTTCCTTTATGGTCCTCTCTGATTACAGAAATTCTGATTTTTCCTAGAGAGGTGGAGGAACGGCAGGCACCAGGAGTGGAGTTACATTACCCTCTCCTGTGTTCTGGTGGGACGCTAGGGAGGAAATCACACTTTGTTAAGTGGCTCTCCAGGGAGAGAGATCAAGTGCAGCCCAGAAAACGCCAGCGCCCGGGTTTGGCTCCAGGTTTGATTGACAAGCAGGGGCCTTGGGGAAGCGCGGAGGCGGGGCGGGGGGCGGCGGGGCGCCGAGACAAAGAAGTTTCGGCTGCCACCGAGGACAGTGCAGGGCCCTGGGAGGTACCTGGCCGTGGCGCTCCTGCGGGGTATTTGGTGAGGTCGCTTAGCAGCCGAGACCGACCGGCCGGCGGGCGGGCGGGCGGGTGGGCGGGCCATTGAGGGGGCCGGGCGGGAAGCGGGTAGGCGGAGAGGGGTCGCGGGGCCGGGTAGTGGGGGTAGCCGTGTCGCCATCACGTGGCCGCCTCCGCAGGGTTGGGGCTGTGCTTCCGGGTTGGAGCTCAGCAGCGCGGGGCCCCAGCCCGGGTCGGCCAGCGCGGCGTCCCCTCGCAGTCCCCCGAGCACCGCCCGCCGAAGCCCGGCCTCCACGCCGAGGTGAGCGTGGCGCGGGCGGCGCGGGTGCGCCCAGGGTGCAGCTGGGGAAGGGGTGCAGCTGGGCAGGCGCGCAGGGCTCGCGGCGACGATCGGGGTCCCCCGGGAAGGAGACCTGTCAAGGAGAAGGGGGCGGGGTGGGCTGGGACCTGGGTGCCCGCTGGCCGGAGGCTGGGGCCGGGGGGAAGAACCGAGCCTGCAGGGCCTGCTTTCTCATCTCTTGCTGGGGCCGGTGGATTCGGGAACTGGGTCCCCGCAGGGAGCAGGGGCGAGGCGACAGCTGTGCAGATCACAAGACTTGGGGCTTTGGGGGCCCGGCGGAGGTTGTAGGGGTCATTTCGGCCCGCCAGATGGGAGGAAGGAGGGAGGTCATAGAGGACTCTCCATAGGGGTGCACCAAGAGAGAGGAGGCAGCTGGACGCCCGAAATTGTGCTTGACCCTAGATGGGATTCGGGGTGGGTGACTAGCTGGAGACATCGGAGGTGGCGAGGGAAAGGGAGGGTGTGTCGGGCGGCTGCTGGGTGCTGGGCACCTGGGGGCCAAACCTCTGGCACGCGGAGAGTGGGGTCGGGCTGGGGAGCTGGGAGAGGCGCGGGGGGCAGGCGGGGGATTTGAACTCCGGGGCGGAATGACATTGTGCAGCCCGCGCCCATAGGCTTCGGGCGAAGGTTATAAATAGCGGTCCGGGGCACACGCCAGCCGGTGGCAGTTTAGGTGCCGAGCAGGGGCGGTAGCGGTAGCGGTGGGTTTGGGCGAGGTCAGGCAGCCTGCCACTCTGAGCTCCGCAGGGTGCTGCGTCCTTGGTTGGTATGCTCGCTTTAAAGGCACGACTTGTTTACGGGTGCAGGCGTCCTTTATTCGCCCTGTGGTGCTGGGCAGTCCTCCCGAGATCTGTTTTAGGGAGTCTCGTAAGGACAGGCTCTATTCGGACACGTGGGGCTTGCGTGGCTACTTTTATTTAAAATGTGTCCCAAGGGGGGGGGGGTGTCGAGCGGGGAAATGGGAGACATCTATAATACCATCAACAATAAAAATATACATTAAAAATTAAAAAATGGAAAAAATGCACCCTTTTTCTCCATCGCGCCCCTGTAACTTGCAAATCATTTCGGATGTTTTTCTTTTTTAATGTTTATTGAATGGGCAGTCTAGGATTACTTATCAGCAAGGGGACCTAGGCTGCTTACCTTTGCTGACAGAATTAGTTTTCTGCAAGCCTACACAGCATAGCATTTTCAAAGGAAAGTTCCTGAAACTCCTTGGAGACCATGTTCCATAGATACCCAGGCTTCAGGTTGCCTGGCCTTGGCTATTCACTCATTCAATCAAAACTGCTTGTTGATTTCCTCTATATTGTGCAAATCACTGGGCCAGAGGAAATACCAAAAGGAATAAAGCTAGCAACAGAGATATCGTATCCTTTTCTTTCTTGCAACAGCCCTGTAAGGTAGGTGCTATTATTATTTCCATTTTAAAGATGAGGTAGAGAGAAGTTAAGTGACTGATTGGCCAAGGCCACACAGCCAATATATTGCGGAGGGGGGGGGGGGCTTCTGATCCCCAGTTCACCCTCTTAGCCTCTCTGTCGCCCCCTCTCTCACGCGCTTAACCTCAAGGATTTTAGGCGAGATAATTACCCAAACAGCTTACATTAAAGGGGACCATATGATTGCCACACTAACCCCCCTTTTTTTCAATGTTAAGTTGTAAGTTTTCCCCGTTGCTTGAAAGCTATAGAAGCACGTGAATAATAAAACAGCAGAGAGCTATAAAGCAGAGATAGGGGAAAGAGTGACAGTTATGATGGAACACTATCTTTGGTAACAAGTAACGACTTGTGATAACGTGGTTCAGAAACTTATTCTCTGAATATCTTTCAGGGTCATTTGTATTTGATTTAGGCTTAGTGATAGGGACTGCTCTTGCCAATGAACTCCTCTTGTTCACTGTGCTGTATGATCATGACTCGAATCAAGTGGAGTTTTGGGGAGAAATTGACTTCTGAAGGCTTTGGCCCTATTGACATCTGATGCCAGGGATCTGCTTAACATGAAATTACCATTTTCCAAGGAGGCAGGGCAAATCTTCTAGACTCCAGGCCACGAAATAGGACTTGAGCTTTAAAATATTGCAAAATCTCATCTAATCCTAACTAAAATGTCTAGAGCATAACAAAGGAGCTTTCCTATGCTCCATTTATTTATTTATTTATTTATGTTTAAAAATGTTTTT
Source organism: Corynorhinus townsendii (assembly GCA_026230045.1). Taxonomy (NCBI): domain Eukaryota; kingdom Metazoa; phylum Chordata; class Mammalia; order Chiroptera; family Vespertilionidae; genus Corynorhinus; species Corynorhinus townsendii. The sequence continues at coordinate 29,052 of JAPDVU010000018.1, read as the reverse complement.
ATGGATTTCAGAGAGGAAGAGAGAGGGAGAGAGAGATAGAAACATCAATGATGAGAATCATTGATCAGCTGCCTCTTGCACGCCCCCTACTGGGGATTGAGCCAGAATACGCCCCCCTCCCCCCCCCCAAGCATGTGCCCTTGACTGGAACCCACCGAGCACCCTTCAGTCCGCAGGCGAAGCTCTATCCACTGAGCCAAACCCGCTGGGGCTATGCTCCTTTTATAGAGGAGCAGACGGAGGCGCAGATTCAGGTGAAACAGTGAGTGAGTGGCAGACTTAGGTTCTGTGATTGCTAGCTTTGTGTTTTCGCAGAAGAGGTCTGGGCAAGCCTTGTCAGCCCCCAAAGGACAGAGTTTGTTGGGCATTAGGGTGACCCAATAAGGCAGTGGTTCTCAACCTTCCTAATGCCACAACCCTCTCATAAGCTCCTCATGTTGTGGTGACCCCCAACCATAAAGTTATTTTCATTGCTACTTCATAACTGTAATTTTGCTACTGTTATGAATCGTAATGTAAATATCTGTGTTTTCCGATGGCCTTTGGCGACCCCGGTGAAAGGGTCATTTGACCCCCAAAGGGGTCGTGACCCACAGGTTGCGAACCACTGCAATAAGGGAAGGTTAGGAGAGGACGAGAAAATCTCCCTCAAGACAAGAAGTATCTTTTATATACCTTTGTTTCTTTCTTGCTTCTTGGCATGGATTCAGTGAATGTTTCAAATGAATGAGTGTTTTGAGTCATTTGCTCTGCCTTCTCAGCTGTGAATGACACCAGAAGTGACCTAGGAGTGAATGAGGAGAGTATTTATGGGACTCAGGAATGCTTTAGGACTGGAATGAAATGACATAATGTGGAAACACTTTGAAAATATAAAACCTATTGAAATGCAAAGGTTTTTTCTTGTGCATTTTTGATTGTATGTCTGAACACATCTTGCATGCTCCCTCTGCCTTAACTTTTTGTTCACATTACTCTCTCCATCTCTAATACCTTTCCCTTCCTTTAAAAAAAATTTATTGATTTTAGAGAAAGATGTTTTCTTTTTAAACTAAATCTTTATGGTTGAAAGTATTACATATGTCCCCTTTTCCCCCCATTGACCCTTTCTAGCCCACCCACATAACCTGCCCACCCACCCCCGGCCTTCACCACCCTATTGTTTGTGTCCATAGGTTATGCATATATGCATACAAGTTCTTTGATCTCTTCCCACTAGAGAGAGAGAGGTTTTATTTGTTTCATTTATTGATTTTGTCATTCTACTCATTAACGCATTCATTGGTTGACTCTTGAATATGTCCCAACTGGGAATCGAACCTGCAACCTTAGTGTTTCGGGATGACACTCAACCAACTGACCGACCTGGCCAGGGCTTTTCCCTTCTCCTCTTTGAACCCTGTTGGAAGACATGATTTCCTTTGATCCCTCCAAGAACTTTGGACTTGCGTTACTCTGCTTTGGAGTGTTATTACTTGTTGATTTTTATCTCCAAGCATATGACCTATTCCACTTGAACTCTTCAGATGCTCCTCAGGGCTGTGCCTCTGAGACGCAGCCTTCAATATATGGTTGTTGAATGAAAGGTCATTTTAAGAATCAGCACCACTTGGATTGAGGATTTCCATTCTCAGTGTCACGAGAAGTTGCTTCTGGGAGTTGTGGCAGCAGTTCTGAAATGAAAAATGAGCTAGACCCCCCTCCCTCCTTCCTCTGGAGGTGGGAAGAATGTTTATGGAATTTGCTGGGATTGGGTGCTGGGCACCTGGAGGCCCATGTGATGGCGCAGAGTGTAAATGGACAGTTGGTGGAGTCAGCTGAGCTTGACTGATAGGGTTCCAGGTCCTCTGCTTCTTCCCAATTTTAAAGGAAAAGAAAAGAAGGATGGGGGGACATTGGAAATCCTGGGGATGATGGGGGCTTTCCATGAACCCCTGGGGGTCTGCTACGGAGATAGCCCTCGAAGCCTAGTTCCATAACAGCCAAGATCAAGGACACTTCCCTCGGCCTGGTTAGAGCTGGCAAAAAGTGGCCACTGGTGAGGATCACCAACAGAAGAGCTCCTCTTGCACCCTAATCTCCAAGCACACACTGGCATTTCTCTCTTTTTAGTGGAGTCACCTCCCACATGGTTAATTTTCTTGAGCTGTGCACCTGGCAGGTGTGAGGCTCGCATTCCTCCAGTCTCAGTTGGAGGGCGTTTGCACCGGGCGAGCATCCTGCCTCACCGAATAGGATGCCGTGTTTTCTGTGCAACGTGGCATCTAAACAGGTGACGACTGCCCAGCCAGCGTGGCTCCGGGGTTGAGCATTGACCTGTGAACCAGGAGGTCATGGTTCGATTCCAGGTCAGGGCACATGCCAGGGTTGTGGGCTTGATCCCCAATGTGGGGCATGCAGGAGGCAGCCGATCAATGATTTTCTCTCATCATTGATGGTTGTTGTTTAAAAAAAAATATTTTTAGTGATTTTTTACAGACAAGAAGGGAGAGGTATAGATAGAAACATCGATGAGAGAGAAACATCGATCAGCTGCCTCCTGTACACCTCCTACTGGGGATGTGCCCGCAACCGAAGTACATGCCCTTTGACCGGAATTGAACCTGGGACCTTTCAGTCTGCAGGCTGATGCTCTATCCACTGAGCCAAACGGGTTAGGGCTCATTATTGATGTTTAAATCTTTCTCTTCCTTTCCCTTCCTTTCTGAAATAAATAAAAATATATTAAAAAATAAAATAAACAAGCTGCTACTGTACCGAACAGTATTTTAGATATTATAAGGGAAGTTCAAGGGTAACTTTGAATATACACAATTTTTTGCTGGACATGCAGACTTAGAAATAACTTTCAGGTAAGAGGAGACTGGACTCTTTGTTTTTTTTTGGTGTGTGTTTTTTTTTTAACTTTCCAGCTACATTAAGGATCAATTACACGTATGTGATCTAGGCTCTGAATCGAAGAGTGAGTTTATAACAATTTAAGTGGGAAAATGGATTTCAACCCTTAAATACCTGAATTGGAAACAAACCTTTGAAGCACCTTCTGTCAGTAAAAGACTTGGCAAAGAAATTCATTGTAGATGCCCACATAGAACTGTTCTATTCCAAGCTCTTTGGATTAGTCTGTTTTTAATGTGTGTGTGTGTGTGTGTTTTTTATGTTCAAAAAACAAAGTATGTTTTTCTCAGCACATAAATATTTTATTCTCTTTTCTCTTAGTGATTTACCTTCAAGAAAATTGGGGATTCAGAAAGTGGGGGACTGCTCTGAAGATGGCCAACCTCCTGAAAACCGTGGTGACCAGCTGTTCGTGCCCTTTACTTAGCAATTTGGGGTCCTGCAAGGTTGTGCCTGGGAAGAAGGAGTTTTTACGAACATTTCACACGCATCAGGCACTGTGGTGTAAATCCCCCGCAAAACCAGGTAAAGTCTCACCTCAACGTGTGGGAAGCAAGCCTTCAAGTCCTGGGAGCAAACAGCTCTCCGGGGATGGAGAACGGCCGGGCGTCTGGGGACAATCAGTTTGCATAAAAAGAGCTAACGAGCACTTTTCTTAGGAGAATTTCCAGATGGTCAGTGCCAATGGAGAAGAAAAGGTAATAGGAAAAGAAAAAGGGCAAACCCGCGGAATGGAACCCTGGGGAAGCACTGTTCACAGGAACCACCTCCCCTAACGGCTCTTGCTCCGTCCTGGTCTGTGTTGGAGGAGTGTACCAGAGGAGGCGCACCTGCGCCCAGGAATTAGGAACCAAGGGTATGACTTCATCTGTAGCAGCGCCTCTCCGCTTAGTAAACGGCAGCTTCATCTCAGTTGCTCGGGTTAGAAACCTTGGAGTCTTCCTAGGTGCAGGTCAGCTCTGCCTTGTATGGAGAATCTGTCCTCTTCTCACCGCCACCGCTGTTACCATTCCGGTCCAAGCCACCATCAGCTGTCACTAGTCTTCTAAATGACCTCTATGCTTTCTGCCTCTGTCCCCCTACAGTCTGTTCTGTATATGACAGTGACAATACTCTTTTTAAAATGAAAAATAAAATCCTTATCTTTTAAAGATAAAAAGTAATTGCCCAGGAAATAGTCCAGAATCATAAATAAAACAAAAAAACAAACAAAATAAACCAAGTCTTATGCATCATGAATACAGAGCTGCTGATGAGCTGCTGATGAGCTAGTGGCAAATGTCTACTCAAAATTTGCCACTAGCTTTCTAGCTCAGACAGGGTAAGAGCGGAAGCCTTTTTGTGCTCTACAAAGCCCCCCCTCCTGTTCAGGGGTGCAGGCCAGAAGGAGGAAAGGTTAAAAGGGGGCCCTTCCACACTGAGTCAGATAGGTCCCTGTAAGCACTGTACCCAAAGGCCTTCCCAGCTCTGGCTATTCCTCACTGGCCAGAACACAGACCAGTGGCCATATGTACTGCAAGGGAGACTTGGGCAGTTCGTCTTGCATCCCAGATGGCATCATTCTCAACTAGAAATGGCATTCTGTCTCTAAGGTGGAGGGCCAGAATGAGTATCCGGGGGGGCAACCAGAAGTCTTTGCCACGTGGAATGACACCCTCTTAAAGTTAAGTTTGTAGGACTGACGTTGTGCATTGACCCCTAACCTCTGGGGCTTTGGGATTCTCACGTCTGCCTGGAATAGATGTCACAGCCTTTCCTTGTTCTCACAGGGCGAGTCACTATTGGCAGGGTACCTGCCCCTGGGAGTCGTCAGCTTTGGCTTCAGATTTTAAAACGGTTTCCTAGAAAGCCAGGTTATCTGGTGTGATACAATCATGTGTAAAGTACAAGGAAATAACTGCACTGCGGACATGACAGTTGTCCTTGTGAGTAAATGCACAGGCATCAGCAGCTCTGTATTCATGATGCATAAGACTTGGTTTATTTTGTTTTTTTGTTTTATTTCTGATTCTGGACTATTTCCTGGGCAATTACTTTTTATCTTTAAAAGATAAGGATTTTATTTTTTCCTTAATGAAGCCACAATTTTATTATCACACTGAAAAGTAATTCCAGTCACCGTTCATATTTTCTCAATTTCTTCACTCCCCCCCCCCCCCCTTAATTTCTTTTTTTTTTTTACAGATGCTTTGTTCAAATAATGAGCCAGACGAGGTCCATATGTTGTATTTCACTTGCTGTGTCGTTAGGTCTTTTTTGATCTATAGTTCCCTTCCTCTCTTTTTCTGGATTTTTCTTTTTCTTTATTGATTAAGGTATTACACATGTGTCCTTATCCCCCCATTGGCCTCCCTGCCCCACCTCTCCTTTTCTTTTCATTTGTTGGAGAGTTTAGCTGTTGCTTGTGGAATCTCTCACAGTCTGGGCTTGCCGGACTCTCTTCCCTGGGTGTTATTTAACCAGTGTCTCTGCACCTGGTATTTTCAGTCACATTTAGTTGGATGCAGAGGCCCGACTAGAATCGGGTTTAATTTATTGGGCAAGAACACATCCCAGGTGACGCTGTGTGTCATCTATCACACTACATCAAGAAGGTGACTCCATGAGTTTAGATGTCAGTGTGATCCATCTATATGAACTGCCTGTGTGTTTCACTCACATGCCATAGCAGCCATTTGACTGATGATTAACTAAATCCATGATTTCAGGGATTTTAAATTGGTGATATTCTATAAGTCTATCTTTTTATTTTCTGAAGGCTGCTGTGCTTTGTACTAGAACCTTTACATCTATTTCTCTCTCTCTTTTTAAAAAATATGTTTTTATTGATTTTTAGAGAGAGAGGAAGGGACAGGGATAGAGAGGTAGAAACATTGATTGGCTGCCTTTGCATGCCCCTTACTGGGGATTGAGCTCAAAGCTCTGGCATGTGTCGTGGCCAGGAATTGAACTGGTGCTCTCTTGGTTCATGGGTCAACACTCAACCACTGAGCCACGCCGGTCAGGCTATTTCTCTTTTTTTGAAAATCTCATTTATTGATTTTAGAGAGAGAGGAAGGGAGACAGAGAGAGAACATCGATGTGTTGTTCCACCCATTCATGCTTTCTTTGGTTGAGTCTTGTATGTGTCCGGAAGGGATGGAACCCGCAATGTGGGCACATGGGGATGATGCTCTAACCAACTGCACTATCTGGCCAGGGCCTATCATTTTATTTTTGTTTATTAGTTAGAATTTTTCTATAAAGAAATACGTTCCCTCTATTATTTAGTTACCCTGAGATTGTCCTGGAAAGGTGGGATAAGTGTTTGATTCTTTCCCATTATTTACTGGTTTTGGTAATAATCAGTTGGTTCTCTTATTTATCTATTCCAGATATAACAAATGATTACAATCTTACTGGCTTCCTACAACACAAACATATTGTACACTTTTGAAGCCAGAGTCTGAAATGGCCCTCCCTAGGCTTAAATCAAGGTGTTGTCAGGACTGTGTTCCTTCCGGAGGCTCTAGGGGAGAATCTGTCTTTACCCCTTCTAGTTTCTGGAGAGCGTCTGCACTTCTTAGCTTACGGCCACTTCCTCCATCTTCAAAGCCAGCAGCATAGCATCGTCAAATTACTCTGACTCTGGCTCTTGTGCCCCCTTTTTCACATTTAAGGACCCTTGTGATTACATTGGGCCCACCCAGATAACCCAGGATAATCTCCCTACTTCCAGGTCATCTGATTAGCAACCTGAGTTCCTTCTGCAACCTTAATTCTCCTCTGCCAGGTATTGTGACATAGTCACAGTTCTGAGGACCAGGGCGTGGATATCTCTGAGCCCATAATTCTGTCTACCACACATTCCTTCCTCCAAAGTAGACCAGTGAAGCTTTTACAAAATATTTATTTATTTTATTGAGTATCATCATAACATCCTAGATCTTAACACCCTTAGGTGTATTTTACTGTTACAATTATTTATTGCTTTTTTTGATGCTCAAATTGTGCCCTCTTTGTCTTCTCAGGTGGTTTCCTACGTCCTTTTGATGTGATTTCAATTGTCTTAGGTACCTTCCTAGACTTACGGTATATAGGGCCTACATAATCCGAGATTGTTAGATATGTGAGTAGTAGATAAGTCTATGTGATTTCACTTTGTACATCAATCCAAAATATTTGCCAGCTTTTTATTATTTTTCTCTCCAAGTAGAGTGTAAGAGCCAACATATATTTGCCTTGAGTTTACTACTAATTAGTACTGCTTATGCAGTGTGGGATCTCAGACTGTTCAAATGCAGAAATGTTTAGGTTGACATAAGCTCTCTAAAGTCTAAGTTACTCTGTAGAGATCATTGAATTTATTTTTTAATTATATATAATCAGAATTTATGTTGCTAGATTTCCTAAACTTTAGTAAAACTTACATAGAGGCAAATCCTTCTTATTAAAAAAAACTGTCTGTGCCCACTTGCGAGTAAAACAACAGAAGAAACTAACGGACGTTAGCTAAAGCTGATCTAAACTGTGTATACATGCTTTAAGGCTGTATTACACAGGCTTTTGGGCTGCAAGGAACAGAATCGCACCAGGTTGTAGTTTGTGGTGAGGGCTTACTGTAAGGACTGGGAAGTGTGGGAGCCCAGGCAACCAACCCTTCATCTCCTTGGAGAAGTGGGATGGTATTCTGGATTTCATGGCTATGACTCTTCTGTCCTTGCATCTCTACTGCTGTTTCTAGTGCCGTTGTTTGCCCACCTCCCTTAGATTGCCCCACACTGTGCTCATTGGTTGCTGCTCCACTCTTCTATCCTCTGTGTCCTTCCTGAGGGTCTCCCCTGCAACTTCCTGAGAGAGAACCTGTTTGGGTTGGTAGTCACTGGCCAACATATAGAGTGTGCCCTGCCAAAGCTCCTGTGTAAGTCATCTCAGAGGCTTCTGGGTTTTCTCCTGTCTGACTCTTACCTTTGGCCTGGCTGCTGATCCTCGGTCTAATGAGTTGTGGCTGAGAATGTCAGGTCTCAAGATACAGAACCTGGAAATCTGTGAGGTGTTGCCTGTGGCCATATCGCCAGGAAGGTGACTTTGGGTGTCTAGTAGAGGATGGTTCTTCAAAAGAGCTAATTACTCCTCAGTCTTCTATAAAAGTAAGGACAAGGAGACGGTAAACCCAAGAGGTTTAGTTTGAGGAGTGGAGTTAGCATGTTGAGTGGTCTAAGCTAGTCATATGTCTTGAAGAGAGCCATTTGGTTAAATAAAATATCTAGAGTTTTCAGGAGAGTAAGCATAAAAACTTACCTATCAAAAAAAAAAAAGGTCAAAGAGTTAAGCTTCTGAATCAGGAACATCATTTTGAACGGCGACTTGTATGTACAGTCTACTTTGAATCGTTTGCCCATATCCATTTTCTGAACTCCGTTATTGAAACATTGTTTACCAGATGTTCCTTTTTTTATTTTTATTTTGGCTTTGTTTGTAGGAATTCCATACAAGCAGCTGACTGTTGGAATCCCCAAGGAGATTTTCCAAAACGAGAAGCGAGTGGCATTGTCTCCTGCAGGCGTTCAGGCCCTGGTCAAGCAGGGTTTCAACGTTGTCGTGGAATCGGGCGCTGGCGAAGCGTCCAAATTCTCAGACGATCACTACAGAGCAGCAGGTGCCCAGATCCAGGGAACAAAGGAAGTGCTGGCCTCGGATTTGGTGGTCAAAGTAAATATCTGCCCTCCCCCCCTCCCCTCCCTCCCCCCCCCCCCCCGTTATGGCATGGGGACTTCTTAAACTCTTTGCATGGAAACATTAACTGTCTCTGTCCATTGTTAGAACTTTTCATATTTCAGACAATGCCTTTTTCTCAAGAAATGATTGTATGTTGTGAATATTCATGTTCAGGCCTTGTGATCTGTATTTAACCATGAAAAGAGAAAAAAACGATCCTCCGTTGTACATTGGCTGGGTGGAAGTCCCCTTCTAATTGGCACGCCAGGGTTCACACATGTCCCAAATGTGCACAGGTGAGCATCTAACTGCTACTGAAATAGAAGGAAGTCGTGGAGCTCCTCCTGGGACTGAATGTGCAGAGATCTTGGGAAGGAACAGGGTTTTATCTGACGTCGGTGCTATTTTTAGAAAGGGCAGGATTGTCCTGGAAAAAGCAGCATCGGGCCGAGTGGCAAGTAGCCCATCTACTTTAATAAAAAAAGCTCTCAGATGTAATAGAAATCGATTGAACTTGAGCAATAAATCTCATATAGGGAAAGGCAGAGAGGCTGTGTTATGAGTGTAGCAGGGATAATTACTAGAGTTGAATATTAACTTAAATTCTTAAGCCTGCAACCAAGGCAGGCAGGGAAGTATGGATTATATGAGCGTGATTATCAGGTTAAAATAAGTTCCTCACTTTCAAGATCAGCTTTTTATTTTCTGTTAATTTCTCAGGAATCAATCACACACACACACACACACACACACACACACACAAACTTTTTTTTTTTTTTTTTTACATAAACTCCACTCTCTTGGTAGAGTCTTAAGTAGTGGTTCTTTATTATTATTATTATTATTTAAAAAATATATTTTATTGATTTTTTTTACAGAGAGGAAGGGAGAGAGATAGAAACATTGATGAGAGAGAAACATCGATCAGCTGCCTCCTGCACGCCCCCCACCAGGGATGTGCCCGCAACCCAGGTACATGCCCTTGACCGGAATCGAACCCAGGACCCTTCAGTCCACAGGCTGATGCTCTATCCACTGAGCCAAACCGGTTTCGGCATTAAGTAGTGGTTCTTGCAGAAGACACAAAACTGTTTGTTTTTTGTTTTGTTTGTTTTCTATAGAAAATGAGAAGTAAAACGTATGACATGGTGATAAATTGTAATTTAGCTAAAGCTTTTGTAGGTGTGCAGATACTTGGTGATATAACTTGGTAGAGTAAAGAAGCTTAGGAAAAATAGAAAAATCACGGTAACGCATTCCAATGTGTATTTTAGGGATGGTGACGTTTTGAGATGTCTCACACCAAAGGCCCCGTGTGGCGCACATACGTTTTGGAAATGCTGTGTGTTCCTTTTAGGGATTTGCAATATGTGAGCATGTTGAAGGCACTGGGGATCCTGTCATAAGGAAACGCTATCCTTGCAGTAATAAGCTGCTTGACCCCGGGGGCTTCTCCTTCCATCAAGCTTGCTAGCATCCCGAGGAACTAGTGGTCTGAAAGCACATTCAAGGAAACATTCCATTGGCTTCACTCCGATGCCAACAGTCTCAGCCCAGCACTCGATAGGGGCCGGTAGAATCAATGCAAAATTGTCCCCTAATTTTTATTAAATCTGTATTATAGACTAGAGGCCTGGTGCACGAAATTCATGCACTGGGTGGGGGGATGTCCCTCAGCCCAACCTGCACCCTTTCCAATCAGGGATCTCTGTGGGATCGGGCCTAAACCGGAAGTCGGACATCCCTTTCACAATCTGGGACCACCGCCTCCTAACCACTCACCTGCCTGCCTGCCTGATTGCCCCTAACCGCCTCTGCCTACTGGCCTGATCGCCCCTTAACTGCTCCCCCGCTGGCCTGATTGCCCCCAACTGCCCTCCCCTTCCAGCCTGATCTCGCTCCTAACTGCCTGTTCCTCCTCGCTGGCCTGATCACACCCCTAACTGCTTGCTGCCCTGCCAGCCTGATCACCCCTAACCGCCTCTGCCTTGGCCCCCACCACCGTGGCTTTGTCTGGAAGGAAGTTGGACATCTGGAAGATGTCCGGTCGATCCGGTCTAATTAGCATATTACCCTTTTATTACTATAGATTCTCACTGAAGAGAGACAGACCTTGTCAGAGAGTCTTAATTAAAGTCCAGAACCTGAAATCATATGCATCCAAGTTCAACAACCGAAATGGGAATAACAGACAAAGGGGTCTCATAGGTCAATTGAGACAAAATGCTGTGAAATGAAAATATTGACCCAGTATTGGTGGGTGTATTTCCTTTTAATACTTATTCCCAGTGCTGTTTTCTCTATGCTTATTTGCCTGAAAGCACTACTGTGGACTGGGAGCTAAACATTCATTGAAGATTGATTTTAAACTTGGATATAAAACACAATTCAAAACACTTGTAAAATGGAATTTAAAAAATTTGGCTTTAAAACGTGGACATTTGGAACCTGCAGGCATGTGGAGTTCATTGACGGATTTGATACTTCTTAACAGAACAGACTTTATTGTAGCTTTTTGCTTCAACCCAGTTCAGCAAGGCTACCACTTTGCCTTCGTCTATACATATTCACCTGCAATTTTAAGGCGACATAAATCTATCCATACAGCCAGGAGATTTTAGTTTATAATGTTCTTAACTGCTCAACACCCCAAATGTTTGTGTTTGTCAAAACCCGCAAGAATTGCGTCTTTGAATACGCAGCCCAAACGTCCTGTTTATTCCAATGTCTCTTAATTGTGTCCGAGTGACCGGTTTTGGGAGGACAGGATGGTTGTAGAACCTGCATGTTTTACCACTGCTCCATAGCTCATTGTCACACCTGTGGAGGCACTATTTTCAGTCGTGTGTGCTCTTTCCTCCGTCCAGGGTCGATGTCACACATCTTCGTGTGCCTTACCTTGCGCAGGAAGGTAGTCAGACATTTATTGCTGAAAGATCACTCCTGGGGTATTCATGGCACGTTACGTAAATTGTCTTCTTTCCTTCTAAGTCTGATAAAGGTATTTGCATTTTTAATCGGCGATTTGGCTTTTTTTCTCAGGTGCGGGCCCCCATGCTTAATCCAACGTTAGATATTCATGAAGCTGACCTTTTAAAGACGTCGGGAACACTGATTAGCTTCATTTATCCAGCCCAAAATCCAGACTTGCTAGATAAACTCTCCAAAAGGAAAACTACAGTTTTGGCGATGGACCAGGTTCCAAGAGTCACGATTGCGCAGGGATATGACGCGCTGAGCTCCATGGCCAACATTGCGGGGTAGGTGCCCTTCTGTTGCAGCGGAACGACACAGCGGCGGTGTCTCAGAGCGCGCTCATCGTGGCTCTTCACTCTTGGGGTGATCTTACTCGTGAGGATTGTTGGAGAGTGCAGCCTTTGGGAGTGCACTGCAGTTATCTTTAAGACTTTAAAAATAAATATATATCTTTAATTGATTTCAGAGAGGGAGGGAGAGGGAGAGAGAGAGAGAGAAACATCAATGATGCGAGAGAATTATTGATCGGCTGCCTCCTGCACGCCTCACCCTGGGGATCGAGCCTGCAATGTGGGCATGTGCCGTGACCGGGAGTCAGACCGTGACCTGGTTCATAGGTTGTTGTTCAACTGCTGAGCCGTGCTGGCTGGGCAAGACTCCTTTTATTGTTTCCCTGTCACCAGGTAGGAAATGGTTCTTCAGGCTGTACAGGCTGTACTCTGTTGCGCTCTCCTTTGTAATCTTCCTGGGTAGGAGGCAAGTAGTATTTTCTTGCAGCAAAGGAAATGACTGTCGGTTTATTTGTATGAAGAATTTACTGTATTTCACATGTGTGTGCATACATGCAGATATTAGGTTGAAATGACTGTTTTTTTCCCCCCAGCTTTACTGAGCTATAATGGACACATAACATTGCGTAAGTTTAAGGTATAAACATAATGATTCGATACAATATATACCGTGAAATGATGACCACAATCAGCTTAGTTAACATAAATTGCTGTTTTTATAGTAAAAAAAATGGTTGGATATTGACAGTTTCATGTTTCAACCTAATATATACACATTAGCAGATTTACCATTTTAATTAGGTTTTACTTCCGTAAGTTCATAACATATTTAATGAATAGGAAAAATGTCTGCACTTGCAGGGATTTCATCTGGTGTCAAAACCTGTGTTGATAACTGAAAGCTAGCTGTGTCCTCTAACCTCTGAGGCCCAGAGGGCAGTGAACTTCATCGCGCCTGTTGCCCGCAGTGCAGTGTGGTGTGAGGGATCCCAGGGCCCGTCCTGCCCAGAGGACTGGCTGGCTGCGCAGTCACGCCTGCCCCAGGGGAGGGACAGGAATAGCTCCCTGAGGGCGGCGCGTTGCTCACTTGGCTGGAGAGGGTGAAAAGTCTGGAAATCAGATGCTGCTTATGAAACCAGCTCAGCTGAGAAACGAGTTGAATTAGATTTTAAGCATGAAAACTATTAGTAGTGACAATTTGCTAATATGAATGAGGCACCAACAAATGAAAATGTTTTAAAAAAACAGTGCCTAAAAAAAAAAAAAAAAAGAATAACCTGAATAAATTCTGACAGATGAGCTGAAAGTCTTCTTAGGTTTTATATCTTAGGTGTAGCATATCAAATATGCTTCAGATTCTACTTTGGGTTCCAGCCATTCACTGTGGATATGAATAAGACACAATAAACAAAAATGACAAGGTAAAAACACATTTTGTTGTCCTTCATGTAATATGGCAAATGGTTGGTTTAAAGACATTTTTGTGTGTGATATAAATGATATACCAAGGAACACAAGACATTTTTGTTATATTTATTTAGTTTGTAGAAGAGTTATGTTATGTAATGAGGGATTGAAACTTTTTTAGAAAATGTACAATGTAAACTTTAAAAAAATATGTTTTTATTGATTTTTTTTTTTTTTAGAGAGAGAGGAAGGGGGAAAAAAAAGAGAGAGAGGAAAGGAGAGGGATAGAGAGATAGAAACATCGATGAAAGAGAGACATCATCAATCGGCTGCTTCCTGCACGGCCCCTACTGGGGATTGTGCCCACAACCTGGGCATGTGCCCTGACTGGGAATGGAACTGATGACCTCTTGGTTCTTGGATTGACCTCACTCACGGAGCCACACCAACCAGGCTACAATGTAAACTTTTAAGGGTGCTGTTGACTTTGTCATGTGAAATGTACATTTGAGAAAGGTCTTTATCAAAACCAGTAGCTTTGGATCAGTGGTTGTTAGCTGTAGAATCTTTTGAGCAAGTGGAATATTATGAGGCAACAGAAGCAATTCCACTAAGAGCAGAGTGGCCTGAGATGAACTGAGGGATGATGGGGCTCCAGAACATGTCTGTTCTCCGTCCCACCCACTGTGGCCCCAGACCTGGCTGCAATTTAAACCTATGGGGATCCATGGAACACAATTTAAAGTATCTACTATGTCCTGGGTTGATCTATGCGAAGGGTATAGTTTGAGATGAATCATCTAGTATACTTATACAACATGTGATAAGTCATTTTCTGTCTAAATCACATATGGTACATACACACACACACACACACACATACACACACACACACGGCTACATTACATTGAAGACACATTTCTTTCAGTTCACTGATGTTCGTTCTGAGTTTTATCATTCTCATAAAAAACAGGCCCACTTTTAACATTTTTTCTACCATCAACATTTTCTTATACATTTCCTGTGTAATCAGCTTCATTTTTGTTATTTTTTTCAGTATAGCAACTGAATCTTTTAAAATATTAATTCCAAAATTAAATTCTTGCACTGGTCTTTGAATCGCTATCACGTTTGCTCTTTGAAAATTTCTATCATTGGATTCAGAAATAGGTGAACACATCATGTAATCTCTAAAACATTATTTCCTGCTTTTAATGTAATTTAACTTAAAATAGTGCATGCTTTTGCACAATTATTATGTCAAGTATTTTATAAAGATATTATTAAGGAAAGGTTTCATTGTCAGCTAGTGGGTGAAGTTTATCATTACATAGTTGCATAGCAGTAAGATAGAGTGTTTATTACCGAGTGAGAATGTGCAAAAGTGTAAAATGTTATGAAAAGGAAATTAATGTTATGTGATAAAACTAGCCTATTAAATAAAAGATGGTACTAGTTCTTGTTGCATAGAGTATTTCTTTAGCTAAAAACACTTGTAGTTAGCAAGCATTTACTGTGACAGGCTGTAGGTAAGTGCTTGGCATGCATTATCTCATTTAGTCTTCATGACAACACTAAGAGATGCTGTTTTTTTTTGTTGTGTTTGTTTAGTTTTTATTTTGGTCCCCGCTTTATACATGGGGAAACCAAGGATTAGTGAACTCAAGAAAGTTGCCCAAGGTCACAGAGCACGTCGGTGGTAGAACGGACTTGAGCTGAGGTCACTGTCGCAAAATCCCATGCTTTCAACCCGTAGAGATCAGGGGAAGTGTGCTTTCTGTTGTCCTGAGGCTGGAATTGGAATTTTATTATGTACAAGCATATGGCTAATCCAATTTTTTAATTTTAAAGTTTTCCCTCTGTTCTTATACCTACTATGTAGTCACCAAAGAAACTTAGGACACCGTACTAAAGTAAAACAAAAAGTTTGAAATACCTGTTGTCCCAGCACCCAAAGAAAACCATTGTGAGCGGGTTCTTGTCTTTCCTTCATTTCTAATTTATCGCAACAGACTTTCGGCAGTGTCTGTTAGAAAGAGGCCTGGGAGCGGCATGGATTAGCATATGCCTCCTGGGCAGGATGCTGGGATTACACTTCTGGCTCTGCCCGTGACTAGCTGAGGGACCTTGGGCAAGTCTCTCTCTCTTTTTAAAAAGTATTTTAATTTATTTCAGAGAGCAAGGGAGAGGGAGAGACATAGAGACCTCAATGATGAGAGAATCATGGATGGGCTGCCTCCTGCATGCCCCCCACTGGGGATTGTGCCTGCAACCCGGGCATGTGCCCTTGACCAGAATTAAACCTGGGACCCTTCAGTCTGCAGGCCGACGCTCTGTCACTGAGCCAAACCGGCTGAGGGCTGGGGCCAGTCTCTTCATCTCTGTGTGTTCGTCTCCTCACCTGTGAAGTGAAGAGACTAATTGTACCTATCCATACGACGTCACGAAGGTTTGAGGCGTAAGGATATATGTGTATATACTTGGAACTGTTTTCGACACATAGCAGGTGCCACATAAAATGTTAGCTATCATCCTTTGATGATTAGCATGTAACTGGTGACCTATGATGCTATATGAGCCTCATACCTTTCATTTGATGAAATTGCTCAATTTATGGAATTATTCATGCATTTCTTTCTTTTCTTTTTTTAAGTTACAAGGCCGTTGTACTAGCAGCAAATCACTTTGGACGGTTTTTTACTGGTCAGATCACGGCTGCCGGAAAGCTCCCTCCCGCTAAGGTAGAGAAAAGTTTTGATGTTTCTTCATAATATGAATTAATTAAAGGCAAGGGTATGTGTAGTTTAGAAAGACAGCGACTTTCCCGCATTTGTTGCGTGTTAACGTCTCACGGGTGACTCGTGGCATGCACAGATGGAGGGCGGAGCCTCCAAGCCCTTAAGATTGCTTGAGAAAAAGCATGTTGATGTTTCCAGATGTTCTAGTCAGCCCTCTCTCTGCTTTTGACGCACAAACTTGCATTCTTAAAGGGATTTTGGATGACTTGTTCTGCGGAGCCTATTTATTACTATTTTTAAAAACAGTTTCCAGATACCGTTCAGCAAGTGCTTTCTCCCCCCGCCAGCAAATTCTTGATTTCCCAATGATTGCGACATTTTGGTTCATTGACGAGATTGGCTTGGTTTCCTCACTTTTTGTTGAATGTTGGGTTATGAGGACAGGAAATGGGAGGTGGTGTAACCGGGATATTTGGCAGGGGCGAGGGTATACTTTCTCTCATCGTGATCTAGAGCAGAGGAGAGGGGGTGAGGGGTGGGCATGGCTAGGTGAAAGAGTGGGTTCCGTGTGACTCCTCAACACTGTGTACGCTAACCGACCGTATAAGCAGGTCGGCAAGGTACAGGAAGCAGGACTTGACCTGTTGTAAGCCACCTGCAGAGTGTACCTGTCTGTGGGGTGCTTCCTGCTTTTAAAATACTTTGTCATTTAAACCCAAAGTTCTCACACAAAGTAATTCACCTAGAAAAATGAAAACACACACACCCACACACCCACACCCACAAAAACCACACCACAAAACAAAAAAACAACACATACCCACAGCATCAGCTTTGAGAAATCCAGTTAATTGCTTTAAACGGGCGGGAGGAGGGAATGACAAGTGTTTAGGTGGAGAGAAAGAATACATTCCTTCTCTAAGATTACATCGCTTTATTCTAGTGCCATTCCCTCTTTTAAATTGCGGAGTCTTTTGTTATTTTCGATTGAGGCTAACTTGGCCTCCTCCTGTGATTTTCACTTCTTTTATTTCATGTCATTGTTGTAGCAGTGTGGAGGGGGCGGGTCTTGGAGCCCAGAGCCTGTTTGTTCGCTCTGGTCCCTCTTTGTCACCTTTCCTGTAGAGTCCCCCCCTCTTTTGCCCCCCCCCCCCCTTACAAACAAACCATTACCCTTAAGAGCAATTTTCAGAGGACTTTTGAGACACTGCCCGGGGGTGTAGGGGGCACTGGAGCACAGTTGACTAGAGGGGGAAGGGAGGGTGGACATGATGGGTGGGTAGGAACTTACAAACTTCAGTTTCTGTGGGTGGCTTCTCTCCCTCCCTCCCTCCCTCCCTCCCTCCCTCCCTCCCTCCCTCCCTCCCTCCCTCCCTCCCTCCCTCCCTCCCTTCCTTCCTTCCTTCCTTCCTTCCTTCCTTCCTTCCTTCCTTCCTTTCTTCCTTCCTTCCATAGCAACAAGGAGTTACATTCCACTGACTGGGAAGCATAATAGGACTTTTCACACCGCAGACAACATTTTCCTTATTTTGTTTGTTAGGAGGCAGGGGGAGACTCTTGTTTCTGAGGAATTCTTTGGTTTCCTTGGCTCGGATCCTCCCAGGGTTAAGGAGATTAATTATATTGCGTTATATTTCAGCTACAATCCATTCAAATTGGTTCACAATTAGGTGCTTGATCACCTGCTCTCCCTTTCAGAAGCATTTGAGCTCAAATCGGGGTTGGAGTAAGCTGGCTCACCGAAGTTGTACCCATCTTTGCAACTTGATTTGATACTTTATGAACATAGTCAAACCTGAGCATTGGAGAGGGGAGGGGTGGCTAGAATGCTGGCCACACGGGGAATGTCAGTGGAAGAAGCTTTGGCACAGTGTAAAGAACCTGTTAACCTTTTACACACATACTGTGGATCTTGCTGATTGTCAGGCTATTTTCAGTGAAGGTCGTTGGCCTTTGCCAGCAGTGTTCCTTTGATAAATTTTACGACAGTGGCTTGGGGGGAGGAGGAGGAGGATAGAGGGGGCATTGATGGTGATGGAAGGAGACTTGACTTGGGGCAGTGAATGCACAATACAGTGTACAGATGGTGTCTTACAGAATTAATTGTGCACCTGAGACCTGTATAATGTTAATCTACGTCACCCCAATAAATTCAATAAAAAGGAAAAAATAAATAAAAAGCGGTGGCCTTCAGTTAAAGAGTTGTCTGTTGTTCAGAATGTTGAGTGAGGGCTGATGGTTGCCACCAGCACCGCCTGGTTTATTATTGAGCGCTAACTGTGTACCAGACACTGAAGTTACTAGCGAGTGATTTTTCAGAATCTGTTGATAATGAACTTAATTGAAAAGACACCGGTTCTTCCTTCTTTCCTAGATTCTGATAGTTGGTGGTGGAGTTGCTGGGCTTGCCTCTGCAGGTGCAGCCAAGTCCATGGGGGCCATTGTTCGAGGATTCGACACGAGGTGAGTGCTTTACTGGTGATTGCTGTCAAGGTCACAGCCCTTGTTTCAGGTGGATGTTGTGCTGTCCTTAGAGTTTATAAATTGAAGTAGCATGTTGAAAACTGCTCTATAAGCTCTTTAAATATTTCCAGTTTTTTCAAAGTGAACTCAAAGTGAAAAAGTATTACTTAGTGGAAGAAAACGTAAGGACCGAGACTCAGCACAGCAGAAATAATTTAAAAAACAAAATAAAACAAAAGACTTGAGAACTAACACCGTACTCAGGTTTGTAAAAATTTTTTTTTACTTATTGATCTGAGAGAGAGAGAGAGAGAGAGAGAGAGAGAGAGAGAGAGAGAGAGAGAATCATCGATTTGTTGTTCCACTTATTTACGCATCCATTGGTTGATTCTTGTATGTGCCCTGACCAAGGATTGCACCTGCAACCTTGGTGTATTGAGATGAGGCTCTAACCAACTGAGCTGCCGGCCTGGGCTGAGATTGTAACTTAGTGGGAATTTGAACTGTTAGCAGGCAGCTGCAGCGATTGCTGTCAGCAGGGAAGTGTGGGATTCACCGAGGGATGGGTGTTGTTGAGTTAAGCACTGTCTATCACAGAGCTCAGGTCTCTGTTGGCTCTGGTTTTCCAACCAATGTGCAGTGCTTGGCCAGCATTTTTTTTTTAAATAATGGAATATATTTTTACATAATTCGAATGTGTTGGCTTTCTACATTTGCCATTTATACCATTTACAAGTTGCTTTTTTCCCCCCAAACACAATTTAATGAGGACTATGGGCAACGATCACTCCGGTAAAACATGCCTAAGTGAAAGAGTCATTTATATGGGAAAAGTCCCCCTAAGTCAGAACATTTACAGATGAAAACCCCCACTTGAGTGATTTGTATGAAGGCAAATCCTAATGTAGGTCAGAACTCCCATCATCATTGATAATGGAGCCACAGAGACAATCGATTACTAGAGATGGTGATAGTGACATTCCTTCCGTAATTGGACTAAGAAGTTGGGATTCTCTATAGTTTTTTTCCCCCCTCGAAAAAGTACTTAACTCCCTTTCGAAAAACATTGAGACAGTCCAATCAGAGACGTCAAAAGGAAGTCTCCACTTTTGAATATATACAGTTTTTCTCTTAACGAATGTCTGCGCGAATGATGATCTCGATTCTGTATTAAGGGCCTAAAATAACCGCTGCTTTCCCTCAACGATCGCCAGAGCCGCGGCCTTGGAGCAGTTCAAGTCCCTGGGTGCCGAGCCCTTGGAGGTGGACTTGAAGGAGTCTGGCGAGGGCCAGGGCGGGTACGCGAAGGAGATGTCCAAGGAGTTCATCGAGGCTGAAATGAAGCTGTTCGCTCAGCAGTGCAAGGAGGTGGATATTCTCATCAGCACCGCCCTCATCCCAGGTGTGTCCAGCCCCTGGCCCCGCAGCACTTTACTATGACCTCTTCAGACCAGGGTCAGTCATTGCTGAACCAGTGACTTTCTTCAAGTAAGGATTGACTTGCTGTGTAGAAAATGGGCAAGCACCTGAGAGGCAGAAAAGACAAAATCACCACAGCCCTAGAGAGCAACGGTCATTAGTGATTTGGTTTATTTGCTTCCCGTCTTTTTTCTGTGTATTTTTATCTGTGTTCATAGATCACAGTCTACGTACAAGATTGTATTTGTACATAATTTTCTCTGTTTATACCCTTGGTAAATTGGTTTTTAATTTATTTCTGTTCTTTTTTGTTAAGACACTACCTTTTTTATTGTAGGAAATTCAAACGGAACTGAAAAATAGGGAGAGAAAAAAGTACAGATCGGAAGTTCCACTAGAGACGAGCCTGTTACTAATATTTTGATGATCATTTTTTCATATGTGAGAGAGAAAGACAGGGGAGTTTCGGCTGTGTGTATATTTATGTAACTTCCAGTGCATACATTTTTACTAAAGGATATGGCACCTTGTCACTTTTAGTTATGTCCTTTGACATGTTTGGTCTTTGTAACCAAATTGTGTGCTCTTTGGATATCAGGAATTACTTTCTAGTCCAGTATTACATCCTCTTCTAAGGAAGATTTTTCACTCAATAGATGATGGTGTCAAACTAATAAGCACTTACTACTCAGTAAACACTAACTTGATCTAGCAAGCTATGGGAATGAAGAAACTCTCCACCTTTTATATTCTTAGCTCTTGTCTTCTTTTATATATATATAGAAACATCAGTGATGAGAGAATAATTCATTGGCTGCTTCCTGCGGACCCTCACTGGGGATCGAGCCCACAACCTGGGCATGTGCCCTTGACCGGGAATCGAACTGTGACCTCCCGGTTCATAGGTTGATGCTCAACCACTGAACCGTGCCAGCTGGGCAGCCCTTCTCTTCTTATGCTCTTCCCATGTGTTATCGAATAGCGAATACCATGAGGACTCTTAATTTTTTTCTTGTCTGAAGTCTCATAGGGTCTTTGGTTCCTTGTGTCAGATCCTGTTAACGGAACCTCACTTTCTCTAGGGGACGGGGAAATTAGAAGTGGCGTTGTCCTGAAGTCATGGGAAAGGAGGAGTTCTCTTCTCACCCCCTTCCCCCCCAGAATCTGGCTATGGTAATCCCAAGGGCAAGAATTTGATCATATCCGTGAGCTTGTGGGGCAATACGTGCCTCCAAGCTCTTCTTTCTGTCCTCTGTGTGTCCAGGTGAGACCCGATAGGTGGGGTGGTCTCTCCAGACACCCCCATCCCACCTGAGATGGTGGGATAAGCAGCCGGGCAGGAGGCCCCTATGGGCTCAGCCCACTGAAGAGTCTGTGTGTGTAGAAATGAGGCCCGGAGGTGGGTGCAGAGCAGGCCAGCCAGGGGCCCAGGTGGCGGTTGTGAAATCGGCCAGCAGGACAGGACTCGTGAACAAGCAGTGCCGGAGAGGCTCAGGATTTGTCCTTCTGTGGCAGTGGCGCCTGTCTCAGCTGTTGCACCAGGTGGCTTGGGGGAGGGGTGGATGGCCTTGCTGTGCCATCTGACCTTTGAAAGGCAGCTGCTGACTAGATGCGACAAGTGGCCAGTAGAGGGTGCTAAAACATTTGTTCAGGGAGTAAACGAGGCCCTGAAGCTAGATCTAGTCAAGCCAGACCTTCCTAAAGAACAGGATAGTTTGGACACAGTGTATAGAATTATTATTGATCATAAAGCTTGAAGTGAGTGATAGAACTCAAGACTTCTTTTTTTAAAAAATATATTTTTATTGATTTCAGAGAGGAAGGGAGAGGGAGAGAGATATAGAAACATCAATGAGAGAGAATCATTGATCAGCTGCCTCCTGCATACCCGTCTTCCTCCCCTCCCCCTCCCCCTCCCCTCCCCCTCCTTCCTCCTCTCCCCCTCCCCAGTGGGGATTGAACCCGCAACCTTGAAGTATCAGGACGACACTCTAACCAACGGAGCCACCCCAGTATAACAAGTCTGGAAGAAGACTGTTGAAGAAGTTTTATTATTCTGTTCCTCTTCTGAAGCTACAATCGCCTCAGCACATTAAATGTACAGAGAGAAAGCTGGTCTGAAAAGGACCTTTCTGTTAGTTTTTTTCTTTTGAAAACCAAAAAAAAAAAAAAAAAAAAAAAGGAAAGTTAATTAGACTATTATAAGGAGAAAGGTGATCTTTTTAACCATCTTTTATCTCCCTCGAGGACTGAAACCGGAAAGCGTGAGCACTAGGAAAAAAGATGGAAAAGATCATGTAAAGGCACAAATGCCCTTTGCACAGCCGTGTCCTTGCATGTACCTCTGCAGGTTTATGTCCTGAGCCTTTGCACGGGTCACCTGGTGGCATGTCCAACTCCTGAAAGATCTTAGGGCAGAAGTTATTCTAAGGTTTTTCTTGAGTTGGGTCCAGAGGAGATTAAGTTAAATGTCAGAAGTTCTCTCCGAGTTGAGATTCCTTAGACCAAGTCCTCGTGCTGGAGGCCTGGGTGGATGAGAATGCTGAGAGGGACACAGCCAGCCAGCTTGTTTCGGGTTACAACTGAATGGACCTGGGAACCTTTCCTTTCTCCCAGGTGCACATCAGTCAGGGGGCTTGGAAAGACAGTGGTCTTGTTCATGTGTGGGGTGTATGTGGGATGAAATATTTCTGGAGCCAGCTAATGATTGTGCGGCCTGGGAGCATACAAGTTCCATCATCTGGACCCCAGGAGTGGGATGGGCAATCGGTTAAAGGCTGGAATTTCACTTGATGTAGGTAACATCGGGATAGGGCCTCGCTGGCTGTCCCATGTTGTGGCGCTGTGCACACAGGACAGCTCCCAGCCTTCCTGCCCAGCTCTTGGACCTTCGAGACTACTTAGAAAGTAAGGCAGCCCCGCTCTGGGCATGCTCAGGCTGTGCTCATAATCTTCCTGCTACACCTTTTGAGACACAAGAGCTTTATTATTATTATTATTATTATTAGCATCCCTAGTGTCCTGGATACCTGCTAGCGAGACTTAAATAGACTTGGAATATTTGACCAGGAAGAGGCTGAATCAGGCTGAAGATCTGATCAGTGAGTTAAGGAGGGGAGAGTGGGGAGGGGTGAGGAGCAAGCGTGGTGCTGTAGCACTGACCGTGTGGAGGCAGATTCCACCTAAATCCCAGTGAGAAAGGAGTACTGCGGAGCACATGCCAAGTCTACCTGCCAGAAACAGTCTTCTCCATGTAAGGGCTTTCCTGAAGGCCACCTCATTGAAAATCATAAGCTTTCCTGTTGTCCCTTCCCCACATCAGGTCTGGGCCTCACTGTGTGATGGAACCGGAGCTGTTGGAAGGCCTGGGGCTTTGTTTAATAATGATGACTTGTCTTGGAGCACCGGGTTCCCTGCATCATTCGGTAAAGGCATCTGAAATGATCCGGATTGGGTCACGTCACCCCCACACCCCCAACCTTTGCTACCACATCTGTGCTTCTGGGTAGGGTATTTAGGTAGCGTTTGGGCCTGATTTAGCTTTGGGGCCTCATGTTAAAGTAATGTAGTGCTCTGTGGGTCGGATTTCAGTCACGCTGGCCGCGGTGATCTCCTCAAATAGACCAAGGACTTTTAGGCCTTTGCACATTGTTCCCTCTCTTTGGAATATATCCGGGCTCTGCCCTGCCCCTCGAAAGCCTACTCATTAGTTCACACTTCCTTCCTCCCTCTGAGATTTGGTTTCTGCCGCCTCCCCCTGGGTGGTGAGCCCTCCTTCTTCTTCATTCACAGCCCTTTGCCTGTGCCGCAGATCCCAGTGGCTCTCAGTTGCGCTGCGTCCTGGCTCTCAGCGAGAGTGTCGGCTTTAGCCCGTGGTGGCATGGTGGCGAGTGCTTAGCACAGAGCCTGGCACACAATAGTGGCTCAGCAGGTGTGGCCGCCCTAACGATCCTGGGTGCCTTCCGTGGGTCTTGGTTGGTTCCAGCTTTATTTTTCCAGGGCTATCCATGCAAAGATGGAGAACGCTCTGTTGGCTCCATGTTGTGTAGGAACACCACAGAGGGTAACCTAAGACTGGGAAGCTAGCGTTTTCGTTTTTCTCCGATACATCCCCAGAAGTGGATTTGCTGAGCTGTAAGGTAGTTCTATTTTTAGTCTTTTTAGGAACCTTCATAATGTTTTCCACAGTGCCAGTACCAATTTGCAGTCCTACCAACAGTGCACAAAGGTTCCTATTTCTCCACATCCTTTGCCAACACTGGTTTGTTGATTTATTGGTGACAGCCATTCTGCAGGTGAAGTGATATCTCCTTGTGGTTTTGATTTGAATTTCCCGCGATGTTGAGCATCTTATGTCTGTTGGCTGTCTGTGTATCTTCTTTTGGGAACTGTCTTTGTGTTCTTTGCCCATTTTTTAAAATCCTCACCTATTTTTCTTTTTTAATTTGAGAGAGAGAGAGAGAGAGAGAGAGAGAGAGAGAGAGAGACATCATCGATCAGTTGCCTCCTATACTCACCCTGACTGGGAATCTGGGAATCAAACCCGCAACCTTTCGGAGTATGGGAGGGCATTCCAACCATCAGAGCAACCTGGCCAGGGCTCCTTGGCCCATTTTTGATAGGATTGTTTATTTTTTTTGTTACTGAGTTGTACGCATTCCTTATGTAATTTGGATGTTAATCCCCTGTTGGCTATGTCATTTGCAAATATCTTCTCCCCTCTGTAGGTTGTGTTTTTGTCTTGTTGACGGTTTCTTTTACTGTGTACAGCTTTTTGATTTGATGAAGTTCCGTTGGTTTATTTGGCTTTTGTTTCCCCTGCCCGAGGGGACACACCTGAAAGATATCACTAGGACGGGTGTCAAATAGTTTATTACCTGTGTTTTCTTCTAGGAGTTTTCTATTTGCAGGTCTTACATTTAAGTCTTTAGCCTGTTTTGAGTTTATTTTTGTGTATGGTGTGGGATAGTGGTTTCATTTCACGGGTTTTCATGTATCCACTTTTCCCAACACCACTTGTTGAAGAGATTGTTATTTTTCCATTGCATATTTTTGGCTCATTGGTTATAGATTAGTTGACCTTATCAGTTGGGATCTCTATTCTGTTCCATTGATCTATGCTATCTGTTTTTTGTGCCAATTCCTCATGTTTTGATTATTATAGCTTTGTATTATAGTTGGAAATCAGGGAGTGTGATAGCTCCAACTCCCCCACTCCCAAGATTTCTTGGACTATTTGGGGACTTTTGTACTTCCATATAAATTTTAGGATTATTTGTTCTAGTTCTGAGAAGAATGCCATTGATATTTGATAGTGTCTGAATCAAATTTGTAGATTGCTTTGTGTGAACATTTTGATGATTTTGGTCTTCCAACCCATGAGCATGGTATATTTTTCCATTCATTTATGTCCTTTTCAATTTCTTTCTGTAATGTCTATGGTTTTCAGAGTACAGGTATTTCACCTAGTTGTTTAAATTCACACCTAGGTATTTTATTCTTTTTTGATGCAGTTGTAAATGGGACTGTTTTCTTAATTTCTCCTTCTGACTGTTCGTTTTCATGAATATTTATTAAAGAAAATGAAAACACTAATTCAAAAAAGTTACATACATCTCTATATTCATTGCAGCATTATTTATCATAGCCAAGATAGGGAAGCAACTTAGGTGTTCATAGATAGATGAATGGATCAAGAAGACACACATACACACTCAGGAATATTACTCAGCAATAAAAAAGAAAGAAGTTTGCAACAACCTGGGTGGATCCAGAGGGTATTATGCTAAGTGAAATAAGTCAGAGAGACAAATACCACATGATTTCACATACACTGAGTGGCGAGATTATTATGATCTCTGAATGCATATTAGAGGCCCAGTGCATGAATTCATGCATGGGTGGGGTCTGGCCAGCCTGGCCAAGGGGAGGGGACATGGGTGGTTGGCTGGCCTGCCTGCTGGTCGAACTCCTGGTCGAGGGGACAATTTGCATATTAGCCTTTTATTATATAGGATATACACTGAGTGGCCAGATTATTATGCGTTCAGAGATCATCATAATCTGGCCACTCAGTGTATACGTGGAATTAAAAATAAATCTGAACAAACAAAACATAACAAAAACAGACTCATAGAAACAAAGAACAAATGATTGGGTTGGGGTGGGGGATGGGTGAGAAAGGTGAAGGGGAATGTAGTCTGTAATAGTGTGATAACTTTGCACGGTGACAGATGGTTATCAGACTTAGTGTGCTGATCACATCGTAAGATATGTGAATGCTGCGTCACTGTATTGTACACCTGAAACTGATATAGTGTTGTATGCTAACTGTGCTGTGATAAAAAAGACTGCGAACCTAACTTTCCCAAGTATCAAAACATGCTCAGTTTGCAGTATGAGGTGGCCACTTAGACCAGTGGCCGGCAAACTCATTGGTCAACAGAGCGGCAAACCGCGGCTCGTGAACGCCATGTGGCTCGTGAGGCGCGGTTTGCCGACCACTGAGTTAGACCTGTCAGGAGGTAGGATTAGGAATTAGTGGCAGGTTTGTCTAGAAGGTGGAAGGTGTCCGATCAGCTAAGAAGGAAGATAGTCATTGCTTGATTGTAGTCCCTTAGGCCATCTATACTTGGACCTCTTTTCAGGCACAATCTATATCACCCAAAGAGGTAATAGTACTTTTGTTTTTTCTCTGTACCAGTTAGGGTCATAGAATAGACCCCTTAAAGGAACCTGCGGTGATTTTACATGGCTGAAAGACGGGAAGGGGTGTTTTTCTCTGATATGCCAGGGCCTCACACATGTGACCCAGCCTGGGAGAGCTCTCCTGACCACAGGCACGGGCTCTCTAGTGATGCGGCCAGGTCTTTCACATGGAGTAGAAATATAGCACAAAAGCATAACTTTCCACACTGATTTTCAAACTTGTTCTTTCCGACAAGAGAACGAATACAGTGATGCACTCTCCGTTTTTGAAATTCCACGAAGATAATTTTGTTTTGATGACTGAGCAAAGTTTTCCCCTAAAACGGGGGAAGACTTTTCTTTCTGCCAACAGCCATTTGGAGATTTATAGCATCATTTGTGGGCCATACAGAATTATCAACTGAACAATTAGCTTGCGCCATTTGGTCAAACATTTAATTAATTCACCCTTAAGGCCTTGGCAGGGCCAGACCAAATGATTGCCAGGGCCGTATGCGGCCCTCGGGCTGGACGTTCCCCACCCGTGCCCTAAAGTAAAGGTTTGTTTTCAGACGACTCTGTTCTTTCTTCTGTAAGCGTTATGATCTTCCAGGACAAAACTATACAGAGCAGTGATTTCCAACGTAGCTGAATTATTTAACTCCAACATTTTTTGTTATTATATGTTTATTTCTAGTCTGCAGAGGCAAGATTTTTTTAAAGAAAAAAATGGGGGAAAAATAGATACAGAGGCAAAGAAGCATTGAACAGACTGTCAAACTACAGCGGGAAGGCAGGGGAGGTTGGGCGGGAGGGCGGGGGCTGTAAGAGGTCAACCGAAGGACTTGTATGCACGCATATAAGCATAACCAATGGATATAAGACACCGGGGGCGGGGAGGGGGGCGCGCAGGTGAAGGCATGCACTGGGGGGTAGGGGAGACCCGGGGGAGATCAATGGGAGAAAAAAAAAGGAGACATATGTACTACTATTTGTAATACTTCAAACTATAAAAAATGATTTGAGAGAGAGAGGAAGGGAGGGAGGGAGAGAGAGAGAGAGAGAGAGACATTGATTTGTTGTTCCACGTATTTAATGTGCCCTGACTGGGAATTGAACATGCAACCTTGGTGTATCCCGATGATACTCTAACCAACTGAGCTACACCGCCTGGGCCTGACTTTTTTTTTTTTATTGAGTAATCAGATTCAGTTACCACCCTTCTCTTCCTTAAATATATTATTGTATAGAATTTTATAATATTACTTTTACAAAGTTTCATTGGTTTTGAGAATTTTGAAGGGCAGAGAGAAATACTTAGATGTTGCAACATCGTTACCAAGGGCTGGTAATCACCGGCTGTCTACGCACCTCTTGGTAGATTTCAACACCCACAGGGCGACTTGTCATCGAGAGGAGGGTGCCAAAATGGGGAGTTTTCTGTTTCCATTTATCAGTCTTGTCTTCTTAGAGTGTTGTTTGAGCACATTTAGTGAGCGACTGGGCTAAATTTAACAAGTGTTCTGTTAGGAAAATGTGTGCTACAGAATTCTGGTTTGGTCTGTTCTTTGTCCAAAAGTATGCTGCAACAGTGGGAAGCACTGTGCTCCCTGCTGGTACGCCCCGAGTGGAAAAGGGTGGAAAGGTTGGGGAGGCGGAGGCTGTCTTAGGTGAAGCAGCGCTCGCTGGCGCCAGCAACGAGAACTTCCCACCCTGTGCATTTCTGTATCAACTGCATCCCACTTTCCCCATCCTTTCTTGTGCCTAGTATTAGCGTGGTCTAGCTGCATAACAACTTACCCCCAAAGTGTGTAATGGCTCAGACATTCTAGAAATGTACTTCTTGCTGAGTTAACAGTGATGGATGGTTGACACGGTGGTGGGCAGCTCTCCTCCAGATGGTCCCCTGGGGAATTCAGGCGTGACAATGTGGCCATCCCCATCATGAAGCTGTGGAGGTCACTCTGGGCGCTGTCTCTGTTCCAGCCAGCCAGGGAAAGGGACGTGTGTGGGATGGTGGCACACACCAGTCCTGCTCACATTTCTTTTGCTAAGTTTTAGTCATGGGGCCAAATCTAACTGTGAGGGAAGCTGGGGATTGTCGCCTCGCTGTGTGCTCGGGAAGACGAGAACACTTTATTAGCCTTCCAGGGCTACTATTACAAAATCCATCTCTACTTAAATTTAAAAGAAATATTTAAAAACAAAACCATGAGTTTTCTAGGGGCACAGTTCAGCCCATAAGAAAAGTGAATTTGTTGAGCAGCTAACCGCCTCTTTCCTCCTCCCCACTTTGTCATTTTATCTGGTTGCATTTCATGTGTTTGCTGGGGGTCAGATCCTGACCCAGAGACAGATGAGTAGATTGAGATTCCCGGTGCCACTGCTTAACAGCAGGTGTGTCTCTCAGATTCCTCATCCCTGAAGGTGCGTAAACATCTCTACCTTGCAGAGTTATTTGAGGAGGAGATGTAGGA